>OY986044.1:66603801-69103801 GCA_963920215.1 Nineta flava
TCATTCTTGGCCATACGCTGACAGTTAAGTCAATTTACCACTCCATTTTTTTTGAAATTTTATTTTATTGAAAAACTGCCTCCGTTGGGAATGGATCTCGTGTCCCCCTAGTTCCAAGCGGAGTGCCTCTGATAGCATGGCCACTTTGACTGGTTCGGCTGTGACAAAAAACGGACATGGTGGCTTCTAAGGGTTTTTGGTTTGATTAAGAAAGTTGCCTTTAGAAGTCCTTTCGCAGCGACATTTCAATAAAACTAATCTAGTGATCTTTCTTCCGATAATCGATAATCACTTCCATTGGTATAATGTAACCGAAAGACAGCCAATGGATATAAATAGACGCTAGTTTACAAAAAAAAACAATTAATAAATATGTAAATAGTAAATAAACTAATTAATAATACATCGACATCAAAGATAGTGAAAGATCATGTGCATTCCACTACCATAACATCACAGGTAGGTCAGCGGTAGAGTTTTGGTTTGGAAAGCCGGAGGTCGTGGTTCGATTACTATCATAGAAGTGTATGACTTTTCATATCGAGCATTTGATGTCAAAGAACGTTATCAATGTTCAGATAAGGTACATAGGTGAATGTTAACTTAAGAAAATGCTAGTCACTTCCGTTGGTATAATAAAATTGAGTCAACAATACTAACAATGGATACAAATAGACGCTAGTTTACAAAAAACAATTAATATTATACACATAGATATACTTTTACTGCGAACTTTCGGTTACAGCAAATACAAGATATTCGGTGCAACTCACCCCTAATATATGAACCTTCAGAAAAACCTGATAGATAGATAAATAGATTGTAGAGGCTGCCCTAGACAGGCTACACTTCGACCATAAGGTCCATTGGGATGCCTAAGGATGTGAGGATGTGAGTGGAGTGGAAGGAATTTTTGTGTATAGAAGGAATTTTTGAGTGGAAGGAATTGGTAGGATCTGCGGTTGCAGTCGACTATGATAGGAACTATGCCGATATTATATATGCTGGAGTTCGTGGAGGAAACTGCAGAAAACCTTCTCAAGCATACTCTAGCTATTGCCAAAATAGAGTAGAAGCGAATTTAGTTAGACTGTGGTGAAGGGGAGCACCTAGGGCCATAACGTCGACGTGGAATATTTTTTATAAATCCCAAGACATCTATCTATCTAACTATCATTTGGACGAAACTTACCAATGCGCAACAAACTACAATCGAATCATATTGTATAATGTTTCATCTATATGTATTGTATATAATTACGTATTACATAATCAAATGTAGGTGGATTTATTTTGTGTAATTATATTAATAACATTCTTTGACGAAATCTTGTGTGATTGATGTTACATATATTGGGTATGGTATAAGTAATCAAATGATTTTCTATTTATGTCTAGGTAAATATTTTGTTCATCCTAGACGCATATAGAGAAAATTATTTGTATAATTAAAGTGATGTAATTGGATTTGTTCATTCGAATTTTTCAAGGTTACGGAGGTTGTTTGTATTAAAATAATATTTTTAGGTTTGTTTTCGACTAGTCTTTCTCGAAGTAATTACATTTTCAAAATTCAAACCTGCATTGTATAAAGGTGAATATATACCATTTTTATTTGGATTGTACTAGCAACTTTTCTTTAGAGCATGCCATTGGAAATTTTAAAATTATAATTTTATTTTTCAGATCAGTTGCATTTCATACTAGAAATTGAAACTCAATTTCAGGTTACAATTCAGCATATATTCCGTTAGTAATTGCATACCGGTCAGAATGAAGCCGTTCTTAAGAAGTTCTAAACAGTCTTACAAGTAAGGGTACCTACAGATCATAATTAGATGTTTTGTGGTTTATGAACTGCTCTATACCGACAGCTGTTTCAATGACCACTGATTAACGTCCCATAAGGGATATAAGGGATAGATGCATTTTGAGTTTGCAGTGACCAATAGTCCCCTAACCAAGAGGTTTATGTCTTTCTGGTTTTTGTCAAATAAGCCAGGTTGCCTTCGCGGCAGTGCAACCTGCTGTCATTGGTCTGGCTTTTCTGCTGAATCCTTCCATTTCCTATTCATAGACTTATCCACCCATCCGTTTAGAGCAGAGGTAGACTGTCTTCTACTTATTGCAAGATATTGTTCCGGTCCCTGACATGTGAGTACGACTCCTTCACGGGCGAGTTAAAAATCAAGTATAGTACTTACTTATATCTTTTAGAACAGCTACATCTCATCGAATACAGAAAAAAGACACTAATCAAGTTCCAACTTTGAAACGGTTGAAAATATCGACGAAAAAAATGTGATTTCGAGTTCGTGAAAGTGCAAAGTCAGTCTGTTTCCACAATTTTCGCTCAAACACCTGTAATGACTGTAGATTACAAAAGCATACGTATGAGATGTGAATGCAGCAGCTTTATAATTTGTATCTTTATATACAGCTTGTATATTAAAATCTGCAAACAATGTATAGTGCATCTATCACTTCTATGTACAGTATATCATGATACTGTAATACTCTACAGGCAGACGTCCCCACCAAAGTCTGATCTAATGACAAATGCCTGTGGTGAGAACGTATCAAACCCACCTCCGATTTTAATGCAGTACAAAGTAAACCATATCATAGTACACTACATATAGACAGTGATAGATACACTATACATTATTTGCAGATTGGGTGTATTTTAAAATACAATCAGTATATCTGTGCGTGTTTAAAACTTAAAATCAACACGCATTGATAATGAACTCAGTATGTACAGGCTATTTAATCAATTATCTAGGTCAGTTGTTATTTTCACTTGTTTATTAGTACATTTTTTACATTATTTGCACACACAAATTCATCTCACACAGTTTTAGTTATTGACTCATCATCATCATCTCACACCAGAACATAATAAATAGATATCACACACCAAAGTCAACTGACTGTTGTATGTGTCGTATATGTATGCAATGTTGTTGTGTGGATTGGTTGATAATAGCGTCGGTCGTAGCTTACTTGATCGATAGCATTGTGACCAATCACATAGACGACTGTCATTTAAAGTACGGCCTTCTTTTGTTTTAGTGACTTATAAGAACAATGGTGGAGTTTCTCTTCTTACACTGTACAGAATATATATATATATATATATATATATTAAATAATGTGTATAATTTATTATATTATACAACTAACTTAACACTCACGAGATATAAATTTAAATTATATGGTGAAAATACAAAGAAATAAAAAAAAAAATTTATTTTATATATATGAAAAGTTTTCTGAATGAGATGAAAAACTTTTACTAAAATATTTGACATAGTGTGAAAAACTTTTTCATCTGCATATTACATACATTTCACAATTTGCTTGAAGAATTTTTATTTGATTTAATTATTTGAGTATTATATTATATATTATAATATATAGATGGGTTTTTTCACTATATATACAGCGTGTCAATTTACATTCGTTCTGTTCAATGTCTGATTATTTATTTGGTTGTTTGTTCGAACATCACGCTAAATCTACTGGACCAAATCTAAATTTGGTGAACATGTCGATAAATATCTGAAGCAGTGGAAGCGGTGGGAACGATAAATATTTGAAATAGTGGAAGCGATGAGAAATTACATTGGGGTTCTTAGTCTTAAAATGACGGGAGCCGGAGATATAATAATAAAACACGAGCCACCGGTATAAGCTACTAATATTATAAATGCGAAAGTGTGTGTACAATCTCGTTCATAAAAATTGATCCAGTTTAAATATTCTAAGTATCACTGAAAGTAATATTATACATATATTTAGTAATATGTACGCTTACTGGTTCAATTTTTATGAACGGGAGTGTACATCTGCCTGCCAGTGTGTTGCTCAATCATATGACTATGACAACAAACACGGGTATAATTTTAAGGTGAATTTGAACTCAATAGCTTTGGGACCATTTTAACCTAAACCGGCGTGTTTTTAAACCAACTTACCATTATCTGGGTGGCTGAGATTAGTGCCTTTGTGGGTGATTGTAGAGGTAGATTGTAAAGGCTGCCCTGGACGGGCTACACTTCGACCATGAGGTCCATGGGTGATTGTAAGTGTGTTTGCGGACAAAGATGCAGATATGGCCAATACCTAAAAATAAAAAAAAATTAATTACTAAACTGACTTATACCGCCGGGATACTTAAGCTAGAACTACCAAAACCGTCGGAGTAGCTTAAGCCATTTTGCTGCATAATATTCGAATACGGGTGTTAGTAATTACATTTTCCATGTTGATATTAGTGCTTTCAGGTTCATATTTTTCTGGTTTTCACTGCGTATTTAAATAGTTTGTCTGAAATTGGCCATTCATATTACAAATTTCTAATTTAAAAATATACCATCTTATTGGTCAGGTTCATTCTAAATAAATAATAAATTTATTGCTTCTTCAGAAAATATATAATAATTATTCTTAATTTATTAGTTGTAATGGATGGTGACACACGCACCAAATTAGCAACAAACAACATATCTCTGAATCCATATCCCAGAGATAGTTACGATTAGCTAATTCATACTGATGATGACTACACTGTAGTCGAAATACGTATTTATAAAATACAAACAAATGTTCTAGGAATAGGGACAAAATTTAAAATATAATTTCAAAAAAACCTAGAGTTCTCTTTAATTATTTTAATTTTAATAATTTTTACAAATATATATAATTTTGAGAATAAGTATCACCTACATTCCAAAGTTGACTTATTGTATATAAATATTTTGTCTAAGGTTACTGTCAATTTTTTAGTTGCTTGTTATATTAAATGACTTAGCATTTTGGGAAAAAATTAAAAGATTTCTTTTTAAATAATAATAGACAAAAAATTTATAATTTAGTTTTTAAGAGTAATTTAATTATTAAGTTTTCAATGATATAATTATTATTAGGAATTAATGTCATTTTCAAACACCGAACGTTAAAAGTAAACAAATGGAGGTAAATATGGTATTTTGATCCATATGTTGTTAAATGACTATTTTATATTGCATATTAGCCACAAATATATAAAGGTATAAAGCACGTTTTCTTTTAACAGAAACTAATCGCTCCGAGCGCAACCGTACTCAGCGCCATTCGTGGTCAAAAAAACAACTTCAAGACCAATGTCAGTGTACTTGACGTAGCTTTTATGTCACGAACTTTTTTTCAAAATGTGATTTTAGTTCATAAAACCGTGTTAAATATGTAGGTAATATGGATCACAAAAGAAGCTCTCATATTTCAACACTTTATACTTCATTTGTGCCTTATTTATACGGTTTTTGGGAAAATGTTTCAAATAAAAGCTGTTCATTATAAATACACTAACAACGTTTGTTCAAAACATTTTCTTAAAAATCGTGTGAATAAGGTACAAATCAACAAATAATTTTGTGAACAGTGATCGCTACTTTTGTGACCTATAGTAAAATCAAATGTTCATGCTTGTAGCACTCAAATTATAAATTCATGACAGTATCTATGTTTCGAAGTGATAATTCAATTTTCTATAAATAACTGGAAATATATACTCATAATAATTGAAATACAACGTCATTAATGTGTCAATGCAAATTATCAAGGTGCTAGAGAGATGTTCAAGATAAATGGATATCGTAAAACATATTTATCAGAAGAAAGCATACTTATTACAAATAGTAGTTATACACAAAATGCACCTGTCTGCAATGCGATGATACCTGCTATTTGATACAGGTTTCGTTTTAATTGAACAACAATGAACATGTTTTATTTTGACCAGAAACAAAAACACACACACAAAAATTGCTTAATCATTAATTATAAAAATCATCAACGTTCACCACCATACTTTGAATTTAATTTTATTATAAATAATGATTCTTCTCTTAGAGTCCTAACTATAAACAACATCAAAATATGACAATTAAAATAACAACTTCCCGTACATTTTACGCACTACATCGTTTTCTCTGAAAAAACTGTTAACATTTTTCCACATTTTTTGACAAATAAATCTTTAACGAAACATCGTTAACCAAGGAGTTTTGGATCTGTATAGGAACAATTTAATTTTATCTAAAAAAGTAGACCAACCGGGAGTTCTTATCATGAAAATAAGATCCTTGAAAATAAGAAAAACTGGAATAATTATTTCAAAAAATTTATATTTAAAAAACTAAAATAACAAAAAAAACTAAAGTAGTTCATTGCGATTTTGTTGAAAATTTCTTTGGGAACACTGATATGGGGATTTAATTTCAACACAAAGCGCCCGTAAGAATATATCAAAGTATCCTATATGTATACAAATATACAAAGTATCCTGGTTCGTTCTAGAACCTACGCTAATGAAAAGACAATTTGTTAACTTTAAACGAACGTTTGTTTTTGCCTGAAAACTTAATTAATAATCATAATGAGTTTGTTGGTAGTTACAGGTTGTTTAAGGTAACTCCAGAAAGATGCACCGTATCTTGGACCAAGTAAATCTGAGAAAGAAATCCTTATTTTCATTAATCCTTATTTACTTGGTTCAAGAAATTCCTTCTATCAGTGTATCTAAATATTGAAGTAATTTATGCCAAAAGCTAGTTAAAATTTTTCATACTATTTGTTATTTCTTATTTAATTCAACATTACTGGTAAAATTTCCTATTTTATTTTAAACTAGCTGTTTCCCGCGACTAAGTCCGCATTATATAACGATTCATAGTGGGCTATTATAGTTTATAGTTACTATGGAAACGACAATCAAAGTTGTCATTTCAAAATTGAAACAAATTTTTAATAAAATAATTGTATAGTTATTTTTTATAGTTTCTGTGGAAATGACAAAATCAACAAAAAATTTTTGAATCTAGTTTTTCTTCCGACTTGCTTTACAAATATCAATATTTAAGGCTAACTAATAATTGTAGCCTACATCATTCCTCATGAATGGTGGGCTATCATAAACAAAAATAATTTTTGAAATCGTACTGGCAGTTCCAGAGATTAGCGCGTTCAAACAAACAAACAAACAAAATAACTCTTCAGTTTTATTATATTAGTATAGATTATATAATATGTTTCTGTTAGGATTAAGGATTGACATTATTAATAGGGAATATGCATGAAAATTTTTTTTCACTTGAATTGAAGCATGTTTACTTGACAAATATCAAGGTAAAATTACTTTTGAAATAACTTTAAAAATAAGCGAGATATGAATGATTGAAATTCCCGATTAGACAAAGAGGGTGATAGGCCTCTTGATATGTTATGTGACGTCATATTACACTTTCACCATTTAAAATACACGATAAACTCCGTATTTAGTATTTTTGCAAGAAAGAGGCAGATAATAATTTTTAAAAGCTTATAGCTTCCTTGATATTTGTCGGATTTTAATTTCGTTCAATATTCGTAATATTCCCTATTATGCTACAAAACGTAAATATTCACGAATTTGTAATTTTCAGAATTTTTGCCTTCGATTGTATCTACCAAAAATCCTTAACAAGGGAAGGAATATAAAATTTTTGTAAAACATGCAGATAACATCGTAGAAATTCAGCTAGAAATTTAGATAAACTGATTCGACAAACTAAAGTCTACAAATTCTAATACGAATTCGATTTATATTGAATTAAAAAAAACAACAACATTGAACAGTGTTTTGGTAGTGATTTGGATACAATGAGTTGAAGTGCTTCACGAGTTTTATTTTCATAATCAAATTATAACAAAATTATTATATTATAATTTTATTAAAAATATAAATTTAATATTTAAATTTTGTAAAAATTTCTCATTTTATTTATTATTAGAATTCTTATACATATTTAGTGTAAACCAAGTGGCTTACATGAGTGTCGACCCCCTGGCGAAACGCTCCAAGTTATGTGCCGGTAACTTGTGGGGGGCCACACCTTACAGACAACGGGGCAACTACTCATCTAAAGAGACTCTGTATAGTGTGTATATATATATATATATATATATATATATATATATATATATATATATATATATATATGTGTGCATAGTTACTACGCTAATATTGTATGAAGGGAAAATATTACCTTCGTTTTTTTAAATATTACTTTTTTTTTTAGAAAAAAATACATATGAGATAAATATTTTGTTCGATATCTTATTTATTACAGCGGCAAATAACTTCTAGAAACTTCGATTTTGACGAGATTTTCAACAAACTGTTCAGAATTTAGGTGAGAGTAACAAATGCTTTAACATTTTTTTGTTCCATGCATCCATATCCGCGAGGTATGATCTATCTTTTGAACGGTGCAAGGTAAGGAAAATCTTGAATAACACAAAATGTTTGTCTTTAAAAAACAAACAACTTTTGTTTGAATCTCTTTTTCATGCAATCAATATTTCTGGAGTAAATACGAAATTCACGCCACTTTTATGCTTCGTATTTACACCAAAACTATGGGATGTATGAAAAAAAGTTTCAAACAAAAGTTGTTTGTTTTTATAATATTTATCATGATAAAAAAAATGAAATCGATCGATTTCATTTTTTTAAATCATGTTTGAATAGACAATTTTATGCCCTTTCAAATAATGTATCACAAGGTAGGGGGTGTCATTTGAAATTTAAAAGTGGGGATGGCTGGGGCGAAGGGATGAAACCTAAAATTCTCTAGATACCATTTTTTAACTTCCCTCTAGATATCTAAATCGACGTGTTTTCACTTAAAACAATTATCACCTGAGGTCAAGAGTTAATAAGGGTGTATACTTTTGAAATGAACACACTGTATATGGTATAAGAAAATACTTCCACAGAACATTCTCTAAAGAACATGGAGATGAGCTAATATGGCCGTTTAAATTCTTCACGTCAGCTGTGATATTCTGGGCCACTTTATATAAATAGTGATCTAAATTATATGTACATTTTATTCATTCATTTCTTGCCCACCTACAAATATGATTATACTTCTGCTAGACAATATTGGCGTATGAGTTCCGTAAATTGATCAAGAAAAAATATACGTTGTCAATTGAGTCAGTTACCATAATGAGCCAATTGCCACAAATATTTTTTTCAATGTATACCTACATATGAAATTTTACTAAAACATAAGGATAAAAATCAGGATACATTAAGATGAAAAAGGACGTGTCGTTTTGCTTATCTATTTCTTTGCATTGATTTATTTGACATTATGCCCAAAACATAAACAAATCGTAATTTGAAATGAAAACTACAAGATTAAGTTTTGACAGTTTTTTATTATTTACTGAAGACTGAACAAGAAGAGCGATGTAACGTAACTTTTATTTTATCAAAAATAAATATTAAATAAATAAAATTGAGCAATAGTACGAAAATTTAATCCTGATTTTCGATATATATTCGAGAGCCTGACGATAGTACTCTTTTTCAATCTGTATAGATTGAAAACATATCAACCGACCAGTACTCATGCTAGATTTGAAAAACAGTCGACCTGACAAAGATCATATGCACAATTTCAAATTCTTATATCGTTCATCAATAAATTGATTAATTTCATTAATTTATTCGGAATATTTTGCCTTGATATGCCATAATTAATTTCATGTTACGATTCTTTTTTGTGTGATTTATTTTTCTATTAAAGGCTAAACTAAAGTACCTCAAAGCGGGTACCATGTCTATATTTCATGTTATAAACTGAAGAGAATTACTCAAAACATTATCATAAAATAGTATTTGGAACTCACGACGCCAATGTCACCTGGTCTAATATGCAAAGGAGGGAATTGTATCTCCAAACATTCTGTAAATCAGTTGATCATTAACACAATAATATATGTTTTATAACACACTCACACATACATACATACATAGATACACATATACTACTTATAAGTAAATAAATAATAATTTTTTTTTTTTTGAAAAATTATTGAGAAGATACAAACTAATAATCATAATAATAAAAAAATAAAAAATAAATAAATATTAAGAAAAAAAAAGAAGTTACCACTTCCTTAAAAAATACTGCTATCTTAAATGACATATTTATTATATTTAAATGGAAAATAAATTAATAAATAATTAATAAGTAACAGAAAAAAAATTTAGGTTGTATATTCTCTATGGTGGCGGTCACGTGTCGTGTACATTATTGTTTATTTTTCTACAACCATAGACTATAGAGAATATGCATATTTATGTATATTATTTATAGTGGCTATGTTGTATGTTTACATTAGAAAAAAACAAGAGTGTAGATTAAATTTACCCATTTATTAAAATAGATTTGATATTGAAAAGTGTAAGATGGATTTACAACGGCGTAGCCAGAATTTTATTTAGAGAAGGTCAAAGCAACTCAGCTAAAAAGTGAAGCATTTATTTATTAGAAACTATATTTTATTCAACTAAGTAATCCTTATAATACAAGTCTGTAATGGTTTTGGCATTATCTTCTTAATATTTTTTTCTCTCTCGCTATATATATATATATATATTTCACTCTCAATAGTATATATATTTCACTCATAATAGTATACGCCTCCATTTCCTTCAATGATCCTCCCATTTTTCAACAAAATCCAATAGTGGAGTAGTTTTTGTTAGGGAGACGGTCTGTTCATAATACAAATGTTGTTTTACATGTTATATGTTGGTTCTGACATGGTGTTCTTATGTTGATGTGTGCTTGTGGCCTCCTTTCGAATTATACTTAAGTGATACAATTTGCTGCGTAACACATCTAACTCCGCACATAGTTACATGAGTTGTATCACTTATATATAATTAGAGTGGGGGTTGCAGGCATGCATCAGTTTAAGAGTGCCTTGTCCGTCTGAGCTAGCATATAGCATATAGGATGGTACTTGTGTTATGAACAGACTGTCCCCCTAACATGATATGTTCTATTGGATATTGTTGGAAAATGGGAGGATCATGGAAGGAAATGGAGGCGTATACTATTATGCGCCTGGTTCGATTCATCTTGTATATATACATAAAATTATTGAAAGTTAATCCTGATTTTGTAACGGTTAGAAACATTGATCGTAGACAGTAATTGTTAGTACTGGTTTGCATAAAATGACCAAATTAGTACATTTACGCATATCCCTTCGTACTTCCAACAGTCCATGATCACGTAAACTCATAAACGAAATGAGATAGAAGTAACTTGAAGTAATTGTTTGGGAAAAATCGGTATGCGTATACAGAAAAGAAAAAATTTGAAGCCGTAGTAGAAATAAAGAGAAGATAATATATTTGAAAATAAAACTTTTTTCCCGAGTCACCAATATGTGACTATAAATAAAAACTTGGAGCATTCACAAAAGCCTGTGGCCAATATTTAAATACCGGATATTTAGACCGGAGCGCCCCAAGCTTTAATATCTATTCATAAATTGGTGACTCGTGAAAAAATTTTATTATCTACTATTTAGTTCATTAAAGAAAAGTTTGTTAACAAAATTTTTTTATTATTATTTCTATTTACGTTGAAAATTATTTCCGGACAAATAAGTTATTATTCGATTTGCTAGAAGTGGGCTAGTATCTACGCCAACGCCCGCCGTGGTTGCGCTCCTGTGGATGTAGGTATGGTATTTAGAGTACGATACATATATAAATTATTGTTTACATGTAAACATAATATTTTGTGTGTGTGTGTCTGTTTGAATGTTAGGAAATTAAATATTTAACAAAACACTTGTATGTATGTATGTATATCGATGTATGTTGTATGTATGTCTATCTGTTCAAATATAAATAAATACATTGATTGGCAAATAGAAAAATGTGTCGAACTATCCTCCGCATATGGTATGTGTAGGGTTCTTAAAAAATAATTTTGTTTATTTTAAATTTACTATGTTTGTTCTGTTGGTGTATGTATAGAGGAATATATATCCTCCCATTATTATGTTTAGAGAAAAAAACATTATAGACAAATTAAAAGTTGTATTCTATATCGTCTACTCTGAGTTATAGAATAAATAGTAGCATTTTGATGCTAAAGTCGAAAGTGATGTCATTTTCAACGCAGATATCGAAAGTGGTAGCTATTTGTAATGCCAGCTGTACACACTCAGCAAAACAAGGCCAAATATAGCCAATGCGAGAGTGAACTCACAATGCTTGGTCTGCCTTGCGTCGACTTGCCTCGCCTCGCTCCATTAAAAGTCGGTTTTTTTAGCACGAGTCAAAGAAAGCGAGTAGTGAATACATTTGACACGAGCACGAAGGACACTCTCGTCTAAATTCGATTCAATGTTCAACCGCCATTTTTAAATAATCAACTATCAACCGCTTGAATTGTGCCCATTAATCTTAATAGTATAACACGAAAATAAATAAAAACGGTATAAATTTATGAATACTTTTTTTATTCTTTTAGTGCCATGCATTACTCATTTGAATAATAATTATTTTTAATAGTTTAATCAAAAAATTACTACTCTGTAATTTTTAATTTAATGTCATTTTTCAGGTATACCAACGTACTTTTGTTGACTAACTGACGAGAACAGTATTGCCGATCGAACACTCGGCGAGAGTATACACAGCTCCACTTGTGGCTTCTTGCCAAGACATTTGCCGAGTGCCCTCGGCGAGTATGTACAGTCGGCATAATGGTTTTTGTCAATATAAACTTTTTGCTGTCGATTTGTGCGGAATCCATTTTGTTTTTCAAAAAATGTATCGAATAAAACTTATGAAATGCATTAGTTGAAAATATTTATCGAAAACAGAATGGATTCAGCACAAATAATCATTGGTATCGAAAATAAATAATTTTCATATGTAAAATTTTGAATAAGAAGCGCTACTTTTCAAGATTTTTATTAATTTATATTATGCTAAGGCAACACAAATAATGTTAGTTATTTTCTGTACAAGTGGCATTTTTCTGTATACCCATGCATGGTACTCTGAAAACGTTTGAGTTTTTATAGAGCCATTACCGTTAACCTTAGGTAAAAAAGTAGCAGGAAGTTTTTTATAGATAAACTAAAATTTTGATCTAAACTTTTTTTCGTACAACTCTCACTTCAGACTTTTTGTTAGTTTCGTCCAGACTTTTTTTAAATGACGAATTCGAATCTACACATATGTTAGCAGGAAAAAGATATCATACCGTAATCTGAAAACCGTACCAAAACCGTTTGAATCGGTTTTAACGTAATGCGAGAATACGCAGACAAAAATTTTTATTTGTACCTATTAAATTGACCAAAAAAATGATTCGGATAAAAGTGGTTCATTATAAATATACAAAAAACTTTTATTCGATTATCCCAAAATTCAAAAATTTATCATCAACATTGTTCATTATATACAATATACAGACCCACATGTAACAGTATTCTGACGATAAGTACATAAATAAACAAAATAATCATGTTTATCTTGAATGACTGTATGTTAATAACGGAATTTTAATTCTAAAATAGCATTGAATAATGAGAAACAAATTAGTAGTAAAGATTGATTCACAGTGACGGATTTTAGATGCTACCTTATACCCATTCCAATACGGCGCTCTTACACTCGGCTTGCGTTATAACGGTATATAATAAATAATATTATTATAAAAACAATACAATTATCTATTTTTTATACTTTTAATTAAAACCGAATGTATTTGTCACCACTTGGAATGCCTATGTTCGGCCATTCATAAGTACCTAATTGGGTAAACAATAAAACTTAACGATACTTTGAATGGTTGAAGAAATTTGCTTTTTAACAATATTGTAAAAAATAGAATATTACCAAATTTTGTTAAGTTAATGAGGTTAAATTGCAGAATTTATAATAACTTTTAAAACAATTAATTTTCGATAATTTATAATAATTTAATTATATAAATTATTTAATAATTATACTTTTTTTGTAGACTCCACATATATGAACTTTCAAATCGAACACCAAATGCGATTGACTTTACTTTTAATTGCGAATATGTTATTTTTAGATTAGATTGTTTCCGTAATAAATTGTATATATGGTGGCATTTCTACAAGAATTTTTGGAGATTCTTTTGCTCTCTTATGAAACTTAGCAAAACTCAACTCACTTTTGCGTTAAGTATTGATTTTCGGCCTTTACCTCCAACAACTGGTTTTACTGGAATTTTGGCCTATTTAAAAAAAAAACCAATTTAAAAAATAAGAAAAGTTTTTGTGACTGGTTAAAATAGCGGTGATTCAAACCTTTAAAAAAATCTAAATATATATATAAATATATATAAAACTCAATTTTATTTATATGATTATTTAAACTTGTTTATTATGCTTTATATACCAGTTTAAAATTATAATTATCATATAAATAATAGTCAATATATGTAAAGAATGTCATATATAAATATTTTCTTTAAAATTTATGTTGTATACACACTTAGGTGTGTTTTTATAAATATAATAGATAAATACACATAATAATAATAATATAAATGCAAATATAACTCGTATAATTTATAAAATTATTTTATTACGATTAAAAATTATCACCACTTCGTAAAATAAAAATATATATTTATTATTTATTAATTATATTGGATGGTGTTTTTTTATACGTAAAGTTTATGCAAGGTATCCAATTTTATTTTAACGGTGTAAATTGCTTTAAATGTTTTATTTTTAAGAAAGGTGTAAGGGAATTCGAGGCTGATGGGGTACGAAGTTGAAAATATGGTTTAAAACTGCCAAAGAGATTATTAAGAGAGATGCACATTTTTCTACGAACACACAATTATGTTATAACCACCAAAGTACAATAATATTGTTAGAAAATAAAATATAGGTATATTTTTTTTTCAAAAATAAAAAATTATGTCATTTGCCCCGTTTTACCCCGAGCATGGAGCAGAACGAGGTGGTAAGAAAAGGTTATTATAAGCACGTATAAAACTAATGGAAATGCGAAAAAAATAAGTGTATGCACAAAATTCATACACCGATAGGGTTAAGGTTGAGGCATCTTTATAAAGGTGAGAAATATGTTTCAAAATTTGTTCAAAGAGAAATTTTGAATATTCTTGAAGTATTGGTCACATTTTCACGCTGGCGTCAAAATGTCAGGGAAGTGTGCCATTTGAGGGTTAAAAATAGATAGAAACCTAAATATAAAAATTCATTTTTTTAAGGATATACTTTTAACAAGTCAAATCGGATGACTTACCAAACATACAAATTTATTGGGTTACAAGCGTCAATAATATTGGCGACGTTGTGAAATAAATTTTTTTATTTTATTAAAAAGCTGTGATTATACCGTTGATTTTCGAACAGGTCTCATCTATTTTAATGAATAATTATTATTTATTATAATTTTTAATTAAATATAAATAATAAAAAAAAAACTAGATTTATAATTATAAAATGTTTAGACAAACAAACAATGCATACGTTTACATTCCACTATGTGATAGTGGTTGCGTTGTTGCAAGTTAATAAAATAATCTAAGATGCGTTAGGCTATGTTCGTAGGTAGTATGTATGTAAATTATTTTTTGTGGTCAGTCATATATAACTAACTGCTTCTTTCAAAAATATATTAATCTACAACTGTTTAATATTGGACACTAGTAATATTTTAATTTTTTGGTATCAATATCAGTTATGTTGGTAATATGATATTCATATTAAGGTATCAGATTTATTAAGTTGACTGACTTAGCATAGTAGGAATAATTATAGAAATATAATTCTATATACTAGATATGTTAAAAAATCTATTTTTAGCGAATTTCTTGAAAGGAAATAGAGCTATTGGTCCCGTACCGAAGTCAGAATTTCGCAAAAATTTCTTCAAATGTCCATCGATCCTACCTAGTAGATGTCAAAAATCACCATCTGTAAAATTTATATATATATATCTATGGACATATATATATATATATATATATATATATATATATACACACACATATATATATATATATATATATGTCTGTAATCACTCTAGCGGTCACAGTTTTCATTTTATCGGAATGAGATTTGGTATTTGAGGCGCTTTTGGTATTCAAAAGGTCGAGTTCGTTAATGGGTAAAATCTGACAAGGGTAAAGGGGGGTTTAGAGGAAGGGGGAAACACAAAATTTGACATATCTCCCTTAATATTCAAAAATTGAAAAATTTATAAGAAGTAAAGTTGTAGGTACTAAGTTTTACTGTAATTTTGTTTCTTATCATTTTTTCTGTTACACTAATATTTACAGAAATATTGACGGTTTAAGATTAAAATTAAATTCCTTAATATCTTGTTGGAGCAAAAATGATAATGTGATGAATTGTAGCAAATATAATTTTCTACAACTTTATTCCTTACACTTTTTTCGAATGTTCTAATATTAAGAGAGATATTTTATATTTTGTGTTATCTTCTTTCTTTATTACTTGGGCTGTCGCATGCCCTGCGCAAAGTCCCAGTAATTGAGATGAGCTTGTCACAGCCACCCCTTGATTCGGTAAATTACGGCATCTTGCGGCATCTCTACAATGTAGAGTCTAAAGACAACGTAAAAAGTAAACTATATATGTATAAACTAGAATATAAATATGTAATTCTATAGAATTGTACATGTAACAGCATTCAATCTATATACAATTGTAAACAGTAGCTATGTTGAATAATTAATATTAACACAAATATAATTTTTTTTATTTTAAATTAATATAAATATGTTTGACGCGGTCATATTAATCCCAGTAGCTATATGAAGGAAAAATAAATAAATAAACAAACCAAAACTAAAACTAGTTTTAGAAGAAAAAAAATTGTATTAAAAAAAATACAAAATGTAATTCAGTTACGCATAGTGTGATCTTTAAATAAGTTTATACAAAAATTATACCTTTAAGGGCTGTTAAAAGTATAGTGTCCTCTCGATTATCAGGGTTAATACACTGGCGAAGTCGGGTTAACACGGTTAATTGAAAAACACGAAGAGCTATTAATTTGTATTTTGTTCAAAAGTGCATGTATATCATTCTATAACATCAAATTCTATAACATCAACATCTAGACCAGTGCTTTGCCAAATGAGCTACCTTAGATGTTATGGTAGTGTAAAGCATTTTGTATCAAGCATTTTATGTCAAAGAATGTTATCAATGTTCAGACATTACTTAAATGTCAAATTAAGTAAACGCTAGTCACTTCCGTTGGTATAATATAACCGAAACGCAACAATACTACCAATGAATATAAGTAGACGCTAGATTACAAACACAATAATTTAACAAAATGCCTGCATATGTTTGTAATGCTTTTCAATTATTAATAAATCTGTGAAACTTGTTTGCTTCTGATAATCATATTCCGCATTTTTGAAGTGCTATTTTGTACCGCCTGGAGACCAATGTAATTTCAGTATCTTCTTCATTTGTATCTTACTATAACTCTGTCCCTCTTCTGCTTTTGATGAGCTTGGACAAAATATCAAGAATCGAAAATCGGATCTTTTGAATCACCATCGAACCATTCCACGATTACTCCCGATCAACCGAATTTAAATTTTCCATTTTTCTGTATATTTCTATTCCTATATTTTTGTATATTTCTTTCAGATCATATTTCCGTTAAGACGTTTCAATTGACACCTCAACGAGATCGATATCATTTCTGGATCTCAAAGTTTCGCACACACACGCATGCACACACACACAATAAGTTCGATGATGTGGGTGGTTCAATATTTATCATAAATAAGAAGAAAGTGGCCAGTCATGATATTTATTATTGGTGTTATTTAAAGAGTTGTTTCAAAAATAATTTACGAAATAAATTATTTCATTCAATTTAATTAATTTTTTTAAATAATCATCTCAATAATTGAGCGTTGATCTAGAATGCCAGAGGTCGATCCTATCCTAGGGTGCGATTTCCATCCTAGATGTTTATGGATTTTACATATCCAGAATTTGATGTCAAAAAATGTTCAGACATATAACTAAATAGTAAGTAAAGTAAGTAAACGATCGATGAATGTCTAAAAAAAAACAATTAAAAATATGTAAATAGTAAATAAATAGTAAAACAAAGAATTAATAATATATCGACATCAAGATAGTGAAAAATTATATGCATTCCAGCGTTGGTCTAGAATGTCAGAGCTCGTGGTTTCGATTCCCATCCTCGATGTTCGATATGTTTGATTTTTCGTATCAAGCATTTTATGTCAAAATGTTATCAATAAATAATTTTAATCGATTGATACGAACCCAGTAAAGGCGAAAAAAATAAGTATCTAAATCTAAATGAAATACGTTATTCAATCGTAACTTATTTTAAGACTTTAAGAACACATTGTTTGGATGTCGATTGAAAACATAAGCATAGAGCACCACAGATTCGATTAAATTTGTTTATTTTAGAAATAAACTACTTAAAACAATCATAATACATCGCACATCAGATTAAAATATTTTTTTATTACTGTAAAGTCATAAAATTTAATAATAATTTTAATACACTAACGGGGAGGACACATGGACACTTTTTATGGATGATTCCGGTCGGGCGATGTCTTCCGGTGTTCGTCCGGTCAGCATTACACCGGAACGATGTATATATAATATAAAATACAAAATATATAAAATAAATGTCCACCGATCTAGTAGCAATGAGGTTAGTATTTTATGTACAACGATGTTCACAATTTATGGTGTTACATGATTTTGTATTACACTAAAAGTAAACAATTGATTCTTAACATTTTTTACGGCATATTCCTTACCTTCTTGCTAATTTAGATACT
The DNA here is from genome assembly GCA_963920215.1 of Nineta flava. Classification (NCBI taxonomy): domain Eukaryota; kingdom Metazoa; phylum Arthropoda; class Insecta; order Neuroptera; family Chrysopidae; genus Nineta; species Nineta flava. Next base: position 66,622,548 of record OY986044.1, read on the forward strand.
GTTTTAAAATTGGTCCGTGAATAAACATACAAATTTGATTCTACAAATCTATCTCAAAGTAACGATATGCCGCCATATAACGCAATTTATTTTTATTAGTTTCGTAATATTTTTGTTGGTGCTTGAAATGAGATTTTTTGCTGGAATTTATGGTTAATTTTTTTTAAATCGACCGGTTCTTAGATTTTTTTTACCTAACAAATTATGCAATGGCTTTGGAAGTTTGTGAAAGTGAAAATTCAAATTAATTCGCGTTGCGACGTGTGATGGACTTTCGTTTTTTGTTACTATGGAGGAGACTTAGGGGAGTTGACATTATACCTGACACGATGCAATGCTTCTTCCAAATGTCTTTCAGATCCTGTTATTTAATTATTCTGGTCATTCCTTTGAAATTTCTTCCCTTTGAATGATTTTAGGCACAGTACAAAGAAGGTTTGCAATATAATCAGTTTTAGTTTTAGTTTTAGTATTTCATTCAAGTGATTTGTTATTTCCATGCACATGCGCTTTTTCTTCCATAATTTTACCTTAGAGAAATGTTCTGCCCACCTGTTTTCAATTGTTTTATGGTGTTTGTTAGCAGTTCCTTTGAAACTTATTTGCAGTCTTCTCGACTGGTTTTATCGAAAAAGCAATGCAGTTTGTTCCAATAAGTCGATGAAGTACAGATCTTCTTCTCCTAAATCAGAAATCAGTCATTTATTCTTTTAAATGACAGATTAACCTTTGTAAGGTCGATTATAAGACGATCGTTGGAATCCGCATTGGCTACTTTCCAGTTTTTAAGATCCAATAAGGATATTCGACACTTACATCCTACTCTACTCACAAATTCCTTCCACTCCACTCACATCCTAAGGCATCACAATGGACCTTATGGTCGAAGTGTAGCCCGTCCAGGGCAGCCTTTACAATCAACCTCTATCTCAAACTCTTCTTCAAGAATGTTCATTTTAAAAGAATTGACTTTGAGGCATATAAGAACTGGCAAAGAATAGGCATATAAGACAAAATGTACAGCTTTATTCCAACAATTAACGTTCTTTTCCCTCACAAGCCGTACTAAATTCCATTATAATGGCATAACCATGTACATTTTGAACAACATTACACATGTGATATTTTTAATTGAGCTGTTGTTATACTTCATGATATATCAGATCATGATCAAAATTATATGTATGATGAGCGCAATAATGTTGTTGTGCGCGCGGAGGCTAGTTGCAGATTAACATCCTGTTTCCGGTTCAAATCTAATATTTATAACACAAATTTGTGAAAAATATTTATAAATTATTTATTAAATAATCCTATATAGCTCAGTTGCTATGTACAATTACCGTGCAAAAGGTCGGGTATCCGATTTTTTTTTCTACTTACATATATCGGGACAAGTAGCGAAAAACCAGGTTTTCCAATTCAACTTCTCGGTTAAATCCCCTTTGTTTTACTTAATAATTGACAAACTGCCGATGTCGGGATTCGAACCCATAACCTCCCAGTTCCAAGTAAACATAACGCCTCAGACATAACGCCTTAGGCCACTCGGCTACTTGGACGATAAGTCAGTCGGTAAATTCACATCGGTTTTATAATGCGTAGTAGCCTGATAGTAGTAATTATGAATGACGTAGGATATTTTAAATATCAGACAACCATTTAAAAAACAACATTTTCATAAACTTTTTTATTTTGATTTTTTTATAAATGTTCGAAGAAATTTTTATATAACGATAAAAATAATTATAAACATTTTATTAACTAGGAGTTAGTTAGTTCATTACCATGAATTCGTGACGGATATTTTGAAGTCAAACCAAGATGTTATAGGGTGCTGAATCATGATGAAATTGTAATAAGTATATAGGTATCTTTATACTATATTATAGATACACAACAGCTTGGGTATCTTATATAAGATATACACAATATCTCTCTCTACAACAGATATTTTTAAATAGAAACTCATCTTCAAGAGAAAAAAAAACATTATAGTGTATTTCCAATTCATGTGACCATATCTCTGATGTGGTATATAATTACATTTGTAAAGGCTTTAAATGTTCATATAAACCAGCTTTAACAAAAATTATATTTTGCATTGCCTTGGAAGAGAGGATCAACATTAATTAAATGGTAGATCGTAAAATATTTATAAAATTGAGTGACTACATCTAAAATGTTATGAATTATGCAAGTTTCTTATAATAAGAAACTTAGGGTAAAAAAAATAAGAAACTTAGGATATCAAGCATTATTTTTAGTGCTTAACTTGACGCTGTATATGCTGACAACACGCGCTAACGGTTTGGTTCAACGATAGAAATCACGCTCACACGCTTTATCCATTGAGGTAAGGCAGCAATAACTCCCAAAACGAATATCTACTGTAAAAGCGGTTTGTTTATTTATTGGTCATGTGCACCGGGATTGTTTTCAGTCAATTCCATGCATTTTTTGGTTTTTTTAATGTTTAAAATTATTTTTTTTCTGAATAAACAAACAAAAATCGCATAACATACAAAACATTTTTGGAAAAAACCTACATTTTTGGCATACTTTTTCAAATTGTCAGTTTGGTTTGATATTAGGGGGTTTTGAAGTCACTCAAACAAACATTATACTGCTTGAAAAACAACTAAACTGTTCCGCCATATTGAATATTGAGGGAGATTACGGTTCGTACGGCGCCGAGATTTGATGACATACCCTTGTATAACAAAATAAGACGAAAGGTAAGAATACAATTTTTCGATACCTCGTTTTGTTTTCGAGGAATCGATATTTAAAGTTTCAAATTTTATTTATTTTTTCTTATTCGTTTTACCCCCCATTCCCCCGTAACATGTGGGTGAGGCGGGGCGAAAACATGTGATCTCTTATATTAAAATTATAGAAACAATATATTTACTATTATTTTATACAAAACCAAAATTTAATTTCCCACCGCTTCCACTCCATTTCCCAATATTGATCAATACTTCTACTAGCTTTCTATTTCAGAAAATGTTTTCGACCTCCATCTGTATAGAACGACATTAGATATACTATATTGTTTTATCACGTGGCATATACACATGAGCAAAATTTCAAAGTTTTAGCTCAATTGGAACTAGTCGCAATATTTATTGAAATATTTTTCCTTCACAAGCAAACAGAGAGTGAAGAAGTTATAAAAAAACAGTTCAATTTATGTTAAATACGCAACATTTATAATATGAATAGTCTGTCCATATGTTAAATTGACTTGTTAGTTACATCAAATTTCAAAATTTAAATTTTTTGTCGATCATTTTTAATCCAAATCGAATTTTAATGAATCAAAAATTTATTGATTACATTTTACACATTATTTCATGTATTTTTTTTTTTGGTGAGATTTAAAACTTTATTTGAATCTTTAACACCTATTTGGAACACAAATAAACCAATTCCTTCATGTAAAAATAACAGTCCTCGAACTAATGTGAAAACTGGGTTCAATTTTGAGAATGTTATATTTAACATAATAAAAAGTATCTTAAAAAAAACTAAAAAACTCGTTTTTATCACCCCTCACAAGTTTTCCTCATTCTTCACTTGATTATCTTCCAATTAAACTTAAAAATTTAATTGTAAGATAATCAAGTGAAGAACGAGGAAAAATTTTCGTTCTACAAATTCAATGGAATGGACTCCAAGTCTCCCATCCTTAATGTTCAACGGCTTGCCACGATAACGTACCAACTACACATCGCGAGGTTTGAAATATGCGTCATTCTTGACGCACCTTCTACTGTATTTTAGTAACTTGTTAGTGACAGTTATTGCTTCCAATCTCGTTCATTTATTAAAGATTAGATATTGAAAAAAATGGTTATATTAATAAGCCTTTATCATCCCTTGATCAAGTACTCTCTTGAATACAGTACCCCCAAATAACCTTTATTAACAACCATAACGATAATTAAAATATTAGTAATTAACTAAATGAAAAATATAATAAATTTCACAAACCTGAATAATTGTGGATAGATTTGTTATATTTACAACGAATTAGATTTATAGATACGAATGGTGATTTGAATATGTATTCTAATTATTATTCTATGTATACTCATTTCGAAATAGAAAATAATATATATATATATATATATATATAAATTTGATCAAAAGGACTTTATATACTTAAGGCTATTAAAATATATATATATGTGTACAAACATATTAAGAGAGATGGTCAGTTTGTAATGTTAAATTAACCCTTAATTTTCTCATTTATAGAAATAAATTTTCCCTAATATGTAATAATAATAATAATCTAGTTGGAGTATATTATTGCAGTGAAACCCATTAAGGACGTTCAGTTGCTACGCTGAAGTCAAATGAGTAGGTACTATCTTTAATAAAATTTATTTAGGATTTTAAAAAAGTTGTAAAGTATGTCAATAATCTTACAACGATTTATAACCTTTTTTTATTTATCCTAAATATTTTAAAAGTATTTATTTGAAAATACCAGGAAATTGTAAATTAGCAATTAATTTGACTTAATGTGACAGATCTTACAGTAAACTATGTTTTATATTTGTGTGTATGTGTATATTATTTTAGTGTGTGTGGTCGCCAGTTTTCAAAATATGGTGGCAAAAACAAATCTAACAAAAAAGTTTTAATTTTATTAAATAATTAATTCAAATGTTCGTCAACATCATTTTTTTAATGCAATTATATAAACTGCATACATCAAAGAATATTTATAAACATTATTCATGATGGTGTCTACTTTAATAATATAGTTATTCTAATTTTAAGCACAAAAAAAATTCTGTTCTCCATAAGACGCTGTGTTCAAAGTTTGATTTTTAATCGATAATTACTATCAAGCTTCATGGATGAACGTCCTTAAAGCTGACATGGATTTGCACGATGTATTGCGTGAATAAAGAAATGTGCGTATCAATGTTTTTCGAAAATCAATCCTTAAGGTGGCAAAAAAGATAGTCAGAGTTTCGGATTTTTTGAAGTTACGAGACATGGAAATTTCTCTTTCAGTTATACACTATATAATACGTTTTTCCGAGTTCTTGGAAAATGCACAATGTTCTTGGAAAATGCACCCGTGTTTCGTCCCTTATGAAAGTTTGTATGAAAGTGTATTTAAAATTCGAGACATGAAAATTGATATTTAATAGCCTATAAATTATAAATAAACAAGCAACAACGTTTTAAGAAAATCAGTCCTTGACGAGGAGAAATATTATGTTACTCAGTTATAAGATCTTTATACATTTGTCGCGGGCGAAGCCGCAACGAGTAATGCTAGGATCAAATATATGTCTTGCCATTAATATTAATATATAAACTGTCAATTAAATATTCCACGCAAAGCTACGATCTATTATACGAGCTATGTAATAAGCTTATAAATACGTTTCACTGTATATAGTAAAATAATACTCGGATTTGTTTTACTATATGTATGTTATATACGTAGTAATAAAATGCCCTTTGGACATATTAATTCGCCTCAACTATTATATTAGAGTTTAGAGTCATCCATGTTAATCAAACTCAATGACTGACCAGTTGTTTGTTGTGATGTTAGTTTGCTATTATATAGCAGTGTGGTGGTGCTCTTGTGCTTATTCTGTTATACGTATATAAAGAGTCTTTTGCCTATTTTCAACAAATTTAATTTCATCTCTCTAAAATATTGATTGAAATATATTTTCATGTTCGTATCAATTATATATTCACTATATATATATATATATTTAAAATAATTATATAGATGGTTCATAATTCATAGATTCCTGAAAAAAAATAAAAAAGTAGGCCAAATTTACATAAAGGGAAAATCAGACAGCCTCAAAATTATTTGGTAAATAGTGAATAAAATATATAATAAATTTAATATGCCTATTTGCTTCCATTATTTTTAAATTCTTACAAGACAACATACATTAATAGTCACTTAGTAAACAGATCCAACGCGTCCAAAGCGTCTCAACTTTACGCATTCAAACACGACAGATTAAGAATTTTGGAGGCCCCAAGCACAGCAGTCACGTAAACCCTCTTATGGTTAGAAAACGATATAAAGTTAATCAAAGCAGAATTATAAATGTATAATTAAGTAGCAATAGTTATGTCTGCGCAGTATACCTTCTTGGAAACTGGGAGGTTATGGGTTCGAATCCCGACATCGGCAGTTTGTCAATTATTTAAAAAAGAAAAAAGAGGGCGGTGAATTGACTAAACTGTCGGCGTATGGAAAAGAACGAAGTAACCGGCTATGCTTGAGAAGGTTTTCTGCAGTTTCCTTCACGAACTCCAGATGAATATCGGCATAGTTCCTATCATAGTCGGCTACAGCCGCATATCCTATCAATTCCTAGTCTATACACAAAAATTTCTTTCACTCCACATTCTCACATCCTTAGGCATCACAATGGACCTTATGGTCGAAGTGTAGCTCGCCCAGGGCAGCGTCTGCAATCTATCTAAAGTATACCGGGTTATATTAAGTTCAGTTCCGAGTCTTAAACGGTTGAAAATATTGTTCTAAAAAAAAATTTTGTATACGTGTTGATACAATGACCTAAATAGTCCATTTGACGAAAAGAGATAGCGAGCTAAAATTTTGAGAGAGTGTCCCAGAGCAAAAGTAAGGCAGATACGACATCTCCATCATATTTATTAAGATCCGTAACACATATTGATTGTGTACTTCACCTCGTAATTGCCTTTGAGTATTGAGTGTGTCAATTATTATATAAACATTTAGTATCTACGCGGATTTTGTTTTTGGGAGTTTATTACTAAAAAATATTTCATCAATTACAGCGAGCTCTGGGGCTACGGCAGACTTTCTGGGTCATAAGTTCATTTCAACAAGTCTTTTTCCAAGGATTAATGCACTAGTAGCATCTTTAGGATCTATACGGAGCTTTTACATTAAGATAAAACCTTATTCCAGGAATGAGAGGTAATCACCTTAGATGTTGCAGCAAACTTTATTAAAAGTATGCCTAGAAAGCTTGAAGCAGTCATTGGAGCAAGAGAAGGTAATATCCACTGTTAAAAATTTATTTTCTTCTAATAAGCTCGAAATGAAATTCTTACATTTATGCAAATTTGTTTTTTTTTCTTAAATTATAAGGTTTTTTTATGCAATTTTACGCCTAGACCAACAAAAACATTTACAAATTTGTAAAAAAATAATTTAAATTTTTCTGCGTGCGCCAGTTTTTTTCCTGTGCAGTGTATAGTACATTCATAAAAGTCTACAAAATCCATAATGAAGTGTATCATTTTTTGTCGTGAATCTATACATAGTATCAAAGGAAGTTGCCCTCTGCGTCTGTTTATTTATCCGCGAACTCCTTCTAAATCACGCAACGGATTTTGAAACGATTTTCACCATCATGCAGATAATTTTTTCCGGAAGGTTTATATGTATAGTACGTCGTAAATATAATTTCCATGCAAATCCGGGCTGGGTCGTTATTTTAATTTAAAATTCATTATTTTAATAAACATGCTCGTTTTAGTATATTTCTATAACTGTTTATATTTTTTAGTGCGCTATTGCTGTTATTTTCAAGTGTACGGAAATAGTTTTAATAATGCTGATTAAAATTAACAAATAATTATAACGTTTGATAACACAATTCAATTAAATTCAATTAAATTGAATAATTGAAATTCAATTAAATAAACATGTATAATTTAAAGAATATTTTAAAACAATATTTATAATGACTAATTTATTTCACATGTTGTTATTATTTTGTGAATACTTCAATACAATACTAAATACAAATACAATACTAATGTAAATTTACGTTAAGGTTATGTAAGACATAGTATGAAAGAACGAGTGTATACTATATAGACAAATATGTCATTGTATATTGTTTAATTAATGTCTCAATTTACTAACAATTGATTTGTTAATCGTTGATAACTTTTTCAAATATTGTATTGCATTTTTGAGGAAACATAATTATGCGATTTACGATCCATATCGTAGATTAAATCAAATTAATTAATACCAAATATCAAAGATTAATTATGCTATCAATACAAAATATCAATGACAAAATGTATAACGTTTTGGTGTGGTTTGTAGTGATAATAATTATTTACATATTTAAAAGAAATTTAATTTCCTGTAAGTTAATATATTTTTAAACATATTTTATCATTATAAATCATTAATATAATCAACAATTGATTGATTATAGACAAACGTTGGTAGATTGATAGATAGCCTGCGCAGCTATTTAATAATATCAAGATAAATTTATGCATCATTCATATGTGTAATTTGAAAATCAATTCAACATGTACACTCCCGTTCATAATAATTGAACCACCAGTAATTCACATTTTAAACGTATATTATTACTAAATATATGTATGTTACATACAATAACACTTCTATTTCAACTGGTCAATTTTTATGAACGGGAGTGTGTATTTGATCGCATTTTGAGTAAATACATATCATGCAATACCTTTATGTAAACGAGAGTTAAAAAAAATTAAACATACTACAAGTGATTTGTAAAAACAAGGCCTAGCTCTTTATAAAAGTGGACTTTAACAATAAATTTAAAAACTTATAGTGTTAATTATTTAAATACTTTGGGTATACGGTGTTCTATACCAATGTATGTGCTGTTTCTTAGGGTTTCTCAGATTTTAATAAGGAAAATTCAATAGATCTTTCCAAAATAAGAAATAAAGTTCATATGAACTTGGATGTTTTCAAGCTTCGTTTTCGAGATACAAGTTGTTAAAGTTCATAAAATAAATTTTTTGTTTTCGAATGTCTCAAAAACTATTTGGCTGATTTCGATTGCACTTGGTACTTTTTTAGTAAAAAGTACATGGCGAAGTAATTCAATTTAATGCAATTATTCATTAATTCCCAAAATTTCATCACTATCATCGAAAGTTTTTGCGAGTGAAAAGTTGGGCGTCTCGTCGATAGGAAGCTACTGACAAAAATTTAGCCTGTTACTAATCATTAAAAAAAAACGTGCTGCGCTGTGGACTATATACATTTATTTGCAGATTGGGTGTATTTTAAAATATAAGCTGTATACGTATACATACAAAACTATATTTATAGATATTATCTTCCTTCAAAATGTAATCGAATTGGTGATGAATATACATATCATACTTATCTAAATTATATTCACATGAATGATATACATGAAGAAATTTAAATAGTTACTGATGCATTGCTAAATATAAATGAGCTTTCAATGGACGATCTCCAACTAGGACGCATTTTTCAAAAAGTTTTGAGCATGACAATAATATTTAGTATGTTGTACCAATTATCTGTATTTCTATTACTTACTTGGTCAAAGAAAACAGTTTGGTGAGCAAACTAGCATGTTTAGGAAGGATTACTGTGAAAAAAACTGGGATATATAATTAGAAGTAGTTGTAGTAGTAATAGAACAGGGGAGGCCGAAGGCTGAGGAGGCCTTTTTTACCGGTTGGGGTACCTACCGGTCACTTCAGGCTCAAGAGGCCCTTTATAAGATTGGAGGGCAATGCGATCTGTCCAAACTGTAACACGGGGCGGATGATAAGCCGTTCCACTTTTTGGTAGAATGCCCTCTCAGAGCAACAATGAGGTACCTAGCCTCGGTTCAACTGAAATGGGGGGAAGCTGAGTTAAAACAACTAAAGTGGAACTCTATCCTGTCATTCGTAAAGAAGGCGAGTTAGTTCTACCACGGTAGATGATAGGTTCCAAGCTAAAAGAGGGTTAATGGGGGGCCTGAGTATACGTGAAAACAGAGACGTTAGAGACAGCATTGAATTAGGGTTTTTCAAACAAAGATTTAAGCTGCGCTCAAAGCAATCTGCTCCTAAAATTAGTCCTTTACATATTATTAAAATTACTTGTTTCTATATGAAAAGTACATACAATTGAGCATGAATGACTGGAAAGAAATTTGCATACAATGTGAATTTGAAAAAATGGGAAAGGTAAATTTTTACCACTGTGTCCTAAACCATATCCTAGAAATTGAAAAGAATGTGAAATAGAACATAATACCCGATTATAGCATAGTCCATGGAAGTGGACATGCCAAGTTTAAGGGGCATTGGATATATATATATATAAATATTTTTAACAATGACCTTGAATATGAATGTACTAACCTTAATATGCTATACTTACTGAAAAAATCTGGGAATATACCCGAATCTGGGAATATAATCGATAATGAACTTTCAGAATAGAAAGTCTGAAAAATAACATTACAATTTGACAATGGCATACTCCAAGAAAAAAAAAAGACTCTACTCAATCCGCTATGCCAATTGGTTATTGAGTACAGTTCAACCAAAAAAGTGGCACATTCCCCGGAGTAATCTTATTTCATTTCTATCCAATAGTTCCCCAATCTCCATCTGATTTATCCTCCGGAATTAAATGAAAATTATTAAAGTGTGATTAAAAAGTTAAGTTAGGTATATTGAAACAATATTTTTGTAATTTAATAAATTATTGTGAAGTAATTTAAAAATCATACCCATTTCAAAACAATTTAATATTTGAATAATAATTTTGGAAATTAAATATAGCAATAACTTGATTTTGTAACATTCAATTTCAATTCTTGTCTAATTAAAACAGATGAATAGGCTAGTATTCATCTAGTTAGTATACCTACAACTAACTATACTAATAGGGCAGGGTACAGTGGCGCTGTCTCTTCCAAAACTATTTGAAACATTTTTTCTTTTCTGTATAAAAGTATAAGGTGCCACTTTGTACTTTATTCGGATTGTGTTTTGTAAAGTGTTTGTTTCTTGATATTTCATCAACCGTTGAATTTATTAAAAACTTGTGATTTGTGACTAGCGAGTTTGGGGAAAATAGTAATGTGCAAATTTTTACCCTATTTTCAACATTAAATAAAAAGTATTAACACTAGAGGTCAAGTTCCGGGAGTCAATTTTTTTTTTCAGAAATTTCCTCCTTTTTAAGAATCTGTTTGTAAAATTCCTCTAGCATCAATAGTTTTTGAGTAATTTTCAAAAAAGTAGACCCCTTTTCTTTGGAATCTTTAGTAGTTTATAACTTTTGCATTTGTTTATGTGCGGATTTGAAATTTCACATTTTTCTAGATATAACGAGTTCAAAGAGCTATCGCACGTATTTTAATTCGCAGTAGCAAGAATTAACACGTTTTTTAACTTGTTGACTAGACTAATAGACTATGCGAATTGTCTTTGAAGACGGAATTATAATGAATATCAAATCAAGTATACTAGTAATATCAATTTTTATAAGAATTAGAACTTGGTCAGCTAATCAATTGTAGAAAATTTTATTTTATACAAATTTTATTTCTATTCATCGGTGCAATCGTATTTGCTGGATTTTTTAAGAAAGAAGGTGAGCTAAAACGGATTTTCAGAAATGTGTTTCTACCGATTGAATTTTCGACCGATTGAAAATGAATTGTTGGATATTAGGGGAAAGACGAAGTTTTAATATATTATATCGTAATTGAATGATTTCGAAAACGGTAAGAGATAGAGCAAAATTTCAAACAACACCGCCACTATGCCCTGACCTATAGTAACAGTAGTGAAGAGAAATTTATTTCAATTATGTATCAACCATAATTTTGACATAATCAGGGACACCAACAACTTTAATATAATAAACATGCTTACTTGGAATCTCTATATTTAAAAAAAATAATTGACATTGATAATAATTAATTGATTATTTCAAAGGTAAACACATATTTGATAAACAGAGATAGGGTACAGGCGGGCTAAAAAAATCTTTCTAAGTTTAGATTTGAATCTTATATAATTATAATTTATTATACAAATTATAATTACAATAGTTTAGGTATATTTAGGTTAGAATACCATTTTGATACACATTATCTTTACAGTCAATATATAAAGTATCAAATTTTAGCATAAAACTGATGTGAAAATATTATACATTTTCCTGGAATAAGCCAATACGAACGCTTATAAGCCAATACGAACGCCAATAAATTGTATGAGCGTGATTCTTATACGCGTGAGTGCTGAAAGCGTGTAAGCGCCTAAAACAAATCCACTCTATATATAGGGTGAATCGAATCAACCGCATAATAGCACACACCTCCATTCCTTTGGATGATCTACATTCCCCAATAACATCCAATAGAAATCAATAAATTGATCATCTCCTTGAAAACAAACGAAGACCACTCGTGATTGGTTCAAAGATATGATAAACACCAAAGCACTCAAAACAGAGTACTAGGGGTACATGCAGCAAGGAATAAAAATCTATTCTTAGATTTAAATCTATTATTAGAACGCTTGAGCGCTCAAAGTGGAGTGCTAGGGGAACATGTAGTAGGTGGTGGGAATATTATTATTTCTTCATCTAAAATTATAATTTAACATAAATATTATTTTATTAATGGAAAAATAATATATTTTCATTACTTGCTGCATGTTCCCCTAGCACTCTGTTTTGAGTGCTTTGGTGTTTATCATATATTTGAACCAATCACGAGTGGTCTACGTTTGTTTCAAGGCGATGATCAATTTATCGATTTTTATTGGATGTTATTGGGGAATGGGAGGATTATAAAAATAAATGGAGGCGTGTGCTATTATGCACTTGATTCGATTCACCCTGTAAACTTACAACAAGATTATAACCATATATTTTGGTTTGATAACAATTATACCTATCACAATGGAATATGTCACATATGAAAATTTTTTGTATTATTTTATACGGCTTATTAATGGTGTCATAATATTTTGAAACTATTTAGCTACTATTTCAGTATGAACACACAATTAAGCTAAATTTATTTCTTTTGATAATGCGTAATTCGATAATAATAGCATACAATCTCAACAGAACACTCATTTCCAGTGGATATTGTTTTCCCATCAATAACTTATATGCTTAAAAAATATGTGGATTTATATGAAACGAGACCTCAGTCAAAAGCATTAAAATTTCATATCACTGTACAGAGTTTAAAAAAACGTCCATAACAAAAAAAAAATTCTTAGAAAACAAAAAAAAAACACTTTTTTTTTATCAAATATTAATTTTGTTACAGACTATGATGTTCTTCATCTATCAGTTAATATATTTTACATGAGTTTGTGTTTCACGTAGTGGTGTTGTTGGATCTAGTAGGTACCTATTTATATAGTGATGAGTACATGAACATAATTTTGGTAGTTATTTTGAATTCTAATTAAAAAATATAATTAAAAATAATACTTTACAGGTATTTTTGTTACAATCTAACCTAGTCTAGCTAATATCTATTTAGTTTTAACTTATTAGATGTTATATGTATGTATGTTTGTGTGTATGAATGTATGTATGTATGTGTACCTACCTACCTATAACTGATTTTTAAATTAATAGGTTAATGACATTTTAACAGGAACCAAGCTAAGCTAAGCTTCATCAACTTTTTGACAGACAGATAAAATTACCTTGAAAATATTGTGATATTAATTTTTATATTACGTGACATTGAATTTTAATTTTTATTACAGAATACTATGAAATCGAATCGAGAGATCGCCAGTTAAATAGGAATTTTTTTCGAATCCTGTTTTAAACTATTAAGTTTAAAATTTTGTTTTTATCCTGCACAAATATAATATACTAAAATTTCAAATTCATCCCAATATCTAAGATCAGTTTTTTTGTATTATAAATATGTATATTTCGACTACAAAGTAGTCATCATCAGTCTAAATTAGCTAATCGTAATTTACTCTTTGACAATAGGGAATATGCATGATAATTTTTTTTCACATTTATTTTCAGAATATGAAAATACTGTTAATACTGTAATAAAATTTAAAAACGAAATTAAAATCCGACAAATATCAAGGAAGCTATAAGCTTTTAAAGATTATTATCTTTCTCTTTCTTGCAAAAATACTAAAAACGGAGTTTTGCGTGTATTTTAAATGGTGAAAGTGTAATATGACGTCACATAACATATCAAGAGGTCTATCACCCTCTTTGTCTAATCGGGAATTTCAATTATTCATATCTCGCTTATTTTTAAAGTTATTTAAAAAGTAATTTTACCTTGATATTTGCCAAGTAAACATGCTTCAATTGAAGTGAAAAAAAATTGCATATTCCCTATTAAAAAATAAATAGAAAATAACAATAAATAGACAAAATATAAATAAATAAAATAATAAAAAATTAAACAAAAATAAAATAGTCATACAAGCTTTTAAACAAAACAAAAAAGCTTTATCAAAATCGGTCCAGTAGTTTATTCGTGATACTCAAACAAACAAACAAAAATTCCAATTTAATAAAAATAAAGATTTCAGGGTATTATTATAAGTTTAGTTACGACTTTGTAACGGTCGAATCGATCGTGTTAATGAAACGACCTAGTTAGTTTAATTTAATGTTTCGCGCTTTATTTTGTTGAATTCCATTGTAAAAATCTGGGATTGAAAAATAACAGAAAATCATACAGGAAATAGTTGGGTGCACTGAGCGGCGGGTTTATATCTGCCCGGATAGTCAAGCTGTACTCATAGCAATCTGCTTCAGTAACATCTCCTTTGGGTTTCGAAAGTTCAGCATCACTAGAGAACCTAACAAGGGCAGAAGAGGTCACCTTGATGTGGAACCTGGACACTGCATAGTTCAGGTCGCATAGTTCAAGTCGCCCGTAAAGGAACTGCACTCCCATGTTAGGAATCGGAACCATATCTCGCATTTGCTAAAATTGTCCGGTCCTATTATCTAAAAAATACTTTTTCTCAACATGGATCTCTATGGATTCTACATTACCATGCTAATAACAAATATTTTATTACTGAAATTATATTTTTTTTTAGGTAATTTAAATAATTTAAAGATTTATTTTTCTTGGGCTATAAAAATGAATAGTCAATTTGTTTTAATAATAGAATGAAAAGTTAAATTGCATCATTAGCAAAGTAAAACTGATTAGTAATTACGGCATAAAAACACGCATACATGAAATCATTAAATATTAAACTAATATTGCTTATTTATTTTAAATATTCGATTTCTTAATATTCATAATTCATATTTTTTTTTTGTATTAGTAGATATTATTATTACGGTCAAGAAAGGTGAATTTTGATATCTCTATCAGTTATTTCGATCAAAAGCATCTATGGAGTTTATCTAAATAAAACATTCTTATTAAACAAGTTGATTTATTTGATATATAAAAAACTTTGTTGAAATTTCTAGACATAAAGTTTAAATTTATTTATGTTAGCTGGTAAATAAAAACATAGATTCAATAAATTTTACCCTGTCTGATAATACAGTAAATATGAAGGTATTAAAATGTCAGAAAATTTACACCAATTCTTAGACCATGTACAGGGCTGGCAGACATTTTATTTTTTTAATAATAGATATGTTTATTGGATAATTAAAATTTCAAATTCGTCTCAATACCTAGATCCGTTTGTGAAACTGTCACCAAATAGGGAATATGCATGAAAATTTTTTATCACTTGAATTGAAGCATGTTTACTTGACAAATATCAAGGTAAAATTACTTTTTAAATAACTTTAAAAATAAGCGAGATATGAATGACTGAAATTCTCGATTAGACAAAGAAGGTGATAGCCCTCTTGATATGTTATGTGACGTCATATTACACTTTCACCATTTAAAATACACGTAAAACTCCGTTTTTAGTATTTTTGCAAGAAAGAGACAGATAATAATCTTTAAAAGCTTATAGCTTCCTTGATATTTGTCGGATTTTAATTTCGTTTTTAAATATTATTACAGTATTAACAGTATTTTCATATTCTAAAAATAAATGTGAAAAAAAATTTTCATGCATATTCCCTATTAGCAACGAATAACATATCCTGAGACAATATAAGAGTAATTTTAATAAGAGTGATGTTAACAAGAGTAAAATTGAATGAAAGAAATTTTAACAAGAGTAATTTCAATAAAGTTTATTATATTTTAGTTTATTTTGTTTAATTTTTTATTTATTTATATTTTTGTCTATTGATTTCGATTTTCTATCTATTTCTAATTGTCAAAGAGTTAATTACGACTAGCTAATTTATACTGATGATGACTACTTTGTAGTCGAAATACGTATTTATAATACAAAAACTAATCTAGGTATTGGGTTCTCATTAATTATCTAGAGTTCTCATTAATTATCATTTGATAATCTAATACGTATTACTTGTGCCTGATGCCGGACCGGCAAAAATGCCAGACCAAATGGCGTACGAAAGAACCCAATCGTTTGATAGCTCTTATTTGGTGCTAACTTTAACTCTGCTAACGCCGGTGGCAAGCCCGAGACCTGTCTCGCAAGTGATAGGGAAGAGGAGCCGGAGGAGTAACAACTTCGTTAAATAACCAGGGTCCATCTGGCTCCGGATAGTAGCACCCTGTTAGGGCCCCAACCTACGGTTACAGGAGAAAACCGGCCAATGGCTCCGACAGCGGAAGAAAGCAAATGTTTCAACGGTGAAGGAGGCAGAAGAGCCAAGACCCCACTGCTTTGTGGAAGGTGGAGAACCTAAAGGCTACGGGATAACACCCAGACAGAAAAACCGGTAGCCTGAGATCGTAGAAGGCAGGCCCTTCATCAGGATCGGAGGAGGTAGGCTAATAACTTACTTTCTCTTAAATTAAACTATTAATGAAACCGCTATAAATGAAATAAACCGGACGGACAAAATGGCTCAGGGAAAAAAGGAAGACCGAAGACAACCTGGAAAAGATCGGTCAACAAGGAAATCGAGGAAGAAGACAAGAGCTGGAGTGAAATCAAACAGATGGCACAGAACCGTGTACGGTGGAAGGCGTTTGTGGCGGCCCTACGTCCCCCATGGGAAAACAGGAACTAATATAAATATATACATATAATATATAGATTTCGCCAGGGTGTATGAAAGGGTACCTACACTGAAATTGACAAGGTCAGAAAAACAACAGAAACTTACCATAATCATGTATTTTTTCTCTAACAGAGTTTGATATCGTAGTAAATGTTGTATAAGTCTATGACAATCAAGAGGCTCGTACCGTATTATATCTGGAAATCAAAAGAGATGCATATTTAAATACAGATAAAAACTAGTTTTTATATTATTATTATAATTTGAGTGTTTAAGAATTACAATCATATTGACATATTTGATTTTTTTGTAACTCAATTGTTCAACATAGGTGGTATTCCAAAATTATATACCAGATCGGGAAACATAAAAAAAATGTGGATAACAGTATACAAAGCAAAATAAAATTGTTAAACGTTTATATTAAATTTATTAAAAAGTAGGCGATGCTTTTAAAATTTATGGTGATACTTATTTAAGGATGTACGAGCACTAGATATAGTGCATTTATATAATTCTTCAATATCTTATACAGCTTGTATTTTAAAATAGACCTAATCTGGAAACAATGTATAGTATATCTATCGATGTCTATATGCAGTGTACTATGATATGGTGTACTTTACACTTAAACTGCATTAAAATCGGAGGCGGGGTTGATACGTTCTCACCACAGACATTTGTCCTTAGATCAGTCTTTGGTGGGAACGTCTGCCTATAGAGTGCAGATTGGGTGTAACAAAGTACATTTATCACAGTAAACTGTGATGATGCACTAGATAGATAGATAGATTGCAGAGGCTGTCCTGGACGGGACACACTTCGACCATAAACTCCACGGTGATGTCTAAGGATGTGAGGCTGTGAGTGGAGGACAAGGAATTTTGTGTGCAGACTAGGAATTGGTAGAATTTGCAGATATGTCAAATTTTGTGTTTCCCCCAGCCCCTAAACCGCCTTTTCCCCTCGTCCGATTTTACCCATTAAAGAACTTGTGCTATTGAATACCAAAAGCGCCTCAAATATCAAATTTCATTGCAATCGAAATAAAACTGTGACCACTAGAGAGTCCACAGATACATAAACTTATCTTACGGTTTTCAAGAAAAGTCCTGTCTTCGCAAGTCTAGAAATTTAAACAGGTTACCTGAATTTTTCGTAGAGGAAAGTAACTTTAACAAATTTAAATATAAACTAAAGAACTACCTAATTAAAGAAGTTTTCTATGATATAAACAACCTGTAATACCTATAGGGTACATAGGGTACATATATTTTATATTTATATATATATATATTTTTTAACCCGACTTCAAAAAGGAGGATGACATATATATTTAAAAAATTTTGCTTAGGTAAAATTGGCACAAGAATATGCAATTATTTTTTTACTTGTTAGTGCATTTTTTGTTATAGAATATTTGATTTTTGAAGTCGGGTTTCCATTTTGTCAAAATAGGGTTTATTTTATTATTTTGTATAATATATTTTTACTGTATAATTTGACGAAACAAGCATCTTTTTAAGATCTACTGTGAAATAAATTATTATTATTATGTACATATATATGTTGATATATTTATATATATATATATATATACATATATAAAAATTTTAACGATTTAGGATTTTTGACATCAGGTAGGATCGATGGACATATGAAGAAATTTTTACAAAATTCCAACATTGGTACAAAAACAATAGCTGATATCCTTTGGAGAAAATTCGCTAAAAATTGGTTACACGATTTTGTGTTAAAAAATAATCAATTTGATTTTGAGTCATCTCGAAAATTTCATTAAATAAATATTTTTTTATGCGTGTGGTCTTATCTATATTCTATATAGCCATGGATAAGATATTTAAGTAATAAATGGAAGAAAAAAAAAGGAATAAGGAGAACATCCTGTTCTTTCAAAATACCTACAAAAAAATTACGAAAACAAGAAATCTTTTTATTTCATCTTTCATTCAAAACAGATAATAATAATTGTGTATATAAAATGACTGATCGATGGATGGATAGATGGATAGATGTCGGAAAGACAGACAGACATATAGCTGTATAGTTAGTTGTATATTGTAGATGGTATGCATGTTCGTCGTTTGGTCGTTTATAAAACTGAACCTGTTTTAGTTTGACGTGTGAGATATACGGCTATCATTTGTCACTTTTAAATAATATATTGGTTCATCAGTTCGACTTAAAGAATATAGGTACATAAAAGAAGAAATTTTTGTAGAAAATAATTTTTAAATGTTTTTTACATTTTTACAGCAGAAAATATTCTCAATTGTTATTAATATTAGCAAAAATAGGATATTTACTATTTAATTTTTTAAATTATAATCGATCATGCTCATAAATAACAAGTAAAAATTTCAATTTGCAATTAAATTTATAGCAAATACTAGGATAGTTAGATATAGGCTAGTTCACATGTGTCATTTTTTCATTACTTTATTTGTCATCACTTTATTTATGTTTTGAATTTTTCCGTATCTTTGTTAATAAAAATATGGAAAATCAAAATTTTTCATATTTTCCAACGGGGATCTTTTTTAAATCTTTCAAAGAATAGCTTCCAGAAGTTAAAAAAAAAACCAAACGTTTATTTTAAAAATTATCGGGGTTATCCATATTGAAAAAATTTTTTAATTAACAAAAGTTAAGTTAAAATTCATGATTTTGTTACAAAAAAAAAAACAAATCTATTGCTTTTCATAATGGTTTCTGGAAATATTTATGCAATGCAGAATTAAATTTACCCGAAATCTCAGTTTTTTTCTTAAATATATTTTTTTCAGGTCCGTCATATCGGAATTTTGTTGGATCAATCTCTGTATTAAAATTCTATTTTCTATTCCTATTTCTTAGTTGTTTTTTTTTATTCGTCTTATTTTATTCCAAGTGAAACAGGGTGCTAGTAATATTTTGGCGAAAAATTCCCTGACTTTTTCATGTTTCTCAGACTTGAAATAGAATTTTTCCAGATCATTTTTTCATTAATATTTTGTTATTGATAGGAAAATTAATAAAAGTATACATTTGTTCATTTATATTCATTTTTTATGGATAATATGATAAAACCTATACACATTCTTTTTCATGAGTAACATACATAAAATGTTTTCAAAAACCTCAAAACAGATAATTATAAGTAATAATTTTTTAGAAATAAGTTATTTTAAATGCGATTATGTAAAATTCCCTGAATTCCATGAAATTTTACGAAATTCCCTGACAATTCCATGACTTTTCCAGAAACTCAAAATTCCCTGACATTTCCAGGTTTTCCAGATTTTCCAGACAACTAGACACACTGTGAAAATTATCAAAATATACCGACGCATTTCTCCATAAGAGCAATGCATTAAAACTCGAACTTTAACATTATATAATTAATTCAAGGCCCCCGTAACCCTCCCCCTGAAAATTTGATAATTGATTTATATACACTTCAAATACATGTAAAAAAATTTTTAATAATTATGTTTTTATTATATACCTACTAACTTTCACCTCCGGCTTCCGTTATCATAGCGAGATAATATAAGAATCGGTTCAGTAGTTTTTGCGTGATTCACGAACAAACAAACAATCGAATAAACATACCTTTACAATTTTATAAATAGTAGAGAAGAAGATAGATACCTTTTTGAAGTTTACTAAATTGCATTGACGTTGCCATTGGTATTCTTCATTTAACTTCTCCTACATATTTAACATTTTTAGTTATAAGCGAGCCGTGATAAATCTGTTTGTATCCACTGTTTTAATACAATCATTATTTATCTTAATGTTAAGTTCGTGATTATTTTGTGTTTTGACACTATCACTCCTACAATTTTATTCATATATTTCTTTCCATACCCATTTTTGTATTTAATTCACACACTTGATTTAACAAAGATCGTACTTTTTCCGCCCACTATCAGCGATGAATATATTACCATCCGTCATCAATCTGATTTTGTTATAATTTTTCCTCACCAAAATTTACCAGGTCTGATATTTGTTGGAAAACGGGATTCAGTATATCAATTACAAAGTAAATATAATGCTCGTTTATGAGTTCTTTAAGAGCGGCAATATAACGAAGAACATGCCATTAGTTGAAATCATGTATTAATAGACCAGGAGATTGTGATAGGTGACGTTCTCCTATTTTATACCACATGCCTTTTTAAGGCTTGATAACTAACCCTAAAATATGAAAGATAGGCGGGTTCTTGGTCGCCACACGCTTTCCGGTCATAAGAAAAAGCGCTTTTCTTCATGTTGAGAACTTTTGTGTTTTTCCATGATATTATAAGGCCTGCCTTTGTACATAAGGTAGTTCAAACAAATTGAAGCTCTAATAATTGATGGCATACAATCCGCAGCGACCGAAAAAGCTTGTAGTGGTGTCGCTTCATCATTAAATTATTATTTAAATAAATAATAAATATATGTAAAAGATATAATTGATCTTTATTAATTAAAATTAATATTTTTAATTTCATTTATGAATTGTTATTATTTTTTAATATGTAAATTACCAAGGTTGCTAACATTCACAGCGACCGTGATAATAGAGGGAAGTTATAGTTGAAATGCAACAGATAAAAATAAAGAACAAACTTATAATAATAATTTAATGATGAAGCGACACCACTACAAGCTCAAAGAGTTACAAAAAAATTAAAGGGTACTTCCGTGTTTTCAAATTGCATGCCGATGTAAAGAATTGGAGTTTAAATCACAAAAACACTCAGGGAAAATTGGCATGCACCCCTCGTATGACCAACGGTGAAAAATATCGTGAAAACTCTGTAAACATTCAGTACAGGTTTTCCGTGATCTCAAACTAACTACCGTTGGTCATACGAGGGGCGCATGCCAATTTTCCCAGAGTGTTTTTGTGATGAAAACTTTAATTCTTTACATCCGCATGCAAAACTTTTATAATACTGTATTTTATACGATTTGTTTTAATTGTCACGAGTGAACTACCTTAAATCGTCTCTTCAGATCAGATTTTTTACAAACATAAAATCATTTCATTTTATTAGAATTATAAAAAATGAGCCACAATAATTGACATTTTTCATTAATTAAAGTATATAGTTTTTTTAAATATTAAATTTAGATACTTAAAATATAATTAAGTCATCATAGTTCATTTTCACACTGTGTAGTCACATTTCTGTAAAGTCTTTAGTGGTTTAAAAATATTAATAGGAAGGTGATTCACATAAATTCAGAGCTAGTTATACAGGGTTAATCAATGAGAGCGCGATAATTTTACATAATCATTACCTTAGTTATTTAATTCTTTACTAAAGGATTCCAGGCAAAAGTTTATCATTGAATATTTTAGGAAGAAAAAAATTATTACAGAATTATTGGCTTCACTTTGAATCACAGCCTATTTCGTTACATAAATTTTTCAAAAAAAAAGGTTATTTTGTGACTTTGCCTATAAAAGAATGTTTTATAAAATTATAATATTCTTAGAAAAAGAGCTTGCAGTTTGGTTAGGTGTGATTGTATCAGTTGTCCAGGATTTGATAGCGCCTAGGAATTAGTATGGTCTGTTCGGTATCACAATGGAAATTTGTTTTAAGTATGCTTAAAAACAATGTCCATTGTGATACCGAAAGGAGCTTTACCATCCCTCCCCTATTATACCAACAATTTGGAACATTTGAAATTTGAACCCTCATTTACATACCATTACTTCTTGTGGCGAATATATGAGAAAAATTAACCTCCCTATACATTTTTGTTTTTGATGGGTTATTATTGGTAAAATTGCTAATGATGTCATATTCCAAGATGGCGGCTTTAGCCAGGCTACATTTCAACAATTGGTTATCCCTATAAAACTATAAATACAAATTTTGAGTAGCAAAAGTTGACTTTGAAATTTTTAAATTTGGCTGAAATTTATGTTCCTGTAATTACATGTTAATTTTGTTGGTAAATTCGCAGAAAAAATAGAAGAGTAATATTATGGTTATATGTGATAATTATGCGTTATATAAGAGCTATATTGCACGATCTGTTGTTTCAATTTCTCCGTATATAAAACTTCTTGCCACCAGATGTTATAATTCCAAGGAACAAAAACCAATACATCCTGACACTCAAGCCGCGGATAACAAGCGGTTCTGGTGTTTCAAAACAAACACACTGTATATTTTAATGAAATAATATCTTAATTTGTGATTGATAACTATCATTATTTATCACAAATATTATTTATTACATACATACACACATGTGTGATGGAATATTGTATATATTCTCCATTATATATTAATATTATAACCGCAACATTTTAACAAGCATGGTAACCAAGCAAACAAATGGTTGGACTCAGAATATTATTATGATTATGATGATTATTTGTTGGTCACATTCTCTCATCCATCTCATCTGTATCTATCCACAATCCACATCTATATAATATACAGTTGAAGTATGATATAAAGTAATCCTCACAAACCGGGGCAACTGTGGTAATATGAAAAATGTTACGAAATTATTTTATGTGTACTAATGGAAATGATGTAAATAATACGAAGATACAAAAAATCGGCACGCGGTGCATTTTGATTACCGGATTTCGTAGCGTTAAAGATAGATTTCGTAGCGTTTTCTATATACTTTTAGTACATACTATAGTTTATATACTTAAAAAGATTTAATGTAGACTGTTTGTAGGAAAACTATAATATTTGCAATTAAAAGCTAATAAAAATGTCAGCACTTTGAATAACTAAAGTCCATTCTCACCGTTTTTTAATTAAGTGTGGCTTAACTAAGTAATACTTAAATTTTAGTCTTTCTTAATAATTTTTGGATGCAGCACCATCATATAAGTAATACTTAAGACAACTGATCTCTATACTATATTAATAGCTGATACTGATGAAAAAAGTTCAAAATATACTGTGTGTGTTGGACAGAGCTTTTCCTATAGAGAATCAATGTTAAATATTATTTATTACTGCCTGGCCATGTGGTACTGTATGAAGTCAGTCAATACACATGTGATAAGAGTACACTTTAGATGTGCATTGTGAAATCCCCACTCTTAAATGACAAACAAACAACTATACGCATACAGTATAGCTATGAGATGACTGACTGACTTTATTTACATGTGTACTGACTGACTTCATACAGTACCACGCGGCCAGACAGTAATAAATAATATTTATCATTGATTCTCTATAGGAAAAGCTGTTCAACACACACTGTAGAGTTAGATTGTGTGGAAGACAGCACCTCACAATGCTGAAGTGAGAACTAAATTTAACAAAACATGACATGGGCACGCATGCGCATTGAGGTGCATTTTAGTTCCTCCTTCAGTATATAGTTGCGATGTGTATGCTCTTAAGATGCTAATGGCGGACTATAGTATCAGCTATCCATATATTATAGAGATCAGTGTTTAAGACATACTTAAGATTCAATGCACATAAACATACAATAATTCTAGTTACTTTTTAGTAACTAGTTTCTTTTTATTTTCTTCGATTGCCTTCCGAAATAAAATATTTTAATTGTTAATAAATAAAATTAAAGTAAAATTAAAGAAGAAGTATTAAAAAAATTACACTTATGTTGCATGTTTTTTTGGATAAAAACAATAAAATAAAATTCAACATTTAGATTATTTTTCGAAAAAATTTGTATTGCATAAAATAAATAAATTATGTAGATACTATTTGAGTGCGATTGTTTTGATAATGCTATATTTCAAATAAAATAATTTAAGCTTTCTTAACAGAATTTATTTTTAATTATTAACTGTAGCGATATCCGGGATTTATCCATTTCCAACATTTAAACTATGACACTTCAAAAGTATATAATGCGCATGCGCAAACAATCCCTTTAATGTAATGCGCATGCGCAAACAAGGCCTTTAATTTAAGACTTGTTTACTTTAATTTAAGAACATCGTATCAAACGGTGCAATACAATTCGTTAGTTTGAGAATTACATAAAATAACTTGCATGATTCGGTGAGAATGAACATAAGTAATTGCTTTTTAAGAGTGTTTAGGAGTGAGATGTGAATAAAGTTTGTTTGTGATAATACATATGTTAGCAATATTATAAATGTGTATGTTTGTGAAGATGTTTGCCGTCGCATCAAGTCAAAACGGCTTAACCGATTTAGATGCGGTTTTCATCAAACTGTTTTGGGTTCTACAGAATAGTATATAATAAATAATACGTGTTATAACCTGTATTTTAAACGGTGTGAAATAGTGAAAATTTTTAAAGAAATTAAATAAAAACAAGTGAAAATAACTGAGTTAATTGCTTAAATACACGGTATAAACTGTGATTATAAAAAAGTTTCTAACAAAATTGTTTATTTAAAAAAGGAATATTTTTTGTGTTTAAAATTTTGTTCTATCTCTGAAGTTTTAAAAATGGATACTTTCAAGATGGAGTTATCTTGTCCACGGACGTACGGGCGTGGAGTCATTTTATGAACATCTATACCAACAATTTTTTTCTACGATCAATATTTTCAACCGTTACAAAGTCGGGACTAAACATATTATATCCATGTATATATTATATATACCGGGTATAAAAATTATTCATGTATAATTTTTAAATTATACTCTTATATGAATGTGTGTACGTACATATACACACAATATATGTATATGTATATGTTTGTTACCGCATTCCGTTAAAACCGTTGATTCGATAAGTCTATTTCGTTTAATAACTAACCGTTTTTTAAATGGATTTTCAAAAATAAGATTGCATTTTTTGAGAAAAATAACGTACTTCTGAAGAAAAAACTGATCAAGAATAAAACGGATTTATATTTAATTACCTCTTATTGGTGGCTGCTCAACACTATTAGGTGCCTACCTTTATAAATAACGACATTAAAACTGACTTTCACTTTACGGGTGTATACGGATGGTATATGAGAACAGATAAGAAAATGTATCTTGTAATAATATTGTAAAATGATGACCATTAACACTTTAACCAATGACGGATACAAATCACACTTTACTACGTATATAAATATATCATCTGCATCAACGGCCGGGCCTGATATTATGAAGTGTGAGTTATATCTCATTTATATGTGAATTAGGTCTGTCCTACAATAATGTTCAAACTTATCGATATTATGTAAACTCAATGGTAATGTACGGTAAGCAAGTTATACCACTCTCTCTCTCATTTAGTGCTCCTATGAAAAAACCATAGAAAAATTAGGTTATGTTAGCCGTCAACTATTATAAATATTTCAGATACTTACCGAGTATCTAAGTGGTTTGATATTGAGTGGGGGAAGTAAGTCTATGTGTGTGTTAAGTTTTCATGGCTAAACCCATGAAGAATAGATATATTAGGAGAGCGAACGTAATGTTAAAAAAACGGTCAAGAATTGGTGTAACTATCTTTTATCAGTAGGGGTCACTGGTGTCAGTGCCGTACGGAATTTAAATGTTTAAATGTAGACACCAAGAAATCACTTTCATTCAGTTAATAAGAAGTCTTAGTTTTATAGATAATAAAAAATTGTTTTCGATTATCAAGTAATAATTAAATAAATATTAATAATAGAGAATTCTTAATAATTGCAATAAATTAAAAGATGAAGAATCATAGTGATAATTTTGCAATTAATAATAATAATATACAATATATGTTTACAATAACTGACATATATTAGATAAAGAAAGAAGATGACAAAACTGGTAATTACAGACCATATTCCTTTCGTAAATGCAGACACGCATTCCTAACCTTAAACAACCTTTCACTCATAGATATGTAGCAGTATATCTATGCTTTCCCTGTACAACATCGTCCCATTTTTTCACATTTATAAAATTAAAAAATTTTTATAATTACAATTTTTATTTGTAAGATGTGATAACCGTTGATTTTAATATGTAATAATAATAATAATTCCGTACGGGCAGATTCGCAATGCAGCTAGTGGCGAAAATAATAACTATGATCTCTACACGTTTTTGAGGACACAAAAACAGACGAATTGCCTATGTCGTTCAATCTCCTAATATATCTATTCTTCATGGCTAAACCACTCAATCAATTTTGATGTAAATTAGTACGAATATAGTTTGTACAGATGGCGACAGAAGTAGCGTTCTTTTTTCAAAATTTTATAATTGATTTAGGGCTGTTTTCGTTCGGTTTAAGAAAAAATGTTTCAGATAAAAGTTGTTCATTCACCAAAAACCAAATGAATAAGGCACAAATCAAATAAAAAATTTTTAAAAACGAGCATTACTTCTGGTGCTTCGAGTACATTGGGTAAGGGAAAATGCTACTCTTTTTTAAAACCATTAAGAGGATGAAAAACGGGAAAATATGGGAAGTTGTATGAATTATTAATAGTGATATCATGGTATCATTTGGGTTTTATCAATTTTCTTGGAATCGTACACATCTACAAGAAATGTTTTTTATATACGAACTTTATGGAATCGAACAGTGGAGTCGTTATTCGCTGTTCTTGAGCACCCATACACACTTCAATAAATCTTATCTTTCGTTTTTCTTGGTGATAACCTCATACCATAATTATCACTTTTCATTTTTCATAAGAAATGGTGAGTCTCATTAACAATATAATAGTGTTTTATTTATTAGAATAACATAACCCCATTAACGCATAAGTAACTATCACAGTTGAGCCTGAATACTCTGTTTCTAATTATTGCCACCAGATGTCACAGTCCTAAAGAACAAACACCATCACCAAAATCTATATTTTACCATTGCAACGTTAACAATATGAGTTAAGTAATACATACCTATTAGATATTTTCAAAAGACGTTCGAATCCCAACAAATATTTGAAAATACAGTTAGAAACAGCTTCATTAATATCCGTTATCTTTACACTTCTGAATATCATTGTACACAATTAGGATATTTTACGAATTAAATTATAATCTACCTCAATCCATGTAGTATGTATTTATGTGTGTACAAAAAATGACGAACACCGAACCATAATGTCTCTAAAGTGTCAAAAATATATCGTATACTAATCGACTAAAATATTATTTAAAAAATTACAATCTCATAATTCTTGTAACTGAAATATGTGTTTGAAAAAAAAACTGTATTTTGTAAAGGTAAAGTTACATGTGCTATTATAGTTTGAGATACAAATGCAAGCGCATAAAAATGAACTATGGTTAATTGTTTTCTGACGAACTTTTTTCACATATTATTATTTGAGTATACTTAAATGTCACAGTACTATACCAATGTCAATATTCATTACGGTTACAAAGACATAAGTATGAAAGAACAAGCTACTATACAAGTATATAGACATGTCATTGAATTTTATTAATAATAACTCATCCACCAGGTATCAAAACCCTGGACGAAGATCCCTAGAGAAAGATTCTATTTGACGCAAGTTTACATGCAATGTTATGTGGAACTTAATATCTAAGTGTAATGTTTGCTTTATGTATGATATTTCCTTTCTTGTGATTGGTGTACTTTGATAAAAGAAATATAACTGATAACTTTCAAGTGAATTTCATAGTGTGAACAGCAATGTAATTTTTGATATATCACCTATTTTTATTGCGATTGAAAACCTTCATCAAAACTTTCACATGTAAAAACTGGCTAACTAACTAATGAAACAATCATAATATACTCCTTTCCTCTTCATCTCTATATTTTATATTATCACCATTTACGTCATAATGTACTTTGTATTTGCAGTGTACAACCGATCATTCGGGCTATTGCTATTAATTTTTATTTGGTTCAAAATAGTATCTATGTTTGCTATTGAGAATATCTCGATAACCTTTGAATTCCATTGCGTATTTTTATGGCCTTGGCAATTGATACATACTGGTGAACAAAATAATCCGTTCCACTTTGATAACTATGGATAGTACCATGTTTCCAATGAATTGAACACTTTCTGAACAAACCTCCTTCATCACAATAGATCGTGAAGTATGCCTACTGGTACTGGGGAAACCACTTATAAAAAATGACCCAAGTACACTACACTACCTCATAGGTGATCCGGAACAACTGTGTGAAAATTATGCAAATTATACGACTTTTTTTTTATGGTGATTGTTAAGAAAAAAGTATTTGAACAATTTTTGTAGACAATTGCATGATATATAAATCTTGTCTTGTTTATTTTTATGATAGTACTTACCGTTTAAGAGAAATATAAAAAAATAAAATATCGAAAAACCCATATTTTTGACCGTTGATCTTGAATGCAATTTTTTGCAGCAGTAGGATAAGTGGGGACTTTTGATATTTCATGTGTAATAGTGTATTTAAGGCTTTTCCCAATTTTCTCTCTCTAGGCGAATTTTTCCTGACTTAAATATCTGTTTTAACTGGATCGTTCAGAGAATGAGGTGCATATGAAGTGTACTCTATGTAAACACCTGTTTTAAATAAAAAGTTTAATATATTTAATCTTAAAACAAATAAATTAGATTTTACTATAAATTGTTCATATTTAATCAAGATTTGATTGTAATGATAAAACCGCCTGTTCCAAAACTTGATTGAAGTAATTTTGTATGAAAAATTGGTATATTTATCTAAGTAAAAGCTCTGTAAAGTACCTGTATGTAAATTTTCTGATTAATAAATTTTGATAATGTATGTACAATTAAAGTATAATATATCCGAATCATTTAGCAGCCCCGGATCTGAAGGAGGGGGCAAACCTGGCCCTTGCCATGGGTGGCAGATTTAGGGGGCGCCAAATTGGTTAGTTTGAAAAAAACTCCTTTTACTGGGTGCATTCAGAAGGGCGGTAGCAGCAACTTTGTACAAAATTTAAGCCTAAATTTTGAAAACGTTTCTAAAAATCATT
Source organism: Nineta flava (assembly GCA_963920215.1). Taxonomy (NCBI): domain Eukaryota; kingdom Metazoa; phylum Arthropoda; class Insecta; order Neuroptera; family Chrysopidae; genus Nineta; species Nineta flava. The sequence continues at coordinate 66,652,370 of OY986044.1, forward strand.
TGAATGTCTAAAATTACGCCGATTACTTTCCAAAACGTGACTTGAATCTTTTCCCAATATAAGTATATAGCATTAAGGGTATACTGCACATTACCGACGACATCTGCAAGCTGCGAGCGAAGTTTCAGCAAGCTTAAAATAATTAAAGCCTATACCTACGTGCAACAACGAATCAGGAACGTGTAACTGACCACACTATCTAGCCATCGAAAATAAAACTGCCTATGTGACGAACTTTGATAAAGTTATAAAGAGTGCAAATTTATTTAATGGTTTATTATCGCAGTTATAAAAATTCCCACACAGTACATTTGTTTCGTTAGCTTTGGGAAATCATTATCTCAAATGCTGAAGGAAAGACGCGCCAGTGTCAAATGTTTGCGCCGGGTTCGGATAAATCGTAGATGCGAGGCTGTCATTTAGCTAAGAGTAATATTAACTTATATATTTTTGACAATGATGGTAAAGGATTAACATTTTTATAGAAACTGTGAATGAGCCTTAAAAAAAACTCTTGTAACTGCTGCAATAACTGAGTAACATTAAAAAAAAGGTGAGATTATATTTTAGCAGCAAAATAAAATAATTTATTAACTCAATATAAAGTCTACTTCTACTAGGAAAAAAAAGACGTAATTTTTTTATGACCAAAACATTATAAAAACATAAATTTTTATTAACACAAGCATAATTTTTTATTAGTTATTTAGTTTTTTTTTAACATACCAAACAAACAACCATTACAAATTTCTAAATTTTTTATTACTATACAGATAGGTACTTTGCCGAGAAATGGTGCAATATTATGTCACAAAGAAGGGCATACCCCCAATTCATTCTCAAAAGCATACCCCCAATTCATTTTTTTTGAAAGATGGGGTACTTTGTTTCCTAAAAAAGAGTGTCGCCAACATGTACGCATTCCAAATTTCTAAATAAAATTACGGACAAAAAAACCAATGGATCAATGCAAAGTTTGTGACATGTCTAACTATTGAACAATGTTCCTCAGTACCTCCTTTTAGTCGTGAGAAAAATGAATCATCATATTAATTAAATCTTGAGATAGAAAACATAACATATTCGAATGTTATACCGTAGCTGTTATGAAATGTTTCGTTAAACTTTTTTTTGAGTAAAATTAATGACACTTTGTTTTTTTTTACTTGAGAGTTTTTTTATGGAGAAACACCTGAAGGAAACAAAAAACCATTAATATATTTTGAAATCCTCTCTTGAGACAAAAAATCAATCTATTGGGTTCTTAAAAGTAAGTGGCATATTGATATGTGTTTTAAGTACATACATATATATTTATATATGAATATCAAAAATGACCACCAGCTGAGTGGATTTACGACAGACTTCGAGGAACCGTACCTTAGGGGGCCTTAAATGTACATACATACATATTACATACGATCGTAACCATTATATATATCTTGAACATAATCTATCGGGATTTTATAACTACAATTAGCTTAAAATCGATTTGTATCATACTGTTTAAGTTTAAAACACTCAATGTTTTTTTTTTTTTGGTTTTAAAATCACAAAAAATTGGATGTGAAACACTCACACGACTTCTATATAACGGTATAGAAGACCTATTTGGGCAATGTATTGAGGCAGCTTAAAAAGTGTAACCCAACTTGGATAATCACATTGAAACATATAATACTAGAATATGTACACTTCCGTTCAATAAAATTGAACCGAATCAGTTTCTCACAATTTTGATTATTCTTGTGGTAAAAGTTTTTGACAGATTTTATTTAATTTTTATACGTAAAAGAGAGATATAACGCTTAACATGTATATAAATGACATATTCTTATATATCACTGACTTGTTTACATAAATAAAAAATATAAAACATCTATTTCTTTTTTCACATTTAAAAAATATACTACTTATCTTTGTTTATAAATAAATAACATATAGAGAGTTACAAAAGTGAGGAGTTTTAAGAAATGTAAGAAAATTAACATTTCAAGTTGGCTCAATTTTATTGAACGGGAGTGTACCTATTATCGGTACCAAGATTGTACATATGCAAAGTAAGACCTACCTTTTTTTAAGGTTAGTATTGTGAAAATACATTACTAACCGTAAACGTAGTGCTGAGTACTTCGGTCATATTTTTCGAAACCATAATTATACGCTTCTCAAGCGTCTTCTTTGTGGCAAAATGTACGGTTGAGTGTTAAGAGGCAGAAAAAGAATAACCTGGGTCGCAAATATAAAAAAGTGGACAGGCCTCGAAACTTTTTCTCAAATGAAGAAAGCAGCTATGGATGAACATCAATGGAAACAAATGGTCGCCAACATCCTGTAAAGGATACGGCACTTCATCATCATTATCAATGTGAAAATACCTGCTGTCATCATCCCTTGATTCATAAAAGTTTTATTCAGAGGTATTCAACTTTTGATCCAATTTGGTTAGATTGTTTTGTGCATGTACGGGTCCCAACGAACTGACAAAGTGTGTAAATAAATGAAGAAACTTGATTTTCATCCAGTTTTAGTAAACGTACGATTTGAAAATTTGTAAACGGTTACAACTCTAATCAAAATTAAATCAAAATTGGCAGGAGTGTTGTTATAACAAGGTAATAGGGAGTATGCATGAAAAGTTTTTTTTCACTTGAATTGAAGCATGTTTACTTGACAAATATCAAGGTAAAATTACTTTTTAAATAACTTCAAAAATAAGCGAGATATGAATGATTGAAATTCCCTATTAGACAAAGAGGGTGATAGCCCTCTTGATATGTTATGTGACATATTACACTTTCAACATTTAAAATACACGTAAAACTCCGTTTTAAGTATTTTTGCAAGAAAGAGACAAATAATAATCTTTAAAAGCTTATAGCTTCCTTGATATTTGTCGGATTTTAATTTCGTTTTTAAATATTATTACAGTATTAACAATATTTTCATATTCTGAAAATAAATTTGAAAAAAAATTTTCATGCATATTCCCTATTGGAATAGGAAAAAAAATGATTTTTTTTTACTTATTTTGGTGTGTAGAATATGTTCCTATATAGCGAGTCACAAATTTTTGTAACCTATATATATATATATATATATATATATATATATATATATATATATATATATATATATATACATACTGCATATCTATGATTGACAATATTTTGGTATTTGGGTACCAAATATTCTACGCTATTGAACAGTCTATATATAGAGGTATTGAACAGTACGCTCATATCATTTTGTGTCATGTTTTATTTGTGGTTATTGGTAAAGATGACATTGATTTTATAATTTAGTAATTATTTAAAAATATGCTAAACAAAGTTATTCTTGTGGTTAAAAAAGGTTTAACTTTACCAATACTCTGCTTCTAAGATTATTATATTTGAAAACAGGTGACGACCGTAATTTGCTAGAGATTTAACTCCACAACCTACCTCTATACATATTTTACCTTTCGTTTGTACCTTTCGTACACGCTTCAGACAGTAGAGTTGCCGTTAGTTGGTATACTAAAGCTAGTATATAAGAGTTATACCCTAATAAGGAATAGCCTGAATTTTGCAATATGTATAATTTTGATTCAAACTACATATATTTTGCAATGTTCATATTTCTGGTGATAAAGGGGGGGGGGGGGTATACATCAGAAACTTTTTCCCCAAAAAATGTTTAAACAAATACATAGAAAATATATATTATATATATTGCTGATTTCGTTCTACAATTAACATTCATTTAGCACACTACACGAGGCCCTTACAAAAAATTTTCTGTATCTCAGGAACCAAAAAGCTATGAAATTTAAAACGTAGTGTGAGACCCACTATCTGACGGATTGTATCAATTTTCAACATTACAGCTTCAATAGTTTCCAAGATATTTAACCCTAAATATCGACATTTTGGAGACTCATTGACTCACTGACTAACTGAAATCATCAATATTCTAGAGTACTTAAAGTTGTCCTAGAAAGTTGATATTAAGTCGGAAGATAGCTTGAAATCACCTCGAAAAATCTTAAAAGCCGAAATTTTCTTCCTCCCATAAAATTTATATATTTGTCATAATTTTTATCCAAACATGTCAATTATTATGAGCGAACCATTTCAAGTGGCGTGCGATCTAAGGCGTTATGTCTGTGCAGTATGTAGTACTTGGAAACTGGGAGGTTATGGGTTCGAATCCCGACATCGGCAGTTTGTCAATTATAAAAAAAAGGGGCGGTTGATTGACTAAACTGTCAGCGAATGGACAAGAACGAAGTAACCGGCTATGCTTGAGAAGGTTTTCTGCAGTCTCCTTCATAGTCGGCTGTAGACGCATATCTTACAAATTTCTAGTCTATACACAAAAATTCCTTCCACGCCACTCACATCCTCACATCCTTAGGCATCACAATGGATCCTTATGTTCGAGGTGTAGTCCGTCCAGAGCAGCCTCTACAATCTATCTCTATCTATTATGAGCGATGTGTCTGTGGCCACTGAAATGATCAGTTTTAATCCGATCAGAATGAAATTTGGTGAGGGATATGCTTTTTTCTTCGACACCTCTAAGAGTATTTGTTGTTACGTCTTGGATACGTTCCCATAGTTAAGCCTCATTAATTCCACTATCATTAGTTTCCAAACTTTAACTTTAATAAAACGAGCACTTAACTTTTAACTATAAAACGTTCAGGGTAATCGTTCGAGATACCCTACCCAGCCATTGACTATTAGGTATATCAATAAGAGTGACTACTATCACTCAAAATTATTTGAAAAGTAACTATATATAGTTCTGTAAATGAAATATGAAAGCTATTTATAAAATACAAAAGCTATGCTGATTTTTGAAATACAACAACGATTTAAAATATCTTGCACAATATCCACCGCTGCTTCGTTCCTCTACCGGTTTGGTATACTAGTGGTGACAGCTAGTTTGTAAAATGTGCACTTAGCAGCACAGTAGTATAGCTTGGCCCAATCACTGAATTCGAGATTATCTCATGTTCGTATTTATCCTTCGTTCTCCTAAGTTGCTTCATATATTTTAACACTGCAAATTACTGTTAAAACTATTTTCAGTACGTTATATTGTTTCGCTACACTTAGTTTATACGGGTTTACACTTTGAAGATGTACGTATTGAGAGTTGAATTGAGAATGTCACAAAATAATTTTATCAATATCTATTTGAAATATCTTGCATCAGGTGATGATTTATAAAATAATATACCTTGTTTAAACAATCAAAATAAGAGTACCACCACCCCGGTATTCTAATCCCAAAATGGGTTTGAGTCCTACGTAGATGATAGCATTGACGTAATGATGATGATGATGTTATTGATTGAAATCAGCAGAGTACAGGATGAATGCACGAATAGACATGTAAGAACTGTTTCCGGATGACAGAGTCTACAATATCCGGTTTGTGGATAAAACATATGAAACATTATATATATATATATATATATATATATATGTATATACAACACATCTAGGTGTACATAGTTTAGTAGCAGCCATGGAGATGATGCTGATGATGCGACGAGGAGGTGGTTGGTTAGTATTCATTATTATTCTCTCCATAGTAGCGATATTTCTATCTCCATGCCGATATAACTGATCATCATATAGTCATCACCAATGAATCTATGCTAGGTACTATCCATAGATTTTATACTCCTAGATAACGCAACGCCTATCCACAGAAGATTGGAATCCGAAAAGCGAAATTGGCAAACAGTAAAGTTTGCATGGAAATGTTAATAATTAATTAAAAATTTTTACGATTTTTGGAGTACTCAAGATAAACAAAGTATTTTACAAATTATCACTATATTCAGACTACAATGCAACATGTAAAATAATGATTAAGTTTTCGATGTTTAAAATCGATGTTCACCATTACCGGATCTTTAGAGTTTCCGTTTTCCTGATGCATCATAAAAATCCGTTTTGGGTGAGTAACTCGATTCCGTAAGAACGGTATCTTAAGGTGCGTCCACATATACGCGCCAAGAACCCCTAGCGGTGTGCATGCCTCTCGCCTTTGGTTCGTGGTAATTGTTGATTTCAACGAATCTCCAACGATCCATAGGAAACCTACGAGCATATATTCATATTGCAGTGAAATTGAATCAATCACAAAAACCCGTTATGTAAGCTTGAAAATAATCTAAAGATATTAATTAAAATGTTTACATTTTAGTTCAGCTTGAAAAATGTTCAATTTGAACTAAAATATTACATTTCAATTAATATTTACGTCCAAATGTGAACTGCGAACCTACAAAGTGTTCGTTGAGAAAACCGACTTCAAATGGATCGTTGTACGCCGCACGCGCACCGTCTAAATATGACGAAATCTATGCGCACGAGCGGCGCGCGTATCTACCGCACAGCGCGCATATGTGGACGCAGCATAAAACATTAGAATATACTAATTTTATAATAAAATTGTTCCTCTGAAAATAAGTAGAATCATTGGAGTGATAGGGCTCAATCGCAATTGGAAATTTATATAAATGAGTATTCGTTTAGTTCAAATTACCTTGAAAAAGTATTCTAAACTTTCTTCAAAATAAACTCATTCTACTTTTAAACTTCACATTATACTATATACATTCCCGTTCATAAAAAATGAACCAGTTAAAATATACTAAGTGTTTGAATTGTACGAAATATACATACATTTAGTAATATACATACGCTTAGAATGTGACTTACTGGTGGTTCAATTTTTATGAACGGGAGTGTACATAGCACCCCGACCATTTTTGTTAATTGGAAACTCACAATAAATGTTATATGCAAAAGTCTCATATAGAATCTATCACAATATAATTTTCTGGAAAAAGCCAAGAATTGAGCCCTACTTTCGGTTTATTGGTATATACAACTTATCTGTTCTTATATGGTGCAAAATAGTAAAATTACAATTTTCATTGAGTCCGGACTTTTCGTACTTGAGATATTTTGCAGGCACATAAGCTCAATGGTGTTTTTATCTTCAAAGTATTTTAAAGTACCATTTTATAAAGTGTGTCAAATAAATGTTGTCTTTAACGTTACCCTAACATGGTTACGGAACCAATATCTAGACAGTTCTGGCGTTATCAACAACATAAATACGGTGGTATAGTTAAATGGTTCCGAGAGTCGATTATCCGTGCAGTCATTTTGTAGATCATCTGCGGAATTTAGCTAACCGCGATTGCTACGCCACCCGAAACTGCATATAGTTGTGCGATTATATAACAAACAAATCTAGGAGTTTAAAATCTATGGTAGTGCTTACCTAGTTAGTTGATTGATTCGATGGTGATATATTCCATACATTTTCTCTAACGTAAAATCCAAATCAACAATATTAAATAGTTGTTGTAGGTTAGGTATTTAGAGTAGTTAACAATTAGTTATCCTATCTAAAGGTATGTGTGTGGGTACCCAAACTAATGCATACAAATTTAGCTTTTATTTAAAAGTTTAATTATAAACTAAATTATGTACAAATCCATTCTATTAAATAGAAGCCAACTTATTAAATTTATCACAAAATACAAGTAAATAAATTTTTTAGACACTAAATCGGGCGCCAATAATATACATGCAGCCGAATTTTATCACTCAGTCATCTGATTAAATCTGTGACTGTTGTTGTTGCAGCACTCAAACGTCACACAGAGTATGGGCGTTTTCACACTGGCCGACACGACAATGACGTCGTTGGATGCGTAATCTTATGTAAATAAATGGGAATGCTTTCGTACTGGCCGACATGTCGGTGTCGTGTTGGTATGGGTATATTATATGCTATTCTGCCAATATCGGGGCTGTGCTGATGTCGTTTCGGTATTGGTAAATGTAAAAACGCTCAATAACGACCAGTCCAAGTGGCCGAGCGGTCTAAGGCGTTATGTCTGCGCAGTATGCCTACTTGGAAACTGGGAGTCTATGGGATCGAATCCCGACATCGGCAGTTTGTCAATTCTTAAAAAAAAAACAAAGAGGGCGGTTAATTGACTAAACTATCGGCGTATGGAAAAGAACGAAGTTACCGGCTATGCTTGAGAAGGTTTTCAACAGTTTCCTTCACGAACTCTAGATGAATATCGGCATAGTTCCTATCATAGTTGGCTGCAGCCGCATATCCTACCATTTCCTAGTCTATACACAAGAATTTCTTCCACTTCACTCACATCCTCACATCCTTAGACATCGCAATGGACCTTATGGTCGAAGTGTAGCTGATGAGTCGTCCAGGGCAGCCTCTACAATCTATCTACCCAAAAGTGGGAAAATACTTGTTTATGACTTTTTTGTAATGTAACATACATTTCATTGCTAATATATTTTTTTCTATTTCAATAACTACAAAAACGATCTCAAGATTTGGAAAACACATAAAAATGCTATTAAAATCTTTGTTAGATTCACGTTGATAATCGTTTTATTTTTTACGAGCTGCGAAAATTCAAACAAAGTCTCATTATAAATTTTATATTTTTGAATAATTAATCAATAAACACTTGATTTTGGCAGGACACGTGCATGAAACATGCTGAAATTCGTCAGATTACAATGTATAGAGAAAAGCGTTTAATACCAAATAATTTTCTTTGAATGGAATTAAAATATCGAATTTTAATCATATCGAATCGAATTCATCTAGTGTTAAGTTTATTTCTTATATTATGTTTTTCTTATTGTTTTGTTTTTTTAATCCAAAACGAATCCAGGTCTTAAAATTTTATAATTTATTCATTCAACGCTGGTGGTATTCGAAATTAAGACCTTCCCATACAAAATTAATAATACAATGGCATTAAAAATGATAGTGAAAGATCATATGCATAGAACTATCATAACATCTAGCTCAGTTGGTAGAGCATTGGTCTAGAACGCCAGAGGTCGTGGGTTCGATCCCCATCCCTAGATGTGTATGGTTTTTCATATCAAGCATTTGATGTCAAAAAACTCAGCTTCTATGGACATTTAAACTTTTCTGGTTGAAGTTTTTTCGATGATATCTTAATCCCTTCTTTTATTTTACTTTTTACTGAAATCTTCGGGATGCTAAATGCTAAGCATTTCAAGACAGGCCATTTTCGTTGAACTCGAATATACAACAAAATTCTATTTTGTAGGTTAAATTTGGAAATACATACTATATATTATTGATTATAATTAATATAAATGTCGTATGCGTATTTTATCTATCATGTAGTCGGAAATTGTATTTCGTAATAAAGCTCTAATATAATTCGTTCAAAATAGATTGAAAATTATTTTGTTTATAATTTTTGGATAACTGTTGAAGTTTTGTATCAATTGTAGACTTTAGAAGTTTGTATTTAAAAAAGAAGTTACTATAATTATTAACTATTTTGAAATTTATATTAATATGGGTGACAACATGCACCCATGAGCTCTACTGGTGGTCAGTACTTTTAGGGCACGTCCAATAATGGCTGCCACTAGAGTATCCTTGCGCACGAGGACCATAGAGAAATAATTACTAGCAGTCATTGGCTCAGCAGTGTTCCCATTCGTCACATAACTACCGTAAACGTTACATAATTTCGGGTGTTGCACGGTCATACAGCCAACTTTGATTATGTGACTAAAGCATACAGCGCAGGACAGCGCTCCAAGAGTCCTCTACCGTTAATTAATGAAATAAAAAACATAAATAATTATTTCCCATAATATACTACTATAATATGTCATGTCTTTATTATGGTTACGTTTACCTAAACTATTATATACACAAAGCATAATTTTATTTTGAATTTGAATATCTGAAACTTTGATCTTTGTATTGAAACAAAAATAATTACCATTATTATATTATCATTTGACTAATTAATATAAATTATGTAAAACTCACCATTTTTTATTTAAAACACCTCAAAATCGAATCGTTTGATTTTGATATTTATTTCTTCAGTTGGAATTATGTTTTATAAATTTCTTTTTCTTTTAAATATGTGGGGAGCGGTCTAAACTCTACTTTAGAAATTTTATTCAGTTCAATTATTCGACCATAGGATTCGTGTCTGACATAGAGGATGATCGACTGTTTGATATTTTTGGAATTATGCCAAATTAAAAATTTACGTCCATGATGATTTATTAAAATATCCACTCTCTTGCATTTGGTAATCGATCAAGAATGGTCGAATCGTCCGAAGAACGTGGAATTTAACTCATATTCCATTACGTTTAATTTCGGAAGAATTACAATCATTATTGTTAACTGTTAATTGTTAAAATTCATAATTGTACGTGTTTATTTGGTGTATTCTGTTATTTCGTGGTAATTGTTAATTATTCAATACTGTTTAATCGTTTGAGTGTATAAATTCAATTAATTTCTCAAATTAACATGTTATAAAAAAAAAGCTTGTAACTGCAAATATTATATTAAAAAAAACAAAACTTTACTCAAAATATATGACATGCATACCTGGTGTTACTAAAAGAAAAATTACTTCACAGAATTTATTATTTAATTAAATGAAATATATCTTTTAAAAACAATATTAATTAATATCTTTATTTTATCCGGTGTGTGAATACCCCATGTGAAATTTTGAGGTTATATTAACTTACTGACAGACGAAATAATAAACAATACAAGTGAGTGAATTGACCTCCGTAGGCATATGGACTAATTTAAATTTAGGGAGTTTTGTAGTTGTTTTTAAAACGGCATTTTTAATTAAAAATTTTAAATATTAGATGGAGAAAAACGATTTAAATAGAATTTGAAAGCATTTAATAACAACCAAAATCTACTACACCTCGGTGTTTTGAAACTATCCAGAAAATGAACAAATATCTCTGTTTCTGTATATTTTTGTAACTATAACAAAGATATATGTAAATATTCTAAATTGATTTGAATATTCCCAGCCATCATAAATTTTATAGATCTTTGAATTTGAAAGTACGTACATTTTTTCACTCTCATGATATGCATAATTTTACGTTTAAAAATGAATTAATAATCACCAAAAATAATCAAAACACGAAAAAATGTTGAAACAATATCAAGAAAAGCAAAATCAAAGGAATAAAAATTATGTTTTTTCATCTTTTTTTTTAAATTACAACAAAATTTTAACCTTAAAATCAATTAACGTACAAATATTATACTCATATAATATAAATAAATTACCTAACCTGAAATAATTTGACATTTATAATAATTCAAAATAACATGGATGACAAATTCTCGTACATATATTATTTTTTTACACTTTGCTTTTTATTTCAATATTTAAAAAAAAAAAAAAAAATATATATATATATATATATATATATATATATATACACTTAGAGCACATACATATATTATAACACGTAACTGTATACAGAATATTTTACGATGAAAAACATGCTCTTACATGTACTGTATACAATTATACATATAAAAAGGAAAAATAAAATTAGTATTTCTTAGAATTTTCAAAGAATTGATCAATGTTCTTATTCTAACCGCGTCTTATACTAACAACGCTATGTTCTTTGCAGTTTGTATCGCGCGTGAAAAATAAAGTGAATAATGAATGTATGGATGTTTCTTCTCATTCCTTTACTATTAATATTGTTAAGTTTGTTCAGTTTTTTGTTCAAAGGATTTTCATAGAAGTTCATTTTCTAGATTTCTTCAGTATAACCGCAGTATACCGATAACTTTTTAAATGTATTCAACTCAAGATGATACTGCAGTTAGTAAATAGTCAAGTTACCATAGGAATGGTTACTATAGGGCTATTAGAACATAAAGGTGCAATTTTAAATCGAGATCATGAGCAAAGAGACCAATAATGTTTTTAAATTTTCAATGACGAAGATTTTAAAATTTCGATCTGATTTACTGTTGCAGAATTTATGATGTAGCAGGCATAAACACACAAAAGCACACACATTGACACATGCAGTCAGCTATAAGATGCACAGCCAATAAGACCTCTGATACTGAGTCATATTGCTTGTTACTATCGGACATAAGTCACAACACTGACGCTACCCTAAAAAGACATAATTGAAGTGACAGCCAATGTGTGCACATCAATCAATATACTTTCAATAAATTAATAAAACAATCAATATAAAAGTGTATATAATTCAATTAATTTAATAAAATAGTAAATTCAGTTTATTAACATAGTGGGGTTAATTATATTTATTCACTATACATCCAAAACTATTAATCTAACCTTCAAAAAATAATCAACATGTCGACAGTGTTATTTATTTTGCATTCAAGCCTAAAACATCTGTATTAGTAAGTATCTTTTGTACGTCATGAAAATGTCCCTAAATTTTACTTAGACTATATTCTCAAATACAAAGCAATATGTATTTGACTACAAAATCTTATACGAATTTTTAATCATTGTGCGGTCAAAACTACAAGTCAATTTAATTTTAAATATCAGTTGATTCTTCCATTCAGCGAGTTCCAGTTCACAAAAAATTGAAGCTTGACTTTGTAATGAAGGATTTGATCGTCATTAATCGACTTTAAAATTATATTAAACAAAACAATGTAACAATAAGAACAAACTTAACAGAAAATAAAGCGTTCGTTCCAATAAGAATAATACGTTACCCAACATAATAAAAGTAAAAAAAAACACATATAAGAGCGGGTTGACATTATTATATACACTTGTTGTTGTTTAAAATTGACCTGGCGGTACTAATTCGCGTGGCCAAAACACGCTTTGCGGCCTCGACAATAACAACAACACAACACCGATTTATTCGGAACATAAAAAACATTTGGACACACCTTACATGTGTTTTGTGGTTACAGAAATATAACATAGAATGCGAAATATTGCATGCTTAATAGTTACAATTCATATATATGAGAGATATTTTATGAGAACGGACATGATTTGGGATTACAAATGTTATTTTGTTTTAAATATTTTATTTTAACATACATTTAGTGTGCCATTTTTTTACTTTATAAAACTTTTCGAAGTGTATGTGTGTCATTATACTTTTAGAAAAAAAAAACTATAACCTACTCCAAAAATGAACTAAAAAGTAAAAACTTTTGACTTTATAATCAAACACCTATATCAATGATTTCTTGATGTTAAAGTTTAAGAGAAATTCACTGTTTACTATCATCTGTCACAGGTAACATCTTGAACAGAAATTATTGATATCATTATAAAATTAATTTTTATTTTTAAGAACATTGTTTTGGAGTCTATTTTTCTAAAATTGTTTAAATATTCTAATTAGATAGATGGAAAAATATTATATTTGGATCAAAGATCATTGATGGTGGTTGATACAGTGGTAAATATATACAATATTATAGCTAAAGCAGACGAAATAACTTTAATATACATAAAAACTTATAAATCCAAAATTTTTCAAAAGCTTAGTAACTTTTGCGAATGAAAGAAAAAAGCTAAAATGTGGACGAGTCTGTGGAGATATGCTGGAAGATAATAAAACACTTCAGATCTCACCTGATTTTTCGTATTCCTCCAAGAGGAACTATTTTAAGTTCAGAGCATTTTTACAGTAGAAATACAAATGGACAAACTTTCCATAAGTTGATTCCGAAAGCAGCTCAGCTAAGAGCTCCATCTGTAAGCTCTACTCTTCACATGGTTCTCTTCATACTCTTCTCTTCATACTCTTCTACTTGGTTCGTGTCCCAAACCAAGAATAGATGAGATATCCCTCTCTAGGTGTAGTATATCGACCAGGACCTGGATATGGTACGTGGGACATACACTCAAATTGCGCAGATGGAGTTTTGGAAGCGTGAGTAGTGGATCCGAATTTTACCCTTGGTTGATATGTTCCTTCAATAAATATAAAAATAAAAACAAGGGTTCTCGTGGTTGGTACCGGACCCAAGCCCTTTGGATAATTTAATAATAATTAGTACAACCCTCACAGTGATGACATCTATTGGTCATTAGAGGAGTAATAAATCATTCAACTGTCAGAATTGTATTAATTAAAAGGGTTATTGATTTCTGGATCTGGATTGAACCACGCGGATTATTTATTAAAAAAAGGAAACTAAAAAAAGGAACTGATATATATACATAGGATGCACATTTATCACGCTCGGCTATGTCAGTTATTTAAATATTTTTCAACAATTGAACTTAGAATTATGTGTTGAGGTCTTAAAAATTATTTCATTAATTGTCAACATAACAAGGGTTTATTTTAAAGGTTTTTTGGTATTCTGATTATCTGTGTCAAATACTGGAAGTGACTGCAAATAGAATCACCGTTGTACAGTACCTAATCATTTGTATGAAGTATAAATAAACCATACTGTACCTACCTCTCTACCTATAATGTAATAATTTACAATACAGATCCACAGTTAGTTAGTTAATGAATTACAGGAAATGATTTAATCTCATCGTTTGCCTGTTGATCATGAAATCAACATCAATTTTATTATTATTATTATTATTAATAATGTTATATATGGTTATTTACTTGGTAGATATATCTGTTAACGTAAATTATACTACCTCCATTTTGTTTGTACACTTGAAATAAAAAAAATTTCGCCACGTAAAAATTGTATAGACTCTGAGCAAACTTTCTCTGGAGATAAGCAAAAAAAATAGAACATACACACAAAATTTCATCTCACTACCTATGTCTTTTCGTTTTTGATTGATTGCGTTGAGAAATAATGCCGCGAAAGATGAGAAAAACGAGACGAGACGAAAATTAAAATCCTGATTTTCGATAAATATTCGAGAGAGATGATAGTACTCTCTTTCAATTTCGCTTTAATCTATAAAATGAACTAATCACATAACAGCAAATAATTTTGGGTGGTAATAGGGAATATTCATGAAAATTTTTTTTCACATTTATTTTCAGAATATGAAAATACTGTTAATACTGTAATAATATTTAAAAACGAAATTAAAATCCGACAAATATCAAGGAAGCTATAAGCTTTTAAAGATTATTATCTGTCTCTATCTTGCAAAAATACTAAAAACGGAGTTTTACGTGTATTTTAAATGGTGAAAGTGTAATATGACGTCACATAACATATCAAGAGGGCTATCACCTCTTTGTCTAATCGGGAATTTCAATCATTCATATCTTGCTAATTTTTAAAGTTATTTAAATAGTAATTTTACCTTGATATTTGTCAAGTAAACATGCTTCAATTCAAGTGATAAAAAATTTTCATGCATATTCCCTATTATTTAATTTTTTCTTTAAGGATGTACGAGCTCTGGAGGTTCAAAAAGATTAATTACGGTAATGACAACTTTATTCCCTCCAAATAGGTACTAATCTGGTACTTTTCTCCCATATGTTAGAAAAAGTAGATTTTTTTTCCCATGGGAGAAGAAATAAATTTAATACGTATCCTAGCAACAAAATCAAAATGACATTTCTATTTAACAATTTTTTATTTATTTCATATTTTTTCATGTTAAATAGAAATGTCATTTTGATTTTGTTGCTAGGATACATATTAAATTTACTTTTTCACCCATGGGAAAAAAATCTATTTTTTCTCCCATGGGAGAAAAAATACTACTTTAGTACCTATTTGGAGGGAGTAAAGTTGTCATTTTAGTCCCGAAAGTGCAAAAAAGTTTTTGGACAAAATATATTTATGACGATTTACGGAACAGCAATTTTTTTCTAACACGTTTTTCAGTAGTTTAACTTGATCGATTATTTAAAGATAAATATGTGTACATAGACAGTTTGAAAGTAAGACTCTTTTTGATTCACTTCGATTCTATTTTATTAAACAGAACTGTACAAATCAAATATAATGTATTTGATACGCCATTGATCGATCATTGATTTCAATGTACAATGATTGAAAACCGTTATAATTTATAATAAATGTACCTATGTGTGTACGTATATTCAAAATAATTATTTATTTATTTATAAATATGTTTTTAATAATTATTATGACACTATTTCAAAATATTTTTACTAAAAATATTTTATGTGAAAATTATCAAATTTTAGATTAAATACCTCTATAATATATATATATATATATATATATATAAGTTACTCTTGTGAAGTGAACGAACACTCCACCAAATAACAAACGGATGTAATCTTGGCAAAAACAAGCCGTGTTTATCTCTGAGTGTCACATTTTGAGTGCGACCCATCAGATTCAATTGTCAAAACTCTCGTAAAACTTTCCAAGTTTAATTATGTTAAATTTTTTCATTTAATTAGTATATTGAGAGAGATATTACCAACTTTGTATTAAGCTCTACAAGTTAAGCCTCCTTTTAAGCCCTATGTATAAAAAATTTCAGATTATATTGACGATAACCAGGGCGAAGAAGAAAAGAAATTTGTGTATGTGTGTGAGTGTACATACATACACACACACAAACGCAAATGCCAAAGTTCAAGTTCCTATATAGCTTTCGAAACAAACCTGTGATAGAAGGGCAAACGGTCACTAGTGTGATTTCCGGTGTTGATTTTAAGGTGATGAATCCTAAAAGCACAGTTACATCTGATAGAGGAATTGTATGCATCCTACTGTACCATCTGGGTAACTTATTTGGTAGAGCACTGATTCATAAAGCCACAGGGCGTTTTTCGGTCTCTATTCAATGTTAGTTTGATTTTTTTCTTATCAAATATTGATGTCAATATAATATAATGTTCATTATGGTATTTTAGTTACTAACCAACTTTGGATATAACTATTAATTCTTTTTACTTTTTACTTTGCCCCTCCATCGACCTTATCCATATTAAAACCAAAACTACTGAGTGTATTAAAAAAAACCCGCTCCACTTGCAAGGAGGCTCCGCGACCTTCGGCCTTGGCTTCACGTCATAGGAAGAATCTAAAAAACCGCACCCTTCTAGCATGAATAGAAGTAAAAAAGGTAATTTTGAAAGGTTTTTTCCCTTTTTTTGGGGGGGGGGGGTTAGGTTGCATTCAGGAACATTCAGGATAAAATGCATAAAACCGCATTCTCCTAGCATGTCTAGAAGTGGAACAGATTTTATATACGTGAGTCAGTGAGTCATTTACACAAATAGGGCTGTATATATTAAAGGATTTTTCAAATTTTTCTTAGTTTGCCATTTTTCTTAGTTAAACTATAGACTAAATGTATTTCAGGATTATTTCATGAATTTTCCATACTATCGAACCTCTAAGCTAGTTCATAAAAATAAGAGCCCAGTTTATCAAATATCCATGCATAGCATCATATCGATATCTAATAATATTCGATGTAACAAATTAATGATTTCCAGATATTTATAATTGATTATTAAAGGGTGTTTTATTAAAAATGACATATATATACATATGTCACACAGAAATTTGTGATTTTAATTAATATGACGTCAAACATATACCTACAATCTATATTTAATGGTAAATATATGTGTTGTTCGGTTTTAAACAATTATATATGGTAACATATATGCAGATATATCGAACAAAACTGTGTTATTTGATGGATTGTTTTTTATAGAAACAGTTAGGAATGAGAAACATTAACCAGTGTCCCCTGGTATATAAATTTTCAATGTTTTATAATAACACAGTCTCTCCAAAAAAGGTGTGACCACAGATTTCTATACTCAGAATGATTGATGAATAACGTCTAAAAATTATTTGCAGCGATTTTTTGCAATATAACTGTCAAATGTGACGATTAACTGGCACTTGATCTGGTGTATTTTTATCTAATTTGGTCAAATTAAATTTTTTTTAAATGCCTTACAGTTTTTGTGCTGAAAATTATAAATATAATCGAAAAAATATGTGATCCTTTTATAGATTTATTCAAATAAGTACAAATAAATAAATAAATATTATGTTATGGCAAACTCACACATACATAGATGTATAAAAATATAAAATAGTGTATAAATGTACTATATACTATATATTATTATTTAATCAAGAGTAATTACAGATGTTTGAGCTGAAATTGTAGCAAAATTGTTCAGTTTATGGAAAAGTTCTTCAAACTGATTCTATAAAAATTGTTTTCTCTTCTTTCTCATTTTATCTCTGTCTTTGCCTCTTTCGATTTTAAAGGTAGAGATCTTCCCCCCACCCCTAGCGACAGAGCACATTCTCCGATTTTGCCCATTAACGAGCTTGACCTCACTTTTTAACTCATGGAAAAGTTTTTCAAACTTATTCTATAAAAAGGAACATTTTTTCTTATTAACATCATTAATCTCATTAACATCATGACATCGGCAGTTTGTCAATTATTAAGAAAAAAAAAAGGGGCGGATAATTGACTAAACTGTCGTCGTATGGACAACAATGAAGTAACCGACTATGCGTGAGAAGGTTTTCTGCAATTTCCTTCACAAACTCCAGACGAATATCGGCATAGTTCCTATCATAGTCGCCTGCAGCCGCATATCCTACCAATTCCTAGTCTATACACAATTTCTTCCACTCCACTCACATCCTCACATCCTTAGGCATCACGATGGATCTTATGGCCGAAGTGTAGCCCATCCAGGGCAGCCTCTACAACCTATCTATCTATCTACTTCATAAATGTATCATATATTAAAATAAATAAGAACACCGTTTTTGAGATACCTGGTACATCCCTCCATTTACAACCCTTTTGTTGGCTGGTGGATGTGCTAATTAGTTGGTATAAAATATTTACATTTACTTGTATCAAAAATTTGTTATTAATTAGTGTGATACACTCTCGCTCCATCATCAAAGTGAGGTATCGTTTGCGGTATACCTAGTTGATGTAATTTATTGTACAAAAATATGTTTTTAATTGTGTATTATAAGTCAGTAATTAAAACAAATTCGTCACGTAGGATGTCCCCGTAGACTAAGCAAATTTTTTTTATAGGAAGAACATATAATAACCATCAAATCAAGTTGTAATATTCATTACTGTTGTTATTATTAGGTAGTCAGTCGTATATATAAATTACAAATATTTCTGTAAATATTAGATTTACAGAAAACATGGCAACATTTATTTATTTGGTGCAACTTTATTTCTGATAAATTTTATAGTACAATTAATCGGTGCTCAAAAAAGTGGTTACCTGGAAAATTTTCGGCGTGTTTTTTTCGTATTTTCACTTTTCTACCTCGTATCGTTGCCGCTCGCGCAGCCATATTGAAAAAAATGACGCCCAAAACTGTTTTGTGGCAATACCGTAGAAGCATTGCCACATTGCCAATATGAAGAAAAAAAACTATGATAGTAAAGATTAAATATTTATTAAATAAATATAAAAAAAAATAATCGCGTTTTATCGTTTTGTTTTCAAAATATATAAGTTACAAATTATTTTTTATTTCAAAATTACATTAATTTGTATATAAGAATAGTGAAAATAACTATGTGTTGCGTATGTGTGTATATGCATTTGTTCTATAATAATAAAAGCAAACCGATTTTTTGTCCTGATTATATAAGACAGTGCTGGAACAACCTTAAAACCTTTAATATATCTCAATGGCCTACGAGCTGTCGAAATTGGGCATTTTTTCCCTTCCACTTCTACTTTCCTTTCACCAGTATGTGTCGTAATCAATAACAACAATCAATAATTCTGTGTAAATTTAGTAATATGGTAATTTTTTCGTATTAATTTATAGAATATTATTCTCTTTTTCCAACAGGCACATTTCCGGTTAGTTTTCGCATTGACTATTACCTAGTAAAGTTTGACATATTAAATCCCTTACAGCCTGTGTATAAGTTAAAATCAAATATGTTTAAAAGAAATACAAAATTATTATAATAGGGAATATGAATGAAAATTTTTTTTCACATTTATGAAAATACTGTTAATACTGTAATAATATTTAAAAACAAAATTAAAATCCGACAAATATCAAGGAAGCTATAAGCTTTTAAAGATTATTATCTGTCTCTTTCTTGCAAAAATACTAAAAACGGAGTTTTACGTGTATTTTAATTGGTGAAAGTGTAATATGACGTCACATAACATATCAAGATGGTTATCATCCTCTTTGTCTATTCGGGAATTTCAATCATTCATATCTGGCTTATTTTTAAAGTTATTTAAAAAGTAATTTTACCTTGATATTTGTCAAGTAAACATGCTTCAATTCAAGTGAAAAAAAATTTTCATGCATATTCCCTATTATTATTCTGAGAGAAAGTTATTTTGTTTTTTTTTAAATATTGTTTTCAAATTTACAAATCAATATTTTTCATAATGTCTCTATAGTTTTTTTCGCTATACATAAAATGTAATTATTATGACAGTAATAATAATTAGTCATTAATCATTTTATTGATATATAAATTAGATAATTTATAATATATTTCTCATATTATATCTGGTAGTAATAATAAATAAACTTTAAAAACAATAATTATTGGTTATTATAGATAGATAGAAAAAAGTTATTATTTGTTTCGATTTTAAATTATTACAAAAGTGAATCTACAACATCATATAAATGATGTCACTTTGTAGAATGTAGATTATTATTAGACATGCAGGGAACTCACAATTCGAACAAAAACCATAAATGTAACAATTATTATCTATCGATAAAAATCTGTCACGCATATTAGATATTAGGGCTTAGAAATATTTTTTATAATTATTATAATAATTTGTTTATGAATTTCAGGGTTGCATAGTAAACATAACATTGCAAGCATATATAGTAAACAAGCTGATTCCCGCGACTTTGTCCGTATTTATATGAAAGCTAAATATATATGTATACAAAAAACAATTATATATATATATATATATATATATACATATATATATATATATATATATATATACATATACATATTTAACATACGATACAATTAATGGTTTTCAACGTATCAGACCCATAGTGCTAAAACTTCAAACTGTATGGATTGAGAAGGCAAAATTTTGAAATGTGTTGGTTGGACGTTAAAATGAACCTGATTTTCGTACTGTTTGTGTCAAAATAAGCCTAGAACATGATTATTACGAAAATCGAGAACAAAAAATTTCTTCACTTTTTTCACATTTTTTCAAAGGGGTACCCCTTAAAAAAATCGCTAAAATTGAAGGAAAATTTTATGTCCCCGATTTTGATAAAAAGTTGGTTTTAAGTTAATTTGGACCTAGCGAAAACGATGGCGTTGGTTAAAATACCATACGATTAACGGTTTTCAAGGTATCAGACCCATGGTGCTAAAACTTCAAACTGTATGGATTGAGAAGGCAAAATTTTGAAATGTGTTGGTTGGACGTTAAAATGAACCTGATTTTTGTACTGTTTGTATCAAAATAAGCCTAGAACATAATTATTATGAAAATCGAGAACAAAAATTTTCTTCACTTTTTTCACATTTTTTCCAAGGGGTACCCCTTAAAAAATCGCTAAAATTGAAGGAAAATTTTATGTCCCCGATTTTGATAAAAACTTCGTTTTAAGCTAAGTGGGACCTAGCGAAAATGATGGCGTTGGTTAAAATACGATACGATTAACGGTTTTCAAGGTATCAGACCCATAGTGCTAAAACTTCAAACTGTATGGATTGAGAAGGCAAAATTTTGAAATGTGTTGGTTGGACGTTAAAATGAACCTGATTTTCGTACTGTTTGTATCAAAATAAGCCTAGAACATAATTATTATGAAAATCGAGAACAAAAATTTTCTTCACTTTTTTCACATTTTTTCCAAGGGGTACCCCTTAAAAAAATCGCTAAAATTGAAGGAAAATTTTATGTCCCCGATTTTGATAAAAACTTCGTTTTAAGCTAAGCTGGACCTAGCGAAAATGATGGCGTTGGTTAAAATACGATACGATTAACGGTTTTCAAGGTATCAGATCCATAGTGCTAAAATTCCAAACTGTATGGATTGAGAAGGCAAAATTTTGAAATTCGTTGGTTGGACGTTAAAATGAACCTGATTTTCGTACTGTTTGGGTCAAAATGGTGAAGAAAAATTGAAGAAGAAAAAAACGCTGAGAATTATGTTAGAAATGAAGCTGACACACAGGAGAAACGACCAAGCGCGCGAGATTAGTTGAAGAGTGGGGGGACCAGCAGGCAACGAGAAGCATGTAAATAGTAATACTATACAATACTATACTCGTGCGGTTGTGTGTGTATTTATGTTATAATGATGCCTGCTATGCTTCTCCTTGCCAGCCGCTCTCCCCCACTCCTCAACTAAACTCGCGCGCTCGGTCGTTTCCCGTGATGTTTTCTGTCGGCTGTTCTTAGATATGTTTGATAAAAATATGTTCAGTCATTTCAAGATTATCAGCCCTTTTCCAAGACAATGCATAGTAAAAATTGTTTTTTACTTATAAATTTGGCGGAGGTAACGCGAAGTTCTTTCTATCATTCATGTCCAAACACGCATAACAAAATGTGCTTGATGAAGAAGCAGGTGCAATGATGAATACAAAAACAAAACCGGGTTATAAGATTAAGAAATGTAGTTTTCGACATGGACTTTGATTTTTCATACAGCTACTCGACTAGAAGTCAAAATTACAATTAACTATGTCTCAAATAGCAATGACAAGAGATCTTAGACTCACCCCTACAATCTTATTAATCTTCCTATTAAATGTTAAAAAATTATAGTAAAGAAAATAACATGGGTGGTCTCTGTCATTTAATCATAGTTAAATACCTACCGAAATACTTAAGATTCTCTATTAATTTTAATATGATTTAATGATGTGATTATCTTTTTGACTCAAAGTGTTTTATTATGAAATCCATCACATAATATTAAGTAAGGTAAACAGATACAACAAAATTCATCAAACTACTGGAATTTCATAAAAACAATATATATGTGTATGTATGTATGGGTATTAAAAATATAGTAGCCTAGGTAATTCAAGTTGGTTAAATAACTTTTATCGTCCCAAAAAAATAAACAACATATATTTAATTTGACAACCTATTACAGGAAAAAATTTTTTTTAATAAATTATCAAAATGATACATAGGCTCGTATTCATAATCCGGTCTGAAGCGTAAGTTCACCGTAAGCATGATCTTAAGGTAGCGTTTAGATTCATACATGCAATCTTGAGGCAAGCTTGAAAGTTTGATCTTAGCTAAGATATGATATATTGACAATTGACAACTGTTGATGGGTTCACAGTCAAATAAGACAATCTTATTATAGTCCTACACCTTCCTTTTATTTAAAAAAAAAAGGATTTTCTTTAAGTCATCACTTTAGTAGACTTATGACAACCTTAATAACTTTGCAGTGAAAAAATTAGTGAAGATAATGAATTTTTTGGCTTTACATAATATCAATATTGATGATAATATTGATCGATTTCGATACTAACGATGAAGACCTAATTATCCATATTCCGAAACGTTAGATTCAATACTTAGAAGATACGTTTCACTTTTGTCCAGATATTGATTTAAAAAAGATTTAGATTCGGTAAAATCAGTATTAAATTTGGAATATTATCACTAATAGCAGATAATTTAGCTAAAGTCAATAGGAATTGGTAGGGTGTGCGGCTACAGCCGACTTTGATAGGAACTATGCCGATATTCATCTGGAGTTCGTGAAGGAAACTATAGAAAACCTTCACAAGCATAGCCGATTACTTCGTTCTTGTCCATACGCCGACTGTTTAGTCAATTAACCGCCCCCTTTTTTTTCTTTCTTAATAATTGACAAAGTACCGATGTCGGGATTCGAACCCATAACCTCCCAGTTCCAAGTACATCTTAGACGTTTTAGACCGCTCGTCCACTTGGACGGTTGCTTGGCACCATCGTCTAAGTAAATATAATTTTAATGTACATCTATGAATTCATCATGTCATGAAACCAATAAGACGGTCTTCATGAAGGTAAGCTTAAGCACTTGCTCAAGAATGAACTATGAATACGGTCCCTAGTATATGGTACACAAAACCGGCTATTGGTACTTTGAAATTTGAAACTTGACACTTGATGCATATATTATATTTATTTATACATAGAAACGTATACGTGCATCAGTTTAAACTAAGGAGCACCAAAGGTAATCTACCTTAAAAAACTATGTATATATTTGTTTATTTTTGTTTAAATATTTAATAACAAATAAATTATTTCACATAGATATATAAATATAAAGCATTTATTAGTTATTTATTGTATAAACAAAGATGATATATAATATGTATATTAAGGGATTACCATTAAAGGTATCACTTAAAAAATTAATAACTAAGAGTTAATGATGCACATCAATTTCAATATGACCCAAAAATGCCATTCGATTAAATACGTACACATAAATCTAGTGTAGTCTTGATTTTAGCGAATTTTCGAAGAAAATGTAGCAATTGGTTTTGTACCGATGGAGGAACCGATGGAAAATTTCTTCAAATACTCATCGAACCTACCAAGTAGAAAACAAAAATCACCAGCAGAACGGGGTACAAAGTTGAAAATATGGTTTAAAAATACAAAAAGGATCATTAAGTTTCGAAGTAAGACCGGCGATGTTTCAATACAGGGTGGTCCCTATCAATTATTACCCAATAAATTATTCAATCAATTTAGGAATACCTTCGAAGGATATACTTCAGTGCTTGATTCAATGAAATTTATTGAAATTTTACTTTTACTTTTTTGAAAAAAGATATTATGCGAAAAATAATTTTCACTACAAGAGTAGCAACGCTATTCCTAAATTAATTGAATAAATTATATTTATTAATAAAAGATCATTCCTTTTCAGTTTCTAAAAAGAATTAAAAATATATTGCATTATTATAGATATTTTTTTCAGAAAATGTTTTAATTAAAATAAATAAATAATAATTGGTACCATCCTGTATTTACTTTATCTCTCTTCAGAGCACAATAAAGTCAAAGGGTGCCCACATATGCTTTAAGAGAGCTGCAAATTTTTCTATGAAAACATTATAACCACAAAAGTTCAATAATATTGTAAGAAAATAAAAGACAAATATGTTTTTTTCAAAAATAAAAAGTTATGCCGTTTACCCCGTTCTGCCTAGTAGAGTACAGGCCCATGGCAAAAATTATCCTGTTAAATGACCCACCATGAATTACGTTTAGAAGGCTGCTACTATATCAGAAAATAACTCTCAGCTCTATGCCGCCACTTTTGAGCGGTACAGATGAGTACATGGGAAAATTGAATTTACCAGGTGCAAATGAGGAATTACGACTAAATATTTTTGTACGGCTTTCTTCTAGTTAATAGATCATTAAACGAAAAACCTAGTCCGTACAAAAGTAGTGGTACCTACCGGAGTCAGTACAAATTTTTAATTCGCCGATAATTGTAGAAGCAATATAAGTAATTTATTCCTGTACGGCATCAATCCAGCTTCTGCGTAACCAATTTTTTTTTAAACGGTTCTGTCAAAAAATATATGAGTTTCTACTTGAGAGAAGCAAATTTGTTCTTCAAAAAATTTTGAAGGCAATGGTCATGGTGATAATCAAGATCAGCATAAATTAATCGGGTATTTTTTTTCAAAACACTGGTTTGGAGAAATGTGAATTGTTTAAAATAAGAAGCCAAAAATAAGAACTCACCCTGTATAAGAAATTTTCGAATAAACCTAATTTTATAAGTGATTAGTTAAGTCAAAGTTAATAAATGAACTTCATAAAATAAATAAAAACTAAAAATCATTTTTAAAATCTATCATAAATAAATGGGAAAAATGTAACTGAGAGAATATGGTAAGTACTTATGATAAGACTTGTAATGTGTGCAGGTTGGACCTTATTGTAAAGGTAGCAAAAAAAGCATCTCAAATATCATGTTGTGAATTATATATCTACAATTCTACACTATCTACAGAAATATAACTGCAAAAGTTATGATGGGGGTCAGGAACATATATTTATGTGACCATGACTTTTAAACTATCCAATCGTAAAGATTAATATCCAAATTTTTGGAATAATTTTTGGGCTTTTTTTATTTTTTGTTCCAAGAGTTAAAATGTACAATTTAGCTAGAAAACTAAATACAGCGAAACCTTAGTATAACGAACCGCAATATAACGATTTCATCGATTTAAAAAATTCTTAAAAGTTAATGTAAAATACACCTTTACATTACGAATAATTTTTGTAAAAACCTCTTTATAACGATCGACAGGTTCATATCGAGACATGAATTCTTGTTAGATGGATTAGTAGAATACTTTATGCAGAGGTTGATTGATTGATTGATTAATATCGGGGTAAAAACTATTGCACTTCGACCTTATGACCTATTGTGCTCCACCTTCTACTTGAGTCTGACGACATTCGTATATATTGGCAATAGCCTCCCATATGTTGGCAATAGCCTGGAGCTTGCATATCAGGTCCTCCCGAAGGTTCATATATTCGGGGTGAGATGCACCGAATATCCTGTATCTACTGTAACCTAGAGGTTCACCGTCAAAGATTATGTGGTTGGATGTTTCTTCCTCCTCGCCACACAATCTGCACATAATGGGCCCGTTATGGAGTATCATTGTATGCAGATGCTTCCACAGGGGATAATGCCCGGTAATGAATCCAGTAACCATACGCAGTTGCATCCGGTTCAGCCTCAGTGCATCGAGAGATAGCCTCTTTGTTGCACTCTGAAGCAGTACCTTTCCGAGCTCTTGTCGCGGTACTTTTTCCCAGTGACCACGGTGTTTAGCATTTGACCACTCGTTTATCACCTGTTTACATGCAGCCCTTGAAATTCATAAAATAGGCTCTGGGCCTATGAAGGGCATTTCTACTCGCTTCTTTGCTAAGGTATTTGCTTTTTTGTTTCCTTCGAAACCACTGTGACCCGGCACCCAGGTCAATTTAACATATGTCTTGGGAAGTATATCTGTGCCCATTTCAAAGACGGGGTCTGAGATAATTGATGTTCCCACGATCCTTGCATGTCCAACCTGATTTTTATTAATCCAGTTATTATTGCAACACAGTCTATAGGCGCTGGATCTCGCTTTAGCTATTATTACAATGCCTAGCGGAAGCAGCGTCTGTATGACTTCCATGGCAGCTGTAAGTATGCTGCTCATGGATCCAGTGATGATTTTTACAAAAGTTGTTCATATATTATATTTTGCATTTTGATTATTTTGTGCTAATTTTTCATCTTGTGTTTTTCAATAAATATTAAAGTGCATTCATTACAATGTGTTTTACTTTTTTTAAAGTTTGCTTACCTTGCTAAAACGAATCTTCGACCATCCAAATCTCTCTCTATATAACAAACCTCAAACCTCGTAACAAATTATTTGGTATAATGAATATTTTCTAATTTGCTTCCTAATCTCCGTTATATCAAGGTTTCACTGTACTATATTACTGTTGTAAAAATCGGTTGTAAAAATATTAAAATATACATTTACATCTTTATTAGGCTAACTGTATTATTAACAAAAATTAGGTTCTACCTCCAGATTAAAAAGTCAACATTTTAAGAATAGAAAATTTTTAAGCCTATTATAGTTAAGCCATGTAATTAAATTTATATCCGGTAATAAATTTTAATTCTATGATTTATTGTATATGGTTTCAAATATTGTCATATTTCAATCGTATTGTAAAAATTTCACTTTTATTAAGTTTTGTCTCAATTAAAAACATATTAAAAAGCGGGTTAAGTATAACTATTTAATAGATGCAAGATATTTATGCCGCACATTGGTGTTATGGGTGGATAACAGCAATGTACCAAAGACACCCTTTGTCGGATTAAATTAATTTTTACTACATTTTGGAATTAAATTGCAAAAATCAGAGACTTATTTATTACTCCCTGTAAACCCCCCTTTCCCCTTGCCCGATTTTACCCATTAGCGAATTTGATCTTTAGAATACCAAAAGCGTCTCAAATACCATATTTTATTCCAATCGGAATAAAACTGTGACCGCTAGAGAGTCTAGAGACACAAAAGTATATATATATATATACATATATAAAAATTTTAGGTCATTTTTAACATCTAATAAGTAGGATCGATGGACATTTGAAGAAATTTTTACGAAATTCCAACATTGGTGCAAAAACAATAACTGCATTTCCTTTGAAGGAAATTCGCTACTAATGAATGCGTGAAGAAAATTTTGGTCTCTGAAAGAAATTTTTTAAAGTACATTGCACATTTCTTTAAAAAAAGGCTTGGAATGCGTGCATTCTTCCGATTTTAACATACGCTACCCAAAGTTCAGCCCTGGCCATTTCAAACGACAAAAAACGGAGAACATGTCAAAGATGTATGGAAAGGTCTATGCTAAATTACAGGCTTACTAATAGGATTAGATCTAACACTATTAGATGAATAACAAAAGTTAAAGATATCATTCTCTGCAATAAAAAATTGAAGTGGAAATGGACTGGGCATGTCACAAGGCTAAACGATGACCGATGGACGACTACATGTACATCATGCGTACCATTAAATCTATTACGTAAAAGGAGTCTATCACCAACTAGACGGAGAGATGATATCGCTAGGTTTGCAGGCGATCTGTGGAGCAGACCAGCTAGAAATAGAGAAGCATGCACTAGGGGAGGCATTTGCCTAAGGGGGCTAAATCAGGCTATTAATCTAATCTAATCATGATGATTAAATGCGTTTCGTTACAATCGATTCAATAGATGTATACGGATTGCAAGATTTGAATCGTAACCTTAACAAAACCTTTCAAAAATCAAATTTTTTGACCGATTATAAAGTGAAATAATCGCTAGCAAAAAATTTTAACAATTAATTTGACAAATTGAAATGTTAATCGCGGTGCTAGTAAGAAAAACAGTCGGATAATATTTTGAACAGTTCATTGAATCCTTTAAATCAATGAGCATAAAACATTTATTTAACGGTGGTAAAATTAATTTATGCTACCATAGTAAATAATTATTATACAAAATCTAATAACATCCTGTAATATATGTGTGTATGTATGTATATACAACATAATTTGTAACATTTTAACCCTAAACATTATTCAATTTATGAACGCATGAAAAAAAAGTAACAACATATTGTATATTTTCACACATCAAATAATTTATTTATGAATAATAATATCAGTCAGATTTGGTTTACTAATATAAAAATTTCATTTATACCTCCGTATGCAGACTTATTACTAGTGTAAGGTACATACACACAGGATTGAAAACTAGCGTATAGTTTTTACTATCTAGAGCACGGAAGTGCGCAAGGCCGAGTTTAAGGGGAATTTGGCCTTCTCACTTACAGTGCGATTACTTAGCGAAAAATCAGAGCCAATTTGACCCCAAAATATCTTCTGAACGAAACGAGCTACAGTGCTGATTTTTTCGAATATAAGCTGTTTGGGGAATTATAAGAGGCTGTTTTTTCAATCACCGTTAAGTAATAAACAGTTTAAAAGTAATTTCGGTCCAAAAACAGTAAAAAAGCGGGTACGCCCATAATTTTCATTAGACAGGATAAAAACGTAGGGCCTTCACCATATATTCTGCTATTTGGCATACAGGTAGATCTAGTACCCAAACCGACGGGAAAATTCCGAAAACTGGAAATTTGTATCGGAAAAAAGGAAATTTTTACAATTTTCGTTTTAATTAAAATAACATTATAAAGCATATATCCATCTGATTCGTTGATATTTGTATAGAGTCCTTTCTGATTTGATGACACTAGCTGTGTAACCATTGATTGGTATAAGATCATATTAAACTAAACAACCATGTAGAAAACATAAAAAGTTAAATAATATCATCTTAATCTTAAACTACTGTCATGTAAAATAATACAATACAAAACATGAATATTTTTTCATTTTCATTATGATATGTAATGATGAGAATTTATTAATATAATAAAGTTATTTATTTAATGCGAAGCCTTTGGCTTCGTATATTTAAACCTTTCAAAAAGATGTGATATCCGATCAAAAACATAAATGTAAGAAAGGGCCGAGTTTTCGGGGAAATCCTTCATGTAATAGTTGCTCCTTAAGAAGTGTTCTTCAACAATACATATTGTACAGAACACGTTTTACTAGTGGCATTGGAATGAATGATATAGGTAAGATATGCAGCAGCTATGACTGAATTCATAAAGGTTTGTTCCTTCAGCATTAACTTTAGTGCTCTCATATGAAGACATAAGGATAGTCGCACCTGAAGTAATATATTATATTTATGGAGTATTTAAATGATACAGTTATGGTTGGGGGTGGGGAATATTTAACACATTTTAAATTTATCTATTTGCAATCTGTAGAAACAATAAGTTATTTGTTATCCATTGATAACAAATTTAAAAATTTACTTAATAATATGCACTAGATTGAATGTTTTAAAATTATGAATTCATAAAACTCTCACACAGGGTATAACACTAAAATATAAATGGTACCTGCAGTGGCTGAAATCTTTTTAGTCTATGAGTTTGTTCACAGGTGTTTTGTCTAATGTCTATACGATTTACAATGTCTATGATTTACTGTATTTATTCTTATTGTAAAATTACAATATTACTATAGTAAAATCACATTGATTACTACAGTAAAATTACCAAATATTTTATAAAATTTCTATACTTGATAGGATTACTAAATGACTCTGTTGTAAAAAAATATAGGAAAAATACTATAACAACATAGTAGTATTATTGACGCATCTTGGCATAATATTCCATATACTTTTATTGTAAATTCAGACCAGAATTTTTAACAGTGTACTTTATAATAATAATATTTCAATATGTATATGGAAGTCATGTGGCATTCACAACAAAGTTTTTTAATACGTCATGATTATCAATATGTTAGATCTGTATAATGACACAATTCTGTGTACATTTTATATATATATATATATATATATATATATATATATATATATATATTATATACTCTACCTGTCTCATATTTTTGTTTTATAAATTTGATGTAAATTTTATTTTGTGTCAACACTAATTATATTAGTGTTTTAGAAAGTCATATACAAAATGATTTTATCGCGGTGTTTTTATAAATATAAATCTTTGATTGATTTAAATGTGACTTTTAACGTCGGTTTATAATTTAAGCATACAAAGAGGCATCAATAGCGCTTGTATATTATGTATTCGCAATTAAAGGCAAATTGAGTGACATCTGGTGTTCGAATCGAGAGTAATCATACATAACACTCACAAGCTCTATTAGGATAGAACACTTTTGACAGACAGAACAGTGCACTTTAACCGACCAGGCATGATACTCATTGACAAGTACACATAAACCACATTCCTCATAGATATTGCAATACCAAATTCACACAATTTACAGCCTTCACTTACTGAAAAACATACAAAATACACTGAGCTAGCTGTCCTGAAGGATCAGGACAGGTTGGGACGGGCTTCTATCTTTTCGGGGATCCTCGGCTCTTTAGGCATCAAACCAAAAACACTTCATCGCAGCTTAAAAATACTTGAACTACAGAAAAACACATACATTCAATTACAAAAAGCAGTTATTAATAATACTTTCCGAAAAGTGAGAAAGTTTCTCAGTATATGGGGCAAAGCACTCTACCCAGATAACAACCAACCACTGCCCTACATACAATAATATATACACACCGACCAATCCAATTCCGCATACGCCAAACACGAAAATGTCATACCCAAACTCACACATCACACAACCGAATATACACATCACAAAAAAACAAATTACGCCATATACCACGACATAGCTACAAAAGCATTCGTACATACAGCATCACCCAACAACAAACAATAGTGTGAACACGAGGTTTACCATAGCATCTGGATAGCGCAATTGGTAGAACACTCTCCGGAAAGTCAGAGGTCTTAAATTCAGTCCCCAGTTCGAGGTGGCTAAGATTGTTCATGTCAAAATAATGCTACCAACAACAGTTCTCAAAAAATGATTCCGTGTACAAATGTATTATCATACGTGTAATATCCTTATACAAATATCAGATAATTTCAATACTGTTACAATCATTAAATCTACATTGTATTACACGGCATAATTATGTATATATAGAAAAAGGGCGTTATATTAGTTGTTTTGTCCGTACGTAATGACATTATATATGTTTATTTATATAATGCTTATGAACAACTATTATATTATATAAGTTTTATAAATTTTGTATAAAATTATATAATACCTGTTGTAACAACCCAAGCATTTGTAGATTTACATTTTTGATTAGTATTGTAAAGTCATTAAGAGAGGGTAAAGCGCGCATAGGTGCTGTACTTAGTAATGAAAACTATTTTCATAAGTCATAGCGTAAAAAACGTATAGTTTTTATGATGTATATAAAATATAAACATATCATAATCGTCAGTTTATATTCGACAACAGAAAATTTTATGTAAATATTTTTAATTTTTTAGTTTAATAACATTTTTATGTCGAATAATATATTAAATATATATATGTAAGAGTTGTAGTTGTCTTTGTTTAGGAGCAGTCATATATTTTAAAAACAATGTGGTATGTATAAATGTTTCACTACTCTAGTGATAATTGTACTATTACCGTGTGTAGTAATATTTTCCAAATTTGGTAAGCAGGTAAGTGTGTACACTTACCTGCTGTGTGTAAAATTATTATTATTTTGAATTAGTGCTTAAAGCAACATATTGAGCAAGTGGATCAGATACTATATCTTCTACTAAAAATAGTTTTAGCCAACAAGTGCAGGAAATTTCCTAATCAAGAAGAAGGAGAATTTGTTGAACATGACGTCACTAAACCGAGCCTACCTCAATATTAAAATAAATGCCCGTTACATACTGATTTTATAAAAAAACGTTTCAAACAAAAGTTGTTTATTTAAAAAAAGGAACATTTTTTTTACTTTAAATTTTTTTTCTACCTCTTACCGTTTGAAAGGTGGATAGTTTCCCCCTAAAGGGGGAAAGCACGGCCCGATTTTGCTCTTTCACGAACTTGACCTTACTATTTAGCAAATTAGTCAAATTTGTAACTGAATGTATAATTACTCCAAATTACGGTCACAGGAAAAAAACGACTCGGAAAATTGTATTTGGGGTGGGACTTTCTGGGATTATATCTATCGATTGTGAAAGTAAGATAAAGCATGCTACGCCGTTGATATTATGGTAAAGTTTTCCTAAGATATGAATGTGTTGAAAATTTGATCATTTGACTCATCATACTTTGACTATCAATAAATCATAGTGGGTTCTACAATTCTACAATAAGGCCTATCTCTAAATCGATTTCCCAAAAATTGCTTTACCCTTGTTAATCATTTTAAAAACATAAAATGGGCAACACTTTATAACCAGTGAATAATTAGTTCTATTGCAGTATAAATACTTTAAAAAAATGGATTCGAGTGTTTCACCTTTCTTGTTTGTTTAGGCTAACAATTGTGTTACATTTGATCTTGAGCACCTCAAAACAAGACACACCCCAAAAGTCTCCAATTTTCACAAGCCAATGTGTAGTAATAAATGTTTAAAATATGTTTGACACTTCAATCATTTTTTAGTTAAAATTTTACAATGTTTTACATAGTTTACATATTACATTATCTTCTCAGCAGATCAACCAAAAAAGTTCGAACACCCTAGCTAGCAATTGCTGATCTAACTTACCTGATAGTCTCTAGCAATTGCCTCCACGCCAGGTAAATATTTATAAATTACGTTTTTACTTTTTTATGACAAACTTTGTAGAATAAGATTACGTTAATAGTTCAACTATAATTATATGTAAAAAAGTCAATTCATTTGATATAATTGTCATGATATAATATATATTTTAGTTATTTAGTGTCTGTGTTTTATATACTTTTTGGGGGTAATTTGAGTCACATACATAATTTTTTTTATTCTTATTTGATTTTAATTGCTTATTTAGAAAGCTGTTTTTAGGAACCCGTAGTCAAATAACGAATCCTTATAGCTTCGCCAGGGCTATGTATTCCAGGGCTATTTTACTCGTAGACTATAAGTGCTATAAAGCTGAAATTTCACATGGTTATACATATTTAAAGATCTGTTTACGAAATATTCTACTTTGAAATGGTCGGTTTTTGTTATAGTTTTGAAATGGTCATTTTGTTTCGCGTCCTTATCAACTCAGGAAGGTATTATCATTGGGAAGATATACCGCAACAAAAATTCGGAAAAATACTGTTTCGGAAGGCATCCAAGAGGTTCCTCGATGCACTCAACGTGAACATGATACAACTTTGAAAGGTTGCCGGATTCATCAACGGACATTATCACGTACGAAATCATCTACACAGAATAGGACTCTAAAATGTATCCATTGTGTGCAGACTATGCGGCGAGAAGGAAAAAACACCCAACCACAGTATCTTTAACTGCAAATCTCTTGATGAAAAGCACCCTCTTAGCTATTGCCAAGATATGGGAGACGCGAACCTCGTAAGACTGAAGTAGAAGGAGGAGCAAAATGGGTCATAAGGTCGAAATGCAGTACTTTTCATACCCCAAAATTTATCTAGCTAAGCTCTACTAGTTGTATGAGCTGTAAAAAGTTCACAAATAGATTTAATCAAAACCATAAGTTCGTAATGCATGGCCCGACACGCACTTGGCCGTTTTTTTATTAAAACATAAAATGTTATTTCTTATATATTAACTTAAAAATAAACATTTAATATGTTAAAATGTTTATGGGAATTTTATAAATTTTTATAATGTTTAGTCGTTTCATAGGCCACAGAAATAGCGATCATTTTCAAATTTTTTAAGTTTTTTTATGCCTTATTCATTCGGTTTTTGGGAATATGTTTCGAAAAAAAGTTGTTAGCAACTTTATAATAAACAATTTTTATCTGGAACAATCGATAGATAATAAGATTTTAGAGGCTGCCATGGAAGGGCTACACTTTGGCCATAAGGCTCATTGTGATGCCTTAAGGATGTGAGGATGTGAGTGGAGTGGAAGGAATTTTTGTGTATAAACTAGGAATTGGTAGGATATGCGGCTGCAGCCGATTATGATGGGAACTATGCCGATATTTATATGGAGTTCGTGAAGGAAACTGCCGAAAACCTTCTCAAGCATAGGCGGTTAGCTCGTTCTTGTCCATACGCCGACAGTTTAGTCAATTAACCGCCCCTTTTTTTTTCTTAATAATTGCCAAACAGCCGATGTCTGGATTCGAACCCATAACCTCCCAGTTTCCAAGTAAGCATACTGCGCAGACATAACGCCTTAGGCCGCTCGGCCACTTGAACTGGTATCTGGAACCATAAAGGTAGCGTTCTTTTATCAAAATTTTCAAAAAAATACTTCAGACAAAAATACTTGTTCGTTAAAAATTTGACAACAGTTTTTATTCGCAACATTTTTCCAAAAATGTAATAAGACATAAATCAACTCCAAAATTTTGAAAAAAAGAACGCTACTTTTGTGATCCATAATTGGTTCATGGGTCTTGAGCTTCCTTAAAAGCGAATGCAGTACAAAGTTGTGGAACTCGAATAGAATGAGATCGATGTAGTACCAATGTGTATAGCCCGAATAAATAATTTTTTATACAAAAAGTGAAAGGTATCAAAAGTGATAAATGATAAAATTTATGTTCATAAACTCCATGGATGGATATAAAAGGGTAACATGATGATATTTTGTTATTATTATGATTGTAAAATACGGATAAATTGTGTGGATCATTTTTAGTGTAGTAGTGGGTGATGAACGATGAACATTGGATGGGTGGGTGTTGGGTTGGTTGGTTGATGAGTGGGTGTAAGGGTTTGTTAGGTACAACTAGATACATAAACGGGTAGGTTTTTGGATAATGTGGTGTATAATATGTAGTATGTATCGTAATATAATGATTCAGCAGAAAACTTATTATTAAATCAATTTTTCGAAGGTATTTATAATAATTTTTTTTTTTTCATAAATATAGCAAGACTATCATCGAAATATCAAATCATTTTTTATGAAGTTGTTTTTAAAAAAGAACACAGTTTTATTAGCGAATTTTCTAAAAGGAAATAGAGCTATTGGTCTCGTACCGACTTCAAAATTTTGCAAAAATTTCTTCAAATGTCCATCGGTTCTACCTAGTAGATGTCGAAAATTATCGCCTATAAAATTTATATATATATATATATATATATATATATATATATATATCTATGGACATATATATAAATATATATATATGTCTGTAATCGCTCTAGCGGTCACAATTTTAATCTGATTGGAATGAAATTGGGGAAAGGGGTGTTTAAAGGGAGGGGGAAACACAAAATTTGACATATCTCTCTTAATATTCGAAAAATCGAAAAATTTATAAGAAGTAACGTTGTAGGTCTTAAATTTTACTGTAATTTTGTTCCTTCGTCATTTTTTCTGTTACACTAATATTTACAGAAATATTGACGGTTTAAGATTGAAAATTAAATTCCTTACTATCTTTGTACACATTAAAGTTTGAGGAACAATGATAAAGTGATGAATTGTAGCAAACATGATTTTCTACAACTTTATGCCTTACGCATTTTTCGATTGTTCTAATATTAAGAGAGATATTTTATATTTTGTGTTTTCTTCTTTCTTTATGCCTCCCTTTCCCCATGACGTATGTCATTTATTAATAAAATTGCCCATGCAAATACTAAAATCATATACGACATTTCATTTTGATCAGACTAAAATTGTGACCACTAGAAAGTGATTTGTGTATTCTAAGGAAATTCGCTAAGTTGAAGCAGCTCCTGCGTAACGAATTTTGTTATTTTTGGTTAGTTTTCGAAAAAATCAAGACAAATATCATGTAGGCATACTCTAGTAGGAGGTGTTCCGGAGTTTCTTCCATTTCTTCACAAACCTTGCAGTTGCTCTCATTTCCCAAGCCTAGTTTATTAAGGTGTTCCCTGAATCTACAAGAAATGTCGTCAGAAGTCGCAGTTTATTTTTCTCAGGCCAATGCAGTTTTTGAATCTTTTAGGGGTCTTTCACACCGAAGATGCAAGACGCAAGATGCATGCATCCTGGATTTTATTTCAGTTGTGGTTTCGTTTCCTACGTGTTTGTGTTCGTCTTATTGGTTTCAAGTGTTTTTCTCGGAAAAAAGAAAGTAAATATACAAGAAACAAAATAAATATACAAAATAAATGTATGTAAATATTTAAAATTAATTTACAGGATGCATACATCTAGCGTCATGCATCTTCGGTGTGAAAGAACCCTTACTGTTATAGTTACCGAACAGATTCTTGGCCTATCAAAATTAATGGGGCGGTTAATTGACTAAACTGTCGGCGTATGGACAAGAACGGAGTAGCCGGCTATGCTTGTGAAGGTTTTCTGCAGTTTCCTTCGTCGGCTGCAGCCGCACATCCTACCAATTCCAAGTCTACACACAAAAATTCCTTCCACTCGACTCACATCCTCACATCTTAGGCATCACAGTGGACCTTATGGCCGAAGTGTAGCCCGTCCAGGACAGCTGTTACAATCTATCTAACAATAAATGCGCTACGGAATGTTAAAAACATTCAACGTTTCACATTTCAA
This sequence comes from Nineta flava, assembly GCA_963920215.1. Lineage (NCBI taxonomy): Eukaryota > Metazoa > Arthropoda > Insecta > Neuroptera > Chrysopidae > Nineta > Nineta flava. Next base: position 66,689,932 of record OY986044.1, read on the forward strand.
TTTCAAAATTAATTAATTTTTTTTTTACCATCATATAAAAATTTCTTTTTAATAAATAAATAAACTAACGAACGAATTAATATATAGAATAATATTATAAAAAAAATTATTAATTTCTTTGCGTTTCATAAAAGAAATATTTATTTATAATATATACTAAATTGAATTAACAAATTCTTGATTCGAGTGTGTGAAAATTGAAAGATCATAATGCTCACGGCTAAATTAATTTTTGGGTTATAGACGTAAATGTGTATTTTTAATTTTAATTTTAATAATTATAAAATAATATTAAAAATATAACTATATATTTTCAAATCGGTATTAATTTCCAATATACATTGCTCCTAAATTATTGAACCGAAGGGATAGAAAATTTGTACACTACTTAAGTAGGAGGAATAGATTTTCAAATTTTCCTGACAATCTAATGATTTTTTTCAAGAGATGATAGATTTTTGTTTTCCTCTTCCACAAAATTCGAATCAAATCGGTTGATTTCCAGAAAAATGATTTACTTGAAAGAGAATTGTGTACCTACAACGTATTTTTTAAAAAATTCTGTTGGAGAATTTGGTATAAAGAAAGAAGAAAGCACAAAATATAAAATATCTCTCTTAATATTAGAACAATCGAAAAATGCGTATGGAATAAAGTTGTAGAAAATCAAATTTGCTACAAATGATCATCTTATCATTTTTGCTCAAACTCTAATGTGTACAGAGATATTAAGGAATTTAATTTTCAATCTTAAACCGTCAATTTTTCTGTAAATATTAGTGTAACAGAAAAAATGATAAGAAACAAAATTACAGTAAAACTTAATACCTACAACTTTATTTCTTATAAATTTTTCGATTTTTCGAATATTAAGGGAGATATGCCAAATTTTTTGTTTCTCCCTCGCTTTAAACCCCCCCCCCCCTTCGCCTTGTCCGATTTTACCCATTAACGGGCCAATATATAGAGCAGGGTAGAAAACTGTGTAACTCGGATTCTCATAACGCTCTAAAAGAAGTATAATTTCAAAAATTTATTAAGAAACTTTAATCTATATTCTATAACGTTTTTTTTTAAAGAACCGCGAACATTTTAGCCTGAACGAATGTCTGAATTTAACAAATTTCAATTGCCTATACCAATAAGGAATATGCATGAAAATTTTTTTTAGCTTGAATTGAAGCATGTTTACTTGACAAATATCAAGGTAAAATTACTTTTTAAATAACTTTAAAAATAAGCGAGATATGAATGATTGAAATTCCCGATTAGACAAAGAGGGTGCTAGCCCTCTTGAGATGTTATGTGACGTCATATTACACTTTCACCATTTAAAATACACGTAAAACTCCGTTTTTAGTATTTTTGCAAGAAAGAGACAGATAATAATCTTTAAAAGCTTATAGCTTCCTTGATATTTGTCGGATTTTAATTTCGTTTTTAAATATTATTACAGTATTAACAATATTTTCATATTCTGAAAATAAATGTGAAAAAAAATTTTCATGCATATTCCCTATTATCAGTGGAAGAAAACTACAATGCCTATTATTATCCGACAACGATAAGAATAACAGACATGAACACGAAGTAAGTAGCACAAGTAACCAATAAAAAATACCAAAAATATATTATTATTATTAAAAATAAATACATTTTAATAAAAAAAAAACCGTAATAGGATTATATTTTCAAAAAATTAATAAAAGAATTATTATCAACCCAATTTCTAGTATATTAATAAAAAGAAAATATAAATATGATTGACATTTATTTATACATATATATTTAAGTATATATATATATATATATATATATATATATATATATATATATATATATATATATATATATATATATATATATATATTATGTGTATATATATATTTTTTAATCAGGCTCACACATAGGGTGTCGTATTTTTTTATGATGAAATAAAAATTCACTAAATATTTAATTTTGTTTTACAAGCAAACAATTTAACCCCTTACTTGTATAAAAAAAAAAGTATTCTATTTTTTAATTTTTTTTTGTTCTGAGAAATAAATAATAAACAAGAAAAAAAATAACCAACGAAAAAACGAAAAATAAGTACAGTGTGAAAAAATAATGACACGTATAATAAATTAACTTTCCCTTTAAGAAATATCATCAAGTGTTTGAACATTGGACACAACGTTTGTGTATAATATTTTATATGTTATAGGTAGGTAGTAGGTATGAACAATTATTGTTAAAGTAAAAATTAAAAAAAAAAAGTAATATAACAACTAACTGAGTTTATGTGCTTGAATACCCAGTATATACTGAGTTGTATATCAGTGATTGTATTATTAACAATTCTATGTATTCTTATTGTTAACAATTCGCTTTCCAAGGAACATTTAATCACAAAATATGATAACACATTTCAAATTTTGCTCCAATTCCTAGAACATTAATTTGTATTTTATAAATACGTATTTCGACTACAATGTAGTCATCATCAGTATGAATTAGCTAATCCTAACGTCTGGGATATGGATTCAGAGATATGCTGCTTGTTGCTAAAATTATGATAAACGGTAAGAGATAGCAGAAAATTTAATGACAAAAAATATTCTTTTTTTTTAAATAAACAACTATTGTTTGAAACTTTTTTCATAAACTCAGTATGTAATTGGAATTTAAGGAATTACGTCAGTTAACTGTTATTTACATGTTTATATAATTTAATTCCTTTATCAAAATCTTCGACTCCACGAACCTCGTGATAGCGATTTTGAGTAAAATTGTATGATAAATGACAAACTGTCCACCCTTCTCAAACATCTAATGTATCCTACAAACATACAAGCTTTCAGCTTGACAGTTGGACGATAATTAAGTCAAGTTTAGCTTACAAGATTTGTAGCAGACACCCAACAAAGCAACTTAAATAAAAGGTTTGAAAAATTACAAGCTTCGAGAAAAAAAGTAATAAAAATATATGCATTCCATATTAATCTAGAAAAATTTCAGATTTGAAAATAATGATCGAATTACATTATATTATAGTTTTGGACATGCCAACAATTGAATAATATTAAAAAAGTAGAGAGTATTTTGGACTATGTGTGGATCTGATGTGTATTTTATCATCATTAATATAAGTGGAAAATAAATGATTAAAAACCATCACGAAAGGTGTTTAATCTCACACGCTTTTCTTTACAATAAAAAGCACAATCAGTACATGATTGGCACTATTCTAAGTAAGAAATACACACTAAATACGCTAGAGCACCATCGTATTTTCTAAGAAAATTTGTAATCATTTATTGTATTTATGACACGTGTTCATATCTCTCCCAATAATTTAAAACATACGCTCAATATCCCGGTAAATAAATGATATAGCTCTCCAAACAAACTATCTTGCATTTAATATAAAGACAGTCATGCTTGATAATATGCTTTTAAATTTTCAAATAAAGACATAGTACTTGAGACCGGATTGCAAAAATTTATAAAACTACTTGAAATCTTCACGTAAACTAGTCTTAACATATGAAATAACAACTAACAGAGTTAATTACTTAAATAAGCAACCTCCTGACCATTTTCAATATGTGGGAGAAGCGAATTTCGTCAGACTGAAGTAGAAGGGGAGCACAATTGACCATAAGGTCGAAGTGCAATACTTTTAAAACCCTAAGATATATCTATCTATCTAATTGCTTAAATACCCGGTATATCCTGAATTGATTTAAAAAAGTTTATGACAAAAGTTATTTATTTTAAAAAAAATAACATTTTTTGGCTTTACATTTTTGTTCTATCTCTTTTGAAAGGCTACGGTTTAAAAGATGGGCAGTTTTGCCTATTTTGTTCCAAACTATTGTTGGGTCCGATTTTGTCCATTCACGAACTTGATATTACTTTTTAGATTGTTATATCTTTTCGTTTTTGAGTTGTCGTGTTGACAGGATAACAAAGCCGTTACAAAGTCGGAACTAAACTCAATATATCCTTGTTTATATATATTTTATATATACCGGGTATAAAAAGGTAAAAAAATAAATAGTGGGCCCAACAAGGTTGGGTAATTGGTCGAAACTCCCTACATGTAAATAAGTAACACTTAAACTACATACCTAAAAATAATGAAACTATTTTTGTTGAGCTAACCACACGGTGTGGTTGTATCTAAGGGCACAAGCAGACGAATAAACACCATAGTAATTGAATAAATGGAGAATGAAAATAAATAAAGTTCATCGATAGGTTAGGTTAGGTAAGATTGGAGCGGCTCTCCTGGACGAGACACACTTAGACCATAAGGCCCATTGTGATACCTAGGGATGTGAGTGGAGGACAAGGAATTTGTGTGTAGACTAAGAATTTGGTAGGTTGTGCGCATGCAGCCGACTTTGATAGGAACTATGCCGATATCCATCTGGAGTTCGTGAAGGAAACCATTACTTCGTTCTTGTCCATACGCCGACAGTTTAGTCAATTAACCACCGCCCCTTTCATCGATAAGTTCATCGATACATTAAGTTAAAAATTTATTACCAATTAATTATATGTTATTATTATTGAATTACAAGTTATCCAAACAAATAAATTTTGTTACATTGTGTGTTTATACTTAAATAATAAATAAATAGTTTCAAACTATAAAATTTTCGCAAGAGAAGCTCCATTATGATGAGTATATAATATCACTGACCTCTGGTATAACTGAACAAATTGTATCATGGTACGCCATTAGCCGAATTGAAGCGTTCAACTAGCCAAGGCACTAATAATTGCTTCAGTGCGCCTGCGCGGCGTGTATGTGTGATAAGCATACTTTGTTCAGTTATACAGAGGTTCAGTAGTATGCATATAGTTATCAAAGAACCATCTTAGCAGTTATGCTCTAAGTCTAAATAAAGAGTGCGTGCGAACACTATGTAAATATCACTGCTACACAGTAGCTATTATCAGTATGTATTTGGTGCTAATTTGGTGACTGTTGTAGATATGTGTGGTTTTGATTACACGGTTTCACGCACTAAATAAAACTAAACTAAACAAAAATCAGTAGGTAAAAGTAAAGCAAATTTACAATTGCTTTTGTATAGTTTATCTTTTCAAATTTCAGATCCATTAAAAAAACTATCAATTTGAACAAAAGACAATTACAAATTGTAGGAAAAAAACGTAGGCTGTTGGTAAGTTTTCCAGGTATTTAAGCAAAATTAACTAAGTTAGTTGTTATTTTCAATTGTTTTTAATTTCAAATATAAAAATGTGATCATATTAAAACTCGTTGACTGTAAGAATTTTTTTGGCATATACGAAATTAACGCAAATATGATGCTTTAAGTTTAAAGGATACAACTAAACAAAGTGTGTAATGTACTTTTCCGTTTTTGAAGAAAGAAACGGAGAATAAAATTCGTAAGCGGATTGTTTCCATATTTGTTAACCGATTTTCAAATTTTTTGTATACTTATTATGAAATTTAAAAAAAATATATTATTTGTCAAGAAGTAGTGAATAACCGTATTTGTTTTTCGGCGGACAATAATGATTTTGTCGCCAGATAAAATGAACTCTGCTGGTATAAGGATGGATGGCTATGAACTATCTACTTGAGAGAAAGGTGAATGAATGACTAATATTTTCGACCGTGATAATAAATATAATGCCCTCACGTCTTTCACACATATACATCTACAAAGGTGTATCACTCACACACATACATTATTCACATTATAATATCAACAATGACATAGCAAAAAATTATTCCTTTCCACCATATAAACTAGTGGTAGATTATTTATGTGAAATGACAGCGGTCGACACAACATCGGTACGATTTAAGTGATAGTGTATGTTCTACAACCAACACAACATCTAGCAACAAGAACCACCATTAACCGACAACACCCTCTCGGAGGATTTTTTGGAAATGTGCGGTGTAAATGAACATGATAATAATAAATGGTACAAACAGGTACAATAATGATAAATAATTATTTTATAAATAAAAATTAATATAAATTTTCACACTTGGATTATTTTTATGAAAGTACTGAATGGTTCAGGAACAACGAAATATTTTGGATTTTCGGAGAAGTTTTAGTAGATATTCGTACTATTTTATATGAAACACTCATAACACTTCTATGTACAAGCATTTAATCTAAAGACATAGTACTTGAGAACGGAGAAAACACAAAATATAAAATATCTCTCTTAATATTAGAACAATCGAAAAATGCGTAAGGTATAAAGTTGTAGAAAAACAAATTTTCTACAATTCATCACCTTAACATTTTTGCTCAAACTCTAATGTGTACAGAGATATTAAGGAATTTAATTTTGGATAAACTGTAGTGGTTCATTATATAAATTGTCCCATTTTAGTTCGAAATAATTTGACGATAATTGAATGATATCATCAATTGAGTGTAGAGTTTACCTAAAATAATAAGGAAAACTGCCACGAGAAAAAATCGCCAGCATTTTAGTCAATTTGTCATCGATTGAGAATCAGAAGCTTATAAGAATAAACCATAACAATACAACTTAAATTATCAACAATTACTTATAAAATCTATATATTACCAACCATTTCAACATCCCTCCTCTTTGTTTAGTGATAGAATCTCAAAAATAGAAGTAATTAATGGTAAAAATTGTCGAGGACAATTTCGTGAAAATTGAATACAGTGCCCTGCATGTGTCAGTGTGGACCGTCGAAAAGTGTGGTAGTCAGTGTGTTAAGTAAGGATTTTTTTAGGGCGTAACCTTCGCCAACTTTTTGAATATTTTATATAAATTGCTTTCTGAATAAATAAAAAATCCACATAACAACATACAAAAAAGTCTTCCTAAATAAAAACCTTCCCTTTTTCAAATTATCAGTTTGACAATTTGGGTTTCAGTTTGATTTTAAGGGTTTTTGAAATGACTTTTAGGAGGAATAAGTGTTGACGACACTGAGTCTTAAGAATATGAGTACAATATATCAAATAGAAGAGATTAAGGTGATGCCTGCAACTGTAATTTAGGCAATCTGACTATTCACTATACAAATGTTGCCCCTAATTTCTTAAAATTTTTAACTGTTATTTAAGACTCAGAAAATAAATTACGAAATTGTTGTAAAAAAAAAACAAAAGAAATTAGAAAACCTCAGAACTGTATGTGTAAATAAATAGATGTTTAAAATAGGTTATTTACAACCAATATAATATTTACTCGTAACTCCTTTTAAAACAAGAAAAACTTTAAAAAAATACATAATTACCATAAATAACAAAATATAGTTATAGTACATAATTTACGGCCCACCTTGAAGTCAACTTAAAACACCATAAAATTTTGTACTAACTAAAGATATTGTTGTTTAGTGTGTTAGCATATGATGGAAAGAGATAAATATGTAACTTAGAATGAAAGGTTAGATTGGTTAGAGTAAAAATATATAAAATATGATAGCTCTAGCATCATATTCTAAGAATTCACACTGCAGGAGGCAAGATCACTTTAAATTTTAAAAAACGAAAAAAAAAAAAAAGAAGTATAAGGAATATTTTCATAAGCTGACACTAAATATAATTTTGGTAGACATTTCGGCGCCTATTAAATAATATACACAAATAACGTTGCTATATTATTATTTTATTATCAAAATAAAATTATTCAAAGATGAAAAATGTCAAAACAATTTAATCTTATTTATTTATTTTTTAACATGAACTAAATAATTTACGTCATTGATAAATCAAAACATGCGATAATTTTTTTTTAGAAAAAAAACGTTGGATTAGAGAAATAAGTTAACAGTAAGGATGTTCGAGCACTGAAGCTTCAAAAAGATTAATGCTTGTAATGCTATAAACAAGGTGATCACTGGGAAAATGTATTGCGTGCAACCAGGAGATTGTCTCTCGATGCACTGAAGCTGAACAGGATGCAAATGCGAGGGCTACCGGATTCATTACCGGGTATTGTCCCCTGTGGAAGTCCTGTGCCACTCATTGGATTCGAAAGACTTCTATCACTTTCTGAAAAAAATATTTATGGGAATATTTCAATTCAAACACGATCCGTTCAATTTTTGTCACAACACGGCGGTTTTTATCCATTAAAATTTGCTTATTCATCTACTATGAATAGTTTCATTAGAATTTCTATCACTTACCGTTTTCATCAACCAAACGAAAATATCAATGCACAATTTCCCGCATAAATGTGTTTTTTTAAAGAAACATTTTCGATAGCAACAAAAAAAAAACATTAAATACAATGATTTTGATAAAATAAGTAAAAAAAAAAAACAACATATTGAAAAATAAAATAATAAATGAAAATCAAAATGCAATTCATTTTGAAAACATAAAACAATTGAGATTATGATAAGATGGATTACTTGAGGGTTCGTTCGTTCTTGATAAATAATATTTTTCTTTACACAATCAAATATGAGGGTTAGTTTTTATAATATAATGAATGTATAAATAAAAATATTCATTGTAAATAATAAAAAGCATAACTAAATATTATCGATGAGCTGACTAAAATAAAATTCATGTATCAAAATAATTTTTCACGGTACTCCAACAATATGACATTACTGGGGCGGTTTTTTTATTTATTTATACAATATATACAGGGTGTCCCGTAAGTAGTCGAGTTCCATAAGAGGGTGCTAAAAGTCCTGAGACATTTTTTTTATTAGACCGTTAATTAATTATTAAATAATTAAGGAAACTAGGTTGAAACCACAGTGAATTTTTTTGATAATTCATTTTTGATTTATCAAAAACCTATCAATTTTTGGAAAAATGTATTGCTTAAATTTTTCAAATTACTAATTCCTTGAAAAGTGCAATCGTCAAATTTTTTTATTTTTTGAAAAATGTTGATAATAAATAAATTGTTTTAATAATAAATTTAAAAAAAAAATGCGCAAATTAAATTCGTTAAATTATAAAGTTTTCTCAAAAGTGCATTAATAAAATTATTTTATTGACTACTTTTTATAATAATAAAATTAAATTTTTGGAATTATCAATTTTTAGAAAATCGCAAGACATTCACCCCCATAAAACAAAGATCACAACCCTTAAATTTTACTTTACTGTTTCTGTGGATACGAGCGACAGATAAAATTAAGGAATTAATTAATATTATTAATTAATTAATTAGTTTTCTTAATTAATAAATAATTATTTATCTAATTGTCTAATAAAAAAAGGTCTCAGGACATTTCGTTCCAAAATCGTACCCTCTACCTAGCCTCTTATGGAATTCGACTACTTAAGGGGGACACCCTGTACACTTCTTATTCATTATTTTATTCTGTATGTATGTAGGTACAATCATGAATTCGATTGCCCATATCTATTTATTTATTAATAATAATATTATTATTATTATACTATACAGACTATATAATCGAATTTATTCATTATAGCATGCTCCCAAAAATATAATTTTGAATTTCTCAATAGATAATAAAAATCTTTTATAGAATAGTACCTAAAACTTATTCACCTTAATAATATAGTCGAATCAAAGTAACAATTGTTGATGTGAAAATATTTGTAAGATCTATAAAAATTAGAACTTTGGTATATCAGAAAACGAAAACGACCCTAAATAAAGTAGTTTCTAGAAGTTTAGAGAAAATTCATTATACATTTCACTAATTTATTAATTCCATATAAATTGTTTGTTAGATGAACGTTGAAGACCAAATTTTCGCTTCAAATTTTGTGTGTAAAAAATTTAGTAAAATTAATAAATTTAGAGGTTATAAAACGGAATAAAACATATCGGATTATATCGAATTGATTATAATCAATGAATGTTCTGTTCGGTAGTTAAAAATTTCAATGCAAATACAATCGAACTCAAAAATCCAGATTCATTTTTTTTATAAACCTTCATGTTTGGTTTTAAGTTCCAAGAAAAATAATGTTGTAATGAGCTAACCGTAAGAAAAATATACATATTTTAATTTATTATATCTTAATATACCTGTGCATTTAAAAATAGCTTTCAAGGATAACGACATTTAATATTTTATAGATTTTTCGCAAATTGCAACCAATAGGGAATATGCATGCAAATTTTTTTTCACATTTATTTTCAGAATATGAAAATACTGTTAATACTGTAATAATATTTAAAAACAAAATTAAAATCCGACAAATATCAAGAAAGCTATAAGCTTTTAAAGATTATTATCTGTCTCTTTCTTGCAAAAATACTAAAAACGGAGTTTTACGTGTACTTTAAATGGTGAAAGTGTAATATGACGTCACATAACATATCAAGAAGGCTATCACCCTCTTTGTCTCGGGAATTTCAATCATTCATATCTCGCTTATTTTTAAAGTTATTTAAAAAGTAATTTTACCTTGATATTTGTCAAGTAAACATGCTTCAATTCAAGTGAAAAAAAATTTTCATGCATATTCCCTATTCAAGTGATATTTGATAGAACATGAGTGTTAAATTTGTATCGATTACAAAACTCATAGTACCTACAAATATCACATGTTTGAAAGTTTGATGTGATAAAGAAATTGTCTGACGCGATTGCTTTCACAAATTGGATCAACATTATACAGTGATAACAAACCATTCCTCAATCACTGTTTCAATTGTATTATTCAATTGTGTATATAACTATTGTTCTGGATTTTTTCTGCAGTGGTCACTGTTCTGTGATCAATATTTTTAACCGTTATAAAGTCGGGACTAAACTTATACCCTGGTATATATAATATACCTGGTATAATAATTCGTTCGGAATAAAATTAAATAAATAAGGTTAAAATTCCTCAAGAATTATTTACTTTTAATTCATACATTAAACTTAATGCATTTTCTTATCAGCTAAGAAACCTGCTAACATTACATTTACTATGCAAAAATAATATATATATATATATATATATATATATATATATATATATATATATATATATATATATATATATATATATATATTTGAACATTGGAAAATCTTTATTGAAAATCTTCTATTATGTACGAAGAAAAAAATAATACATAACTTTATAGTTATATGGTAGAGTAAAATGTCGTTTAAATTTAATTTTAGTAGCTATTATTACTTAGATAAGGGGTTAGAATTATATACGGGGGTTAAATATGGAAGAAGAATATTATAGTATATTTTTAGATGACATATACCGGACGAAAACTATGAATTTACAATGAATATGTGTGTTTGAAATTCATCGGGGTGAATATTACTATATATATATATAATACAAATCTATTCAAGCTCGGATTCTTAATTATAAATAAAATCACGGCCTCAATAAAAACCTTCAAGTAAAAAAATTGTATTAAAAATTAAAAACTCTTTTCGAAATTAAACAATTCGATGAAGAATTTCTTTCTGCACAGATAATAAGTACCCTTTGAATTCAACCAAAAGTGTCGGTTTAAGTGATTGCGTACGTTAACCGAGTGTATACGTTTAAGTGATTGTATTTTTCATATTATCACCCAGTTCTCTTACCGTAATAAAAAACTAGTTCGATTGTTTGGAAATTTGAGTTGATAAGGAGTCGTTAATGTTTTTCCTACGAAGTATTTATTTTCTACCGTCTGTCCATCAAGCCGATAACTTAAAAACGAAAAGAGATAACGAGATGAAAATTTTGTTTTGTGTTCTAGAACAAAAAAGTATGGTCAAGTTCGTTAATGGGCAAAATCGGAACGTGTTTTCCGTCCGCCAGGAGGGGTGGAAATATACGTCTTTGAAACCGTAAGAGAAAGAAAAATAATTTATTAACACAAAATCTTCTTCTCTTTAAAATAAGCAACTTTTTTTTAGAAATTTTTTCATAAACTCAAAAGTTTTCTCTTAATTTATGGATTAAATGCTCCTCGGAAAGCGAATTGTTAACAATTCAATCACTGATATACCACTCAGTATATCAATAAACTTCAAACAATTAACTCAGTTAGTTGTTACATTACTTGTTTAAATTAAAATATGCATATTGATTTTACCAAATAAGACTTTACCAAATAAGAGCCATAGTTCTGTGTTCTACAACGGTTTTGGGACACACACAAGTTTGTTAATGGACAAAATCGGACAATGGGAAAGTCAGGCTTAGAGGGAGGTGGAAACATAAAATCTTGAAGTTGTAATGAGTAAAGTCGTAAAAAATAAATTTTACTACAATTCATTACCTGGCCATATATTTTCTGTAACTAATATTTACAAAAATTCAATTTAAATTTAGCACCTAAAATCTTGAATTTCTCTTTTAATACTAATGAAAGGCAAAAATTTATAATAAGTAAAATTGTAGTAAATAAATATTTCTGCAATTCATTTACCTGACCATATTTGAAATTTAAATACCAAATACCCATAATAATAAATATCACAATTGGAAGCATTATGGTTACTTGATTTTGTTTTATGTATTTAAATGAATTTTCTGGAAAGAAAGACATAAATCAGTTTAAGATTATAAAATTCTGTATGCAAATTGCATAGATCTAAAGATATTTTTATTACTAATTTCAGAAGAAATTTGCTTAGTTTACGCGCAGCTTCAGCAAGACGAATTTTTTTCACTTTTATACCATTCTTTGCGTCATATTTTTGGATCATTTTCAATAAATTTATTTTTTTTTATAATCCGTGCACATAATCAAAGTACAAAAATTTTCGAAAATTATAAGTAGGGTAGATTGTGACAGAGAGAATATTATAGCATATGCAATACATAGTTTTATAATACATAAATATGACGCGCGGCTTATATTTACGAGAGGTGAAGGGGGTACATTATACAAGATAGTATAGTACTGTATAGTACAGAGGTGGGCAAGAGTTGACTCGGCCAAGCTCTGAGTGAGAGGTAGGGAAGAGAGATAGAGTTAATACAGGGTAACCTACCAATTATTAATATTTTCTTTTTTTAATTAAAACATTTTCTGAAAAAAATATAATAATACCAAATCTTTTTTATGGTCACTATTATACAAAGTAAATAATACAAGCAATCATTCAATACATACTCTGGAATTTTGGGCTGGTAATTTGGGTTATAAAATGTACCTTTTTAGTATATATCATATTTGTGTATGAATAAAATAAAAATATATAAAAAATATATATAAATCTTTTGAACCTTTAAGTTTACCGCTGGACCATTGTAATAAAAGAGGGAAATTTTTGCAAAGGATAATTTAAATAGAAATATAGTTTTGGAAATTCCAAATGATTTGTCTAAATATTTTACTATTCATAACCGAGAACTAATAAAGAATTATTTACCTGATTTAATTATTTTTTCTTCGTATGGAGTATGCTCAGTATAGTGTCATGGGAATTTGATGAATTAAGTTAAATTTTACATAAAGTGGGAATTTGAGTTCTTCGAGTTAGTCTACTTTGAATTGAAAAAGTGAAAAGTACTTTTTGTAGTAGTGGAAATTATTTTTCGCATAATTTGTTTTTCAAAAAAAATAAAATATTGACTATACTATAGACGATACTATATAATTATTGGGCAATAATCGGTAGGCCAACCTGTATTGAAACATCGTTCCGTCTTGCTTCAAAACATACCTTCTTTACTTACTCTCACCCAGCTTATGGAGAGCCCGTAAGGCTCAGACGAGCTGTCTGTGCCCACCTCTGGTATAGTACAGTATATGTTATAGTAATGATCATTTCGAGGGGGTTATAAGTTTACTGTACGTATAATATTATAGTATGTATATAAAACTAGATGCCAAGGGGTGATTTACCGGTGTAACAAAACTACAGAGATTGCACACCTGGGCACAAACGACAAATATCATATATACAGCTGCACATGCATGTAATGCAACAACTGATGTAAACTATTTACTTGCTTACTGAGATAGATATGGACCAAGTTTTTTTTTTATAATATGTAATTTTAAAGTTTGTTCATTTTGAGCTGAATTTAATGTATGTTCATAAGTAGATAGATTGTAGAGTCTGCCCTGGACGGGCTAAACTTCGATCATAAGGTCCATTGTGATGCCTAAGGATGTGAGGATGTGAGTGGAGTGGAAGGAATTTTTGTGTATAGACTAGGAATTCGTAGGATATGCGGCTGCAGCCGACTATGATAGGTACTATGCCGATATTCATCTGGAGTTCATGAAGGAAACTGAAGAAAACCTTTTCAAGCATAGACGGTTATTTCGTTCTTGTTCATACGCCGACAATCTTGTTAATTAATTCGTGAAGGAAACTGCAGAAAACCTTCTCAAACATAGCCGGTTACTTCGTTCTTGTCTATACGCTGACAGTTTAGTCAATTAACTATCCCCTTTTTTTCCTCTTAATAACTGACAAACTGTCGATGTCGGGATTCGAACCCATAACCTCGCAGTTTCCAAGTAGGCATACTGCGCAGACATAACGCCTTAGACAGCTCTGCCACTTGCACTGGTAATGTATGTTCATAATGTAATGTTTATTGAAATTCTTGAAACTCCATTGAACATAACTTAAAACTTAGTAACCAATTATGGATTTGAATGATTCTACCTCCTAGGGTAGGGGATGAGTTGGTTGATAAACTGAGCGAATTTGATAGTCGTTTATTTTTAAAGAAGGCACATTTTTTGTCTTACGGTTTATATTCACTTTTATATTCACAATATTTCTTCTATCTCTTACGGTTTATATTCACCAGCACTCCTAGGAACCCTAAATATTTCCAAGATAAAATGTACCTTAGATTACTTACTGTAAAGTTTTCTAACTACTAAGTCCCTTCAAAATCAGATCAGCCATTTCAGAGATTAGCCCAGACAAACAAACAGACAAATATTTAAAAAAACGCGTGTTTCGGTTTTAGTAACGTGAAAATAACCATATGATCTTTCGAAAAAGCCTTTATTTCGAAATCACAAGCAGATCCTTCAATTTTATTTATTTGTATAGATTGTGGTCCATAATATTATTCAAATTATCACTGAAAATATCAAGTGTTGATTTGTGATGCAAATCTTTAAATAAATTTAAGGATCTGTGATCTATCTTTACACAAATAGATGTGTGCCTATACCTACCTACAATGTAAGTCATTTATATTATCATCGAAAATTTGCTTGTGTACCAGTATGTATTATTATGATTAGACTTTTGTACAAATAAAAGAGTCTTGCTGTTTATAGTGTAATAGTGATCAACTTAAGTTATTTCTTCATTCTTTCATTCCGTAATAAACGTCATACATATACTAGTATATAATTTCAAACGACTTTCAAACAGCGCGCCGGTACTCAGGATGCCAACTGAACCACAAAAAATAACCTTCTGTTGCGGACATGAAAAAACTGAACTTTTTTACGCATATTTTATCAAAAACCTTAACAACCCGATGGGCATTCTCCCAAAGTTTTAAGGAAAAATATTCTTAAAGAATTGAGGAAAGTATGCGTCGAATTTCAGAACAACCGTTACTATATTGAGAGAGTTTGAAGTAATAACAGTCGAAATCGAGTATTTTATTTCACCATGTTTATGAATATGCATGTTAAATTTCTCCAACTAACGTAACGATTTTCTCAAAAACGCCATGGGGATAAATTCTCAAAAAAATTCAGCTGATTTCTGAGGATTCATTTTATTAATATTGTTAATTTCTTTAAGTTCTTGACATCCTAATTGAACCTTAAATCTATTATCAACAATGATTCTTTTATGCAATTTATTATATAGAATGATGATCAATTATAAACAAAATTAGTCCAGTATCTTCAGTATTTTGGCAGTAGAATAAAATGAAAAATTGTGTATTTAAGTTGATACTTTTGGACACCTTTTTAGGGGATCTAAAGGAGTCGGTCTATATCTAAATAATCGAAAAGTAAGCGTCAATTCAAAATTAGCTAAGAGGTACATATTAAAAGAATACAAAATAATGCATGCGATTCTTTTTCAGAAAATGTTAAATATGGGCCAAACTAAATCGTTTTGAAATTTACGAAAAAAACAGGGACATGCAAATTAGCTTGTCAAGAGATAAGTATCCTTAAAAATTGATCGAATTACAGAAGCTCAATTCTAACAAAATTCAGAAACTTTTAGATTTAATTCAAATCTCATTCGACTCGTTTCTTTGTTCTAAAATTCTCCTTTTTATACTTAAAAGTCAAATCTTTAGTTCTTTAAATTATGACAGCGAATAAGCACAAATCATTATTAATATACATTTAAAAAAAAGATAGAACTATTATTACCAAGAATTTTTAGAAAATGATAAATTTATTGCCGCTGAATGGACATCCCAAGTAACTCGCCCTTTTGGCAAGCTAATATAATGAAACAGACGCTTTACATATATATTTTCCTGAAACTCTTCGAAAACAAAAATTGTTTCAAATGAAAACTTATTAATTTTCAAAAAAAAAGTTCCATTTACTTATTCTAAAAAGGTTTCATTCGAAAACCAGTTGATCCACATGGGGTATTTACGTCGTTTAATGAATTCAATAGTCAGTTTGTTTCAATATAGTTTATATTATGTGGTGAAATTCGTCAACCGCAGTCGTATAAGAGTGGTACTTTACAACTGTAATTTTTATTACTTATTTGATTTGTTTTACATATTTTAATCACCTCAGGGATAGTCAGGGATTGCCTAGAGAAACTACTGGAGCTGAACAACATTAAAGTCATTATTTTTGTTATCGCAGTTGCAAAAATTATCATCTTAAATATTAATTTTTTTTTAAATCTGCAACAAACATTTAAAAAATAATAATTTGTTAACTTTATACATTTTGGCGGACGATCTCTGCGCCGTCTCGTGTTTTATTTTTAAGTTATGGTTCTGTCAAAACTCGTAAACATACGGATATACATGCAAAAAGTCAACTTTAAATCAACAGTGAAAAAATTGATGAGAAGCTTCCAAGAAGTCCAATTAGATATTTATAAAAAAAAGTATTTCTAAAGGTACAAAATTATGTACTACTTTTCATGTTTCTACTGTTTACTACTTTAATGTCTATGAAGAGATTGATGTCAATGATTCTCGGCGAATTTTTGGTACATGTATATCCGTATGTTGAGTTTTGACAGAATCATAACTTAACATAAAAAACACGAGATGGCGCAGTACTTTACTAACATATAGGATATATTTGTTTTTGAAAGAAATGTATAGAAAATTTTCCTGTTATAAAAGCAGGGATATGCGAGAACCGTTTCTTCAACCATGTTAAAAATCTCAATTTTGATTACAAATACCTTGCTTTACAGCCAGTTAAAAAAATTAAATAAAGCAGACTAAGCTTCATATCATATTTCAATTTCATCAAATTCTTCAGAAAAATGATTTTTGGACTGACTATATAGGTCTATATCGGCAAATACTTCGAGGGTTAAATATAAATCAATACCCTTCATAACATGAAAATTGTAATTGTCATCAAAATAATCAAACAAAATCATACACACATCATATCACATATAATTTAATATTCGTGACAAACATTTTTGAACGGATTACAAAATATATAAATTGAATCATAATACAACATATTCTTATCTATTCATTGAACAATATATTTATCTCCATATCATGTTAAGGGTTAAAAACATTCATGGATAAAAAGGGGGGTGTTTTATTATTCACACAGAATCAATTATATATCAAATAAGATTTAATAGTCACGCAAACATATTAATATCCACTTTTATTTGAATAATTAAACAAATAATTTTCTCTCTAAAATTAATTTATTAATGATTTATTATTTAAATTATATATTTATAACCTCTATGTTCACACTATAGCGTAGTACAGTTGAATTTGGATAAGAATGGATGCAAAGTAGAATGCAATTTTTTTCCCGCTTATCAAGGTTTTTACTTATCTAGTATCTCGCATAAAAAGGTACCTACAGAAGAGGCTTCTCTCATTTACAGAGTTATAAGAAAAAACATGGAAGAGTGTTTATATACTGAAAAATTTATTCACTTTTAAGGTACGTTTTCTTGGGGGTGACGGAGGCGATAATCGTTGGTTATAATTTTGCGCGGAGCGTCTTTGTTCGCAGTCACATCGTTCTAGAGGTAAGCTGGGTTTAACAGTGTTTTGATTGACGAAATGGAAGACAGTGAGATGAGAGATGATTAGCCACTTCCACGGGAAGAATTTCATCATCTACGGTTGATTACCTTAAACAACAACAATAGCTCCATAGGTAAGTACAATTGGGTCATACAACTGAGAAACCTTTGGGATGTAGTAGGTATAAGCCATTCTTGGGAAAATCAAAGTTTTTAACTAAGCAACGATTTGATACAGAATATAACTAATAAATACAAAACTTTATTAATCTCAAAAGATACAGAAACAGTACTAAATTCTAACTTTATCTTCATTTATCAGTATATTATTGAAAGGGAAGATACTCAAACATAAAAATCATTAAACTTATCAGGCAACTTGGCCTATTTATACTAGAGTGTCCAATATACGATCCATACAGAAATCAATTTCCTAGGAAAAATGAATATCTCAGAACAACAAAGAACAATGAACTTCGCTGATAAAACTAGCAACTAGAATAATGATGTATGCACTAGTTTCTTAGCGGTGCATTAAGAGTTAGAAGCTTCATGTTGGAAGAATAGTCAACCACAATAAATATTTTAAAACTGTTAAAAGAAAAACAAATTGTTACGCAGAAGCTGCGTCAACCAATTTCTTCATAATAAATACATCACAACACTTTCGGAAATAGATCTTAAATAACTTTAATCGTAAAGAGTTATCTGGAAACACAAAATTTGACATATCTTCCTTAATATTCGAAAAATCCAAAAATTTATAAGGAGTAAAGTTGTAGGTACTAAGTTTTACTATAATTTTGTATCTTATCATTTTTTCTGTTACCCTACTATTTACAGAAACATTAACGGTTTAAAATTGAAAATTAAATTCCTCAATATCTCTGTACACATTAGAGTTTGAGCTAAAATGATAAGGTGATGAATTGTAGCAAACATGATTTTCTACAACTATATTCTTTACGCATTTTTCGATTGTTCTAATATTAAGAGAGGTATTTTATATTTTGTGTTTTCTTCTTTCATTATGCCCCCCTTTCCCCTTGACGTATGCCATTTATTATTAAAAATTGGCCATGCAAATACTAAAATCATATCAGAACGACATTTCATTTTAATTAAACTAAAATTGTGATTGCTAGTGAATGATTTATGTATTCTAAGGAAATTCGCTAAGTTGAAGCAGCTCCTGCGTAACGAATTTTTATAGCTTGTAGATACTTTTAATGCGTGTTTTTGTTGGATGAAATATCGAAAATTGTCTATTTGACGTAATCATCTATATATTCAGGACCATAAATTAATGTATGAGATTAGGGTTTGAAGTCAAACAGTATACCCTTGCCACAATGTCTTAAAAATATTATAAATATCCGCATGTCTTTACTTTACGTACATACTAATGGGAAAATAAACGTGTAAACATGTAGGTAATTGGGATATTATTTATTTTTCTATGGACATGGAACCGGAAAAATTATTAAAGTATGATAAATTATAAAGAGACCACAGTCTAATATATAAATAAAAATAAAAAATACCTTTAGAGAATGCGACGAGCATACAAAACTATTATTACAGACTAGTATTTGTGCAAAGAGGGTGTACTTACTACTACATGTATGAGATTTAATATTAAATTTAAGGGTTGGACACGAAAGACCAGAACATGTCATATGATGTTGTTTTTTTTTTTTTGATAGGGGGACGAGAACCTTCGATGTTACCTTATATAAAATATAGTATGACAGTACTAAAGGAGGGTTAATAATTTTTGTGAGTTGCTATGATTTTTATAACGTGGGAATTATTTTCAAATCTGTTTTACATAGATTTTTAATTTTTATTATTTCATGTCATGGATATTTTTATATTTTATTCACCTATGTAGAGTATGAAGTAGGTATGTACCGATGTATGTACGCTTCATTCACGTTGTAGGTGATTTTTTTTCCATGTTTGTAATAAAAGGGGTCAGTATATGGGAATTTCTATTTTTGTTTTTATGATAATTTTTTTAATTGAATTTGTGAACACTATACTGTAATGTTGTTATGAATTTATAAACATTTCCTGGTAACATTTTCGTGTGTGTGTAAAAAGTATGATTTGAATGTTTTTATTTTCAATTAAAATTTAGGATGCTGATCAATGTTCATTTCCACCAGAATATATAGTTCTGAGGAAAATGATTATTGTATAGTCCTTAAGCCCGTTGTATCTGTACAGTCATATTCCTTCAATATAAGAATATTGTATTCAATATAATATATTTTTTATTCATTCAATTCTACGAACATCTCATAAATATATCTCTTTTTATACCCGGTATATATAATATATACCAGGGTATATTTAGTTTAGTTTGGACTTTGTAACGGTTGCAAATATAGATTGCAGAAGAAAACATTTAGTGTAGGTATTCATAAAATGACCTAATTAGTCTATTTCCGCATATAAGTCCATCCGCCAACACGATGTAAAAAATGTTCCTTTTTGAAAAATAAACAACTTTTAATTGAAACTTTTTTTCAATAACGTATAGGGTATTTGTGCAGTTAGCTCAGTAAATTGTTGTTTTTATTTGTTTAAACTATATATAGCGGCTTGTCTATTGCTTATAAACGTGATATATTTAAATAAATTTAATTTTTAACTAGCGACCCATCCCGGCTTCGAACGGTTATTTACACATACGAAATTTTAATCAGGATGTACATATAAACCTTCCGGAAAAAATTATCTACATGATGTTGAAAACCGTTTCAAAATCCGTTGCGTGGTTTAGAATGAGATAGCGGATAAACAGACAGACAGACGCGGAGGGTGACTTCCTTTTATACTGTGTATAGACTAAAACATTTCCAAATCAATTTGAAAATTTTTGTCCAATTTATTCTTCCGAAATAACTTTCTAGTTGTCTTATATGTATGCGATCGACGTTAAATTTAATGCTTTTTAATTATTAATATTAGGAGTTATCGAGGTTTTTTGGCTGCTAAAAATTGTCCCGAAGTCACCCGTATTAGCGTTTTTGTTTTTTACATGTTTGAACCCATATATATACAAGCTAAAAATAAAATAGCTTCTACACCACATTTTACAACATACTCTCCTGTTTCAGTTGACCATCTAATTCAGGCGCTCCGGACTTGGTATTGCATTGACTTATAAAAGTTTTCTATCATCTCGTCTCGTCTCGTTTTTACAGTAGTATTGCCTGTCTCACCAGTTCAAGTAGCCGAGCAGTCTAAGGTTTTATGACTGCGCTGTATGCCTACTTGGAAACTGGGATGTTATGGGTTCGAATCTCGACATCGGCAGTTTGTCAATTATTAAGAAAAGAAAAAGGTTCTGTTAATTGACTAAACTGTCGGCATATGAACTCGATCTCCAGATTAATATCGGCATAGTTCCTATCGTAGTCGGCTGCAGCCGCATATCCTACGAATTCCTAGTCTATACACAAAAATTCCTTCAACTCCACTCACATCCTGACATCCATAGGCGTCACAATGGACCTTACGGTCGAAGTGTATCCCGTTCAGGGCAGCCTCTACAATATATCTATCTATCGCCTGTCTCTTGAATATTTAAAGATTAGGATCAGGATTCTAATTTTCGTATCGATGACTTATTCACGCCTAGCCACGTTTCTCTCGCGGCATCACTATTTAAAAATGGATTTAGATTTAAATTAATATCTTCAGAAATAACAGAACAACAGTGTTTACCGTAAAATTTTGAGCAGTCCAATTAGCACGAACATAAAGAATAGCTTTTATTTCACAGAAACCAAATCCAGGCTTATACACTTTGACGTAATCTTCATATACAAAAACTGAAAATTCGCCAGCACCTCAATTATTCTATTCGAAATTCTGAAAACTCTTTCTATATGGTATATGCTATTATAATTAAAGAAGATATTCAATACCACATTGACAAATGATTATAAATTGATTGCGTTTCAACAGAATAATAGATAAAAATAAAATCGTTCTATAAATTAATAAATAGTACGTCGTAGTTATATATGTATTACGTATTATTATTATAAATACATGTAAGTGTGGTGGCTTACATGATTTTATGAACTTCCGTTTCCTGTTTAATGTGGGTTTGTTTGATCACATCATATCAACATGTATATTGTATATATAGAGAGTATGTAGATTTATTATGCCTAGGTATTTGTGATATTAAATATTTACAGGTGGTAAATTAATCTCTAAATAACATGCATATTAAAATAAAAATAAAAAATTAAATCTTTTATTGTTGTACTAATCATGTGCCCGATGGGATTTTCCATCGGCGACGTCTCAGGAATAATCTTTAAAATTTTTTTCAAATGTACTTAAAAAATGCAAAACATGCACTTCCCATAAAAACTTTCATCCCTATTTAACCCCTTGGAAAAAAGTGAAGAAAATTTTTCTTCTCCATTTTAATAATAATCATTTTCTAGGCTAATTTTGACCCCAAACAGTACGAAAATCAGGTTCATTTTAACGTCCGACCTACACATCTCAAAATTTTGCCTTCTCAATTCATGCAGTTTGGAATTTTAGCACTATGGGTTTGATACCTTGAAGACCGTTAATCGTATCATATTTTAACCAACGCCATCGTTTTCGCTAGGTCCAAATTAGCTTAAAACGAAGTTTCTATCAAAATCGGGGACATAAAATTTTCTTCCAATTTTAGCGATTTTTTTAAGGGGTACCCCTTGGAAAAAATGTGAAAAATGTGAAGAAAATTTTTGTTCCCGATTTTAATAATAACCATTTTCCAGGCTAATTTTGACCCAAACAGTACGAAAATCAGGTTCATTTTAACGTCCGACCTACACATTTCAAAATTTTGCCTTGTCAATTCATGTAGTTTGGAATTTAAGCATTATGGGTCAGATACCTTAAAAACCGTTAATCGTATCATATTTTAACCAACGCCATCGTTTTCGCTAGGTCCCAATTAGCTTAAAAAGAAGTTTTTATCAAAATCGGGGACATAAAATTTTCCTCCAATTTTAGCGATTTTTTTAAGGGGTACCCCTTGAAAAAAATGTGAAAAAAGTGAAGTAAATTTTTGTTCTCGATTTTAATAATAACCATTTTCTAGGAAAATTTTGACCCAAACAATACGAAAATCAGGATCATACGTCCGAACTACACATTTCAAAATTTTATATATATATATATATATATATATATATATATATATATATATATATTTAGCTTTCATATAAATGCGGACGAAGTCGCGGGAAACAGTTAGTACTATATAAATTGAAACAAATACAAAAGAAAAAAAAATATCAATCGTCAATAAAATAATTTTTGATTTTGTGTAATAATAATAAATAACATTTATAAAATATGAATATAAAAAATGTTTTCCATAAAGTTAAAATATTATAAATATTCGCTGATCCAATTAATATATTAAAATATTAGAAAGCAATTAAGATTATATTTGATGATTCAAACATAATATAAAATATAGCAATAATATTTTAAAATCTTACTCATTTTTCCCAGTTTGACATATAGACACAACATGATTTAACCATTTTGGAATGAAAAACAAAATTTTCATAAATTTGCTTAATATATTATTATTCAAAATAAAATTTTGATAAATATACATTACTTTGGGTAAATTCAAATTCTATGTAATTTCAAAAAAAACATAAATACATATTTTTTAAATGCACGTGTTTGTATCATTTTTTTTTTAAGCCGAATTTGAAATTTATACTTGTTTACCTAGCGAATATTATAGATAATACATATTTCCAAGATTTAAAGTGGAAAAATTGCCCCAACCATCTCCAATTCTCAAAAAGTGGGACAAACTCTTCATTTTTTCAAAAGTTATCCGAAAAAACGACCGTTTTAGACGAAACTTTTTAAAATGGCAGCGCCGCGTGGCCAATAAGCAAACTAAATATTTTGCCAATGTTTACAAATATAACTTTTGTGTTTATTGGGCGTATTCGGTTTTTTTTGTATACAAATTCGGCATTTTTAGGTTAGTAAATATAAATAATTTAGTAAATATTTATTTATTTTTACCGTATAAACATTTTAAATTCATAATTTTAGTTTTTCTTTTTTTAGATTTAAATTTATATAAAATGATTAAGCTTAGGTTAAGCTTAAATGGTAGAGTATATGAGATACTTAGAAAGAATTTAATCTACCAGATGTGTCTATGAAAGGGACGAAATTTCTGGGTTTCATCTGTTATTGAATGAACACAAAGATACCGAACAAGATCAAAACATTATTAAATTAAAAAATTGGGAAAAAAACCGCTTAAGGAATTAAACTATCATATACGAGTAATGTCAATTTATTTGTTTTTTGTTTTTTTCTGTTAGTTACATAATATTAGCACCAGAGGCGTAACGCTTCGCATGTTTCACCTATATAGAGTTTGAAATGTATTTGACAGGTATTTTGGTGCGCTGAATGCGATTTTGATTTCAAAAATTGAAAATCTAATATGGGTTCGAAAAATACGTTTTTTTTTTGCAAATAAATTTACGTTTAAAGTAAAGTAAAATCGTCTATGCAATGCTCAATTGTCTATGTAACGCTCGTGTCTATGATCGAGATGTGAAAAACATAACATTGAACTAAGCTTACTTAAACTGTTTTTTCTTCAATAAATGATTTATTTTATACTTATTTTAAATGTTTTTGATAAAAGGCGCCATACATTATTTTGATGACTAAATTAAAATTAATTAAAAATACTTAATAGTATATATAAGTGTCTGATAATAATTGACTAGCATATTTAAATGTCATTATTTTTTTTATAATTATATATCAATTTATGCTTATACTAGTCAGTTCTTAATCAAATCAAATATTTCTATTAATAGGTATATCGTAATTATTTAAATTACCTACCTAAGGAATTTATTTGTAATATTAATTTTATCATTTCAATTTCTTGTCAATATTATTAGATTGATAAATTAACTGGTATTGACTATGATTTTATATTTATAAAGTACTAGCTAGGTGTAGTTACCCCTCTGGCATATCTTTTATATTGCTTGTCAATTAGATTTTAGAGTTTTTAGGGGAGAGAGACTTACATTTTTGATGCTTACCAAGATGGAAAAAACGCAGAAATCATAATGGTTATCCAATCAAGCTATTGCATAACTATGTTAGTTTAAGTTAAACGGCTACATAAAGGATTAGAAAATTTTTTGTAAATACTTTAATATTTTCTACAGACATTATCGAGAGACAGCCTCACTATTTTCCCGAGCTCCTGCCGCGGTACTTTTTCCCAGTGATCACGGTGTTTAGAATTTGACGACTCGTTGATCACCTGTTTAAATGCAGTCCTTGGAATTCCTAAAATAGGCTCTGGGCCTATGAAGGGCATTCCCACTCCCTGCTTTGCTAAGGCATCTGCTTTTTCGTTTCGAAATCACCATGACCCGATCAATTTAACATTGTTCCGTTTTGCCAGCTCTAGCAGTTCCTCCAGACAATCCTTGACTACCCCTGAGGTGACCAGACAAGGCTTTTAGAGTAGCTTGAATATCCGAGAGAATACATACGTTCTGGTTTATGTAGCCCCTACGTAGGTTCACACGGACGCAAGCCAGTATAGCGTAGACTTCTGAAAGACCATGGCATATTTTCCCAAGTTGAGGCTTATCTTTTCTTTAGGTCTCTCACCGTAGATTCTCGCCCCGGTACCTTCTTCAGTTTTGGATCCGTCTGTATACCAGACGATATTCTTTCTTGAGATTGGGTGGTTCTCCTTCCGTCCACATGTCCCTATCACAGACTAATTATAGTTTTTTTGTGAATTGATAAATGAAAGTTATCATCAATGGCCGAAAAATGTTATATGGAAAATGCTATTGAACTATTGAAACTATTAGCTGCTAAAAAATAATGTATAGTTAAAATAAATTGAAAATTTTCAAAGAATATATCAATTTAATTTTAAAATTCCTAAGAAAGTTTAATCAAGAAAATATCTTATTATATTCTAAATACGAAATGCGATCTTTAAATCTAATGTAAGCATTCCGTGGCACATGTTTGTACCAACTAAAATTTGACTAAGACCACCGTAAATTCAAAT
Source organism: Nineta flava (assembly GCA_963920215.1). NCBI lineage: Eukaryota > Metazoa > Arthropoda > Insecta > Neuroptera > Chrysopidae > Nineta > Nineta flava. Next base: position 66,716,157 of record OY986044.1, read on the forward strand.
GAAATATGAAATTCGAAACTCAATTTATTCGAATGAGAAAGTTGTATTTTTTTTTTCATAATAATTTATTTTTTTCATATTCCAGTGCATCATCATGCAAAAACATTTTTAAATGATTTTTTTCAATTATTTTTAATCAAAATATATTATGTTTTTTAAATGTTTTTATACCAGATTGATATTTTTTATCACAAAAATTCATCAAATCGACAAAATTACAAAAAAAAAAAAAATTAAAATAAACATTTTAATTAGTTAAAATTTTTAAAAAAATCTATACATGTATGTATGTATAGGTTTAAATGGTAAAATTGATAACACATCGCAAAATAACCATTATATTTGAAATAATTATTTATTTCTTTATTCAAATATTTGAATAAATAAATAATTTTTTTTTTGTAGAAATAATTCATTTCAGCTATTCAACAAAATTCATTTTTATATATATATGAACACTATATGTGCTACAATCTGGGCACTATTTGGATTATCGTCCCTGAGAAGATTGTACTAAAAATATTGTAGTAGTAGCTACTACTACTTCTAGAACAAATGGTCAGATAGTAGATAGTTTCTGCTTCCCTCTACCTATAAATATCCCTTTATAATTTACTGATATTGCCCATTAACAAATTTTACCTTCCAAATACCAAAAATACATCGCATACCAAATCTGACCACCAAAGCAAAGGTATATATATATATATATATATATATATATATATATATATATATATATATGATATATATATTATGGAGTGATATTAAAATCCATTTTGAAAACTCACGTATTCCTTTCACGAAGAGTAAGAAAAAACTGTGAAATACGTGAGCAGTTTCAAAAGAGCAGTAACTACTAGAAATTACGGTTGTCATGCAGTTGTAGCGGTGTCGCTTCATCATTAAATTATTATAATAATTTTGTGCTTCATTTTTTATCTGTTGCATTTCAACTATAACTTCCCTCTATTATCACGGTTTCTGTGAATGTTAACAACCTTGGTATTTTACATATAAAAATAATAATATTTCATAAATCAAATTAAAAAAGATCAATTTTAATTAACAAAGATCAATTATATCTTTTACATATATTTATTATTTTTTTAAATAATAATTATTTAATATAACCAACATCTACCGTATACAGTCATTATCAACCGCTAATTAGAACAGTTCTAGTGAAAATGATACCTTTATACCTCCGTGAAAGAGGAGAAGAGCGCAAACCTCGAAGGAAAGTATCAATCAGTCCCGAATGACTTTGCAATAGTACACATAAGTAAATGTCGATTAATAAAAGCCAAATAAACATCCAATTTGTTCACATTACGCATTACCCAATTTATTTTTAGTATTAAAACACTATACATATGCGATTGTTCAATATTCAGGTTGTTTAATGTCCAAACAACATGCATTTGTAGTATGTACAATATGGGTGTTTATGCACTTCTAATTTTCGTTATAATTTATTTAATTTATATTATTTATAATATTTTTAATATATTAAAATAAATTTATTATTGTTAATTCATTTTTTTTAATTAAATCTTTTTTTTTTTTTAAATGTTATAACTTTATTACATATTTTGTATTATGCAAATTTAATAAAATATATAATTTATGTCAATTATTTAAATAATTTCATAGTATTTATTTAGTTTTTAAAACTAGTATATATTGTTTAATTAATCTTTTAATTTGAAAATAAATGGATTGAAAATGTTGAATAAATATATGATTTATTCAAACATATCGTTTATTATGAACGTCAGAATAATATTGATATCTGTGCGTATATTATATTGGAATTATTTATCTTTATGTTTATTTCATATTGATCACATTCATGAACGTATCCGTCGAAATAGTACGGAGTCTATGCAATAAATTCAAATGGATCATTGTATTTTTAGTTCAAGCAATGGATATTTGTACATACATTATAGAATCCCTCCTGGGTTTTCGCACCAGTAGTCTATCTCTAAGATGCTTTATAGTGGGAACAAATATAATTGGTGACTATCTTAATATCGATGTAAACTAGCGAAAAAGCTTTCTACCTATAGCATCTGATGCCTTAGAGGTAAAGCTCTAGCCTGGAAAGCTAGACATTACGGGTTCGATCCCCATCCAAGATTTTTATAATTTTTTATAATGAGCATGAGATGACAAAGAATGTTACCAATGTTCAGACATATTACTTAAATGTCAATGTAAGTAAACGTTTGTATGGGAGTGCCTAGAGAAACTGAACATTCTAGACAAGAATAATAAAGTCGCCCTCTAGTAGGTCTGGAGTCACCTTCTATTTCCACATGTCCAAGGACATGTGGGAATAGATGGTGACCATGGCTTGCATTAGGCTGTAGTGCCGAAGAAGAAGAAGAAGGAGAATCCTTGAAATTCTTGGTCACCTTCTATTTCCACATGTCCAAGGACATGTGGGAATAGATGGTGACCATGGCTTGCATTAGGCTGTAGTGCCGAAGAAGAAGAAGAATCCTTGAAATTCTTATATTGAAAACTGAATTTTGAATTCATCTATACATAAAGATGTTATAAATCTTTCTTAGTCTCATAAAATTTTTTGTTCCATGTGATTTATATGTCTGTTGGCCAGTTTATACGTCCAGGTTTTGAGAATTCATTACATAAGAAATGAACCTGACTGAAGACATTGAAGTGGTAAAGAACCAGTTGTTATCCTCATTTATTAATTATTTTTTAAGTTAAAACAATTTGAATGCTTGTTAGTACTACATTTTTCGATTGCAAAACTATATTAAATTAAAAAAGTTAATAATCCGATTACTATCTTATAATAATATCTTCGCCTATTTTAATATAAAATATTAATATTGTACGCAAATAAGAAGAAACTACACAATGATTTGCTAAAAATTATGCATTAATAAAATATATTAACTTGAATTATTAAAATTTAATCGCCTTCAACAACTTTGTTAACTACAACTTGATTTTTGTTTGTTTCAATTATATAAGTGGTTATGGATAAGCAATTCTGACAAATTTCGAATATCTATACAGGTATTTTAATTTGTAGTTGTGTTCCGATCTCTTACCAACAAAATAGGTTTTGTAGTTTTCTAAAAATTATAAAAAACTCAGGATGTTAAAAGTTTGTGCGCAATTTTCTGAAATTTCTTATTGAAATTTCTACCGGTTTTCATTCATAATTTAGTAGTAATAAGATAAGAAATAACGAGAAAAATATCCATTGAAAATTTTACATGGAACAACACAGATATATATGTATTGTCCCGTGTAAAATTTCTGCTATACAACTTTCAAAGAAGCATTGAGCTTTTATTCCGAACATATTTTTTTATTCAAAGTATTTCTATGGATATACACTTTTAACAACGACAGAAAGCTTATATCAAGAGGAAGAATATTTACCGTTCTTTTTTCAAAGGATATTTTTTCACGTTATCTAATTACTCAATTATGAATGAAAGCCAGTAGAAATTTCAGAAAATAGTTATTTCACCATGTCAACTTAGCGAAATACTCAATTTCACCAGAAATAAACAGCGACAACTAGGTAGGTATATGATCATTTAAAGCATTTGTTACATTATATAATGCATCTAAAATAAAAACCACACGATTCACATGTAACATTATTATAAAGCATATAACACATAGCTAAATAACAAATGTCAGGGAACATATTAAGTTAAGCAATTATTGTCGTGACTATCGTGTTATATCGATTCTTTAAAATAAAAAAAATAACATATACACACATATAAATTTTATATATATATGTATATAGATTGAACTTATAATTTATATAAAGTCATGCATTCATTAAATTTTTTTCTTTATAATCAAATCAGATATATACCATACATAATTTAAATATTGAAAATGATTGTACAAAACATGTAGAAAAAATAATTTTATTTACTTTAAATTATAGTTTACGTAATATAATTTCAGTATCCATTTTGATTTGTTTGAAAATTAAATGAAAAGTAAATTATTTTTTAAACGTCGATCATATTAAACTATTGAAGTACCTAGATAGAACCTAGATACTGAAGTTGTGAGACCGAAAAACCATTTGAAATACATATTTATGAGGGTATTATAAGTTAAGTAATAACGGAAAGAAATATGGATCGTAGGAAAATAGGAAAACAATTTAGTGTTCATAAAAAGAGCTAATATGAGGACATTTCCCTATAAGTTTAACAGAAGCATGCATTTAATTTTAAAGAGAAAAAGACAGACAAAAACATCTATTCTGTCTATTTCTTAGAAACTATAATAATATTTTAGTATGTCTATCTCTTTTCCGCTTTACAAATAAATATATATCTCTGTGAAACTTATACACACGCTGTTATATTTTTGATATTTTTAATTTTTGATGTAACAAAATTGAGTTCCTACATACGCTTGAAAGTCTTGTACACACTTGGACCCAACTGTTACTTTAATCTAGTTTTTTTATCATGTATAAATCTTTAGATTCGTCTCTTGTACTAGAATTCTCTATTTATTACTTCAATGACTTTGAATGCGTCAGTAATGTGTGAAATTATAAAAATTATTTGCTAAAAAAAACACTGTTAAGGGCATTAAAATATCAAAATACATCGATAAAAATCATAATGGATATTATATATAACATTAAAATCATAACAGGTAAAGTCATAAATAAAATTATAAAAAAAATCAGAACAGGGGCAACATAATATCGTTGCACTATTCATTATCGCAAAAATACTCCTCTCTAGATCATTGTAAGCCTTTTCCACAAGAAAACATTTAAATTTATTTATGTTTAGATTGATAATAAGGGAGAATATGAAGGTATACAATTGTATATCTTTATTAGATAGATTCATTGAAATTGTGTAACACAAAATATAAAAGTCTTTTACTGGGTCATATGATAATGTTGGCTAATATAGGGTATAAAGTAATCATATAGGTGTTTTTTTTTCTTAAATATTGAACCATGGTAATATACGGATGTTGCAACTAAATCATTTTTTAATTTGATAATTATAAACGTATTCACATTACAATAACATATTTTAACTTTGGATAATGGAATATTAGCTATAGGCAATGGTACAAATGGCCACAAAAATAGCGTCCTTTGTTCAAAATTTCCTAGTTGATTTGTGCCGAATCCATTCGGTTTTCGAAAAAACGTTGTACACTAACTTGATAACATTTTCATGACGAACAACGGCTTTCCGAGATATTTTTTATGAAAACCTAATGGATTGGGCACAAATCACCACGAGAATTTTGAAAAAACGGCACTACTTTTGTGGTCCATAGTACACCTAAACATTGCTACTCATTCCGGATAAAATGAGATGTAAGCGTACTAAAACCATCTACATCCGATTGAATAACGAAATTGGTTTACTTTCATCTTAAACAAGACGAACAAGTGATAAATAAAATCACTTACTTATTTGTCGTAAGTTTTAAAAAAATCAGCTAAAGAGTCTAATATAAAAAAAGCACAATATCTATATATAAAATAAAATGTATACAAAATTAATATAAAATGTAAAGCAATCTGTAAGTCACTGGACCAAAATAAGTTATGTCAGTGAATTCATTGGGTCAGTGAGTGCAAAAACTGTGTTCAGGAATCAGAACAATGACTGATCCAAAGGACATGAATAAAAATCCAGTAAATGTTTTTTATTGCAGTTAAAAAATTTGGTTTAAAAAATTGATATGTTCTTGATTTGTCTGTTTTCGAGTCATCTGTCCCAGACACATTTATAAAGAAAAACAGGGTAATATAATCTGTCAAATCACAAACCAACAAGTCATTTTGGGTGGTAATCATTTAATTTTTATACCCAGTATATTTTAAATATACAAGGTATATTAAGTTTAGTTCCGACTTTGTAACGCTTGAAAATATTGATCGTAGGCATGAATGTTTGGCATATGTGTTCATAAAATGGCCTAATTTGGCCATGTCCACATGTCCGTCAATCTGTCTGTCTGTCCGTGAACACGATAACTCAAAAACGAAAAGAGATAACGAGCTGAAATTTTGTGTGTGTGTTCTATAGCAAAAAATTGAGGTCAAGTTCATTAATTTGCAAAATCTGAAAGTGTCTACCCCCCACCAGAGGGGAAAATACACATCTTTGAAACCGTAAGAGATAGAAAAAAAGTTTAATAACAAAAAATCTTTTCTTTTTAACATAAACAACTTTTGTTTGAAATTTTTTTTTAAAAACTCTATAGTTTTCTCATAGTTTGTGCTCAAACAGCAAATGACATACTATTCATAGTCGAACGAAGGCGGACTTATGTAGATACATAACATCTCATATACTATTGGTATACCCAATAAAGATATTAACAATTCGAACATCGATATACAACTCAGTATACACTGGGTATTCAAACAACTAACTCAGTTAGTTGTTACATTATTTGTTTCCATAGTCTTTATTTTACACTTCTTAAACATATCAACCGACCGAAAATAATAATTATTTTTACTTCAGTTCAAAAAATGATTTTTTTTAAATTGTATTTTTTCAAGAAAATCTTCAACTGTAATAAACGCGACTATAGACGTGCGATAGAAAGCTAAATGAAAAGTCAATACAATATAAGAAACATGCTACTGCCGTCTGGTCAAGTCTTGCGGCATCACTAATCAAAATTCGTAACTGGATAGAATCAATTGTATAATCCTCATTAATTGTAGTTAAAATAAACTACAATACTATATAAAATCAAACAATGAAAATTTTCAACCCTTTCATAATAATAAAAAAATTTTTTTCATGTTTTTAATAAATAATTATAGGATATTATCTACGTGTCAAAGTTTACATATTTAACATGCTTATAAAATGATATGATATGTGGTTTTTTTATATTGTACAGGTATACGTCATACGACACTGTAGTGTAGTACCTATACCTATTATACAGAATAAAAAATTATAAAATTTAAATAATATTAGAACAATTACTTTTGTTGGTCAATATTTTATGAGGGGGAGTGTATGTCGTCTTTATTGTGGTCATATTATTATGGTTATTTATATATTTGTTGTACTTACATACGTAGTAGAACAATATATTATGTAATATGTTTTATATCGTGTTGACATATTCAAATAAGTTGATTTTATGTTGTTTTTTTTTTTTTATAAAACTATTTATAACATATTCAAAAATCATGTGAATGACTTCCACATATTTTTATAAAAAGACACTGTTAATTGCAGGATGATTAAATTAGTTTAATTAATTTTACAAAATGAACAGTGCCATTTCTAGGTCTATATACAAATACTTCAATGCATTTGTAGAACTCTTTCTCTCTGATGAGTGCTATAAGTATAAATATTTATCGCAAACCGCTCGAAGGGAATGCAGTTATTGTTTTTGTACCAATGCATGATAGAATTTCGTTAAAATTTCTTCAAATTTCCATCGATCCTATCTAAAAAAATCAAGTTCGAGAATGAGCAAAATCGGATCAAGCATCTTGCCGTCAGGGGGAAGGGACAAATATCTATCTTTGAAATCGCGACAGATAGAACAAAATTTTAAGTTAAAAATGTCCGTTTTTTTATAAACTGAATAGTTTCGCCACAATTTCAGCTCAAACATCTGTAATTATCAGTATATACCGGGTATACAAGCAGTTAACTCAGTTAATTGTAATTTTCACTTGTTAACGAAGGTTTTACATTTTATTCTACCGAATAAAATGATGAATCTTATTTCATTCCTATATTTTAGAAAAAAATTTAAATATTACAAAAAATATTTTCTAAATTGCCTGACTATTTTCAGTATTGTATTGCCTTTAACACCTAACCGAGCGTCCAAAATGTGGAAATGTGGAATCTGTGTGAGCGTCCAAACGATTTGCGTCCAAAATGTGGGAATTTTGAGATTCAGAAAATGTCAAGAAAAATTTTTCAGGTAAGTGCTTATTTTTTCGATTAAATCAATTATTTTCAAAATATTTAAATGTTTACTTCCCCGTGGTCGGATAATTATTTTAAAACTGATGGTTTCAAATTTGATTTGAAGTAAATTTGTTTTGGTTCGGTAGGCCGGTTTCCATAAACAGATGCGAGGGAAGTCGTGAGTCTATCTATATGCTTGTTAAAAATAACAAAAACATTTGTAATAAATTGTCATTTAAATTAAACATGAAAAACAAAACATTCTGTGTAATAATTCATATTTTCCATGACTAATTGTATATATTATTGAATGTGTAACAGGTGAAAAATAATGTCTCTTCTATGCTATATATGTAGATAGGTACAACACACGTAATCCTCCTTCAAGTTAAACAAGTTACATGATATGTTACATTTATATAAAATGAAATTATGGTTATGTGTAGTAGAAAAATATAAATAAATAAGACACTAATGTTTAATTTGCGTGTGTTAAAATATAAATAAAATACTTAAAATTAAATAATATGCCATCATGCCAGTTGGTTTGGTACCTTCAATATATACACAGTTTTTCCACCCCGAATAATACAATACGTGCAGTTGTAGGTAATTTATTTTCACCTAATTTAATTGATTTTTGGATTAAATGGAATATTAAGACTCATTCTATAATATATTACTTAATTTTTACCTATAGAGACCTATGTATATTACATCATGGTGTAGACCCAACAAGCAAAGTACTAGCGTCGAGATTTTCACAAATTTGGAACAGGAAGTCATTAGTCAATTTAAGTATGGAAGATGCAATTGGAGACAAAAGAACTGTTAATGTAAAATTCGTGAATATCTACGTAATAAATAGTGTCAATACTGAAAGAAATATAAATATAATTAAAAATATAATACAAAAATTTTAACCATATGAATAGAACAAAGATTTTAAAGTTATATTTGAAAATGATTTTTTTTTAATTGTAAAAAATTGTAGAAAATCTTCAACTGTAAAAACAAGACGATAGAAAACATTAACAAGTAAATACAATGCAAGAGACATGATAATCTCGTCTCGTCTCGTGGCATCCTTACTACTTTGGGATGTAATATTTGTTACTAAAACTATTACAGTGAACAAATTTATTAAACAAAAAATAAAAACTAAAAGTATCATGATGAAATAATGTTTGGACACTGTAACCGGAAAACCAGCAATAAAACCAGAGTGTATCGTTTGTGAAGCGGAGATGACGTTCAAGGAGCACAACACCCGCACATCAAAACTGACATACAAATATATATATATATCAAATATACAACACATGCAGCAGAGAGGTACCAAGCTCTAATGATTACACATACTCACTCACATGAGAGACAAGCGATGAAATTTCAGCTACAAAATGTAATCGAGCTGTTATACTGGTCTTCTACGTATAATATGTGAATGTAATATAGGTATAGTATCATCGGCATTTGCTTCCATTTGTATGCTTAGATAATATTAAATTCCTCCTCTAGTACTTATGTTGCATGTATCGTCCCCGTATGATGACAACTTAATATGTTCAGTACAATCTTCCTCTGTAAGTATATATATATATTGGATGGTTCAAAATTTGGATTATACAGTCAAAGATACAGAGAGATTAAAAAAAATGACACCAGTAGTACGTGGATTTATCTTAATAAATATAAATTCTAACCCACTTCTAAACATGCTAGAAGGATGCGGAATATTTTTGCTTTCGAAGCGGTGTAACATCAAACTTACGGAAATAGGAAATCGGAAAACTTTATTTTCCCAATGCAACTCTCCCGAAAATGGGCAAAAATAACCTTTTTTACTTCTATTCAAGCTGGAAGGGTGCGGTTTTTTGCTTTATGTCAAGGATGCCAAGACCGAAGACTGCCCGAGAGGTCAAGGATGCACGGCTCCCTTGCGAGCTGAGCGAGTCATCCAACGAAAATAACAAATTGGCCTGGAACAATTCGCTGAAAATTTGTACTTTGGTAGCAGAAAAAAAACCGATTAGGTGACTTCTCAGATACCCTTTCCCACCTTTTAGCGGGAATTTAACAGTGTTTTTTATTAATATCTAGGGGACAACAAGTAAATGTGGATTTTTCGGTTTCATTTTTTAGGTAATTAGTTAAAACAATTTTGGACCTCGTAGGTAGCCCTGGAAAACAATTTAATATTTTAAAGAAGGAAAAAATATATCGATCGATTGTTATTTTCTAATCTAATTTAATCGACTTCGAAAGCGGCCAAAACAGCCAAATTAAAAAATTGGTAATTTTTGCAACCAAGTAAGAAAAAATCGGCTCCACTTCGGAATGAAAGTTAATTAAAGCTGAAAATTTGCACAGACCTTTTACATTTTAAACACTCTAGCTCAAAAGTGTCATATAGGTAATCACGTGTCCACGTTTTAAAATAATCAAGGGAAATGTCACGAAAATAGGTTTTTTTCTTAAATATCGTTGGCTATGTGTCAAATCAAGTTCAACGTTATTATGGAACTTGTAGAGCATAAAATTCTCAATAATTTATGTCCTTTTAATTTTTAATGGGATTTGATTGAAAGGCTTATGGAGGTCACACCATCAATGGATGTGACACAATATGTGCGTCGTTTAAGAGAAGGTAAACAACAAATTATAGAAATGCGTGAAAAACATCCTGCGACTTTTACAATGGACATTAAAAGTGACGTTTTTTTCTCAAAATTTTACAGCTGTTTAGTGCCAAACCCATTTGGTTTACGAAAAACTGTTTAGAATAAAAGCTGTTAGTAGTTTTATATTGAACAATATTTTATAATTATCAAAAATTTTTGTAATGAACTAAATTTTCAGACACTCGATATTTATTATATGTTTGTATATGTTATGTACCAAGCCCGATATTGTACAGATCGGGATTTGTACAGACAATTTCGTACCAAGTCCGATCGGATGTACAGGTAATTTTTTTAAATAAAACCGAAATACTGTTTCGAAATACTATTTCGGTTTTATTAACAAAAAATTAACTGTACAGATCGGACTTTGTACAAAATTGTCTGTACAAATCCCGATCTGTATACTATCGGGCTTGGAACGTAACATATATACAACATAGCAGTAAAATTTACAATTTTAGAATATAATTCAATTAAATGGATCTCGTACTACAGAAAAGACTATTTTGGCAGTAGATACAAGATACTGAATTGTAAAGTTGGTGGTATCCTCATTTTTGGAGGCGAAAAAGCTAATGATTGGATACATTTGTACAACATAAAAATGTATGCGATTATTTTTCAGTTTTTATCAAAGAGGTTCTCAAATATACTTAAAAAAGAATTACCCATTTCTGTAAATAATTCAGAATCTGTGTCTTTATGGTGAAATGAAAATTTTCCATGAGTCTTTTTCAAAAGTAACTGAAAAGTAATCAATCATTTCAATAAATCTCATTTGTAATTTTTTGTGAAATCAAAAGTTTCCTTTGAATACTTATAACTGACTTTTTTTCAAGTACTCAAGTATGAGTTTTGAAATTTTCATTGAATTGGTTTTTCATGAGGTTGTATATAATTTTATTATTACCTCTATGTACAATGTAATCTACTGAATAAAAATCTACAGACTGACTGACAAATAACGTACAGCCTAAACCGGTGTGTCTAATAGCATGAAGTTTTGCACAGAAGTTCTTTATATGAGGTAGGTAAGCACTTAGAAATTAATCTCCTAATGGGGTAAATTGAGGGTGAAAAATTGAATGAAAGTTCGTCATTTTTGAAGTTAGTAATACGGAAATTAGGATTTACGCTTCTGTTTATCAATAACAGTAGGTTGTATTAGCATTTCCGGAAATTCATTTCCTATGGGGGTAAAAAAAGGGACGAAATTTTGTATGGAAAGTGTGTCATTTTAAAGTTAGAAACCTGAAAGTTGGTGTTTAGACTTTTTACATTTACAAGTAGGATGGTTGCTGAGATTTTGCCGATGGGAAATTTCATCGGGCATACTGCTAGTATGTAGTAAGACTATACGTATACATATTATTTTATTTGGTATACATATTACATATTACATTTGGTAAGGCGACCGTAAATGTAATCGATTTGAGGTCACCTTGTACCTCAAACATTGCATGTGAATACATATGGATGTCAATGAATACAATCAATATCTCAAGAAAAGCTCTACAAATATATAATAAATATTTGTCACAGAACCAAATTGTCACATTTGACCGAAATTGCCTCATCTGCAGTTTTGTCTATTTGCAACTTTTAAAATCAAATTTTTTTTTTGTGAAAGAAGGTGAAAACTGGGGGTTGAAGAAACTCCATCTGTTATTGAGATATTTAGATCAAGAATTCAGAGACACCATTCTATAAGGAAGGTCGTGGGTTCGAGTCCCATCCGCGTCAAATAGTATCTTTCTTTTTAAATAAAAAATAAATAAAACCTTTGGTGTGTGTAACAGAAGTAGCTAAAGTCTTTATATAGACTTTAGTTTGTATATAGCCGTTATGTGGAGATCACATAAAAAATTTTTTTAACAATTAATTACGGAAGATAAAAAAAAAGTGTTTTTAATAAAATAAAATAATAAAAAACCAATTATGAAAAACAAAGAACGTTTAATTACAAAACAATGTAATTTAAACATTGTATTCTCTTTTTATAAAAGCACACATTCATTATATATGATGATTTTATTTGTATTTTTTTAATGATGATATATATTAAGTACCTACAATAATAATAATAATATTTATTCACAAATTACCAACAATAAACAGAGATAGTTTAATTAAATATTAATCTAAAATAGTTATTTTGTCATATATTAATATAAATTTATAATGTACAATTTAATTTTTTTAATTAAAAAAATCAACGATGCTTATCATAATTCATCCGGTATCTCGCCTTCAAAAACCATAAAAAATACTCTGGTATATATATATATATATATATATATATAAATATATATATATATATGTATGGATATATATATATATATATATATATATATATATATATATATATATATATATATATATATATATATATATATATATATATATATATATATATATATATATATATATATATATATGTATATACATATATAGAAAAGGTGAATATGTATTATGAAACTTATTGGCTGGTCTACACTTTATAGTAAATTGTAAAAAAATTTTCCACTGTAACAAATTCTCTAGCTATGACAATTTTAGTTCGATCAAAATGAAAGTAAGTATGTGATATGCTTTTGCAAAGTTCGTAAATTAGTAGTAGATCAGTCAAGGGGAAATTCATTGCAAATCCAAGTGTTTTATTTTAAAACACTTTCAGCGTTTAAATGCGGGTTTAATATAATGTACACATCTTAAACGTTTAATTTTAAAACATTTGAAGTGTTTTAAATAAAAATGAGTGTATATTCTTTTTTATATGAATACATTTAAATGCTTCGTTTAGACTACGACATTAGTTCCGACACAAATGTCAGACATAAATTTCTTTACTGTTCACACTTTGAACAGATTTTTGGTGTGTGGCCACTATCCATACACAAATGTATAAAAATGTACGGAACTTGTGTCCGAGTTATTCACACACAAAAGAACTCGGTCATCATGAATAAACGTCGGGCGGCCGCTATTGCTGCTTATATTGCAATTAAACAACGATGTAAACGTAAACGCTATATTAATTACTATATAATATATGGAGTGTATGAAAAATTTATAAAAAGTAAAGTTGTCGAAAATCAACTTTACTACAATTAATTATCCGACCTTGTATCGGTTGAAAATATTGATTGTAGAACAAACAAAATTTTTGGTATAGGTGTTCATAAAATGACAAAATTAGTCCATTTCCCCATATCCGCCTGTCACTTAGACGGCGTAGCTCCTACGTGTCTAATTTTTTTTTGAATTCAAAGGAGAGCTGTTATATAAAAAAATTAATTAAATTATTTTTAATTAAGGGTAGTCCTGAACTGGTATTGATCGTCTGGTATCTACTGGTATAGATACTATGTTTAATAAAAAGTATCTTTCATTAAGAAATGAGATCGGTGAAGATGTTTTACATTTTTAATTTTTACCATTTAAATATTTCTCCTGACGAATCTTGTAAGCAATTTTTTATTGAATCTTCTGTGCCATATAGAATTTTATAAACTATATGTGTAAATAGTTTCTGTACAAAATTCCTGTGTAAATAGAAACATGCAAAAACAGACCACACAACATTACCACATATCATACTGCACTCAAAAACAAATAAACAAACATAGATTATATATGTCATATGCTGTTATTTTCATAACAAAACTATATTGGTCATTAATCAAATCCAAAACAAACTACCAGCAAACAAAATTAATTTTTCTAAATAAAATAACAACCCAGAGAAGAAAAAAAAAACAATCTGTTTTTGTCTTTATTGACTAATAATAACAACACATAAATACATGTATAGTTGATACCTTTGTTTTTCCCTTACATTGGTCCCTAAACATCATGATAAATACATTAAAGAGCCCATAATTTATCTAATCATTAGGTGGGTTTGATGACGATGGTATACATGTTTCTGGTAGTTGTAGGTGGTAGTCGTAAAACACATATCTTGATGTGTAGTTTGTATGTCTACAATATTTACAAGGGTGAAAAAAAATCTATTTACAGGATGGTCTACTATAAGGGTGAAACGTATTTTTTTCATTTAACATATAAACTTTTCTGAAGATTTGAAAGATATTTTAAATATATAATCAATTTTGAAGCAAGATCTGAGATGACCTGAAAAATCATTTTCTTCTTTTATAACTTTCTCATGTAGGTATAGTTCATTTCTTAAAAACTAGTAGTGTAATTAATGGGTAGAGTGAAAACTATATGACGGTGGAAAAGAGATATCAAAGAAAATAATAATAAAAAATGTACGTCGACTTTTGTTGCATGTTAAAAAGTGATCATCTCTCCTATTAAAACGTTTTAAAAGAAACGTGAAAAGAAAAGTGAATAGCATTAAGCATTATCTTACGGACGTTCATACATGCGAGGAACTGAATCCAAACAAACTTCTTTATGAAATTGTGTAGTGTGTTCTAAAATATTTCAAATTTGAAATTCGTGTCTATAATATTTTAATCAAAAATGAATTTGTTTACCGAAAATTTATTTAGCTCAAAAAGTTGTGTCCAACGAAAGCACAGTGTAAATTAAATTTACATCACTTATCGATTAGGTATTTATCACAGATCATCCTGTATTTATTAGCACAGAAGATACCTCTACATATACTAATAGGCCTTTTATGTCCTATTTAGTACATTAGTAAAAACATCACAAAATGAAACAGATACCACCGATATAAATATTACTTAACATGCAACTTGATGCTTTAATAGCTAAAAAGGATGAGGGAAGAAGGTGTATATATGTTGTGGTACATTGCTATTACGATATTTATGTGAACTTGTTATTTGTGTTTTAAGACTTAACCTACATTTTTATTATGTATCGGATGACCTGTACCCGGTGTTTCTTTTATTACGTGTATAATCAGTGTATTGTTTTGTATGTATAATTTGTATATCAATAGGGAATATGCATGAAAATTTTTTTTCACTTGAATTGAAGCATGTTTACTTGACAAATATCAAGGTAAAATTACTTTTTAAATAACTTTAAAAATAAGCGAGATACGAATGATTGAAATTCCCGATTAGACAAAGAGGGTGATAGCCCTCTTGATATGTTATGTGACGTCATATTACACTTTCACCATTTAAAATACACGTAAAACTCCGTTTTTAGTATTTTTGCAAGAAAGAGACAGATAATAATCTTTAAAAGCTTATAGCTTCCTTAATATTTGTCGGATTTTAATTTCGTTTTTAAATATTATTACAGTATTAACAGTATTTTCATATTCTGAAAATAAATTAAAAATTTTCATGCATATTCCCTATTATTATTTGTATGCAATACCGATGTGTCCAACGACGGTCCCTCTGAAATAGAATAACCATTCCGAGTGGTCCAGTTGTTTAAGGCACTCGACTACTCGGAACTGGGAGGTTGCTGTTTCGATTCCCAACGACAGCAGTTTATCAATTAAATTATTTTTAATTATGGGTCGGTTAATTGACTAAACTGTCGGTGTATAGATAAGAACGAAAGTAACCGGCTATGCTTGTGAACGTTTTCTGTAGTTTCCTTTTCCAAACTTCAGATGAATATCAACATAGATCCTATCAAGGTCGACTGCAGTCGCATATTCTACCAATTCCTAGTCTATATACAAATTTCTTGTCCTTTAGGGGTCGGTAAAAAAAGACCTAGAAAAGCCTATTTGCCAGGCTTCGACCTCGCCTCCACTACTACTACTACTACGTCGAGCTAAAAGTCTTTGTAGGCGAAGGATCAGCACAAAACTAGTTAAAATCATCTTTCATACACACGTAAGCAGTCTATTCACACGTACGTGTGGATATAGATAATTCAAGTTAGGTTTCGACTGAGAAAATTGTACCTTGTTTTCAGAACAAGAACTTATTTGTAGTGTGCCCAAATCTACCAAACTATAAACACTTATTTATTCGCTACAGTCAGATACTATTAGAAGGAAGTAGATTTTACTAAAACAGAAATATGCGTCAACATCTATAGGGTCAATAAAACATTATTTACAAAATGTCTGAAAAAAAAACATATAGACAAAAACCACAAAGAAACTCTCATTTGTCAAAAAATTGATAACACAAAAGATCTCTTACATGACACATAAAGCATTCCTCAACAAGTCACACATATAGAAGATCCTTTTTTTATTGAGAAAAAAAATTTAAAAATAAAAATACGCCTTTCATTCATGTGTGCGTTGTTTGAGACACCATCCATTTGTTTAAATATTAACATAAAATAATTTATCATATTAATAATAATAATATAAATAATAAGGTAAAAAAGGCGTTAACACAACACTTTTATACACTTCGGTTTGCGGCTATTATATTAATTCCATTTCAGTACAATTTTTTTTTTTTTTTTTAGTAAAGTAAAAGAAATATTTTTAAGCATATTATAATATACGATGATGATGAAAGCTAAAATAAAGCTAACATTATATATTATGTATATGTATACTTAATTGTCAGTATATCAAAACTATATAAGGTGTTGTCACGGTGTTTTTTTTTTCTTTTTACTATCAGACATATTCATATTTGTCACATATAGTACAGAGTGTAGCAAAATTATGTTACCTAACTTTAGAAGTTTGTTGGATATTACGAAAAAAAAGAAAAAAAAAGGGGGCGGTTAATTGACTAAACTGTCAGCATATGGACAAGAACGAAGTAACCGGCTATGCTTGTAAAGATGCAGTTTCCTTCAAGAACTCCAGATGAATAACGGCATAGTTCCTATCAAAGTCAGCTGCAGCCTACCAATTCCTGGTCTAGACACAAAAGTTCCTTCCACTCCACTCACATCCTCACATCCTTAGGCATCACAATAGAACTTATGGTCGAAGTGTAGCCCGTTCAGGGCAGCCGCTACAATCTATCTATCTATCAGACATATTCATATTTGTCACATATAGTACAGAGTGTACCAAAATTAAGTTTGATCTAATATCAAACTTAAACTTAACGTTTAGATTTCACTGATTGATCTAATCAAAAAATTCAATACAGCACTTCTGTTCTACAACCGAATTATCCTGAATTATCTGTTCTACAACCCCACGATATGCAGTTTTAGATTTCATATGACAAATTGAAATAGAGTGCGATTCAATCAGGCTGAAACGGTACTCCAAAAGACATTGTCGGATAATCAGATTCCCCAATCAGTTTTAACATTTATCGTTAACGATCAAAAATCATTTGGAAATTCCATCAAAAGAATTAGGGATGCACTCCCTCGGCATATACGATTCAAGATGTATAAAAACTTAAGAGAACTTTATATTAATTCCCACTAGTCAGGGGGTGAAATCTTTAACACCTCTCAGAAATTGCTAACTTCAAAATGGCTACTACAAGATCTAAATTGGTCAATTTATTACTATTTTAATTATAAAAATCGTTCACTGACTTCAAATCAATTTCAAACAACCTTTTTAAACCTACGCATTTTTAGGTTACAATGCGTAAGTTACACGCTTTTACAATTAACCCTATGATTTCTCCTGGCATATATACGTAATGATCATGAAATATATCTTAAAATATTATTTCAGTTTATTCATATTTCAAAAAAATTTGTTCTTTTCATTAACACCAACCATTAACAATTTTGTTGTTGTTATTAAAGAAAGTGTATTAAAAAAATTATATTGCGTTTATGTGAAAGAAAATTAAAATAGCACACACACACACACACACACACACACACACACACACACACACACACGATCAACATCACAGAATATACCGATATTGTTTTGTTAGCTAGGTGTGTGCATTAAAATAGCGAGAACAACATCCTCATATAGCTCTTTAATAAACATTAAATTATTATAAAGGTAATGAATGAGAACAATGTGTTCTATCTAAAAGTATTCATTCGAACTTCCAAAGTACTTACTATAATTCCGACCAGTCCGTGTGGTCGAGTTGTGCTCTACTCGGAACTGGGAAGTTGCTGGTTCGATTATCAACCAGGTGGTAGTTTGTAAATTAAATTATTTAAAAAAAAATTAATGGAATGGTTAGATAGATAAATAGATTGTAGAGGCTACCCTGGACGGGCTACACTTCGACCATAAGGTCCATTGTGATGCCTAAGGATGTGAGGATGTGAGTGAAGTGGAAGGAATTTTTGTGTATAGACTAGGATTTGGTAGGAAGTGCGGCTGCAGCCGACTATGATAAGAACTATGCCGATATTCATCTGGAGTTCGTGAAGGAAACTGCAGAAAACCTTCTCAAGCATAGCCGATTACTTCTTTCTTTTCCATACGCCGACAGTTTAGCCAATTAACCGTCCCTTTTTTTCCTTCTTATAAATGTTATAAATGTTGTATGTCTTATAAATCATATATTCTTAAATTCTAAACAATTTGTGACTTACAATAACCAAACTCTCATGTGGAGAATAATTTGTTTTTAGGACAACACAATATTGTTTCTTATTAGTGTTATAATCATGGAGACTATATTTACTTTTTGTGCCACTAGCGTCGCTAGTTGTCCATCCGTATCAAAGTGAATACAGTATAATAAATAGAAGTGAAGTATATACCTATTTGTCATTTTGTTAGACTTATTATTAATAAATAAAAGTTTAATTTAATTCTGATACAATAATCTTTAAATTGATTTTAATAATTTTAATATAATTTATTTTTACTTAATTTATTTTCATTTTATAATTATTTTGTTTTCTATTTTTATGTAATTATTTTGCGAATTTTTAACTATCACTTACTTCAACTTATTACTTTATTTCATTTATTAAAAAAAGTATTTTATTGGAAAAATACTTTGGCTGCAAATAATGTTTATAATACTATAAAAATGCGTCCTGTTTTTCAATTCAAACTCGCGCCTTATACTCTCTCCACTGTTTCCGGTGTAGAAGGAACACTACTGACATCTTATTTTTGTCAATTATTTGTTTACATGGAGTTCGGTCTCCTTGTATAGTCTCCATGGTTATAATAGTGAGATAATCATGAAGAATAGATAAATAGGAGATCGAACGACATAGGCAATTCGTCTGTTTTTTCGTCCTCAAAAACGAGTAGAGATCATAGTTATTATTTTCGCCACTAGCGGCGTACGGAATTATTATTATTATTACATATTTAAATCAACGGTTATCACATCTTACAAATAAAAATTGTAAGTATAAAAATATTTTAATTTTTTTATAAATGTGAAAAAATGGGACGATGTTGTACAGGGAAAGCATAGATATACTGTTATATATCTATGAGTGAAAGGTTGTTTAAGGTTAGGAATGCGTGTCTGCATTTACGAAAGGAATATGGTCTGTAATTACCGGTTTTGTCATCTTCTTTCTTTATCTAATATATGTCAGTTATTGTAAACAAATATTGTATATTATTATTATTAATTGCAAAATTATCAATATGATTCTTCATCTTTTTATTTATTGCAGATTATTAAGAATTCTCTATCATTAATATTTATTTAATTATTACTTGATAATCGAAAACAATTTTTTATTATATATAAAACTATGATTTCTTATAAACTGAATGTGAAAGTGATTTCTTGGCGCCTACATTTAAACATTTAAATTCCGTACGGCACTGACACCAGTGACCCCTACTGATAAAAGATAGTTACATCAATTCGTGGCCGTTTATTTAACATTACGTTCGATCTCCTAATATATCTATTCTTCATGGAGATAATTTACAGCAGGACCAACATCTGAAGATAATTTTTATAAAAAAATTAAAGCGTTAACATTATTTTGTCTACATAATGTACGTCTCCACTATATAATGAATCTGTATGCATGTGTGTACAGCCATATATAGTATAGTCTACATATAAATGTGAACTTCGAGGTGTAAACATTAAAATGTTATTATAGAGAAGAGATCATATTATTAAGTACTAATGCGACTCCTAATTAGTGACACACTTATAACATTTAGTTGTTGTGTGAGTGAGAGAAAAAACATACATGAGAGAGTGTTGATGTGTTAAAAAAAAAACTCTACTAACAGAAAAAAACTGCACCTAGGTTTTTAGTATAGACTATAGAGCACTTACCTATGTGTTATTTATATGTTGTTTTTTTATATTTTGTTAGTTGGTAGTAAGTAAAACACAGATGGAAACATTTTTTTTTTAAAGTGTACCATGAAGGTGTCGACAGTTTAGTTTCGGTTGGATTGGCACCACTTCTCTCTTATAAATATTAACAGCTATAAAATCTTTGATATTACTATAAAAATAATATAGAAAAAATTTTGTTTATACATAAATGAAACGTTGTTTTTTATTTACATTAAAAATAAATGTTACAGAATCGGATTCACAGAGAATGATCTCTGAAGATTTTGTTATGAAGAGGAGCAAACAGAAATTCACATTGTGTGTGAATGTGAAATTCTCTCTCTCCCTCTCCAAAGACACTATATCATCTGGATGGATGAAATCAATGAGGTGTCAGATGAAATCAATGAGGTGTCGCCGTGGAATATTCTAACGTTTATTAAAACAATAGGATTCCTGGAACAACTTTGTAGGAAAGAAGGTACAATAGATCAAATTGATCGCGGTATAAAAGCTTTTTATAAGACTTGCTCCTGATTGATTGATTGATTGATTGATTTATATTGGGGTCTAAAAACTATTGCACTTCGACTTTATAGTCCATTGTGCTCCCCCTTCTACTTCAGCTTATCAAGTCTTCCTGAAGGTTCATATATTCGGGGTGAGAGGCACCGAATATCCTGTATCTGCTGTAACCTAGAGGTTCGCTGTCAAAGAAAATGTGGCTGGATGTTTCTTCCTCCTCGCCACACAATCTGCACACAATGAACACGTTATGGAGTCCCATTGTGTGTAGATACTTCCGCAGGGTATAATGCCCGGTAATGAATCCGGTAACCCTCCGAAGTTTCATCATCTTCAGCTTCAGTGCATCTAGAGATAGCCTCTTTGTTGCACTCTGAAGCAGTCCCATCCCGACCTCTTGCCGCGGTGCTTTTTCCCAGTGATCACGGAGTTCGTGATCACTGGGTATTCATCTGGAGTTCGTGAAGGAAACTGCAGAAAACCTTCTCAAGCATAGCCGGATCCTTTGTTCTTTTCCATAAGCCGACTGTTTAGTCAATTAACCGCCCCAATTTTTTATTCTTAATAATTGACAAACTGCCAATGTCGGGATTCGAACCCATAACCTCCCAGTTTCCAAGTAGGCATACTACGCAGACATAACGCCTTAGACTGCTCGGGTAATTGGACTAGTGGAATATAGTGTTAATTAATTTAAAAAAATGAAATAACTTCACTGCTAATTTCGCTCGACACGGTATATGTTTCACACCCAAAACTAACCCGAACAAAACAATCGTTATGTAATATCATTTTTCGAAATATTGAAAAAAAAAAATATTATGCGAACAAAAATATAAAGTTTTTTTTAGCAGCGATTCAAGAATGTATCAGACTTGTACGCATTCAAATTCTACTTTTGATCACCTAAATAGCGTTGTATCTGGTGTATACGATCAACATTTGTCGCCCTAAGCAGTTGCCTACCTTGCCTACCCGGTAAATCTGCCACTGCTCATTTTCCAATACGCTACTGATTCATTATGTTAAACTGTCGGAAAGCCAGGCAAACATTGTGCTTAGTTAAAACAATCTTAGCAAATTTTAGATAAATTTTATATCACAAATACTCCAAATTTATGTTATGTACCTCTAATTGTTTAAAAACCCATTACAACACAATTTTAAATGATTAAATATCAATTTACAAACAACAGAAAATATAACATTATTTATTATCCAATGAATATTCGCTTTGGTAATTATATTTAAGTGAAACATTATATTTTGATGTGAAGGTTAGTTTTGTAATTGATGAAACTTTAAAAATTGCAAACGAAAAAATTTGCCATACATATATATATATATATATATATATATATATATATATATATATATATATATATATATATATATGTATATATATATATATATATATATATATATACTTTTCAAATAATTTTGCCTTTCAAAAAATTCATACAGATTGGAATTTTAGCACTATGGGTCTGATACTTTAAAAACAGTTAATCGTACCGTATTTTAACCAACTGCATCATTTTCGCTAGGTCCCAATTAGTTTAAAACGAAGTTCTTATCAAAATCGGGGACATAAAATTTTCTTCCAATTTTAGCGATTTTCTTAAGGGGTACCCCTTGGAAAAAATGTGAAAAAAGTGAAGAAAATTTTTCTTCTCGATTTTAATAATAATCATTTTCAAGGCTAATTTTAACCCAAACAGTACGAAAATCAAGTTCATTTTAACGTCCAACAAACACATTTCAAAATTTTGTCTTCTCAATTCATACAGTTTGGAATTTTAGCACTATGGGTCTGATACCTTGAAAACCGTTAATCGTATCGTATTTTAACCAACGCCATCGTTTTCGCTAGGTCAAAATTAGCTCTAAACCAAGTTTTTATCAAAATCGGGGACATACAATTTTTCTCCAATTTTAGCGATTTTTTTAAGGGGTACCCCTTGGAAAAAATGTGAAAAAAGTGAAGAAAATTTTTCTTTTCCATTTTAATAATAATCATTTTCTAGGCTAATTTTGACCCAAGTATTACGAAAATCAAGTTCATTTCAACGTCCAACCAACACATTTCAAAATTTTGCACTATGGGTCTGATACCTTGAAAACCGTTAATCGTATCTTATTTTAAATAAATATAAATATATATATATATATATATATATATATATATATATATATAAATGTATATAAATATATATATATATATATATATATATATATATATATATATATATATATTTATATATATATATAAATGTATATAAATATATATATATATATATATATATGTATATATATATATATATATATATATATATATATATATATATATATATATATATTTATATAAAATAAGATACGTTCTGCCCCGAGTTCCCCTATCAGTAAAATATGTAAAAACAAGTATATCTCTGAACTTTTGAATGCTGAATACAACTCTGTCGTTTTCTTGATAAAACATAAAAATACAAAAGGTTGATGAATGAGAAACAGCTTCGCACCTAATAGATATGAAAAGCATTTACAACTATAGGTACATATATGTATAGAAAAGAATCACAATATGATTTTCCTTTTTTTTAATTTGCCCTTAATTATTATTTTATCTTTTCATCATAACGTATGATGATGTACTTACTCACCTTATATTATACGAAAGCTTCATACATTAAGGTACTTCATATTATCACCATTTAAATCGAAAAAGTAAAATGTATAATATAAGTAATTCAACTGATCTTACAATAAGTCATAAGCAGTGCCATCTTTACTAAAGAAACGCGGGGCTGGAGCTCAGGGCCTCCAGTCTAATGGCGGCCACAAACAGCCGAAACCCATGCCCATATAAAAATTTCTTTTTTAAACAACTTTCTCTTTATTGAACAAAAAAGTTCCTTACGTAGGAGCTGCGTCAACTCAGCGAATTTTCTCAGAATTAATGCACTACTACTCGTTTGGAAATAGATATTAATTAACTTTTATCTTATTAATGTTCATGGCGATCCGTGACCGCGATAGTGGTCAAAGGGTAAGTTCGTTAATGAATAGAATCGATCAAGGGTTAAGGGGCGTTTAGAGAAGAAAACACAAAATATGGAATATCCCTCTTAAAATTAGAAAAAATCTAAAATTAGAAGAAATTTAAATACATTAAAAATATTAAGTAACCATGGTGATGCATTTGTAATATTCATTATTATGGAAATTTAAATTGCAAATATTTCTGTAAATATTAGAGTTACAGAAAATATCTTTAGAATTGTGGTAAATGAATTGCAGTAAAATTTATTTGCAACGATACTTCTTTCAAATTTGTCCATTTAACTAATATTAAGAGAGAAATTCAAGCTCTTATTACCCCTTCCCTCTCTGTAAACGCCCCTTTCTCGTTGTCAAATTTTTCCCGTTAAAAACTAAACCTTTCAAATACAAAAAGCACCTCAAATATCAAATTAGATTGCGATCGACTTAAAAGTGTGGCCTCCATATCGCGTATAGACACATATATACATACATACACACACACACATATATATATATATATATATATATATATATAAATATATATATATATATAAATATATATATATATATAAATATATATATCTATATATATATATATATATATATATATATATATATATATAAATTTTCGTTATCTACTTGGTTCGATGAACATACGAAGAAATTTTTGCGAAATTCCTTCATCATTACAAAACCAACAGCTACATTTTCTTTGAAATTTCGCTGAAAGTAGAAAATCTCAATTTTTCCTGAGTCTCCAACATATGACTATATAAATAAAAGCTTGGACCGCTCATGTGTTTAATGTTTAAGAAATTCAATTTATCATTTTATATTAATTGTATTTAATGGGGTCTTTAACATTTAAAATCTAAACGTCCCAAGCTTTTACTTATAGTCACATATTGGTGAAAATATTCTTCTCTCCTTTTAACTTTATGACATAGAAGATTCTAAATGGTAAATGTTTTTTTTTGTTCAATAAATTAAATAATAAAAACTTGTTCATGTTTTCAAATTTAACCCATTTCCTATACCTATACCATATATTTTACTGTATAGATATAAAGGTATAAAGTAAGTTTATAAACATGAAGAAAAAAAAACAGCAAATGACATTTTCCTCGATATGAAAAGTATCACTTTGAAAACCAACAAGTCGTCGGCATCGTCAGTGATAGCGCTTGCCACAGCATATTATTATTTTATATTTCTATACATCATCAACAAAACAAACCAATGTTAATGTTTAAAATTCATTTTAAATATCATTATAATATTGTGTTAAATGACGGAAATGTAGAGATCTGTACTATCGATAAACTTACTACTATGCTTTATATATGCATATATATTTTATATTATATATAGGTGTACAAACTAACTGATACTGTATATATTTTCTGGTTGTGACAGTGCTTTTTCTATGTTGATGACAAAAAATAAAATTTACCTAGTTTATTTGTGTCCAGCCAGAATAATCAATCCTAAATTCCCCTCCTGTGGTAGGTAACTGACGTAGATCGTGCGGCTAATAGGGAATATGCATGAAAATTTTTTTTCACATTTATTTTCAGAATATGAAAATACTGTTAATACTGTAATAATATTTAAAAACGAAATTAAAATCCGACAAATATCAAGGAAGCTATAAGCTTTTAAAGATTATTATCTGTCTCTTTCTTGCAAAAATACTAAAAACGAAGTTTTACGTGTATTTTAAATGGTGAAAGTGTAATATGACGTCACATAACATATCAAGAGGGCTATCACCCTCTATGTCTAATCGGGAATTTCAATCATTCATATCTCGCTTATTTTTAAAGTTATTTAAAAAGTAATTTTACCTTGATATTTGTCAAGTAAACATGCTTCAATTCAAGTGAAAAAAAATTTTCATGCATATTCGGTAAGCGATCATTAGACTCATCAGTTGTCTAGATGAATGTTGCTAGTGCTATGATAAAAATGTTTATTTTGTAGCGCTTAGTAAAAACTAAGGAAGCAGGTTATAGATGGCATTTAACTTCGGAACACAGTTTAGAACGGAACATTGTGTTACTTTTTTTTACATTTCTAAGTTAGCTTTCTGTAAATTCCTATTCAAACTCTTCATATCCAGGGAGTCCTATGGTAAGGTCATAAAGCGCCACCATTGTCATAATTTGAGAAACCTGCATTTACAAATATTAACCGATTAAAAAAAAAAATGATGGTTATGTGTTTCCCTTGTATGTTTGAATGTTTGTATGTAAGTGATTTTTTCAGAAAGTACATGCACCGATTTTTATCATTCTTTCATTGGGGTAATCTGTATACTTATGAGAAGGTTTTAGTATATTAACCGACTTAAAACAAAGGTTCTCTGTTTCTCGAGAATGTTTGTACATGCGTGATGTTTTCAAAAACTATACGATCGATTTTTATGATTCATTGACTGGAGTAATCTATATATTTATGGAAGGTTCTATGAGAAGGTTTCAGTTTATTAACCGACTTCAAAAACAGAAGATTTTCTGTTTCCCTAGCTTGTTTACATGTTGTTTTTTTGGGTTAATTAATAATGGAAACAATCGTTGTAAGGTGCAGAACACTAAAAATCGTAAATAAAGAAACATCATAAATTTAAAAAATGTTTTTTAAATTTATGATGTTTTACATATCTTTTCAGATTGATTTTACATTATAAATTTTCCTTTTTCGTAGGTCATTAATTTATTTAAAGAAAAGTAATAATAAAATAAATTTTTTATAAAAATTTAAATAATATTTTGAATTGTTTATTAAATGTTAGCTTCTAAGACAAATAAATTAAATTATTTTAAAATTTTGTTGATTGTCATTGCCACAGAAACTATAAGTACTTCTAAAACATAACTATAAAATTATTTTATTAAAATTTTGTTTCAATTTTCAAATGTCAATTTTGATTGTCACTTCCTTAGAAACTATAAACTAAACTAGCACACTGTAAATCGTTATATATAAGAAATATGCAAATTTGTATTTTGGCTATTAATAAATTTAAATTTTTTATAAATGAATTAATGTTAGCCGCCATCTAAGCAGAATATTTAAAAACTAATATTCGTAACATAGATATATTCGTAATATAGTAAATAACTTGTAAGAGTAAACTCCATCACGCGGTGGAGCTGGTACGTACAATTTTTTTAAATTTTATATTTGATTTGTGCCTTAATAAAATATTTTTTGAATATAAGTTGTTACTATATTTATATGAAACAACTTTTATCCGAAGCATTTTTTCGAAAACCGAATCAATAAGACACAATTCAATAAAAAAATTTAAAAAAAATGACACGGGCTTGTGTGTCTCATAGCACTTATTTATATCTCACTAAATTGTAAACATATAATTAAAATACTTATTATAATATAATAATGAAACAGCAAAAAATTTAATTCCTGTCCTTCGTATGATTAAAATTAAGAATCTTTATAGTAGTGATATATTTGCTAAGTATTTTGTTTACTTATAGGTAGAGCTTATGGTTAGACTATACTGCAAGTATTTCCCTAGCCATTATATATATCAACAAATTTCACTTATTGTCGACAATGTATAATATTATTTATATAATATTAATAATATTCTGGAATATATTTTACATGTTCAACAGGGAGTAAAGATATGCAACAGTTTTTAATAAATAAATATGATTTAACTTACATATACTTGTAATTATTTTTTATACCCGTTACATGTATAATACATGTATAAACGTATGTTAAGTTTAGTCCCGAGTTTGAAACTTAGAATGTTGAGTATATTGATCACAGAAAAAAAAAATTGATATAGGTGATCATAGATAGATTTTGGAGGCTGCTCTGGACGGACAACACTTCGACCATAAGGTCCATTGTGAAGCCTAAGGACGTGAGGATGTGAGTGGAGTGGAAGGAATTTTTGTGCATAGACTAGAAATTGGTAGGATTTGCGGCTGCAGCTGACTATGAGAGGAACTATGCCGATATTCATCTGGAGTTCGTGAAGGAAACTGCAGAAAATCTTCTCAAGCATAGCCGGTTACTTCGTTCTTGTCCATACACCGACAGTTTAGTAAATTAACCACCACTCTTTTTTTTCCTAAAAATTGACAAACTGCCGATGTCGGGATTCGAACCCATAACTTCCCAGTTTCCAAGTAGGCATACTGTGCAGCCATAACGGCTCAGTCCGCTTGGCCACTTGAATTGGTTAGGTGATAATATATAACTTAGAGGTTTCTGTGGTAATTGCGCCTAAACCTGGCGATTATAGATTTTTAATTTTATTAATTGTTCATGACACTTCTCCATGTACATGGTCCAATTTATCCTGAAAATTTCGGATTTGTCCAATTTATCATTCCCACTTACTTGACACCTCTTTTTCGTTTATTAATACTTTTCCGTCTTCGCTTTTAATAACTGATACTCCACTGAGTATTTAATTGTACACTCCCGTTCAATAAAATTGAACAAACCTGATATATTAATTTTCTTATATTTGATAAAACTTCTCACTTTTGTAACTCTCTGTATAATTATTCATTTATAAACAAAGATAACTAGTATATATTTTAAGTATGAAAAAAGAAATGGAAGTATAGTAAACAACATTTACTACAAGAATAATCAAAATTGTGAAATACTGATTCGGTTCAAATCTGTTCAATTTTATTGAATAGGAGTATACGACACAGCAATATAATGGCTTTATATCAGTTCTTTTGGGTCATAATTAATAGAGTCTGATATTTCATTACATATTTTGTTAATCCACTTCTGTTTTTCTATTCGACATTTCATTTTTATTAATTTGTCTGGTTCTTCACATAGATATAGGTATCCAATTAATTCCTAATAATTCATAATTATACCATCTACTGCCAAAAAAAAAGCAGAACAGATGAATAAAACTTGCAATAAATTATAACAACCAAATTCAAAAAATATATAATATTTTTGTTCCTTTTTTCGTCACACAATTTAGTGTCGAAATGGCCGATGATGTTGATACGTGTGCAGGTGTAAAAAAAACCTTCTATATTATTAGTAACCGTTTTGTAAATCTATTAATATTAATTAAATAGGATGGTGTTGTCATATTTGTTAAAAAGACTTATGACCTGATAGAAGATGCCTTTTTTCTTAAACAGAGCCAACAGTATATATATATATGTATACTTTGTGTGACCATAACTAAATCATAATTTAGGTATACTCGTATAAAAAAAATTATATTTTTCACTAATGTTAAACATCGTTAAATTTAAATTTATTAGTTGTATTTTTGAAAATTTATTATTAGTAATTTTAGTCATAAAAAGAGCTCCTTATTATTGCTTGAATATACCTTTACTACCAGATTCTAGTATAAACCACAAATTGTACCTAATCAACTATGTACCCAGTGTATATTTAAATTATACTTTTATATAGGAGTCACGTAGCCTTGCAAATATTTTCTTTTTAGAACATGGAAATTTGCAAAAAATTCTGTAAATTACAGAAAATATCACATATTATTTTGTGTATACTTTAGCATCACAATATAATACTTATTTCAAATTCCATTAAGGTTACTTATGACACCGGGATTCCGGGTTGTTGAGCTAATTTTTTCATATCAATATTTAATTAAAGAATATACTCAGGTAATAAATTGTAATAAAATTTACTTCCTACAACTTTATTTCTGATGAATTTTTGCTTTTTACTAATATTAATGAAAATATATATATATATATATATATATATATATATATATATATATATATATATATTTGTGTATATATATATATTATATATATATACACATATATATATATTATATATATATATATGTGTGTAGGTATGTATAAGGCACTTAATAATTTCAACTATGGAAGGAAATAGTTTAATTTCATTTTTAGAAAACAAAAGAAAAATCATATAAAAATAGAGTACGATTGAATGACGTCATTGAAATGAAAAACAATATGAAAAAAAAAAATCGTTGAACAGAGAGAATTTCATTCATAAATGTAGTCACGAGAATTTATATAATTTTTGCATAAACAAACGTATTATTGACGCTTATTTTTATGCGATATGTTTGTTGTTTATAAAAAAAATATACAGGTAAAATAATTTTAAGTGTACCCTGAGACTAAGAAAAAACTGAACTCATCTGAAATGATATTAATCAAACAATTCGAGATTTTTTTACTGATTTTCTGGTAAAATGTAAGTTAGTTATGTATGAAGTTAGTTATGTTAGTTATGTTATTAGTTAATGAGCTTTGTATGTTTGATTGTGTTTTTAATAGAAGATTCGTCAAATCAGGTGATCGTAAACTATTATACGAAAGACATTAGTTTTTCAATCGTGAAACGTGAAATGCACGATGTAAATCGAAAACACAGTTCCAAGCATAGTGTCTTTGACAACACGCCTATTTAGACTAGTAACCATGTATTTACTTTCTTATCAAATATCAAAGAGTCAGGTTTGAGGAAATTCTTCTTTTAAAATAGAAATCTTGAAGAACCGAAGAAACCTGGGAGAACTGTTGGGACAGCTGTTTGAATAGATTCCAGAATAATGCATATACGAATAAACGTTTGTATACAGTACCTTGGAATATAAACTATAAATCATGTTATCATACATTTGCGAGCGTGTAGAAGTAAAATAAACAGTAAACGTATTGATAAAGAACTCGGTATGCACAATATATTTTAATATTTAAATCAAGTAGTATCAATACTAAGTAGTTAAATTTATTTAGTTAAAACATTTCTTGTTGTAAAATGAACATATGTTTACATATTTTGAACAGCAGTGTACTTTGTGGTTTTGTTCATTTTAATTCTATCTATATAATAAATATGGTTTTTAATCATAAATTTTATTCTTAAATATGTATAAAAGTTTCGTTAGTATTTTTGACTTTACTACCTAATTTATGAATGAAAAAAAAATTATTAATAGAAAGACATACCGGTTTTATTTTGAGTCACCTCAGTAGTGTTGTCAACTTTATGGCTGTTGTTTCCTTTTTTGGTATGTTGCTTTGTGGAATTATTCTGTAAATAAAAAATATTATGAAATTAACAATTTGCAAAAATCATAAACCTCATTCATAGTTTTAAGGACGTTCATGCGTGAACTTGACAATAGATAAAACTTTTAATCTTTGATATAATCAGTAACAATTCCGGAATGCCCAAAGTAAAAATGAAATTTTTTTAAAACTTTGGATGGGGGATATAAAATACATAACTGTACAGTGCTTATGCCCACATAATAAATAAAATATGAATTGAAACATGTCAATTTACGCCAGTCAAAATATTACAACAATTTCCTCAGCTATAAAAATAAAAATGATTTTCAAACAAAATTAATTTTAAACGTATCCCCTTTGAAAATAGACAAATAAAATGGTAAAATTGCTCACGGATTATCGTTTAGTATTCAGACTTGATATGAATTTGATTTGGGGAGTAATTATGTACTACAACGCTCCTAACGATGAGCAGGCATCGTAGGCTAGTGGATATATTCTCGCATAGAATATATCCACTTTGTACTTCGTATTCTACGGGTGAATTTGCGTACTTTGAATGGCGAATATCTCATTTCGAATGTATATTTAAGAGCCCATGAACTATATAAATTTCAATCGGTCACCATTTCGATATGGAACATTTGATGAATTTAGTTAGTTTTATCGAATTTGGACGTTATTTACTAAAACATCGTACAAAGTTTCAGTTACATTGGTAAAACTGTACTGACGAATATCTGATAAGCTAAGCGGTTCTGGACCAGGCCTATTTTATTTAAGTTTCTAATCAAGAATACTATTTTCTTGTTTCAGGTTTTATGTATCATAAAACACTAACATTTATCTATCGCTTTATAGGCTAAAACAATGTGTGGAATGTATTTTGCATATTGAACAATTATCAAATTTTCTAACCGTACCTAATATTACAAACATAGGTATGACATGGTAGGCAGTCCATATACATTGCGCACGGCCTTTATATATAAAGAAGACATACGTATACATATATGTATAACCAACCATCTATGTAACACAATCATATTAAGTAGATAGGATCTTTTCATTAAACTATATGGAATGATTGTAAACAATAATAATTACAGATATATTTTAGTATATGTATGTATTTACGTATGTGTATGCAGGAGAGATGGATGGTTTATGTGCAGAAATTCCATAATATATATTATAAAGTTTAATCATCAACAGTGTGGTTAAAATTAATGTTACAACATTTAATTCAATATCATTAACACAGTGTCTAAACTAGGGCAGTGCCAGCGGTGCCCAGGCACAGGGCGCAGAACCAGGAGGGGCGCACAAATGACCATACCACGACCACAAATAATATGATAATATAATATATTCTTCTTACAAGTACTAGAAGTAAATAACATTAAAAGTATAAAAGATAATGAGATCGTTCGTAAATATTGACATTACGTTTTGCGACTGGCGTTCGGACTGCTAGTCTAGTTCCATTTTGGTGAATTCCAGTTTTCCTTTTTTTTTCGAGTGTTCGAAGTGTGCGGGTGGGGCGAGACACTCGGGACAGTGTGGTAGCAGTCAACAATGTTTCGCAACAATCAAGGGCTTCGCAATGAAGAAAGCGCATAAAGTAAATCTTTAAGTAAGTTTACGGTTTTCCTTGAATTTCTACAATCTCTCTGTACTAATCAGTCTTTGGTGTTTCGTGAAGGAAACTGCAGAAAACCTTCTCAAGTATAGCCGGTTACTTCGTTCTTGTCCATACGCCGACAGATTAATCAATTAACCGCCCCATTTTTTTTTCTTAATAATTGACAAACTGCCGATGTCGGGATTCAAACCCAAAACCTCTCAGTTACCAAGTACTGCATACTGCACAGGCATAACACCTTAGACAGCACGGCTACTTGGACTGGTGACTACGATCTAAAAGATCTATTGTGCTTGAACCATCCAGGTTGATTTCTTTTAGGAAATAATGGAGTTGGATTAAGTTCAGAGATTATACATCTCCCTTCGCAAACAGCTATCCTCTGAACCATCGTATACTTTTTAGCATAAAATACTCCAGGACGAAGGACTATTTCCAAAATTTTCACCATGTCTCTAAAGAAGCAGCAATCTTCCGGTTAGAAACCAGCCGGTTAGAAACTCCATCTGCAACCGTTTAGCCATTTTTTTTCTCGGGTTGAAGTACGTTTTTGGTTTGTTTAGATGGTAGTTGGCTTGTTGCTTAATTGGTCTCTTCGTTTTTAGTGAATTGCCAGGGTCAAAACAGATTCTTAGCCACAGACAATCTGGCATTTCATTTCCTCCCAGTCACGGAAAAGGATGCCCACTATGTATGATACGAGGTAAGATCAACGTTGCGGTATTAACCAAATCTTCTTAACATTTATTTCCTTTTTTTAGTATTGCCGAATAGTATTTTGTTGCTTAGTACATTAATTTGGTTGATCCAGTACATTTTCAGATATACATATTCTTACTTGTACACACACATATTTGAAGTAATATAGTGTTAAATTCAACACCCAATCTAATTTGACTAGTACAGTACCTTACACAGAGAGCAGAGCGTTCATTCTAACACAGTGTTTCAATTTAATTTATTACCCCCAAATGAATATATTTAACTCGTCGTTGGAGTACGTATTACCTAATATGTTATATATATACTTCTTGAGTATGTTACACTTTGTGGTTTAGAACTAGTCCGTATAGAGTCGAGAACTGAATAGTGTATATATATATATATATATATATATATATATATATATATATATATATATATATATATATATAAATATATATATATATATATATATATATATATATATATATATATATATATATATATAAAGTAATGTAGTACATGCATTGAATCGTTAATATTCCAAAGGGGACAATCCCATGGGATCATAGATATAATTCCATTTTACTAGATAAATAAATATATAATAATAATATGTGTGTAGAAGAAATTACTGTGATTTGAAATTGTTTTGGTAATATACAGAGACACACATATACATATATATATAAATATATTTATACTGAAGGAAAATAATTATTTGATAATTTTATATCGACCAATCACAAACAGTTTTGAAATTATAATGCCGTTATTTAAAAAACAATTTTTTTTTTGCATAGTATGAAATGTGTCTTATCAAATTTATTAAAACGAGAAAATAAAATTGGATTTCCCCATACTCTCTGTAATGTAAACAGCCCAAAGTAGCAAATATATAATGGTTGTGCAACCAAAAAATTAGACTCAAGTAATATACATTTATCTAGTGATCTCTATAACTCTTCGCTTCTCTTCCCCTAAAATACTCGTTTCTCATCCCTTCTATCCCTACATTAGCCGAAATACAAGCCGAAATAATCAATATATTCTTTCTAGGTATTTCAATACATTATACCTCTCTATGATTCGAAAATATTTTATTTGACCTTTGAATCTTGAAGAAATCTATGTTTGATAAACCAAAATCATGCCTGTAGCTCTGAATTATGTGACATAAAATCTAAACCTCTACAAGTTGAACATGGAAACCTGTCCGGGTTAACATCTGTATAAATCAATTTTGTGTGTTCGTCTCCTCTGGAATTCGACTTACGGGGATTTCACTGTACTCAATATTATATATGGTCTTTTATGACCGATAATAGTCCATGTGGTAGAATCGAATTTTAACCATGGTACACAAAATTTATCTACAGCTATGAAATTTGACACACATTTTTTGGGTCACTAATAATATTGTGAGTTGCACTAAAAAAAACAAAGCCACACAAAAAAGACTCTAAAGACTATTTTGGAATTGTTTTGTATACCCTTTAGAAGTGTCAAAACAACGAATATAAAGATATGTAGGAGCTTTTTAATACTTTTAAGAAATAAACTAAAATGTTTTCACTAGAAACTAATTGTTTTTAACTATTATAATTGAATAATGAACTTGCTTCAGAAAATAGGCACTCAATCACTCTTCAATTGGTACATTCCTTAGGTATGACAACTATAAGATGATCCAATGTTCGAAAATATTGATGCTCAAGTCATTTCTTCCCACTAGATGCGTCTCACTAAAATTTATCTTACGGCCCTGAAATAATCTAAAGCAAGCTACCTTTTTATACAATAAGTGTGCATGTCAGAATTGTCATATCAGGACCTATCATATACTACCAGTTGCCCATATAGTAGCACGTTCCCCGAATAATCACTTCCAGGTAGTAAGTTGATAGAACTTTAACCTAATGTAGAATGTAGAACAATTAAACATAAACTACTTTACTAAGGTCCGAACTTTAGTGCCCAAGTAAGATACATCGCCTCTTTGCCATATGGGTAACACCGTTTGGTTTTGTATCTAATGTAATTAAATTTATATGTTTATACATTACAAATGTGGATCTGATCAGGATTATCTTATCAGGATCCATATTGGAATATTTTTATCCAGCCCTTAATTAAATCCGATCATCGAGTTGTTTTGTATAACTCCATTAAAATAAATATTCAGACTCAGTCTAATGATGACCTAACGATCGGAACATGTCAATTTTACATAGTAATATTAAATTAAAAAAAGTGTGGATAGGCGAAATAAATAAAAAAGTATTTACTAAATTCATTTCTCATTAGTTTATCCTGAAACGTTATCCAGATAAAAATAAATTAACGTCTAATTATGTTATCCTGGAAATAACTTCAGCTGGTTCTAAAAAGGGTGAATAGAAGGCGTTCAGCTGATTTTGCCTAGGATGACTAGATAAATAAACTAATATTTTATGACGTTATCCTGAGTAAAGGCTCAATTCGACCTGATCAGCATTGTATACCACGTACTTCAAGCATAACAGTTTTTAGTCGGGCGTATTCTCATCTAATTACATGTAATCTATAATTGGACCTCAACGAATAGGACAGCAACATTTTCATTGCTTATCTATAAAACGAAAAATTTTATCCAGCAAAAAAAAACATACCAACTGTTATACAGGCGATGGAAAGAAAGAAAAGCGTGCAAAGAGAAAACAAAGATTTTTCATTCTAAACATTTGTTTGATAAACACACCACCATCGTTTTTTATTTTAAAAGTAAACAATTTAAGTTAATAATATAAATTTAAATTGATGAAAAAATGATGAGAAAACATTTTAAACGCAATTTGATTGTTCGCGCCATTAAACTTAACAATAATGTGTTTCACTATAACTAAAAAAATAGCTTCATATACCATCACGTTATACATCTTACGTATATATAAAACGTTATCATCACCAACAACGCGATACCCAGTTACATGCTTCTACCTAGACGTAGCTAGTTGTTCGCTGGTAACTGGTAAGGTATACAGGCTTTTGTGTACGCCATATATCATGTCACTCGATATCGTGAAAATAATTTCGCATGCGATATTGTCACTTATGTGAGGAACATTCGAACGACAACATAGTAAAGAATTAGGTTATAATGTAAAGAACTAGTTTGACCCAGCCGTGGCTTCGGACATGCGGAGCATTCTTAATCAAAGTTGAGAATATCTTGCATGAAGAATAGATATATTAGGAGATTGAATGACATAGGCAATTCGTCTGTTTTTTCGTCCTCAAAAACGTGTAGAGATCATAGTTATTATTTTCGCCACTAGCGGCAGTGCGAATCTACCCGTACGGAATTATTATTATTATTACATATTTAAATCAACGGTTATCACATCTTACAAATAAAAATTGTAAGTATAAAAATATTTTAATTTTTTTATAAATGTGAAAAAATGGGACGATGTTGTACAGGGAAAGCATAGATATACTGTTATATATCTATGAGTGAAAGGTTGTTTAAGGTTAGGAATGCGTGTCTGCATTTACGAAAGGAATATGGTCTGTAATTACCGGTTTTGTCATCTTCTTTCTTTATCTAATATATGTCAGTTATTGCAAACATATATTGTATATTATTATTATTAATTGCAAAATTATCACTATGATTCTTCATCGATTTATTTATTGCAGATTATTAAGAATTCTCTATTATTAATATTTATTTAATTATTACTTGATAATCGAAAACAATTTTTTATTATATATTAAAACTATGATTTCTTATAAATTGAATGTGAAAGTGATTTCTTAGCGCCTACATTTAAACATTTAAATTCCGTACGGTACTGACACCAGTGACCCCTACGGATAAAAGATAGTTACATCAATTCGTGGCCAGTTATTTAACATTACGTTCGATCTCCTAATATATCTATGCTTCATGATATCCTTGCTTCACAATCGGTCACATTTCACTATTATCAAATTCTTCAGAAAAATGAGTTTACGAGTGAGCTACGTCAAATTAGTAGAATCATATGGAAACAGAATTAGATTACTTTTTAAAAATTACTTTTTACTTTATGCACTACATAACTTTTAAAATTATAATCAAAAAACTAAAGACCCAATCGGTTCAAAGTCAAATCAAGATAAAAATCACTCAAAAATAAGTGATAAGACCCTCAATTAAATTGTTTTATCTTAGGTTTCCCTATTTCGGTAGGGTCGAAAGCACTGTAGGGGCATTGTGCCAGAAGGAATAGTGTTCTTCAACAGTCCTGACATAAATATTGTTCCAACTCGTTGCTTAAACAAAGGTCTCCTCCGCTTTTCCTTCGCTAAAGGCCAATTGAAGTTTAGTTTATTTGGGAAAGAAAACTTTTACATTATTCGCTTGTATATTTTTTCGAATATTTTGATTGGAGAACATATTTCAAAAATTATAAAAGCACAAAATTTTAAATTTTTCTTTCCCAAAATAAATTAAACCCAGTAATTTTCTCCCAGTAATTCAAAAAGTGGCACAAAAATAATGTTATTTCTAGTATGTTCTTCACGTGAGAGAAACAAAAATTATTATCACGCTAGCATGTAAGTAGCCACGTATTATATTATATATAGTACCAACCTATTTATTCCGAAGTGAAATAATGGAAAATACGCCAAGTGAATTCAATTGTTAGTTGAAAAAAGTAGGTATCACATCATTATCTTGGAAAATCACAGGATATTTATCAATTTTCAAGGAAGATTTATTTTCACGGTCATTAATATTATATATTAATTTAACTATATGCCTACAGTTCAACTTATTAATGTGTTATTATAAGGAAAGTTTTGTATTTTCTCTCTATATTCGATGATCACTTGATCTTTAAAGTTAAAAATATTTTCTATGATTTCAGCAGAAATTTATTAAGTAGGTTCATATAGTGTTTCACCGAGGCTACGAGGTAACCTACGCGAGGCGAGGTTCAAAATTTTAATCCTCGTTACTAACCGAGGCTTTTGGGACAATATACTTCGCCTCGGCCGAGGCAAATTTACAAAAAATAAATTTAAAAAATAATAATAATAATAATATCATGTATTTTTACAAAAAACATGAAGCAATAGAGTACATGCATGCATTTTAAAGGAAAAAGAGATTTTATGCCATGATTACTTTTTATAATAATAATCATAAATTTGTTTATCGCCGGTTTGTTAATTTTTTGTAGTTATGGTATTTCCAAACTACTATTAGGTTGTCAAGAACTTCACGAAATTCACAATATTAGTAAAATGAATCCCCAGAAATCAGCTGAATTTTTTTGAGAATTTATCCCCATGGCGTTTTTGAGAAAATCGTTATGTAAGTTGGAGGAATTTAACAGGCTAATTCATAAACATGGTGAAATAAAATGCACGATTCCGACTGGTTTTACTTCTAACTCTCTCAATATAGTCAATGTTGTTCTGAAATTCGAAACATACTTTCCTCAATTCCTTAGAAATATTTTTTCTTAAAACTTTGGGAGAATGACCATCGGGTTGTTAAGTTTTTTGATAAAATATACGTATAAAAGTGCATTTTTTTCATGTCCGCAGCAGAAGGTTATTTTTTATGGTTCAGTTGGCATCATGAGTACCGGCACGCTGTTTGAAATTATATACTAGTATATGTATGATAACTAGTATATGTATGATATGTTATGTGACGAATGGGAACACTGAAAATAACGGACTGCTGCTTTCAATAACAATATGCAGGAGTACCAACATATTTTTTTACGCATATAATTTTTTATGCTTTTTTAGTTCTTTTCGCGCGGGTACCCGATCAGCTGATATAGTTTGGAAATACCTTAAGTAAAAATAATATTTATTACTGGTCGGTTGATATGTTTAATAAGAATTCGAAAACAATAAAGTCTATACGAAAACGAAAAATTCAATCATTACCACCCAAAATGATTTGCTGTTTTGTAATTATAGTGCATTTTTGCAGATCTGAAAATCTATACAGATTGAAAGAGAGTAATATTGCCAGTCTCTCGAATAGTAATCGAAAATCAGGATCCTCATTTTCGACTCGACTCTCGTTGACTTATTCTCGTCTCGTCTCGTTTGTCGCGGTATCTCTAATCAATATCAATA
Source organism: Nineta flava (assembly GCA_963920215.1). Taxonomy (NCBI): domain Eukaryota; kingdom Metazoa; phylum Arthropoda; class Insecta; order Neuroptera; family Chrysopidae; genus Nineta; species Nineta flava. The sequence continues at coordinate 66,756,018 of OY986044.1, forward strand.
TACTCTACCACTCTTTCAATCGAAGATTGAACAACTGTGTGTTATAATTAAAGAAATTCATGGCACCAATTAAAATAATGCATGGCACCAACGTGAATAAAACCAGTCCAAGTGGCCGAGCGGTCTAAAGCGTTATGTCTGCGCAGTATGTCTACTTGGAAACTGGGAGGATATGGGTTCGAATCCCGACATCGGCGGTTTGTCAATTAATAAAAAAAAAAAGGGGCGGTTATTTGACTAAACTGTCGGCGTATGGACAAGAACGAAGTAACCGGCTATGCTTGAGAAAGTTTTCTGCAGTTTCCTTCACGAACTCCAGATGAATACCGGCATAATTCCTATCATAGTCGGCTTCAGCCGCATATCCTACCAACTCCTAGTCTATACACAAAAATTCCTTCCACTGCACTCACATCCTCACATCTTTAGGCATCACAATGGACCTTATGGTCAACGTGTAGCCCGTCCAAGGCAGCCTCTACAATCTATCTATCTAACGTGAATAAAACACCTTAAACGTGCAATTATAGAAGATAAAATTTCGATTTAAACAAAAAACAACAAAATTAAAGAGATTTTACTGCAATAAAAACAAACATTATTTTTGATAATCATATTTTAAGTGATCTAATAAAATCAAATAGAAAATTCAAATAAAATTAATGTTAAGCTCACACAGTGTGGGAAACCGTTGCATAATCATATGTTTATGATTAGGGTTTATTAAACATTGACGCCCTAAAATCAAATAATTTATTGGATAGAAAAAAAAAAGGGGATGATATTTTCCCCGATGCGTATTGCTGCAATGTACCTATGTGTATAATATATATACATATACATTCATACAGTTGTCAGTTTTATTTGCTATTACAATCAGCCGCTTTCGTTAGTCCATAAATAATGTGTTCACAATAATTCAAAATTAATTACTTGTATGTGAAAAATGGCCCATTGAGAATTTCGCAGAGTATTTGAAGATACTGTTAATGTAGTAAATCTAACGATGATAAATCTGTTGAAATTAAAACAAATATATAAGCATCGATATTATGAACAAACCAATCATAATTTGTAAATATGGAATATGCATGAAAATTTTTTTTCCCATTTATTTTCAGAATATGAAAATACTGTTAATACTGTAATAATATTTAAAAACGAAATTAAAATCCGACAAATATCAAGGAAGCTATAAGCTTTTAAAGATTATTATCTGTCTCTTTCTTGCAAAAATACTAAAAACGGAGTTTTACGTGTATTTAAATGGTGAAAGTGTAATATGACGTCACATAACATATCAAGAGGGCTATCACCCTCTTTGTCTAATCGGGAATTTCAATCATTCATATCTCGCTTATTTTTAAAGTTATTTAAAAAATAATTTTACCTTGATATTTGTCAAGTAAACATGCTTCAATTCAAGAGAAAAAAAATTTTCATGCATATTCTCTGTTTACCGTCAAAATTTCAAAAGTATTTCGACGGTTATTTAATGGTCATACTGTTAATAACTATAATTTTTTTTATTACTTGTCAAAATATACAAAATGATTCGAAAATCACCCAAAAAGGTCATGCTCATTTTTATTAAAATTATGGAAACCTACCATCTTTAAGTAAGCGTGTAAACGAATCCTATACTATTTTACTGTGATTCGAAAAACGGGTATATTTGGGCTTCTGGATCAATAAAAACCGACGGGAGACATTTTCAATTGTTTATTTATAAAAAAGGTGAAAAACTATGCAAAAAACGTCGGTATTATTATTACATTAGGTACATTTTACAATATGGTCGATGACTATTACAACCGAGTACTACAATCTTTCATTTCAGCAAACATGGCCCCGAATTGGTCTGGGCTTCTATCTATTTCAGATATTGTGGCAAAAACTATTGAAATTTAAGGAAATGTAGCGGTATCACTTCTTCATTAAATTATTATTATAATTTTGTTCATCATTTTTATCTGTTGCATAACAACTATAACTTCCCTCTATTATCACGGTTGCTGTGAATGTTAACAACCTTGGTAATTTACATATAAAAATAATAACATTTCATAAATCAAATCAATAAAGATCAATTATATCTTTTATATATATTTATTATTTATTTAAATAATAATTATTTAATATAATTATTATTTACGGTATAGTTTAGTTTTTTACAGTATAGTTTTTGCCACAATATCTGAAATATATTGAACGCCTTTTAGTAGCTGGGGCCCAAAAACACGCAAATCCGACCAACTCGGGGTATGAGCGATAAAGTGAAAGATTGTAGATCTCGATTGGAATAGCCGTCGACCAAATTATCATACTTAATATAAAAATGATATCGACCTTTTTTTGCACAAATTTCACCTTTCTTATAAATAAACAATTGAAAATACGGCTCTACCCTTCTCTTCATAATTGATCCAGAGGTCCAAATGTACCCTTGTTTTGTAATAAATTTTTTTAACTCTGAAATTGGCAAAAGCCGCTAAACTGAAATTTTTAAGCAAATATATTTAAGATCTCACTAATTCCAGGCGGTTACTGCCCTTATATCCGGGTTATATATTTATAATAATATAATATATTATTCTAATTTGCGGCGGGTTGAAGCAAGTTTCCGGACTATCATAATTATATAATTCAAGACATCTGGAATTATATTTCTTCTCCAGAGACATATGATGCATCTTTGATGAAAATTTTTATTCTGGTAAAAATAATTGATAATATCTGCAATCCCTAGAAATCCAACAGTTTCAGAATTGATCAAATAAAAAAAATCAAACTTTCAATATTCGTACGGCATCACAAATTGAGTATTATCAATATTTACTTTCACTGAATGATTTATTCGTGAATCAGAAAAATACATTGCAAAAGAAATTTTGAAAATATATGCAGAAAACTTTTGAATTAGAAAACATAATACATATTTTCATATGAGAAACATAATTTTGTTTCTAATATGAGAGAAAATTTGGTTTCTGCTAATGCGATTTTCAAAATTTTTCTATAATGCTTTCAGAGATATCAAGACGATAATTTTGACTGAAAATTAAATAAATAAACTGGTTGTTTTCACTGCATGATCTAAACTATGGAATCCTAGCATTTACTTGTCCGAATAAACTTAATTGTATAATATTTTACTGAAACATTTTTCTAACTCATTGTGATAAAATATTTACGTTCTAATATTTCGATTTGATTTTAATATTTATATGCCCTAAAATTCATATTGCGTTGTCCAAATACCGAATTTATCTCCTTATGCAAAAAACGCAAAATGTGAATGCGAATTCTATGATTTAATACATTTTAATTTCAATACGAGTTAAAAATTACGATCGTGAATCGAAAAATTGAAACATATCTCACATTCGAAAGAACATGGGAAATGTTTTTTACAAGATTATTTCTGTAATACAGAAATAAGAATTATTTTTCCAAATAACCTTAAGTCTATGTATATTGAACGCCAGAATACAACTAATATCAATATGGGAGTAAATATAATTAGCATTTCCAAGAAACATACCAATGAGGTGAAAAACAAGGTTTTCCAATTTTTGCCAATTGATTTGTACCGAATCCATTTGAATTTCGAAAAAAATGTTTCAAAAAAAGTTGTTCAGTATTAAAATACCGACAACTTTTGGTGTACACATTTTTTCAAAAACCGAATGAATTTGACAAAAGTTAACGTTGAAAAAATATTGTTACCTTTGGATTAAATATACCTACATACCGTATAGATTCAGATAACATCTGGATTTTGAAACAAGAACACCAATTTTGTTGTCGATACAAACCGCATAAACATCCATATATTTGTGCAAATGGCAAAAATACTTTTCGCAATAGACAACATGATGTTCTCAAATCTCAGCAAATGTATATTTTTCTCGTAAAAATTTCTTACTAAAATAAAAATTAATTAGATAAAATAGGAATAAAAATGCATACCAAATTTAAAAATCAATTTTTCTTTAATTAATTATTTTTAACTTATTAATTAATATTCACAAAATTTTCTTATATATATAATTATACTTGATTTATTTTTATTTTTTTGTATTGTGGTTTAATATTTATATTTAATCAGCATCCATCAAAATCTATCAATTTAAAATCAAAACGCAATCAAAACAAAAATGTACACAAATATTTTCCGAACAAAGTATGGAAAAATACAACAAAAATCATTTTGTCAATCGCGATTTAAATATTAGTATGAATTTTTGTTTTATATAAGAAATTTGTACAATTTTGATGACCGTGTGTGTAGGTTTTTGTAATTTTATTAAAAATATTTTTCCAGATTATTTCTTATCTAACAAAATTTCTATTGAGAAATGTTATTAAATAAAAAAAAAATTAGAATAATGTTCGACAAGCGACGGAAAAAATGTTTCCAATAAAAGTAATAAAAATATTTACAAAATTAAAAAATGATGGCTTTGTTTTTTTTTTTCTTTTATCTAAAAAATTAATCATTTTCAAAAAAATAATCATTTAGTATAATTTTGAAAAACAGAAAGACACAATTTTGTCGCGCAGTTAGTTGTACCCTGAATTTTATTTTGAGGAAAAAATTTTATTCAAAATTATAATAAATAAGTTTTTCCATATTATATTTATAATATTTACACATAAATTCAATTTTTCTTTCTCAATAATTTAACCTGAATTTTTGGTAGTTTTTCTTGTAGTCGATTTAAAAAGTAAATAAGCAAAAACAAACAGTTGTTTTTTTTTTTTTAATCAGGTCTCAATAAACAAAATATACAAATCAATTTTTTTTTACGTCTAAATTAAAATCGTATTTACGCAATAACTATTTACATGAAATCTTTTTTCTTTTTTTTTTTTTTAATTTTCGAAAACAGAACAAAATAAATTAAAAAATATCCATAAGAAGAATACTGGTTAGGTATAATTTTTTGACGAAAGAGATTTAAAAAATGGAATGTTTGTTACAGCAAAAAAACTGTTCTTTTTATAAAACAAAAAGTACAGCTTTCAATAAATAAAACTTGTCGGTACGTCTCTTAATAATTAAAATTGACAAAAAACAATTTTTCTTAAAATCGAAATTTGTATTCATACACATATATATATATGCCCTATTTGATCAGTCCGGACTTCAAATTTGAAGTTCGAACATGTTGTCGTGTCTAGAATTTCTGTGTATTCCCAGAAATTTCGATTTTAAGAAACAAATTACAAGAAAAAAACTTAAAAAATCACCCAACATTTAAATATATTTAAAAATATATAACGAATTTGCAAAATTATAAAAAAGTTCACTACTCTGGGCCACCACATTGCATTAATGGCGGGATTCCATCTAATTCTGGCGAGTGTGATCCACCGCCATATAGTGGTTCTCACATATGCGCTAACGCTGGTGCTAATGGGCCTGGACCCGGACCCTGTAAGTCAGGTGAACCCTGATGTACGTACTGTTGCATATGTTGGGCTGTATTCACATCGGTGGGTAAATACATTGAAATCATCTGTCGTAAATCACCTTGTTGCTGAGGTTGGGGCTGTTGTGACATTACCTGCGGTTGATATTCGCGTTTTGGTGGTATCGGTGTCGGTGTGTGTAAACCGGAGGATGGAGATACAGGTTCAGATTTTACACTCGACCCACTAGGACTATGTGACGAGCTAGCATGTTGCATACCATATGGTGATCCAGCTCCACCTGGAACAGTTGTGCCCGTAGCGGCACCATACATACTTCCGTAACCTCCATTCATATAATGGGAATGTTGCATTTGTCCCATATCATATCTAGGATACGCTTGACTTGCAGCCATGTGAGTATTGTACGCGTGTTGTTGATAGCTAGCCGCTGATGGATCATGCATCATATAACCATTGGGCATATAGCCGTTAGGCATTTGGTACATATCGCGAGCGGCGGCCGCTTGTTGTGCCGCAGCGGCCGTTCTTGATTGCTCTGATTGCAATAGACCTGAGGAACCTAATGGATATTTATCTTTCTTTAATAAAGTCTTTGTTTTCCGACGGGGACGATATTTGTAATCAGGATGTTCCTTCATATGTACAGCACGTAATCGTTTTGCTTCATCAATGAAAGGCCTTTTTTCTGTTTCGGACAACAATTTCCATTCAGCACCTAAACGTTTTGATATCTCTGAGTTATGCATTTTTGGATTCTCTTGTGCCATTTTTCTACGTTGACCACGTGACCATACCATAAAGGCATTCATTGGCCGTTTAACACGATCGATATTTTGATTTTTGGCGCTTGAGTTATTATTATGTGATGTTGTTAACGATTGTTGTGGTTGATGTGGATTAACAGATCCACCGGATCCAGGTCCACCGCTAATACCACCCGGGCCACTTTGTGAATGATGTGATGGATTATTTGACGGTGGTTGGCTATTTTGTGGCTGATGTAATCCACTTAATTGATTTGATGGTGCTTGTGATTGTTGATGTGACGGATGTAAACCCGTTAATTGGTGTGGATGATGGGCCATAGCTTGAGCATGATGTTGAGCTAAACTCATGGTTGGAGCATGCCCTAATGAACTTAACGTCCCATATGCACTATGTAAGCCACTATGTTGGGGCGGCATAGTCGCGTGTAGACTACTGCCTTTCAAGTCTGTTTCCATAGTCAACATATCGTGATGCCCTGTCGAGTACAGCTTGACAAATTTTTATGAAACACTCGAACACAAAAAATTGTTGAGAAAAAATGTTGAATTTTTTATTTATCAACAAAAATAGAAATTATTTATTTTTAAATCACAAACAAGTTCACTGGAATTTATTGCAGTTTTTAAAGTAAACAGTTCACATACACAAATTTTAAACAAATATTTCACTTGCATAAACAAAATTGACTTAAAGTTAATTCGTAATAACAGTCTGTCATTGTTTAACGTTTGCCGAAAATTACCTTTCTTTTTGTTATTGAAAAATCATTTTGGAAAAACTACCCTCACAAAACACAAAATGTAATAATAAAAAACTACAATCGAAAATAATTATGTTGTTGTTGTGAGATGACACCACTAATTCTCTGACACAGTGTGTCCGTTGCTTATGCGTTCTTTTGTATTGCTGATACAAAAACAAAAAACTACTATAAACATCAAATACAATAACTATTACAATGGAAATAAACAAACGACAATCGAATGACTTTTACAAGACAATTTTTCAGACAATAATAAATGTTTGGCAAAGTAATGCAAGCTTGCCGAAACATGAAACACGTTTGACTATGAATTCAATACAGAAATAAAGACCCGGTGCGTTTCAGCATTTCAGACGACACAACGTATATTTACCCCCACTTAATGTAAGTAAATATTATTGACTGGCATATACGCCTGCTGCCATCATTTCAATGGACCAATAACAAATGCGCGGACATATATGTGGGGGAAACCTTCGGGGTGTGTTCAGTTTATTCAAATGTACCCCCACTTTATAGCTTACATCCCAATCGTAAAAACATAATACATATCCAACTCATTCTATTTAACGAAGTACCACGTGTATCTATCTTTTATTAACTATAACGTTTGCGCGTTATCGTCCTTTAATCGTTTTTACGTTATATATTTTTTTTTTTCTGTAGAAAAAAAAAACAGAAAAAAAATAATAATAAAACAGGAGAAGAAATAATTTTAATTATAATTTTATGCTTCGGCCGATTACTAATTATTGCTCTTGGGCAAAGTTGAATTTTCATTTTGATGAATGGTATGAGGATTGAATTTTCCTTTTTTTTAAATGGGAAAAATATGTTATTAGGTAGAGGGAAAAAATAATGAATTAATTAAAAATTAATAAAGAAAATGGTTCTTGACGTCCTTTCTTTAAGGAATCCACTTTTATATACCTACCTATATATATATATATATATATATATATATATATATATATATATATATATATATATATATCGTGGTGATGTAATTTAAAAAATTGTTGTACTACCTACGGGGTGAAACAAGTGATAATTATTGTTGAGTTATTAAGCTACCTAAGAAGTTTTCAGGTATATTAAAAAAAAAAAAAAAAAGAACTAAACAATAATAGGGACTTTAATTATGATTAAAAAAATGTTTTTTAATGAATTAATTATTTTAGTTAGTCAATTATACGATTTATAGTATAATGATGTCAAAATAATTAATAAATTATTGTTTAGATCGTTAGTTATGGATTTATTGTTTTTTAGGTGCATAGTTTTTGTTAATTTTTTCCTAATAAACTTATTTATACTTTTTTTTTTTTTTAAAGAAATAATAACCTTATTATATTATATATTATATTATATACATGATTATATGTATTATATAAAAAGGATATTATTGTTATGTTTTATCCTTTTTTATTTTATACGGAGTAATATTCAATTCATTCATCGCATCATTTCCACTTTGATTGATTTTCTTTATATAGAAATGTCTTTCTATATCGTAAAGGTCCGAAATTAGTCCATTTTTATCAGTTAATCGCGTGTAATAGATCCAGATTACATATTTATTACATATTAGTATTATTTTAATTTCTTCCGTTCGGTGTAAGTAGTAGGTAACAAATGGGGAGGTTTACTAACCTGGTAAGTAGGCGTTTCTAGGACATTTTTACTGACCCCTAAAGAACAAGGTATTTGTATGCAGACTATGTCTACTAGGACTTGATAGGTTTGGCGATTGCAGCTAACTTTGATATAGCAATAACTATTGTATACCTAAGCAAAACTTGTGTCCTTGTGCAGAGTGAATCTGCATCATGCCTGATTTGAAACAAGATAAACTAATTATTTTAAAATTTCAAATTCGCCACCTATACCTAGATCAGTTTTTGTATTATATATACGTATTTCGACTGTAAAGTAGTCATCATCAGTATAAATTAGCAAGTCGTAATTTACGATCTTTGACAATTACAAATAGATAGTAAATCGAAATCAATAGACAAAAATAAAAATTAAACAAAATAAATAAAAATATAATAAATTTTTATTGAAATTACTCTTGTTAAAATTGATTTCATTCGATTTACTCTTGTTAACATCACTCATATTAAAATTACTCTTATATTGTCTCGGGATATGTTATTCGTTGCTAATTTGGTGACATTTTTTTGATGAAACTGGTATCCTGAGACAATATAAGAGTAATTTTAATAAGAGTATGGGTAGGTAGGTACTTTATCTCGCTACACGAGATAGATTTTGAAAATATTATTTGAAATCGAAATTTGGTGGAAGTGTCGATACATATTTGAAATAGTGGAAGCGGTGGGAAATAACAGTACAGGTTTTAGTCTTAATATGACGGTAGCTGGAGATATAACAATAAAACGTGGCGAAGCCGCCGGTATAAGCTATAGTTTAAAATAATTTTTTATTTTAACACCAAAAAATTCAATTTATTTTCCCGCCGCTTCCAAATACTAATTATCACTTATTTTCGAGTTCCATCATCAGTTCATCAGTTCAATCAAAGTTCAAACAAACAAACGAAAGTGAAGTTAAATAAAAGCTTTTAAAAATTGTATTGCGGTATGTTAAAGTCTAAGATTATGCAATTTTGAGTTTCAGATATTTTACTCTGGTAGGTAGTTAGCAAGTTATTTAATATAAAAGTAAGCAATTTCTTTTGTACACAAGCTATTTAGTATAAAATGGTAAAACACAATTTATAATTCACACAAATTTAAATTGTGTTCAGTCTCAAACACAATTATTGCGACTAATTGTGTTGACACTACCTACAGCTTTGATCCATTTTTATAAATGTTAATCTACGAATGATTTCTAATGATTTAATGATTTTTCTAATGTTTATGTATGATTTTTATTGCTTGAAACTTTTTATAATAGAAAAAATAAAAAGGGACATCTTTTGAATTTTATCAAGTTTTAAAATAAACAAAATAGATGGCACTATTAAACAAAAATATAGAATACGCTTGAACTAGCTTGAATAGGTTTGAACGATACTCTATTACCTCTATATACAGAATGTAGTCTATGAATAGACCAACAACACAAACCTTTTACATTTAAGATTATATTTTTTAAATCGTCGAAATTTATTAATTTATTGTCAAATAAATATAAAATATATTACATTTTTTGACATCAAATGCTTGCTCTGGCATTCTGGACCCATGCTCTACCAACTGAGCTACCTTAGATGTTATGGTAGTGCTATGCATATGATCTTTCACTATCATTTTTGATGCGATTGTATTATTAATTTTGTTTATTTTACTATTAACATATTTTCAAATTGTTTTTTGTAAACTAGCGTCTATTTATTTCCTTTGTTAGTATGGTTGCCTTTCGGTTATATTATACCAACGGAAGCGACTAGCGTTTACTTACTTTGACATTTAAGTAATATGTCTGAACATTGATAACATTTTTTGACATCAAATGCTTGATATGAAAAATCATACACATTTAGATGTGTATGATTTTCCAAATATGTGATCATACACATTTAGATGTGTATGATTTTCCCCATCGTTTCATGTGTATGATTTTTCATATCAAGCATTTGATGTCAAAAAATGTTATCAATATTCAGACATATTACTTAAATGTCAAAGTAAGTAAATGCTAGTCGCTTCCGTTGGTATATTATAACCGAAAGGCAACCATACTAACAATGGAAATAAATAGACGCAATTTTACAAAAAACAATTTGAAAATATGTTAAAATATATTATTTTCCAAGAAGTAGTCAATTAGCCTATTCAAAATTTTAAATAAACAAGTGAAAATAACAACTAACTGAATTTATAGTTTAAATACCTGGTATATACTGAGTGTATACCGGGAAAACTTTTGCATTTTTGATATCCCAATGGCCAGCCATTAGGTTTCAAGCCTTTACTTTCTGTGGAATTTTCGTAAGAAAGAAAATACCCTGTGTCACTAGTTCATATAGCCCTGTAATATTATTTAAAAAAATTATATTTGTATCTTTTACTTTTCGTTAGTAATTGAATAAATAACCTTAAATATTTTTCAAAAGATTTGTTGTTCCCGAGACCTGACTTGAATTTACCCACTATAATTTTTACAAAACAGTAAAAACTTTGAAAGTCAGTCAATATAAAAAAATATTATTACTTTGAACTAACGAAAAACATGGTTTCATTTTATACAAAAACTACAATAAAAAAAACACTGAAATATATATCGTAGTATATCTAAACTCTTAGTACGGGTGAATAAACTGAAATTATGAGCACAGCTATCAATGAAAGACTAAAAGACTAAAGAGATAGACATTTATCCGTGAATAACCTAACTTTTGAGAGAGAAAATTCAGTTGTCTATCTTGGGGTTGAACTGAACGTCAGCAATAAAATGGCATTGGAAATCAACAAAAGGATATTAGTGGGCAACAGAGTGTTTTACACGGACGCCTAATTATTGAAATCAACCTATCAACCTATCCTACTCTCGCGAGCTACAAAGCTCAAAATGTGTAAACCCTTAATCATATCGGTTTTCACATATGGAGGCGTTGAATACCGCAGATACAAATGCTTTGATAAATATTTGGCCCAATTTTTGGAAAATGGAGAGTGTTGCAGACGATACAACAAAGAACTAAATGAGCTCTGTAACAGCGAAGATATAGTACGATTCTCGAAGGCAAGGCCACATGAATGTACATGGTTGGAGCAGTAAAACTAAGGATAGAAGCTTGTGGAGAAATATTGTGAAGGAATCCCCCCCCCCCCCGCGGTTGTGAACATGTAGTATGGATGAACACGAAAAGCAAAAAAGATTCCTCAATGAAATTTGATTCCTTTAAGAACTTTGAAAACTGGAAATTTTGGTAAAAAGCATCATTATACACAAGTAAATTGCCTATATGAAAGTAGATTTAAGCCATACGCGCACCGTAACTGTTGTTTTACAAGGATTGGACAGGATATTAAGCCTCTGTATCTGTAAACCAAACAATTGTGCAACTCAAATTTCAAACGTAGTGTTATATGACCGACGTTCGGACGTTACGTACCAAAGTTGCATATTACCGGTTTTGTAATTCAAGATACTAAACTCCAAAAATAAAATTTTGTAATTGACTAACTGACTGATCATCAAAACTTCTAGGATATTTTTAGTAAGTTCATTTGACAAAACCTGTAGTCAGTTGATTTTTGGTAGGTATGTTACTTTTAGGGTAAAACCACCTAAAAATAATCTAACATACATATAGACATGCCCAATGTGACTAATAGAATCCGCGTACATATAAATATGTACGGGCTCTATTGGTGACTTTTTTAATAAGATCCGGAGTGTGCTTTCGATATTTGAAAGACCTAGTTTATTAATGGGCAAAATTAGTTGAGATAGGAGGGGTTTTTATAGAAAGAGGGAAACACAAATAGAAAAGTTTATCACCAGTAAAGATGCTGAAGATAAATTTTTCTACAACTTTCTTCACAGAACATTTTTTCATAGATGTAAAATAGTTGACCGTAAATCCATTTACCATATTAAAACAACGGAATACTCCACCTCCACACTTTTTTCTAATTTAGATTTTTTATTCCAAAGAGGACCAGAAAAAAAATAAAAATAAGTAGAATAATTTGTTTTTATCTTTCAGTATCTTTTATCGTAAAATTCTGTTTTATTTCACTGTACTAAACGGTATAGTTTTAATGTATTCGTTACTTATGTTAAAACTTAGTAGAGGTTATACCTAAAGCTTAGTTTATTTACAGCTTTATTCAACATTTTCCATGTTCTATGTATGTACATGTACTTACTGGGTACATAATATAAGGTAAAACCATACCCTATGGTTTTCTGATAAACTTATATGCAGCGAGTAATTTATATTATCGTTATATTTCTATATAGTTTATTTCTTATTAGAGTAGAAATAATTTTGTTTTTGAGGGAGGGACAATTTGTGTCACTAATTATTTGATCAGACCCTGTAAGAAATTAAGGGAAATAAACAGCACGGCGTTTTCCTCTACAGTTAATTTTAGGGAAGGAGATTGAAAAAATAGAATGAATGCTTTTATATTAATGGGTAACGCAATAAGAAGCAAAACATTATTATATTGTAAAAGCTAATGTCTTTGAGAAGACTATGATGATTTTATTTTGAACACTTTTTAGAATGCCAATTTGTAATAAAAGCTTGCACTTTAGTTTTTCTTCTAAAAATAAACTTTTTTTAATTATTATACTAGTCAATATATTTTTCCCCGAAACTAGGAAAATTAAAACATTTATAATATTTGTTTAATTTAATAAATTTTTCAGTTGTTCAAATGCTTCATTTTTTCAAGAAAAAACCTTCAGTAATAAAATTCCGGTTTTGTGTGATGTTTCGTGTGATATCAGTATTTAAACACATGAGCTTCACATCTTTTCTTAAATTATTTTTTAAATTTATTTTTACTCATTCGATTGCCAACTATATTCATTAATTCACTGTATTCATTGTTCCTGAAATTTAACTACAAAAATTAATGAAATTTCACTGTGAATTAGTGAAATTTCAAAACCGATTCATTTTTAGAGAATACATTATATTTACCTACCATAGTATTATAATAATTGATTGAAGAATCATTTGTTATTGGTCAACAATAATTATTAATCAATCACTTGTATATTAATCAACTAATTTTCATTTATAGAGTTATTTATGGCTCATGTTATATGAAATATACCATCCTCGGTGTACAGTACTGAGTACAGCATATAATATTATATACCAACCTACAATGTATCACATCAAAATTTTATGAAAACAGTGTGGTGTCCGCACTCTACACAGTACATACCTAGGTAATGTATTATATATGTATATGTATATGTTAAATATATAGTCTACGGCAAAATAATATTTAAACTGACGAATAAAGTTACAATATAAAGCAATCATCAACATATGCTAGCTTTAGCATTTTGTTGAAAGCGTAATATATACAAACGAACTAGGACAGAATGTCTAAGGTTTGTCTATTTTAGCAAGCTTTCATTTAACTTCACATCTTCTTTTTTATATATGTTTAGTTCACGCCAAATCTTACCATGTAATTAAGCTAGAGTTTTGAAATTTCCCACATGTCCATAAATTACGTGATAATGCAATATATTATATCGTTCTGTATATGATGGTTCTGTTCGAAATTGTTCGCTGAAATAGAAATCTGATTAAAAACATACATGTAAAAAGAGCCGAGTTTTCGGGGAAATCTTTAATATAATAGTTGCTCTTTAAAAAGTGATGATATAGGATAGAGGACCGAACTATTTACCAAGTGTGAGTGAAATGAAAAAAACGTAAGGAAAATTAAAGTTTTTCGATTTTTCTTATCAGTTTCAAACTATTTCGAATCGAACCAGGTGCATAATAGCACATGCTTCCACTTCCTTCTATGATTCTTCCAATTTTCCAACAACATCCAATTGAACACCTCCTGTTAGGTAGACAGTCTGTTCATAACACAAATCATTACCAATGATTTGTTATTCACTTAAGTATAATTAGAGTGAGGGCCACAAGCACACATCAACATAAGAACATCATGTCTGTGCAAGCCAACATACAACATACTAAACAACATTTGTATTATGAACAAACCGTCTCCCTAACAAAAAGTACTCCACTATTGGATGTTGTTGGAAAATGGGAGGATTATGAAAGGAACTGGAGGCGTGTGCTATTAGCCCCTGATTCGATTCACCCTGTATATATGTATATACATATATATATGTGTATATACACACATTTATTTATAGTCATATAAATAATTTTCAAGGACTCTGCATGCAGTGCCTGAATCATTCTGTATGTATATAAAGTTGTACGGAGCTATGTGTACACACACATATGGTGGAAAACTAGCTTATGAGAATTGGTTCGTTGGTTTGGTTCTCTGCTTATTTGCCCTGTGTTGTAACTTGCTTCGAATGTTGTGAACAAATTCTGTATGGATGTGTTTGAATACGTGGACAGACCAAATACAACGATTGGTAAACATTCTAGAAAATTATATTTACCATTAAATATAACTGAAGTTATCATTCTCATAGGAATGTTCAAAATTAGAACGAGATAATCATATATCATTATAGTTATGAAGCCTGATTCACATTCGTAAAATATATCGTAAAAATATAAATCGAAAACTTTGTCGTCTATTTAGTCTTTATTTCACTCTCCTTCCGGGTCAAGTTTCTGGCATGCCTCATGAATCTACCTATTCTAATCCTTATCTTATTCCAAGTATAAGATGACGAGACCCGAAAGACCATCACGACGTTCGGTTTTGGGAAGGGACATAGAAAGCACCGATGCTGAGCTGATGTATGCAAATGATCCTTGAAAGTGTCAGATTAAACGAAATATGTTCCGTGTGTCCGCTTTAAGACTACTAAATACTATCCGTCGCTTTAGACAATGTGGAAATAATGAACGCGCCATATATTTCTGAATTAAACTTCTGATGGTACTGAATGACCCAAGAATTAATCTTACCACAACACGAGTATGTAATCTTTTTGTTTCGAGTATTGTGGTATATTAAGTTTTACTTTTTGAATAACAATATGCATCCATTATGTTACGATATTATGAATAATTTTCGTCTAATAAGGTTTTCAAATAGTTTATGAAATGTATTGTGATAAGTCCATATAAGGCGTTTGACCGCTTATAAGAACACAGAAATCATCTAGCGACTTAGGTATTGAAGGAAAACATCCAATGAGGCAACTGATATTTACAATATAAGTTCCGGCAGGAGTAGAAATTCAAAAGAGATGCGGTGGCTTCATGTAATCCCTCGTAACAGGTCAGGCAAAATCTACTTAGAAATTTCAACTAGAAAAAGTTAGACGAAGAGATGATCTTGCAATAAAAATAAATTTCTCTTATTAACGATTCTTCGGTGGAGGACCGTTTGTATGGATTAAATATGATTTGCAATCTCTTCTAGCGAGCTGTAATGTGCATCCAAACATAGAATTAATTACACGAGACTAATTTTTAGCCAGCATAGAGGTGGCATACAATAGATATTTCATGTAACATCCCCCAAAAGAAAAACGAACGTGTAGAATCAACAGTTACTTTAACAAAAATCGTAATAAGACTTTTGTTTTAAATCACCATAAATGCTCTAAATACCGTAAATTCCATTGTTTTATTTTAAGATTTAGTCTACGTTGATTCGATTCATTAGAGTAGTAATTGAGACACACAATATAATATATATCGGTCGATAGTGGTGAATAAAACCGACCACTCGTTCTGAAACATTGACGATGGTTCAGTAAACTCTTCTACAGCCTGCCATAGTTGGTGGGTTGTGTTGTAAGCTATGATGCAATATCGTTCGTTCGTACTCTCTTACACTTTCCCCATTTTCGACCTCATTCTATTCTTAATCACCCTATACTGATTCTCGTATGATGAGAATGGTTAGTTAAGCTATATATGGAATAACTATATATATAGATATATATATATATATACTCGTTGTAGTAATGGTTACTATAACATACATGATGTTGCCTTTTATTCTACAGAAACGGTTTGTTTGTTTTTAATAAATTTTCAATGCTCTCTCTGCAGTTGGGATGTATATATGTTAGTATACTCTCCGATCCAGAGCCAGTCTCTACAACTGAGATGAAAACTGTTTTCATTTTTGAGTATGATGTATGGAAAATATATACTTACAGTATATGTATGTATATAAGATACTGTATACAGGATGTTTGAACATAATCCTCACACGTAAATAGTAATTATCCCACCAAAACAAAAAAAATGTTCAAGTTCAAGTTGCCGAATAAAAAAAGTAGTGATATACCAGCAAAAACATAAATGTTCGCCTTCAAAAGTGATACGGAAATTTAGATAGATAGATAGATTGTAGAGGCTATACTTCGACCAAAAGGTCCATTGTGATGCCTAAGGATGTGAGGATGTGAGTGGAGTGGAAGGAATTTTTGTGTATAGACTAGGAATTGGTAGGGTATGCGGCTGCAGCCGACTATGATAGGAACTATGCCGATATTCATCTGGAGTTCGTGAAGGAAACTGCAGAAAACCTTCTCAAGCATAGCTGGATGCTTCGTTTCTTATCCATACGCCGACAGTTTAGTCAATTAACCGTCCCTTTTTTTTTCTTTATAATTGACAAACTGCCGATGTCGGGATTCGAACCCATAAACTTCCAGTTTCCAAGTAGACATACTGCACAGACATAAGCATAGCCGGCTATTTTCGTTCTTGTCCATTACGCCGAAAGTTTAGTCAATTAACTGCCCAACTAATTGCTTTTTAATTGAAAAACTACCGGCGTTGGGTATGGAACACGCAACCTCCCACTTCCAAGCAGAGCGGCTTTGACTGCACGACCAATTCGACTGATCACCTCGTAAATACAAAATGCACAATAATATTACAATAGGGAATATGCATGAAAATTTTTTTTCACATTTATTTTCAGAATATGAAAATACTGTTAATACTGTAATAATATTTAGAAACGAAATTAAAATCCGACAAATATCACGGAAGCTATAAGCTTTTAAAGATCATTATCTGTCTCTTTCTTGCAAAAATACTAAAAACGCAGTTTTACGTGTATTTTAAATGGTGAAAGTGTAATATGACGTCACATAACATATCAAGAGGACTATCACCCTCTTTGTCTAATCGGGAATTTCAATCATTCATATCTCGCTTATTTTTAAAGTTATTTAAAAAGAAATTTTATCTTGATATTTGTCAAGTAAATATGCTTCAATTCAAGTGAACAAAAGTTTTTATGCATATTCCCTATTGAAAATAAATAAAATTTCCTTAAAACTTTATAATCACCTCTACACTTAAAACACAATTTTACATCATCAATTTTTTAGTCTGTTTATGGACGGCATTCATAAATACATTGAAATAACAAAGGTAACTTCAAAGTTTATTAATTTTTTTCCCCTGTTGAAGAATACTGCAGTAGGTAATACACAAAAAAACAAAAAAACATAATAAAATTCAAACCAAAAACTCTGTCTAAACAAAATTTTTTTTTGGAATATTAACTTTTATAACCCTGTAAAAATATACATACATGTATAGCCAGCGTTAAATGTCAAGCTATAATTTAAAAATTTTATAATAGGGAATATGCATGAAAATTTTTTTTCACTTCAATTGAAGCATGTTTACTTGACAAATATCAAGGTAAAATTACTTTTTAAATAACTTTAAAAATAAGCGAGATATGAATGATTGAAATTCTCGATTAGACAAAGAGGGTGATAGCCCTCTTGATATGTTATGTGACGTCATATTACACTTTCACCATTTAAAATACACGTAAAACTCCGTTTTTAGTTTTTTTGCAAGAAAGAAACAGATAATATAATCTTTAAAAGCTTATAGCTTCCTTGATATTTGTCGGATTTTAATTTCGTTTTTAAATATTATTACAGAATTAACAGTATTTTCATATTCTGAAAATAAATGTAAAAAAAATTTTCATGCATATTCCCTATTGATTTGTGCCTTATTTAGATAGATATATCTTGGCGTCTAAAAAATATTGCACTTCGAACTCATGGTCCATTGTGCTCCCCCTTCTATCTCAGTCCGAGGAGACTCACTTCTCCCATATGTTGGCCATAGCCTGGAGCTTGCTTATCAGGTCCGCCCGAAGGTTCATATATTCGGGGTGAGATGCACCGAATATCCTGTATCTGCTGTAACCTAGTGGTTCGCACTCAAAGATAATGGGGCTGGATGTTTCTTCCTCCTCGCCACAGAATCTGCACACAATGGATCCGTTATAGAGTCCTATTGTGTGCAGATGCTTCCCCAAGGGATAATGCCCGGTAATGAATCCAGTAACCCTCGGCAGTTGCATCCTGTTCAGCCTCAGTGCATCGAGAAATAATGTGCCTTATTTTTTCGAAAACCGAATAAATAAGGCACAAATCAATTATAAAATTTTCTAAATGATAGCTCAACTTTTGACGCTGACTGTACAGTACATTGTACAGTCTAGTTAAGTTTAGTTCGGTCTGTATAACGGTTAAGCAAATTTGGATCTTAGGAAAAAATTATTATTGTATGGAGACTGTTCATAAATGATTCGCATTATTCCATTTGCGCAAATTCGCAAGTACTTATACGAAATTCAAAAACGATTAGAGACAGTGAGCAAAAATTATTTGCGTGTTCAGGCAAATGTCGGAGTATCTTTCAACAAAATTCCCGAACATTCCTTTTAAAACAAATCTAAATAGTTTTACCACAATTTCAACTTAAACATCTGTAAATACTGGGAGATTACATAGGCATGCGTATGAATATGCGTGTGAATATATGTATGAATAGGGAATATGCATGAAAATTTTTTTTCACATTTACTTTCAGAATATGAAAATACTGTTAATACTGTAATAATATTTAAAAACGAAATTAAAATCCGACAAATATCAAGGAAGCTATAAGCTTTGAAAGATTATTATCTGTCTCTTTCTTGCAAAAATACTAAAAACGGAGTTTTACGTGTATTTTAAATGGTGAAAGTGTAATATGACGTCACATAACATATCAAGAGGGCTATCACCCTCTTTGTCTAATTGGGAATTTCAATCATTCATATCTCGCTTATTTTTAAAGTTATTTAAAAAGTAATTTTACCTTGATATTTGTCAAGTAAACATGCTTCAATTCAAGTGAAAAAAAATTTTCATGCATATTCCCTATTATATATAGATAAACCATACCTGCGCAGTTATATAAAACACAAGTAATATTGTTAACATCGCTGTGCGTGTGTAGAAGTGAAATAAACAGCATTCGCAGTGATAAAGTACTCAATATATACATGGTATTTACACAAGTAAATCAGTTATTATAATTCTTGTTTCATTGAATAGTAGGTAAAAATCATCAAAAATATAATTGAAAATTTTGCCATAGTCTAATAATTTAAGATATTAGTGAATAAAAAATTTTTTTATTTTTTTGACAATTTAATATTATTTTGATTAAACAATTTTAACTGTCTATTTTTAAATAATTTTAATTTTATTTAATTCAAATTGATTACCTTAAATAATAATTGTAAGAAGAGTCGTTCAGAAAATAAACGAGCCATAACACTTCTTGTGTAATATTACTTTTTAAGAGACAATATGAGTGGAAATAGTTTCGACAGATATCTATTTAAGGTACATGAAGTGCGTGCAATAGAAAGCTCTTCTACAAAATTCAACGTAAAATCTATCATATTTTAAATTTGTTTTTTGTAAACTAGCGTCTATTTATTTCCATTGTTAGTATGGTTGCCTTTCGGTTATATTATACCAACGGAAGCGACTAGCGTTTACTTACTTCGACATTTAAGTAATATGTCTGAACATTGATAACATTTTTAAGATAGCTCAGTTGGTAGAGCATTGGCCTAGAATGCCAGAGGTCGTGGGTTCGATCCCCTTCCCTAGATGTGTATGATTTTTCATATCAAGCATTTGATGTCAAAAAATGTTAAAATCTACCATTTAAATAATGAAATAGTACATTACCATTATTTAATTGGTTGCAAAATATCAATATATATATATATATATATATATATATATATATATATATATGTATATTGTATATATATATATATATATATATATATATTTAATATCAAAATAAATATATATCAAAATTTATTCACTAAGTAAATCATAACGTTACTTATGCGCCACCCATTAGTGGTATACGCCACTGATAAATGTTGAAAACATAAAAATAATATCACAATATAATTAATAAAATATTTTTGATCAATTTTTCAATTGAATCGTTTTTATCAATAATACAGATAGTATTTTTTTTTCATAAATTATAAATCTTGTTTTTTTTGTTTGCTTGCTTGCTTGTATACTCAGAGGAAAACTACATCACAAAAAAAATATATTTATTTAAAAATAATAATAATAATAATTTTTTTGTACTAATATTTAAACAAATCATCAATACATATATAATTTTTTACTTTATTAAATAATAAATTACAATCAATTCGTACATGATGGTATTGTGTTTTACCATAATAAAAAAAAAAAATCAAATATATTGGTCGGGGTATATACATTGTTTTATTGTAAAATTGTACAATCGAACTGTTGTAAAAAATAATATTTGAAAATTTTTATTTTATTTTCACTGATTGTTAAACTTTGTGTTTTGTTTCAATCCAAAAGTCCAGTTAGGTGAATCTGTAATACGTTCTAATTGATTAATAATTCTGAAGTGAAAAAATTACACTTTTCCCAAAAATCGAACAACGGATCTCTTACGTACGCGGTAATCGTGCTACTGATTCGGTCACAAATGTTATTCTCGTTTGACATGTAATTTATATTTTTAACTCATGTTAATTTAATTTGATTTATCTATTGTTAAATTGTTTACACTACGGTTTGTTTGATACTTAAAATATATTATGTTGGTAATATCTGTCATAATGGTATTCTGGCAATATATATATAGATAAAAACAAGAAATGTTTACAAGGAGGAGGTGAATAATGTATGTACACGTCAAGCCACAATATCATCTATGGCCGAACCGCGAATGGAAGATGCAGATGTGTAATTCTTTCATTTCAGTATATGTAATCAGTGGCGAATTTATCGGGTAAGCAAGTTGGGCAACTACCTAGCGCGGCAAATGTTCAGGGGTGGTAATCAGACCCATCAGTATACCATTTGGTGGTATGCCCATAAAAATGATTACATTTTGAATTCATTATGCTACTTGTGTTTTTTATCTACGATACATTTTAAGGAAAAGTCAGTGCGTTCAGCAGTACATTCAATCAAGTAAAGTGGTACGATCACCTAGAAATCCAAATACTATAATTCCATCTATAATCGACAAATTTTGACCGTTGACACCTAAAGAATATTGCACCGGATAATTGAATGAATGATGATAGTACGAATTATATTATTGATCTCTATTCTCTATAATTCAGGATATTGATTCTCTATAACCAGCACTTGTTTGGGCGTCAACATACAGCGTCGAGCTAATTTGACAGTGAAAGATATCTCATTTTTCTACAGGGTGTCCCATAAGTTACGGACACAACTGAAGGTATGGATAGAAAATAGGGATATGCATGAAAATTTTTTTTCACTTAAATTGAAGCATGTTTACTTGACAAATATCAAGGTAAAATTACTTTTTAAATAACTTTAAAAATAAGCGAGATATGAATGATTGAAATTCCCGATTAGACAAAGAGGGTGATAGCCCTCTTGATATGTTATGTGACGTCATATTACACTTTCACCATTTAAAATACACGTAAAACTCCGTTAAAAACTTAGTAAAACTTAGTATTTTTGATATTTGTCGGAGCTTCCTTGATATTTGTCGGATTTTAATTTCGTTTTTAAATATTATTACAGTATTAACAGTATTTTCATATTCTGAAAATAAATGTGAAAAAAATTTTCATTAATATTCCCTATTGAACTCTGAGACGAAAAGTCCTTTACCATTTTTTAATTAGATGTACAGGTAATTAGTTATTAATTAAAATAAGAAACTATATCTGATCCAACAGCGGGACAACTTTTGAATGAAGCTTTTTTCATACCTATTATAGTTTTATGAAAAAAAGTATTTCTCATAATTATTATAGAAAAACAGCTATGCGCGATTAAAATATTTAGGGGTGGTTGCCCCTCGGTCGGATCTTGTTCAAGCAGGGATGACCAGACAAGTTTTTTTGCCGGAAAAGCAGTTAAATATTTTGCATATTTACTTTGTAGTAAATTATAAACAAAAATCGATTATGTCAAAAACATTTATTAAAATAAACATTTAATAAAAATACTATTAAAAAAAAGATTCGAAAAAAAAGAACTCGTGTAAAAATGATAAAAACAAATACAATATTATAATAGCAAAATAAAATATAGGAATTAATAAAATGATTATATGATCAAATAAATAATAAATAAAAAATAATATTTATCAACATTATTTATTTGTTTAAATACATAAATAAATAATGAATGCAATGACAGACAACATGCTTGGGACAATAATATGCGACAGACAGGCCAAAACTCATTATGAAGAACCAACCTAACGTTGTGATCAACATACAACACGACTAGAGAGTTCTCTGAATTAAATTTTTTTATTTCGTTGAGTTAAAAATTACGGAAGTAAAAAAAAATAGTGGTGCGCGCGATCTCTGTCAACTAAACGTATATAAAACTATTGTGTATGATCACTAGGGCATTTCACCAAAGAGGTATCATCATATCATCAACTATGTGTTATGTTTTGTTCAATAAAATAGAACCAAACTGAAAAAAAATGTTCTCAATTGTTAACATGTATTATCTTTAAGGACGTTCATGTATGAAGCTTAATAGTAAATAAAATAATTTCATGTATAAAATCAACCCACGAACTCAGGCATTCTTGGCTAATGCTTTACTTATAAGTCAAATTAAGTAAATGCTAGTCACTACTTTTATTCGTTGGTATAATATAACCGAAAGGAAACCGTACTAACAATGGATATAAATAGGCGCTAGTTTACAAAAAAACAATTAATAAATAGATTAGTTTAATAATATTTTTTTCAGGTCGAATCATTTTTTTTGCATTCGAGTGTATCATATTCAGCCGTACAGTTCGTTGTGTGTCATTATTATTATTACTGATTGTCACCGGTCTGTGTGTGTGTGTTGTGTAAAAAAATAAACTACAAAAGTACTTTATGCTGTTGTTGTTGTTGTTGTTGTGTTGTAATCTACCTTCTAAATCATCACAGACAAACAAACTGTTTAACAATAATTTATTACTGTAGATATTTATGTGGTTTATAAAAAAATTATAAAATCATATAAAAATAAAACTGTGACTGTCTAAACTTTAAATCGACCATTTCATGTAGAAATTTTAGGCTGATTTTAATGAAACATCACCAAATTTCTACCATGATTTTTTCCCCATTTAATTGATTTTGCTAAAATAATAGTAATTGATATTTTCGTAGGGTTGTTTTAGTTATATTTGGTCTAAGATATATTACGTTTGATACATCGATGGATTCATATCGATCCGACTAGTGGCTAAGATCAAATATGAGGTTGAAAACGAGATCAATAATATATCTAAGTTTTGGTAATAAAAATCTACATATTTCAACTATACCGATTTTCTTTGGTCCCATATATCTTATTTGTATGGTATAAATGATCCACCTTAGTATTTATCAACAAGTAAAACCTTGGCTGCTACTTTTAAATTAGATTTACTCCTAACTTAAATTGAAAATTTATATTAACTCGAAAACTGTGAGACTTAGGTAAACACTATTTTGGGTTTAAATTATCGCAAGTGGCCAACCCTACCACCCTTTTCAGTATTTCCCAGTGGTAATTAAATACTTTAAATATTGAAGACCTAATTTACAATTAGGTTTTTTTGTAACTGGGGACCATGATTGGCTTATAAGTTATATCTTTATTTCCTTAAAGTCAAATCTTCATTCATATGTTGTTGTTTTTTACTGAATCTACCCAAAAATGTCTTTAAGTGTGGAATTATTATCGGTGTTACGTGATTTGTGTTACTTTGTTCCATATTTGTAGGTATATATACATTGTGGGTGTTCCAAGACTTTTTTAAGTAACTGTCAATCACTATCATAAAAACAAAAGGTACTGATTAAAAAATTCGAAGTTTTGACACAATATGTCACAATATAATTATAATCGGATGTTTAAAAGATCAGTTAGTATTTTTTAAATATTATAAATGCTTAAAATTGGTTAATGTTATTTTTGTATATAAAATCTAATTATTTAATTGTTACGGTTCTTATAATAAATTTTTATGTGATTCAAATTAAAAAAAAAAAGTTTAATTTCTTTCTTAAATATTACCTATAAGTATCTACATAAAAAAAACATCATTGGTTATGATGAATTTGTGTGTAAATTATCATTACAAATTTGTGTCGATTATAAACCATATATTTTTTATTAAGGTTTGTACACACGGTGTACAAGAAACCACTGACAACGTAGCAACCTGCCCCGATCTACAGCAACCTGTAGATTAACTACGCCATTTGCAAATCATATTATCGTATTCAATAGACGCTTTTTTTTAACAGCATACTGAAAAACTAAAAATTAAACATCTATAAAAGCATTGGGCGTTTTGTTTTGTTTTTTAATAAAAACAGAGTGTTCGCGATAATGAGTTGCGCATCGATGCTCCAGAGAAACGCACCTTTTTATGTTCTTGTCAAACAAATGTAACCGATCGATTGTGCGTCACAACTAAAACGTGTGTTTTTATTAGTAACGCACTAATACAAGTGTGTTTTTAGTTATTTTGCAACTATAAATTATGAAATTAATTTATTGTATTGAGCTTTACCTACTTTGTGCGGAACTTTGCAACATGCACGATTAATTTAAGGCTTTTTGATAAAGATTTGATTGCTACACGCGTTTTGATTCCATAAAAATAATTTCGAAGAGTAAATTTAACAGAAGTCACAAGAGTAATCGATAAAAGGAAAATGACACTATGGAGGTTTAAAAATATGAGGATATACTACATCATCTGAATCAAAGCCCATCATCCCTATTAAAACTCTCTTTGTTTGCTCTCTTTCCATCTTATACGAATACATTCGTTAGAATAGAAGGGTAGTTTCTACTTCAAAAGGATGAAAAATTAATACTAAATTACTAATTCGATACTATTCGAAAAGAATTATGTAAGTATTTCGAAAAACAAATCCTTAAAATTTCAGGGAGTCACTTACAATGCTCTTGATAATATCTGTATATCTTAACTCATTATTTCACAATTGAGAGGAGGGTTGTTTTACAATGTCGCATAATACCATGTAAACGAACCTTTCGAATGAAATTCGAAAATAAAATAAACTTAAATAAAAAGTACCATATATTACTGATTTATAAGAAAAATATAAATACCATGTTCAACTGATCAAATTTGGTTCTTCTTCTAAAATAATTTTATAAAAAAAAGTACTGTGTTTATTATTTCTTTGGTCAGTTTTAATTAGGACTTAAAGCAATGATAATTGAACATAACGTGGTATAACTAATCGTTTCCCATGACTGCTTCAATACATATTTTGATACACATTATTTTATTCTATGAAAAAAAAAATCATGTTAAATACTGTGTTTTATTAGTTATAGTAGTGAGTAGACTGTTTTTTTTTTTTGGTCAACAGTATGTGCAAATTTTCTCACATACTGTTTTAATAAACATTTTTATACATTTGATTTTATGTGGTGAATTATTCAATAACGAAAAAAACCCGTTGAAAAAGAATTTGACATCTTTTTCTCGATCTAAACATTCTACACTTTCGTACTGATATAGCATTTGCTAAATGTACACCCAAAAAAAGTAAAAACTAACTCTCATTTTTTTATGTTTACAGAGAAATACACACTTTTAAAGAATATCTTTCATCAGGTAAATCACAGCCCACTTTAACCTTAGTAATCGGCCTATTAAAACTTTTGTTAACGCAATTTTTGAAAAGATGTTTGTATGTTCGTTCGTGAGACATTTTTTGAGGACGAAATCTCGAGAAACAAAAGTGATATTGACTTAGTTGAAGGTTGAATAGAAGCGAATTATCATCAATATGATCTGAAAATTTGTATTTACTTCAATCAAGGGGAAAACGGAAAGGTAAACACAAAGTTGTTTTTTTTTTGTGGAGAGGAGGAAAAATCTTCAAAAAGACACCGTCGAGGATTGACGGTAGTGTGCGATTTTTACTCACTAAAAAACCTCCTCTCTTCTGACTCGTCCAATTACTGGAAAGCGGCCAACCTGGTAACCGATTTCGCATTCCATCAGATGGGCCTTTTTACGCGCCTATTCACTTACCCGTGATTCACTTCTTGCTCAAGATTTTTTGTCTTGAAAACTGCTTCAGCGTATAGCTTCATATCTTCCAAGCAGCTTTTTTCACTAATCATCAATCTGATGATGTTTTCTGGGTTTGGTGTTTGGCCAAAAACATCCCATGCAGTATTTATAGGGACCATTTGCTACAGCAAAAGAAGGTATGGCTAGCATCATCCACTTCAGTTGGACAGTACGTGCAGTAGGGGCTGCTTCTGATTTTCATGCTGTGTAGAAATATTGTTAATTTTAAAATCCTTTTCCCTAAAGTTCTTACAGCTATTGGCAGTATTTCAGGGAAACGATTTCCTAAAGATGTTCCACCGTAAGAAATTTAGGAAAAAAAATTGTGGATCTCATGAGTCGCACTTAGAAATGTAACACTCAATGACAAATCCACTCTACGGCTTGTCTTAAGTAGTATTTGTGTGTTATAAACTTTGCACTATATATGTTGTATAAACTGTTTTTTTCGGATCTGGGGAGTTGCTACCCATATCCAACATTGGATAAAAGTATCAATGGCAAAAAGTAACGTAAGTGGTGACATGTGGTTAGATAGGAGGTCACACAATTATCCTTTTCTATGGTGTGACTCAAAGCTAATGAGACGTGCAAACTTATAAAACACGGTCTATGAGACAGCACATCTCCTGTTAAATATAAAGTAAATAAAAATGGCCACAAATCGCTTAAATTTTAACAAAATTTTGAATATATCTATATTTTATTTAGATATTCATCGGCATTTTAAAGAATTAGGTCAAAATGGCGATACTATATTAGGATAGAATGAAACAAATGAGATTCGACAACTAACATAATATAGAGAATATAATCGTACTTACTAGCAAAGTGTATTTTAATGCAGTATATTTTCCAACGATAAACTTCCATTTTTATTTTTCTAAAATCACTATATTATTTTGTAAACTATATTCGAATATAAAGTATACTTTATCAGTAAATATCCGGTTTATACAAAAATATGTCGATGTCCTCTCCAAATCTATAATACTCTGATGATGTGAGTGTACGTACTCCTATATAGGTATGTATACAAGCGTATATCGATCGCATGGTATATTGGAGCAGAGGCTGAAGTTTTCTGGGTAGATGTTTAAAAAAAAATATTTTCAATAACAAAAAATGTCAACCAGGTACTACAATTTCCTGAATTTGACGACCGGACAAACTTTTTTTTTTCTCCCAAACAGATAAATATCATTATTATACTTAATGTCAAAACCATACAATCTATATACATATAGGTATACTTTTTCTATTGTATAAAATATATGAGGTATGTATTTGAGTATTTCAACTCAATAAATATTCTTTATATTATAAAATGTATGTAATTAATAATAATAATAAGTAGAAATTTATATTATTAATTAGTTTAGAGTTGCCATATTAATTAGAGTACCTAAGTTTATTAAAAAATATATTTTATATACAGGGTTTTACACAAATGTGTGACCGACTATACAGAAGCATATTCTACATCTACACACCAAAATGTAAGGAGTAAAGTTGTAAACTAAATTTTAATACAAGTCTTCTCCTGACCATATTTTCTCCAACTTTAATATTTACAGGAATATTTGCAAGTTAAAAACAATATCCATGGTTACTTCATATTTTTTATGTATTTAAATGAATCTTTATAAAGATAAGAGACATATTCCTATATACAGAATGAATCGAATCAACCGCATAATAGTAGACGCCTCTATTTCTTTCTATGAACCTCCCATTTTTTAATAACATCCAATAGAAATGTATAAATAGATCATTTCTTTGAACCAATACGAATAGCATATTTAGTGGACTATATAGTACTATATATATATATGGATATTCCATACTTTGTGTCAACTTTTTTGTCTATATGCCTCTTTCCCTTGACCGATTCTGTTCATTAACGAACTTGGCCTTTAAAATATCAAAAAATCATATCCTTTTACACATTTTCGGAATTTGTGGATTAAAACCTTTCATTTGATACCAAAGGTGTTTTGTAATTTATATTCGCCACGTCGGATATGACGCCACATAGTTAATGACACGCGGAGCACCGAGACGAAGCGAACGACACCTCATTCATCAAAATCGGATGCGTAATTTAGGCCCTACGGTGGAACATATGTATAAATACAAACATGCATAGACTGCTAAAAATATAACCCTTCCTTTTGGCTTTGCCGTAGTCAGGTAATAAGATTTTATAATTTTGTACCATGGCTTAGTGACCTATATGTATATATATAGGTCTATATTTAGAGGTCATTGAATGTATCTACACATAAAGTTTTAGTACCTTGGATAGTTTGGGCGGTGCTGACTATCATTGCATAGGAGCCGTTATGTCATGTTTAGACCCATGAGCGTAATCTGTCCTTGATTAAATAGAGGTAAGTGTTAAAATTGGATATAATTTGTAAACAGCAATATATTAATTATTATACATTAGTATTATATACACTTATACAGTAAGTTAGTTATATGGCAGTACTTAGGTACACCTTATGGCTTATGTATATAGATTATAGATAGACCTGTAGAATGTAGATTGTAGAATATAATTTGTTAAGCCTTTTCTTATACACTTATAAAAGTTGATAATATTGTCACAGTATGAGGTCTAAATGGTTTTATTAAAATTATATTTTTGCTTCATTTTTATATTTTATTGTATTATGCTTTCAGTAAATTCATTCATATATTTTAGTACTGATGATGTATTAGAAGCCGAGTGTGAACATTATGATTATATTATCGAATTAGGAATACCCACTTATATAATTATTTTTACTAAGATCATGTGAGAGAATTTTAAGAAATTTTGACCATTTTTTTCTCGACGAAAGAAGGACGTACTCAATTCAACCTGAATATCTATTTTTTTTTAAATGTATGATCACGCATAACTTTTTACAGAGTAGTCCGATTTTGAGAATTCTGTTTTTGTTGGATAGGGTATACGTCAAAGTTTGTCCCATATATATTTGAAAACAAATTTCAAATTTTAGCCACAAAAAAATAAAAATAAGACTTCCCAGCGCTTCCACTAAAAAAAAATATCATAAATATCATAATATACGTTCTGTGTGTAAACACTATTTGAAAGCACTCAATATCTTTGCGCAGTTTGAATGTTTTTTTAACCGACGAAAAAAACGAAGGAGGTTCTCTAGTCAACCCCTATATTCTTTTTTAAATGTATGACCACGCATAACTTTATACAGAGTAGTCGGATTTCGATAATTCTTCTATATCGATAGTTTGCAATCGATAGACATAAAGTTTGCAAAAACAATTAAACTACGAGTATACACAATATATGAAGTTAATTATATTAATTTAATTCATTATAAAATAAAAATCGTAAAGGAGAAAATATAGTTTATATAGGAGGAATTAATTAGAACATTTACTTTTGTCTTAGTTTTATAAGAAAATCTCATTAAAATATATAAGAAAATAAAACTAGACAGTGATGATTATGATGTTAGAAGAGAAGAAGTTAGTTTTTAGCATCAAATAACTTATAAATTAATAACAAAATCATGAGGACTTTTGTAAGAAAATCATGAAGATAATGTTTCTGTAGTATCATACAGAAAATACGTATCGGTATGATGTATGATGTACCCATGCAACATTTTAAAACTTTTACGTATCATACATGATGATTCACAATTGGCGAATTAACCAATGAGTCGGATTTTCGCAGGGCCGTTTAGACCATCAGGGCACGCATAAGGACATGATCCCACGCCCCCCCGGATCTATGAAATTCCCGAAATGCCGAAACCCACGACCATATATTCTTCTTTCAATTAATAGTCATTTAAAAAAAAATTAAATGGTTTCTGAGTTAAACGCACAATGTACAGATTCGAAACTGATCGTCATTGCTCGGTACATGAAAGGGAGACAAGTAGCATATGAATGCACATTTCGGAGGAGCATTAATTTATAGTAGATACGATTTTGATCGCTTTGGAAACCCTTGATATTCCAAAGTAGGAATGTCGTGTGCAGAGCTATGATAATGCAGCAAAGCATAGAAGCCTTTAGAACGTTTTTTACCATACTTTCATGAAGAACTCTCAAACTTTGATTTGCCTAAGGTCCCCTGCTGCATGACTATTGGATTCTTACCAAAAGGTTACTTTGGAAAACTTTTGATAAATCAACATTTTCCAAATGAGTAGCATATAGAATAAGCCAACCTTAGATAGGTGAATAGATTGTAGACGCTATCTTAGACGGAACACACTTCGACCATAAGGTCCATTGTGATGCATAAGGATGTGATGATGTGAGTGGAGTACAAAAAATTTTGTGTGTAGACTAGGAATTGGCAAGATGTGCGGCTGCAGCCGACTTGATAGGAACTATGCCGATACTCATCTGGAGTTCGTGAAGGAAACTGCAGAAAACGTTCTCAAGCATTGCCGGTTACTTCGTCCTTGTCCATACGCCGACAGTTTAGTCAATTAACCGGCCTCACACTTAGGTATCACAATGGATCTTATGGTCGAAGTGTAGCCCGTCCAGGGCAGCCTCTATAATCTATCTATGGAAACTACTACACTCGTTTCCATTTTTGCCGTACCACCCTGTTGATTTATGTTTAATACACAAGGCGTGAAATTTCACAAATCTAACAATTTGTCATACAATAAAGTCAGTGATATGACTAAACAGCAGCACAAATAATAACATTCCGTAGTGGTAGCTACGAGCTATACGTGTTATAACATCGTCTAAGTTCTCCATAATCAGTAACAAAATCTTACAATATGCATACAGGATATGTAATTCAAGATAAGGGTTACTGGTTAACTATTTCAATGTGGTATTATCTCACATACAACATTGTTTTATGACACACGAAAATTTTTAGTGAATTTCCTGAAAGGAAATAGAGCTATTGGTCCCGTACCGAAGTCAAAATTTCACAAAAATTTCTTCAAATGTCCATCGATCCTACCTAGTAGATGTCAAAAATCACCATCTGTAAAATTTATATATATATATCTATGGACATATATATATATATATATATATATATACATATATTTATATATATATATATATATATATATATATTTATATATATATATATATATATACATATATTTATATATATATATATATATATATATATATATATATATGTGTCTGTAATCACTCTAGCGGTCACAGTTTTCATTTTATCGGAATGAAATTCGATATTTGAGGCGCTTTTGGTATTCAAAAGGTTAAGTTCGTTAATGGGTAAAATCGGACGAGGGGAAAGGGGGGTTTAGTGGAAGGGGGAAACACAAAATTTGACATATCTCCCTTAATATTCGAAAAATCGAAAAATTTATAAGAAGTAAAGTTTTTGGTATTAAATTTTACTGTAGTTTTGTTTCTTATCGATTTTTCTGTTACACTAATATTTACAGAAATATTGACGGTTTAAGATTGAAAACTAAATTCCTCACTATCTCTGTACACATTAGAGTTTGAGCAAAAATGATGAGATGATGAATTGTAGCAAAAATAATTTTCTACAACTTTATTCCTTACGTTTTTTTTTTTTGATCTAATATTAAGAGTGATATTTTATATTTTGTGTTTTCTTCTTTCTTTATAGCCCCCCCTCCTAACCCTCGACGTATGTCATTTATTAATAAAATTGGACTTGCAAATACTAAAATCATATACACCAATTCATTTTTATCAGATTAAAATTGTGACTGATAGAGAGTCATTTATGTATTCTAGGGAAATTCGCTGAGTTGAAGCAGCTCCTGCGTAACGAATTTTTCATGTAGATATTTAATTATCTAATTAAATATCTACAGTAATTTCGATTTACTATACGTATTGTAGTAGTAAATTACTATAGAACGAAGGAAAGAAATTCACTTTTTCTAGACTATGATAGACTGTATAAACCCATATAATGTATAAACCCATACATTATAAAATATCTTTATCTCTTTAATACATATTTTGTATGTATATGGTACTATACATACATATACATGTATATGTGTAAGTGTTATACTCTACGAAACAATTCCTGTTAAAACTTAGTAGCGTTAAAATGCACAAGAAGAATCAAAAGAAGAATATATAAAATAATCATAATAATAATAATATGGAGATAAAGAAGAAATGTGTACCTATATGTAACTCTCCTGTATTATGACGATTCCTTTATAATTTAATAAATATAGGATGTCTCTCTATGAAATATGATTTAATATAATATATCCCTTGGAAAAAATGTGAAAAAAAATGAAGAAAATTTTTCTAATCCAATTTAATAATAATCATTTTCTAGGTTAATTTTGACCCAAACAGTAAGAAAATCAGGTTCATTTTAACGTCCGATCAACACATTTCAAAATTTTGCCTTCTCAATTCAGACAGTTTGGAATTTTAGCACTATGGGTCTGATTCCTTGAAAACCGTTAATCGTATCGTATTTTAACCAACGCCATCGTTTTTGCTAGGTCCAAATTAGCTTTAAACCACGTTTTTATCAAAATCGGGGACATAAAATTTTCCTCCAAATTTAGCGATTTTTTTAAGGGGTACCCCTTGGAAAAAATGTGAAAAAAATGAAAAAAATTTTTCTTCTCGATTTTAATAATAATCATTTTCTAAGCTAATTTTGACCCAAACAGTTCGAAAATCGGGTTCATTTTAACGTCCGATCAACACATTTTAAAATTTTGCCTTTTCAATTCATACAGTTTGGAATTTTAGCACTATGGGTCTGATTCCTTGAAAACCGTTAATCGTATCGTATTTTAACAAACGCCATTGTTTTCGCTAGGTCCAAATTAGCTTTAAACCAAGTTTTTATCAAAATCGGGAACATAAAATTTTCCTCCAATTTTCGCGATTTTTTTAAGGGAAAAAATGTGAAAAAAATGAAGGTAATTTTTCTTCTCGATTTTAATAATAATCATTTTCTAGGTTAATTTTGACCCAAACAGTAAGAAAATCAGGTTCATTTTAACGTCCGATCAACACATTTTAAAACTTTGCCTTCTCAATTCATACAGTTTGGAATTTTTGCACTATGGGACTGATCTAATCTATCTAATCGTATCGTATTTTAACTCTTTAATATGTAAGTATTAATATGGGCTATAACTATAGAATTTGGGTCTTTTCGAGATTCTCTGATCAAGAGTTTTGGTATCAATATTTTCGACCGTTGTGCTACGTTATCCATAACCATTTTTTTCCCCTATAATATCTCTTAATTTGAGCTTAGATTTGCCTTAGTCGAGTAAAGACATAAGAAAATTTCATGTATCTCTCAGTATACATAAACGTTTGTGGTATGAAGTATTAAAACATAAATATACATAACACCAGAATTAATGTATAAGCGAGATATTACTTCTTAGAAATATCCTGTATGATGCCTGAAGGATTTTCTTCAAGATTTGTGTAGAAATGTTTCAAGCACAGTGAGTGTTGTTATATATTCAACATATAACACACAAGGTAAGGTGTTTTACATGTATGTAGTATAGCGAGCATATAGATATAGAAATTTATACAGACATATATGAGCAGACATACGTACAGGCAGTCAGAAAGATTCTACTGTTTGTAACATGTAACTAGTATGTATATTGCCATCATGACATGATTTACATAATACTTAAAGCTTTGAAACTGTAACATTTCTTCTATGTCTAAAAACATTGCTATATATACGTATACATGTGTATGACATCCTGACATACGGAATAGGTTTGTTTTATCTTAGACAAGCAATGGTGCAGTTTTGGAGGAACATCCAAAGACTGGCAAAGTAAGCTTATCTATCAGTCCAAGTGGTCAAATTATTTAAGACACTCTACTCGGAACTGGGAGCTTGATTGTTCGAATCCCAACGGCAGTAGTTTGTCTATTAAGAGGTAGATTGTAAAGGCTGCTCTGGACGGGCTACACTTCGACCAGAAGGTCTATTGTGATGCTTTATGTGAAGATGTGAGTGGAGTGGAAGGAATTTTGTGAGTAGACTAGGAATTGGTAGGATATGCGGCTGAAGCCGACTATGATAGGAACTATGCCGATATTCATCTGGAGTTCGTGAAGGAAACTGCAGAAAACCTTCTCAAGCATAGCCGGTTACTTCGTTCTTGTCCATACACCGACAGTTTAGTCAATTAACCGCCCCTTATTTTTTTTATAATTGACAAACTGCCGATGTCGGGATTCGAACCCATAACCTCCCAGTTTCCAAGTACTGCATACTGCGCAGACATGACGCCTTAGACCGCTCGGCTACTTGGCTGGTTTCCGTAATTTAAGTGGATAATCATAGATTTGCAGTTCAAGACTCTTTTCTAGATGTCTTATGAAGTCAAATTATACTAAATAATTTTATACTCAAATGTTAATGTTATATACCCTGGTATATAACATATACCAGGGTATATTATGTTTACTTCCAACTTTTGTATGGGTGGAAAATATTGATCAAATTTTTTGTTAAAGGTGTTCATAATATGACCTAATTAGTCCATTTCCGCATGTTCATCCGTCCTTCTGTGAATACGATAACTCAAAATCAAAAAGAAATAACGATCTGAACTTTTTATGTGTGTTCTAGAGTGAAAAAGTAAGGTCAAGTTTGTGAATGACCAAAATCGGACCATGTTTGGGCAAAATGGGCAAAACTGTCTATTGTTGAAACCGTAAGAGATAGAACAAAAATGTAAATGTTCCTTTTTTAAAAAGAAACATCTTTTGTTTGAAACTTGTTTACAGTAATTCAGTATATACCGGGTATTTAAGCAATTATCTCATTTAGTTGTTATTTTCATTAGTTTAACTTCAAAAAGTTATGCATTAGTGTTGTTTGTATCGTTATTTTAACCATTAATTTGGTTAATTTTCCAATCATTCACCAAGGAAAGATATATCTTTGTATACGAAGTTTGATATGACAATTACGAGATGAACAGCTAGTTAATTAAAATTTGTTTACATGAAAAATTAATACAGTTTGTTCAGCAAAAACCATAAATATCTTAATCTACAACCAGAAATGTTCGACTTGTTAAGGCTTTGCTGATATTAATGTTTATTCGAATAGTACAATACATTGAATACTATTTTAAAGTAAAAACAAACAATAAGTGCAGTGATTGCTTGAAATTACAGCCGGAAGCATTAAAACATTTCCAATGCTGCAGGCAATATGCAAAATATATTTTATAAATTTAAGATATTGCAATTTTTTGCAATATATTTTTCTTCATTTTCTAATATTTAAGTTTAATTGTCTCATTTCTTACAAGTATGTGAAAAATGAGATATAATTTCCAAGCAGAATTACTTTTTGCGGTTAGTATACATCAAAATTTGGTTGATTTCGAAATACTGATTTTTGATAATGGTATAACTGATTTTTATAGATTTTTAGTGGTACGGTCAATTTAGTAAACCAAAGTCTAATCCAGGATAAGGTCCAACAAAAGGTCCGTCAACCTCTTTTGCCATTATTACTAGGTGTATGAATGCAAAAAAAAAAATAATAATATTATTCTAAATAAAAAGTTTGCTTGGGTATATTGAGAACCGACCTATGATAGAGCACTTGTTTGATATTGCATCTCCAGAAACATTTCATTCGATGGGCCAAAATATTTTGGACAACATATAAACTACAATGTATTTAGTTTGCATCATTGTTCTAATTTGATCTGTCTTTATCTTCAGCACCAACCACCAAGCGTTCAATGAACCACAAACATGATGACTCTTTTCAAATAATTTTACTACATCTAACTTATGGAAGTTATAACGATGTTTTTACAGAAAATTTATTTTATTATTTTTTAAATCCCGTTATATTTTTGTGCTATTTTCCAGTGAACGAATATGTGCCTGATATTTTCCAACAATCCTACCAACAGCATCATGAGATTTCATACTAACTAACCATCGCATTCCCCCACACCCATTTATATATTTGTGTGTATGTGTTGTCCAGTAGCGGTTTATATTTGAAGTCTTGACGTGACCGGAAATGGTGAGAGCATATCTAGCGACTTCCTGGACATCTCAACGTTATATTATATACCAATATACTACATACATACAGGGGACTAGCAATGTAACATAGTACCTATATAATATTCTATATTCTAGTTTCAAGTGACGTCATATACCAATGTACGATAGTGACGGAAAGACAGACTTTATACACACACATACTAACAAATGTATCTGCTAGAGTAGCAAGTCTGTCTGTTTTCAATTCACTTCCGTTCATGTGGACATTCGTTCCGGTATTCACAGTAGCGCACTCCACACAGATAAATGTATTCACACTTCAGGAAGTGTAAACTGTCCACTAGTATAACTATAATAATAATATGTATGTATTATGGCGACCGTACGAGCTAACTCTGGACATTTCTCGTTCACATAACGTATTTTCAAAATACTGTTTTGATGAGAGTTAGTTCTATATTATGGGTATGCTTGCTACTGACTACATATAGCCAGGCAGTTAGTGTGAAACTTCTGATAACAATAATAATATGTTATATTTATAATTTTATTATATGTATATTATCACACAAAAATACCAGTTTTATACTTATTTAATGGAGTGTGCAACAATAAATGTAAATCCCAATGTTATTTTTCAAGAATAAAAATACAATTTTACTATTTAATAATAAAAATTCATTTTATTTTTATTTTTGACACATCTTGTGCATTTTAAGACTATATTTACCAATGAACTATCATAAATATTACTAAAAAAAGAGAAAAATATTTTTAAACAACATACCTAAATATAATTTTATCATGTCATATTTTGTTTGTTTGTTTATAAATAAAATCTAATATCCAGAATTTTATTACCGTTGTAGAAATATGATTTTAATATGTGAAAATTAAAAACAGCGTGTGCTCCCGAAAATGTAAGAATCACTACTGTATGAAAAAAGAAATTAAAAACATTATACTTTCTTTAAATAAATAATATATTAAATAAAGATATGAAATATATATATATATATATATATATATATATATAGGATCTAGAATGTTCTATCATCATAACCGGATAGACGTCTTATATATATATATATATATATGTGTGTGTGTGTGTGTATATATATAATAACATATACAAAGAATTGAAAAACCTTCCTTTTGAATTTGTTGACGTATGTGAGATCAAGAGAGAGTTGGTGGTGATCTCAACATGGAATAATCCAAACATCCATCATTTTATACTGGACCATATTTATTATATATTCTACGTGTCATACTCATCCTACAATATTTCCATAATATGATGAAATACAGATCAACATCTCTCTAAGTATCCTTCACAATTTCTCACACTCCAATAATAATATTCTTATCCTCTATCTTGTGTCCGTCTTTATTCGCGCTTTATTCTATTACAAGAAGGAAAAAAAAAAGAAAACTTGCTTGCGTAATATGACGCATCAAAATCCATCTTTGATCTATCGTTTTTATACAAACATTAAAACTTCAAAAATATATTATAAAGACTTTTCTTCTCTCATGTATTTATCCAGTAGCTTATAAGATATTCCTACTTACTTTAAATTAGGGCATTTACTTGGTTTCGTCCGTATTGACAAAGTATTCCTTGTATATATGATTTTTGAACTTTTAATGGCATTCCTTCCTGTACATATAAATCACACATATTGGTTAACAGATTAGCTATCACATACAAATCGTAATTCAAATAATTAACACTCATTGATGGAGAATTTCTCTCACGATTGTCACCAAACAGATTATAGTATAATGTTTCTTATGGCACATTATCCCGTACATGTAAGTCACATAATTGCCACCAAACTGATTTGGATAAGTTACACATGTAATTTGATGATAAAATTAGGTCACATTAATGTTGCATGTACATTTTTAAACTTCTGATCGCGTACATGTAAATCACAAATTTGTCATCAAATGCTTGAGATACGTAAAACTTACACATCCACACATGATTATTAATGGCATGCTTTCCCGTACATGTAAAATTAAATGAATTTTGTTGTGTATTCATGGATAGAAAATGTTTGACTGAAAAGTTTTTACAATTTACACAGAGAGCAAAACAGAATAAAATATAAATGATATATATATATATTATTTTATTTTATTTATTTATTATTATAATACTTATTAGTGCCCTATTTAAAAATATAACAAAACATGTGTTTGTGTCTGTGAATTGAATTGAATGCATTATTCGTTATGTCGTATATATAATATCTATACAGAAAAGTGAATATGAAAAGATGAAATGATCAATTGAACAATATTATATGTATAAAGTACATCTTTTCATCACAATAATAATATCCTATATAATATAATAAATATAAAGACAAATTTCAAAGCCACCAAACAAATACACCACATACAAACACTTAAGGTACCTTACAATAAGTTATAATGCAAAAATAATGTTTTATTCAATTAAAATATAATAAAACAATTTATTATTATTATTAAGTAGTATAGTAACTATTGTATACCTACGTGGTGATAATGTTTAAAGTATTACCAATACATAATATCTCATTTATTATGTGAAGATGGACTTGGAACTTAACTTTTGTATTATTCATACTTTTTATTTAAGATTAAATTTATATTATATATATATATATATATATATATATATATATATATATATATATATATATGTGTGTGTGTGTATATATATACTTTATTAAATCATATTAAATCGTAAATAAGAGAATCAACAAACACTTTATGAATCTTATTATCCTGTATGCTCTGCGGTGCAATTTTTTTATAACGACAATGAAAAGAAATAATGTATAGTGAAATTAATTTAGAATGTCATTGAATAGAAATAATGATTAGGTAATACAACGGGATGGACCCCGATAATTTCCAATATCAACGCTTCCAGCAAATTACGTTTTCAAATAATATTTTCGAATTTCATGATGAATTCATCTAGATGGTACCAAATTATTGTATTTACGATCATAATTGCATACACTTTCAAACGTATGATGATGTTTACACTACAATAGAGAAGGCAGTTGTTAAAGTTAAAACAAATAAGACCCTCTAGACGTAAGATCCATAATCAAAGATGTTGAGAAGAAGTATACACATTGCTTATAAGTTGTATCGAGGTAGGCGGAATAATTTTTGAAATTACTACTAAACTATTTAATTTTAAAGAATACAACTTTATTATTAAAGAAGAATATTGGTTATTGTTGTTATTGAACTTATTTGAAAATAAAATCATTACAACTGATTGCCAACTGTTGAATGGTATAGTCAAAAGGTGTATAGGTACCAATGTTCTATATATTGTTTTCATTATTATGATTATTAAATAATGAATACAACAATGAATAATGTTTTACAATAAACGTTTAAGAATAAACAATGTAACCACTAACTGGCTATAATAATGATTATTATTATTATTATTATTATTATTATTATTAATTTAGTAGTCATTCAGTATTTTAGGACAACTACCTCCTATATGTTATAAGTACTTTACATTCAAATAGTATACATTTTGACAATGTTAATAAGTAAGTAGGTTCGAGCAACATTCTTTATAGTTATAGACGGGATCAATATAGACAGGTTTCATATACCAAGATATCCGGTAAATTCAACGCTAGACAGGTATCATATACCAAAATATCCGGTATATTCAATGCTATAGCCTAATATCAAAATATTAAATAAATTTATGAACCTTAATAAAGTGTATAATATTTTTCCTAATCGAAAAATAATAGCACAACATTTGCTGATAGATACGAAATGTACCCTAGCGACGCATGTATTATACTAACAAGACTACATATTAAAATTCAACATCTAGTGCATACTTGAACACATACCCAAAATTTCAGGCCGTTATTTTTTTCGTTTTTAACTTATTGTGTTAACGAATGGACAAACGAACAAGCGGAAATGGATTAAAAAGGTAGTCTGATATGAATTGCAAACATATTACTTAAATGTCAAATTAAGCAAACGCTAGTCACTTCCGTTGGTGTGATATAACCGAAGAAAACTATACTCACAATGGATATAAATAGACGCTAGTTTACGATAGTAAATATAACAAATTAATAACACAGACATCAAAGA
Organism: Nineta flava; assembly: GCA_963920215.1. Lineage (NCBI taxonomy): Eukaryota > Metazoa > Arthropoda > Insecta > Neuroptera > Chrysopidae > Nineta > Nineta flava. The sequence goes on from OY986044.1 coordinate 66,797,267, forward strand.
TAGTGAAATATCATATGCGTTCCACTACCATATCATCTCAGGTAGCTCAGAGACAGAGCATTGGGCAAGAATGTCAGAGGTCGTGAGTTCGATTCCCACCCTAGATGTGTATGATTTTTCATATCAATCATTTGATGTCAAAGAATATTGTAATATATTCAGACATATTACTTAAATGTCAAATTAAGTAAACGCTAGCCACCTCCGTTACTATAATATAACCGCAAAGCAACTATACTAACAATGGAAATAAATAGTCGCTAGTTTATAAGAAAAATATATATATATGTGAATAGTAACATATTTTATTTAAAACTACTTAGGCCCCAAAATTGTTTAAGACCTAAACTAAAGCATTTGCATAAATTAAAAATGTTGTAGTTTGTTTTTTGTTTACCTTTTTGGGCATTCAAAATATAGTAAAATAAATAACATAGGTATATATGTGGTTTTTTTCAAATTGTATAAAAATTTTAAGTATGATCACTAATACACGCCTCTATGTTTATGTTTGTTTGCTCGAACAATAAAAAAGATCAAACTCGACAATACAATGATTCAATAATATACAGATATAATATTTTGTTGAATAAAACCATTCATAAATACATTTTTGAATAATATGTATAGATAGGTACACACATTGAACTGAACATACGCTTACGTTGTTGCTCATAAAATGGCTACTTAACATGACACATTATTGTTACAATACAACAACAATAACAATAACAATATTTTGTTAGTATTATTATTTAATTTAAACAATAAAATATTATAAAATAGATAGATTTATGTGGTGTATAATTATATTATATTATTATTTTGTTAAATGATATATATCTTTTACTAATTATAATATTATTAAATCATATTTAAATTAATTTTATTAATTAAGTTATTAAGTACATTAGTTTTAATTACTGTTGATTTTATGGTTTTCATAAACATTTAAGGTTATTCGATCATTCAAATAAAAAATTTTAATTTTTAGTATTAATATTTTAAATAACTAAATGTTTGTTGGTAATTTTTAAATGAGGAACATACTAGAAGAAAGATTGAGAAGATGGCTTTAGATGACTACCTGAGAATTCGGGACGAAGAAATGTGGAGTAGAATAGAAGTCATATATGGCCATATGAAAATTTTATAAAAGGCGAAAAGAGAAATTCCACTTTCATGCTTGAAAGTGAGCAAAGCAAGTGGCAGCCTACGATTTCAGAGACAATTTGAGCTCGCTATCCCGGATAGTGAAAGGTGGACGGAAGAGACTATTTGCGTCCCGCAAGACTCTCTAGTATGATACACAGATGATACTTAGCTAGAAGAGGGCTGGAGTTTATGTGAAAAACAAAGGCATATTCTCAGTGGAGAAAGTAGTGATTTGCACCGAGGAGCGGGTATTAAATGCGCAGAATCATTGGAAAGATTGGCAAGGACAAAAGAAGTCACTTTGAAGTGGATACCAGGACACTGTGGGGTTGAGGGCAATGAAACGGTCGACCAATTCTTTCGTGAAAGAGCCTCACTCCTACGTCAAGGACCAGAACCATATCTAGGAATAAGTGGAGACAAAATACCTCTGCCCTAGGCGAATGGATGGATAAGTCTATGAATAGAAAATGGAAAGGTATAGCTGACTGTAGACAAGCCAAACCAATGATAGCTGGGTACAATGCCGCGAGGTCTACCTGACTTATTGGCAAAAACCGGAAAGAGACCTGTAGACTCAAAATACATCTATCTCTCATGAGACTACAGGACAGTACGATTAGTCCGAACTGTGGCAGGGCGGCTGATACGACCTTCCGCCTTCTGACAGAATGTTCTTGTAGAGCCAGAATGAGGTACCTAGCCTTCAATTCAACCGAAATGGGGGAATTTGAGGTAACCAACTTAAGTGGAACTCTGTCCTGTTATTCGCCAAGGAGAGAGGTAGGTTCGACAATGAACGTAGGACTAGGGGAAACGAACCTGATGTGGAAGAGAATAGAAGAGTATATACTCAACCCCTCATATAAGGGGTTTTATTTCCTATAGTCAGTGAATGCGGAGATACTTTTATACCTAAATCAGATATACAGTTTTTTTTTAGGTTCTGTTTATAATTTATTTGTCATCAACCGTTTAGTGAATGTTAATAAAATTGTGCAAAATTGTTTTTATAGAGTTCAAGTTATATAATTTGAAAATTTGGGACTTTTTTAATGGTAATTGAAATGAATTCTATCTATTGAGTGAACAAATCTCAAAAAGAACACTCCTGGAAAATTACAGTATTTTTAAATTGCAATAACTTTTAAACGGCTTATGTTAATTGTTTTGAAATTTTCACACTAGATTTAGTAACATTCTACTCAATTTTCGTTCGTTTCGTAGCATTTTTCGATATACCTCTTAACATCCCCTTAATATTAGTAATTCTCTAGTATTAAATTTCTTAAAATCTTTACATTTCCGCAAAGCAATTTTAAACATTTTGTGAAAGAAACTAAAGCTAAGTATGATGATAAATGATCTTAAAAAATATTTGTAATACTTTATATTTATTTTTTTTTTAAATAAAATCTTTTAAATATGCACAAAATAAAATGTAGAAACCAATTAAATTTGTTACAGAAAAGATAAAATAATCTTTGCACTTAAAAAAAAAAATTAAAACGAATTGTGTTTGGTCATTTTCGAAAGATTAAAATATGTGCATATATTCACCGATAAAGAATTCTTCTAATATAAAATTTTACGGTAATGGAATGCTGCAGATATTTAAAGCCCACCTGGGCACTCCAAATATATTTAACTAAATAGGCTACCATGCATGCCTATGCCCTATACCATAACTCCTACAACATACTTAGTGTTATTGAAAAGGTATATTTTATCTATTATTTTTAGTTAGGTATACCTAACTAAAACTTAACTAAACTTTAGATAGGTATACCTAACTAAACAATAGAATGGATTCGGTAGACATTTTGGGGCCTTATTTTACCTGAAAGAGATTGATCATGTGAGTTGTATATTATTATTTACTTTTTTAAATAAAAATAAAAGAAGCAAAGTTTGAGATGTTGTTAGACTGCTTGACGACGATTTTACAAAAATAGTTAATTGCATTTTTGAATTTTTTAAATTCTTTAATGAATTTCAGTATACTAAAAGATGGCATGCCATTTACATGTTTTTATTTGGATGTATGTAAAATATATTGGTAAATATATTATAGAACAAGTGAAAATAACAACTAACGGAGTTAATTGCTTGAATACCCGATAAATAGTGAGTTTACGAAAAATAGTTTTAAACAAAAAATGTTTTTAATTAAAAAAAGGAACATTTGTTTGTTTTTAAATTTTTTTCTATCTCCTGCCGTTTTCTATCGCTGGGCGATGAGCAAATCATGAACAAGACTCGTATATTTTAGATTTTTAGAAGTATACATTTTTAATTTAAAAAAAAAAAAATGTAATTTTAATTATTTTACCGATGTTTTCACCAAATTTAATTAAAATGGCTGCAGTTTAACAAGAGAAATAGAGTGAACGATATGTCTGCGACTTTGAGAAAAGTCCGCGCAAGAAGGCATTTGGGTCCCTTGAGCCCCTGCCAATCGAATTAACATATCATTCCACCTACCTGATAAATTCTTTGCTATACATGTTCATGGTCATTCAGCAATAAATTATTGCTATACCGTGTGTGTTGGAAGGCTTTTCCAATAAAGAATCAATGTTAAATATTATTTATTATTGGCTGTCCGTGTGGTTACTGTATGAAGTCACTCGGTACACATGTAATGGCTAAATATGTTCATTGAATTCTTAACTTTAGTGTGTGCATCAGAAACCCCTACTCTTAAATGACAAACAAACAACCATACGCATATAGTATACCTATAGGCTATCCAGATGTTTGTATGTATGAGATAACTCTTATTACATGTGTAATGACTGAGTTCATACAGTAACCACACGGCCAGCCCATAATAAATAATATTTAACATTGATTCTCTATTGGAAAAGCTTTCCAACACACACGGTATAGTATAGTATATTACTCAAACAATATTATTCTAGAACTAATTAAAAGAAACAATCTTATATAAGTTACTCATCACGATAAGCTAATTTGGAAATGGCAACTTGACTTAATTCTTAAAAAAGTCACATTTTGATTATTTAATATAATCGTCGAGGCTGCATCAATTTCATCAAATTATATGTCAACAGTTTCAACAACTTATTTCTCTCATATCTTACCTCCATACACAGTCTACAAAAATGTTTCAAATTCAAAGGAGTGAAGATTGTTGATATTGCATGTGATACAATTTATCAGAAGTTACGCTAGTACGACGTTAACCAGCCAAGTAGCCGAGCGGTCTAAGGCGTCATATCTGCGCAGTATGCAGTACTTGGAAACAGGGAGGTTATCGGATCGAATCCCGACATCGGCAGTTTGTCAATTACAAAAATTAAAAAAAAGGCGGTTAATTGACTAAACTGTCGGTGTATGGACAAGAACGAAGTAACCGGCTATGTTTGAGAAAGTTTTCTGCAGTTTCCTTCACGAACTCCAGATGAATATCGGCATAGTTCCTATCATAGTCGGCTGCAGCCGCATATCCTACCAATTCCTAGTCTACTCACAAATTCCTTCCACTCCACTCACATCCTAAGGCATCACAATGGACCTTATGGTCAAAGTGTAGCCCGTCTAGGGCCGCCTTTACAATCTACCTCTCTCTCTAGTAGGACGTTTGCAAAAGAATTGAGATTAGAGCCTGTATTTCTGTTTCCAGGCCCCTTTTTTTCTTTTTCTTTTTGTTATTGCATTTTGTTTTGTGTTTACGAATTGTTCTTTTCATTTCTCTGTAAATTTCTGTTATGACTTTACTTGTATATCATAGATACCCGCACAGATTTCGCAATGAAATTCAGCGTAAACTATCTTCTCCGTCTATCTCGCACCGTTTAAAAGTCAGGTTTTTAGCGGATCTGCCACACGGCACAGATCCATGAAATGTAAACTAATAAACCGACTAATAAACAGGCATCCTTAATAAACAGACTATCTAACGCAAAATGAATTTTTTTTTAAATCGGATTGATCCCGCTCGATAATGTTAGTATAGATAAATACACAAATAAATGTATCCTATATCTGGAGGTTGACATCCAACTCTATATTTTAAAAAGTAAATATACTTCAAATATTTTAAAACTGTACGAGAAGATATAATTTTATTACAACAAAAAAGAAGTCCTTGAAAGTTTGAACTAGTTACATATTTTAATTACTCCATAAATCACAAAATTTGGTTCACAATAATTTAAAATATCAGAAGAGTATATACACATAGAATCATTAGTGAGAAGTTTAATTCTCTTTTCTCTGTATATATATTTTTAATATTAAAAACTCGACGGGAGCCGCGCAGTATAACACACAGGTACACTTTAATTTGGCAATCAAAAGATTTTTTTCACAGAGGGGGTTTTATTATTTTTAATTTATTCTTCTTATATTAATACTTATAGGTAACTATATAAGAAGATTTTGAGTAGCGGGTCTAAATATTCATTCATGTCCTTGGCTGAATTTGATTGGATTTGAAATATTCATTATATGCTCAGTTTACATGTATCACAAACATTGAAAAATATTTCAATCTGTATACTATCCATATAGTTTGCAGGACCTGTGCAGGAACATTTTAAGGACAAATGAATGATCGGTAGTAGGTTACAAGTCTGTATAGCTGTTGCAGAAAAAAATTACATATCCTTGATCTGGTTGCTGTAAAAATCCAAATTATTTGATATTTTGTGGAAGGAGTTTAATGTTGCTATACAAGTTGTTGGTGTATAGCGATATTTGCAACATATTATCTAAAATTTTATGTTTTCCTAATTTTTTTTTATTGCATAGATTGATTACTTTATATACTTTATTATTATTATACTTTATTTTTACAATATTTTTTGTATTGATTATAATATATTTTTGTAAAAACTAGAGCTACATACAAATAAACTAGTAGAAAAATAAACTACAAATGAAATGAGATAGATAGAGACAAGATGATAAGTGATTGAATTTTAAAAATAGAGTAATAAAGTAATGTTTCCAATTTTGGTTGCACGTCTGCAGGCAAAATATTTTGTAGGCGAAGTTCAATGTTGCTGCAAAATGTTCCGCGTTTGTAGACTACTTAAGGATTTGAGTCCTATTAATTAGTTTGTATGGGTTTGAGCTCGATAAATGTTAAAGTTAAGTTAATATAGAACGATACAAATTTTCATCAAATATTAACGAAGTGTTGTTGAGGCTAAAATAACATCAAAATGGTATCAAATTCACGATGAAACAAAATCTCAAAGACGAAGCAAAAACTAAAATATTTTAATATCTCATAATATATGAGGAGAATCAGCAAGATCGTATCAAGCACTAGCCGCGGTGACATCTACAAGTATATATTTCAATGTACAACAATCATTTCCCTTAAATCGTGGCTAAGATGGCGGTCAAAATTGTTATTATCAAGAAAAGGAGTGGTTTTAAATTTAAATTTCAAATAGTAATCAAATGTGAATTTTATGGTCAAAGAGCCATAACTACACCTGACTGACCTAATTCTCATATGATGACTATTTTAAATTTGAATACGTATCAACCCCTTTTATGATCATGATAATAAAAGTTATGGCCACCATCTTCGTCAGGATTTAAGGGAAATGATTGCACAATCATCTCCCTGAAATCCTGGCTTTGTGACCATAAAACTCTCATTCGATTACTATTTTAAGTTTGAATTTAAAACCACGCCTTTTATGATCTTCAATTTAATACGACGGCATAACTTGAAAACAAACAAAAATTGACGGACACATTCTATATCTTGTAAATATAGTACCAATTTGGGAAAATTAAATGTAATGGGGATGATTTTGCCTTCGAAACTTTTATTTTTGTTAGTTTTTGAATATTTTATACTTCTATTGTTTTCGATATATTATATAAATTTTTAAACAATTGTATCATTTGAACCTACCATTATGTTTTGTTATACTGGTTTATAAATTTTAATCCTCATTTAATTTGATTAACAGTAGGCGCGCACATATTTTGGTTATTAACAAAGAGACAAATTAATTATTATGTAATATTAACGAAATTTGAATTATGGTCATGGCATAATTACGTTTTTGAAAGATGAGCTAATCTCCGTTAATTATTATTTCAAATAGGTATATTATGAAACATACTTTAAAGTAGATCTATAGTTGAAAAATTTTGAATGAAATCATTTACATTTTTATCTATTTAAAATGTTCAATGATTTTATGAAAGTTTTCCTTTTTTTTGGTCTAATTCATTTCTTAAACTGTAGTTAATACTTGACTACTGAATACAATAAACAATTTTTTTAACATGTGGTTGAATAATATTTTAAAAGAAAATATTTCAAGTTGTGGAACGATTGATAATTTTGAGGAGAGATTAAGCATGAACTATTCACCCACTTCCATTAGTTAGGTTCATATAAAAAAAACGTCCTATAGTTTCGTACAAGAAAATTAATTTTTTCAAACTTCGCTTTGAATATCGTACAAACAACTATTCACATAAAATTCAAACAAACATTCATTCCAAACAAACATTCATTCCAAACAAACATTCTCATATATACGTAAAATGTCTGTGCCATCAGCAGTGATGTGTTCCATAATTTTCGTGGATACTGTACTTAATACTGAGACATTGCATATATAGTCCAGAGGTGGGCGCAGACGGCACGCCGGAGTCGAACGGACTCTCCATAAGCTGGATGAGAGTAAGTAAAAAAGGTATGTTTTGAAGTAAGACGGAACGATGTTTCAATACAGGTTTGCCTACCGAATATTGCCCAATAATTTATTCCATCAATTTATAATTAGTTTTATAAATAATTTATTGTTTAAAAAATATCTTTTACAATATGGAGAGATACACCAAAAAACATAATAATAATAATAACAATAATGATAGCAATAATAATAATAATTACAACAACAACAACAACAACTATATGTATTCTCACTTTATGTAAAATTTAACCATTTAAAAATTAGTAACAAATTACCAACCATCCCCCCCACCCAGCTTTATCATTGGCATCTTTTTTGTATCCAGTGTCATCAAATTCCCATGACACTATACCCCCTACTAAGAAAAAATAATTAAATCAAGTAAATAATTGTTTATTAGTTCTTCGATATGAATAGTTTAGGCAAATTATTCGGAATTTCCTAAAATCTAATTCTAAAATCTAAACTAAAGCTAAATCACCAAAAAATTTACAAGCGGTAAATCACCAGCCCAAAATTCCAGAGTATGTATTCAATGTATTGAATGTATTGTATACTTTGAATAATAGTGACCATAAAAAATAGTTGGTATTATTATATTTTTTTCAGAAAAAGTTTACATATCGGGTCCTTAGTGTGCAGATTGTGTGGCAAGGAGGAAGCAGATACAGCAGATACAGGATATTCGGTGCATCTTACCCCGAATATATGAACCTTCAGGAAGATCGGATAAGAAAGCTCCTGGCTATTGCCAATATTTCTCAGCATTTATTTAAACGTATTTCTCAGCATTTATTCTAAAAAATTTTTGATACAGTACCTACGCTTAAAATTTACTAGCCACATTCGAATCCCCCCTATCGGCCACATGGTAATAGATCATATTAAATTTGATATTAATACATTTAGACACATCTCTTTTAAACTAACCGCTGACATAATTATTTGCAGAAAGTAAACTAATAATTATTATGTAATTATTTTTGCACAAAAAAGTAACAAAAAAAACTACAAGTATTGGTATTAGGTAAACAATTCGATACTTACATAAAAATAATGATATTTCCATGTAATTTTTGTGCATTACATGAAAACAAAAAATGTCTCGAATTACAAACTACCAGAAAAAAAAACAAACTTTTTTTTTTATGTTTTACCTACAAACAAAAATTAAAGTAAGAAAATTAAAAATAAAAAAGTTCTCACAGTTTTAAAAATATATATATATTGACAGGTAAGTGAAGATCTTGAATAATAATTATCAGAGAATAACCTTCAGAATTAAATGAAATTTAATCTTCTTTTTATTTAAGCTTTTTTTTTTTTTTACTTAAATCTCTAATACTATAAGTAATATTCTCACAAAACTTTGTATTATTGATAGAATTACATTAATATTTTAATTAAGAATTTATAGCACACAATTTTTTGGTAAAAATGTGAAGGTTTTACAATAAATGTTTTATATTTTAAATTTAATTAAAATTGCTTAATCAATAGGCTACTAATTTTTTCTTAAAAAAATAAAAGTTAAAAGTGTGGAAGTGCTCACATAACCTCTATATATAGATATTATAACAAAAATGGTCTTACTGGTTATAGTTTAAAATGCACCCAATCCGTACACAAAGTATATTAAAATCAGAGGTGGGTTTGTTACGTTCTCACCACAAACATTTTTCATTAAATTAGTCTTTGATGCGAACGTCTGCCTGTAGATTAGTAAAGTATCATGGTATACTGTGCATAGACTGTGATAGATGCAATATACATTGTTTGCAGATTGGATGTATTTTAAAATACAAGCTGTATAGATATTACCCTACTAATATTTTTTATCTAATACAAATTTCCAAAAGTTAATAACAAGAATAACATTTCAAATATTACGATAACGTATTTTGTTAAGAAATGACCGTTTTAGAACATGCTGATAAAATAACAATGATAATACTACTTTTATTTCATTATTTTGATATAAAATGCATACGTATATTGGTTGAGGATCGAACCCAAGACCATTGAATATCAGGGCAATTGTTCTACCAATTGAGCTACCCAGATGCTACCAACTTATAACATAACATAACCAAAAGTAAACCATACAAACAATGAATGGATACACATAAAAGTTTAGAAATACCAATTTAATATACATTGGTTTTTCTGTATTTTAACCCTGTAAAACCTTAAGTGCAGGGGTTCAAAAAATTTCGTCATATATTTTATATGTTACAATTGATTGTTTCAAATTTTAAACCCAAAAAAATAAGGTGTTAGAATGTTATAAAATGTATTAAAATTATATTTCAGTCTTACCATAATCTTACCATAGTCTTACCATAAAACACTTTATTGGGATAACAATCCTATAGGTACCTGACTGAATTGATTAAATTGACATTTATGAAAAACAAAGCACTAAAACAGTGATTAGCAGAACTACACCTATAACCACAACAAAGGCGTTACCAAATTTTAATCCTCTACAAATATAAATTACGATCGATAAAATATATTTTAACTGTCTGGATTTTAATTTTTTACAAAGGACGGAAGGATTTTGTTGTATTTGTTTGTCGGTCTCTACGTCTTTTGAAATGCCAAATCTCGGAGGGGGGAGGTAACTTCGGAGGGAGGTCCCAATTTTGTCTTTTGACCGAACCAAGTTTATTTTATATGTATAATGTAAAATAAACTGATATTCTTTATTGATGTGTTACATGAGGATTTGGCTACTGGCGATGGTTGCGTTGATCATCGTACCAGTATCTAGATTCTAGATGTAAGTTTGATTATGTATATTTTTAATATATAATTTTTGTTTCAAATGTTATGGTCAGGATTTCTAATTTGAACAACTATAAGAAAAGGCTTTTAGTCCGGAAATTCTTTGTTAATATTTCTTTCATAAAGTTACATAAATCTCTTTACTTCGAAAATATTCATCCACAATTAAGTTTATGGAGACTATAATTAACAGTTTGTGCTACCATTCATGTGTTTGCAGTGCTAAAGCCACATTAAAATGTTTGATACAGTTATTCGAGAATGGTGGGGATGCGCGTGCGAGCATGTCCATGCACGCCACTATGTGAGCATTGAGATGAATATTGTGAGGAAAGTGACCATGAAGAAGAATACTAGTTAATTTTAGTTGTAAAGCTATATTTGTTTTGCAGTAATCGTGTTTAAAAGCTTCAGCTCGGAGCACACATCAATTATAAGAATAGACTGAGTTTGTATACTATACTTTTTGACTTGAATGTACCTCATATACTTGTTCGCTTGGATTATATAACAGTGTCAATCTTTTCATTAATCTATTACAATTATTAAGAGGTCAATAATTTTTTTTTTCAAAATAAAAATATAATATCATATTACATTGCGATAATTTTTAGACAAATCACTCCACGCGGTTTTTAAATAAAATTAACCGGGTTGTGAAATTACTACTTTTGTATATACCTACCTGTAACGTTAATCGTACAATTTTGAGAGCGATTTTTATCAAAACTAAACGGTAAATAACTTTGAAATTTTAAACAATGTTAGATTCTTATATTTTGAAGAATATATCAAAAATCCAGCCAATGTCGTATCGATAACGCATTTCACAACACAACTACCTTACAGTGTTAAGAAACGTTCTCCCTGCGACATATTGAACTTGTAGCGGTGCCGCTTCATCATTAAATTATTATTATAATTTTGTTCTTCATTTTTATCTGTTGCATTTCAACTATAACTTCCCTCTATTACCACGGTTGCTTTGAATGTTAACAACCTTGGTAATTTACATTTATGCATTGAACGATTTTGATTATCGAACTCATAACTTCTAGACAACGTAACACGTTTTAACCTGTATATATAGAGGTAAAAATACATATACCAAATAGTGTACATTCTTGTGTTTTTTTATATTCACAAACAGTTTCAAACAAAAACAGTGGAACAGAAATTGATGTATTTCTTTTATACAACAAGTTTAATTAATCAACTGCCGTATTAATTTCTAATTTCATTAATCTTTTCAACACCTCTATACCAAAGTAATAAGTATATATACATAAACCGATAACTTTTTTTTAAAAATACATCAATCTAATGAATTGGTTTGCGTTGGTGGTAATGAAATATATCCTTTAATCTACCACACAAAACTTTCAACATCATTAAGATAACACTCTGCACCACTGTTTGAACTTCTTCAATAACCTTTTAAGCCTAGTTTATACCAGCACTAACATTGTTAACAACGTGTGGTACAAGCAAAACTAATTCACAAATCGATTAAAATTTGTGGGAATATTGTATTGTTGATAGTATTTATGGTTAACATTCTTAAATCAAAATGCCAATTACAAAGTTTCGCGAACTCAAGTTTTCGCAAACAAAAAGTGATGATATTCTAGCAAAAACAAACGTGTTCGCTTTCAAAAATAATGAAATTATCATAGGGCTAAGTTTTTTAATAAAAGTGAGAAAATGATTGATATATATTAATTATGTTAGTTTCTCAGGTGCAGGATATATAAAATTTTATTTTTCAGATTAGAATCTACCAATATATATTAAACTATATACAATTAAAACTACCATGTAGAAAGCACAATCCATAGGGTTAACATTTTAATTTTATATATTCTCATTTTCAAGGTAACTATATCCGGTTTTCAGATTTTTCTGGGTGCTTTCATCCTAAGACTTATGTTCATACCAAATATCAACTTTCTAGGATAACTTGAAAAACGTTAGAATATTGATGAATATAATGAGTCAGTGAGTGACCTGAAACGTCCATTTTTAGAGCTAAATATCTCGGAATTAATTAAAGCTGTAATATTTTAAAATTTGGTATATGCCGTCATATAGTAGGTCTCATGCTACGATTTAAATTTGAGTCTCGTAGCTTCTTGGGTTCATAAGATACAAAAGCCTAAAAATTTGCTCCTGCAAAACAAGTTCGGTTGGCGTCTATGCTTAAACTTGGTCTTACGCACTACCGTGTAAGTAAAAATCTCGTCCTCTCTGAAATCTTTGACTATTATTTTTTATCTTGTTTATTCCCTGCTCTTTCAAGTATATGGTTGAGCCCACAATCGTTTTCGCTTGCACTTTAAAGTGGTTGTCTAGAATTTGCGCTTATATAAACTGCCGGAATTGATATGTCTTCCTTCGAAATTATGGTTTTAGATTGCTTCAAGTTTACAAACAATTTATTACATTTCACTATGGACCCATTTTATGATGGCTTTAAAGTAAGGACTGTCAATGATATGAAAATATTAATAAGTTCTTTATGTTAACGGTTCCATACTCTAATTCTACATACAGATTTTAAAAATCTCTTTATATGATTCGGATTTAATGGACAAATTCGTTACATAATAGATGTCATTCTGTATTATAATCGAATTTAAACTGCGTTAACATAACGTTCTATTTACTTTTAACTATAGAAAATCTGTCTTAACCAAGGATCAATTACTAAACTAATTCCATTGAATTCTATTTATTATTTCACAAACAAAACAAACAAAAATACCTATCATAAAACATTTATTATACGGCTCGTGTCATTTAAATATAAATTTACAAAAAAAAAAATTTACAATAAGTATAAATAGTTTAATTTTCCATAACAAAAATAGTCAGAAAATAATAAAAGAAAAAAGACGACAACCTTTTTAACTCTTTTCAAATTTAAATTATATTTTTACACCGCAACAAGTGTTCTACTGTTATGTAAGTAATTCACATATTCAATAATAAAAATATCATAATAATAATAAAAACCATTCATAACTTTAAGTACACAAAAACCATATTTATCCTGTAAAAAAGGATCAAGGTACAGTATACACAGTAGTATAGAGTATATAGACTATAGAGTATAGATAGACTATAGAGAGTAACCAGTGTAGCTACCATAATGTGATCAGATCATATTATGAATAAAATAAATAAATAAAAATTCTATAAAATTATATTATTGTTAAAAATTTGTACCTTTTTCTTTTTTTTTTTTATAAAGGGCGAATGAATTAACAACAATAAAGACAAAAATAAGTTGGCTTTGATAAAAATAATAATAATAATCATAATGGACGACTTTTTTGTATAATATGATCAATAGGAATATATTACATGTAATTTCAATAGATAAACACACTTGTTAATTCAACTTATTTTTGTATTTTATGTGGGCCTTAATAAAAGATATTTAAGGGTGATAAATATATATGTATTATTTGTAAGTGCAAAAATTTCTATTACTATTTAAAAAAAAAAAAAACAACAACTTAGTAGCAGGTATCACTTTATTATTGGAGCTTTATTATTATGTGGTGTTCAATGGAAAATTTTTAAATGCATTCTTTTATGTATTGTTCAAATCGTTCGTCGTATTTACATATGTTTTGATGGTAAATTTTTATTATTTATTTATTTATTTATAAAAATAAGTCTGTTATTGTTGGTAATGAATATTTCAAATTGATGGCACGTGTTTGAAAATTCTTTATATTAGGATAATAGTTTATGACCGTATTAAATAAAGTATTATTATCTTATTACACCATTTTGAATTAGTATAACGATTACAAAATTTAACAATTAAGATTTAACAATTTGTAAATTTTTCAAACAGTCCCCATTGATTATGTTTAGTGTTTTTTTTATATATAAGTAGAATTTCAGAAATAACACATACCAAGGCAATAATTACCAGTTTAGAATCTACTCTTTCATGTATCATTTGCTTAGTACATAATGTATATATTGATTCCTGGCTTCCAAGAAGTAATCGGTGTTGCTAAAAAAGATATGTTACAGACGTTTGAAATAAAAGATTTGTATAAGACTATAAGATATATAACAACGGATTAACTAAAGTCGATTTTAAACTAAATAATAATAAACTTACCTAATACTGTTTACTTATTCTACAAAGGAATAACCGTAAGAGTATGGGACCCTTTATCAAAACTGTTTTCGGGCATTTGCACGTAATTAATTTTGCGAGTATTGTATCTCGTATATACTATATATCGTATTCAAGAAGAAATCTAAAATAATATACGGAATTTTAATCTCTAAGATATTAAAAACGATTGTTAGATTGGATGCTTATAAATACCCACTTCAAAATGTTATTAGCATAAAATTGAAAATTTCATGAAAATGTGTAACTTTTTACTACATTTTGAAAGAAGTTGAAAATAATTCAAGAACCGTTATATTTTGCATCAACAACATTTAAAAATACAAAATGAAAATTTTACCGTTCGAATGATATAGAATATATAAAAGATAAGGTGGGTTTGTTTTTAACGGAACTTGGGTGTGTTAAGGTATCTAAAAATAGTGGGATGTAACTTCCGCTTAAAATAACGTTCGTGATAAAGCAGCAGCTCTATTGAATATCAATAAAAACAAATATTGTTGAAATATTTTAAATGTTCAAGTTTGAATAAGATGAATTTTTTTAAATTACAGAGTATATCTTCTTATTTTCGGTCAAAATGTTAAAATTATGGTTCCCGAACTGTATCAGCTGATGGAACTCGTTATCAACATGAAAGAAAATATTCATCTTAACATTGGCCCAGAAGTGTAATCTTTTTGAAATATAATTTAGAAAATTAGTGACAAAATTCAAATTTATATTAGTTTTCAATGTCAAAATTCTTTTTAAGAGAAGAAAAAAAGGGAAAAGAAAGACATGGATGGTTTTTCAAAATTTCCATAGAGACCTCTTTCTTTTATGTTGAAGATTAAATATGCAAAGTTTCGCAAGCTTGGAATAAATCTTTAATGAGATACACACTTAATCTACCAAAATAAGAGAAAAATTACTGTCCTCTTCTTCTTTTTCATAATCCTTTAAGAAGACTTATATAAAGATCGGGCAACGCCAGGTACTTTATCTGGTTATATTATTTAAAATTGCAAATGACTGTGTATTGTTTATTTTTGTTTGATCGAGCTTCACCCAAAAACACCTGGGCTAAATTTGATGAGACTTTTTTGTTTAAAAGGTCATGATTAGATTGAAAAACCGGTATGTATTTTAATAAACGTTGAAATAGAAATTTGGTGGAAATAGAAATTTGTCGACAACGATTTAAGAAGTGGAAGCGGTGGGAACGATAAATATTTCAGGAAGTGGAAGCGGTGGGAAATTACATTGAGGCATTTAGTCGTAAAATGACGGGAGCCGGAGATATAACAATAAAACGCGAGCGAAGCCGAGGGTATAAACTAGTATTTATATACACTACGTAAATTAAAATAGACCCAATAGCAACATTGTGTAGGGCATCTATTACTGTCTATGCACAGTATGCTATGATATAATGTTCTTTGATACACCCACACTAGTATATGGATAAATGATTGCAGTTAAAGAGTGATAAGTATAATATAACAGGTATTTACATTACATATAGACAGCGATAGATACTCTATAAAGTATTCCAGATTGGGAGTATTTTAAAAAACAAGCTGTATAACTAATTTTATAATGTAGTCAAAATACTTGTATAATTTTTTAAAATTGTTTTATTTTTAATTTTAATTTGCGCTCTAAACTATATTTCGTTTCGAATTAAATTAAATTCATTGATCGGTAATTATTCTATTCCATAATGTAAGAGTAAAATAGAGAGATAAGCTTTGAAATGCTAAAAATTTAAAGAGCCGTAGATAGCAACGGTTACGTATATACTGAGTTCGTAAGACAGATAAAAATACAAATTAATGTATAAACGTGTTATATACACAAGTTTGCTGACATTGTCGCAAAATTATTCATTTTATGAAAAAGTTTAAAACAAAAGTTTGATTATTATTAAAAACGAATAATTTCATATCTTTAAAATTTTCTTTTATATCTTTTACGATTTTAAAGATACATATTTTAGTATTAAGCAAATTATCCATATCGATTAGGCTCAATCACGAACTTACACGCACTTTTTAATCTTTGAAAACACACACAAAATTTTAGCTCCTTATCTATATTCGTTTTATGTTTTAGGTATTATGTTTACAGATAGACGGGCGTACTGGAATGGGCGTACTAATCACGTCACATTTTACGAAAGCCTATACTAAAAATTTTGTACTGCGATCAATACTTTCAACCGTTACAAATTCGACACTAAGCTTATAATAAATAGACATATTGTTATTTTGGTTAGAATTTTTATTTAAGGATTCAAAAATATATTTAATTCTTCTACTCTGCTAATTAAGTATACTGACTACAACTCAATTTTACCACAAGAATGCAAAATATTTTGTACATATTTCCAAAAAAAAAAAATTCACACGATTTTTTTCAATTAAAAAAAGAAAAAACATCAAAATAATTGACACATATCCTTATTATACGACAAAGGGATAAGTAAGTATTAAAAGTAAACCAAATTTTTGTATTTTAAAAAAGATATACATAAATCTCTCATAGCAAAAATGTATTACACAGAAAAAAAATGACCTCTTCTTATTAAAAACCTTTGAAAAAACATGATCCTAATATTTTTTTTTTTAAGTACGCACTGTGAAATACTACATGGAACACAATTTTTTTGTTTGTTTGAAAAATAGAAATTACTTTATTCTCACCTTTAAAACTTAAATATTTAGTCAAGTAATCATATGTAAGTTTTTGGAGAGTTTTACTTTGGTTCAGAGATAAAATTTATGTCACATACATATATTAAGGGTCTTACAGGATTTTATTTCAGCAATTTTTTACTCAAATTTCTCATTTTTAGATTTGCTTTGAATACATATAGTAGGATGATTTAAGTTTCAATACATTCTCTATAATAGGGCATATGCATGAAAATTTTTTTTTCACATTTATTTTCAGAATTTGAAAATACTGTTAATACTGTAATAATATTTAAAAATGAAATTAAAATCCGACAAATATCAAGGAAGCTATAAATTTTTAAAGATTATTATGTGTGTCTTTCTTGCAAAAATACTAAAAACGGAGTTTTACGTGTACTTTAAATGGTGAAAGTGTAACATGACGTCACATAACATATCAAGATGGCTATCACTCTCTTTGCCTAATCGGGAATTTCAATCATTCATATCTCGCTTATTTTTAAAGTTATTTAAAAAGTAATTTTACCTTAATATTTGTCAAGTAAACATGCTTCAATTCAAGTGAAAAAAAATTTCATGCATATTCCTTATTGTATTAAACTAACTATATTATTAGGTTAACGGAAGAAATTTTCAATTTAAAATTACAATTTCAATCTATGTATATGTTTAGACGTAGATCAAATCCATATATATATATATATATATATATATATATATATATATATATATATTGATTTCAAAAATTTTGTTTGAAAAAGAATACTTTCAAAGTGGTTCTTAGCAAATTGCGGAATTTCAAGGACTACATGTAAACAGGTGATCAACGAGTGGTCAAATGCTAAACACCGTGATCACTGGGAAAATGTAGCGCGGCAAGAGCTCGGGAAAATACTGCTTCAGAGTGCAACAAAGAGGCTATCTCTCGATGCACTGAGATTAAACAAGATGCAACTGCGGAGGGTTACCGAATTCATTACCGGGCATTATCCCCTGCGAAAGCATCTGCACACAATGTGACTCCATAACGGGTCCATTGTGTGCAGATTGTGTGGCGAGGAGGAAGAACTATGCAGCCACTCGTGAGTGGTGTGGAAGGAATTTGTGAGTAGACCAGGAAATGGTAGGATATGCGGCTGCAGCCAACTATGATTGGAACTATGCCGATATTCATCTGGAGTTCGTGAAGAAAACTGCAGAAAACCTTCTCAAGCATAGCCGGTTACTTCGTTCTTGTCCATACGCCGACAGTTTAGTCAATCAACCGCCCGTTTTTTTTTCTTTCTTTTTATAATTGACAAACTGCCGATGTCGGGATTCGAACCCATAACCTCCAAGTTTCCAAGTACTGCATACTGCGCAAACAGGCTACTTGGCTGGTTATGGAGCACTATAAAATTTGTTATTTTATATTAAGCTGGCTAGACTTGTAATGCTTATTTAGAATTAGATATTCATCGAATGTGCAAAACTTGACTTATTTTCAAAAATATTGTTATAGATTAACAAACAAAACATTAACTGATTAATATAAATATAAAATTAACTTAAAATTTTATCTTACTTAAATTTGAAGTGTGTAGTTTAACCAGTTTTTCGATTACAACATTACCCACAAACTCTTCACAATATAATGGTTCAGGTTTTACCAGTTTTGTTACAGAGCCCTAAACAGTAAACCATTACTCCAAATTATTTTTACTATTCAATACACAAATATTATCTTGCAAGTTAACACAATTTAATTGCAGTACAAAATATATACATGGTATATTCGAAATTTCATTGGTAGTACCGTTTTTTAAATATGAAATGAATATATGTAAAATAAGTATTTTGAATATAATTTTTGTACATACATATACACATAACTATATCTTAAAGGAAAAGGCACTGAACTGAATCATATTTAGCATTTTTATGCTGTTCCATCATTGTTATGTATATATTCTCCTTACATTTTATAAAACACAACATCTCTCTGACTCCCTGTTTGGCCATTAGTGCAAGTTAGTGCAAGTCCAAGTGGTCGCGCGGTCTAAGGCGATATGTCTGCGCAGTATGCCTACTTGGAAACTGGGAGGTTATGGGTTCGAATCCCGACATCGGCAGTTTGTCAATTATTAAGAAAAAAAATAGGGGCGGTTAATTGACTAAACTGTCGGCATATGGACAAGAACGAAATAACCGGCTATGCTTGAGAAGGTTTTCTGCAGTTTCCTTCACGAAATCCAGATGAATATTGGCATAGTTCCTATCATAGTCGGCTGCAGCCACTTATACTACCAATTCCTAGTCTATACACAAAAATTCCTTCCACTTCACTCACATCCTCACATCCTTAGGCATCACAATGGACTTCATGACCGAAATGTAGTCCGTTCAGAGCAGCCTCTACAATTTATCTTGGCCGTTAGTGTGCTTATAACTCGAGAACCACTAATACAATTTCTATTCTTTTTTTTTTTTGGACGTGAAAATGTTTATTCACCCGAGTCAGCCGAACATTCTTGTGTGACGAAATATCGTCAGATTTTAATCACAAATAGCTTCGAAACTAATAACCACAATGGTTGATACTCACAACAGTCACATCTTTATGTGCTTGTCGCGCTGTATTGGTCATGCCTGTGACGTCATTGTACCAATGTAGATGCATGCGCGTGAATAGTCACGAACTAGTACTCTGTAAAGTTATAAATTGGTGAAGCGTGGAAACGGTTTTAGCTAGGACATTGATTCGGGTGTGTATGTGAAGAGCTTGCGGAGCACTACTAGAAACCAAAGTAAGACATTTCAGTATCAGAAAAAAGCTTTTGTTGATAGAAATCCAACGAGTATAAAAAGTTTAGTGACAAATTCATGCATGAACTACGGTGACGTCGGAAATAGAATGAAAAACGGCGCAAAGCAATTATAAAGCTGACCCATCGAGCACACAGCGGTCTGCGACAATTCAAACGTCTATACAAATCATGTATTTAAACAAGTAACTCAGGAAGTTGCTATATTTTTTGTTTGGAATACAATTTAAGAGATTTAGAGTTAACGTAAAAAACTCTTGAAATTACACACACAGGTATTATTCTTAATGCAGGAAAAGAAAGCAGTTTTAGGGCATGCAATCAGAAAAGGTGAATTGGGAGAACAATTTCAACTAGAAAGGTTGGAAGAAAAATGGCAGACAAATACGTCATACCCGTGCTTGGAAAGTTCACCGTGTTAGGCTCTACACATTAGAGATTATTCACATGATCTTCGATAGGGCGACTTAGAATAGCATGTAAGTCAACATATGCAATACGCGGACATGACACTATCATAGTCATCAGTCACGTGAGTCTAGAAAAATATTTGAAAAATCTTAATAGTCTTCAGATGGTATGAATTTATTGTAAATCGTTGGTAATGATAAGAGGTAAGAGAAATGATATTTCATCCCTTCAGTGAATTTCTAGATATGTTAATACTACCTGTAATTACGTACCACCTAATGGGTAAAATTAGCTGTTTTATACTCAAAAGGTGGTAAAAAATAAAAAAAAGGATACTTGAAAAAAATAAACGATAAAATTAATGAACAATATGAAGTGTCTAAGCTTAATTTAAAGAAATGAATTTCAATAATATGATTCTTTTATATGTTCCAAATTTTCGTGCAGTGGATTATTATTCGTTTAGTATTTCAAAAAAGTATATAGGGGTGATATTTTTTAGATTTACAATTAGGTATTTGCTACACAACTCACACAGGAGGGTAGATTTCGTGTATACATTCACAGTGAGAGCGGATAGAATAGAAAGAAGGCCACCGTTATTCATTTCATCAACCCTCCACACTTCACCTCTCCCTTTTTTCCTTCTTATACGTATATTGTTGGTATGTGTGTGTATGCGAGTATATGTGTGTGTGTGTGTGTGTGTGTGTGTGTATATACAGTCAACATCACCATGATGAGATGAAGGAATTCTGCTTTGCGTTGATGTTGCTAGCTGCTGTTGCTGTTGGCTGGTCCATCTGACAAACAATAGCACATCAGGGGGCCCCAAACTCCTGGGTACTTCGTTTTCCTATATTTATATATATATATATATATATATATATATATATATATATATATATATATATATATATATATATATATATATCTATATATATGCATAGGTATGGTGAGGTATCTATGTATATGAAATACAACTGTTTTTTTCGTCATGAATGAGAATTGTTCCGTCATGAAGGGGGACTTCTTTTTTTTTTATCAATCGTGATGCATGGTTTGCTAAAAACTAACTTAACCTGTATTTAATATTAAATCATAATATTACACAAGTTTCTTAGTTCCAGTTTTATAGTTTTGCGTATTATATATTATTCTTTCAAGATATTTTTGCAAAACTATATGCGTATGTAGGTATACATTAAAGAAAAGATGTTTGTTTTAAAATGCATATTTCCTTCTAATGTGAGGCCAAATGTTGAATAATTTATGATTTATAGTTGAAATATTTTTGAAAATAATTTGTATTCAATGATAACGTCATGATGTTCAAATTTAAATGCGTCTTATAGTAGTTTATAATTTGAATGTAAATTTTTTCCAGATGGAAAAGTGATAGATTAACTCTTTCATTAATTACTATGAGAAAAATTTATTAAGTTTAGAAAATGCATTACGATAAAGTCAAAAATTAAAATTTCTATAAAACAGCATCGTAATGAAGAATATGAACTTGAAGAATATGAATAGAACGAATTTCATGTTTTACTTTCTGATGGAAGACGTCAAAAGCTTTATCCAAGGGTTTCTTCATCAAAGATTAGTTTAATTGATATTTTTTCAAATCTCTCTTTCAGACAGAAAAACTGCGGATATGCTCTTTTCGATTTTCTAAATATATTAGAGAAACTTTTCAAAAAAAAAAACAAAACTTCAAACGTTTATTCTCCGTAACAAATTATGGTTAAGTTATGATTATGCAAGTCAATATCACCCAAAGTTATTTCGTTCTCGGTTTAATTAATGGTTGTCACACAAAATGAAATACAAAAATTATCACTCATACATGAATGAAAAAAAAAAGATCCAAAAATACGAAAAAACAAATTTCGTAGAAAAGTCATAAAACAAATATGTCACAAAATGACAAACTGCATAATTTTGTTCACAAAAAAAAAAAGAAGAATTTCTATTGTATGGTATGTATTTATTTATAGTCTAAATTTTTACATAAAAAGGTGTACGCATACACATTTGAAATTTTTATGGAGTTCCTTTATTTTCAAAAAAAGTCATTCATCAATAAGGACCTTCCTATACACATAGAGAGAGCCACACATAGAAACACCTGAATGAATAAAATAAAGGCCTAAGAGTTGAATACGTTGTGTGTGTATTTGAATAAAAGATCATTATTACTTTATGACAAAATGATCTATATTTTTTTTTCCTTTCTGCAGAAAGAAAATAATAAATTTTTGGCAATTGTAGGCGTTATTTTAACCAAAAATGTCACCGAATATTGAATGTGTTTTATATGTTCTAAATTTTATTTTTTTTCTCGAAATATATAATAATATTATGTGGCACACAATTTAATCGTTTTTCACATAAATATTTTTATTGTAAATCAATTTATTTTTAATAGTTATGTCAAAAAATATATTTTTAATTGACGGCTCTTTGAAAATATATATTTGAAAAAATTTTTTATTACTTTTCACAATCAATGGAATGAATATAGGGGAGTAAAAATTTTATCAAAATATTTTTATTTGTATTTAAGATTGTTTTGAGTTTAACAAACAGTACGGAATTCTCATGTTTTCAAATAAAAACAAATCTTACGAAAATAATTCTTCAACTTTAAGGTCTGGCTGTCTACTTATCAATTTTTTTATTATTATTAAAAAACGAGAATCGACATTATCCTCTTCTTGACAGAAAGTTTCATTACATTTGTTAAAAAAGGAGCATTGATTGATTTTTCTAAAAAATTTTGAGTTAAGATTGACTTCCATGCAAACTTTCATTTCAAGGTTTCAGAAAAATCGTACATTAATACAAGTGAAAATAACAACAAACTGAGTTAATTGCTTAAATACCCGGTATATACTGAGTTTAGGTCAGAAAGTTTAAAACAAAAGTTTATTAATTTAAAAAAAAAAAAAAAGAGCATTTTTTGTCTGTCCATGTTTGTTATATTTCTTACCGTTTCAAAGTTGGACAGTTTTGCCCATTTTGCCCAAACATGGTTCGATTTTTCCTTATTTTCTCGAACTTGATCTTACTTTTTAGCTCTAGAACACACAAACAAAATTTCAACTCGATATCTCTTTTCGTTTTTGAGTTATCGTGTTCATAGACGGACGGACATGCGGAATTGGACTAATTAGGTCATTTTATGAGCACCTATATCAACATTTTTTTTTTGTGATCAATATTTTCAACCGTTACAAAGTCGGGACCTGTGACAGCTATAAAATTAAATATACCCTGGGACTAAAATAATATACCCTGGTATCTATTATATACCGGGTATAAAAAGTTACTCTTCAAATAAATTAATATATGGTATACATGAATAGACATCTATCGGGATTATCAAAAAGTATTTTGGTATCAGCCATTATTATATTGAATTTTGTGGGCAAAAGGCTTTAAATATTTAATAATATTTATAATCAAACTATATCAATTAAATAAATTTAGATTACGAAACAGTTATCCATTTACTATTTAAACAGTTAAGTCGTAATAATTAATTTTATTAGCTTGACCTGTGACAGCTATGAAATTAAATCTGGCAATTTACTTTCTACTATCATCTAATTATCGTATCGATTTAAAAGTTTGCAAATAAACGCTAATGATAATGCAATAATATGGCACTTTGTAGATGAACTCACGAACGAAAAGAGATAACGAGCTGAAATTCTGTGTTCTAGAACAAAAAAGTAAGGTCAAGTTCGTGAATGGGCAAAATCGGACAATGTTTGGGCCAAATGGGCAAAGCAGCCTATCTTTGAAACCGAAAGAGATGTAACAAAAGTTCAATGACAAAAAATCTTTTTCTCTTTAAAATAAACAACTTTTGTTTGAAAATTTTTTCCATAAACTCAGTATATACTGTGTATTCAAACAATTAACTCAGTTAGTTGTTACATTACTTCTTTTTTAAATAAAAATTTAAAAACAATGGTATAAAAATAATTATTAACATGTTCAATATAAATTTTTACAAATTATTATGACTATTGTCTACAAAAAAAACGAAATATATGATTCTAGAAACTGATGGATCTAGAAATTGGGTAGAATCGTAAAATTTTTTCAAAACAATATCAAAAGCATGATATGATTCCTGTTACAAAAAATAAAAAATGCCTTCAAACATGCAAAACTTTCAAAAAAATTAAAAATATACAAATCATTTTTTACCACATTAAAATCTTTCACTTGAATTCAAGTGTGAAATTATCAGTTTATTAAAAAAAAAAACTAATTAAAAAAGAAATCTTTATATCAATTAAAAAACCAAAAATCAAAATTGACAAAACGAAAACATACAATTTGATTTCTCCTGAAATCTTTGTTGATAAATAATCTAACAAACACATCAGGGAAGAATTAATAATAATAATAATAATAATCTTTAATAAAAAAAAAAAATTTATAAAAAATAACTAATACATGAGTCAGCAACTAATTAATGCTTTTCGACTGGAAAAAAAATGTTTACCATTAATAATATTTGGACAAAATGCCGACAAAAATTGAATGACTAATGATTGAAAATAGAAGTGAATTCGTTTAACTGACAATGAGAGAATTCACTAACTCACCACACTGCAGCAGAGGCATATATTTGATTGAAATACATACATATACAAATAAATACGGTATATACCTACGCGGATAGAGCCACGATGATGAAGCTGACGATCTTCATTCCATAAATGTATAAATAAGTGTTAAAGGTACATGAAATTAATAACTTGCTTAAGAATAGTCCACTAACGAACTAACCACCTGATATTTTATTTTTTTTTTTTGTTTAGGTCAATAAAATAATGATGACCACCGAAGTTTTTTAAATATAAAAAAAGGTTATATCACGCTGTAGGATGCGATCATTTGGTGTATAGAAGTATGCTACTGGTATGTTCGTACATATTTAATTATGGAATTTCGTAATATCCAAGGTCGAATAATTTCGTAAACAAAACTCATTTGTATACGCAATCAATATAATTCAACTCAAAATTTTTATCGAAAATCCGGAGATTGATCTCATCAGTCCGGAGATATATTTACTAACGTACGTAATTACTAAAAAAAAGCTTCATTCGATGAGGATATTTACAATAATCAGACAAACTAATTAGCTTTTTAGGTAGGTATGCGCAAGCGTAAACATTAAAAATAACGCTCAGTAGCGCACTCTGCGTAAAACGTTAATATATTATGAGCAACTTTCTATAGTGAGAACATTATAAATAAAATCAAGAATTAGTATTTTCTTTTCATAAGAAGGAAAACATCCCGAAATTATTGTTTTAATTTGGAGTCTGGAGAAAACTTAATTTTTCCGGAGTCTCCGATCGAAAACTGGAGAGTTGGTAACCCTAAATATAATACAATACAATCGAATTTTGTTTCATGCCTAGTGTTGCCACGAGGAACGATAATTTCGAGACTATTATCGATTAATTATATTATTGAGAGTCGAGATGTTAGTTACAACTTACATAATCTCAACCGATGTCGGGACGAGACGAGAAACACATGTCGAGAGATAAGTCGAAATAACAAGTCACTGAAAACATCTTCTTTCTTTCTGTTTTGGTACTAATCTGAATATTTTGAGTCCAGATTGTTTAACACTAGCAATTAAAGCTGTGATTGAAATGAAAATCAGTTTGCTAGTATCTTTGAATTAAAATAATTTTTTCTCTTTGCTTACGAGATAATGCGCTCATATATCGCCTCCACCTCACATGATCTCGCTGTAATGCTATTCATTTCAATGTATATAATGTCAACGCCAACGACTCCTTTAAAACAAGACTCATGGCGACTGTCTAGGAGAGTTCATCTGCGACCTGATAATATGGTAACCTATCTCTGCCTGTCGAAGAATAGTTCATGTAGTTGCCTGTTTTCTGATAGAGCCTCAGGATTTCATCATTTATTATGTATGTTACAGTTTGTCAGGAAACGAAATGAAGATTTCTTCATATCTACACTGAATTTGCTACTACCCTCATGTTTTAGTTTTTGAATCCTGAGGAGTTTATTCACTTTCCAGTACTCTTTTAGAAAATCCTAGAACTCTTTGAATATTTTCAAAGAGTTCTAACGACCAACGACCACCATATTTGTTTTCTGAAGACATCATATAACCTATGTCACTTTTGGTATCAGGTCAAATCGAATAACACCTCATTTATTAAAATCCACTCAGTCATTTTTATTTACAAAATACAAAATCGTTTTCCATATTCGGCTAAAAAAGACTAACAACTGTTAGGATACATTAAAATAACTTTAAATGTTTTCTTGAAGTAGCATTATTCTATTTTAATTACGTTTCTAGTTTTCTAGAAAAATTTTCTTAAAATAATTTTTGAAAAAAAAAAGAGTCATAAACATTTTAATTTATAGAAGAGCTTAGGAAAATTTATTAATAAATTAAAAGTTTTATAAATTGTTTATAACTTGTACATATTACAGAAATGGAAACAAAAGGTATATTTAAGCTACTGTATATATTAGAAATGTAAGGTTAGAATGTCGTCGTGTCGTCACCATAACGTGTTACATATACATACATTATTATTATGTTGTGTAAGTACACTCTGGTTGGCAAAATTTGTTACCATTCCAAGAAAAGGTACCTCGCAAAAAAACAATTTTTGTCAAAAAATAGTTTGGCCGTTGTCAAACAAATTTGCTTTGGTCATATATTTTTTCATTTTTGAGAGGGTTTTTTTTTTTTTTTTTGAAATTGATTAATATTCTACGTTCAGCCTGATTACCTTGTTTATCAGAATCTAAAGAATACTTTCTGCCGACTCGACCATTCGAGTGGTCAAGCGGTTGCTGGTTCGAGTGGTAAGAGGTTGCTGGTTCATCCCAACGGGGGCAGTTTGTCAACTAAATTAATTTAAATAAATGAATAAATTAATGGTTACTTGACTAAACTGTCAGCGTATGGATTAGAACGAATGTATGGCTATGCTTCTGAAGGTTTTCAGCAGTTTATTTTCACAAACTCCAGATGAATATCGTTTATCTAAAATCGGCAGCAGTTGCACCACCTACCAATTTCTAGCCTTCGCTGAAATTTCTTGTCTTTTAGGGGTCGGTAAAAAAGGGCTAGAAAGGTCTACATGCTAAGCTTCGACCTCCACTCCGCCAATTTTTCAGACTTGTGAGCTTGAAATATGGAAAAAATTACGATATTATTAATTATCGAAACTATACAATTTTGGTATAGTGCATAAACTTCATAACTATACTGCAATTCTACACTAAAAACTTCAATCTTGAGTCTCTTCAAAACTAGGTATACAGCACTGGTCGACTTCACATGGTCACAACAGTGTTCTCAGATTCGTTTACTTTTTTTTTAATCATATGGTACTCACATATTCACTTTAAACAAGTTCAAATATCTTTCTTTGCACAACTTAGCACACAGAGTGTACAAAGTTCCCCGTTTTAATTATTATTATACTTCCTTCTTAATAAGTTAAAAACCATTTTATATATCAACGTCTGGCAAGCTACTACTAACTAGTGTGTTTGTAAGTTTAGCAAAGCAGCAGCAGCTCATTCTCTTACCTACAAACTATAACGATGAAAATTTTTGTTTGTTCATCTTTTACATTATTACTTAGAGAGTTGGTAATACAAACTCTTAGTTGCCAACATCAGAAAACTGAAAACATCTTCTTTCTTATTTTTTTGGTCTGATCCACATGTTTTGGGTTAAGATATATTTATTACGAATACCTAGTAAAACTGAGTATAATGAAAATCAGTTTGACAGTAATTTTCACTACGTCATTTTTATTATTTATCAGATTTCATAGAAGTTTCGACTCCGGTATTTAACAAAAAGTGCCAAGCAAATTGATAAGAACATTTATCTATTATTCTGTCAAATACAAATCTTGTTGATTCGATAAAATTACCAGTCTATGGGGAACATCTATTTGAGAAAACATATACTTTCTTCCACAGTTAAGAATGATTTAGTTAAAGATTATTTCATAATTAATCGGATTCCAATATGTATAAATTTAGTTTCAAATTGGATTACGTACGGTCAACGGTGTATCATTTGTCTTGTCATATCTTCGTTTGAGCAATGTGAATTTCATTTAAGTGTTAGATAGATAGATAGATATATCTTGGGGTATAAAAAGTATTGCACTTCGATAATGTGGCTCATTGTGATCCCTCTTCTACTTCCGTCTTTTCCATATCTTAGCAATAGCCAGGAGCTTGCATATCAGATTTTCTTGAAGGTACATAAATTCGGGGTGAAATGCACCGAATATATTGTATCTGCTGTAACCGAGAGATTCACAGTGAAAGATTATGTGGTTGGATGTTTGTTCCTCGTCAACGTACATGTCTCCACATGATTAATTTCCAAACAGTAATTTCCAAACAAAAATATTAGCCACTGAAAAATGCATTCATTTTTATTTAGGTGATAACTGTGGGAATTGAGATTTATCCATCTCTCTAAAACTTTCGAAGCTGTAGAGAAAATCACTCGCGCCTAACGAGTTGAGTTAATGCCAAAAGTATATTACTTGGAAGGGTATGGCCATCGACACATATTAGGATAACTGACAATCTATTCTATGGGGATACAGAAAACACTGAAATATCTCTTGATAAACTGTGATGAACGTGTATCACATTGGAGAATGAGTAACAAGTTGACCTACTGCAGATACGTATTATTGGAAGCAAAAATGTCTTTAATTAAACACCTGAAGCCTGAAATTCTTTAATATATACAGCCTTTTATGTAACTGACTGACTGACTGACTCACTCACTCATCTATACAAATCTAATAAACTTCTAGAAATGCTAGAATGATGCGGTTTTTTTAATTCAACGCGGAATAACTTCTAACTTACGGGAAAATCGGAAAACCCCAAATATACCTTCTTTACTTCTATACATGATAGAAGGGTGCGGTGTTTGCAATATGTCAAAAAGGCGAAACCAAGACCGTAGGCTGCATCGGGAGTCAAAAGGGTCGAGCCCCCAAGCGAACAGAGCTAGCATTTGGACTAAAGACATTTGTTTATTGCCAAAAGTAACCGTTATGTCGTAGAGTAATGATTTTAGTAATTCTAGCATGCAAGTGTTTTTCTCGCTTACAGCATGTGATGCAGGCATATTTTTAATTCAAGTAAAACAGGAGGTTATAAAATAAATGTGAGAAGAAACATTTTCTTGTAACAAAAGTTTAAAACTTAAACATTTTCTCTTAACAACTAAACAGTAAAAGAATAATAACCTATACTCTTTCATATATGTATATATACATATAGCTTCTCATATTGTATATAAACCTTTCTTTACCCACTCACTAAATCTTACCTATGACAATTCGCTATCTTTTATTATTACATACACTGTCATATATGTTTATCTCTTATGATATTTTCTATCCTTGTTGATACTGTTGTCGTACGTATATGTATGTGTGTATTGTATAAGTAAAATAAATACAACTACAATAGTGTAGAAAATTTCTTAACTTTTAACATTTTACTATTAAAACAACACAATTTTACTTTTCTTATTTTTATTTTTTTTTTGTTTCAATGAAAACTAGCAGAAAATATGTTTTAAAACTCATATTAAATTCATTTTAATTGTATTGTGTGTGTGTTGGTAACTTTTTTTTATTTAAATTAATAATTAACAAAAATGGTAAGTCATCATCAATCTACCTAAAGAGGTAATTTCAGTAAGAATTAAAAAAGTTATATGAGGTTTTTTAATATATAACACTCAACCCTTGAACTGTTAATAAATTATTTTAAAATTAACTAGTTTCAAAAATTAACCAACATTTCCCACATTGCTTACTTTGTTCACCATTTCCCATATTGCTTACTTTGATACATTGATATATATATATATATATATATATACACCTATATCTTGGGGTATTAGTCCCCAGTATATCGGTATTGCGTTTCGCTGATACATTCAAGTGGCAAACTTTGTGAGAGCCTTCTTTGTGAAGAGTCCAAAAAACTTCTCCTCTGCGAAATTTTCGGCGCTGCGGCGTTTTCGAGCGTTTACCAGCCGATACATGCACTTTTCTTTTGTACTTTAATTGAAAATTTTTTTCATAAAATTGACGAAAAAATATTTGTCCGACAAAAATCGTGCAGCGTACGTTGGGTCCAACGAGTAATAAGAGTAAAGTTAACAGGAATAAATGTGAATGAAAGAAATTTTAACAAGAGTAATTTCAATATAATTTAAAATTTATTATATTTTAATTTAGTTAATTTTCTATTTATTTTTATTTTTGTCTATTGATCTCGACTTTCTATCTATTTATAATTGTCAAAGAGTAAATTACGACTAGCTAATTTATACTGCTGATGACTACATTGTAGTCGAAATACGTATTTATAATACAAAAAAACTGATCGAGGGAAAAGGGGCGAATTTGAAATTTGAAATATTGAAAGAGATATCTTTACAAAAAGGTAAATATGACAAACCTGAGAACATTTTGTAGTAAGCGCTTTCTGGTTTTTTAATTGCATCTGAAATACCTGAAAAAAAAACACAAACAAATTAAATTAGCAAGCATTAACGAAAATTCTATTTATTCAAGTGTTATATAATAAAAAAATTCATTGAAATATTTATATCTAAAAAATATACAGACATTGATTTGAAGGCGATGTTTTCGACTTAAAAAGAAATCTCCAATACAATAATTTGGTTTAGTATCCAAAAACTTTACCCGAACAATACTTTTGATAAAAAAATTTGTCTCAGTTTACAAAAAAGCTGCTCAAGAAACGAAACAAAATTATTTTAATAATTTGATAATTGTATTTTTAACGTAGACCACACATGGCATAAGTTTCAATTCGAAAACCATATGTCAGTTACTTTACATATTCTAGACTGTATGACGCCACGTTAAATACAATTAATTTGTCACGTTAAATGCAGCATGGTAGTTAAGTGTATAGTGTTGGATGTATCAAATGATGAAAGGTAATATTGATTATATTCCGTCCAAGACTCCAATATAAATGAAAAAGTATGTCGAAACCCGAATGCGACAACAAATGCACGCAACATTCAACTAAATTAATTGTTAAATAAACCATTCCCATACATAATGGATACAAATACCTATATGGAATTTTAATCCTTCGAAGAAATATAAGACTCATATTTCTGGTTCTGACTAACTTCCAAATTTCTCTCGAAAATAAATTAAACAATTTTTTTATTCAATTAATTAATAATAGAAGTCGTTCAATTTAAAAGACAAGTAATAATTGACATTTACTTTATAATAGTACCTAAATCACATTACATTTTCCTAAAAAAATATTTTCTCCCTGAAATAAGGAAGCTAAAAAAATACTAATAATAATAATTTGATAAATAAATAATTGACACGTATATAACAACCAATTAAATTTCTATTCAACAAATTAAAATGTAAATATTACTTACTAATTATTATTATTATTATTATTATTAATACCAAAAAATAAAGTATGTGAAATTTTTATATTGGTAACTTTATAGGAGGTAAATATACAATTTCTGTTTCCTAATTATATTTTATAAAATGTTACTACATATACAATATATTTCTCTATTTAAATGATCCAAGTATTACTAACTATAAAATACGATTCTTTCTCTATTATATATTATTTGTTCAAACTGTCAATCAAAATATTTTTCGGCTGTCATGATTAAACAAAGTACGGTACCTTGCGGTCTGGTAGTACACAGAATACTTTTTTTTTACTGATATGTTCGTTTGTATATTACATATATAATACGGTTTTTAAATACAAATGTATAGGATGGTATAGAAATGTTTTTCAGGCATGATAAACTTATTTATTACAGCTATATGTCAATTGAAAATATCTAGTATAACGTATATAATATTTTAACATTTATGATACAAAGTATACTTGACAACACAAGTTGCATCATATAATCTTGAAATATAGACAGCTGTATAGTATTCAAACATTTCTTATTATCTTACATGTAACCGTCATATTTATTTTTTTAGCGATCAAATCTTAAATATTTGAAAAACATTGTCTAAAATTTCAGATCTCGGATTTGTCGTATTTAGATATCATCCCTTAAGCATGCCGCTTCTATCGTTTTCATAAACATGAAAATATTTTCGTTCTATTTTGTCATCAGAATTGAAAACGGGGAGGCACCAATTTTTGTGTATAGTCTAGGAATTGGTAGGATATGCGGTTGCAGCCGACTATGATGGGAAATATGCCGATATTAATCTGTAGATGGCGAACAAATAGGAAATTCACAGGCCCTTCGAAAAGAATTGTTAGTGAGCTCAATAGAGTATCGCGCCTTCTATCAAATTAGTATCGGAGTATTGTTTAAATGGCATAGAAAATTGATCTTAATTTTATGTAAATCCAATAAAATACAAATGAAAATAACAATTAACTGAGTTAAATGCTTAAATACCCATTATATACTGTTTAAAAAAGGAAAATTTTTTTAAATTTTGTTAATACCTTTTACGGTTTCAAAGATGGATCTTTACTCTCTGGCGGGGAGGCACCTTTGCTGACACTGTGAAAGTGTCACCAAATTAGCAACGAAACACATATCCTGAGACAATATAAGAGTAATTTTAATAAGAGTGATGTTAACAAGAATTAATCTGGATTTCGTGAAGAAAACTGCAGAAAACCTTCTCAAGCATAGCCGGTTAGTTCATTCTTGTCCATACGCCGACAGTTTAGTCAATTAACCGCCCTTTTTTTTTCTTAATAATTGACAAACTGTCGATGTCGGGATTCGAACCCATAACCTCACAGTTTCCAAGTAGGCATACTGCGCAGACATGACGCCTTAGAACCTTTGGCCACTTGGAAGATGATGTATAATTAAATCATGTATTTTTCGAGTCAGTAGTGTTCTGAGCCAGTCTATATCTTGCAATGATGAGTACAAGTAGTTTTAAGAATTGCAGTAAAAATATCTTACATAAAAGTTATAAACATGTTTTCTCTGTTTTACTCCAATAAATTCCAATCGTATCGTTTTCGTTTATTAATATATTTTTAAAATAGAAACGTACACCTGGTGATATGGATATATTAAGCTTCATCTTCTAATTTTTACGGAAAAAAAAACATATAGGTACGAATGTAATTTTACTCTTCAGTACACTTTTAAAATTAGATTGTAGATATTTTTGTTTAAAAACATTTGTATAGGATATACTTTATTTTTGGAAATAAGGATTAGTGCAATTTGCAACCTTGAAATATAATAAGTTTGGTTTTATTTTTAATTTGACTCAAGATTACTACTTCAAAGTTTTATGTAATAATATACAATTTTTTGTGTACAAAAACTAATCCGCAATTAAAGTTTTTGAAAATCAGTATTCTATTTCTGAAAATAAAATTATATAATATAGTTTTAAATAGTTCAACAAAAATTTTCAAATATACCTTAATTAATTCAAAAACAAGGTTTAGGGGATTAGGTACTTAGCTACACTATTGTAGAATGTAGATTACTGTCCTAATGTAGGTACCACAGTACACAGCTTGTAAACCACTTCGCAACGTATACCGATTCGTAAGGATGGATAATCATCATCGACGGGCTAGTTATATCATATAATACTCACTCACTAAATAATTATAGCATAACTACAACTGAATATATTATATCTATGAACTAAACACAATGCTTATCGTTAACTAGTACTAGGCTAGGTTTTTATTACCCCTAGTAACATCGGATAAACACATACACTTCAGGGTAGCTAGTGTTTTGCTTTAAAATAATTTTAACGTCGATCGGATCTTGCGAGATCGTAAAACGGGTTAACCCTCAACTGTGAAGACCACTTTTGGAAACCGCCTCCCAGTTGCATTATTTTATGGGGGCGCAA
This sequence comes from Nineta flava, assembly GCA_963920215.1. Taxonomy (NCBI): domain Eukaryota; kingdom Metazoa; phylum Arthropoda; class Insecta; order Neuroptera; family Chrysopidae; genus Nineta; species Nineta flava. Next base: position 66,831,974 of record OY986044.1, read on the forward strand.
TGTACGTTACTCACTGAAAATGCACTCTGATCGGTTTCTCTTCAAGCGCCAAAAGAAGTATAACTTCAACAAATTTGAAAAAACGAATAAACAAAAGGTTATAGTTTAATATTTGTTTATTTGTGTATACTTTCGCGTCAACATAACGATGTTTGTCCAAATTCCTCTCGGTTACGTATGACAAACTGTAGAAGACTTTAGCGTATACTCCGACAAATTTCATTGTCATTGAATTTTTAATTAAATTAAATACAGATATGAAAAAATTAACTCGTCAACCAGGAATCGAACCTCGGGCCTCTGGATAACTAATCCAGTAGGCTTCCGCTACACCAAAGACGATTGTGACGTAATAGCCAACTTTTTCATATTATTCTAATTTTTTATTTATTTAGACAGTATTACGTCTGTTGAAGTGATTTATTTATTTAATATTTATTTATTTGTGTATACTTTCGCGTCAACATAACGATGTTTGTCCAAATTCCTCTCGGTTACGTATGATAAAAGGTTATAGTATTAGAAACAGAACCAACGACATTTGGGACACTCTGTGTAACACAGAGGTAATATTATCAACATAAACAAGATAACTAAAGTAGACTAATGTTACAGATAATTTCTTGCTTTTTAATAACAAATTCATTATAAAATTTATTTTAAAAAAAAAACACGTAAATGATCTGTCAACTTAAAATGAAATTGTGAAGACTGATTCGAAAAAAGTGCAGATCATCTCGTAAATGATGAACATCTCAAGTAAAGATAATAGAAGAAATCTTTTATCTTTGAAATAAGTTTGTTGTTTTCTCATCATTGGGATTTATTTAAAAACAGACAGGTAACATAAAAGTCATCGACCACTTCAATATACAGAGTTTTATCTAGAACGAAACTGAATAAGCAAACTTTTGTACAGATACTAGCCGCGCTCTCGATGTATTTCCCATCGGCAACATCTCAGAAACCATCCAACTTAATGTAAAAAGCCTAAATACCTAAAAATGACACACTTCAACCCATGCAATCGTTCGTCTCTTATTTTACCCTTATGGGGGTTGCATTTTCAAAAACGCTGATACAACTTACTTTTAATTATAAACAGAAGATTAAACACCAATTTTCATATTTCTAAGTTCAAAAATGACCAACTTCCATTCAAACCTTCATCCTCTATTTAACCCCCTTGGGTGATGGTTTTCGAAAATCCTTTCTTAATGCTCATTTATATCAGAAACTCCTTTGCAAAATTTCATGTTTCTAGACCCACCGCTTTAGGATGTGCGTTGTCGGTAAGTCAATCTGTAAATTTTATTTAGTAGATGGCGAACAAATAGGAAATTCAAAAACCCTTCGAAAATAATTGTTAGTGAGCTCAATAGAGTATCGCGCCTTCTATCAAATTAGTATCGGAGTATTGTTTAAATGGCATAGAAAATTGATCTTAATTTTATGTAAATCCAATAAAATACAAATGAAAATAACAATTAACTGAGTTAAATGCTTAAATACCCATTATATACTGTTTAAAAAAGGAACATTTTTTTACTTTAAATTTTTGTTAATACCTTTTACGGTTTCAAAGATGGATATTTACTCTCTGGCGGGGAGGCACCTTTGGTCACACTGTGAAAGTGTCACCAAATTAGCAACGAAACACATACGCTGAGGCAATATAAGAGTAATTTTAATAAGAATGATGTTAACAAGAGCAAATCGATTGAAAGCAATTTTAACAAAAGTAATTTCAATAAAATTTATTTTGTTTTTTTATTTATTTTATTTTTGTCTATTGATCTCCATTTTCTATCTATTTCTAATAGGGAATATGCATGAAAACTTGTTTTCACATTTATTTTCAGAATATGAAAATACTGTTAATACTGTAATAATATTTAAAAACGAAATTAAAATCCGACAAATATCAAGGTAGCTATAAGCTTTTAAAGATTATTATCTGTCTCATTCTTGCAAAAATACTAAAAACGGAGTTTTACGTGTACTTTAAGTGGTGAAAGTGTAATATGACGTCACATAACATATCAAGATGGCTATCACCCTCTTTGTCTAATCGGGAATTTCGATCATTCATATCTCGCTTATTTTTAAAGTTATTTAAAAAGTAATTTCACCTTGATATTTGTCAAGTAGACATGCTTCAATTCAAGTGAAAAAAAATTTTCATGCATATTCCCTATTGTCAAAGAGTAAATTACTAAAACTAGCTAATTTATACTGATGATGACTATAATACAAAAACTGCTCTAGGTATTGGGGCGAATTTGTAATTTTATTTCAAAAACCTCATTAGTTCGCATTAATTATCATTTGATAATCTAATATTGGAAGTTATTTAATTTAATTTTAGCATGGTTTAAATTCGTTTTGATAAAGTTTTTATAAAACAGAACAAACTTAATGATAGAGAAACAATAAATTCTTAACATTCCACAATAGAATTGTTTAACAAATTGCAGTAAATAATTAAAATATATAAACGAGATAAAATAAATAGGGCGGTAAATTTTATATTAATTTTGTTTGAGAGATCTCTACCCACCTGAATAAGAAGGACTGGTTTCCGGTGACAGCTTCTGGATACCGCTTTTTATTATAAAAAAAAACAACAAAACTATAGAACCATACAGTCTGCAGAATATGAGAGAATTGATTATAAGCAACACTCCTTTGAATGTAGGGACAACATACTTATAACATGTTATTTCAAAAAAAAAAAAAAATTTACCACATATCGTTCTCACGTTTGTCATTATTAAAAGGGTTCCAGGTAAAAATATGAATGGTGTTATTTAATACTAGTTCTCAAAATATCTCAACTAACGAGAATCAAGTCCCGACAGAGTTGGATAACTTGCATAACACAATTCACTCAGTTAAATTAATAATTTATGTAAATTTCTGTTTACAAAACGTTTAATATTTATTATATCTATATTATTAACCCGACTTCAAAAAAGGAGGATGGTTCTCAATTCGTCTGTATTTTTTTTTATGTGTGTCACCTCAGAACTCCGTCATTTATGAACCGATTTTGAATTTTGTTTTTTTGTTTTAAAGGGTTTGGTTTCCCATTGGTCCCATTGTCACCAAATCGCATTCTGATGAGGGGATCCTCGGGAAATCGAGGAAAATCCTCATTTTATATGTGATAACCGATTTAGCAATATATATTTTTTTTTTGAAAGGATATACTCATTCATAATGGGAAAATAAGAAAATTTTTTTAAAAACCGAGTTCAAAAAAATTTTTTACAAAAAAAAAACCGACCCCAAAAAAAAAAATTTTTACAAAAAAAAAACAAAATGCTTGTACAAAAAACTGAAAATCTGTTATAAAAAATGAACTAAAAATTATAAAAAAAAAACGGGTAAAAAAAAAAGTGTTATAAAAAAATTCACTACAAATTAGTTGGTCGTTTAGTAGGTCTACCCATATTTAGACAAATAAAATCAGTTATAGAACTCCAAAGTCACTAAAAAGCGAGAAATAAAACCTATTTTGACAAAATGAAAACCCGACTTCTAAAATCAAATATTCTATAACAAAAGATGCACTAAAAAGTAAAAAAATAATTGCATGTTCTTGTGCCAATTTTAGTTCACCAAAGCAAAAATTTTTAAATATATATGTACAATTATTGTTATTTTTGGAGGCGGTGTCCAAAAGTTATGAGAATTTCTCTATGCTGACACCGCCTCCAAAAATAACAATAATTGTACATATATATTTAAAAATTTTTGTTTTGGTGAACTTAAATTGGCACAAGAATATGCAATTATTTTTTTACTTTTTAGTGCATCTTTTGTTATAGAATATTTGATTTTAGAAGTCGGGTTTCCATTTTGTCAAAATAGGTTTTATATTTACACTTGTTTATAATAATTGTTATTATTAATAACAATCTTTGACATCAAATGCTTGATGTAAAAAATCGTACACGTCTAGGAAGGAAATCGAACCCATAACCTCTGGCATTCTATACCAACGCTCTTCCTTTGAGTTACCTGAGGTGTTATGGGAGCAGAATGCATATGATCTCTCACTATCTTGATATCAATGTATTATTAATTTGGTTTTTTACTATATATTTTTTAATTGTTTTTCTTTTTTTTTGTGTGTTAATTAGCGTTTATATACCGATTGTTAGTATGGTTGCCTTTCGATTATATTATACCAACGGAAGTGACTAGCGTTTACTTAATTTGACATTTATGTAATATGCCTGAACATTGCTAACATTCTTTGATATTAAGTGCTTGGTATGGAAAATCATACACATCTAGGATGGGAATTGAACCCACGGCCTTTGATATTCTCCAACGCAAAACGAATCAAATCCAAATTTTATATGGAGATAAATTTCTAGTCATATACCAAAAATGTTTTTTTACACTTGTTTATCTGGAACCAAGGGCGATATCGCATTCAAATTTTTCAGTTGAATCGGGCCTAAGCTGGACTAAAAATTAGATTCAAATGCCCGCCCAACAAGTATATGTTGTATTAAAAAAAACTCGACAGAATTTAAAAAAAAAAAACTAGGAGAGTAACGATAAATATTTATTAATTAAATTTTTTCTAAATCGCGTTTTACCGTTTAGTTTTCGAAATATAAAAGTTGAAAATTATTTAATTACATTAATTTGTATATAAATGAATAGTGAACATTTCAATAAGGATGTATGGTTTTTTGTCCTTTTTATATAAGACAGTGAAGGAAGTAACTACCTTAAGTTCACAAAAAATGTGTAAATTATTTTAAAAAATGATTCTTTTATATGTAACACCGTTCCAATTGTAATGAGAAATTGATCATGTATGCATTTGGTGTAAACTGGAATTTGTTACGATGAATTCATTCTAGAGATGTTAAATATTTTTTTAAAGGATTGATCCCCATGTGAAAGAATCTATGAAATAACCTACATCAATTGGGAGTGAAGTTTTGGTCATTAAAATTAATTGGTAGGTACATGAATAAATTAGCAGTATAGTCAAATAATGCTTTTTCAAAATTAATAATTGTATTAACACTGTATTAAGGACGTTCGAAAGAGTCATTTTGCGGGGAAAGACGTGCAGTGAGACAGGATTTTTGAAAATTAATCACCTAAGGGGGTTAAACACAGGATAAAAGTATATATGGAAGTTGGTTATTTTGTTGAAATTAGAAATATGGAAATTGGTGTTTGGGTTTCTTTTTATAAATAAAAGTCAGTTGTATCTGCGTTTTAGGAAATTCATCCCCAAGGGGGTAAAATAAGTGACAAAAGTTTGTATGAAAAGTGCGTCATTTTTGAAGTTTTAAACGTGGAAGTTGGTTTCGAGGCTTCTGTTTATAAATAAAAATCAGTTGTATCAGCGTTTTTGAAAATTCATCCTCTAACCGGGTTAAATAGGTGATGCAAGTTTGTATGGAAATTCGTCAAGTTAGAAACATAGAAATTGGTATTTAGGCTGCTTAAGCTTCTGTTTACGTTTTTGAGATGTTGCCGATAGGATATCTCATCGGACACATGGCCTTATCAATAATAGGTCTCAAATTTAGTTGTAACATTAATTTATCAAGTTGATGATATTAAACAGCGGAGTTGGTTTAATTTTAAAATGATCACAATAAATTCTTTTATGCGATTTGTTAAGTACCAAAAACAAAAAATTCAATCAATATACTTCGATTAATTATGATTATTTAAAAAATAAACAAATTCAATTAATTCAAAAACGTAATGAATGGATTTTTTAAACAAAAACATTATTCCCTTTTCAATCATTGCAATTAATTTTCAAAATAAAAATAAATAAATAAACAAAAAATAAATGATTTATTAAGGAAAAAAAAAAAAACCTATACAAAAATAAGAATATTTTTTGGTATGGTAGAAGCGATGTTTGTTGGAAGGAGTCAAATCTTAAGTCGGGAGTAGTAGTAGTGATAAGCAGTAAAGCACAGGATGAGTGCGAAGAGGGTACGAGTTTGGATAATAAGAAAATGAAGAAGATTTGTGTTTTTATTTTGTTGTTGATTTAGTAGTGAAATTTTATTTGATCTTAAAAAAAAAAAACATTCTACATCTTACAAAATGTTTACGTGCGAATGATTTTGTTCAAAGCAATAACGCATATATACACACACATATTTCCACTAATGTACAAAGAAAGACGAGAAAACATCTTTAACGAAAAACATTAACATAATACTATGGAAAATGGATAAATTGAATGATGAAATAAATAGACGCATAATGTTCCACGTATCTTGGTGTTGTTGTTATTGTTGATGATGAACCTATATTTATACAGGATGTTTTGTAAAAATACGTTTAAAATTCTTGGGAGTTTACAATAGAATAAAAATATCTTATGGCATGCATAAGGGAAAAGTCACTAATCAAAAATATGAGATAGATATGAATAGTCCATAGGTATAAGAAAGATGACTTACCCGAATTATTCTAAACAGAATCAAAGATGATTACAGTTTCACTAAATTAGCAACTATTGAAATTACTCTTGTTAAAATTACTTTTATTCAATTTACTTTTGTCAACATCACTCTTATTAAAATTACTCTTATATTGTCTCAGGATATGTTATTCTGAGACCTGGTTAGAGGATGAATTTTCAAAAACGCTGATACAACTGATTTTTATTTATAAACAGAAGCCTAAAAACCAACTTCCACGTTTATAACTTAAAAAATGACGCACTTTTCATACAAACCTTTGTCACTTATTTTACCCCCTTGGGGATGAATTGCTAATTTGGTGACAGTTTCAGTGAAATTAGTAACGAATAACATATCCTTTACATTTGTTTATATGCGAATATGAAACTTTTGCACATTTTTCTTGATATCATTCCAAATCGAATGAGACCTTGATCATATTTTAATTAACACGCACAGTTACGATTAAGAAAAGAAAAGCATGATATCTTTGTGGAAAGGTTCCTTGAAGGTCTTTCGCTGTTGAGCATGAGTACATAGTAATTATTCACGTTAGGACTAAAGTTGGTTATTTTTGATAAATCTTAATATCAATGAATTAAAGAGGATTCATTTAATTTATTTGCGTATAGTCAAGAACACCCTTTACAAAGCAGCTTCTCTGAAAAATCACTCATCCTTCATTTATCCACTAATTTTTTATTTTTTCATGTTCAAAGAAACAACTTGAATTTTTTTTCCTTTTGATTATTTTTTAAAATATCAAAAAGCTTTGAATATTAATTACTACTCGTTACGATATTCGTAGGTGATTTAATTATTAAATTTTCAAAACAAATCTTCATACAAGAGTTATATAGGTCGTTTTTATTTTGGTGGTTTGTTGAATTATGGTTTGGAAATCATATATTTTAAAATATTTTGTTGCTTTTCATTAGATAGAAAGTAATTTTTAGCTGGTGTTTTTAAATGCCTGTTACCATTTTTCTTCGGCCGTACATTTATCCCCTTTAAGGAATTTTCTTAAATAGATTTTACAATTATAAGCAACAGATGGCGCTTGACTATGTATGTTTCTTAAAAACGTTTGGGACTAAATCTACCCTTTTTATATAAGGAATAGGTGAGGTCAAATTTTAAATAGCTGCCGAACACAGAAATTAGGAAACAAGACAAACGCAAAACGGATTGCACAAGTTTTGCAATGGGAGACCGTAATTTCATGTTCTGGAGATGAAATCCTTCATTAAAAAAAAAATAACTTAAGGATGTTCGATGTGAGAAGTAAGCAACATTCCGATAGTTTTCACTAAATATAGTAAGGGCCACCAATATATTATGAAACTACACATATTTCCCTATCATTCTAGGTAAATTTCTTCAGGATGTTTTATGACGGAGTCAATCTCAGGTTCTACTTTTTCGACTAATATTAGCTTGATTACAGATATTTGCACATAATTGACTTAGAGCCAATAGTCCTCGAAAGGCTATTATATGCATATATACTTATTAATTTACTATTCATCTTGATGCTGTTCGATGAAGGAGGAAATCTAACCATGGACTATTAGTTCAATCTAGAAAATTAGAAAAAAATATTTACAAATTTACAGTGAAAATTGTTAGGAATATATTTAAATTTTATCAGTAGTATTTTTTGGAGTTTTTGACCAATTTATTTAATGTTATGTTTTTTGAATTCATTCTATCCATCATCAAATGTTTGAAATTATTTGCGTTACAATTGTATCGATGGTAAAATTTAACACCATTGGTACATTTTCACCCATGTCATCCGTTTTTACTGAAATATCACAAAACATTACTTATTCTCCATACTACCGTGTATATTTGATACAGTGGTATGGATTTTTCTTCCCAACCAATTTCTTAAACGTTAGCGAAATTTAACAAATTTTGTACACTCTATTTTGTATACGGGTATTGCAACTCTGTACAGTTAAAAATAATGACCGGAGAAAAAGATCTTTGTATACAAATGTTCATCAAATATTCGAATTACTCCATTTCCGAATATTCTTCTGTATGCCTGTCAGCATGATAGCTGAAAAATGAAAAGAGATAAGAACCCTAAAATTTTATGAGTGTGTTTTGGAGCTAAAAAGTGACATCAAGTTCGATAATGGGCCAAATTAGTCAATGCACTCCCCGCTAGTTTGAAACTTTTTTGCATAAACTCAAATACACAGTTAATCATTGATAATGAACTCAGTACACGCAGGGTATTTAAACTGTTAAGAGATCCAACGTGCACAAATCTAATAATGTTTGCTTTTAAATAAATAGCGTACCCCGCACATATAAGTATGAACTCAATATAATACTACTTTATATTGATATCATATAATTTTTTTTTAAATAAATAAATACAAAATAAGTATCAATTTTATAATCAATATTGAATATTCTTCTTCCTCGTAATATTATTATTATTCCATTTTAGTGAGCACGTTTTAAAATTGCGTTGGATGGAGATGGATTGTTCAAAGATGAACCATAATTTATGTAGAGATGGTAATAAATATAAATCATATTTATGCAATAATGTTAAAGAAGGATAGTCATATGAATTATAGGGTAATTTTATACATTTAATTTTACGATACATTTCACAAAGAATCAATTATGTATTGATACATGTAAAATTGTAAACAACCTATGTAAATAAGATTGGAATACGCTAAATCATACAATAAAAATGTTGATACCTTAAAAACAAAAAAACTTTTGTTTGAAACAATTTTTCGTACTCCCAATGGATTTGTCAATAGAGTTATAAAAAAAATTATTATATGAATGCTAAATACGTAAAATGATTTATTTTTTCATTATAATTACTATCATAGATAATATATTTACATTGTATTATAGGCAGGTAATTATAATATAATTTACCTAGATAGATAGATAGATTGTAGAGGCTACCCTGGGCGGGCTACACTTCGACTACAAGGTCCATTGTGATGCCTAAGAATGTAAGGATGTTAGTAGAGTGGAAAAAATTTTTGTGTATAGACTAGGAATCGGTAGGATATGCGGCTGCAGCCGACTATGATAGGAACTATGCCGATAATCATCTGGAGTTCGTGAAGGATACTGCAGAAAACCTTCTCAAGCATAGCCGGTTACTTCGTTCTTGTCCATACGCCGACAGTATAGTCAATTAACCGTCCCTTTTTTTTCTTAATAATTGCTGATTTTCTTAATAAAAATCTTCAAATTGCCGATGTCGGGATTCGAACCCATAACCTCCCAGTTTCCAAGTATGCATACTGCGCAGACATAACGCCTTAGACAGCTCGACCACTTGGACTGGTTAAGTTAGGTTTAGTTTTCACTCATTTCACTGCACGACGCTTCAGTTAGTTCACCGGATTTAAAAAAATACTCGTTTAAAAATCGAACTTCATGGAAGTTTTTCATTGTCAGTTTTACTTTTTGTAGCATATGTTTTGTTATCAATTGATTTGTATTTAAAAATATGAAAACAAAACATTGTTCATTATTTAAATCATGTTCTTAAAACAGTAAAACTCAACAATAGTTGATAAAGAACTACTGTATGTAAATTACAAATTAAATTACTTTATTAAACTAACTTTTTGACATTATTTTTTTGTAAACTAGCGTCTATTTATATCCATTGTTTGTAACTTTTTAATTTTATTAATTTTATAATCAACCTTGCTTATAATTTGATATTTCTAATAGCTTCTATGATAAGAACAATTTGGGGGAGAATTATATTATCTACGAATAAACACGACAAAACCATGTTTATTTATATAACTTTAAAAGTGGATCTCAACGCCATCAAGTGACACGTGTGATCAATAATCTGCAGAGGAGCATCGTTGGATATTTAGCTAGGTGGATATTTATCGGTGGATATTTAGCAAAGTTGCATGATACATGCAAGCCATTCATTTCATTTAGATATTATACAATATATGTCAATTAAATATTACGAAAAAAAGTTTACGGAGTGTATACAAAATAATAATATTATCTATCCTATTAAATGTTATCTAAAATTGCCTCGATTTACTCTACATATATTATATCTATAATGAAATAAAGTTAAAATATTATATATGGCTAAAAGTCACCAATTTTAACCAAACAACATACCAATGGAATGCCAAGAGATTAACTATTCTATCATAAACCAACTTTAGTGGCGAATAAATTAACTTTATAGACGCGTTAGTCATAGCATATTTATGCTGTATATACAGTGTGTGTTGGGAAGCTTTTCCAATAGAGAATCAATGTTAAATATTATTTGTTACTGACTGTCCGTGTGGTTACTGTATGAAGTCAGTTAGTACACATGTAATGAGAGTTATCACATGCATAGTCATCAACCATACATATGTATGCGTATGGTTGTTTGTTTGTCATTTAAGAGTGGGCATTTTGTGATTCACATACTAAAGTTAACAATTCAATGAACATATTTAACCATTACATGTGTACTGACTGACTTTATACAGTAACCACACGGACAGCTAGTAATAAAAAATATTTAACATTGATTCTTTATTGGAAAAGCTTGTCAACACACACTGTATAATAATGCAGATACGTAGTAACTGTATTCAGATTTGAGCAAATGATTATTTGACTAGACACATGTTAATTGTCATTTGGAATTTGGAAATTAGAATCATTATATTTAACAAAGAATAACCCCGCGTGGACGCTTGTTACACGACAAACTATATACAAATGAAAATATGAAACTATTTTGATTCGAATTATCACAGGTTTAAATATAAAGAATCAAATTTTGATATAAAGTGTCAAAAGTTATATTTTAATAAATTAATAAACTGTTTAATGCCTACGTAGAAAAATATTTATATCCCACGTTTCACAACTTTTCAGGTGTGACTCAATTATGAAACCTAATCAGTACCTTTAACAAAAACAATATTAAATTTTCAAATATATTAATCGATTCCTGTTCCAAAATTTTTGCTTAGTTACGGGCAATGGCTCGAGGGAACGGCTAGCACTCATAAAAATGTCTAAATGGCGGTAATTATGGTGTATTTAATTTTAACACAAATCAATATACGATTATGCGAGTGTGTTGACATTTACGACTGTCGTAATATTCATGGAGGTCTTCAAAGATCAAATCGTAGTGACTGCTGTCAATATAATTTATATTCCACAATTTTTAGGTTTAAGTTTATTTTGATAAAAAATTATTTATTATTATAAATATAATAAATAATAAAATATTAGCAGGATACCTAAATAAATACCATCATGGATGGGTACAGGCGAAATCGTAAACTTTGCATACATAAATTTTTTATTCATTTCTTACCTCCATATACAGAATAAAATCTAGTGAAGAATTAGATATTCGATGATTTATTAGAGGTGGTTTTGTTGTCGCGTGGTACTGCCCGTAATAAGGCTCATTTGATGTTACCCAAAAAAGGCCCGGGCCTTATTAAAAGTATTAAATTTAACCATTTTTTATTTATTGATTTCAATAAATTTTCGCTTTAATAGCATATGTTATACATAAAAGATCATACAAATTAAACTAAGCTCATAATATTCCATGCAAAAAATCCAGTTTCTTTGTTCATTTAGTCATTTTAGCACCTTCTGTTACAAAAGTTAAAGATTTGTTCCCAAGACTCCAATAGGGAATATGCATGAAAATTTTTTTTCACTTAAATTGAAGCATGTTTACTTGACAAATATCTAGATAAAATTACTTTTTAAATAACTTTAAAAATAAGCGAGATATGAATGATTGAAATTCCCGATTAGACAAAGAGAGTGATAGCCCTCTTGATATGTTATGTGACGTCATATTACACTTTCACCATTTAAAATACACGTAAAACTCCGTTTTTAGTATTTTTGCAAGAAAGAGACAGATAATAATCTTTAAAAGCTTATAGCTTCCTTGATATTTATCGGATTTTAATTTCGTTTTTAAATATTATTACAGTATTAACAGTATTTTCATATTCTGAAAATAAATTTGAAAACAAATTTTCATACATATTCCCTATTATGGCCGATGATGGTTTGAAATTAAAAATAAAATACTGATTTAGTAAACATTTACTAAATAGTAACCAGAAAAATGAGGATATTTTAAAATATAATGATCATTTTTTGTTATAATGAAGTTTGTATTTATAATACATCTAACAAGGACCAGCCTATTTTCGTCTGAATGGTTTTGCGAAGTATATGAATATTAAAGAAGAAAATATACTTATTTTTAACTCAATTCCTATTAACATAAGAATTCTATCACTTTCCATAGTTTAAAATATAATTTTGTAACATTCTGTATAAGTAAAGGGTGTCGCATAAGTAACGTTATATGATTTATTTAAAGAATGCATACTTGTGCATCATTTGGTTTGAACTCGTGAACCAATTGAATCTTATATGGGCAAAGGTGTAAGGTATGCAAAATTCTTTGCAAAGACCACCTAGATATAATCAACTACTGAGAACGGGGTTATCCTCAACACTTGCTTGCACCCAAGCACTGTTCACATCAATTCGAACTGTACGAGAACTTCCAGCACGCGGACGATCACAGACAGCTCCATGTTGGCGAAAACGCTGAACCAATCGGTAAATTGTTGGAGCGCTAGGTGCCATTCGATATGATATTTGTGTCTGAATAATCGGATGCCGACTTTCAAAATAAAATTGAACAACTTTGTTTCTTTGTTCTATGCTGAGTCTTTCCATCATAAATTTCGCAAGTTTTAGCAAATTTCCTGAAAGGAAATAGAGCTATTGGTCTCGTACCGACTTCAAAATTTTGCAAAAATTTCTTCAAATGTCCATCGATCCTACCTAGTAGATGTCGAAAAACACCTCAATTTATGTATATATATCTATGGACATATATATATATATATATATATATATATATATATATATATATATATATATATGTCTGTAATCGCTCTAGCGGTCACAATTTTAATCTGATTGGAATGAAATTTAGTATTTAAGGCGCTTTTGGTATTCAAAAGATCAAGTTCGTTAATAGGTAAAATCGGGCAAGGGGAAAGGGGGGTTTACAGGGAGGGAGAAACACAAAATTTGACATATCTCCCTTAATATTTGAAAAATCGAAAAATTTATAAGAAGTAAAGTTGTAGGTACTAAGTTTTACTGCAATTTTGTTTCTTATCATTTTTTATGTTACACTAATATTTACAGAAATATTGACGGTTTAAGATTGAAAATTAAATTCCTTAATATCTCTGTACACATTAGAGTTTGCGCAAAAGTGATAAGATGATGAATTGTAGCAAATTTGATTTTATACAACTTTATTCCTTACGCATTTTTCGATTGTTCTAATATTAAGAGAGATATTTTATACTTTGTTTTCTTCTTTTTTTATACCTCCCCCCATTCCCCTCGATGTATGTCATTTATTAATAAAATTGGATTTGCAAATGCTAAAATCATATATGACATTTCATTTTGATCAGACTAAAATTGTGACCACTAGAGAGTGACTTATGTATTCTAAGGAAATTCGCTAAGTTGAATGCTCCTGCGTAACGAATTTTTTTCAAAGTTAATTCTGAAAAAAAAAAACGTTAACAAAAACACTAATTAAATCATAACGTTACTTATGCGCCACTCTCTATATAATGTGAATAAAATTTCTCGTTTTAATTATTTTGATTTTTAATATTAAAAAAAAAAAAAACACGAAAAGACGTTTTACTTTTCAATCTCTTATCACACAAATAATGTAGGTTTATATATAATATTATAACCTCAAAAAACGAGTAGATATTATACATTCTACATTATATTTATATATATACAACAACATATTATTTTATAAAAATATTAAAATACTAGAAAAGGTTGAATGTCCAGTTTTTCTCTCATAACATAATCCTTTGAATAATATTTTCAAGATTATATGTCTATATGAGTTGTAAAGCCTTTATGATGAAGTCTATATTATTATGACCGTATATATATATATATATATATATATATATATATATATATATATATATATATATATATATATACGTATATGTCGAGCTGTATGGTATATATAGCTCAAGTTACCAACTACTACTACAAGCACTATATGCTAGTCGAGTTAGTGTGTGGATGGCAATCAAAAATCCATTAGGACAAAAATACATTAAATCACCAAACAATAGCTCTTTAATACGATGTATAAAGGGTGACCTGTACTATACGGTAAGTCCAACGAGTGGTATATAGGGGTAGGAATTGAAAGCCATTAAAGAAATTGTGATTTGGAAAATTTTGGATTTAAAAACAAATGGAAGTTTTGGACAAAAAAAGTTTTGGATTTACAGTTTCATTAGGAGATATAGTAATTCTGAAGGACGGAATAGGGAATATGCATGAACATTTTTTTTTCACTTGAATTGAAGCATGTTTACTTGACAAATACCAAGGTAAAATTACTTTTTAAATAACTTTAAAAATAAGCGAGATATGAATGATTGAAATTCCCGATTAGACAAAGAGGGTGATAGCCCTCTTGATATGTTATGTGACGTCATATTACACTTTCACCATTTAAAATACACGTAAAACTCCGTTTTTAGTATTTTTGCAAGAAAGAGACAGTTAATAATCTTTAAAAGCTTATAGCTTCCTTGATATTTGTCGGATTTTAATTTGGTTTTTAAATATTATTACAGTATTACCAGTATTTTCATATTCTGAAAATAAATGTGAAAAAAAATGTGCATGCATATTCCCTATTGTCAAACCAGAGCGTATGTATTTTCTCGGACAAACAAGCAGCTATCAAAGCCTTGTCTACAACCGAGGTCACCTCAGGGGTAGTCAAGGATTGTCTTGAGGAACTCCTGGAGCTGGCAAAACGGAACAATGTTTAATTGATCTGGGCATCAGTTCACAGTGGTTTCGAAGGAAACGAAAAAGCAGATACCATAGCAAAGAAGGGAGTCGCAATTCCCATCTTAGACCCGGAGCCTATTTTAGTAATTCCAAAGACTGCATCAACGAGTGATCAAATGCTAAACACCGTGATCACTGGGAAAATATACCGCAGAAAAAACTCGGGTAAATACTGCTTCGGAGTTCATCCAAAAGGCTCAAGTTAGTTCCTCGATACACTGAACATGAACAGGATACAGCTGCGGAAGGTTATCGGATTCATCATCGGGTATTGTCCCTTGCAGAAACATCTACACATATTGAGACTTCATAACGAATTTATTAATTTTCTAATTGAAATGCATTTCTAGTGAAACGTTCTATTCTTCGTGAAAAATAGTCTATTTTACAGTACTTCTTTATTCTATTTTACAAAATTACATTAGATTTCTGCTTTTGAATCAGCCTATATAATACGGTTGTTTTCTATAATTTCAATATTATATATTTTGCCAGGCTTTTTCCTTTCAAATGATTTAAAAAAATAGTGATAATAATAATAAAAATAAAATATTATGTTAATGTATTTTAAAAACTATTTGGTTTATATATTAGTTCTCCTAAATTTAACAGCGTAATTATAGTTGATTTTGAACGCTCCCATATATAAGGGTTTATTATAATATTCACGCGTTTACCTTTATACGGAATCCTAGCTTCAATATTTTATAACCTCTGGAGACAGAATCAGGAGGTGAAAAATCTGCCAAACGTCATAGTGTTCATCCAATCGAGTTTGCAAATTTCATAGAAAAACGATCTAGGAAAGAGCGAATTTTTGCTGTCATAAAATAAGTAAGTTAGTCGGGGTTATTGAAAGCTAAAACTATTGAATGGTAAAACCATGCACTTGATATCAAATGAAAAATAAACTGAGTTTTCTAAATTTGAAAAAAAAAGTTTGGTATATTTCAGTGGAAGCAGGTGGAAGTGTGACAAAACGTATTGCTGAGTATAATTTTAATCTGAAAGGTAATTGAACCCCGCAGTTTTTGATATGCAATGGCTTTCGGACAAATCTTTTGAAACTTTGAGGCAATGTTCTTTGAATCTTTCGCATAAAATGTTCTCTAGGGCTCAAGTGCCCAAACAACCCGCTTAGTATTGTCGTTGTGTATCAACGACAGAAATTCATTAAAATGATTTTTTGACAACGTTCTTCTTTGACAAAGATACTTTACTAGCATCATTAAATTTAAAAAAAAAATCAATTCTACGTTTCCAAACTATCCATTATATATTTGGGGTTTATATTTGAACCAGAGGATTTACACATCTGCCACGAGACTATCCTCTTGTGTAAAGAAGACTAGGCTGAAGTAGGCTGAAAATTTTAGACATATATTATTATTAGGAACAAAGTAAACTTTTAATATATTGAATATCAATAATAAGGCAATGTAGTGTTCAATATTATTTTATTGAATGTTCATCTCATACTCAATAAAATTGTCACTTTATCCCGATTATACTACACATATATACACCTCCCACACACACATACATGTACACCACCAGTAACCTTGCCTTTTCCATCCATCACAAAACAGCATTGCTGTCAGCATCAACATATCATTTGGCTGACGATATAATGAAACAGACATCACATAACACCACTATGATACAGTTTGAGTAAAAACTAATATACAGGGTGAATCGAACCAGGTGCATAGTAGCACAAGCCTCCATTTCTTTCTATGATGCTCCTATTCCCCAATAACATCCAATAGAAATCGATAAATTGATCACCTCCCCGAAACAAATGAAGACCACTCGTGATTGGCTCAAAGATATGATAAACACCAAAGCACTCAAAGTGGAATGCTAGGAGAATATGTGGTAAGTGATAGGAATATTTTTTTCGGGGAAGTGATCAATTTATCGATTTCTTTTCCATGTTATTGGGAAATGGGAGCATTATAGAAAGAAATGGAATCGTTTGTTATTATGCACCTGGTTCGATTCACCCTGTATAATAATTATTAATAAATATGTGAATTTTTAAATCGCATAAATCAGTCCAAAAACAAAATCTCTTTAACGATGGAAATAGAGTCTTAAAACTCGTGGCTAGGATGTAAAACTTGACCTTCTTTGCATAGTATACGCATAATCCTTGACCAAAAAGGAAAATCTGGCTATGGTGGTAAAATCTCAGGAGTTATTTTTGTTGGTACAATAACTCTTCCTTAACAATGGAAATAGAGTCTCGATGGAAATAAATCCCGTGACTATGAAGTATAACTTGACTTTGTATAGTACGCATAATTCCTGACCAAAAAGGAAAAACTGGCTATGGTGATATATTCTCAGAAGTTCTTTTTGTTGGTACAATAGCTCCGTAATTTACCGAATCAAGAGGTGGCTGCGACAAGTTCATCTCGACGACTGGAACTTTGCGCAGGGTATGCGACGGGCCAAGCTGTGCATAAGCACAGCTAGGCCATTCGACTGTGCTCGGTTGAAACTCAATAAAATATAGTAGAGAAAGGTAATGGGGCTCTTGACAAGTCAAGCTAGTCACTTCCGTTGGTAATATAACCAAAAGGCGACCCTACTAACAATGGATAAATAGACCTATGACCTATGAAATTGACCTATGCCTAGAAAACAAACAGTTTCAAAATTCAAAATATTCCTGAAAAGAAACCAAAAGACTAATTTCACATTAAGTAACTTTAAAATCAGATTATAGACAAAATTGATGATGGTGCAAAGCAAAGTTGCGTTAGCTCAAGCTCTACTGTTTTCGTAACGATATGACAAAGATAACTCGTCTCTGGTCGTACTACAGCAGCACTATTTTCTATCCTGAATGGATATATATGTTCAAATATATAGAGTATAAAGTTGTAAGTCCATCTGGCGTCCTAATATTACAACAGTAAAAGGGTCTCTGTCATCATCATCGTCAACATCTCTATTATGTCAATGCTACAGTTTTCACTATTTTCTATCTCTTTCACTTTATATCATTTATATTTAATTATAGTTTATTTTATCTAAATTGATATTTACTTCATTTAACTATATGTGTATGTAAAATATATACATTTGTGGAGAGATATTAGGTTTTTTTTCCTAGATTTTAATAGAAATTTTTGTTATTTCTGATATTTTACGGGGATAAGTAAAAGCTATTAGTTTATGTCGACAAGAGTAGACTAATATAATGAGATATGTAAAATCATATT
Organism: Nineta flava; assembly: GCA_963920215.1. NCBI lineage: Eukaryota > Metazoa > Arthropoda > Insecta > Neuroptera > Chrysopidae > Nineta > Nineta flava. The sequence goes on from OY986044.1 coordinate 66,850,641, forward strand.
TGTGATTTTTATAGGCTTTTAAGAAACGAACAAGTTTTTACTGTGTCTAAATATATTTGGTTTGAGAAAATTTCCGAAGATTATATGTTGACTTTTTCTAAATCCTAATTGAATGGAACCTATTTAGGAGTTAACTTCTTCATAGAGTTATATATAGAGTTTTCATAGAGTACTGATACATTCATATTTATCCACTTAGGAGTGCCTTGAATCAAGCTATTATTAAATAGTTTTTTGAAAACTAGCGTCTATTTATCCTTACCTTTCTATAATATTATACCAACAGAAGTGACTAGCGTTTACTTAAGAGGGAGATAGATTATAGAGGCTGCCCTGGACGGGCTACACTTCGACTATAAGGTCCATTGTGATGCCTAAGGATGTGAGGATGTGAGTGGAGTGGAAGGAATTTTTGTGTATAGACTAGGAATTGGTAGGATATTCGGCTGCAGCCGACTATGCTAGGAAATATGCCGATATTCATCTGGAGTTCGTGAAAGAAACTGCAGAAATCCTTCTCAAGCATAGCCGGGTACTTCGTTCTTGTCCATATGCCGACAGTATAGTCAATTAACCGCCCCCTTTTTTTCTTAATAATTGACAAACTGCCGATGTCGGGATTCGAAACCATAACCTCCCTGCAGAATCCAAGTAGGCATACTGCGCAGACATAACGCCTAAGATCGCTCGGCCGCTGGTTATTTGACATTTAAGTAATATGTCTAAACATTGACAACAGTCTTTGACTTCAAATGCTTGAAAAAATGACGTAGCTCATGTTCAATTCACATCTACGTGGCTTTATTTTTGGCATTGAATTTCAATACAAAAAACTTTAATGAAATTTTCAATAGTAGAGTCTTGTTATAATAGATTAACTGATTTATTTGTTAATAAATAAATGTCTTAATCGGCTTAAACAATTGAAATGCACCCCAAAAGCAGAGATTTATATAATAAATAAAATATATAAAAAATTCAATTGTGTATATATATAGAAAACTATTAATAGTGGATAGTTGATATTTTCTCCATAAGCGACATGTGACATGTTTGTGGGTAGCAAAATAGTAACGATTCGTTAATATAAACGACTGGTTTTTACTATTTATACTGACTAGTTAGTATACAGATATGGCGGCTATGCAATAATAATCGAATTGATATAGTGAATCAATTGAAGTTACTTTAGTGGTGATACTGAATCAGTGTGTTTGTCTACGAGTATGTCAGCAGACTTATTTTAACTTCTGCGCATAATCTCCAGGTGCCTGCGATTTTTAAACCTAGTTATATAAAGCGTTTTCTTTATAATATCTTACAATTATTCAGTTTGAAATTTCGAATGTTCTCTTCGTTCTCAAGACTGAAATTTAAGAAGGAGTAGAATGTTCTCGTGACTATCAAGTCCTTCTGCGACATTTCAGTGAGGTTACCGATGACATGTGCTTACAGTGAGGTTATCGATGATCTGATCTCTATCTAACGACTATCAATAGGGAATATGCATGAAAATTTTTTTTCACATTTAATTTCAGAATATGAAAATACTGTTAATACTGTAATAATATTTAAAAACGAAATTAAAATCCGACAAATATCAAGGAAGCTATAAGCTTTTAAAGATTATTATCTGTCTCTTTCTTGCAAAAATACTAAAAACGGAGTTTTACGTGTATTTTAAATGGTGAAAGGGTAATATGACGTCACATAACATATCAAGAGGGCTATCACCGTCTTTGTCTAATCGGGAATTTCAATCATTCATATCTCGCTTATTTTTAAAGTTATTTAAAAAGTAATTTTACCTTGATATTTGTCAAGTAAACATGCTTCAATTCAAGTGAAAAAAAAATTTCATGCATATTCCCTATTTCGATAGAAAGTATTTGGGTTGGGAACTCTCTGGCAATGGTGAAACTTCATATGTCTTATAATATACTAGAAAAATTGACACAATGTAAAGTGATGGATCTTTAGGTGATATTTTCACTGCTAATGAAATGAGACAACTTAATATATAACATACACATATATAGTATTGTCTCACAACTTGCATGTCATTTAACATATCAAAATGTCGTTTATTATAATATTCTTCTCTTCGTCTATTTGCGTTATGTGGATGCTGTTATCAAATATATATTTTATTTATATATATATATATATATATATAATATATAACTATTTTAATATGTATGACAAAGATGAATTAAATTTAAAGCAAATGAATTGTGTAGAAGGATAAGAAAATTAGTTTATTTCGTACATTTTGAAGAGATCAAATCATTGTAAATGATATTTAATTATTTATTATATGACTAGTTGAAAAACGTTCGAAAATCAATGGTACAACCATACGCATTTTGGACAGAAACAATTCTTGTACAAATAATGTCAAGTGTCATTATTACTGGTCTATTACGGGTCTCCTTCCCTCATATGTTAATTGAATGAAATAATTTTTAAAAGGCAGATAACAATATTATAAATGTAGGACTGTAATGTCTGCCACCGTAGTCCTGCTGGCTATATCATATTAATTAATTAATTAATATATTATAGTGTCTTTGTTTCTTGCTCGAACAAATATATTTGTCTCTCTCTCTGCGTAGAACACATTTTTTGAAAATTTTATTACTGTGATATTATAAAATATATTTTATATAATAAATATATAATTAAATTATTTGCAGCCTATATAAAAAAATTTTTAGGTAATAAAATTTTCAAAAAATGTGTTCTACGCAGAGAGAGAGGCAAATATATTTGTTCGAGCAACAAACAAAGACACTATATCATATTAATTAATTAATTAATATGATATAGCCAGCAGGACTACGGTGGCAGACATTGCACTCATACATTTATAATATGTTTATCTGCCTTTTAAAAATTATTTCATTCATTTAACAGATGAGGGAAGGTTTTTCTAATGCCGGATCTTAGACAATACGTAGAAGTTCAGGAAGTTATTAGATCTAATCGAAGCAAGTATAAAAGATAGCTGTGGTTGCTTATGGTTATTTTAACTTAGCTCTAATCCAAGGGGATAGTAATAATTTTTACAAGCTTTTATTTGACTTCACTTTCTATTTTTTTGTGACAATTCTTGCAATCAAAATTTCAACTAAGTTGAGAGTTTCGGCTAAGTGGACTAAGTTGAGTGCTTATAAAACTATATATATATATATATTTGCATACAGTGAAAGTAGACTATCCTTATTATATAATCAATCATTTAAATGGTTTTTTTCGCCTATATGAAGGAAGATATAGAGACCACTTACTACGAAAACCGACTAAGTTACTGACTATACTTCATTCAATTTTTTTTTCTTTTCTTTTCTAATGTTGTTTGTAATCAAACACTGTAGTAGGATGACTTTTCATATGGAAGAAAAAACATCAATTTTTTATTTGTCAAGTATAACAGAATTCTTCCTTATCCGACATGTAAATACAAATATTGTACCGTCAAGTAACGTGATTTTATAAAATATACTTACATGAATTATATTAGAAAAATGTTTTAGCTTACTTGGAAGAGCAATAGTCCGAAAGCCTATGGTGCAGTGGCGGATTTATCGGGTAGGCAAAGTAGGTCGCTGCATGAGGCGGCTAAATTTGATTGTTGACACTAGATAAATCGTTACTTGGGTGACCAAAAATACAATTTGCATTTGAAAACGTACAAGCCTGATACATTATCGAATCACACTGAAAAGGAACTCTATTTTTCAAGATTTTATTTATTTTCTGGTCTGCACCAAACCGTTTGGTGCAGACCGTCACCAAATTAGCAACAAGTAACATCTCCTCGGAGAATAATTACAGTTAACTAATTTATACTGATGATGACTACTTTGTAGTCGAAATATGTGTTTATAAAATACAAAAATTTGATCTAGGAAATTGGGGTAAAAACTCGAAATTTATTTCGAAAAATCCTAGAGTTCTCCTTAATAATATTTAATGTTTGTGATCTTTATAATAATTTTTGGTCTTTTGTTATTTCAGATCAAGATTGTGCCAATATTTCCTTCAACTATCCTACCAATGTATTCTTAAACCTATATACTATCGATATATCTTTCAACCTTTATCCTATAATAATTCTCGGAACCTTCGTCACTTTCCACGAGTTCCTTTCGCCATATCCTATAGTTTATGATATACCTTATAGTACCTTATAGTATATGACACAAAAGTACACTAATATTGAACCACCAGTAAGTGAAATTCTAAACGTATACATTACCATTATGATCGGGAATGGATATCATTGAAACTGCACGAAAAATAATAAAATAAAAATACTTCCCAACGCTTCCACTTTAAATAAATTTAAAGAAAATAAAAAGTTAAAAAATATTTAACAGCCATGAATCTCAGTAGCGTGTGTACATACATGCATCCACACAGTTCAAAGGACGGAGATGCATGTTATTTTTCAAAAAAGAATTTAAATTATACAAGAAGATACCTCGTTATCCAAAACTCTTTATTAAAAATTAGTTACTCAGTAAAATTATCTGAGTTACAATTACATCAATCGTCAATGCTCAAGACTGACGCCAAGTCGATAATAAAGCATACACCAGTTGAGGTGTACAACAACCTTTAGAATTCTTTGAACAAACAAATATTAACGGTTATAAATTTTATCACCAATTTGATTTCGTAAGTTATTTTTATTTGATAAAACTTTAACAAATATACACAACTCGTAACAAATCAACAATAATCATAATAATTCATAGAAATTTGATTATAATTATGTTTTAGTATAAAGTGTGATAATTTATTCGTGACATTCGATCACGCTAACACATACTAAAATCAAAATTTAATAATATATTATGTTATAATATATTATGCTTAGGCGTGTTGACAACTTGGGCGGGTATAACAACCTTCATTAGTAATTCACATGTAAGTTGGCTTCTACTACAACACTACCATTCAGTCACTACGTGTGTATCAGATAGTAAGCTAGCTGCTACCTACTAGTTTAGTACGGTTAGAGTAGATTCAGAGTTATACAATTCAGTTTTGTTATAATAATAATATATACCTACAACGACATATCCACCTTCTTTAGCAATCTGTTAACTAACTGCTTCAAGCAATGTTGTGCATACATAATCATTATCAAATACAGTGAAATCCATTTATAGCGATATCTATTTATACGAAACATATAAAGATTATTAAAATAATCAAAGAGAACTCTAGGTTTTTTTGAAATTATATTTCAAAAACTTAGCAACAAGCAACATATCTCTGAATCCATATCCCAGAGATAGTTACGATTAGCTAATTCATACTGATGATGACTACATTGTAGTCGAAATACGTATTTATAAAATACAAACAAATGTTCTAGGAATAGGGGCAAAATTTGAAATATAATACGGAACATAGTTCAGTTTTGGTTGTATATATGGCTACAATAGTAGCTCTAATTATTGAAAATTAAAAACATTTGCCGATCGATTGTTTTAATGTTTCAAGAAAATTGTTTTAATCAAAATCGATTTAAAGAAATATATTTCATATTTGTAGTATTAGTTTTTAATCAATAGTCACGAGAGACATTGTATCGTCTAACCTTTGCCCTGGTGGGATTGGTGTACGAAAGGTGGGTGAAAACTTTTCAAATATATGTAAATTGTACAAAATCTCATTATTTTTGTACCCGAATATACGAAACTACACGAAGTTGTTACAGAATTTGCCACAAGTAATCAGTAAATATTAGATTGTCAAATGATAATTAATGAGAACTCTAGGTTTTTGAAATACAATTTCAATTACGCCCCAACACCTAGATCAGTTTTTGTATTATAAATACGTATTTCGACTACAAAGAAGTCATTAGATGGAAAATAGAGATGAATAGACAAAAGTAAAAATAAAATAAAAATTAAACAAAATAAATTAAAACATAATAAATTTTATTGAAACTACTCTTGTTAAAATTGCTTTCATTCGATTTACTCTTGTTAACATAACTATATTGTCTCAGGATATGTTATTCGTTGCTGATTTGGTGACAGTTTCAGTGAAATTAGCAACGCATAACATATCCTGAGACAATATAAGTCTGTCCGTCTATAAACACGTTAACTCATAAACGAAAAGAGATAGCGACCTAGAACGTATGTGTATTAGAGAGGTAAAAAAAAGGTTAAATTCGTTAATGGATAAAATCGGACCATGTTTGGACAAACTGGGCCAAACTATTTATCTTTGAAACCGTAAGAGATAGAACAAAAATTTAAAGAAAATAATGCTCCTTGTTTTAAAAATAAACAACTTTTGTTTGAAACTTTTGTCAAAAGTTCATTATAAACCGGGTATTGAAGCAATGAACTCGGTTAGCGGTTATTCTTACTTGTTATATCTATTTTTATTAACGGAACACTTATTGGGCAAGTATAGCTTGCACTAGACCGATTTTTATACTTAAGCTATAAACTTTTGAGCTTAATACCTTTGAACACATTCAAGTAAAAATTAATGAACGGATAATTAATGAATCAAAAACTAATATTCCATATCCCTAAACAGTTCATGAATATAGAGAAAGAAAAAAAAAAAGAATTGAGAAAGAAAATTATCATAACAATCGCACAAATAATAATAATAATAAAATTAAAAATAAATTTAATTTATAATTAAGAAATAATAAAACTATCTACCTAAATACTTAATTAAATTTTTTCAATAATATAATATAATTTAATTTCACACCATGTTACCATCAACCATCTTTTTATTATAAATATTTTTATAAAAACACCTCTTATTTATGGGTTACTACACATGTAATTGTATTGTATATAGTTGTGAGTTCGTTAGTTAGTGAGTTCGTTAGGTTTCGTTGTTGGTACAATATTTGATATAAATAATAATAAAATGAAATCAAACTACATATACTCGTATCTCTAGTATGCAGTGATTGATTGTATTTAGGTACAGATGATTTGATTACGTCATATATAAGTGTAAGTTGATTTAAACAATGTCATATAAATAAATACACAGCAGTTGGTTGAAACAATCATCATATACTGGACTGTATGGTTCATAGAAAGTGTACTTACCTACTAGAAAAAGTTAGTTCAAAAGATCGTAGATACCAATGAAGTATATTCTATTGATGCTCGATTGTCAGTGGAAAAAATCTGTGTGACTATATTTACACAATAGGGAATATGCATGAAAATTTTTTTGAATTGAAGCATGTTTACTTGACAAATATCAAAGTAAAATTACTTTTTAAAAAACTTTAAAAATAAGCGAGATATGAATGATTGAAATTCTCGATTAGACAAAGAGGGTGATAGACCTCTTGATATGTTATGTGACGTCATATTACACTTTCACCATTTAAAATACACGTAAAACTCCGTTTTTAGTATTTTTGCAAGAAAGAGACAGATAATAATCTTTAAAAGCTTATAGCTTCCTTGATATTTGTCGGATTTCGTTTTTAAATATTATTACAGTATTAACAGTATTTTCATATTCTGAAAATAAATGTGAAAAAAAATTTTCATGCATATTCTCTATTAGTATTAATAATGGGATTTTACCTACGATATTCACTATCTATAACAACGGCCTCCATTATTATTACATTTTTAAACTCTTCTAGCTTTTAACCATTCATTAATGACGTGTATGGAGGGCAAGGAATATGTATGTAGATACTAGGAATTGATTCTTTGTATGGCTGTAACCGACTTTGATAGGAACTATGCCGATATTCGTCTGGAGTTCGTGAAGAGAAACTGCAGAAGACATTTACAAGCATACCCGGTTAATTGTCCTCACGCCGACATTTTATTTAATTAACCGCCCAATCTAATTGATAAACGTTGGCAATCGAACACGCAAACTTCCAGTTCCAAGCATTTTTACAAAGGTACACAATTAGTATGATCAAAATATATGTAGAGTGATTAAAAATTTGATAAACGTTGTGAAACCACAACTTTTTCTTTCAGTCCAATGGTTCAACAGTTAAGATAATAAACTAATTAAATCGTTTATAACGCCAGAGTTTTTTAATCCTGATAATTGTTGTTCAATCTGACCTGCAGCAACGAATAACATATTCTGAGACAATATACGAATAATTTTAATAAGAGTGATGATGTTAACAAGAATAAATCGAATGAAAGCAATTTTAACAAGAGTAATTTCAATAAAATTTAATGTATGTTAATTTATGTTGTTTGATTTTTTATTTATTAGTATTTTTGTCTATTGATTTCGATTTTCTATCTATTTCTAATAGGGATTATGCATGGAAATTTTTTTTCACATTTATTTTCAGAATATGAAAATACTGTTAATACTGTAATAATATTTAAAAACGAAATTAAAATCCGACAAATATCAAGGAAGCTATAAGCTTTTAAAGATTATTATCTGTCTCTTTCTTGCAAAAATACTAAAAACGGAGTTTTATGTGTATTTTAAATGGTGAAAGTGTAATATGACGTCACATAACATATAAAGAGGGCTATCACCCTCTTTGTCTAATCGGAAATTTCAATCATTCATATCTCGCTTATTTTTAAAGTTATTTAAAAAGTAATTTTACCTTGATATTTGTCAAGTAAACATGCTTCAATTCAAGTGAAAAAAAATTTTCATGCATATTCCCTATTGTCAAAGAGTAAATTACGACTAGCTAATTTATACTGATGATGAATACTTTGTAGTCGAAATACGTATTTATAATACAAAAACTGTTCTAGGTATTGGAGCGAATTTGAAATTTTATTAATATACCTTGGTATAATTTACATATACCGGGTATAACAAGTAAACTTTTTTTTGACCTTCTATATATATATAGAGTATAAAAATTATTAATCTCTAAATGCATATACAGGTTTTTTTCGAGACATTTGGTAAATTTAGTAGGAAAAACACAGCACGGTAAATTACAGAAGAAAAAAAAATTATATCAAACATAAGTAATAATAATAAAAGAAGACGGTATTTATTATTTTTAGTCTCTCTAGTTTGAAAATATATCCCCCCATCAAAATAATGCTTGATTACTATTATTATTTTGTATGCATTGATTGTATATATATATATATATATATATATATATATATATATATATATATATATATATATATATATGTATATGTATATATTGAATAGTACTCTACACATGGAGGGCGTTATCATCATCGGATGATTAGAGTAAGAGTGAAGCCCCATGAGAATTATATTATTTCAAATATACAAATCAAAATTCATGTACTATATTACTCTCTCTGTGATGGATGCCTACCGTAGATATATTATTAAATGATGTTTTCTTAAAGACCTACAATTGTTTTCATACATACATAATGGGAATGGTAAACTGTCATTAGAGTTAATGAAGGGTGTCAACTGTGTGTTGATTTTATTTTTATAAGAGGGTTGCAGTATTCTATGCAAAAAAAAAAAAAATTTTCATTTTTTCGTTATAATACGTAATTTTTGTTTTTGTTTGCCAATGCATGTGTGTGTGTGTGTGTATGTAAACTATCGTTAATTAGGAATTGGGTTTTAATTCTGTAGGTGAATTTTTTTTTTAAACATATGTGTGAATATTTCCATAACATGTGTGTGATTTTTTTGTGTGTTCATAATATAATGCCAATAATCAATTTTGTATTGAACGTGATTAATGCACTATGTAAAGATTTTAACACACACATATATTATGAAAAAGACCCCGAGACCAAATTGCCAATACTGCAATATTCCTATAACAGTTGAACATATTCTAACCAACTGTATACAACTTCAAAATGAAAGACAGTCAACTGAATTAACACCCACAATTCAAGAAGTTCTAGGCGATAACCCCCAAACATTAGAATAACTTTTGAAGTTCCTGAAACTAACAAAGCTGCTTCCACAAATATAGAAGATCACAACTTAGTCCAATTAGTGTAACTTATCACTTATTGTATTGTTTGGATAACCAATGTAGTTGAAAAGGCAATACAATGTTAATTAGTTAAAATTTAAAAAAAAAAAAAAAAGATTAATTAATAATTTTTGAATATATTTAGTCTAGTTGTTCAATTGTGGTGACCAAAGTATACAAAATAATCAATACAAAAATAATATAAAATGATAGTTTGTATACCCTAGATATGTAAATATACAAGGTATATTCAGTTTAGCCCCGACTTTGTTACGCTTGAAAATATTAATCCTTGACAAAAATACTTCACAACGGTATTCATGAAATGACCTAATTCGGCCATTTTCGCATGTACCATCCGTTTGATAACTCAAAAACGAAAATAGATAACGAGCTGAAAATTGTGTGTGTTCTAGAGCAAAAAAGTAAGGTCAAGTTCTTAATGGGCAAAATCAGAACGTGTTTCCCCCCGCTAGGAGGGGTAGGGGGAAATATACGTTATTGAAACTGTCAGAGATAGAAAAAAAATTTGTTAACAAAAAATCTTCTTCTTTTTAAAATAAACAACTTTTGTGTGGTGAAAATTTGTTTCATAAACTCAATAGTTTTCTCATAATTTATGGATTAAATGTTCCTCGGAAAGCGAATTGTTATTAATTCGAATACGCAAAACTGTTAACAATTCAATCATTGATATACAACTCAGTATATACAGGGTATTCAAACAATTAACTCAGTTAGTTGTAACATTAATTGTTTTATAGTACATTTACTGACTTTAAACTTTTCGTGCAAATGCCAATAAGATATTATAAAATTTGTAAGCCTCTACAGAATTTCCATTTTGTGAGATGCAAGTATAATAGAAAAACTCAACACAATATGACTTTTAGTGAAATACCGTAGGTCTGTCTGTTACTAGGTCTTAGACTAATAATTTTATGTCAATATCAAGGTTGATAACCCAGTTGCAATGTTAAAATATTAAAAAAAATGTTTTACCTATAATCTATTATTCTATTATAAAATTATAAAATTGTAAATGTCTGTCTGTTTATTTGTTTATTCGAGCATCACGCATAAACTACTGGACCGATTTTGATGGAATTTTTTTGATGAAATCTAAGATTAGATTTAAAAACTGGTATGTATTTCATCTCACTGCAAGAGATGAAAATAATTTTAAAATAATCACTGAAATAGAAATTTGATAGAAGAGTTAATAAATATTTGAAATTGTGGAAGCGGTGGGAAATTACATTAAAGAGTATTTTATGTATTCTAAGGAAATTCGCTAAGTTGACGCGGCTCCTGCATAACGAATTTTTTTCTAATTGTTAATCAAATGAAAGAAACTACGAACATTGAAACCAATACCCTGACTAGGAGCTATTAAATAAAATACACTCATAAAGAGGAACTCGTACAAGGAAATATTTCCAGAAGTGATAATATGTGATAAGGAAAAGGAAAGGGGTCGAAGCAAGTGTGTCTGACGCAATTCATCAAATTTGAAACAATAGATTTTTTCTTTCTGGAGAAATAAAGGAATTCATTTTCGACAATCTTTTATTGAAAAGTTGTTTACATATCTGCTATACATATAATAAATAAGAAATGTAAAAAACAATTTTAGGCACGGGGACTACAAACGGCTGGAGAGCGTTTATAAATGATTGCATTTTGTGTTTTATGAATTTTATGGATTATAAATTTTTATAAGTAAACAAGATATAATCTATAATTATATTATTATCATTATTATTTAAATTATATAATACCAATTATTAATAATTAATACAGGTTTTTGTTAAAATCAGAAACATAATATCATTATCCTTAATACAGGCATGTACCTCTGTACACACAGTCTGTTTTCCTACGACGTAGTAAACTAATGATGTATAATGCTTCAATGATAATAATAATACTAAACTAATAACTTAACTTTATATACCACCATATCTGATTTTCTTGTAATAACAGAAATTTAGTTTAGTTTAGATTAGGATATATAGGTTGTTTTCAAATACAAACATATCTTACTTTGGCTACACATTTATTTTGATTTACTGATTGGTAAGATAGAGATAAAGGCTGCTCTGGATGGGCTACACTTCGACCATAAGATCCATTGTGATATCTTAGGATGTGATGATGTGAGTGGAGTGGAAGGAATTTGTGAGTAGACTAGGAATTGATAGGATATGCGGCTGCAGCCGACTATGATAGGAACTATGCCGATATTCATCTGGAATTCGTGAAGGAAACTGCAGAAAACCTTCTCAAGCATAGCCGGTTACTTCGTTCTTGTCCATACGCAGACAGTTTAGTCAATTAACCGCCCTTTTTTTATTTTTTATAATTGACAAACTGCCGATGTCGGGATTCGAACCCATAACCTCCCAGTTTCCAAGTACTGCATACTGCACAGACATAACGCCTTAGACCGCTCGGCTACTTGGTCTGATTATTGATTGGTTACATACATCTCTAATGCGGCTGTGAAAAGTTTGCAATTAAAAAACAATTGTTTAAACAACTACGAATGTTTGGCATATGTGTGTATAAAATGACCTAATTCATCCATTTTCGCATGTCCGTCCGTCTGTCTGTCCGTGGATACGATAACTCAAGACTGAAAAGAGCAAGCTGATTTTGTTTTATGTGTTCCAGAGCAAAAAACAAAAATGTTTGGGCAAAATGGGCAAAACAGCTTATCTTTGAAACCTTAAGAGATATAAAAAAAATTTAATAACAAAAAATCTCCTTCGTTTTCAAATAAACAACTTTTGTTTGAAAATTTTTTCTCATAATTTGTGCTCAAAAGTTCCTCGGATAGCGAAAAATATTCCCATCTTTTTAAAAATAATATTACTATAAACATTGAATAGGCAGAATTGTTAACAATTCAAATTCTCAGTATATACTGGGTATTCAAACAATTAACTCAGTTTGTTGTTACATTTCTTGTTTTTATTTACTATTTATATATTATTCTCATATTTTTTTAAAGATGCAAACAGAAATTTTTACGATTGTGTGATGGGATCACCATGGAATGTTTATTTCATATCATTACGAATCCTGATTTTCAGGCTAATTAGGCAAGTCTATGTTCCTCTTATGTGACAATTCTTTTTTTGGGAAATGACATTTATTTCAGGAGAATCTAGAAACTAGAAGAACCGTCAAAAAGGAACCAGATTAAAATAGTATATTTATTCAAAAAGTTTACGGTTTCAGGGTTGATATTGTACCGGTGTCGCTTCATCATTAAATTATTATTATAATTTTGTTCTTCATTTTTTATTGGTTGCATTTCAACTATAACTTCCCTCTATTATCACGGTTGCTGTCAATGTTCAACAACCTTGGTAATTTACATATAAAAATAATAACATTTCATAAATCAAATCAATAAAGATCAATTATATCTTTTATATATATTTATTATTTATTTAAATAATAATTTTTTAATATAACAAACATCTACTTTACAATATCTTAGCACCATTCAGCTAGCATTAAAAGTTCGTTCTCGAATAATATTATTCTGAATTCTAAATCATTCTATATATGTACACAGCACATGATGTATTACGATATTCTATGTAGGTATGTTAACAAATAATAATATGTATGGAGTGAAGAAACATATGCATCATACAAGAGGATAATGCTATTGATGTGATTATCCTAGAATAGTATTAGATATAATGTTATATTTACTAATATTCGTATATGTATCGGAGTTAGCAGAGGTCCTAATTTGCAAGGTATTTGTTAAACCAATATGTATGGTTTAGAATATATAATTAGCATCTTGAAATGTGTATAGATAGACGCACTGTGTGATACAGGGTGGTGTTTACGTGAGAAAATTAAAACATGATTGTAAAAGTATATTAATATATGGAATCTTTGATTGCCCTGCTATAAATAGATAATTTTGAACAAAACAAATACATTATTTTATTCTGAAACAGTAATTCACTGTCATCTTCAGAATAATTCTATTTATTAAATATGCCACAAAGTTTGAACGTGTACATTTGAGAATTTGAATTCATTCAAGGAAGGTTATTGTATTAGATTCAAAAATCGAAATTAAAATATTGAACGTATTTTCATGTTTCAAAGGCACCACAGTCTACTAACATCATTTTGAAAAGATGTTCGTCTGTTTCTCGTGACCCAAAAAATCTCGTGTCCCAATAATATCGAAATGTTGGAAGCCAATCAAAACTGAGCAATTTTCTGTATCCTTATATTAGTACAGAAATATTGAATATTTTAATGTTCTAACAGTTTATAATGAATATTACTATATTATCTCCATGGTAACTTGATTTGATTTTCATTCAAGGGAGTTTATTGTATTGGTTTCAAAAATCGAAATTAAAATATTGAACGTATTTTCATGTTTCAATGACACCACAGTCTACTAACACCATTATGATAAGATGTTCGTCTGTTTCTCGTGACCCAATGATATCGAAATATTGGGAAGCCAATCAAAACAGAGCAATTTTCTGTATCCTTATATTAGTACAGAAATATTGAATATTTTAATGATCTAACAGTTTATAATGAATATTACTATATTATCTCCATGGGAACTTGATTTGATATTGAATATATGATGCCTTTCTCTGAGAATTTCCACTAGTTTACGTAGCTTCTTCTACTTCAAGAATTTTTTTGTTTATACAAAAAAGCTATAAAAAAAATAGATTTAACAGTTTTATGAAACATATTTATCGAGGACTACAAATGGCAAAATATTTTTTGTTAAATAATACCTAATCCTCTAGTAAATAAATGTTAATAATAGTAAAAGAATTTGTTTCACTTTCTTTTACATATAAAGTCGGATCTTCATGGATAATTTCTACATTTTTGAACAGTTTATGGATATGTGGAGACCATCCGGTGTAGTAGATGTTGTAATGTATACAGAAGATATCTACAAGTATTTTGATTGCACATATATTTGTTATCTTTAATAAATTTAGCTAAGACATATAATTAATTGTATACACTGGGCCTAGCTTACCTTACTTAGTATTATCATTATACATTTTCTGTAGTAAATGGATTATGTAGGCACATGCATTGTATGTTAAAATTCAGTTATAACAAGTATGCACGTACACACGTATACACGTATGCACGTAATTTCAATTCCAATATGGAGCATGGAATTCTATGGAGCACAGTTTGTCATCACTAATTTGCTATAATCTCAAGTGAGTAAACTTAATATAGTCCTACTATTATTACTAGTGCTTGATACGTAGGACTATCAGCTGGCACTAATTAGAAACAGAGTGATCAGTCTCAACTGTGATAGTTACATGTGTGCTATAATAGCACACTATAAATCGTTGTATATCGATATATATATATATATATATATATATATATATATATATATATATATATATATATAATTAGCAGAATCTATAGCAGAATCTATATAATTAGTAGAATCTCATTAATCCGGCACTATTCAAAACTAAAGGATGCCGGATTAGTGAGACTCTAAAAAAGTGAAGGAATGTTTTGTTCTCAATTTTAATTATAATCATTTTCTAGGCTAATTTTGACCCAAACAGAACGAAAATCGGGTTCATTTTAACGTCCAACCAACACATTTAAAAATTTTGTCTTCTTAATTCATACAGTTTGGAATTTTAGCACTATGGGTCTGACACCTCGAAAACCGTTAATCGTATCATATTTTAACCAACGCCATCGTTTTCGCTAGGATCAAATTAGCTTAAAACCAAGTTTTTATCAAAATCGAGGATATAAAATTTTCTTCCAATTTTAGCGATTTTTTTAAGGGAAAAAATGTGAAAAAAGTGAAGGAATTTTTGGTTCTCGATTTTAATAATAATCATTTTCTAGACTAATTTTGACCCAAACAGTAAGAAAATCGGGTTCATTTTAACGTCCAGCCAACACATTTCAAAATATTACCTTCTCAATTCAAACAGTTTGGAATTTTAGCATTATGGGTCTGATACCTTGAAAATCGTTAATCGTATCGTATTTTAACCAACGCCATCGTTTTTGCTAGGTCAAAATTAGCTTAAAACAAAGTTTTTATCAAAATCGGGGACATAAAACTTTCTTCCAATTTTAGCGATCTTAGTGCATAGGATCGCAAACATTTCTTAAAGGACTTACATTCGCATACATTTCTTAAAGAACGTTATAGAACGTAATAAATTTTCCACACTTTTCAATATTAATACCTGTTTATTCTATTCTGTAAGTATTCACAACAGATTTTTACATTTAATAAATCAATTATAGAAATATAATTAATATGTTCACATAACTCCATCATTTTGATACCTTTAAATAATTTTATATGAATTTAAATCACATAGATCAACAATTGAGTCATAGATTAATAGATATAAAGGTAAATAACACGGATAGTGAATACAAATACAAATATAGGTATAAGTTTATTTTAGATAGAATATACTAAAATTATGAACAATATTCAAATTATTATTTTGAATATACCTAAATATTATGTTTGGATAAAATTGCCCAGCCCAATTCTAATATAACTATATTAAAACTAATATTTATTTATGAATACACATTGGCAAGTTTTATACAGTGTATCAAATAATTGAAATAAAATACATAGGTTTTATTGCGATTATAACATTATACCGAATTTCGGCATGAATCAGATAACTGAAGAAAGTTTTTAATTTTTTTATTATTGTAGTAAATGTATACTAGTTGAATTTTTTCTAATAATAGAAAACATAGTTATTTATAGATTAATACAAAATTTATTTTCTCTTCATCAATATTTTAATAATGTAAAAGTTCAGTACGCTATTAAAAATAGGTTCTCGAAATTTGTCAGCTATCAAAGTTATTGATACGAATGATACCATATTTTTGCACTATGGTAAATGAGTAAAGAATATTTTGCATTTTGAGATCAATATCAACGATACCCCCGGTAGGATAACAGGAAGTGGTTCTAATTTAGCTTGCAAGATTTGACCCGAATGTTTCTTCATTCAATTTGAAAAAAAACTTTTATACAAACTCTCACCCCATGTTTCGCTCCGTTGAAGATCCATTTTCCAAAAACTCGTAATCACGTATTTTATGGTGTATAACATAAATAAAAATTTTCATGTCTCAAAAAATTGATTACTCTGACGCCCTATTTTACACCCTGAAGGGTTGATTTTCCAGGAACACTCAATCATGTATGATATTGTTTATTATTTATAGCCTAAATAACAATTTACATATTTCTAACTAAAACCGAAATTCCTATAAAAAACTTTCACTCCCAATTTTACGCCCTTAACAATCCTCCTCCACAATCTCAAGAGAATATATCTTCCCCAAGTTTCTAACTGTAACAGTTTTGACAGATCCCATTTAAAGTCTTCTTTCTGTACCTTAAACATAGACTAGTAATCATGCTGGACATATCGTAATATATTCCTTTACTCTTCCTTTAGCATCAACAATACATAGCTTTCGTTAAAAAAAATTTAATTATTTATTAAATTAATTATAGCTACAATCTATTTAATTCATTAATTAATAACCATTCATTTTCAAAATACGTGACCTCATATTTTCAAATGCAATATTTGCCGATAATATTTTAAGATTTACTGACACACTGTATATTTAGAATCGTATGACTACTGCGTACATACAGATCCCTAAAGTTAGCACAGCAAAATTCACAAGTTAAGAATTGAACAGAATGTAGGTTACTAAAAGGCCAAGCAATTTTTCCCAATCAAAGTCAATTCGTATTATTGCAATATTTAAAATTAATTAAATTCAAAATCATTTCTTCATTCAATTGTTTATATTTTTTATTTATTAGTTATAGTAATACTTTTTATTTTTAGTTTCAGAGTCCATCAAATTATTTGAAATGGAAACAACAAAAATAATGACAAGAGCAATAAAAACTAGAACCTGTAACTGAGACTTGTTTGTATTCATTCAGATTGAAAAGTTCAAGTTATCTAAAGAAACAATCATATTGCACCATGTGCTATGATCAAGCGATTTCATCGAAAATTTACCTAGGGTCTTCTCTCATCATTATTTCGCTATTGTCTATAGTTTTCTCCACATAATTCGATATTTTCTCTTTTTTATGTAAAAAAAAAAAGAATACTGCACACTAAATGTGGTTTCTTTTTTTTGTCACTAGACTTCGTGATCAGAATGGTCTGTTATTAATAGTTGTAAAAAGTGTTCCGTTTAGTTTAATAAAATTTGTGGACCTTTTTTTGGTGTTACAAGATTTTTGAAAGTAAAGAACCGGCAACACTCTTTGGTTAACATGTTTAAAAAGATACATCATATATATTGCTGAATTCGTTCTTCTATCATCTTTAATTTGCACACGATGCCCTTGAAAATTTTTACTTTTCCATTGGATAGTTCAAAGAGGAAATCATGTGTGACAAAATGATGGACATTAAAGTGTTTCATTTTATCAATTTTGACACGGAAAACTAAAAATAACCAAGAATATTTGCTAGTATATTGATGTTGGCTCTGCTAACTTTAAACAACCAAATAATAATATACACACAACTATATCACATGTATATATAAATATATATACATATATACATACGTAACTAACATTAAATATATAGTTTAATTACCATAAAATTATTAAGTAAACATAACCTAGAAATATTATAAAGTTTTCGTTTCAATTTATAATGAATTTGTACCTATCTAATATATTATTTAAATTTAATTTCGTTTTGGTATTTTATTTACTACATATATTAAACATTATATACATAAACATACCCATATAGTACCTATATTTTATACCTGTTAATTATATATATATATATATATATATATGTGTGTGTGTTTTCATAAATAATAACAATAATAATATATTTATAATTATAATATATGTATGTATGTATGTATGTAATTATTATTTATTAGTTCGTATATAAAATAATATATATTATAAATTGCCCTATTTTAATATTATATTTGTTTACATTTTATAAAATAATAAATTTTTTTTAAATTGTATTAAAAATATATTTTGATTATAGATGTGTATTTATTAATTTTACTAATTAATTAATTATTATATATATATATATTAATTATTAGTTGTATATTTGTATGCAAAATCAGTAAATCATATGCAGGGTGTTTAAAGGATTACACAACCTTGGCGCTCGGGAAAATAGGCATTAAAATAAACATTATTTTGTGACGCAGTTAATAAGTATATAATAAAATAATTTTTATTTTACACAACATATATATAGATAGTAGTTTTATGAATAATTTGAAAAAAAATTAATTAATTAAAAAATGGCGGAGATATGAGCTATCAAGTGAGGACACCCTTTTGAAAATCTTTGCTGACGGTGTATATGATTTCTCTGTGTGAGAACCCAAAGAAATAGAATAGTTTCTTATTTAGGAAGGTTATAGCTATGGCTTGACGTAGGGGTTAAAGATTTACAAAATTTTTGTAGAAATGACTGCAGTTTGAAAAAAAAAAACTTTTATCAAAATTTTGAAAATTTATGGGTGCAAAATTTTTTAAAATTAAAATTGTTTTGTTAGGTTTGTTTTTGCCACCATATTTAGAAAACTGGCGACAGCGCACAGTAAAAAAATATACATATACATACACACACTGTAATCGACACAAGAAAACATACTTTATTGTCAGATCTATGAAGTCAAATCAATTTCTAACTTACTAATATTTCACAATAAATACTTTTAAAATATTTAGGACAAATAAAAAAAGGTTATAAATCGTTGTAAGATTATTGATATACTTTACAACTTTTTTTAAATCTTAAATAACTTTTATTAAAGATAGTACTGTTTTGATTCTAGCGTAGCGCATGAATGTCCTTAAAATCTACAATAAAATTAATCAATACATAAACTAATGGATATATTAAAAACTTGAAAATTATACCTAAAATGTCAAATTAAATACCTTACCTCAAATGTCATATCAGCGACCACTGCAGTCCATTATTATAATGGTCCCCAATACATTTCTCTAAACATACCCACACACACACACACTCACTCAAATGTCGATAACAACATATTGTAGTAAAATCAGTAACAAATAAGCTTTAATGGTCCTAGATTTTAACATGACACATGCCAAATTATATATTGTATATAATAACTCAAAATATTATATGCTACACTAAAAATACAGTATGCGTTCAATTAAAGCTACAAACTTTGTTAAGGATGTTCCAGCATGAAACCACTTTTCGACAGATTTTGTTCATTTTTTTTTTCACAGGCTAGTTAAGAAGTTAAGAATTTTTGACCGTTTAGAACGCGACATAATTAATAGCAAAGTAATCATTCTCTCTCAGTCACTCATTAGAAGTGTAGCGGTGTCGCTTCATCATTAAATTATTATTATAATTTTGTTCATCATTTTTATCTGTTGCATAACAACTATAACTTCCCTCTATTATCACGGTTGCTGTGAATGTTAACAACCTTGGTAATTTACATATAAAAATAATAACATTTCATAAATCAAATCAATAAAGATCAATTATATCTTTTATATATATTTATTATTTATTTAAATAATAATTATTTAATATAACAAACATCTACATTACAGAAGCATGCAAAACTTCATGGCCGCTCAAATATTATCTGTTGTATTAAAAAAAAACTCGGCAGAAGGTTAACCACCGCCTCTCTCAGGGTTTGGGGGGGGGGGGTAAGCAATTTTTATCATTGGATTGCTTCTTTAGATAACATGTATTTTTTCTTTTTTCGTTCCAAAGTGTTTGTCTCAAGTTATTCGACCGTTTCCCAAATTTTTTGGAAACCCTCTAGAAATATATACACAGTATAAAAACAAACTTGAGAATAGTATCAATATTATGAAATTATGAAACTAAATAATCATAAATATGTGTATTTATATAAATAAAACACACTGTACATAATATTTGTGATATTTGAGTATTTAGTTAAAAAAATAAAACATCCCCTTATGCTATATAATGAAATATGGTATTTTTCTCAAGTGCGAAAAATTAGTCGCTTGGACAATAACTTACTGAAGCAACTTAACGAAAAAAGAAATTTAATCATAAAGTAACATAAGAGTAACGGAGAGGGTGAATTATATTATATACTTCTACATGAAATTGAAATATATTTTCATTGAAAGGTTTTTCTGTATTGTAAATCTACAATGTGTCTACGATGAGACGTACCACTTCAAGATATATCTATTTTTCTTACTTCTCTTATTATTCATGGCAATTTTTAGGAACTATTTAGTGTTTAAATAAAAGTTTCGTGGTTAAAAAACTGAAAAAACAATTGATGTGAGAAACTTCGCTTGCATTATTATTAATTTAGTCCATATCAGCCCACTTGTTGGTCAAAGGCCTCCCCTATTGACTTCGCATGTGTTACACCATTCAAAATGTGTTATACCATTTGAATCGAATTTTTTCATGGCTTTCAACGCTTTTAATGCTTCAACAAAGAATAGAAATAGTGAAAATTCACTACAAATATGGTGAAAAGTTTACGGAGACGGTTCGTAGAGTTCGCTGTGTATTAGGTCGGAATGAAGCACCGTCACGAACAGCAATTGTGAAGATAATCAAGAAATTTGGCGAATTTGGCCAAGTTAGTGAGGTTAAGTCACTGCTATTGCTGAAAGTGTTGCAGAAAACCCACTTATGTCGCTTTCACGGCGTTCACAACAGTTACACATTCCACAAACCAGTTTACATCGCATTTTGCATACAGATCTGCACCTGCATGCATATACAGTGCAGCTAGCACAAGAATTAAAGTCGAGAGACCACAAACAACGCCGTATTAAGAAGAAAAAACAAGAAGAAGATAAAACATCGTTGTTGAAGAGGAGACATCAACTGGCCGCCTAGGTCGTATGATTTAACACCGCTAGACTTTTTCCTGTGGGGCTACGTTAAAGACAAAGTTTACGCCAATAATCCTACAACAATTGAAGAGCTCAAGGATAATATCTGGGCTGTTATTCGCAAAATAGAGCAACCAATGTGCGGTAGAGTGATGCAGCATTTCTTAAAAAATGAATGGAAGTTTGTAACCGCAGCCGTGGCAGCCATTAAAGTGATATCGTGTTCCACAAGTAGACGGAGAGTTTCATCTTGAAATTGAACTATAAATATAGTTACGTTTTTAGTAAGAAATGTGTTTTTTTTTTATAAAATAAAAATGACACTTCTTAATGGAAAATCCTGTACATATTACTTTTATCTTTTGTTAATTAGCTCTATCTTAGTCTTTACTATCCCAACAACGCCATCTAATATAAGTAGATATATCTAATATAATATATAGCCCTAAGTGAAGCTGACTGACACACCTCACTCACTCCTGTATGCAAATTCGAAGGCACTTCTAGACATGCTAGAAAGATGAGAAAAATCGGAAAACTTCAATTTTTCATTGCAACCCCCCAGAACACCTTCCAAAAACTTTTTTTACAATTCATGCAATGTTATTTCCTGTGTTCCAAAGGCCACCCCCGCGGGTCAAGGGGGTGGCCACCCCTTGCGATCAGAGCGAGTCTATATTATATAAGCAGAGATAAATAGAGATAGACATATATTTTGACGATGTTTTCGTTGATTAAATAAAAATATTTATAATCGATTTGAATCGGGAAGAGCTGCTGTTGATACATAAAATAAACTTTTCATCATAGTCATATGCAGTATTTTTTCAATATGATTCACAAAATAGAATTGTAATAGAAAAAATTGAAAAAAAGTAACGTTCTTGCCTGGAATAAACCTCATGAAAGAAATATAAAAGAGGATTCCTTATTGGTAGACACACTGTATATATGTTGAAAATATGTACAATATTATATTGGATGTTGTGGGAAATATTATTAAATTTTTTGTAAACATTTCGAGGAAAATTTAATTTGAAAAATATGTTCAATCATTTTTGTGTGGTAACTCAAACATATATTATATATTTTTTTTTTTAATTTACTGAAACAAAACGATTCATTTTACTGAAAATTTTTTACTTTTCAAGTTAAATTTTATTTAGAGGAAGATTTTTTTGTTTGTTTTGATTAATGAATGTTTTTAATATTATTTTATGCCACATACTCTTTCAGTATTTTATTTTCCACACGTTCCATTTTAATTAAGAAGATGTTTTTATGGTAAAAAGTATAATTAAATTTTGTACTCCTATTGATGATAATTGCTTACATGGACCACTTGTTTTGAGCTTAGTGATTTTATACACCATACTTTGCTGATTTTTCTTCGATATAGATAAAAATAATATACGAGATACCTTCCACCTAGAATCTTTGCAATTTGTTTCGTTAATCTAAGAGACAGAATTACGATATTTCAGTAAAGAAATCGAAAACTTGCATTGTTTTTTGAAAATGTACGTTCAAACGCCAATGAGGTCATTATATCGCTTTGGTAAGGTGAGAAAAGATAAAACATTCATGAGTGGACAAGAGACTATTAGACTATTTTGTCTGCACCGTCACCAAAGTAGCTAGAAGTAACATCTCCTCAGACAATAATTACAATTAGCTAACTCATACTGATGATGACTACTTTGTAGTCGAAATACGTATTTATAAAATTCAAAAATTTTTTTATCTAAGAAATTGGGACAAAAATCGAAATTTAATTCGAAAAATCCTAGAGTTCTCTTTGATATTATTTATACAAATCGTGTTTAAAAAAACTACAAATAGTTTAAAGAAACTAAACAACATGCTTTTATAGCTGGCCAAACTAAAAAGTAGAAAATAAATTTTATCAATAATAAATTTGATTGTAAAAAAGCGTGGGGTCCTTTCAAATTATAATACCAAATCAATATTCTTTATATCAAATTATAGTAAAAAGCAGCCCACGCTTTTTTTAAATCAAATTAATTATTTTGTTGATAAAAATTATTTTCTACTTTTTAGTTCGACGAGCTATAAAAGCGTGTTTTTTAGTTTTTTAAAACTATTATTTTTGTATTCGGTTGTATGATTTGATTTGCTTGATACATAATAAATACATATGTATATCTGCAACATATATATATATATATATATATATATATATATATATATATATATATATATATGAAACTGTATTATATATGTATGTGTGTGCAACAGGAGATTGGAAACACGTATCCGGCATAGCGCGGCCGATTTAATAGGATTTGATTTGACATTAATCCGTTTATCAGACACTATACACCCTCCAGAATTTGATTATTATATTAAATGGCATATGTTTCAAATATAATATTATATTGTGTTACGTATATGTATAGTTAATGTATAAGGGATGGTTATACTATACGATCATTATATAACCATATTGATAGTAGTTTTAAAACCAAAGTATTATTGAGAAGGATTTTTGTATATAAATAGAACAGATAAAATAATAATCGTATATATATATATATATATATATATATATATATATATATATATATATATATATATATATATATATATATATATATATATATATTCCATTGGGTATATTTATAACAGACAACATGAAGAATATTTGATATAATTTATCTAAATTATTTTTAAATATAATAATATTCATCATTACATAATAATATACTCTTATTCGATGGTGGTTTTTGATTTGTCATTGAATTTATTTGTTTATAAAAGGCCAATAAACATTTTACTTTAATTTAAAAAAAAAATTATAGTTATTTGTGTCTAGTATTTTTGAGACTACGTACGCCATAGTCTGTATATGGAGGTAGAAAACAAAATACAAAAATTTAATTTTTCATGAGACATTTAATTTTAATGAGAAATAATAACATAAAATTAATGACATAAAAATTTTGATTCAACATTTTATTGCGTGTGTGAATTATTCTGCTACTGATAATAAATAATACGTCTTTAAGTGTTTCCTGTACGACTTGAAGACGTTCGCCATCATCTGAGTACATTACATGCTACCAAATGCACAAGCAACCAACAACATTCATTATATTCTAACATTGTACGAATAAATATAGAGTTGAACCAAGGAGCGATCGTTTTGTGTTGTTAAGATTTGATATTGTTGTTGTTGTTGTTTGTGCGGGAGGAGGCTATAGGAGGATAATATTTATGAATGTATTGTAAATTATAACAGCTGCATGGTTCCCACCGCACAACCGTACGTAGATACAACAAGAGAGGACACAAAACAAAAGACACTCGACCCTTCTTCTTTATAATCAAATTATTCAATTCGTAAGATAGTATATAGTACATAGTCAGTTAGAGTAGTACTACCAACCGTTTCTCATATTTATTTATTTAATAACATTTAGTTATTAGTTATGTTATAGCAAAATAACTATTTATTTATTTATTTTGCTGTTTTAATAAACAATTATCCATTTATATTCCGTTTGGCATTCGTTATTATTTATTTTAGTTTATTTTTTTTTTTTTGTTACTGAATTCATTGTCATAATTAATATAATAAATATGGCTTTTGATTCTCATATATTGTCTGGTGAAGTTAATTAAAAAAATATAGTTCAACAGACATTATTCGCTTTATAAAACATAAAGTGATAATAATTGAACAAAAAATTCTTTTGCATTTCATGCTTCAAATGTGAGTCATCGAATCAGCAAAACCGTATACCAATACTGATATCAAGGGCATAGAACTTGCGGTTATAGTAATTAAAAGGTTTGTTGTTGACCTCGTTTGAAGTTTTTTCAAACGAGATTTTTAAGGGATAACCATAAGAAATCATCAACACAGTAAAAGCAAGCGTGGTACACAACAAGCCAATTGTATAAGTGTACATAGATAGATAGATAGATTGTAGTAGCTGCCGTGGGCGGGCTACACTTTGACCATAAGATCCATTGTAATGCCTAAGGATGTGAGTGGAGTGGAAAGAATTTTTTGCGTGTAGACTAGGAATTGGTATGATGTGCGACTGATAGGAACTAGGGCGATATTCATCTAGAGTTCGTGAAGGAAACTGTAGAAAAGCTTTACAAGCATAGCCGGTTATTCGTGCTTGTCCATACGCCGACAGTTTAGTCAATTAACCGCCCCTTTTTTTACTTAATAATTGACAAACAGCCGATGTCGGGATTCGAACCAGTCCGCTGTCCGATGCAATAACCCTTTATTGCATCGGACAGCGGACTTCGGACACTCACCAAAAAGATAAATATGATATGTCAATATAATACTAATGAAACCGGCAAGGTAGGCAAGCTTTCACAAGGCTATTTAGGCCAACGAAGTAAATTGAAACCTCAATACCACACAGCATAACATTATCGCTGGCAATAACATATACACATACATAACGCAATCTTCTCTGGGATTGATATCAAATAATTAATTACAACCTAACAGACATTTCAGTGTGTTCGTTGTCATGTCATTGAAAATCAAATATTGTACAGAATTTACCTCCTATGAAAAATTTGTGAATACGATTGAAGCAAGATATTCTCAAACAAAATGATTAATTTCCCAGTTGAAAAAGTGGAGATCGGATTGCTGATCAACCAACCAACGAAATATTGTTAAGAAAGTAGGAACTGACTAATAGCATTTCAGTCAACGCATCCTTAATTGAAAAGTCGGAAATTTGATGTAGGTATATGTTATTAAAATTAAATAACCATTTAATGAGAAGATTCTGAGGTTGGATAATGTTAAAGCAGTGATTCTCAACTACTGTGTCGCGGCACTTTTGTGTGCCGCCAAATTCTTAAAGTGTGCCGCCAAATTGTAGAAATGATTATAGTAAAGTATTAACCAACATAAAAACAAAAAAAAGGTCGAGACTGTTAAATTTAGAAGACGATATGAGAGTAGTATTTTCATTATTATAACCAAATATAAATACCACTATCAAAAAACATCAAGCTCAAATTTCTCAAGTAAAAGTATTCAATTATTATTCTCTAATGAATCCCTTAATAAACGTACTGTTGTTTTTGTAGTACATATTATTTTATTTACATTCAAAATTATTATCATAAACTATTTCACACAGTGTATTTTAGGTAAGTAAACAACTTTTAAACTTATCTTTTTCTTTGTGTGCCGTCAAATTTTGAAATCGTTAAAAGTGTGTCGCGACAAAAAAAAGGTTGAGAATCACTGTGTTAAAGCAAACAATACCTTTTATCTTGCAAACTGAAAATGTTTGAAGAATTAGACTAGTTTACATTGATCAAGTAATGATGCGAGTTAAAAAAAGCACGTCGACTCAACGCATGTAAACAGTTGATCGAGCATGATACTGTAGGTATCGCCAAGAAGATAGCGACTTGTTCACGCCTTCACGCCTTCTTCCATATGGTTTAATTTTTATATCACTTCAAATTAACTCTTCTTTATTAGCCTTCTTGTCCTTTGTTAGTGATCCGACAAATTCAATGAGCTCATATTATGAGTATTTTCGTGATTAGGCTATACAAACTACTCGCTCCCAGTACTCGACCGACATACTCGATTAATGTAAACTAAAATTTAATGTAATTCAGAACCCTTACGGGTTCAGGTTGATATGACATAATACTTAGACACTAAATGTTAATGTTAAGTTCACTACTAGGTTCATTAATTAAGTTTAAACCACCTAATTCTTAGTCTACATACAAATTCCTTGTCTTTTAAGGGTTGATCGAAAAGGCTTAGAAAGGCCATCTGTATAGACTTCGACCAGCGCTACTACTACTATTCCTCGGAATTATTATACCATTTTGGGTTATACTAATAGGCAAAGACATCCCCTATCACTTTTTCAGTTTTTCCCACTGATTGCCAAACGTATTGTATAATCTAGAAACATTACCAAAGGACACACTTTTGAATACGGCAGTCGAAACATGATAACGAGAAAAGTTATTAATAAAAAAAAAAGTGTAATTGAAAAAAAAAAAACCTTTATCTGTGTATAATATATTAAAAATTTAATTTACATATTTTATATAAATCCTAATATAATAATATTTTATATATAATTGATTTTTTCCAAATGACTTTCTTTAAGGTATTTAATTAATAAAATTTTTCATAACAAAAATAATAATATTATACACAAAACATAGAGAGTATAGAGAAGAGAATTATTAAATATAGATTATTATTAGGTGTTGTATGATGCGTGAATTGTTACACAATAACTTACGTTTAGGATTAACTAGCATGAGGTATATTAAAATTCTATTGAAGCGTTAGAATATTTACCCTTATTCTATGTGTATAGTTAGTTGTGTGTTCATAGATACGATATACACTCACTCATTCACATACTACACGTCCATGTTCAAACGTATCACATATGTGTTTAAATATTAAATCCATTTATTGAAAATGTCATGTATATATTGTGATTGAATGTTACGTAATGGTTTCAATCAGATCCAAATGATTTTGAATAGGAAAAAGAGACCACGGAGTAGGCCAAATGTGTGACACCAAACTGTAAAAAAGTAATCTTTCCATGGAATACATTAAAAAATGAAACGCAGAAACATTGATATTATGAATGTTCAAATGAATGGAAAAAAACATAGTGTATATGGTAAGACAGGTCCAAGGTCATTTAATTTTCAAGAAATAAATTTTAATTCAAAGACTAATAAAAACGTGTCTTATATTTTTTTTAAAGCTGATTCTCGATCTCGATTTGTTATATTACCTCAATTTTAAAACGTCAAATAAGAACACGATTTGTTTCTGAAAAGAAGTTTGTTCCTGAAGTTTTGAAATACATGAGATGGTTTAGAAAAACTATTCCAATCATTCTTTACAGTTCCTATAGGATTCAATAAAATAGATTCTGTGTCATCGTCTTTGTCATAATAGCTTCAAAAACTGCGAACCTTGGATTTAAAACGCAAATTATAAATAATTCTCTAAACAAAAGTTAAAACGTTGTCGCTTAAAACTTATAATGTGAATTTAGAGCATCAGCACCTGTTTTAGAGCTGTATTTATTTTTGTATTAATTTTCATAATTCTCGAGTCAAAAAGATATAAATAATACATTTTTTTTAATGTTTCATTTGAAACGGCTGATTACAATGGATTATAATGGAAATATTTGACTAATATGTATATAATACTAATATATATATATATATATATATATATATATATATATATATATATATATATATATATATACATATTAGTCAAATATTTCCATTATAATCCATTGTAATCAGCCATTTCAAATGAAATTCCACATGGCCCACATAACTAAATTGCTAAATTTGTAGACAAGAAGAGACGAGAGTCGCATGTCTCTTGTATTGTATTGTATTGTTTGTACAAGTATTATATCGCCTCGTCTCGCCTCGGTTTTACAGTTAAAGATTTACTTGAAAAAATACAATTTAAAATAAATCGTTTTACAAGCTTTTATTTAACTTGCAATGTATGTATATATGTATGTATGTATGTATGTATGTATGTATGTATGTATGTATGTATGTATGTATGTATGTATGCATGTATGTATGTATGTATGTATGTTCGGGTCAAATCTTGCAAGCTGAATTAGAACCACTTCCTCTTATCCTACGGAGTTGAATTTTTACATGTTGGTTCAGTTCCGATGACAATGCTTTTTTATGGTAAGCATGACAAGAATTGAAAAGGGGAAAGGGGGGTTTAGATGGAGGGAGAAACACAAAATTTGGTATATCTCTCTTAATATTGAAAAAATCGAAAATCATATAAGAAGTAAAGTTGTAGAAAATTAGTTTTACTATAAAAAGATTGTTTTAAAAAATATTTTGGACGATGTAAAGAAGTGTTCTTTTGTATAATAATACAGATAACCCGATAAATTTGTTTTTATTATTATTTTTTTTTAATTTTGAAGAAAGTACCTTCAAATGAATCATCCATTTATAAGGCATCTATGAATGTTACATAACTCTGTTTCAATATAATCCATCCGGTCACATTGTGTATAATAATACTGCTATCACTAAATTCATTCACCATCACCTACGTTTCTATATATATTTCAATAACCAACTAAAAAACCAGCCTCTGTCTCTTCATCCTGTCCGCTCATCACTACACTCTGTATATATTCCATCATCGCATATTCGTTTCATTCTATATACAGTTTTTCATCATTCCACTCAACTTATGTGATGATGACGATGACGATGATGATGATGATGATGTTGCTGCTGCTCATGATGATGATGATGATGATGAAAACCACTATCATACACACAGTGGCTTAACTTATTTCTCTTCTATAATATTGGGCAGCTTATTCACATATGAATGATTCTTCAGCCGATTATATAATATGTATACATATTAATGTATTATATACAATACATACATATATGTCTGTGTGTATGTGTATGTGTATGTGTATGTTAATATACATCGATTAAATATGGTATATTAGATAACACCTAACAAAATTTTTTCGAAGAAGGGCGGCGGCATATTATTATTATTTTTATTATAAAACTTTCCCCTGAAGAATATTATTAAACTAATCACTTAGATTCCAGTTAACACTAGTGAGTTTTACTACTATAGTATATACATACATGATGTAAAATGTTTAGCCTGTAATATATAGTATTTTGTTTTCGATAACGAAAAATCAAATGATATTTGTTATTGGGTTTGGTTTCGCTGACTATGCAATTTTTAACATTTTTCATGCATGTGAACTGTAAATAAATAGAATATTGGCGGCCCCAAGCACGACATATAGTTGGCCAAAACTTAAGGATGTACAAGTACTCATGTATAGTTCATTTATAAAATTCTTCAAAATCTTATATAGTACACTCCCGTTCAATAAAATTGAACAGATCTGAATTGAATCAGTCTCTCACAGTTTTGATTATTCTTGTAGTAAATGTTATTTACTATACTTCCATTTCTTTTTTCACATTAAAAATATATGCTAGTTATCATTGTTTATAAATGAATTATTATACAGAGAGTTACAAAAGCGAGGTGGTTTTTATGAAATGTAAGAAAATTAATATTCCAGGTCTGTTCAATTTTATTGAACGGGAGTGTACATTTATAAAAATTTCACGATAATGTTTATTATTTTTTGTCGTAAGTTAAAATTGACCGTCATACCGGGCCTAACAAAAAACTTTTACGAAAAAACCCTGAGATTTCGGGTAATTAAGCTACCGAGTACCGCCGACAGAAATAATATTTACCCGAATTCTCAGTTGTTTTTTTAAGTATCTTTTTTTTTAGGCCCGTCATACTGGAATTTTATTGGATCAATCTTTTTATTAATATTTCTATTTGCTATTGCGTAGATTTTTGTTATTCGTTTTATTTTATTCCAAGTGAAAATTATCAAAATATGTCAAAATATGTGTTAAAATATGGGTTTCGCCATAAGAGCAATGCAGTAAAATTCGAACTTAAATATTACATAATCCAGTGCTCGTACATCCTTAGAAATAGCAATAATAAAATTATTTTTGTTCAGCTAAATTCGCGATGTACTTGTACCTAACGGCATATTTGATGAATGAAATTTAAAACTGTTAAATATTCTAAAATTTATCACTTATCTGAGGACCAAACCAGAAGTTCTTTTGCAGAAATCCTTTTTGTGCAGAAGTATACTTTAGACAATTCTGACAACACGTTGAATTTGCCAGAGATAAAATTCTACAATATTCTACATATATATCTACGCAATAAACTATCAAGAGATATGTAAAAACAAAATTTGATCGTTTAAAGTGATATTTATACTCGAAAGCTTATTGAAAGATTACATGCTGTGAGCATCAAGGGTGTGTATACATTTGTTTAGTAAAGGAAATATCACAGATGGGTTTATTAGAAAATATTTTTTCGCTAAATGATTCACGAAAAAATATTAATTACGTTTAATCCTTAATATTATGACCCATCTTAGACAGAATTATGGTTTTTTTGTCTATTCAATTCTGTTCAATATGCTATTAAATTTTATTTTATTTTAAACTAGCTATCCCCCGCGGTTTCATCCGCGTTAAATTTGTATACAGCCTATAACCTTCATCAATAAACGGGCTATCTAATGGAAAAAAAAAATTTTCAAATCGGACCGGCAGCTACAGATATTAACGCGTTTAAACAAACAAACAAAAAAAACTCTTCATGTTTAGAATAGTAGTATATAGATATAATTGATACTGGTACTATTTGTGTTTGTTCCTTAGAACTATGGCATCTGGTGGCAATAATTAGAAACATAATTGTCAGACTCACAAATGTGATAGTTACATATGTGTTACTAGGATTACGTAAATAAAATAAACAAAAAATTATTATTTTGTTCATACTCATCTTTTTTTATGAAAAATATAACTAATTGTTGAAATGAAGCCTGACTAAAGCCGCCATTCGGAATATGACATCATGAGTAACTTTACTAATAGAAAAAAATTCATTTTCTTGTTTGGGCAAATCGCTTATCAAACTAAACATCTTTTAAAGCAACAGTAGAGGTTGCAATATTCAAGAATAGTTTTGTCGCTATTAAAAGTAAAATTAATATAAGCGAACACACGAACCAAATTTATAAATTTAAGATTGTGATTCAAAATCAGGATGGGAAAAATTATGGATCTACGTTGTGTTGCGGTGAATAGATATATTAGTTTATCCCTCTTTGTCAAACAAAACACACTACCTCATGAGCAGGTTCTACAGTTATTTTTGTTGTCCCTATTTCAAAAAATGTATTATTTCAGAAAAACAATAAACAAAAAGTTATTGAATTAATATGAGTACAAAAGTTTGTTTCACTAAAAAGTAGGATACTCCATATTGAAAAAGTGATACTATATGTTTCTCTTTCGGGTACATCAGAGTAGTTTGCCAATCTAAAAATGAAATTTTAGTTGTTGTTTTTTTTTTTCATTTAATAATAATTATCATATCTATAATCTAATTTAAAAATATAATTAAATTCTTTTAATTTAATTGGACGGTATGATATCAAATAAAGTAATTTTAATATAACTTAAATATATAGTATGTTTACTACGTAATATATTTATCGACTTTTTAAAAAACAGATTGAATTCTTAATTATTGGTTGATAACCTAGAAGTTATTACACAATAAAGTTCGAAACATGTATTTAAATACTATAGAAAGTATTTAAATACTAACTTTGATACTCGATTCAATAAGATTTTAGATACAGGATCTGGATTCATTATATCAAAATATTTAGATTGTATTTTAAATGTTTGGTATATGCATCAATAACATTGAATAATATTTGGAGTAGGAGGTTATGTTCATTATACAGGATGAATCGAACCAGGCGCATACTAGGTGTACGCCTCTATTTCTTTCTGTAAAACGAATAACATATTTAGTGGACTATTTTTAATGGAGAGGGTATAATACAGCATATATTAGACAATATATGTGAATATATTTGTGAGAAGTATAGTATTGGCCTAGCATCTTAGTTTCGCAGATACGTATAATATGTACGTATAACATTCTATTGGATGTTATTAAAAACATGGATATAAATAAATAGAGGCGTAATTTATTATGCGCCTGGTTCGATTCACGCTGTATATAATAGAAAAAGTATTATGTCATGATATTAGTGTCTCAGACATTTTATTTTATTTTGTTTATTTAAAAAAATGCAAGCTGTCAGTTTTGCAACCCTCCCCCCCCAATCCTTCCTTCTCTACTATTATAGAATTTTAATATATGTAAATGCGAGTTTCCATTGAAAATATGTTATTTCCAAAAGAAATTAAACCACCTTTAAACCACCTTTGTATTATTACGGCCAAATATTTTTTTAATATTTATGAAAGCTGCATTTATTTATGTATTCTCGATAAAATTAAACCAAACACACGGTACTCTAAAGAAATACATATTTTTAATTTAAAATTTACTAACAATAATTTAAACTTTCTCAGTTGATAATTAAGTTAACAGATGATACAACAAATTAGTCTATATATATATATATATATATATATATATATATATATATATATATATATATATATATATATATATATATACCATGTATTAGTGTATATGTAATATATAAACAATTTTTAATTGTAAAATAATAACTCTATTTTCTAATAAATTAACATATAATATTTTTAAAATGTTGTTTCATTTTATTTTTTATTTTTAATGTCCCGTTAAATCTGTAATATCATTTTTTAATCAAAATACTTTCTTAAAATTACAAATTACTTTTAATTAGTTTTTATTAGAAACCGTTTAAATGTTAAAATTTATATTTATCAAATTAGTTTATAGGTGATTTTGATATTTTAAAGGCTAATTATATTTTTAGAGTTCTTTAGATGAATGTCTTAAGCTTAAAAAGTTTTGACGTATTGAGATTAAAGAATGTGGCTTACAGACATATGTTGAGTTCATACAGTGTTGCGATTAATCACGAAAAGATGACAATATCATCATATGAAAATATGCGATTAGTCACTCGAGGTTTGTTATTGCATGCAGGTAACAATTATCAATTTAATCCACGAAACAATATTATTCCACGTTAATCCAATATTGACGTTTTTATTGGAACTGTGATTTTTAAAGACAACAAATCCATTGTGATAAATTTCTTCATTATTAAGTTTAGTAACAATTAGTGTTTGGCATGTAAGATGAATACCTACGGGAAAACTAAATACTATCTTTCGTAAACATATTTCGGTACTTATATAAATTATATAATTAAAGTAAAACCTAAAATTCGATTAAGAGTTAGCTAAAATAAAAAAACAATTGTACAAACTATTTTCGTTTCAATGCAAATAGGTAATAAATACAAAATAAAACTTATACAAAATAATTTTTACATCAAAACATTATACAAAATGTATAAAAATATTATATAAAAGGTGGTTTGAAGGTTCGTACATAAAAATTATTACAGATTACACTATGCCAAAAACTAACTATCTACAAAAAGATTATGGAGTGGAAAATTTCGAAAGTATTGTTGGTCATTTAATATTAAATCGCAATTTTTGTATTTATTGATTTCTACTATTTCGTGTTTATTTAAAATACGTCCTTAACCTACGAATGTTGGGTTGGATATGTAAAACTTCGAATTTATTGTTGAAAGAGTGATTGTCCTCCTTAACCTACGAATAAATTCAGGCTTCAATCGATCAATGTACAATTTATTATATAAGTTGCGCATGTAAGTTTATATATGACCATTCGATTCTGTATATTAATTTACATTTAACTCGTGCAATAAATTTTACATTATTCAATTTGGAAGAATATTTAAGACTCGTATTTAAGACTCTTTAAAAGATCAATTCGAAGTTTTACATATCCAACTCAAAAGGCATTTTAAATAATCTAGGAATAACCTGTTAATAATTCCAATAATAGTTTTTACAAGTGTATTTTTATTTTAGGTTTTACCAATATTTCGTAAAATTCATTAAAAAAAGGCTGATTTTCCCGATCCAAATTCATATTTTCTCTGTCTTTTTTCATTTTATGTAATTAATTCGTTTGTGAAAAATGGTTCGGTTTGATGAGCCTTTTAAAAAGCGTTTTTCTGTTATCGCAATTATAATGTTAGGAATGTAATAATGTATTTACTTAAGGTCCGAAATCCACTTCTTTTATGGTCATACCAAAAAACCGTCATATTTTAGTAAATAAAAATTATTATATGTTTACACAGAGCTTTATATAATACATTTATATGTTTGTTATATAAAAGTTGGAAAATATTTTCAGTCACTTAATCATCGTCACTGTCTGACAGGGAATTAAAATTCATAACGCGAAAACTGCTATGATAATACTTTATATACATACATAAACGTATAACATGTGATGTGATGATGGGTTTATAAGGGATGATGCGGTGGTAGAAGTAGAGGGTGTTTTTATCACCCTTATTATAGAATATAGATACAATTTCTATCCATGTAACGACAACCACCACCCTCGCTCCTACACTTATAGATCATTCCACTCATCAAAATAATATCCACCTACTCGCTAAGCTATGATATACGGATGTCTATCTCAAACTTATATAGTTGTCTTGACGAACCACGGAGACCAACCAACCCCGTTAAAAAATAATCCAATGTTATTAAATTTGTACAAAAAGTTTTTATAGAAGTTAATTATGAAATTTTTAACTTCTTAGTAAAGAGAAATTATTGTAATGGGTCCAAAAATTGAAATAAAAATTTAGACCATAATTTCATGTTTGAGTTCATAATATGTGTGACTTTAAAACATTACTAACTAAATTAGATTGCCAAAATCTCTCAAAAAATCTGCGGTAAAACATCTTTTATATAATTTTTAAATTTGATTATACAGAAACCGGCTATAACTCGTAATGCCGCGAGAAACGAGACGAGGTGAAAATTAGAATCCTCATTTTCAATAACGATTCGAGAGACAGACGATATCAGAACTCAATCATGTTTCAATCTCTTTAGATTTTTAATCTGTTAAAATGTAGTAATCATAACATATGCACTTTATTTGAATTGAAAGATTTTTAAGTTATATTTAATTGTTTGATTGTTTGACTTTTTTTAAATTGTATTTTTTCAAAAAAATCTTCTACTGTAAAAACGGTACGAGACGAGAAGATAGGAAATTTTTTAAATTTTAGGTGGGATAAATGAAACCAAAGTATGGCATATTTTATGGATTACTATAATGCTCTACAGTTTTGGGCTACATCGAGTAACACAAAACTAAAGTGTTTATGTGAATTATATGTATTGTGTTTTAGACTGTCACTTATTAATAAGATATAATGACATGGCAATAAAATGCTATAAGCTGTTGGCGGTAAATTGCGTTTAATGAATTGGTGGCTAATAATTCAAAATGAGAGAGATCGTTTTTATTTTGCAACAATAAATGGTGCTATAATGATTCGAATTGAATATTGTTCTTAATTTTTCTTAAATATCTGATATACTATGAATGAATTCGTTTTGAATTAACGCGCTAATAAATTATACTAAATGTTTCAATAATTTAGCGATCAACAGTTGGTACCACCGTAAGCTAATATATCACATTTATTTAACATCCAAATGTCAAAAACAGATGATTGTCAAAATACACATGAATTAAATGTCAAAAGGTTTTTTAATCAAATATGAGTATTTTAATTAATATATACAAACTACAATGAAACAATTAATAATTATCACAAAATTTAAACAGGTATTTGAAACGATAAAATAATAAAAAAAATAATATAATAATTTTTACGGAATTCGATTATTGATTTTAAATTAATCTTCGAATTCGCAACCAATTTTAGACACATCGTTCCTAGATGGATTATGTACAAAGAGAGGCGCTGATCCATTATTTTTCCACGAAGTAAACTCTGTAGTTGTTTGGAATATTTGATGTTTGTTTCCGCAAATGGAGA
Organism: Nineta flava; assembly: GCA_963920215.1. Lineage (NCBI taxonomy): Eukaryota > Metazoa > Arthropoda > Insecta > Neuroptera > Chrysopidae > Nineta > Nineta flava. The sequence continues at coordinate 66,888,157 of OY986044.1, forward strand.
TAACCACACATGTTTTCTGGACATCAACAATAGGCATTATTCCACCAATACTCAGTGCCGTAGTCAGAATGTCACCGTAATTCAAACATCTTATTTGAACCTGGTAAGATTAATCAACATTCAGTAACTGCCTTGATCTGAACAAAAATCGTGATTAAATTAAATTGTCATCTCTTCATTAGGACGGGCGTGAATCAAAAATGGAAGATATTAACTATTTAATATCGCTACAATTTTAAAGAATACCGTATAATATTTTATGATAACACCTTTTTATCCCTACTTTTCGCTTTTTTTTTTAAATAATTACAATTGATTTTTATAACTTCCAGAAAAATGCCAGTCCAAAAGGGCAAATTTGAATGCTCCATAAAATATACTATTCATAATAATTACTCTCATAATTGTCTTATGTGATCTAAATTGAATTTGACAAGTATTGTATCGTGACGCTTAAGTAATAAAATATATGAATAAAAATGATTATATTTGACAACAAATGTAATACTGTCAATGATATGATAAAGTTGGCTCTTACGTCAGAATCATCTTTGGTGTAGCGGTAAGCACGCTGGACTACATATCCGAGGGTCGAGGTTCGATTCCTGGTTGACGAGTTAAGTTTTTCTTATCAATATTTAATTTAAATAGTTTATTTGAAGTTAAAACCAACTGACTTTAGGTGAAGTCGACACCGTGTCAGAATCGTCTTGGGTGTAGCGGTAAGCACGCTGGACTAGATATACAGGACTAGTTAAGTTTTTTTTATCAATATTTAATTTAAATAGTTTATAAGAAGTTAAAACCAACTGACTTTAGGTGAAGTCGACACCATCCTTAGAGAAAAATTCACAAGTTATCGAAAAGTGTTTCATTATAAAAATTATTATATGTTTTTTTCACTAATTTTCTTGAAGACGTTCTACTTTTATTTTCTAAAACTTCTTTTCTAAAATGATCGTTAACATTGTATATGTCGCACCACCACAAGTATTAGACATTTTAATTAGGCTTTTTTTGCTATACATTGTATTATGAATTGAACTAACATTCATTTATATTCTTATTCGTTGTATTTCGAAAAGAAAAATGAAAATTTCCAACACAGTGTAGTAAAATAACCCATTTTAGCGAGTAATATTTAATTTAATATATACGGTATAAGTATATGTGTACACATATACACGTATAACTTTATACGTATTCAGCATAAGAAGCATGAATTTTCTCTACATATATATATACAGGTATATACCTTTTTTGATAAGATTTTGTCATTATCGTTAAAAGTTTTCGCAAGCAAGTCTATAGGTATATGTATCTACCTACGTACAGTGTAAAATATAAAGTTAAAACAAATTACAGGAAAATAAAATTAATTAAGATCAAAAAGTTATTAAATATTTTACAAAAGAAAATACGTTAAACTTTTCTTTTCATATTTTATGTGAAGTATAATATATATATATATATATATATATATATATATATATATATATATATATATATATATATATACAGGGTGAGTCAAAAGTTTTGGAGTTTATTAAAAGGGTGGGTAGGGGATGAAGTTCTGAGATAAAAAGTCCTTGGAACGGAACGGAATAAGAAATGGTTGGAAATGAATGCAGCGGCAGCAGAGATAGTCTCAACTCAATGAAAATTGAATGATTCATTATACCTGAAAACTAGATTTTTCCTAAAAAAATTTAAGCAACGAATCACCAATAATTAAGCTCACTATAATTTAAAAAAAAAGAATTTGTTAATGTTTTTTGTACTGATCAAATCAATTGCACTGTAGACTTATTTTCAAATTTTCGTTAAGTAAATTGAAGGTTTTCAAATATGGGGAAATTTTTGATTTCAGTCTGATTATCGAAAATTGAGTTTTTATAAGATCTTGAATTTTTGAGGTAACTTAACTTTAAAAAAAAACGACAAATGGCACCGTAAATTTTCATCGTAAAAATCTAATAAAAACTGAATAATTGGTAAATTTTTTTTCCAAAATTTTTAAAAATTCTACTATAAAAACTTTCCGGATTTGAAACGCATATTGTTGACACGCTCTACGTTAGTGATGAGTAGAGATCGCTCCCTTCACGTATCTCTGCTGACGCTGCGTTAATTCTCCGCCATTTCTTTTCCGTTAACGGGTTTCGCTTATTGGTTACTTTATTTACTTAATATCTAATTAACCGTGGGTCAGGTGCAAAAATTTCCAAGGACTTTCCAACTTAGAATTTCAGCCCCTATCCACCCTTTCAAAAAACTCCATGACTTTTGACTCACCCTGTACAATATATATATATACAAAATAATTTTGAGGCTTCATAAAATATTAATCTTTTTGAATGAAGAAATTTTCTTCTATACTTCTCCTAGTTATGAAATTAATTTTTATTTTTATTTTTGTAATGTTGTAAAGTTTTTAACAGTTTTTTAATTGCATATTTTATTTATGATTATTTTCGCTTCTTTGACACTAAATGGTTAATAAATTTAAATATTTTATAATAATAATAATAATAATTAATATCAAATAATATTTGAAAGAATTGGGAAGGAAGTAAAGTTCGTCGTTTTTAATAATAACCCTTCTTGCATATAAACGTTAATTTTCTGAGAAAACTTTTAAAGATGATATTTTAGAACGGGTTTACGGTGTTAAAAATTAAAAACAATTCCAATGATGGTTTGCACCCTCGGTACTGTAACGCATCGTTTTTTGTTGGCATCGATTTTTTCGACTGTAATTATACAGTTATAACCGAAAAATCAGCCAGGTAAATTTCAGAAGTCAGGTATTAAAATGATTTTATCTGTTTGTTATTTCGATATTAAATTAGCTAGTAGTTTGGATTTGCGCTTTGAGATCCTCATGCCAAATATGTAGTTTTATTGTACTCAAGGCCACAAAAGTAGCGCTCATTTTTCAAAATTATGACCTCAAAATTACCAAAAACTGATGGACAAAATAGCAAATTTATTACTGCCTAGACAGCTGAAGTCGAAATGTGTGCATTTCTTGGCAAGGAGTCTATAGTAATTTATTGAGTCCAACAGTTTCCGAGAAAATATTTTCTTCTCTTGTACATTTCAAGCTAGAAACTTTAGAATGAAATTGGTTGGGAAATATCGGGGACTTTCATAAATTAATCATATCGGGTCGGCGATAAAATTGGATCATCTAGACCATACGAATCTTTTAAAAGACTGATATAATTTCTGTCACCCTTTGTAGTTAGGTATTTCATTTTTATTTTTTCTTTTCTTTTCGTTCGAGGAGGAAAAATCTTCAATAAGACACCGCCTATTTAAGATGAAGAAAACATTAAAAAACATCCTCTTTCTGAATAGAAAGGGACCAGACAGGTAACTGCTTGCGCATTACTTCAGCCTGACCGTGGCTGCCCATTTAAGTGCTCCGTCTCGTTGCCGTCATCATCGCATCAGCTGTCTTTGCTGCTAACACCCTAATAATTAGGTACTTTAAAACCATTGGAACGGAGGAAATTTAGAAGAACTAATAGTTTTTGAGAAAAAAAACATCTAGCGGTGGGGAAACAGATTCTTCATATTCAATTCTCAAATTTTACATCTTTTGAAGAAAAAAAAAACAATCGCCTTATTTCTTCCTTGATTCGATTAAAATGGTTTATTATTATTATATTATAATATTATAATAAACTCGTGTGTTATATAATACGTTGATACAAACGCGCAAAGCTTGTTCGTTTGAGAAGACCAGTCAGTCAATAATAATACGCGAATGATGACTATCTATCTCTTCTCTTATACAAAATCGAAAAGAAACACCATCATCATCATCATCAGTGGATAGATTGAGTGCCATCTTAATGCGTTCCTATAGTTACGCTGTTATTATGTACAACTTACGTTCTATATGTGTAGTAGCACTTCCAATCGCTCAGCATTAGGATGGATACACTGTTTTATATAATATACTATTTAAAACGCTTCTCTTCTTCTCTGCTGTTGTCAAGTTTTTTTTTGAAGAATAAGAATTAAAGCAACAGCACAGAATGTTAAAACTGCTTTCTTTTTGATGATAGTTGATGGAAAAAACGCATCACATTATGTACATGTCGTCGAGAGCGTTATATATACCGTCTGTTTAGTTTACATCTTCGTATCATAGATCCCACGAGTATGAGAGAGTACATATGTACATATACATTAAGCAATGTGTATGAGAAGGGGGTCTTATAGGTTTGATAAACAAGCATATTTTTCAAAATAGTGAATAATATTCATAACGAGTATGAGAGAGTACATATGTATACATTAAGCAATGTGTATGAGAAGGAGGTCTTATAGGTTTGAGTAGTTGGTAACCACTCGAACAGTTATGAAAAATATGCTTGTTTATCAAACCAATAAGACCTCCTTCTCATACACATTGCTTAATGTATACATATGTACTCTCTCATACACGTGGGAGATCATCTATGCGAAGATGTAAACTAAACGTACGGTATATACCGTATGTATTGGAAAGCATTGCTAATAGAGAATCAATGTTAAATATTATTTACTATAGTAACTATATACAATATGCTTAATAAAGAAATCAAAATAGTGGGGTACTCCTTAGTGTGTCTGTTGTGTATGCTTGCTAGACAGTACTCAACTCATTGTTAACTTCATAAGGTCAGCAATACTTCTAACAATTGAAAATTCTTTTTTTAATATCCCATATTATTTGTATATGGATTGTTTGTAAATAAATGATAGTACTCTATGGACAGTATAACATAAAACAACAATCCACACAAATTAAAAGAAAAATAAAACTCCAAAAAGATAGAATTCCGACAAAAAAAAGTTAAACCAATGGTTCGAATATACCTCCATTATTTGCTAAACAATATCCGAGTCGATTGTAGAAATCTACCCGGGTATTTTCCATCTCTTGAGGAGAAATATTCGCACAATCATCAAACAATTCTTTGACTTAATTATGGCAAATTTTCTGGCCTAATCCCCAGATCTGTGTTTTGAGAAAACCCCACAAAAAAAAGTCGTTAGAAAATAGATCTGGCGATCTGGCTGGCCACATCAAAGTTAAAAAAACTTATTTTCGGAGGAGACACACTGTAAAACAATACTAAATACGTTGTTAATTAAATTAAATACTGATATGAAAAAATTAACTCGTCAACCAGGAATGGAACCTCGGGCCTCTGGATATCTAGTCCAGTGTGCTATCCATTACACCAAAGACGATTGTGTGTAACGGCCAACTTTTTCATATTATTCCAATTTTTTATATATATATATATTTTTTTTTTTTTATATATTTATTAGACAGTACTAACTTCTGTTGAAGTGAAATTTTTATTTAATATTTGTTTATTTGTGTATACTTTCGTGTCAACATACAAGTGTTTGTCCAAATTCCTTTCGGTTACATATGACAAACTGTAGGAGACTATAGCGTATACCCGACACATTTCATTGTCATTGAATTTATTAATTAAATTAAATAAATATATAAAAATATATATATATATATAATTATTTAATTTAATTAATAAATTCAATGACAATGAAATGTGTCGGGTATACGCTATAGTCTCCTACAGTTTGTCATACGTAACCGAAAGGAATTTGGACAAACACTTGTATGTTGACACGAAAGTATACACAAATAAACAAATATTAAATAAAAATTTCACTTCAACAGAAGTTAGTACTGTCTAATAAATATATAAAAAAAAATATATATATATAAAAAATTGGAATAATATGAAAAAGTTGGCCGTTACACACAATCGTCTTTGGTGTAATGGATAGCACACTGGACTAGATATCCAGAGGCCCGAGGTTCGATTCCTGGTTGACGAGTTAATTTTTTCATATCAGTATTTAATTTAATTAATAAATTCAATGACAATGAAATGTGTCGGGTATACGCTATAGTCTCCTACAGTTTGTCATACGTAACCGAAAGGAATTTGGACAAACACTTGTATGTTGACACGAAAGTATACACAAATAAACAAATATTAAATAAAAATTTCACTTCAACAGAAGTTAGTACTGTCTAATAAATATATTTAAAAAATATATATATATATATATAAAAAATTGGAATAATATGAAAAAGTTGGCCGTTACACACAATCGTCTTTGGTGTAATGGATAGCACACTGGACTAGATATCCAGAGGCCCGAGGTTCGATTCCTGGTTGACGAGTTAATTTTTTCATATCAGTATTTAATTTAATTAATAAATTCAATGACAATGAAATGTGTCGGGTATACGCTATAGTCTCCTACAGTTTGTCATACGTAACCGAAAGGAATTTGGACAAACACTTGTATGTTGACACGAAAGTATACACAAATAAACAAATATTAAATAAAAATTTCACTTCAACAGAAGTTAGTACTGTCTAATAAATATATTTAAAAAAAATATATATATATATATAAAATTGGAATAATATGAAAAAGTTGGCCGTTACACACAATCGTCTTTGGTGTAATGGATAGCACACTGGACTAGATATCCAGAGGTCCGAAGTTCGATTCCTGGTTGACGAGTTAATTTTTTCATATCAGTATTTAATTTAATTAATAAATTCAATGACAATGAAATGTGTCGGGTATACGCTATAGTCTCCTACAGTTTGTCATACGTAACCGAAAGGAATTTGGACAAACACTTGTATGTTGACACGAAAGTATACACAAATAAACAAATATTAAATAAAAATTTCACTTCAACAGAAGTTAGTACTGTCTAATAAATATATATAAAAAAAAAAAAATATATATATATATAAAAAATTGGAATAATATGAAAGAGTTGGCCGTTACACACAATCGTCTTTGGTGTAATGGATAGCACACTGGACTAGATATCCAGAGGTCCGAGGTTCGATTCCTGGTTGACGAGTTAATTTTTTCATATCAGTATTTAATTTAATTAATAAATTCAATGACAATGAAATGTGTCGGGTATACGCTATAGTCTCCTACAGTTTATCATACGTAACCGAAAGGAATTTGGACAAACACTTGTATGTTGACACGAAAGTATACACAAATAAACAAATATTTAATAAAAATTTCACTTCAACAGAAGTTAGTACTGTCTAATAAATATATAAAAAAAAATATATATATATAAAAAATTGGAATAATATGAAAAAGTTGGCCGTTACACACAATCGTCTTTGGTGTAATGGATAGCACACTGGACTAGATATCCAGAGGCCCGAGGTTCGATTCCTGGTTGACGAGTTAATTTTTTCATATCAGTATTTAATTTAATTAATAAATTCAATGACAATGAAATGTGTCGGGTATACGCTATAGTCTCCTACAGTTTGTCATACGTAACCGAAAGGAATTTGGACAAACACTTGTATGTTGACACGAAAGTATACACAAATAAACAAATATTAAATAAAAATTTCACTTCAACAGAAGTTAGTACTGTCTAATAAATATATTTAAAAAAAAAATATATATATATATAAAAAATTGGAATAATATGAAAAAGTTGGCCGTTACACACAATCGTCTTTGGTGTAATGGATAGCACACTGGACTAGATATCCAGTGGCCCGAGGTTCGATTCCTGGTTGACGAGTTAATTTTTTCATATCAGTATTTAATTTAGTTAATAAATTCAATGACAATGAAATGTGTCGGGTATACGCTATAGTCTCCTACAGTTTGTCATACGTAACCGAAAGGAATTTGGACAAACACTTGTATGTTGACACGAAAGTATACACAAATAAACAAATATTAAATAAATACGTTGTATAAAATATTTCTAAACTTTTAGTAACAATAATTCCTTTAGGTTTTACTCTAAAATATATATAAAGGAATAATCAAAATATAATCAAATGAATAGAAATAATTGTGACTCAGTTTAGTTATTTTTTTTTTTTTAGAATTAATTTTAATGGAACTGAAGAACTAATTAAGTTCAAAACTTTTTATTACATTCCAAGAAAATAGCAATATATCAGTGCTCAAGTCTGTGTCCTATGATTTAAGTTCTATGAGTTACCAATTTCTTTGTTTCATTTATTAATTCTTGAAGAATGCGATTATTTATTGGCAATGTTTTTTAAACTATATTTTAAAGATAAAACCGACCTAATAACAACACCATATAACAAAACGGCGACGTCATTTTGAATTGACGTTGTCGGTGTAAAGTTGTTGATATCGCGTCTGCTTATGTAGCAGCAAACCCTTCTTTACTCCTGTATATACGAATGGAAGATGTGTACGAGTCGAAGAGCTATACATGTATGTATCATCAGAAGCTACAAAATATATATGTATTCGTTTATGCAGACTACTACCTTAGTTCTTCATTCGCTTGTTGGCGGTGTTGCTTTGTTAGTTTGAAGATAATATGAACTACAGAGGTATCCACGTAAGTATCCCCCAAGTACTTGCTGGCTTCACACATTTTCAATGAATAATATTCTTTACTCTCCTTCAGGAGTACTTTCTTATTTTACATATATACATGATACTTTTATATATCTACTAAACATATCACTTATAATATATATACATATATATATATATATATATATATATATATATATATATATACATATATATATATATATATATATATATATATATATATATATATATATATATATATATATATATATAAACATATATATAACTTTCCCTTTACATATGAAAGAAAATGGAGATATTTATTATGTAATAAAAGTATATTTTGTTAAGGTATTTCATAAACAAATAAATAGTTATTCATTATATCCATACTACTATATAAATGTGAAAGTAACTCTGTTTGCTTGCTACCTCTTAACGACTAAACGGCTAAACGGATCGTTATGAAATTTGGCAAGGAGATAGATTATGTCCTGGGGAAGGACATGTTTTGTCTCAAAAAATAATCTTGAAGGAACATTAAAAAAAAATACATTCAGTCGAACATAGAATCACCTCATTTTTTTTGCAGTCGGTTAAAATTTTTGTTGATTTTATCATTTTCACAGAAACTATACTTCTAAAAGATAACTATAAAATTATTTTATTAAAAATTTGGTTCAATTTTGAAATGCCAACTTTAATTGTCGTTTCCATAGTAACTATAAAATATAATAGCACACTTTAAATCGATGTATATAATTATATATATATACAGTAGAGTCTCATTAATTGGACATTATTGGACGCCGAACTATTGAAGTGCCGGATTCTATGTCTATTATATATATATATATATATATATATATATATATATATATATATATATATACATACCCCTTGGAAAAAATGTGACGAAAATATTTGTTCTGGATTTTAATAATAATCATTTTCTAGGCTAATTTTGACCCAAACAGTACGAAAATCAGGTTCATTTTATCAGGCCAACATATTTCAAAATTTTGCCTTCTCAATTAATACAGATTGGAATTTTAGCACTATGGGTCTGATACCTTGAAAACCGTTAATCGTATTGTATTTTAACCAACGCCATCGTTTTCGCTAGGTTCAAATTAGCTTTAAACCAAGTTTTTGTCAAAATCGGGGACATCAAATTTTCCTCCAATTTTAACGATTTTTTTAAGGGGTACCCCTTGGAAAAAATGTGAAAAAAGTAAAGAAAGTTTTTCTTCTCCATTTTAATAATATTCATTTTCTAGGCTAATTTTGACCCCAACAGTACGAAAATCAGGTTCATTTTAACGTCCGACCAACACATTTCAAAATTTTCGCTTCTCAATTCATACAGTTTGGAATTTTAGCACTATGGGTCTGATACCTTGAAAACCGTTAATCGTATCATATTTTAACCAACGTCATCGTTTTCGCTAGGTCCAAATTAGCTTTAAACCAAGTTTTTATCAAAATCGGGGACAGAAAATTTCCCTCCAATTTGAACGATTTTTTTAAGGGGTACCCCTTTTTTGACATCGAAAACAGGGTTAGATGAAACGATTCAGGTGTGGTAGTGGATAGAATAGGTTGAGGGGATAGGTTCCAAACTCTGGCAAATACTTGCCAGGGTTTGCCCTCTCTTCCACTACTATTACTACAAGATATATCCGGTGGTATATTTCTTAGTAAAAGTTAAAGTTAAAATATACAACTTTTAGTGAATTTTTGCATCTAAGAAATAATATTTAGATTTAGCTTTTGAATAGTTTTAACAAAAATTGAGTTCTGATTGAAAAAAATAAATTCTACATTTTAACTTACCAAATATTATGGAAATTGAAATATCTGTAAATTAAAAAAATTAAAATTTATATATACTGACTCATAAATAATGACAAATATTAATAAACGTAAAATACGAAAACCAACTTTTTTTATTATCTCAGTCCTTAAGACTTGCTCTAATATTTTGATCATGATATTGACGCAATGGGCATTTTTCAGTTTTCAAATTAATTTTTTGATCTATATATCCATATCCTACCAATTCCTAGGCTACTCACAAATTCCTTGCACTCCACTCACATCCTCATATCCTTAGGCATCACAATGGACCTTATGGTCAAAATGTAGCCCGTTCAGGGCAGCCTCAACAATTTATATATCTAACCGATCCATTATTATTTTTTTAAGTTAATTTAATTGGCAAACGGCCGCCTTTGGGAATTGAACCAGAAACCTCCCAATTCCGAGTACAATGCCTTAACCAACTGGACTACTCGGATTGGTTAACCAATATTCATTCCATCGCTAAATATTCGATACACACAACAGCAATATTGTATCAAATACAATACAATAAACATTAAATAAATCACTCCCTTAATCAGACGTATATATTATATAAATATATATAATTCAATAAATTAAGTGTGTATTTTTTTGAATAAATAAGATTAAACAATAAAAAAAACTATCCAATAATTTGAAATCATTTTATCATTTTCAAAGTCAAGAATATGGGTCAATTGAAATTTATACTATTGTATGTATTATATATTTATATACAACCATGAATTATTTATTCTATTTATCAATTGTACCACAAATTACCAATATCATAACAATAGTAGTGTAAGTAAAAATAATAAATCAAATCTGTAAGTTTCTACTGTGTGTGTTTTTTTTTTTTTTGGGAATTTTGATAATAGAAAACCACTTCATAGTTATAATTTTTATTATATTCTAATTTTATATATAAATAGATAATATCGACATTAATTAGATAATTTCCGTTTATATTTGACACATTAATATTGTATTATTGTAAATTATTCATGTCAATTCATTCTGTCAAATTTTTCTGTAAATTGTGTAACAATTGTTAATTAATCTTATTACTTTTTTTTATGTTATGTAAAAATGCGTTAAAAACAATTACAACTTGTGTGGGAAAATGTGTGAATATTGATGGATCGCACATAATTAACGATTTCGATATTAACGTACAGGAAATTGTATCTTTTTCTCTTTAAGAAATGTCCTGTAAAGCTCTAACCTTCACGATTTTAATTGGCGGTACAAAATTTGCTGCATACTTTAGGAATATATGATTTTGAAAATGTTCACAAAACCAAGTTTGAACGCCTCTTGCTAAAGATAAGCTCCTGTTTCATAAACTAAAAAGTAGAAACTTAAATACTTCTCGAAGTCTCTTAAGAACTTTGGGCGAACATTTAAAACCTAAGGCCCCAATTTCTTATTTTTAGTTACATATTGGATACTCGGAGAAAAATTTTATTTTTCACTTTTCAATTCATTAAATGAACGCTTTTTTTATATATTTTTTAGTCTATTATATTATTAAGACCAAAAATCTCGGTTCAATTTCTCATCGCTTCCACAACTTCCCAATATTTATCAATACAAACAAATCTCTATTTCAGAATAAATTTTCGAATTCTATCTATATAGTTCTAATAGCGGACCTATTAGAACTATAGCGGATGTCCTAACCTATTAGAACCTATCTATATAGCGGACGTGCTCAAGATGGCGGATTACTTTTTATCTTTACGATTGATATGAGTGTCAAATGAAAGGATTTGACTAATAAAAACGTAAAGGTATGCAATGTCAGTCTTAACGCAATAAGGCGAGAGCTTCCAAGATGGTGGATTACCTTTTCCGTTATTAGCCCCTTGATATGAGTATCAAATGAAAGAGTTTGACGAGTAAAATACGATAAGCCATGTAACGTCATTCTAAAATAAAATGGCTAAGAATCTATCAAGTCGTTTCCGTAATCGGAAAAAGCTTATACTTTACGTTCACATGTGCTTCTAATGACAGTACTCTAAAAAGTAAAACGTAAAAAATAAAACTTTAAAAAGTGTTTTTTAAGAAAGCCTTTATATAAATAATGTTCCAGAAAGTAAATTCATTTTCCGACTACAAAATTACACTGTTCATTGAATAAAATTTAAATTGCACCTCCGAATCAACTAAAAGTTTTTCGTTCAAAAAACTTAGCATTTTTAAATTCATAAATTTGGAAACATATTTGGAAACATTGCGCAGTTACTGTGTTAATTGTTCAAACGTACGGATTTAAAAAATGCTAAGATGTGGAAAAGGAAAATTTTCAGTTGTTTTTTGTTGGGTTTTTCTTAACAAAATTGTTATAAAGTAAAAATTTTTATTTACTCAGAATTTTTTTCAGGATGGTATTTGAACATTGAATTAGAAATGGTATTGGAATCACTCTCTATTCTAAACAAAAGTAGAATTATAAACCAATTTTAATAAAATTTCCACTATTAAAACCCATGTATCCAAACATAATATATTATTCAATTTTCATTTACAAGTCTTGATTCTACAAATTACATCCATCCTGAATACGTTAATATTATGTGTATAAATTCGTTGAGGGTTGAAAATAATAATAATAACGATGGCTGTTCTTAATCAAGACAGTGTATATACATATAGAGAGGATCGTATTATAATATATAGTCGCAATAATGGTTGTTGGAAATAACTTAGAGCTTTACTCTTCTCTATAATACACACACACATATATACTATGCGTTTACGCATTACCCTGAAGGATTTGTTGTTGAAGAAGGCGGAGTCCGGGAAGTAATTAGTGAAGATATTGCATCCGTCCGGAGATCCTAAATCAAAATATTATAGGAAAATCATATCAAATTTGTTGTGCGTGATTATTAGGTTATTATTTTTGTATTCTACGTTAACACAAGAGCAGAGCTTTGTAGGAAGTCAAAATAAATTGATTTAATTGTAATCAATACATTTTTTACTATGCTATTATGGGTAAGAGATTTTGAAATTAGGAGTAGTAGTAGGCGGAGGGAAGACCGAAGTCTGGTCTTTCTAGTAGGTGTTTCTAAGCATTTTTCACCGACCACTAAGGAACCCTTCCTCTCTACCTTTTGGTTCATTTCCTCTAGCTCTATGTTCTATGTCGAATTCGCCCGTTCTCTTCTAAAAAGAATTCCTAGTATCTCGGGACTCGGGAACGATTGTATGTGGTATACATGCATATTGGGTTTAAATGGTTGGTATTGACCTTGCAGTATCCTTTATATAGAACAGATAATTACGTAATTTGTATTTGTATGCATACTTTTAAATAGTTGCATATTAGGACTAAATACTATTTGGTGTGAACTAGTCTCTATAGTCTGTCTATCGTATGAAGTCTGATTCTTTTAAACAAGAACCATAATATTATTTCTTTTTAAAAAAATACATTAGAAAACATCATCTTGCTAGTAGAATTGAGCAAATGAAGAAACGGTAAAGTTGACTTTATAAGAAACTATCCCAATTTTAACTTTTTATTTTATATTTAATGGGTCGTTAATTGACGATATTACCTGTTTGCATACTTACGACAATCGTTTTTACAATTATAATTATATTTTTATTTCAGCTAACTCTTTATTGAAGTATTATTTTTTAGGTTTAACCCGGAGCTCGTTGTTTTCATTCATACAATGTTTTATTATGTAATTTATATATATATATATATACCTAAATATGTTTACCTTTTTGTTAAAATTGGTACATTTTTGCCATTATTATATATTATCTGTAGAAGAAACTGCGTTTCCGAAACTATAGTCAAATTAAAAACATTGTTACGACAATCCTAAATATTTGTCTTATTTAATAAGTATAACTTTGGTGTTGAATTCATTTCATAAGCCATTTTATAACAATTTTTTCGCGTACACGGATATGAGTTAAAAAGCACAATTATTTTTATATTAATTCAATTTATTAAAGCTAAATTTATAAAGAATTACCATCCGATCTGCTGAAGGGACAAACATAAAAAGACCAATTAGTCGGTCGCTGAATGAAGCGCAATAAAATAGTATCCATGTCAGGGAACTTATGAAAACTATACTCAGAGATGGATGCAAAACCTTATCTAATGACTATGGACAAATATTCCGTATATTCTATTTAGTTACAAAATTCTATCCGAATTTTTTGATCGTACTGTTAATGCATTGGAAAGCTATTGCGGCCCCGAATCGCAATTCCTTGATCCTGTGAATACTCGATGTCAATTAAACGATAAAGTCGCAAATATCGCAAGTATATAGATTAATAAGATAGAGGAAGATTAAGATTCTTACTTTATAGATTATTCAAATAATTATTGTCGTAATTAAATCTCTGAACTAAACAAAAATAAATAGTCAAAATTTCGAAAAATTACGTATAAAAGTAAGTATAAAATGAATACATAGAATTCAGCTTAAGATAATTAACTTTTTTAATCATTGTAGATATTAAAATAGCATTTCAAATGTATAATCCAGGAAAAATAGACATAAAATTAAAGTAGCAAATAACTCTGAAATACATGAATTTCTTATATTGGTATTAGTTAACCTAAAATTTTTTTCCTGAAGTTTAAGTCGATGAAACGGGTTGATTTTTTTGAAATAAAAAGCAGCAAATTTGTGGAATATCTAAGAGTAGCTATCTACAAGTCAGCAAGAGATATGTATTTAAGGAATTCAAAGCAGTAATACTATAAGATTGGTTAATTCAAAACGTGCATTCATGCCAGAGCCCGTGTTTTTCTTTACTGTACTTTTACTGTAAAGTAAAAGATTGACTTTTGTTTGATATTAATCTGATCATCCTGTTATTCAATAGTACTATTTAAATCTTTCAAGTTTTTGTTCGACTTTAGATCTAAATGTGTATTGCTTGTGCTTTATAAGTTTGTAATTCAGTTTTATCGTTTTTAGGTAATTTGATTTATGTTTTGTACTTTTTTTTTTAATTGCACTATTTATACAGAACTAATATTTAATTTTGGTTAAATTTAGTGGAGACTTTTAATCTCGGCTTCGTAAGTTTTGAATTTTGACGCTTCTATTTATGGAATACCATTTTAAATAAATGGTGAGAGAAACATTTAACCCTGGCTTTAAACATTTAAACAATCATAAGTGTTTAATTAATTAATTTTTTGAAAAATATTATTGTTATTGTTTTAATCAGGCCAAGTAAGACGCTCTACTTGGGACTGGGAGGTTATGGGTTCGAATCCCGACATCGGTAGTTTGTCAATTATTAAAAAAAAAAGGGGGGTCGATAATTGACTAAACTGTCGGCGTATGGACAAGAACGAAGTAACCACCTATGCTTGTGACGGTTTTCTGCAGTTTCCTTCACGAACTCCAGATGAATATCGGCATAGTTCCTATCAAAGTCGGCTGCAGCCGCACATCCTGCCAATTCCTAGTCTACACACAAAGTCCTTGTCCTCCACTCACATCCCTAGGTATCACAATGGGGCTTATGGTCTAAGTGTGTCCCGTCCAGGACAGCAGCTACAACCCAACTTAATCAGACTCAAAATAAAAATACTACTATGCCAAATATTTTCTATAATAATACAAAATTTGGTTAAAGGATACTATAAAAAACCTATTTTCTATAATAATACAAAATTTGGTTAAAGGATACTATAAAAAACCTATAGTTTATGACCAAGTATAGTTATTTTAGAAAACCATCATAACATACAAATTTCGAAAAAAATCAATTTTATCGAAAAATTAACCACCTTTCCCCTCTCTTATACAGGGTTGCAGATTTGTGTAGGTTGGTAAATGTTGAATTTGCCTGGATTAATATTTGCTATAAATTTATATTTACTTTTTACTTTTAGCCATTTGAAGAAAATAATATATATTAGTGAGTTTTGTTGTATTGCAAAGAAGTGGTGAGCTCTCAAGTTCTAGAATTGTTGTAAGACAAGATGTAGGGTAAAAAGGATAAGGGGTCATGACATTTCTACTGCTATTCACTATATATATATATATATATATATATATATATATATATATATATATATATATATATATATATAATAAAGAATTTCATTTTTAACAACATTAAAGACGCTGTGATACAACTACTACATATACAAAATCGAAATGATGAGAAAACTTCTCTTATTCTTTCTTTTCTTAACCATTTTCTTCTGCTTATTTCATCTTCTGTTTTATACGAATACGATAATACTTGGTTATACGAACCCTGCTCTCGTTTGTTACGATAATATTACGTATACCTATTCATTTCTTTTTCTAATACATTAAATTAAAATGAATAAGATTATTTTAGATTCTATGTAGGTTGTTTTGATTTCATAGAACTATATAGTCGCTATAGCTGAAACCGAAGGCTTTGGGAAATATGAGATAAATATTTTTTGAAGGTATGTTTGCGTCTAAAAGGTTGATTTTAGGAGAAACTTTTTAGGTAAGAATAGGTGAAAAACAGTTATCTTGTAAGAATTATCCTTAAATTTACCGAATTTAATATTATTTAGAAAATATTTTCCATACCCATTGCTACAAAGTTGATCTCAAAGATCCAGAATACTGAATATGATCAAACTGCAAGCCGATCCCTACCTTCTACGCCGGAAGTAATAAAAATCGCCAGTAGTTTTTTGCGTCAAATATCGGATTGGAATCAGTTTCCAGTTTCCGGATCCAATTCGGCGTAGATCCAGTATAACATCGTCCAACCATTGTAGTCTTGGTCGTCCTATTTATCTTGAGCCTTCTGGGTTGTTGTTGTAGATCGTCGTTGAATCTCTTTCATTTGGCCTTCTTTCCAAGTATCCCAATCAGTCCAGTCTTCTTTTCCTAATTTCAGTGACACTATCCAGGTCAGGTCCCCGAACAGGCCCTGCAATTCGAGGTTCTTTCTTATCCTCCATACTCCATTGTCACACATGGGTTCATAGATTTTTCTAAGATTCTTCTTTCCCACACTTCTAGGCTTTTCCTATCCCTAGCCGTCATACCTTATTATAGTTTTATATATTTTCTTTTTGGTTGTTTTTTAGACGATTTGAACATATTTATAAGGGAGTAAAAATATTGGTTACCAGCTTCTAGCTTTTATTTCTAAATAATTCTCATTGTTTTCATCAAAAACAACTTCCAAGGTATTTATCTGGCCCAATCACTTCTGATTTTGCACCTCGATCTGGTGGACATGTCAAAATCTTTTGTTACTGGTGTTTATCATGTATTTTAAAAATGAAAACATGACAACACATATTTTCATTGGTCAATACATACTTTCATATCGGTCATTGTTCGATATCACTCTATAATTTTAAGTTATTTGTTGACGGGCAGATATACAAACTGTTGAACAGGCGAAACGGTCGGAAATGTACAATTTAAATATTAATACATTTTATGAAAGTCTCTACCAAAATATTTTTTTCGACAATCTTTATTTCTAACCGTTACTAAGCTTGTTATTTATTCATACAAGACAATGTATACAGGATCCAAAAAAAAATGATGTTGTCTAGTATGTATGACATATTATTATATATCAATGATTTAGTATGTACAGTTCATACTGTTTTGTAGAAGTTAAGTTAAAGTAGAAGATTCCACACAGATTTGTCTAGGGAATTTGTCGCAAGCTTTATTTTCCATTTACTAGTTTCTTTTCTTTTCTTTCTCATAATATAAAAAGAATATATATATATAGTTTGGTGAAAAGATACGATTTTAGATTGTGTAATACAAGAAGAGAAAAAAAAATGAAACTCGATCAAAACATTTTCACTTTGACATGAAACATGCGTTGAAGGTTCCGTAACTTTTATAACTTTTATTTCGCAAATTTATGAAATACCTGCATAGATACTATAGACTTTATTCTGCCGTTTCAAACGATCTGAATTTCTCGTCAATTCTCAGCCCGAGATTTATGATTTACTTACGTATAGATATTTTAATTTTTATAAGGTTGTATGAATTAATCAATTATAATGGGGCGAATTTGGTGCATTGCGACCTTTAAGATCTATTATGCTCCCCCATCTGGTGCCTAACGAGGAGTGGTCTCGTCTTAGAGCACCTCGTCCAGCAGTGTTTTCTTCAGGAAGTACAGGATCTGGATTGTAGTCGCATTGTAGCTCCCCTGCACGAATCTAGTAGACTCCGAGACATTTTATTATTTTGTGTATGGGAGCGTCACAGTTTATTAGGAAGTGTTCCGAAATTTCCTCGATTTCTTGACAAAACCTGTAGTTGGCCTCATTTCCCAAGTCTAGCATTCTTAGATGTCTCCTGAGTCTGCAATGTCGCGTAACAAACCTTGTCAGAAGCCGCAATATGTTTGTGAACAGACCAATGCAGGTTTTGAATATTTTACGGTTATAATTCTCGAGAAAATTCTTGGCCTACCTGAGCGCCGGAACGTTCCTCCAGAATGTGATCCTCTTGTTTTCTTCTACTTATCTTATCTTCTCTCGATAGAAGTGATCACCCAGTCCGCAGAATTGCTTCAATCCTGTAAAGTATGTCGATGCTCCTTTTCTTGTCAGACCATCTCCTGTCTCATCTCCTCTATTTTCACACGTCCGGGGACCTTCAGTAGGGTGGTGAAAAGGTTTCTAAAAGGTTACGGGTTAAGTTTAGTTTTTGGTACAAGCTCCTAGAAACCAAAAGAAAAATGGAAATTGTTCACGAAGAATGAAGCAAGCAAAACAAGAAGAGACGAATTCAAAATGAGTATTCGTCGTATACCATTATACTGTGTTTGTTTAAACGTGTGTGGTGGACTTTTCTTATTCCGCATATATATATATATATATATATATTCAACGTTATTATACGTTTTTCTCTTATCTTTTTCGAGTTTTTCTAATTTTGTGGTTGAAATGTGACCAGTTTTTTATGTAATATATTGCATCTAGATATATTATTACATTTAATGTGCTTACTCGTATATCGTATCTTTTTTTTTATTTAAAAAAAAAAACTGTTTGTACCTTGAAACAATTTAATTTTATCTAGTTGTGAAATCACTTAAGTATAGGTAAAACGTACAGACCCTTTATTAAATCTAAAAATTAAAAAGAATTTAGATTATTTCACAATCCTTATATCTTTCATTTTCATTTATACAAATTGTACAAAACACGGTAAATATTACACGTGAAAAGTATCGTTCCATTTATACCAGCCAAGTAGCCGAGCGGTCTAAGGCGTCATGCCTGTGCAGTATGCAGTACTTGGAAACTGGGAGGTTATGGGTTCGAATCCCGACATCGGCAGTTTGTCAATTATAAAAATTTAAAAAAATAAAAAAGGGGCGGGTGATTGACTAAACTGTCGGCGTAAGGACAAGAACGAAGTAACCGGCTATGCTTGAGAATGTCTTCTGCAGTTTCCTTCACGAACTCCAGATGAATATCGACATAGTTCCTATCATAGTCGGCTGCAGCCGCATATCCTACCAATTCCTAGTCTATACATAAAAATTCCTTCCACTCCACTCACATCCTTACATTTTTAGGTATCTCAATGGACCTTATGGTCGAAGTGTAGCCCATCCTGGGCAGCCTCTATAATCTATCTATCTATCTACCCTTCCTGGATCGTTTCCTCTGGCCTGGCGTTCGTTCACGCACATACATCATTCACGTTCTTGTCATTTAAAAAAAAATTATATGATACATTTAAAAAAATAATAATAAAAGGTTAGTTACCCGATCAGTTATTTGTAAAATGCTGTGTTCACACTCTGCTGTGCCCAATAGCGTGTGTTAGTGAGTGTTTGTAAGTATGTTAATGGGCAATGTATGCAATGGGCAATAATGGGCATGTGTCTGTCGTAACCCAATGCGCGCCTTTTATTGGTTACTTATTTTAATTAATAACTAATTACCTGTACGTCTGATTGTAAAGGATTTCTCATAATTCAATTTTCTATAGGTACATAACATCAGTTGTATGCGTGACTTACGGGACACCCTGTATATTAAGATCCAATAATAAAAACAAAAAAAAAACCACCACTTTATTCACCAAAACTGCAAAAAAAGTGATTAATCAACATTTTTGTCTACTGATGTTTCTGCTTATATGTTGGATATTTCAAATTAATTCAACAATTACAAGAACGACTTTTCATAACCGGGTGTTATTAGAAGGCAGACCTTTTTAGGCGACAGTACCTACCTTATATTATAAATTATGAATCGCCTATAAATACGTTCAGTATATACAGTATCTTATATACATATATCTAGACACAGAGATTTATAATTCTTTTATCTGGAAACTAGAAAGACATATATTTATTTTCTTTCCAATTTTCTCATTTTCAATTGTGTATGCCAATTGTAAAATTATGATACCTCCATCTTATACCTATATAGATATACATTGAAATGATATTATTATTATTATTATTGCTATCGTTTCAACAAATTGAGATAATAAATCCTCTTACTATAAAACTTTATTAATTTTATTTTTTACCGTTTTTTTTTCTTCAGTCTTTCAACAAACTATCAGTATATATAAAGCCTTTGAAAAATTCAATTAAAAATTTCCTTACCTGGTTATATCCATCCACATTATTTGTGAACATCCATTTTAATATTATATTATATTAATAACAATAAATATAATTGAAAAATCAAACTTTTATGAAAAAAAAAACCATCCTGCTGCAATAAATGCACCAGAATGAAAAAGTAATTTTTCATTGAAACATTCGTGTACACTTTTCGTGTACTAATTTCATGGATAGATATATAGATACATCTTGGGGTCTAAAAAGTATTGCACTTCGACATTATGGTCCATTGTGATCCCCCTTATATTTCAATCCGACGAGACTTGCTTCTCCCATATGTTGGCAATAGCCCTAAGCTTGCTTATCAGGTCCCCCTGAAGGTTCATATATTCGAGGGGAGATGCAATAAATATCCTGTATCTGCTGTAACAAAGAGGTTCGACTGTAGTTTTTATCGTGGTACACGGATAATAAGGAGCAGAGGGTTCCTAAAAATTTGTTTAGAGGTCAACAGTTACACAATTAAGAAGTACCTTCTAACTTCTTTTTATATTTCGATGTATACTAGCCGCTCCTAGAAAGAAAAATTATCGCCACAAAACAAAGAAGAATCATTATTTGGTCATCAATATTTTTGATAAGAAAAATCTTACACACCTTGACTGAACCCAAAACTTCTTTTATTCCAGACCACTGCTCTGCCAACAGAGTTACACTGATGTAATTTTCATCCGGGTACAAATACTATGTTAAAAATGTTCAGACATATTACTTTAATGTCAAATATAAATGCTAGTCACCTCCGTTGGTTTAACATAACCGAAAGGTAACCATACTAACAATGGAAGAATATACACGCACAAAAAAATATATGTAGAACTAGAATACATATAAAAAAGGCAGTGAAACTAAAAAATGAATTTATAGTGAATTACTATTCTCAACTTCTTGAAAGAAAATTTTCGTCTAATATTACGATTAGTATCGAGTTCAAACTATAACCTTTCACAAAGAAAAATATTCATGAACCCATTCCATTCGATATTTTAACACGAAAATTTTGAATTAAAAAAAACTTAAAATTAAACGTCATTGAAAGTCCATTACCATCTTTACAATAATCTTTATTGAAAATCTTTATTGTAAGTATATTTCACCATAAAGAAATTACTAAAATTGAAAATCATTAAAACATCTACATCTATATTCTATATGAATCAGACTATGTTTAAAACTTGTCTCTACTATTGATACTAATTTATTAATTTAAATTATATTAAAATGAAAATTATATATATATACATTATTTTAATAAAATATATAATTTGAAATTTACTTTCATTATCGATAGTGAAACAGAAAGTAAACTATTAATTATAATAACATGTGAAATTTACTTCTATATTACGTATAAACATCAAAATTCGACAGTCTATTTTCACAAAGATATTCTCTTACACAAAGAAAACTTTAATTAAGATGACAACGAATCATCAAGTAACGTACAATATATTTACAAATACAGAATGTTTCAAAAATGTTTATGATATTGTTTATGCATATTGCTTATTGGCTTTAATAAAGCCACAAAAATGACGATTTTAACGTTGTACTTTATTTGAAAACATGTATATACAGCGTGAATCGAACCAGGTGCATAATAGCACACGCCTCCATTTCTTTCTATTGCCCAATGAAGGGTATTCCGTCCCTTCCCTTCTTTGCTTTTGTATCTGCTTTTTCGTTTCCTTCGAAACCACTATGACCGGGCACCCAGATCACTTTAACATTGTTCCGTTTTGCCAATTTCAGAAGTTCCTCCAGACAATCCTTGACGACTCTTGAGATGACCTCAGTTCCAGGCAAGGCTTTTAAAGCAGCTTGACTGTCCGAAAGGATACATACGTTCTAGTTTATGTAGCCTCTGTAATGGAATACAGAAGCTTATAATTTTCATCTGTAATGGCATTTACTACTCTTTGAAACACATTGTACATAACACTATATGTAATATTACATGAAGTCAGTCAGTCAGTTAGTTTAGTTGTCTCCTGATTGTATGAATGAGAACACCCTCATTCACTGTAATACTATCGACATAATAATGAAAGCGAATATGTTATCTACCCTAAAACGTTCTTCAATTTACTTTAAGTAGATGCGATTGTCTAATGGAAGGTGTGCAGTGTATCCAATAGAAATATACTTGTCATACATAATAGAAAGAAATACTTTTCATTACAAAAATTAATTTTTATTATTTAGTGATGAGCATATACCTACATACGTAGGTACGTAGATAGTTAAAACGAAAATTAATTATAAAAGTAATCATTTTAATACGACTTCAATCATTATTTTTAATTTTATAATCTGGTTCAATTTAATAATTTCCTTTTACGTAGAAATTTTGAAAGAAGAATCGTAGACTCACTCTTTCTAACTAAACGAGGTCAGTTAATTCCATATTTTAGACATTTTCACAGAAAATATATTTACAAACAGTTGAACAATTTTTCGACGACATTTAAAAAATTTTGAGTGTGTTAGAAATTACATTAATAATCGAAACTATCGAAAGCATTTGTGTGTGTATTCATCTATTTCATTTAATCCTTCATTGGTACTTCGAATATCTTTATGGGGAAAACTACAAATCGTGTGAATATTTATCTAATGACCCGTTCACAATAAACTAATGGAATAATGGTTATTGTTATCGAAAAAAAAAACTTTCGAAAAACAATTATCTACTCTTTTTTGTTGTTATTCGTTTGTTGTTATTCACAAAAAAGAAAGAACTCAACCATGTATGTGCTCAATTTGTTGTATCATAAAAATGTATAATATTTTTATCGATATTATATGTTATGTTATGTGTGTCGTCTGTCATATAAATATTCAAACATTTCATAAATACAATAATGGTCGTCGGATGCATTAGACGGACTTCCGATTGTGCGCTCACAGTTATATATACATATATATGTGTGAGTGTGTATTTTGTAAATATTGTACATTTAAAAAAAAAATATGTATAGAAAAGTCGACAACACAACTAGTACATCAACTCTCCATACGCACAACTAAGAATGTTATTTTGCATTTCCGGCTAACATCAAGCATCACTTTCGATGGTATTGTAAGTACACTCTTTTTATATGACAAAAAAAAAAGACCGTTATAGGGTATGAAATGATACCAGGAAAAATATGTCATGTGTCATTTTATATATTCAATATGTCTGCAATGTATTCCACTGAATTTGTTAACAAGACTCAATAATATAATACTGAGTGTTGTAGCTATAATATGACTTTGAAAAATGAAATACGACTATTGATTGGTAACTTAATTTATGACTACAACATACAATATATAGATGCATACCAACTCGTGAGAAACAACAATTTACGAAAGCTTTGATTGTTTTTGGAGTTCTCTAGTTCGCTTTTCAAAAACTGCATACGTCATGTATTCGCAATTTCTTAAAGAAATAAATTACAAGTGAAAATAATAACTAACTGAGTGAATTGCTTAATTACCCGGTATATACGTAAAAAAGTTTCAATCAAATGTTGTTTATTTTTAAAAGAGGAACATTTTTTGTCTGAACATATTTGTTCGATCTCTTACGGTTTCATAGTTGGACAGTTTTGTCCATTTTGCCAAAAAAATTTTGCCCATTCTTGAATTTACTTTTTAGTTCCAGAACACACAAACAAAATTCCAGAACACACAAACACTCAAACTCGTCATCTCGTTTCTTTTCTGTATTATCATGTTTATGGGCTGTCTTGCATACGCGGCAAGTGCTTTCCAATTTCAAAATTCAACTCGTTATCTGTTTTGTTTTTTGTATTATTTTCTGCGATCAATATTTTAAACCGTTACAAAGCCGGGACTAAACTTAATATACCTCAATATACCGGGTATAAATAGATGCTTTGAAATAATACTGAAATGAACAAATTCTACATCTGAGAATCGCACCACAGACATCTTGCATACACGGCAAGCGCCTACCAATTCGACCAGAAATGATATTGTGGGTTGACATGTACAAATTTAATTTTAATTATTTAATTTATTTTAAATGTAATCATTTTTGTTTTTGTGTATATTGCCAGAATACCATTTTGATACATATTACCTATACTGTCAATGTATAGAGAAGCAAATGAAAACAACGTTTTACAATTCATTTCGACAAACAAATACCCTGGGCAAATAATACTAATCTACCCCAAAATTTCTTGTCCTCCACTCACATCCTTAGACATCACAATGGACCCTATGGTCGAAGTGTGTCCCGCCCAGGACAATCTATCTAAGAGATATTTTAACGTTTATCAAGACTTTAGGACTCCTGGAATACCTTTAAAGGAATGGAAGTATAATAGATCAAATTGGTCGAAGTACAAAAGCTCTTTAAAAGAGTTACTCCTTATGCGAATCTAATCTAGTCAAATCTACTGGTGGAAGAAAATTCACTAAAAAATAACAGCTTTTATTCAAGGTTATTTGTGTCATACAAATTATTCCCACGATAACATGTAACTTATACACACGACGTAATCACATAATACAAAACAAAACATTATTGATGTTCATTTCATTTTCTAATTAAAAAATACTTCTTAAAAAAAAAAAAAACAACAAAAAACACATTATTTTAAATTAAGAGCAAAAAAACGACTTCATCATCTCCAATGAAGTGGTGTTCAAAATAGAAAAATAAAAAAAAACATAAATCTAAATAGATGTTGATAATAATTTGAATGATGATGACGAACGAACTCAACTATGATGCTGATGACGATGATGCTTGCTGATGAAGTGAAAATCTGTGGTTTCAATCAAATGAATCAACACACGTGCATAGGCGGTATGACACGTGTCCAAGTAGGTGGCCAATGTTGAAAATTGCATAATTTAAATGATGATTATAACTACTCTGCTACTCATATTCTATTTTCTCATCTTATTTTCAAATCATCATCATCACCAAGTAGGGGGATTGGTTGGGTGGGTACTCATTGTCGAATGTATTGTAATATTCATTCATTCAATTTAATTCTATACATATATACTGTTGTATAGAATTAATATACAGGTTGTACCATAACAAATATATACTTATGGAATGGGTGTTATTGATTTTTGTTTGGGACTATGATATCTGGTGGCAAGAATTGGAAACAGAGCTAGTCCGGCTTAACTGTGATTAGTTACTTATTTGTTAATAAGGCTGTGTTATTAAAGGAACATTCATTTTTTATGGAATGTATGTACATATATATACATCTAAATTTTTGCACAATATGTTTCAATTTCTCCATACAATATTTTTTTTTAAAGATGTTGACCAAATATAGATAGATAGATCGTAGAGGCTGTCCTGGACGGGCTACACTTCGACCATAAGGTCCATTGTGGTGTCTAAGGATGTGAGGATATGAGTGAAGTGGAAAGAATTTTTGTGTATAGACTAGGAGTCGGTAGGATATGCGGCTGCAGCCGACTATGATATGAACTATGCCGATATTCATCTGGAGTTCGTTAAGGAAGCTGTAGAAAACCTTCTCAAGCATAGCCGGTTACTTCGTTCTTGTCCATACGCCGACAGTTTAGTCAAATACCGCCCCCTTTTTTTTCCTCATAATTGACAAGCTGCCGATGTCGGGATTCGAATCCGTAACCTACCAGTTTCCAAGTAGGTATACTTCACAGGCATAACTCCTCAGACCACTCGGCCGCTTGGATTTGTTGACCAAATACAGTAAATTTATGGAATCGAATAGTCAAATCGATATTTTCTCTACTTGAGCATCCCTGCTCACACAATATGTCCTATTTTTCGTTTTTCTAGGTGAAAATCTCATACCATAATTATCACGTGTTTTTTTTTAATAAAAAATGAATGTTAATTTAATAACATAGCCCTATTTGGTAAATTTTCAGAAAACGTAGAAGAGCAAAATGTAGATATATATATATACATACTAGTGACCAGCCCCGTCTTTGCACGGGTAGCAAAAAAAACTAAAATTTCTCCGATCGCTAACAAACTCCACAGGATCACACACTGCGCTAATCTGAAGATTGTCTGAAATTTTTGATGAAATTTTCAGGCAACCTTAAGCAGGCAACCTTAGATTAGATTCAGCACGGTACTGTTGGGCTGAGAATTCGAAAATATACCAAGAAATAAACATACGTCGGTCAATAGAACATTTATTCCAGGTCCAACAACTATAATAATTAAAGAAAAAAATTACAATCTTAACAAACATTAATAAAAAACTTTTATCAGTAATGCACCAAAAAGTAAAAAAAACATAAAACTGTAAAAAAGGAGACTCCTGTCCTGTTCCTCTGATAATAGAGAATATGCACGAAAATTTTTTTTCACATTTATTTTCAGAATATGAAAATACTGTTAATAGTGTAATAATATTTAAAAACGAAATTAAAATTCGACAAATATCAAGGAAGCTATAAGCTTTTAAAGATTATTATCTGTCTCTTTCTTGCAAAAATACTAAAAACGGAGTTTTACGTGTATTTCAAATGATGAAAGTGTAATATGACGTCACATAACATATCAAGAGGGCTATCACCCTCTCTGTCTAATCGGGAATTTCAATCATTCATATATTGAATCAGTAATTTTACCTTGATATTTGTCAAGTAAACATGCTTCAATTCAAGTGAAAAAAAATTTCCATGCATATTCTCTATTGCATAAATTATTATATTAAAATATGTTAAAACTTCAAACTGATTTCAAATTCAAAACACACGATATTTTATTTGATACATACTGTATACTACAAAAAAACTTAATAGACATTGGAATGGTATGAATGAATGACGGGGGAATGGATTAGCAGATTCATTAAGTTGAACGTATGTCGTTGATAACATTCAATTATCAGATTGTTAAAGCCATATTGATGTTTGTTTGAATTGATTTTGTGAGTTGTCACTTTGTTACATAACATATCGCAAACAATTTTTATTTTAAATTGAAAATCAAATTGATAAAATTAATCCTTGTGTTGTGTTGGTACATGACACCCTTCTTCGTCCTTAGAAAAATTGTGTTATCAGGATTAAAATTTATCATTTCAAAATTTTGCAACTTGTTTTTCATACGAAGAATTATGCAAAATACTTTTGATTTGTTTATTTTTAAAATTGAAAATTCTTTTTGTAATTTAAAATTATTATGATAACTTATGTCCGTATCACAATATGAGCCTAGTTTATTTTCATATAAAAAAAAATTCGTTACGCAGGAGCTACGTCAACTAAGCTAATTTCCTTAAAATACATAAATCACTCTCTAGCGGTCACAATTTTAGTCTGATCAAAATGGAATGTCGTATCTGGTATGATTTTGGTAATTTCAAGTATCTATTTTATTGACAGAATGGTATAGGTCAAGGGGAAAGGGGGTATAGAGAAAGAAGAAAACACAAAATATAAAATATCTCTCTTAATATTAGAAGAATCCAAACTTGTATGAGAAGTAAAGTTGTTGAAAATCATGTTTGCTACAAATTAAATTTTGAATACCCATATTCACAAACTTTTAATGTGGAAACATCTAAACCGAGACAATACAAGATTTTATATGGAGAGTGAAATGAAATTCGGCAAACATCGGCATTCGTGATTAAAATGGGAATTAACATTGTATGTGAATATAATGTTTTTTTAATGGCTAGATCTTTATTAGAGCTTATAGTTGCTATAGAAATATTTGCATTAACAATATTTTGAATATAAATTATTTCTCAATACATTTTAAATAAAAAATAATTGATGTTTTAAAATGTTAAAATTTAGAAAAAAATAATTGTTTGACATCAATTTCCTATAATAATTTTTTGAAGTACGGGCAACACCGAATTTTTTAGCTAGTAGGGTATATTCACATCATGCCTGCCTGGCCTTCATGGCTACCCTTCCAAGTGATTAATATAATTCATTGGCCGAAAAGTTAAGAAATAAAATTTAAGGGTGGAGTATGAGACGTAGAAACAAGTTGAATAATGAATATGTATCTACACTTTAGCTTGTAAGACGTAAAAAAGTTTAAAGGAATTTAAATTAAACGTTTATTTTGCCTAAATAAGAAATGATTATCAGTTTGTTAGTAGTTACCGTGGCAACTCAAGGAAATATGCAATTAACGCAAATGTATCTAAAATGTGTACATCGAATACAATTCATACCTCCCCCCAACCATTGTTATAAAACAACCACGTTCTCAGGGAAAAAACTTTCTGGTGACCAACAGATATAAAAAAGCCTATGAAAATAAAATGGCATTGCAAAATGTACGCAGGTTTTCGTGGATACTGAGGTAGGTTTGTTGTTGACGTTAACAGCAAACTTTGGAAACCTCTGTACAACAGAGTATGGACCTCTATAATTACAAGATAATGGAGGATTGACAAATTTCTGTATTGGAATCAAGAGGTAACGGTTAAGACCAACTACGGAAATACTTCTAATATAACCGTGGAGAAGGGTGTAAGACAAGGATGTGTTTTGTCTCCACTATTGTTCAACATTTATGTCGAAAAAGTGATAGAAGAAGCTTTAAGTGAACATAACATTGGTGTAAAAATTAATGGAGAAATAATGAATAATCTAAAATATGCAGACGATACAGTACTGCTAGCATCAAGTGAAAGTGATTTACAAACTATCGTGGACAAAATAACCATAGTAAGTGAACAATATGGATTAAAAATCAATATCAAAAAAACGGTGTGCATGATATTCAGTAAAGAGTCTGTTCAACCTACACTTAATATAAAATGTAATGGCATAAAATTAAAACAAGTTAACCAAATGAACTATTTAGGAAAACTATTCACCTGTAACAATGACCAAATAAGTGAAATTAAAAAACGTATAGCTGTCGCTAAAAATAATTTTGTAAAACTTAAGGCTTATTTAACTAACAGAAAATTGTGTTTTAATTATCGGTTTAAAATGTTAAGGTGCTATGTGTGGTCCGCACTACTATATTCGTGCGAAACTTGGACATTGAAAAGTGTATGTGAAGCCAGACTGAATGCATTTGAAACGTGGTGCATCAGAAGAATGCTAAAAATAAAGTGGACGGAGAAATTAAGTAACGTTGAAGTATTCCGTAAAGTTAAATATGAAAGATGTTTAGTTAAATTAATTAAAAAGAGAATATTGGGATACTTCGGACATATATACAGAGGAAATAGATACGAACTTCAGAGACTAATTATGTGCGGTAAAATGGATGGCTTTGCATCAAGGGGTAGAAAACGGATCACGTGGATCTCGAATATAAAAAAATATTCAAACATTAAATCGTTCTACAATTTAAAGTCGGCCGCAATGGACAGAATTCGATGGGATCGAGTGGTCTCCAAAATCCTGTAATAGGATATGGAACTTCATGATGATGATAACAGAGTATGGACCTCTATAATTACAAGATAATGGAGGATTGACAAATAATAGAGGTTTGAAGCTCAACAGTTTAAAACACGCCCAAAAGTTATGAAACTGCTATCGATCTCATTAAAACATAAACAAAGTTATGACAATCTGTTGAAATAACTATAATTCGGACTGTAAGACTCCAGGAAATTGGAAAGGATAAACGCTTTAATCTGTCCATGAAAACAAAGTTAAAACTATAGAAAAATATACTCAAATCCAATTTTCATAAGATTAATTCATGATCTTTTGTCAATGTCATGAAAGCTGGCGTCAACGCATACTTCGAAAATTTGATTTGAAAGCAAATCAAAAAATGATTTATTTATTCATTGTCAATGAATTCGGTTTTTAAAATGGCCTGTCAAACTCTTAAAACTCAAAAACAAATGATTTTCCTTAAAAAAAAAATATTTTCAACATAAATGGTTTTTGTTTCAATATTTAAATAATAATAGGAAAAAAAACACTGTATATACATATAGTAGGAAAATTGATAAGCGGAAACTAACAATAAAAAAATTAAAAAGAAAAGTCACACACAAAATGACGATGAAGTGTATAAACAAAGGTATTTTTTATATTGAAAAAAAAAAACACCAAGCAAATATACACTTTCTGCTCTATCAAAACAACAACAAGTCCTACATAACACAATAATATTTGTTTACAATAAAAATATGTATAAAACAATTTGAATGAATTATATTATCATTCTCATCAATATATATAAAGAGTACAAAAAATATTTATAATAATAATAATGAAAATCAAAATACGACTCTCACTCGTATTGTGGGTATTATACAGACATTAATATTTTTTATTTATTATGTTTGAAAAATAAAATCAATTTTATGGCATGTCATTTTATATGATTTTTTCACGTTTTGTTTTTTTATATCCTGTTCAAGTAATTTTGATTCACAACTATGCACCTAATCTATGCACCAGTCCAAGTAGCCGAGTGGTCTGAGGCGTTATGTCTGCGTAGTATGCTTACTTGGAATCTCGACATCGGCAGTTTGTCAACTACCCTTAAAAAAATCGCAAAAATTGAAGGAAAAATTAATGTCCCCGATTTTGATAAAAAATTGGTTTAAAGCTAATTTGGACCTAGCGAAAACGACAGCGTTGGTTAAAATACGATACGATTAACGGTTTTCAAGGTATCAGACCCATGGTGCTAAAATTCCAAGCTATATGAATTGAGAAGGCAAAATTTTGAAATGTGTTGATTGGACGTTAAAATGAACCTGATTTTCGTAGTGTTTGGGTCAAAATTAGCCTAGAAAATGATTATTATTAAAATTGAGAACAAAAAATTCCTTAACTTTTTTCACATTTTTTCCAAGGGGTACCCCTTAAAAAATCGCTAA
Source organism: Nineta flava (assembly GCA_963920215.1). Lineage (NCBI taxonomy): Eukaryota > Metazoa > Arthropoda > Insecta > Neuroptera > Chrysopidae > Nineta > Nineta flava. The sequence goes on from OY986044.1 coordinate 66,919,875, forward strand.
AATTGGAAGAAAAATTTATGTCCCCGATTTTGATAAAAACTTGGTTTTAAGCTAATTTGGACCAAGCGAAAACGACAGCGTTGGTTAAAATACGATACGATTAACGGTTTTCAAGGTATCAGACCCATGGTGCTAAAATTCCAAGCTATATGAATTGAGAAGGCAAAATTTTGAAATGTGTTGATTGGACGTTAAAATGAACCTGATTTTCGTACTATTTGGGTCAAAATTAGCCTAGAAAATGATTATTATTAAAATGGAGAAGAAAAATTTTCTTCACTTTTTTCACATTTTTTTCAAGAGGTACCCCTTAAAAAAATCGCTAAAATTGGAAGAAAATTTTATGTCCCCGATTTTGATAAAAACTTGGTTTTAAGCTAATTTGGACCAAGCGAAAACGACAGCGTTGGTTAAAATACGATACGATTAACGGTTTTCAAGGTATCAGACCCATCGTGCTAAAATTCCAAGCTATATGAATTGAGAAGGCAAAATTTTGAAACGTATTGATTGAACGTTAAAATGAACCTGATTTTCGTAATGTTTGGGTCAAAATTAGTCTAGAAAATGATTATTATTAAAATCGAGAACAAAAAATTCCTTAACTTTTTTTACATTTTTTCCAAGGGGTACCCCTTAAAAAAATTGCTAAAATTGGAAGAAAATTTTATGTCCCCGATTTTGATAAAAACTTGGTTTTAAGCTAATTTGGACCAAGCGAAAACGACAGCGTTGGTTAAAATACGATACGGGTAACGGTTTTCAAGGTATCAGACCCATAGTACTAAAATTCCAAACTGTATGAATTGAGAAGGTAAAATTTTGAAATGTGTTGGTCGGACGTTAAAATGAACCTGATTTTCGTACTGTTTGGGTCAAAATTAGCCTAGAAAATGATTTTTATTAAAATGGAGAAGAAAAATTTTCTTCACTTTTTTCCTTCACCCTTAAAAAAATCACTTAATTGGAGGAAAATTCGTAGTCAACAATAATCTGATAAAATTTTCGTTGGCCTATTTGTGTTCGGCCAGTTGATTGATCGATGACCGACCTAGAGTATCCAGTTGGTTGTAATGCTATTTAAGAACTCATAATAGAATACATTTAGTTTTGCCTAAGATTGGACAGAACATTCGATTAGAGAATAAGAACAGAATTTTGTGATACTCATCTAAAGCATTCGTTTTAACAGTCAAATACTACATGCCTAGCAGATTTGTATTGTCGATGAAGGAGATATTCATATCATCAACTCATCAATTTAATATTTACTTTCTATATATAAAAAAAAAATGTCTATTGAATTCGAAAACTAATTTTTGTGAAATTATCTGTTCGTTTGTTGTCACAATATTACCCCTATTATCCTTATTATCCTTTAATGGTTTTTTTAAATATTAGTGAACACGCAACTTAAATCATTCCAAACAAACTTGGTTGGATTTTTATCCCGGAAAGGACCGTTACGACTTAAATGTTCACAAATACTGTGAATATTGAGTGCTTGTTACCAAGAACAACATTCAACAAGAACACCCCCAAATTAACCAATAAAACATTCAAAACGACATGAGTTAGGCTCCAAAGTATTAAACTAACAAGAAATATAACACCTAACAAAGTTGATTAATTTAAGTCCCATGTATATACTGAGTTTTTCATACACAGATTATTGTGTGGTATATACCACCAGATACTAATCAGTAATCTGAAATATTTACAAATGCTTGAGTTTAAATTTTGGTTAGCTAACAGGTTCAAACGAAGGCTGTATGGTTTTAAAAACGGAACAATTTTGGTATTTTTTCCCTAATGAGAGGGATGCATGGGCAAATTTTACCAATTCGCAAACTCGAATTTACTTATTATCTCCAAAAATTTTATCTCTTTTCGTATTTGAGTCACCGTATTGATAGAAAGACAAACGGATATACGGAAATAGACTAATTCGAATATTATATGGATATCTATCTGTGTTTTCTCCGATCAATATTTCTAACCAATAGGAACTTGAGTCTCAACGTATAATTTGTATGAAATTCCAGATCATAAGAGCGTCTCACACTGCCAAATTGCTTCAACTTCAATTCTGCTTTTTTTTTTTTAATTGATGCGCTGGTTTTTTGTATCAATCGATTATTGATCTTCAATTCGTGACTGTGAATCATAGATGGTGCTTCCGTACAAGTAAATTTGGAAAACAACTGTCAAAAATAATAACGTAAGCAGAACAATTATTGGTAGAGATTATTTATGTATTTTTATTTTACGTTTGATTAATTCTATTTGTGTTTTCTTGTGGAAAAAGAAAATTTTGTCATATTTGCCGTCACTTAAGAAAAATTCTACCCTCACCAAAAAGAAATTATGACCGTTCGAAATACGGTTTTATATGTTCAACATGAGATTTAGATATTTTACCATCTTCATCCTCCAATTCAATAGTAACCGGTGTCCAAAACCGAGTAATTTTCTTCGGACCAACATAAAAATTTTCTTCGATTGATCGGGTGAAGCTACTTGGGTATGATTTCTCACCAGAACCATTTGGTTGAGCAAATACATGTTTCCAGGTAGGTGTTTCTTGTCAAAATATTTTTTTCTGCTCCTCATGCTTTTTTCTAATTGGTCAATAATTTGTTCCTTAGAAGGAGGTTCCTCCGAATCGACCAAGTTTTTCAGGTCCCACACATTATCCAATTGTCGGTGCAAGGGACTAAATCTACAACACGAATTGTAATAGCTTATTATAAAATGTATATCGTATTTTTAAACGCCAAAATACGGTACAAAATACGGGAAAAGAAAATATGCTATATGGTAGTGTACTCGTATATATATTATAAATACAACTGTGGTACAGTTATGAGTTATCTTCTACCTCATTTCCATCAATATAATTGTATATGAAAAAAAGAAAAAGAAACGGTATAAATTTTTTTATTTTCTGTTAGAATTTTTTTTTTTTTTTGGTTGTTATTCCCCCTATTCAATCAACTTAAATATACAAAAATTGCATCTTTTTTACATGGGAATTTTTATATACAGTGTATGTTTTTACCTCTATATACACAGACTACAACGTTGTCTTGAGATTAGATATTCAATTTTCTCGGTCGAGTTGTCATGTGATCTTTTCACCAGAACCAGGACCAGATCACGATTTTTGAGTCACCTAACCTCGGCCGAAGCGAGGCGAGGTTGATATTTAAAAAATCGAGGCGAGGCGAGGTGGTACCAAAACCTCGCCTCGCCTCGTGCTTCGCGAAACACTCAATTTCAATCTAATCTTTATTTTTGTAGATATAAAAATGTCTGAATTTGTTTATTGATAGTTACTTAGGTATAAAATTTCAAATACGCCCCCTTTACCTAGATCAGTTTTTTTGTATTATAAGTACGTATTTCGACTACAATGTAGTCATCATCAGTATAAATTAGTTAGTCGTAATTTACTCTTTGTTGTTGACAATTAGAAATAGATAGAATAGGTGAAATTGTCACCAAATTAGCGACGAGTAACATATCCTGAGACAATATAAGAGTAATTTTAATAAGAATAAGGTAACAGGAATAAATGTGAATGAAAGAAATTTTAACAAGAGTAATTTCAATATAATTTAAAATTTATTATATTTTAAATTTAGTATATTTTAATTTAGTTAATTTTCTATTTGATTTTATTTTTGTCTATTGATCTTGACTTTCTATCTATTTCTAATTGTCAAAGAGTAAATTACGACTAACTAATTTATACTGATGATGACTATATTGTAGTCGAAATACGTATTTGATATAATGTTTAGTTAGGTAATAAACATATAATTACCTGAATAACAGGCGGCATACGTAGTGATTATGTAAAGGTATCTAAATAAGAAAGAAATAAGAAATTGAGATTTAGTTGAGGTTTAGTATTTAGTATTGAGATTTAAGTCCACTACATACCTCCCCACATGGAGGTTGTGTGGCGTTCATACTACATGTTTTTCTATATATAATAACAAAACTAATATAAACAATATGAGATGGAAATAATATATTAATAAATTTTCTTGGTGATTTTTCCTGGTATTTCACATAATATATATTTGTTTCATTTTTGTTATTTTATGTTTATTTTATTTGTGTTTATATTTGTGCCCCGTAATTATTCTAATATTTTAATAGTATATGATTTCAAACTAGCCTATTTACCATATCTTTCAAGACTATCATTTTAATATCCAGGTATGAATAAATTTATATCAAGTATTCATTATAGGTCCATTTTGATGAATGAAGTGTCTGCCTACTTTTCAATAGATGATGTCCTCAAGCAAAATTGAATATTTTGACCAGAATACTATAAAACAAGTTATACAAGTTATGTTAATAGACAAGGTGAAAATCTCCCATTCATTCAGAAAATTTCCCCAATCACGCATATTCGCGTTTGGGACATGCCCCTTTCGGAATATGGATCAAGATTCTGTCGCCAAAAATCTGGTCCCAATTTTTTTAATTAATTTGTTTTCCCACACTCCGCGAATGGAGTGTTCTTAGATATTTTAAGTCATTTTAAACAAAAAAGGTAAATCATCGTCGTTTCGTAAAGTTGATCGTTTCCGAGTTACTAGACATCTCTAATAGAAAAATTTTTACCGCTTATTTTTAATTGATTTATTTTGTGTGGACCGGAAGTGGTGCGTGCAAAGATTAAATCACCGTAGGTGTTTGTCCTTGGGACCCTAAAAAACATTTCCACAAAGTGTAAGCAAAATCTCAATTAGGGCCGCAACTATTTTGTGTTTATGATTTCATATGGAATGACTTTAGATATTGATATAAATATTGTCAGTCTATTTAAAAAAAAAAGTATAAATATACTATTATATAATTTTGAACCCTTGTTTCTTTTTTACTTCATTAGAAATTTAATCTAGGTAACAGATATTTACAAATATTTAAACTACACATTTAGCAACTTAAATATGAGTCAATCTGCGTGCGACCACTGTCTAAAAATTGGACGCAACTACGGTAGGGTTAATTTATGCTTACTACTACATAATATATTATGAAGATCTATACGCAATTTATGAATGAATAGAGGAAGATTGAAATTAATAAATACATTGACTATATCTACAAGTGTATGTATAGGTATACATGTGATCGTTTAATGTAAATTTATTAACAAGTACTATGTAATAATATGACTAACATAATAAATTGTACAGTAATTATGATTACAATAAAACTATTCAACACAACACAACAAAATAAACACTATCTTTTTATATATTATTACATTATTTACTTATTTATTATTATATAATAAATGCTTGTATAAGTATAGTTAGTTAGCTTGTAGGTATATACCGCACGTATTGAAAAGCATTGATAATAGAGAATCAATCTTAAATATTATGTACTATAATAACTATACACAATATGCTTAAAAGAAATAAAAATAGTGGGGGTACTCTTTAGTGTGTCTGTTGTGTATGCTTGCTGGACTGTTTGTACACAGTATGCATTAACATGTAATGAGAGTGTGTTAAATATGTTCATTGTTGTCATCTTAAGCTTAGCATTACTTTTAACAATTGAAAATTCTTTTTTAAATATCCCTTATTATTATTTTTATGTAGATTGTTTGAAATTAAATGATAGTATTCTATTAACGGTATAACATAAAACAACAATCCACACAAATTAAAAGAAAAATAAAACCCCAAAAAGAAAATAGAAATCCGAAAAATTTATCGTCAATAAATAATAAACTACAAACTGCTATATTTCTCTCTTCATTTTTTTGTGGGGCATCATCATCATTATCTTTGTGGCTGTCTTTTCAACTATATATACAACCCAATTTTTCAAAACAGCTAATCATATCAGTAACTGTTCGAATACTTGGCGATTGTCTATCCTCAAATGGCACAATAAATATATTGACACATTCCTGTGCCGAATGTCCCCCGTTTAATAATTTGCACTTTTTCTATTATTGTGTAATAACCCATTGCTGAAACACGGTAATACCATTAAAACACACAACCAAATATTTCCCACATGCATTCACATACGTAATGATAAATATTATCAATTATAATGTGCATCATAACATCCCCACTCTTAAATGACATCAAATAAACACCATACAGACATACCCCACAAGCTATAGCCAGATGTATGTAAGTATGTGCGTGTATGGTTTTATAGTAAATGTTTTATTTATTTATTTAACATTGATTCCCTATTAGAATAGCTTTTGAAAACGGTCTGTATATGTATATATACACAAACGACAACCGCCTATTGAGTGGCGAGTATCATATCAAACAAATAATCACACATATCTCTCTGTCTGTAATAAGTTAATATAATATTATTATTATCATTTTATAAAAGTATTTAAAATCAACTAAGTGGGCAACAATACCATGTTATGGGTATAATTTTATATATCATCTTTTGTTAAATTATAAATATAACTTGAGGCGACATCAATTGAAAAAAAGTTATAGAATATAGAGACGACGACAGACAACAACTGTAGTACGACAGGGTATGTTATAGTAACGGGTGGCCTGTGAAAATTGTATTAACTATTTGTATATATTTGATGGGAAAAATCGGTTGAGGTGAAAAAGCAATTTAGAGAAAGGGATAAATACAAAGTTTTAAATTCCACGCTTTATAATAGTAAATTGTTGGTTATAAGTATAAAATTGTAGAAAATAAATTTTTACTTTAGTATTTATAACCAGATCACCTTTTCTATAAATCATTTTCGAATTGTAATTGATTTTACTAATGCCATCGTGTGGTGTATTATTATGATTCCATCTTTTTCGAAAATTCGCTATTCAAAAAGCACAGACTTTTATTAACATTCTGTTACATCAAATGCTTCATATGAGAAATCATACACATTTAAGATGAGAATCGAACTCACGACCTCTGGTATTCTAGGCCAATGATGATCAAGATATTGTTGGTAGAATATAACCGAAAGGCAACCATAGTAATAATGAATATAAATAGACGCTAGTATACTAAAAATAATTTAAAATAAGTGAAAATTACAACTTACTGAGTTAATTCCTTAAATATCCGGTACATACTGAATTTTATGAAAAAGTTTTTTAAACAAAAGGTGTTGTTTTTTATAAAAAAGGAACATTTTTGTTCTTTAAATTCTTGTTCTATATCTTACGGTTTCAAAGACTAGCCTATTTTGCCCAAAATGGTCCGATTTCCCATTCACGAACTTAACCTTACTTTTTCTCTGGAACACACATCCAAAATTTCAACTGACTAACTCTTTTCGTTTTTGAATTATCGTGTGTTTTTTAAATTACGGGCAGACACATTTGCGGAAATGGACTAATTAAGTCATTTTATGAACTGCATTTCCAAAATTTTTTTCCTGCTTTCAATATTTTCAACTTTTCGTCACTCGTGACAGCACTATCAGTAATGTTTAGACCGTGCTAATCTGAAGAATTGTGTTATCTTAAAAAATGAAGACTTCTTTAGGTTTCTTTTATTCACTTAAAATAAACAATGAGAAAATAAATTGATTGAGAACAATTTATAATGTGTCAACTTAGTTGTTCTTTTTCTGGGACACTTTGTATGAATGAATATAACTTTAGTAAAAATACAATCTACTATTGTTAAAAAATTAATAATGATAATGTGTGTAGTAGTTATAGAAGTCTCCTTAGTTAGTTAAACCAGTTTAATTTTTAGGTGACATGTTTTTTTTTAACAGCTTCCTGTGTGAATAACCAATGTTGTTAGTTTTTTTGATTTATACATACGGGATTATGTTTTTTATGGTCCAGTTAATTTCGTTTTGTTAATTTGTTCATCTTAACAAAGAATCAAATACGGGAATGGACTAGCATGAATATGTAAGAAATAATGCAAAGATATTACTGCATATCAAGAACACATATGCACAATATTTTATAATAGAGAATATGCATGAAAATTTTTTTTCACTTGAATTGAAGCATGTTTACTTGACAAATATCAAGGTAAAATTACTTTTTAAATAACTCTAAAAATAAGCGAGATATGAATGATTGAAATTTCCGATTAGACAAAGAGGGTGACAGCTCTCTTGATATGTTATGTGACGTCATATTACACTTTTACCATTTAAAATACACGTAAAACTCCGTTTTTAGTATTTTTGCAAGAAAGAGACAGATAATAATCTTTAAAAGCTTATAGCTTCCTTGATATTTGTCGGATTTTAATACGTTTTTAAATATAATTACAGTATTAACAGTATTTTCATGTTCTGAAAATAAATGTGAAAAAAAATTTTCATACATATTCCCTATTTTATAACTTGAAATCATTTATTTCCCCCAAAAACCATATACCATAAACCATATATCTTACAAAAAGTTGGATTCAAACGTTTTAGTAACCATGCAAAACTTTTCATGGTTAGAGGAGGCGCATGTATTGTGTTAAGGACTAGATATTGAATTCCAAGATCCATTGTACACTTGGCCACAAAATTTGATGTCATTTTTTTTAAATTTTATAGTTGATTCGTGCCTTTCTAAAAATTTCTAATAAAAGTTATTCCAATATTTCTAATGGACCACTTTTATCCGAAGCATTTTTTCGAAAACCGAATCAATAAAGCACAAATAAATTTAAAAATTTAAAAAAAGACATCAACTTGTGTGGGTCATAGTACCTACAATACACCAGAGTAGAAACACGAACAATTATTTTACAAGGTTCATTTAATTAAGATTTCATTTATTACAAACAGAAAATATCAAAGATATTTTCACGAAACTTAAAGAAATTAAAAGATTTCCTTTCTTCCTCAAGTATATACCTTTAAAAATGTACTTTATTTAAATTTCAAACAGAACCCATAATTCATCTTTTGAAGTGTCATTTAACAATAAAAGAGTAAAAAATAAATAAATAATGGTGGTAACATCAAAAACAAGGGAAAAATGATAAATCATTTTTGTCGATTGTAATATTTTGTAAATTATTGAGCATCACATCTTACTTTTATAGCTGGTAAAAATTTTGTGGTGTGTTCTAAGCTAAAAAGTGTGGTCTAGTTCGTGAATGGTCTGGATCAAAGCTGACTCGTGCAATATCCATATTTAAAATCGTAAGTTATAGAAAAATATTCTAAAATCTGTTCTTTATTATAGAATTAAAAACTTTTGGTTGAAACTTTTTATCATAAACTGCCGATGAATCTTTGATTATCACCTGAATTATTAAGTAATACATTTTTTTATATATTCTGTATATAGAGGTAATATATAGATGATTATATTCTAAACATTTATAAATATATACATACATACATGAAGCAAATGTGGTTAAATAATTTCAACCCTATCTAATGTAGAATACAATGTTACATGCATACATGTATGGGAGTATAGTCAATGAATTACTCCAATGATGATGTGTATAGAACAAAAGACCCTAATCATACATTATTATATGTCGGAAGAGATATCTATACTGACTACTGACTTGATGATTATATAATTTCTGTTATAATATAGGATGGTTTCTTAATTAGTATGCAAAAAATGTGTGTATGCAGTAAACAAATTTTGTGGTTTCGTAATGGGTAATAATGTATAAATACGTATAGTTTATCCAATTTTAAGATAGATAGCTAGCTTCTCCCATATCTTGACAATAGCCAGGAGTTCTGTACTGATCAGGTCTTCCTGAAGATTCATATATTCGGGGTGAGATGCACCGAATATCTTGTATCTGCTGTAACCGAAATATTCGCAGTTAAAGATAATGTAGCTGGATGTCTTCTTCTCCTCGATGCCCGGTGATGAATCCGGTAACGTTCCGCAGTTGTATCCTATTCAGATTCAGTGGATCGAGGAATAGCGTCTTGGATGCAATCCGAAGCAGTATTTTTCCGAGCTTTTCTGCGGTATACTTTCCCAGTGATCACCTTGTTTAGTGATCACGCACAAATTAGTTCTAATATAATGTTGATACAATTCAATAAATTAATCCAAAAATCTACTTATTAAAAGAAGCATGAAATATTGCACAGGAGTTTCTTATATAACGTAGATGAGCACTAAAAAAGGAGTTTTGAAAAGTCATCCCTTGACGGGTAAAATAAGGGACAAAAGTTTGTATGGGAAGTGTGTCATTTTTGAAGTTAGAAACGTGGAAGTTGGTGTTTAGGCTTCTGTTTATAAAAAAAGTCAGTAATATAGGCGTTTTTGAAAACCCATCCCCTAAAAGAGAAAACTAGAGGATGAAAGTTTGCATGGAAGCTCGATATTTTTGAAATTAGAAACGTGGAAGTTGAGGCTGTATTAAGGATTCTTTTTATAAATAAAAGTGAGTTGTATCAGCATTTTAGGAAAATTCATCCCCTAAATAGGTAAAATAAGGTGCATGAATACACTTGTTTGGAATTCCTAAAATCGGCGTTGGACCTATAAAGGTATTTTAAGATACTTTTACACATAAATATTGTATTTAAAAAAATTATCTTGTGTCTCGAAAATGTGTTTCTCATGTAGTCTAGATTTCCCACGATATCATAAATCTTAACTCTTTATGAAACTTTATAATCATGTTGTATATTGTATAGCCTAGACCTATATGTATTACGAATAATAAAGATTTGTACATTTTCAAGTATTGCAAAGTGCAATACAAAATAATAGACTTGTTTCTATTGAATATGTCTATAATATCATCTTCCTGTTTTGTTGTATATATATATATTACATGGTATACTATCAAGCTCTACCCTAAATCAACCATTCTACCTCCAAACCATATGGTCCTCATCGTTCTTTATTGTTTTGTGCTAACCTCATCGAAGTACCAACATCATTTAGAACTCGAGTGCGTATCAGTATCTTAGACTATAATTTTTACTAGTTTTAAAATCATTAAATTGGCGTAGCCACAGCTGTTCATTAGCTAGTACATTACTATCATTTTACTTACGAATTTCAATAGGAAGTAGACAGTATTATTGTTAATATCTGTGTAAATATTTGTGGAGGTCCTTCGATCTTACGTCTACACCGCTGAACTAATCCAACTCGAAATTCATATCGTTTTAGACAGGTTTAAAATATTCTCTATAGGTACCTCTTTTTAAATTTTCAAATTTTGAAAAATTCAGACAAATAAACTGGAAGATTTCGATTAGTCTTTAACGCACCTCTTGCAAGTACAATGCTTCTATTTTTTCCGTACCAAAATTTAAAAGCATGAGTAATTCAAAAGTATATGCTTTTTAATTTTGAAAATACATTCGTGAATGTTTTAATGTTTTATGCTTAGAAATGATATTTTCCCATAAATTCAATAATTTCTGTTCAATTGCCTAGATTGACTATTAACTTTGACTATTCTATTTTATTATTTTTTTTGTATATTTAGTCGTCAGAATATTATACCATTGTGAATCTACAGTACGGTTTCGAAGACAACAGTATTAAAGAACAAGGGTATACTATAAAGACCAATACGTCATTGAATTAATTAATTAATTTTAATATGAAAAAACTAATATGCCATGAAACGCACATAAAAATTCTTATTTATTATTATTATCAAAATTAAACAAATATTATTTATTTTCGGGAAAAGATTATTTATCTTTTTATATAGTTTCGGCAACACAGTTTCTTCTTCTTACAAGTTTTGCTAATGCTCTGTTAAGTTTTGCTCTACCATAAAATAAAATTTTCGAATAGAAGGCGGAGAGATTTCGGGATTTTTTTATTTCATCCCAACAATACACTCATAAATTTGAAACCCAATATCTTAGATTATGAAAGAACTGTGTGACTAAGATTACCGAGTACGGTATAATGTGCTAAAATTAGCGTATATCGCCGAAATCAATGACTTTAGCAAAATATGCTAGAGACCATATTTATTTAATTAAGCGATTAATAACCATGGTTTTGGATTAACCATGTTACGTCCCATACAACTCCCTAAACGGACATCGTGATACCCCCATAACCCCATACACTAAATACAATGAATGCTATCAATATTGAGGTGGGAATAAAATACTCTTCTTTGTGGATGATCACAATTATTGAATGATAAGTACAAAATTAAAGATAAACTGGACCCTTTCAATATTTTATAAATCCTTTGTAGTACTCCTACATATTTAAGTAAACTAAATATATTTTTAAGATATTTCTAGTAGGTTTTATATTTGTATAAACGAATGAAAAATATATTCTGATTATATGAATGGTTTGGTTATGAGTTTCAAACCTTTACAGTTGTATACAGTGAAAATCATGTATAGTGATATTGTCTTAAACTTTATATCGGCCAAAAGGTCAAAATATAATACAGTTAAGAAAGCGCTTACAACGACACCATTTATTTCGACAAAAATACTTCAATGCAGTAATTTAACCCGTAAAAGATGCCTAACCTATAAATTTTAATGCGAAAAAATTAAACTTCCCTATTCAGATTATTTATTTGAATATTATACAGTGATGCGCCGACAATGACATCTGAAGTTTCAACGATCCGTCAATTTACAAAATCAAACAATCAATGACTCTAAACCGGCACATCCACCACTCTACTTCCTCCCGATGCATGGGTTTGTCCTTGGAAGCTAAAATTTCGTACGAAGGAGAAAGATCTTATCTCAAACAATGATGTATTTACTATCACGCATTATATGAATAGTCAGCTTATAAGCAGGAATTAAGAAGCACAAATTACTTTTATAAAAAGACGAATTTATTATCTATAAAAAATGGAACATTTTTTCTTTTTGTATAAATGCAAGAGTATCCCTGATTGTTGATGTTAGGATCTTTTTTGAAAATTTTTTACAAAACACTATATTTGGCGAAATATATGGAGATTCATATTAATGATACCTTGGTGGCATGTCATAATATCTCTCGTATCAACGAAAAATATCTCAACGCAAAAAAACCTTAGCTAAGATGATTTCAATCAACAATGTGTCACTAATTATATTCCAGTCAGATTTGCCGAGCTTGGTCATGTCTTGTGAAGGTCCAAAGGTTTTTGGTAGGTGGTGGTATTAAGATTGTTGTTATAAACCATAGTTCTACGGGTTGAGTTTATAAGTATAAATATAAATATTCCAATTTTTTTGTAATGATTGTAATATGTTATTTACTGAGATTTTTTAGATGTCATTGTTTGTGATATCTTTGTGGGTGCTTTATAACCTAATTCGGACACTGTACCTTAATTTTTTATAATGCCTTTTAGGTCGTGCTTACATTATAAAGCAATCAATCAAATATCTTAAAATATTTTCATATAAGATCCATTGCAGTGAAAAGACCATCTTTAATCAAATATTTTATATTTTTGACATCAATGTATGATATGCAAAATTTTACAAATTTAGTGGCCATTATCAGTGGTATGTAATAGAAAATCGTCATAAACTTAACCTGTCCTTAGTCACGTATTGGTTTAAGCGACTATCGGATACAAAGGCTAAATATTACTGATTTCTTCGAAGTCGTTATTAAAGATTTTCACTGTATTTCATATACAATTGTAAACCAGAACATACTACACAGTAAGTACTTACTGTACACCGTAGAACAGCAATCAGGGAAAAGTAAACAGGATAGGGATATTATACTATAACAACATTGGGATATAGAGAAAAGTAAAAAAAATATAAATAAATATAAAAAAATAAAATAAAACAGAACTCATTCGCGTATGGACCATTAGCTGATGAACAGTTAAATAAATGATAAATGATGAACACAACATGCCTTTTTCCTCTCTATACGACTACTTGTTAAATATATATATATATATATATATATATATATATATATATATATATATATATATATATATATATATATATATATAGCCTAGCTATATATATATATATATATCCGTTACTGGCTTGAGAAGCTTTTTTTATATACGAGTATACCGGTTGAGTATTCAATTCAATTTAAATATTCTTGGAATCATTTTATAAATTGATTGCTAAACATCTATTTAAATAAAAATTTACATGTTACTTAACATGGATAACAAAAGTGGCAACTCTGGTCAGCCTTGCTTGTCTGACATTATTGAAGTTTCAATAATGAATCCAACAGTCAGAAATAATTCGGTGATTGCTTAAGTTGTATGCAGAAAAGCATGTTGATATTCATACGAGTTACTTGGAACCACGGTCATTTTTGACGTTAATTTTAAAAATACATCAGTTAATTGTAAAGTTATATTAATCATTTTGTTGTACCCACTATTTTAAACTATGGCTGAATAAAAACATCTCACCATTAACCATTCTCGTGGAAGAAAACTCTCAAAATGATTTGAACTAAAAAGGTATAAGATAAAATCTTTAAGTTTTGTTTAATTCTATAATTTTTGCCACCTTGTTTTTGGGTCCTAGGTGTTTTTTATACTGGTCTATAAACACTAAAGCAGTCAAAATTTAAGTGCTAAATTGTATGAAATTAAATTAGAGAAAGAGCGCTAATTGAATTTGGCTGGATTTGATATTATAAACTTTTTACTGCTCTGAAATCACAAAACCTGGATTTATTTTTACAAAAATTATTTTTTGGTAAATAGGATTTCAAATGTATTTATAGGATATAATTCTTTAAAGATATTCTTTTTTTCACTATTTAAAATGGAATTATTATGTTTCCTTTTTAAAGTTTTTTAAATTGTTTTATTTCAATCCTTACAAAAGAGCACCCACAGATTTTGTAAGTTGGTTGGGGCATAAAGTCAAAGTGATCCACCAAAAATCATGCTGTTTTCTAAATTGTATTTTGGTCAAATCTATTATTTCGGTGTCGGGACCAAAATGACCAAACAATAATAGTTGAACGACAATATAACCGAACAACAATATAATCTTAACAAAATTACCGAAGAGAAAATATCCGCGAAAGCTTGTTAATCGAAATGTTACGAAAATTACAGAAATGTCGGATATTCTGTTATACGGAAGCAAATTTTCGTTGTAATCCATATCTACGGATGGAGTTGGTGAAAGTTGGCTATAACTTGTGCAGGCTCTGAGGTTATTCGTAATTGGTGACATTAAAGTATAATTCACGTTTTACGTGTAGAATATTACGGAACCAATTTACTGCGGATATTTTGTTTTTGCTCATGAGGCAATCAAGTTGTGAAAGGTAGCATTGAGGGATAACAGTTGAAGAGTTTAAATTTTATACCATTAATATTTCTGCATATGATTTCATGGGGATACACCTTCGAAGTCGGCAACATAGAGTGCACCTCAAATTGTTTTCTATTATTGGCGCAGACTCCAGAAGGTATACTGACTAACAATCACATACGTTGATTGAGTAATTACTATGTGTATTTCACAAAAAACATATATAATATTCACCCAGTACATGTAAATATATAGGTTTGTATGATAGGCTGTGGTATGCAAAGCAAACATTAAATCATACAAAAAAAACCTTGGTCGAGAGTATTTATATCAAGTAAATATAGTGTACATCAAACCTCTCTGAAAAAACCACGAGAAAAAATATTTTTCCTCGTGTAGTATACCTTTAAAATGTAAACAAGTATACATATTTCGTTCAGTTTTAGGATTCCGTTGTACTTACTTGATCTTACTAATAACTAGATCTTGGTCTTCACTATCTGGTCATCTTCGGGCAATATGTGTCCCTAGGATACACTTGTGCAAACCATCAACAAATTTGTATATTGATTATTAAATACAACAAATATTTGGAATTTTGGTAAAATCACCTTATTTGACTAGTTTCAGAAATAAAAATAGAAATAAACAGTTCTTACAAACTATACCAACAAAGAATACATTTTCAAATAAAGTAATTTTACTAAATTTGAAGCAACGACCCATTTAATACAAAATTGCATACTTAATATTGATGATTATATACTGAGGATAAAGAAAAATTGGTATAAAAGATACCAGGATATCTTGGTATATTCCTACATAACGATTTTCGTATACTCTTAACTTTTTTATGTATAAAATCGTTTCCTGACGTAAAGGTATAAAATGAGTCGTTTGGAGCCGCATGAAAGGATAAACTTCATTTCTACTTAAGCATTTCTTTTCAAAGTGTGTTTCATGAAAGGATTGTGCTAAAATAAAATCGGTTTTGAAAATTTTCTCTGTCCTACTTAAATTGTTTATAAAATTAATAGCACAAAAAGAAGGTATGTAATTTCGGAGAGATTACGGAGAGTTTTCCACAGAAAACTCGGGAAATGATTTGAGCTTGTTAAAAGTAGACTAGTACCTATCTAAAACCAACAGAACCATCAATGAGAATATTAATTTATACTTAACCGATTTTATTATGTGCAACTCTCATATTCAAACATTGTTTTATTGAGCGTGGAAATACCGTTTTTTTTAACATAATTTTTTTTACCAAAATTATATGTTTCGTCTACAAACTCAAATCGGTTTAATTTTTCAAGAAATCACTTTGAAAAGTTTTTTACAAGTTTAATGAATTTGAAATAATTTTGTTTCGTTTTTAACAAAAAAAAAGAGGGTGTTGTAAGTAAGAGTATATCACTTAATCACTCGGATGCCTCACAATTTTTAATTTATAAGCAATATCTTTGATTCAATTCTATCTATGAAATGTGTGGAAATGTGGTTTGAAAAAGAACTTACGTTTTTTGTATCGACATCGACATTCTTTTTATACTGTTATCAATAATATCATTGGCCACCGGAAATGCTTATACCAAATTCGATAATATATTTTTCAATTTTTCTGTTTCATAGATGTGTGTTCACGAAATAATATAAGTAATAACATTAGTACCAAATTACGCACCCTAAAGAGATGGGTGATTTGTTCTTAGTTAATTAACTCTTAATACAATGCAAGGGATGAAAAGTACATGAAATAAATTGATGATTAATACATAAAATGAAATTTGTTCTTGTAATTTCACTAATATATATATTTTGTGTTCAAGTGATAAACACTTTCAATCAATAAATTTAAAAATTTGCGTCAAACTTAGGATAATTATTTCAATATACATATATAAAAGAGAACTTGCATGTTTTGTAATTTTATTTTTTTTCTGCCTCACAATTTTTTCGAAAGTTTACTTAAACTTATTAAGAGAAATTAGAAAAAAAAATTTTTAACAATTGATTTTTCATGGAATTTATAATTAAAAATTTTATTTTGAAAATGTACATTTAAACGCCAGTGACGTCATTATATCGCTTTAGTAACGCCACCGTATGGAGAAATGATCAAATATCCATGTTTGCGAGATAGACACGAGACTCTTAGACTATTTTATTATGACACATGGTGATCTGAATATAGATAAGTTTCTATTAAAAAAAGATTTTTTTAAACTAGCTTTTTATAGTAAAACTAATTTTCTACAACTTTACTTTATGTGTTTTTAGATTTTTTCAATATTAAGAGAGATATACTAAATTTTGTGTTACCCCCTACCTCTAAACCCTCCTTTCCCCTAGTCGATTCTTGTCATGCTTACCATAAAAATGCATTGGCATCGGAACTGAACCAATATGTAAAAATTCAACTTCGTAGGATAAGAGGAAGTGGTTCTAATTCAGCTTGCAAGATTTGACCCGAACATACATACATACATACATACATACATACATACATACATACATACATACATACATACATAAATACATACACACACACATGCATACATACATTGCAAGTTTCTCAGCCTCAACGGATATAATGACGTCACAATATATCACGAGTCGTTTTTTTTTAATACAAATATTTATATATTTTTTATTAATAATTAATGAAAAAATTAAATTGTTAATAAAAAAAAAATTATCATAACATACTTGAAATGAATTATTCTTTCATTTATATATGAATTTGTAGCGATAAAAAATTAATGCAACTTAATTCTCTATTATATGTTATTTTATAATTTTCAAGAGACATTAAAAATGTGTTATAATAATCGACGAATGGATTCCAAATAATATATCTTTGGCATGTTTTTTTTTTTGTCCACAAACATCGATAAAAAATTATGACCAGATAATTTAATATATAAAAAAACATAAAAATTACATTTATTGTATTTTAATTTGCAATAACAATAACATTAAAATACCCGTATTGATTTTTAATATGAGTTAACACAATAATCATTTCCATGTATCTAAAATAATACATTAAGCTTTTATGAATACTATAGAGTCTTTGTCAGGGTAATTTGGTTGTTTTTTTTATATAATTTTTTATTTATTTCATGAACGGTAAATGAATAGTTAATAACTAATAATTTTTTTTATAATGATTTTTATTATAATAAAAATATTGTAATAACAATTACAACATAATTGATTATATATTTTTTTAATTAATGGTGGTCATATGCATCGCAGTATATATTCTATGTGAATTTTTTATTTAAACGAACAAAAAAAATATAATCTAATATCCACGTATCCCACAGACCTATCAAAAATTAGGGTTTTAATATTTTGACACATTGTCTGTAATGTAAGCACAATAAATTTGTATATGATGTTCATTGACTATTTTAATGTGACACTTGGTCCAATTACAAATACAGAACTTTTGAATCAACAACTTTTTATTTCAATAAAAGTTAAGAATGGATATAGCTTTGAATATAGCTTTGCAAATCCTATATGAGGATCGGTGGTGAAGCGTCATTGAGTTTTTTTTAATTTAGAGCACGGTAGTGCGTAAGGCCGAGTTTAAGGGATTTAATTTTAATGAAATGTTTCAAACAAAAGTAACATCTTATTATGTTTTATATTGAACTATTTTATAAACATGTATTTCGACTACAAAGTGGTCATCATCAGTATGAATTAGCTAATTGTAACTATCTCCGGGATATAGAGTCAAATATGTGTTACTCGTAGCACTGGGAATACGTGAAGGAAAATAAATTTTGGATCCGTGTTGGACGACCATGGGGATGCAAACACTACGCCAATTTGATTATGTAATTGATGTTATTATGTACTTCAAGTTCAGTCTGTTTTAAGATTATCACAATATGGGAAAGTGGCTGCCGTATCATACTCTACGCTACTGATTTCGACTCATTTTGATTGAGTGAAACATGTATCAGTTAATATGTAACGATCTATGTAATTAAATCTTCACTTAAGTCTTAAAATCCTTACTAATAACTATCTTAACTTTTCTGGCAAATTTGATTTTGGTACAATAATATACATTGATTTAGTCGATTTCTTTGACCTAGTCTAAGTGGCCGAGCGGTATAAGGCGTTATGTCTGCGCAGTATGCCTACTTAGAAACTGGGAAGTAATGGGTTCGAATCCTGACATCGGCAGTTTGTCAATTATTAGAGAAAAAAAGAAAAAAAGGGGTGGTAAATTGACTAAACTGTCGGCGTATGGACAAGAACGAAGTAACCGGCTATGCTTGAGAAGGTTTTCTACAGTGTCCTTCACGAACTCCAGATCAATACCGGCATAGTTCCTATTATAGTTGGTTGCAGCCGCATATCCTACCACCTGAACCTTTTGATCCTCTTCTTGAACCTTATGGTCGAAGTGTAGCCCGTCCAGGGTAGCCTCTACAATCTATCTATCTATCTATCTTAGTCGATTTATTTGACCCAGTTCGTCTACTATTGTGGATTAGGAAAACTACAAAGTCGACACATCATCTGAAATAGTTTTAAATTAAGACGTCAGATACTTCAAAAGAGTAATATAAAAACATTTAAAATATATGGAAGGAGTTTTTTAATTCCATGTAAAAATTTGAAGAAAGGTTCATGTCAGTTTCACGTCATGAAACAATTAAGTTTTTAGTGATTTCAAATCAGCTCGTTCATGTGATCAAAATCACAAATAAAAATTATAAAGAAAAATATATAAACTAAGTCTAATAAAGATAGACTACAACAATAAAAAAAAATTTGTTCTATTTCCCTACATACAAATTTAAAGCAAAGAAGAGAAAAATCAATTTTTCCTCAACCTGAAAATGTATTCTTTTATTCGAAGATGAAGCACACATACATACAAAAAAAAACACTAAATAGCTCTTTTATATACGTCCCTTTTTTCTCCTATATATATATATATATATATATATATATATACATTTTTTCTTTACGCACGGCAAACAGTTCAGCTATTTTTTTTGTCGAGAGAGTAGCAGCTGGTTTTGAAATGAGTTTACGACGTGGAGGCGGCACACAGTATTAAAAACAGACGCACATACCACACGAAGCGGGGACGTTGAATATAACATTATATGACGGTACATGATGGTGGCCGCCACACCTGTGGGACGAGACGACGACCGTGTGACGTCATTGGTTCATGCGATCACGTGGCCTTCACACGCGCGGGATCGATAGACAAAGTTGTTTCTACATAACGCAATATTACAATAATAGTATGGCCAATTCTGTATATTGTATATAAAAATGCGTAGTTTGAATGTGTAAAAGATACATTTTATGTATGTAGTCAGTCTTAGTATGACTTTTGAAATAGTTTTGGTCTTTTGAGAGTTCTGAACTTGAAAAACTCATAACATTTTAACTATTTATAGGAATATGAATAATCTTTTGCAAT
Organism: Nineta flava; assembly: GCA_963920215.1. NCBI lineage: Eukaryota > Metazoa > Arthropoda > Insecta > Neuroptera > Chrysopidae > Nineta > Nineta flava. The sequence goes on from OY986044.1 coordinate 66,940,547, forward strand.
AAGAACAACGGTAAATTCACAACTATATAGGAGGAGTAATAGTAGCGGAAGGGAGGTCTTGCAAGTAGGCCTTTTTAGGCCTTTTTTACCGATCCCTCAAGGACAAGGAATTTGGTGTGGAAGGAATTTTTGTGTTTAGACTAGGAATTGGTAAGATATGCGTTTGCAGCCGACTGTGATAGGAACTATGCCGATATTCATCTAGAGTTCGTGAAGGAAACTGCAGAAAACCTTCTAAAGCATAACCGGTTCCTTTGTTCGTCGACAGTTTAGTCAATTAACCGCCCCCTTTTTTTTTTCTTAATAATTGACAAACTGCCGATGTCGGGATAATTTGTATGTAAGTTGAATTGGTAGGTTGTGCGATTGCAGCTGACTTTGATAGAAATTATCCCGATATTAATCTGGAGTTTGTGGAAGGAAACTGCAGAAAACTCATAAGCAAAGCCCATTACTTTCATTCTTGTCCATACGCCGACAGTTTTGTCAATTAACCGCTCCATTAATTAAAAAAAAAAAAAATTTAATTGACAAACTGCCGCCGTTGAGAATCAACGCATCAATCTTAAACAACTGGACCACATGGTTTGATAACTATATGGGAAGTTTTTTTCAGTTTCTTTACTGTATTTTCAGACAATTATCCGAATCTCGATACAAAATCGCTGATATGTTTCAATAATGTATGATATTTTGCCTTAACAGAAATGAGGGGTAAAATTAACGGGATTGTTTCAAATTCTATACTTGTTCCTATTCTTCACAACCCTGTATATGCGAAGTATATAGCTTCCAAAGATTCAGTGCATATCTCTTAACTAATTATTGATAAATGAAGAACACATAGTTATTGGATTTTCCAAAAAATATTTAAATTTTGCCTCGAACGCTATATTACGTTCCGAAATGATATTTGGTAACGAGGAAAGATTTACATCATTTGGAACTACATAACACAACCGACAATGTGTTAACAAAAATTGGTTCTAAATAAAGTGTTAATAGTAAGCTACCAAGCATCTCCCTATTTAGCTGTTAATCTGATCAGCAACTTAAATAGTTCAGGAAATAATCAACTCTTGCAGTATCCTAAACTCTTGCAGTGTCCTAATGCAAAAGAAGACGAAGATGAAGATTCGCCGAATACAGCATATGATTAGCTACAATGAAAAAAGAAGACGGTATCGTTGAATTACTGGCATATAATGCTGCATATAATATTCAAGGTAACAGGAGCTACCATTATTCTTATAGATTGAAATATAAATTATTCCAAAATGTCAAAACAATTTTAATTTTTATATACGTTTTGTTATTTTCTTTTTAGAGGAAAACGAAGAAAAAAAGAAAACGTTCATTTGATAAATTTGTCATAATTTTTTATTTATTTTATTTTATTTTTTTTATAAAATAATATTAAACAATCCTTTTTTCATGGCAAGTTAGTTAATAATTCAATTCATATACATAACATGTCAAATTAATGAAGGGTGATTTTTCTGCGGCAAAAACTTTTAATTTAGGGGGCGAAACATGAACAAGTTATGTTTGTAGTGCCAAGTAAAAAGGGGTTAATAATAATTTAAAGAACCACAGAACAGTTCTTCTCCTCTAACTCTCATTCTGTGCAATGAATGAATGAATGAATAAATATATCAGTCACTGTGATGTGATGGCTCTCTCTGTGTGCCTATATATATAATACCTAGTAGATTGCATGGTGAATTATATTTTATTATGTACGATCTGTATATTTATTTCTCGAAATTTACAGTGTGTTCACTGTAAACGTTCTAATTTTGTAAAATATTTATAGCTTTAATAGTTACTATTTGTGAATTAATTATTATTCGTTTTATAACGGATTAGATGTTTCTCCTAGTGGAAGGAAGGCGAACTTCTATTGATCTACATGCCATTTTTTCTATGAAAAAATTTAATGAGGTGCCATGACGTGCCGTTAAAGAATCTGAACTTAATGATTAATGGGGAAAAAAATTGTCCTTTTTTTTTTTGTCAAACTAGCCATGCTGAATAATACTTAAACATGCACTTTTGTCAACGAAATTAAAAACTTTAAACAGTATGCGTAATTGGTACAATGGAGTCTCTCCTATATTGACAGCGACAAGTCAAAAATTCCTGGAATCAAAATAATAGAATACACGACGATAGACGAGCCACTTCACTACTTTTTTGTAAGAAATGGTGGTGATTCAAGATAAGAGAGGTCACGTCACTCTCACTTCGTCACTCAGTAGCTCACAACCGTACGTTTGGTCAGAAAATCGCGAAATCTTTATATCTTTGCTGCGCCATTTGTTACCGTCCAGGCACCGGTGGCCCCGTATTCAATAAACTTACCGTACCGTAAACGAAAAAATAAATTGTTTAAATAAAAATCAGATTTCTAAATTCCTTAATCAATCTCTTGCCTGAATTATTTTGTAACGTGTCATCAATGACACGCGTGCCATTAGAACACAATATTTGACAACTCCCTTAATATTCGAAAAATCGAAAAATTTATAAGAAGTAAAGTTCTAGGTATTAAGTTTTACTGTAATTTTGTTTCTTATCATTTTTTCTGTCACACTAATATTTACAGAAATATTGACGGTTTAAGATTGAAAATTAAATTCCCTAATATCTCTGTACACATTAGAGTTTGAGCGAAAATGATAAGGTGATGAGTTGTAGCAAACATGATTTTCTACAACTTTATTCATGACGCATTTTTCGATTGTTCTAATATTAAGAGAGATTTTATATTTTGTGTTTTCTTCTTTCTTTATGCCCTCCTTTCCCCTTGACGTATGTCATTTATTAATAAAATTGGCTATGCAAATATTAAAATCGTATACGATATTTCATTTTTATCAGCCTAAAATTGTGACCGCTAGAAAGTGATATATGTATCCTAAGGAAATTCGCTAAGTTGAAGCAGCTCCTGTGTATCGTATTTTTTATTTACCATAATTATTAACATGGACAATTAATTTATACCATACAGTCAGTGAATATTATTACAACTAGTAGATACTACATAATCATAAATTTCCTTGTGCCTTGTGTGTTGTCATGGTAACAACAAAATCATTGTCACTTTTAACCCTTCAACAACCCTTTAACGTAGTATTTTATTTATATAAAATATATATACACGCATATCAATAATATTAATAATATTCAAATTAATTTTTAAATAAATCAAATTTTATTTATTTTTATTATTAGTTAATATTATATTATTATTATGATTATGATTATTATTTTATATTAATTGATTTGTAATGTTATTTTTTTATTATTATTATTATTATTGAGAGATTATTATTAGAATATTTTTAATAGAATTGTGGGAATCAAATTTTATTTTCGGGTAAATATTTTTAATACATTTAAAAAAAATTGAATGGGGTTAATTGAAGTTTTATGTACATTTTAATACACTTTTAAGTAATGTCATTTGGATTATTATTATTAAAATATTATGAATTATGGAGACGAGTGTGGTGTGTGTGTGTGTATCTCACGAATAAATCGAATGATACAATTAGGTACATATAGCGTTGAATTCTAGAAATCCCAAATCCCAATAGAAATCCGAACAATCTTGAAAATCTGATTAGTACGATTGCCTTGAGACTGTAAACGCTTCAAAATCATTCACCGAACGAGTTAATATAATAATCAAAATATTTTCAATATGAAAATATGATTAGAATTAATTTTGCAATTGACTATTCTTATGGAAATTCGAATGTCGAATTTACTTTAAATTGTATATTTAGTTTTCAAGCAGCAAATGTGTTCATAGCGTGAAATTGTCACCAAATTAGCGACGAGTAACATATCCTGAGACAATATAAGAGGTATTTTAATAAGAGTAAAGTTAACAGGAATAAATATGAATGAAGGAAATTTTAACAAGAATAATTTCAATATAATTTAAAATTTATTATATTTTAAATCTAGTTTATTTTAATTTAGTTAATTTTCTATTTATTTTTATTTTTGTCTATTGATCTCGAATTTCTATCTATTTCTAATTTTCAAAGAGTAAATTACGACTAGCTAATTTATACTGATGATGACTACATTGTAGTCGAAATACGTATTTATAATACAAAAAAACTGATCTTGGTAAAGGGGGCGAATTTGAAATTTTATTTCAAAAAACCAAGAGTTTTCACTAATTATCATTCGATAATATAAAGATAAACAGAGATATTTAATATTTTGTGTTTGTTTGATACAAATACATGAAATATATTTTTGTTGTAAAAAATTTTGATTGTCGTTTCCATAGTAACTATAAACTATAATCGTTATACCGTTCTATTTTGGCTATTAATAAATTTAATTTTAATTTCATTTTAGTCACACTTAAATTATGACCGCTAGAGAGTGATTTATGTATTCTAAGGAAATTCGCTAAGTTCACGCAGCTCCTGCGTAACGAATTTTTTTCTTTATTCGAATAAAAAAACTTATTAAAAAATGTCTCTACATCTATGAATTCCTTTCACGAACGTTTTTCCGTATCACGTTTCCACACTACTGAGTGTGTGTGTGTGTATGTTATATACAAAATAATAGAAGCGACAATAACATGGATTTGTATGTTCGTGTCCACCAGCCTCATGATGGTAGTTTTGTTAGAACACATGTTTAATACATTACACAAGTACTCGTAAGTAATTTGTATACACTATAATGTAAGGACCATCCAAATAATACCTATACGTATAACTAGCATGTTTATAAATAGTATCTATCTTAGTCACTTGCACTACTAGTTAATGTTTTCTATGTATCTGCTATACAGGCTGTTTCATAATCATGTTTCGTAAAACATCTTGTAAACATTGATGTCGAAATACTTTGTCTTCGAAATTTAACCAATCTGTCCAGAAAACGTGATGAATATATACTTTTTCATGAAGTACATTAAACGTCTGAGAGCTATAGAATTAAAAAAAAACTTATAAGGGTCAGGAACAAGAAGTGTATTATTTATAGGATAATATTTCCTGAATCGATTTTAATTAGACGTTTTATTCTTGAAAAATTTGGTGTGAGTTGCCAATCTTTCTACACAGATCATTTATACTCAATTTGGATATATTATTCATACTCGTTCTGTACGCAAGGTGGCACTGCCTCTTGACTCTCGGTGTCTTAGATAGAATACAAAAAAACCCCACCCTTCTAGCATGTATAGAGTAATAATGGTATTTTTGAGAGATTTTTCCCATATTAGGGCGCGGCGGGTTGCGTTTGGATAAGTTTTCTGATTTTGAACTTATTCCGGGTCAAATGCAAAAAACCGCATCCTTATAGAATTTCTAGAAGTTGGTTAGATTTTGTATGAGTGAGTAGGTCATTGAGTCAGTTACACAAAAGGCTCTATATATTATAGGACTCGTTCTGCTCGTAAAGGGGTTCCGTCTCCTTGATCTCTAGGGTGTCCTTCGGAGCATCCAATTATATATCTAGCCTTCACCGTTCTAGCATAAATATGAATAAGGAAAGGTAAGTCCGTTTGAAGTTATTCTGCGTCGAAGGCAAAAAACCGCATCCTTCTATCATGTCTAGAGGGTTAGAATTTGTATAGTCAGTCAGTGAGTGAGTGAGTTACACAAAGAGCTATGTATATTATAAGACTCGCACAGCTTATAAGAGGGCTTCAGACTCTCGGGGTTGCCTTCAGCCTTGGCTTCATATCCTTGAACCAATGCAAAAAACGCACCTTTCTAGCATGAGAGTAGTAGCATGATAGTAGTAAGGAACGTATTTTTGAAAGGGGTTTTTCCTTTTCCGGGAGAGTTGCATTGGGAAAATTAATGTTTGCCAATTTTTGCTATAGATTTAATAGGTTAGAATTCGTATACGTCAGTAACTTACACAGTGCTTTACACAAATGGCTGTATATAATATTACAATTAAAAAATTGTAATAAATTTATTCGAAAAAAACTGAAAAACCAGTCTAGCGTTTCCTTTTCGACATATCGTGTACACATGCATTTAGGTCAATGGTCAAATATGAAATTTTTGGCTTAAGGGGGTTAGATAACGTTAAGATTGATTCAGTGCAAACTCAATACCGATATTTTTGACCATATGCCTCTATATTACATAATATCTTATTGTAGTCCTTATTTAAGTCTATATATAGAATGCATTTATTTCGAAAAATGTATCTCTTTCTACAATTACGGAATATAATTTTACAGCATCTCGTGTATGTGTAGCTACTCTATCGTTAAAGTTATCGAGAACGAGATGAATCAACGTTAACTCCATGATGTTGTAACAGGAGTACATAAGTTTATGGTATATAATATATATATATGTTGTCTATACACATACCATAGATACGATATATTATAAATGTATAAAGGCACTGGCTATATGAATGCACTCTTCAATATATTAAACGTTTACACGATTGTATACATACTGTTCTATTTATACATATATTCTGTAATTGGAAAACGTTATATTTTACATTAGCCCCTTTAAATCGTTCGCCCTGTAATGAATGAATGTTTATTTGCCTTGTTCAATTGTTCGCCGAATACAGTCGTCAGCCAATTTTTTTAAATTTTATTGTTCATTTGGGTCTTAACCAAAGAGGCTGTAGAGGCTGCCCTGGACGGGCTACATTTCAACCATGAGGTCCATTGTGATGCCTAAGGATGTGAGGATGTGAGTGGAGTGGAAGCAATTTTTGTGTATAGACTAGGAATTGGTTGGATATGCTGCTGTAGCCGACTATGATAGGAACTATGCCGATATTCATCTGGAGTTCGTGAAGAAAACTGCAGAAAACCTTCTCAAGCATAGCCGATTACTTCGTTCTTGTCCATACGCTGACAGTTTAGTCAATTAACAGCCCCGTTTTTCTTTTCTTAATAATTGACAAACTGCCGATGTCGGTATTCGAACCCATAACCTCCCAGTTTCCAAGTAAGCATACTGCGCAGACATAACGCCTTAGACCGCTTAGTGAATTGACAAGTTATTTAAACTGGATTCCAATTCATTGAAATCAAGTAATGTCATATTTCAATTAATCCAGTCGAACGAATTTCAATCTTCATCCAGCAGAATGCATCATATAAACAATTTTTAATGAAACATAATGTACATTAGCATACATAAACTCTTCAATGCTCTCTATATGTGTACCTACCTATACATAGTGTATCATTCTATAATGACATCGTTTGTTAATCGCTCTGGGATATTAATCATAGCTACCTATTGTTTGCTTGAAATTTACCCAGATGATGAAACATGTGAATTATGTATCATACACATGTGTACAACATGATGCATATACATAACATACATACATGAATACATACATATATAACATGCACAGATATGTATATGGTATACGTCATATTCGTCATATTATCATCTCATCGTCATTATAATCATAAACAATGTTATTTAGAAAAATGACATTAACATTTTTTTTTTAAACATTTTAATGTTTATTTTACTTTAAATGTTTTGATCAATTTTTATTGAAGGTTTTACATGGTTTATGTCGTTTCTCTAATAGGAAATAAAATATTAATAAATTTTTTTATTAAGTGAATAAAATAATTATTTCTATTTTTCTATATTCATTTTTAAAATGAGAAAATTATTGCATTTACAAGAAATTGGATAGGTATGTAGTAAAATATTTGATAGTAATAATATACAACCTCTGTACCTTTTTGTACCTTGGAACAAGAACAGTCAATGTCAAAAAAATTATCAAAATAATGTTTATATGGTTAGAAAGTTTAGATTTTGAAAGTTTTAGATTTTGAAAACTGTAAGAGATAGTGAAAAAATGATGAGAGAAGACCCCAGGTAAATTTTTCTTTACGTCTCATAAATTCAAAATTGCAAAACCTTCCAAGGATACAGCCGTTTTCTTATAGCTATATAGTTTTCTGCCGGCTATTCGATCTCTAATATAGTTTCAAAATTTTAGAAATAAATTATTCGTCAATAGATTAAAAAAAAAAAATTGACGTTTTAAACTGGCAAAATTATCTAATCGAATTTTTTGAAGCAGGGACAAAGCCAGTTTTTATCAGCTAGTAACATATGTGTAGGTAAGGTAGTAAACAAATCAAACTATGTTTTTAAAATTTTCGAAAAAACTAAGATTACCATTTATTTTCCTCGATTTAACAAATTCTTAGAAATCCCCTAAAACTGGGCGTAAGAGTTTATGCAAAATATATCTTTACGAATACCTTTTGTAATATAAATATCTTTGCAATATAAATAGAAAGTATAATTAACCTCTGCATAAAGTAGAATACTTTATGCAGAATTATTTTACATTAAAATTTTTCATATTTCTCAGCGCCCCCACCAATTCTATTCCATTTCAATTGTGTATATGTAGAACTAAATCAAAATTGTTATTTGATAGAACACTTCAAAAAAAGAAGACATATTATATACTAAATACTGTCACTCCATTTGTTTTAACCTGCCGCCGGTCATACAGAAAAAATACCTACCGTTTAGAAAACACTTAAGGAGTATTTTTAGAGTAAAGTATACAGAAAACATGATAAATATTGTGCAGTCTTTAAAAATGATACGTGCATAAAGTAATCACAAAACAAAGATAATAGATAAAATAAATATAAATATAAATATTTACATATCGCCCTCTCTTTATTGTACAAAATAATGTTGACATTAAATAATGCATCATGCAGAGTGAAAAAAAGTATGCTGTTACATAAAAACAAAAAAAATATTTATATTCATGTTAAATTATGCATATTTTAAATTGCATTTATATATTTTATATAGTATGTCTATTGTAAACGCAATGCTTAGTATTTTATAATTGCTGTAAACCAACCAAAATTTTCCACGAAAGATAATTATGGCGATAAATTTATAACGCATATGTAGAAATCTCAATTTTAAATTTTGGTGAGACTTGACACTCGTGGCAATCGTCCTGCATAGATGAAGCTCCTCCTTATGTAAAGGAAGGTTATTCAGGTCAGATTATGAAAGTCGCTGATGCGTAATGGTTACAATAGGTGCGTATTATTTTCATGGTCGTTAATTCTTGTGATACAATAGTTGTATTTTATCCTAGAGTTATGAGAGAACTCATAAATCCAAATTTTGCCCCAAAATTCCGAGAACAATTATTTGTATTTTATAAATACGTATTTCGACTACAAAGTAGTCATCATCAGTATGTATTAGCTAATCGTAACTATCTCCGGGATATGGAGTCAAAGATAGGTATGTGTAACTCTTTGCTAATTTTTGGTGCGTGTCTCACCTTGGTTACGATTGGTTAATTCATACTGATGATGACTACTTTGTAGTCGAAATACGTAATTATAAAATATACAAATATTTATTCTAGGAATTGGGGCAAAATTTGAAATTTAATGTTAAAAAACCTAGAGATCTCTTTGATTATCTTAATAATCTTTATATTTCCAAACCGTTTTTGTAATACAAAAATTTAAAATATTTTAAAGTTTTTTTATTTATATTTATTTACAATTATTCAATGATAGTTTTTTACTGTCCTCCAACTATTAATGGTATTAATCTTTCACAATAATATCCAATCGTATGCATTCAAAATGACGACTTACGTCACAGAAAATTTAAAAACAAATGCTGTTCATGCAAAGAATTAGAAAATTTAATGCATAACCAATACTTTTTTCCCTGCTAAATTTACAGAAAAAAGTGTAGAAAATAAACTTAAACTTGGTTTTATATGATAGACTTAAAAAATTTTCGATTATGCACTTAATTTTTGTGTAATATAAAAAAAAAACACTTTCAGTCATTTTTTGAACAATTGGTATTTGCGATTATTTTAGTGCGATTCGGTAGTTTAATGGCATCTAAAGGTTGGCAACCTCTTGTCAATTGTATGTAAATTTTAAAGAAATAGTCACACAACGTCTATATATAGACTGCCACAAGCCTGCTGTAGGACTGCTACACTCCTCCAAAGTGAATTAAGATATATTCAAGTTAGCTAATATTTACAGTTTGTGTTATATTATTTATATAACAGTGTTTGAATACATATTTTAATAACAGTATTGGAATTTAAGGTAGTTCCAACACTGTCTTGTATAATCAGGGCAAAAAACCGGTTTATTTTTATTATAGAACAAATATGTAAACACCAATCCAAAATTTTAAACTATTATATTTCGAAATTAAAACGGTAAAACGCGATATTTAAAAAAAAAACATTTATTTAATAAATATTTATTTACTTTACTATCCTAGTTTTTTTTTTTTAATTCTGTCGAGTTTTTTTTTTAAATACAACATATAATAGTTGGGCGGCATGAAGTTATACATACTTCTAATGAGAGAGAGTGAGAAAGAATGATTACTTTGTTATTAATTATCTCGCGTTCTAAATGGTCAAAAACTCTGAAACTTGGGTATTTATTAGAAAACGTTATTTTTAGCCTGTGAAATAAAAATGAGCAAAATCTGTCGAAAAGTGATTTCATGCTGGAAACTCCCTTAATACACATATTATCTTCATGCACATCCATACAGCCAAATGTGGCCTGTAATGGTCACTGTATATAGAGGTTATATAATTCATGTTACTTTATTGTAGTCTTTATGTTGAGGGGAAACAAACCGCACATATATGATTGTTAAATATTGGGTTTAGTAATCAATTGTTTTACAAAATTTTAACACATCCACTTCTAAACTTTATATTACATTTCATTTTTAATTGTGTTGTCTGAAAACGGTGAATTAAAAAAGTTGATATGAAAAATACTATATTTTATGGTATTTTATCGATCTTACTTTCTTATGCAGGTGAGCTAACTTATGTATAAATTATATGTAGAATTTGGTTTCAATTTTTTAACATGTCAATAGTGGAATTTTTTTTAAACATTTTAATTCAAATCTTTACTCAAATTCTTTAAATATTTCTAACGATACGAACCAAAATTTGCCTATTTTATGCACACAATTTCCAATCTAATAGTAGTAAAAAGATCTTAATTGCAATGTAAAATTGCAAGTAAACTTATATCAATATGATTTACTTAGGAATAAAGGGGATTGCTTTGAAACTTGAACAACTTTTGTAAATTATAATCATAAATTAAACAAAACATTTTATTTATAGAGTGTTCATTTGAAAAGTTTCCACCTAAATATTTTTTTTAAATATGCATTTTAGAGAAAAATGTTTTGAACAAAAGTAGTTTGTATTTATGAGATAATCATTTTTTGTGTTTAAAGATTTTTCCTATCATCGTTTAAAAGATGTACCACACGGCCGCGGATACAAGAAACAAAAATATAATTATTCCATTATGTTTTCCCTTTTAAAGTAACTTTTGTTTGAAAAATTTTTTTCAAAAATGCATCTTTAAAAAAAATTATGTGGAAACTCTTCAAATCCACACACTGTATAACGAAATGAATATGTCAGAGTGGAAGAAAAGGTGATTCCAGTATCTGGAACCTATTTCTGAAATGAATTAATAGACACAATTTGGTATTCCAACCAAGCTTTACTTTTCCAAATAAATAATGTCAAATACACTTTGTTGATAGTTACTGAGGTAACAACATGTAGTTACCTAAATAACAAGGGGCATACGTAGGGATTCCTCAAAGGTATCTAAATATGAAAGTATATTGAGATTTATTAGCGCTACATTCATTCACTACATACTCCTTCCCCTACCATTGAACAAAGAAAAACGTAAGAAAAAGGTTGATCTCAAAACATTCTTGTTCAGAAGGAAAAAAAGTTCTAGAAATATATTTTCAGCATTCAAATTTAAATGAATTGTTTTTATTTTAAACAGTAGCCGCACAACCTTCCATGGATGGAAGAATTGTCGGTGGTCAAAACACTACAATTACAGAATATCCGTATCAAGTATCTCAGGAACTAAATGGAACGCATAGTTGCGGTGGTTCCATTCTTAGTCCGAATGTTATTTTGTTAGCTGCACATTGTACCGTTCATATAAGAAATCTTAATTCCATGAAAATTCGGGCCGGATCAACGATAAAAGAGTTTGGCGGTGTTGTTCGAGAGGTTGAAAGAGTATTCAATCACGAGTTATGGGATGAAAGGGCTGTAGATTATGATGTTTCTTTGATTATGGTAAAGTTAGGTTGTTTTTCTCTTAAGGTAACATTCACTAATTCATTTACAATTTAGCTTAAAGATCCGTTACCATTATCAACAAGAATTCAGCCAATCAAACTTCCAGACAAAAATGATTATTTGAATGGTCAAGAATGGGCAGTTATCACAGGATGGGGTACTACTAGTGTAAGAAAATTTTAATACCCAGTATATGTAAATATACAAGGTATATTAAGTTTAGTCCGGACATTGTCACGCTTGTAAATATTGATCGCAGGAATGTTTAGCATAGGTTTTCATAAAATGGTCTACTTCACGATAACACGATAACTAAAAAACGAAAAGAGATAACCAGCTGAAATTTTCTATGTGTATTCTAGAGCTAATACCTAAGGTCAAGTTCTTGATCGGCCGAATCGTACCATGTTTGGGCAAAATGGGAAAAGCGGTCCATCTTTGGAACCCTAAGAGATAGAACAAATATGTAAAGAAACAAACAACTTTTGTTATAAATTGTATTCATAAATTAAGAATATACCGGGTATTTAAGCAATTAACTCAGTTAGTTGATATTTTCGCTTGTTTTAAATAGATATTCTAGATGTTTGTTAATTGTGTTTTTTTTTGTAGGCAGACGAAAATACATTGCCAGTTTTGTTACAAATAGCTTATGTACAAATTGTCGAACAAAAAATTTGTAATGAATCTTATGCAGGCCGGATTACGCCACAAATGATATGTGCTGGATTGTATGCTGTCGGCGGTAAAGATACATGTAGAATGGATTCAGGTGGCCCATTAGTTTCTAATAATAAACTACATGGTATTACATCATGGGGTCGTGAATGTGGTGCAAAATGGTCTCCTGGTGTTTTCACTCGTGTTACAGCAATTCGTGAATGGATTCGAGAAAAAGTCAATTTGTAAAACTTTGCAAAAACCAATATCGTGAAATAAATGGTACAACATTTGTTCTTACTCTATTAAATATCTTAACTAAATATTATAAACTTATTTGTATATTCCTAATTACCATTGTTTTATAATTTTAAGGCGTCAAAAGTTCTAGCACTTTTGATCCGAATCAATTTGCTCTAGGAAAAATAAGTATTATGAAATAAGAAAATTATATTTAACAAACCAAAAATATTTTGTCACGGATTGTACATATGTAATATATGATATAGTAAAAACTTTTTCAACAGAGTGTATTCCTTTGTTCTAAAGTTTCATTGGCTGCAGTAATATAAGATTTATCTGGTGTCGAGGGTTGGTCCAGCCTCTCTCAGTCTACTTTCAGCTACCCATATATACTACATATATTTTATACATATACCCAGCATCCAACAACCAAGGAGTCATATGCCAACCGAATACGTTACGTAGGTACTTCTTCGTATGCATACACACACACTCACACACACACATATATATATATATATATACATAATAGGGAATATGCATGAAAATTTTTTTTTCACTTGAATTGAAGCATGTTTACTTGACAAATATCAAGGTAAAATTACTTTTTAAATAACTTTAAAAATAAGCGAGATATGAATGATTGAAATTCCCGATTAGACAAAGAGGGTGATAGCCCTCTTGATATGTTATGTGATGTCATATTACACTTTCACCATTTAAAATACACGTAAAACTCCGTTTTTAGTATTTTTGCAAGAAAAAGACAGATAATAATCTTTAAAAGCTTATAGATTCCTTGATATTTGTCGGATTTTAATTTTGTTTTTAAATATTATTACAGTATTAACAGTATTATCATATTCTGAAAGTAAATGTGAAAAAAAATGTTCATGCATATTCCCTATTATATATATATATATATATATATATATATATATATATATATATATATATATATATATATATATATATTCGTTTATTTTCCAAGTGAAATTGTTAAAGATAATTTTGTTGAGGCTAGTCACGATATATTAATTGTATAATTCAATACAGAAACAAAATTATATATTTTATTGATAACTGTTTATTGTAAAAGGGAAATATGATGTGTTTCTGTCCGAATTGTTTGGAGAAAACTATTAGAGATAATGATGAGAGAAAACTAGCCCAGATCTTATAAAATACAAAAAAATAACTATTCAAAATGTCTAAATTAAAAAAAAGAAGTGAAAATATCGATTAACTGAGTTAATTGCTAAAAATGCCCGGTATATCCTGAATTTATGTAAAAATGTTTAGCACAAAGCGCTCACAGTTTTAATCTGATTGGAATGCAATTTAGTATTTTAGGCGCTTTTGATATTTGAAAGGTCAAGTTCGTTAATGGGTAAAATCTGACAAGGGGGAAGGGGGGTGTAAAGGTAGGGGGGGCAAATAAAATTTGGCATATCTCTCTTAATATTGGAAAAATCGAAAAATGCATAAGACATAAAGTTGTAGAAAATTAGTTTTACTATGTTTTTGTCTTACCATTTTTTCTGGTACACTAATATACAATTTAAGATTGAAAGTTGAAATCCTAAATATCTCTGTACACATTGGAGTTTGAGAAAAATAATAATTTAATGAATTGTATCAAATATGATTTTACTCTACAAGTTTACTCCTTATACATTTTTCGATTGATCTAATTAAGAGAGTAATTTTATATTTTGTGTTTACTTCTTTCTGTGGACCCCTCCCCCCCCTTTTCCCACTTATGTCATTTATTAATTAAATAAGCCCAGAAGACATCAAAATCATATCAGATACGACATTGCATTTTGATCTGATTCAAATTATGACCGCTGGAGAAGTGCATTAGGTATTCTAAGGAAATTCTCTAAGTTGACGCAGCTCCTTCATAACGAATTTCTTTATATTGTATATGTATATAGAGGTAAGAAATAAAACAAATAAAACCATATGATAAACGAATATTTTTATAAAAGTATATTACAAAGTTCAAAGATTTAGAACGTATATAGTATTGTTACATGTATGGTATTATTACTTATGTTTTTAACAACGGTACACACGTTATTTCATAAGTTCTAAGTACTTATATTCACCCGCTTGGGAATTAAAATATGATTATTTTATTAAGGGGAGTTTAGTTTTTTATTTATTTATTTTTTTTGCTATGTAGCATACTCCAGGGTAATAATTTATTTTAGCTATCTAAACTAAATATACTTTTTTATTACATATAATAATGTATGGACGATTAAATTTGATATTATTTAATATTTAACATATGTTTACTTAAAAATTGGGAATTCAATTTATATTGGTTAGCCTACAGGAATTTTCAGTTAGATTCTGTATATATGTAATATATAAGGGTATAATATTTTCAGTTTCGACTTTGTAAGGGTAAAAAAATATCGCAGAAAAAAAATTGTTAGTATAACTGTTCATAAAATGACCTAATTAGTTCATTGTCATATATGTGCCCGTCAACATGATAACTCAAAACTAGTGTTTCACTGAAGCTACGAGGTAACTCCGCCACGCCTCGGCCGAGGTAAATTTATTAAAAGTAAATTTTTTTTAAATAAAATAAATAATAGAGTAACATGTAATTACATTTCAGATTTTGCCCCAACTCCTAGATTTATTTGTATTTTATAAATACGTATTTCGACTACAATGTAGTCATCATCAGTATGAATTAGCTAACCGTAACTATCTCTGGGATATGGAGTCAGAGATATGTTGCTAGTTACTAATTTGGTGAGACAGTGTTTCAGTGTGACACACAACAAATTAGCAACGAACTCAATAAGGTCCGATCCTTTTTGGGAAAACATCAAGAAGGTCTTATAACGGGCAGCATCATGCGACAGTAAAACTGTCGATAAAACACAAATGAAGAACGAAATCAATTAAATTCCCCTTGCTTCTAACGATGGAAAGCTGAGATATTACGATCCAATTGTAAAAACAAAAAAAATCACAACTTTATTCACCAAAAATTTCAAAGAAGCGATTATTCAATATTATAAAAAGAGTGTCTTCTAAAAATGTTGTTGCATTTTTGTTTATTGAGGTTTCTGCTTATATATATTGGAGATTTCCAATTAATTCAAAAATTACAATAACGATTTTTTATAACTGGGCTTTATTAAGAATCGCGCCTTGTTAGACGACAGCACATTAATCATAATTATTTCTATTCAAACTTGACCGAAATAGAAGTTATTAAATAAAGTAAAAACTAAGTAAAGACAACAAAATAATTAAACTTAATCACGTTTAATTAAATAACGTGTTTTATATACAATTCAAAATTTTATTAAGCTTCACTTAATATTCAAAATCGAATTGAATAACAATATTCATACACATATATTTTATGAATTGTTTTAAACATATTATATATTTGTATTTTAAATTCTGTTAGTTTCTAATACATATTTATACCTACATTTAAAGAATATACCAGGTATCAATTCAGTTTTGCCACATTAAGACGTAATATATTATATTAAAGTAGAATCAATTTTGTTTCATTATCCATAACCGATGTAGGGTTCTTACCTAATTTTTACATTTTGTGATCACATTATGTTAAAAACCCATTTTCGATCCTTGGTGTTTATGTACTCGATGTATCAAAAATGTAAATCGATCTTATCATATGAAAAACAACGAAGCAATTGCATGAGAAATATTTATTCTACTAAACGAAAGCAGCAATTGTAATACACTTTTTGCTGTACTGAAACGCAACAGCTACCGAAATTTTATGAATAACAAGTTAAAATAACAACTAACTGAGGTAACTGCTTAAATACCAATGAGATTTTTATATTTGGCATGGAAATGCCAAATGCCATGTTTATAATGCATGGAAACATTGATAAAATTGACACAGTGTATAAATCAAATACAAATACGTATGAATATGATTCTGTATTTGACAGCGAAGCATATTATTATTTTATTCAACTCCCCATTTTCTGACTAACAACATTTTCTAAGAAAATTTATTCTGAATATATATATATATATAATATATATAATATATATATATATATATATATATATATATATATATATATATATATATATATATTTGTAATATATATATATATATATATATAACTTTCATTCCACTTAATTTTAGCAAAATCCACCACATAAACCACTAAATAAAACTACCCCTTCAATAATACTATTAATTTTATTCGTTCGTCATAAACATTAAACCAAGGCGAAACCGTCACAAACACTTTTGAAATTATTATAAAATACAAATCTTAATCATAATAATAAATAATGAAAACTATTATTTTATTGATCGATCTAAATTTCAATTGAAAGTTAAGTGTGAGAATTATTAGAATTGCGGTGGATAATCATCGACTGTACCTATATGTTGACGAATCCATTGTTTTCAGATGAATCACTATTTTTAGGTAGATGATTAATTATATACAATGATAACAAAGCTAAAGAAATCGTTTAAGTTAAAATTTTAAGTAAAAATACTACGAAATGAACGAAAATTTTGTAGAATTTTCCTCACTTAACGCTTAAACTACTGTGAAAATTCAAAAATAATTTACTAAGCCATTAAGATATTGCAATTTAAAAATTTTGTCACTTGTCATTTCAATTACCATGAAAAACCTACGAAGCGTCCCTAATTTTCAAATTATATTACTTGAACTCTATATAGAAACAATTTTGCACAATTTATTAACATTCACTAAACGGTTGTTGAGAAAAAGAATTAAAATAGAAATATAAAAATTTATCTTTGTCACTTGTACGTATATGGTATAGAAAGAAATAAAATATATATTTTTGTTGATTTAAATTATAGGTACATTCACTACAAAAATTTTAAGAAATTAAATTTTTTTCATATGATTTTTTATTTCTCATTCAATATTCCTGGTACAATTTCATATTTTATAGAAGAATAGGGGAGTTCCACATCGATTTTGTAAGCTTCAGTCGAAAGATACTAGCAAAATTGTCTCATCGTCTAGTCGAATAAAAGTTAATACTCAAATTTTAATTTTAATATTAAATGCTCTAGCAGTTATTATTTGGTGAAAGATCCAGAGAATTCAGGGTGTAGCATTGGAAGGCGTACTATTTCATGGCTCAAGAATCAGAATTTGGAAGAATGGATTACAAAGTTTCATGCTTTCATTGAAATTTATTGAAACGTTCCATGCTTGCGCATCAAAAGTAATAATTTCCAATATGGCAATTAATTTTTGATAGGAGATATGTGTTTTACGAAGAAGGAGCTGTTTTAGAAGGAGCTGTGAAGTATATCTAGTTCACAGACTCACATCCACAAAAATAGCAACAGAAAACATAAAGTTTAATAAAAATATGGCAATGATCTGTCTACATCTGATATACAAAGTAAAATTTAAGCTCAAACATCTGGAATTACGCTTTATAACAAAAGACTATATTGTATATGTATATAGTACTTTCACACACTGCTATGAGTTTTCTTCATATACATCTGTGCTTATGTAAAAAGAAAACTAAACAATTCACGCTTTGATAATTAACTCATTATATACAGGATGTTTAAGGGTACCAGTCAAAAGCTTGTGGGGTGTCAATTAGAAGATTAAAGAATTTCAAAAGATTCAAAAATCATGGCATACACTGAACATTAATAATAAGCCCGACTTGACCGATTTTTCATTTTAAATTTAATATTTCACAACTCAAACAATGAATGGCATTATCAGTACAATATGTAAATATTATGAAATAAATATATCAATATCATACAATCAGCATACCATATTATAATCCGGCTTAAAAATGAGATGTCAATTCAAAAACATAAAATTTGACTTTATAAATAACAATTTGAAGACAAGAACAACCGGTTGTGATTTAATTTTATCACCCACATGTATATGTAACCAACGACGAAACCAATCCCCTTCGCAAAATCTATGTATAACCCTATACGAATAAATTTTACTACCAACTATATAGAACTAATAATAACCCCAGATTTACATTATAGTGTTTAAATCTTTACCCTTGTCTAACTTTAAATATATTTGTATTTTACTCTATATACATACGTGTACAGGATGTTACAAAATAAGATGCCATTCTTGAAGAGAAACAAAGAAATCAGATTCCTATGACGAACAATACATTCATTGTTTTAAATATGTTACTCGATATTCAATAACGAAAAACATTTTCTTCGTAACTGTAGCGATATTTTTTAATTGCATTTATGAATTGTTATTATTTTTATGTGTAAATTACCAAGGTTGTTAACATTCACAGCAACCGTGATAATAGAGGGAAGTTATAGTTGAAATGCCACAGATAAAAATGAAGAACAAATTTATAATAATAATTTAATGATGAAGCGACACCGCTACATAACAAAAAGTATCTACGATTGATATTTGTTCGGAGGACGACTCAAAAAAAATTTACGATCCTGTTTGCCATAGTCATGTGGACTTATAAAATGCTCCTCACAAAAAATTTCAATAGATATTTTTTTAAAGGGTAGTAGGCTAGCGATTATCTAGTAGGCTAATGCTGTGAGCCGAGACAAGACAAGAGTAGCATGTCTCTTGTATTGTTTTTACAGTTGAAGGTCAAAACCACCCAAAATGATTTGCTTTGGGTTTAGTAAATTTGTACAGATTGAAAATCTATAGAGATAGCAAGAGAGTACCATCGTCTGTTTCTGGCATATTTGTCGAAAATCAGGATTATAATTTTCATCTCGCCTGTTGCTGACTTATTCTCGTCCCGTCTTGTTTCTTTCGTCTCTCGTGCCATCACTATAGAGGGCAAAATATTTTATCGAATTAATAAATAGCTTTAAAGTTATCTAAAATTGTCTACAGAAATTTGAAACGTTATAATTTTAAAAAAAATTCAGGCCTGTAGTTTTGGGTACTCTATAAAATCCACACGATTCTTATTTCCATGAATAGAGTAGGTTAATTCAACACGTACCGAATCATTCGGTTTTATTCGAAATATGTTTTTGTAGCCCAAATGGTTTTACCACAAATAAACCGTAAAATTTTTCAAAAATAATACCACTTTTGCTAAAGAATAGCATTATGAGTTTCTTTGACACAAACAAATATATTTATTGCCAGATAGTTTTTGTCCTGGATTTTTTTTAACCCCGATGCAAAAAGATGGGTGTTAAAAGTTTGAAGCCTATGTGCATCTACCTGTCTACCTGAGGGTCTGTCTGTGGCATCGTGCCTCTCGCGGGACCCGATTAAAATATAGATTTTTTATTAGAATGTGGTTCATAGTATTGTTTGATAAAAATCAGATCAACATTATTATTTTACATATAAATTTGGTGGAGGTAACGGGAAGTATATAATATATGTTTCATATTATTAAAAATCCCTAATTTTTAATATTACTTGTTTTTGATGCGGGCTTTGTTTGTCTAAACTAAAAACACATGCCATTTTGTTGACATTAGAACGAGTGTTC
Organism: Nineta flava; assembly: GCA_963920215.1. Classification (NCBI taxonomy): domain Eukaryota; kingdom Metazoa; phylum Arthropoda; class Insecta; order Neuroptera; family Chrysopidae; genus Nineta; species Nineta flava. The sequence goes on from OY986044.1 coordinate 66,961,172, forward strand.
ATGTAAAAGAAATTTTCATCACTTACCAATATTTCGTATCTCAAAAACGTATCTCTTTTTTTGTGCATGAAAAATGCTTTTTCTATTTTTATACAAATTCTCTTTGCATGCAATCTCGGGTGTGATTAACAGATTTGCTCTACAAGTTGCCACATATTTATGTGCTATTTGAAAGGATTCTATATATGGGTTCTAGTATATAATTTTCACCAACAAAAAATTGATCAGAAAGTGTGGAGAATGGATGTGAAAACGTAGAATGGTGCACTTGTTTTGTTCATGAACTTGTGACACTTTGTATAATGTATATATGCATGCAACACAGTCTCTGAAAATGCCTTCAAGTCGTAAAAGAAATTACACAGTGCGAAAAAAAATGTCATCAAGTAAGGAATTCAAATTATTTTATATTCAATGTGTTATGTTAAATAATGGATATTAAGCATTAAATAATTCTATATGAAGAGTAAGTATTTGGTGGAGGCTTTGGGAAGGGAACATTAAATATATGTATGTGTGTTCAATGAAAATTTTTTGACTTTTTTTCAAACCTCAATAACGAATATTGAAATTATTCCTATTATATTGACAGGCTATCCTATATTTAGTGAAATGTTCTTCTTTTTTGATAGAAATAGTATTCTCGGAATTGATAATTGCAAAAATTTTACGATCAGAAGGTAGAATCTTGTTTTGACAACTATTAGGCTCTGTTCTACCGCTAGTCTTCAGATCTTTCATTGGATCACCAGCCATTATGTATATCATATCATCTTCAACTATAAACTTAAACTATTCTATTTTTAATCCAATAAACAATTGTTAAAAATAAAAACTACGTAGAACTGATATAAATGAATTGTAGTAGATTTTTACTCCGGAAAAAGGGTAGTTTCTTCAATAATTTGAAATCTCTAATTTATTTATTTATAATTTGGCCTCTGGTATTTAAAAAAGCATGATCGTGAATGGGTAAAATTGGTCAACGGGAAAGGGAAGCTCAGATTGAGAGGTAACCACAAAATTTGGAATATCTCTCCTAATAAAAAATTCATTTGAAACATTAGGGGATTAATAAAGCATAAAATTATAGAAAATATATTTTATTAAAATTAATTATATTTTACTACAATTAATTATTATATACAATTAATATAGGGATTTTCTTAAGTATCTTCAAGTAAACAAATTCCTTTTATCAGTGTAACTATTTTATTGACAGAAACATTTAAGACTTTAATGTCGTAATACTTATAGTAATGAATATTTATACTGTCACCCTGGTAACTTGTTTTTTATTCATTGAAAGGGGTTTTTCTCACATGCGAGACTTTTAGCAAGCGAAGGAAATGTTTGATGTATTGTTAGGGATGACCCTGTACTGCGTACTAGATCTTGGACTTCAGTATCTAGGCACCTAGACACCTAAGTGACATAGATGTGTCACCAAGATATTCTTTGCATCCACATATAAAGTTTGTTGGTGGATTCGAAGAGTATCTTAGTGACGCATGTATTGCACTTGCAGGGTCATTCATAAAACTACAAAAAACATCCCAGTATATTTGTTTCGAATGTGAGAAAAATCCCGTTCAAAGGCAATGCACATTAAAATTTTGTAACTAGATTGCACAATACTTTACAATCCGACTACTATAAACATCAAATACATTGATTGTAGATTATCAAGTCTATTTTAAATCCAATTTTCAAAGTTTTACTAGACTTGATTAGGCTCAGCCATATTAGATGTAGCGTACATAAAAAACTTGAATCAAACCTAATAATATATCTAAAAGTGCAGGCATTTTAAAATTTATGAAGTCAAAATAAAATTATTTCACACGAATACACATTATATAACATCTTTCACAACTTTAAAAAAATAAAAAGCTTTTAAAAAACAAATTTTATTTTTCAACAAAATCAAATTATCTATATTGACATTACAGTATATATATATATATATATATATATATATATATATATATATATACAGATATATAGTGGAACTGTGTACATATACAATCATAGTATGAGACAAAACTACATTAATAATGTTAATAGTAAAGTGAGGAAAAAGATAAATAAACTTTCACTACTTCCTCCCCTAAACATATTTATTTTGTTGTCGAGTCGAAGAACACTTTAATATGATAATTTAATAATGAAAAGTTAATATTACTTTAAGGCAATAAAGGGTAATCAACTTTAAGTAATTGTTAAATTAAATAACAATAATTTACGCATATGTTAACGCGAATTGATATCGTATATAACGTGTATATTTTAGTATAGAAAAGTACACCTAAGTTACTGCCTGCTGTATATGAAGTGTTAAGTGATAATGTATGCGAGTTTAGAAAATATATTCTCTTATACACCTACTATTTTCATATTGATGCCATTATCATCTCATTTATATGTTATAAATAATATTTAGTTTTGCGATGAAGGATTTCATGATGATACGAAATTGTTTAAAATCGAGACGAGAGTTGGTATTTTATATCTCGACTAAAGTCGAGATCCGAGACTAGACAGATATTGTCGAGAATTAAGAAACACACGTCGATAGTCAAGACGAGAGAAATAAAAGTTGTCGAAAGTCAAGATGAAAGTTCAGATTTATTATTTCGGTCATATTGGCTATTATTCCTGAAGACTATGACATCTGGTGGCAAGAATTGGAAACACAGTAGCCAGGCTAAACTGTGATAGTTAAATGTGCGCTAGTTTAATAAAATATGCCAAATATTATTATGTTTTTAATGCAACTTCTCTTTTTTATGATTGTAGACTCACTAAAGCCGCCATAATTAATCCGTACACAACGAAAATTTACATGAATATTTTTACTCGAAACATATATATCGCAATGCATTTTAAATGGCCCCATTCTCAAGTATCGTTTGCATACCGTTTGCATCAACCTAAAAGTTCATGAAACTCTGTATTTATAATTCTATTTTAGTAGCTAACGATAGCTACATTATTTATATACTACGCATATTACTGAATCCATTTTCAACATCATAAGTTAAATAAGGTACATTTGAAATATTATAGTTAACCAATAAAATTATTGAATATTAAGTCATAATAATTTTATTTCGACTATACAAATGTCTGACAATAGCTGTTTGAGTAACGATATTGAATTTTCCAACAGAACGCCTTTAAAGTTGAGAGCCGTCTATATAGTATATACTACAAGTATATACATGCATGGCTATGTTACAGTTCATATATCATTTATTATTTATGTGTACCTATAGTCAAAGTCCGAAATTGACTATGCAATCGCAGGCTTATACCGATGTGTGAGCATTGTGCAAAAGTATTTGAAGAAAACATTTTTTGACATCAAAATGCTTGATATGAAAAATCATACACAACTAGGGATGGGGATCGAACCCACGACTTCTGGCATTCTAGACCAATGCTCTACCAACTGAGCTACGTTAGATGTTATGGTGGTGTTATGCATATGATCTTTCACTATCATATGATAGTGAGAGTAGTGAGATAGTGTTTTTTTTTGTAAACTAGCGTCTATTTATTTCCATTGTTAGTATGGTTGCCTTTCGGTTATATTATACCAACGGATGCGACTAGCGTTTACTTACTTTGGCATTTAAGTAATATGTCTGAACATTGATAACATTTTTTGACATCAAAATGCTTGATATGAAAAATCATACACATCTAGGCATGGGGATCGAACCCACGATCGAAAGGCAACCATACTAACAATGGAAATAAATAGACGCTAGTTTACAAAAAAAAAAACAATTTGAAGAAAAATTGATTTTTTTGTTCTCCCAGGGAATTTTTCCTGAGTATAGAGTCTATAGTATCTCTATAGACTCTATTTAGTCTATAGTCTGAGAATAGAGTCATATAGAGTTGTGCAACAAGTGCGGTAAGTTGTTGATTGCCCACAAGAGCGATATTATCCACTCATTCGCTCGAGTGGGCAATCGACAACACCGCACGAGTTGCAAACCAAAAAATCCTATTTCCTATGTTAATAAAAATTTAATAAAAAGACCACTTTTGGACTTTCAACCAAACTTTTATTTTGCCAGAATACTTAATAATAATACAAATTTTGTTAGTGGTTATGACGTGTAACCAGGATCTAGTACAAGTACATATTGAAGATATTGAAGTCCAAGATATGGTACAAGTACAGGTCTATTGTACTTGTCCTTTTATGGAGATGCTACTTGGCACAAAGGCCGTACATACTGCCGTAAATTCGAAAAATAAATAATGTTTTTTACAAACTAAGTTTTATTTATCTCAAACATACTAAAAACAAAAACCAATTTTAAATAGACCAAAGATGAGGAAATCTCCCTTACAATTTCGGTGTAGTAAATTATATTTTTCTTATGTTAATCGATTTCAAAACAAAGATGGAGAAGATTACATTTACGAACATTTTTCAAATAAAGAAGTTTTTTTAAAACATTTTTAAACCTTTATTCATTTTATTTTATTGTTTTTGAAATTTATATTAAAAAACGTATAACTTTCAGTTTTTGAAAATAAAAAAAGAAGAAAATTCTTTACTAACTAATTGCGCACTTTGATTGTGCATGTATAATATATATATATATATATATATATATATATATATATATATATATATATATATATATATATATATATATATATACGTATGAAATGTTCAAGAAAAACTCTGAATATACATACAAAAAGATATGCACGCTTAAAATAGCATTGAAAAGTTTCACCTTTTTCAAACAGTATTTTTCCTTTTTTTCAAAACCATTTTTCAATCTTTGATTCATGTTTAAAAACATTTGTTAGGTGCTTTTGGGTTATATTTAAAAGATTTATGTACTCCTCCAAATTAATCAATTAAAGTAATTAGATATGGAAGAGATTCAAATCAAATTGTGTTTTTTAGAGTGGTAGGACTGGAAGGGAAAAGTGATACAGCCGCTAACCTATCGTAAATTGTTAACTTGTAAAATTATACATGGCCTAGCCTTAAAGTGTATCTACCATCGGCGTGAATTCCTAGTGGGGCCATAGAGTCCTAACACCTCTCATAAATTAAACAAATTTTATACATCTATACATTTTTTTCATGGACTTAGGTAATAGATCTAGACAGTCCATCGTCGTGAATTCCTAGTGGGGCCATAGGGTCGTAACACCTCATAAATGAAACAAATTTTATGCATCTAAATATTTTTTATTAGGCTTAGGTAAAGGACCTAGACAGTCTTACCGTTCTCCGGGTCACTATTTACTAATGAATAAGAGTCTGGTTTGTAGCAACATTTCTAATTCTTAATGGTCGATGATTTCACTCTATGACATGACACTCCAGCCTCAGTTTATGGACCATTGACTGACCAACTTATTGACCATTCAATATGTTGACCAGTTGACCAGTCAACAGGCGTCAGTAAGCATTGGAATTATCACTTTCAATTGGCTATTAATGGAAAATTAAGTCTATGAATTCCGAAATCAACATTCAATTATTAACGTATTTCAGATTCTTAGCCTTTTTCCTCGGAGTAAAAAGACCTACCAGTATAGAACGGATGGAGAGTACAAAAATTTCAATTTGTCTTTCACTAGTCAAAACGAACATAATTTATGTCCCTCTAAAATAATGTATTAAAAATAATTTTAAAATTTATGTAAACAATAGAAAAAAATGGGGTAAAAGTATTTGATGACATTTTATTTAATCAAAATCAGTAACTTTCCTATTATTTCATCCCCTCAAACAAACTCAAAAGATTTTTGTTTTGAATATAACGGTGAAGAAAGTTTTGAAATAAAAAAAAAAACAACATACCATACGTAATATTTCTAATAAAAACCTTTTCAAGTGTGAAACAAAAACATCCCTCTAATATTAAAGTGAAAATCATTTAGTTTCTAGTCGATGAAGAACATTATGGATATTGGAAAATAAGTACAAAAAGAAAATTCAAACATGTTAGCACTGAATGTCTCAGAAAAAAATCCAATTTTTTATTGTTTAGTGTTTTGCATAAAACTGACAAAGACAAAATCCATGGCTTATTTAAAAGTTTCTAGAAGTTTAGAACGATCATAGATAGATACATTTTAGGGTCTAAAAAGTATAGCACTTCGACCTTATGGTCTATTGTGCTTCCCATTCTATTTCAGTCCGACGAGATTCGCTTCTCCCATATGTTGGCTATAGCCAGGAACTTGCTTATCAGATCTTCCTGAAGGTTTATATATTCGGGGTGAGATGCACCGAATATCCTGTATCTGCTGTAACCTAGAGGTCGCAGTCAAAGATAATGTGGCGGGATTTTTCTTCCTCCTCGCTACACAATCTGCACATAATGGACTGGTTATGGAGTCCCATTGTATTCGGATGCTTTCGCAACGGACAATGCCCAGTAATGAGTCCGATAACCCACCCTCCGCAGTTGCTTCCAGTTCAACCTCAGTGCAGAACGATCATTCCGACTATCATCGTCATATGAATCTTATGGAAAATACACAGTTTTTACGGATAATGTAGAGAGGTAGATTGTAAAGGCTGCCCTGGACGGGCTACACTTCGACCATAAGGTTCATTGTGATGCCTTAGGATGTGAGGATGTGAGTGGAGTGGAAGGAATTTGTGAGTAGACTAGGAATTGGTAGGATATGCGGCTGCAGCCGACTATGATAGGAACTATGCCGATATTCATCTGGAGTTCGTGAAGGAAACTGCAGAAAACCTTCTCAAGAATAGCCGGTTACTTCGTTCTTGTCCATACGCCGACAGTTTAGTCAATCAACCGCCCCTTTTTTTTATAATTGACAAACTGCCGATGTTGGGATTCGAACCCATAACCTCCTAGTTTCCAAGTACTGCATACTGTGAAGACTAGACGCCTTAGACCGCTCGGCTACTTGGCTGGTACGGATAATGTAGTCGAACACGATAATTTATAATGATCAAGATTCAGCATATTATAATTAAAATCATTATATGATTCTTGGCGAAGATCATTCCTTCATGCAACTATATTGCTTTGATAGAATGCTGAATTATGGTTTATCTGTCTAAATTAGCGATGTCGTTACGAGCGCATCAGTGGTGTGATTTTCAAATCTCTTCAAAGGATTCTGTAGAGTTGTGATCAGTATTTTAGGAAGCAGAGTGTAATCTAGAGGGACGTGTGTAGTTTTTGCCACCATCATGTCCTTGACGCGTCGATTTTACGATATACAAGAAGCCATATAAAATTTTCAGGTTTCAACTCGAGGGAAATTACATATACAAACTTATAAGAAGAATGAACATACTATTATGTAAAATAGTGATATTAATAATGGTGGCACATTTACTGTTCCACTCAGTAAATAAATATATTATTTGTTAAATTTTTATGTGAATAAAACGTATATACAATACAAATAATGACAAAGAAAGCCATACAAATATATTTCATATACACGTAATTTTAAAAAGAAATGAAATGATTTTTAATGATGTTACGAATATTCGTATATTTTGACTAACATAAGTCTTGTCAGTTTATAATTAGTATATATTTGTTTGGGTTTCTATTTTCCAAATGCTTTGTATAATATAGTTTCCCTATGATTTAGCATTCCCTGTTTAATTAAAGAAACTATGAACTATGTAAGAATTGGGTAAACGAAAATTTGTCCTTTCCGCCACAAAAATACCTACCGAAACATAGAATCCAAAAATTTTAGATCACAAAAGTGTACCGTTGATTTAATTCAACGGCTTTTCCGTCTTTGAATTAAAATAATTTGAAGTATTTTAAATCGCCTTACCAGAGATATAAGAAACGGTAATAAATATACGTACTTATTGAGGTCGAATGGGTTAGGTTAGGTTGTAGCGGCTGGCCTAGATGGGACACATTTAGACCGTGCTGGGTCCATTGTGATACCGAAATGGGGCTAACTCATCTTTATCGCTACTCCTCAAACCAGTTGGAGTTAATCAGGTACAACAATAGGGATTTGACGCCCAAAGACATTAGTTCAGAGACGTCGTCAAAGAATGGTTGGCCCAAAAGGGTGAGTTTCGTCATAATAGAATCTGAGGAGTGACACAGAAGGTGATTCATCGTCTCTTCCTCGTCTGGATGTGATTGATTGCCGTGGAGAGGTGCTGTTGAATCTTGAAGGATATACAGAATGGAGGGAATGAAATTTAATTGCTTACTTTTAATTCCTTACTTTAATCGAAAGAGACAATAAATATTACTTTAGATTGTTGTCTTATTTTAACAAACACTTATTTTGTAATGGTTTCGTAGCATTACTACAATACTCAAGTACATAATACCTATATTTTATAATATTTGGCTTTTCATTGATATTATTATGCTCATAGAACTGTAACAAAATAACGGAAATGAAAAGTATAATATTTGAAAATATTTCTAATTTGCATTCTGTAAACACCATCGTCGGATACATATCTACCTACACTTCCACCATAAAATCATAATTATCTGTTAAAACGTGGATTTTCTTCTTAGGGTGTATTCGTTTTGGGCGCTTCCACGCTATCAAGCATTGTTTTTAGTGTCAACTTGACGGGGTATATGCTGACAAAGCGCGCTTATGGTTGAGTTCAATGATAGACAACACGTTTGCATATGCTCTATCCCTCGAGGTCGCGTAGCAACAGTGTGAGCGCAAATCGTACTAGCTCCCAAAACAAATACTGTAATGATTCTGTATTTATCTGTCAAGTGCATCGGGGTTGTTTTAAGTGTATTCTATTGCATTATTTAATTTTTTGAATGTTTTAAATAATTTTTTTCAGAATAAACAAAATCCCGTATCGTCCGAATGGACCCCAAATGGACGGGGTGGAGATAGGTAGGGGGGTCACAACGTAAAATTTTTTGACGAGGCAACCAGATGAAAATGCGGTTGCTTTGAAGTTTATACCCTATTTATATAATAACATTTTTTTGCCATCCGAAACACGCGGGCTGTTTTCGCGAATTTAGAAAAAAAAAGTTTGAGGCAACCGCTCCAAAATTGATGAGCTTATTTATTGGTACCACTATATGTTGTAAAAAAAATGCCATCCGATCCTGATGGGCAGTTTCTGAGAAACAACCCTTTAAAGTCACCAAAAAACCTTAGGAATTAACTTTGTATAAAGTTATAAATAAACTGGTGTAGCATAGACACGCGTAGGATAATATTAATTCGTAGCTAGGATATTGCTTCTAGTCTCATTGTGAAGAGCTTGCAGACCCCTACTAGAAGACAAAGTGAGATAGTAAAAATATTGCCAACGAGCCTAATAATTCCAGTGCCGAATGAATGCGAGAGCTACTGCAGCGTCGAAAAAGAAATTAAAAAACGGTGCAAAGCGATTACGTAGCTGGTTCATTTGGCAACGTTTACGGATAACGGATAACGTTCACAAAAAACCCACAGCTCGGACCCGAACTGCCCCTTTCTTCTTTTTTAAATAATTTTATTACTTCCCCAAATTCGACATGTGTTACGCAACTTTCAACAGTCTATTTCTCATCTCCGCTTTAGTCGAGGTCAAGAATCTTAACTCTCGCCCCTACTCTCTCTCATCTAGGAATTTTCGTTTCTTTAAACTCTTTAAAAAACTAGTCATGCCTGATGTCGAATAATTATTTTGCCTATGCAACATGTGCTTTACTTAGGACACCGGAGATATTGTAGGTAAATCAAACTTTATAGAACTATAAATGCGCTACGTACTTTAAAAACGAAGATATCCATTTCAATGGATACATTTTTTTTTTTCAGTCTAATCCTCTTTACGTGTAGTGTTTTTGTTTTTCAATATTTATCACATTTTAATGCAATGATAGTTTTTCAGGAAATAATAATATTAAACAAACGAACTTAAATCTTAGAAATGGTATTGCAATAAAATAAAATCCGATTCAAAAATACTTTTACGAAAAAAAAAACAAATTATAAGAAACCAAACTTAATAAAAATTCAGCGTACAAATAATCGAATCTATTTCAAAATACCAGAAGAATTGGTAATGAATGTATATTATCACCACATAGAAAACATCATTTTCGTGTAACCACTTAAAAAGCCAGCTCGTTTCTAGTAACTATATCGAACCAACTTATTTTGCAATAAGGTACCCAATTCAATCACATACATAGAGTAGTAAGTAGTATATTACATGAATGTGTCAGTAGCACTTGAGATGAGGCCCCCCTGTAGATACAGGACTCCGCCTATATGTCCCATTAAACAGCCATTTACTAGCCACAATACACATCCATATTATCACGTAAATAGCGTTATACAACAATTCACTATTTTTGTTTTAGAAAAAAAGAGATAAAATCATTTGTATGAAATAGACGTTCTTTGTTTTATAAGTGTAATTAGATTTTGTATATGTAGCTACTAGCTAGCTATAGCTAGTAGCATATGATACTCGTCGCATGTCGACACACACAAAACCTGTTGTATTTCTCTTATGTTTCTATGTTTGAGATGAGTAAATTATTTCTAGGGTATTGTATTTCATAATTTTTTTTTAATGAGACAAGTAATTTCACTGACAGATAAATGTGATGTCATTGGGTTTTTACCTCCATGTACATATTGCGTTGTAGTCTGTACGTAGAGGTTAAATTTGTTGGATGTCGAAATGGCTCTTGAGTTTTTGAGGTTTTGTGATATTTTGATTCTAAATATATCATTTTTGTGTATTGTTCTGTTTGAATGCGTGAAAACAATATGTCTGAGAAACAATAGAAAGATTCAAATTTTATGATTAAGTTTAGTATTTTAAATCTCACAAAAATAAGGCTTTATCGAAATCGTTAGCCTGGAAATTGGAATTTAAGCTTGGTGGGGTTGTAGTAGTAGTAATAGTAGCGGAGGGGAGATCAAAGCTTGGAAAACAGGTCTGTTTACCGACCCCAAAAAGACAAGAAATTTGTATGTAGATTAGGAATTGGTAGGTTTTGAAGAAGAAAATCAGAAAATTTCACAAGTCGGCTACTTTCGTTCTGGTTCATACGCCGACAGTTTAGTCAATTAATCGCTACATTAGTATTTTTAAATTAATTTAATTGACAAACTGCCACCATTTACATCGTTGGAAATCGAACCAGCAATCTCCCAGTTCCGAGCAAAGTGTCTTTAACAGCCTTTAGCTTGGCCACTCGGACAGGTTTAGTCTAGTTCGATGCTGAATTTTTTTTTAAATCAGTCTATTCGTGTGTTTTCAGACTGCAATAAAAAAAATATTTTTTTTGGAAAAGATGACAATATATTTAAAAAAGTTTTCAGAAAAGAATCTCTTTTGATGTAAAAAATTAATAACATATTTCTCAAAATCAAATTGGATGAATTGGAAGTAAACGTAGTTCATTCAACTACCCCGCAGGTATCGTATAAACACGGCGAATCGAATGTATCAGTGCATTAATACATGTATTAATTGAAAGTGATTATCACTTGAACATATACATTAATGAGATTAAAAGGAAAAATTTCATTTGACTTTTCTCCAGTTATTCAACTTTGATTTGCATATTAATATTTGTATATTAGAGATTTGTATATTAATATTACCTTCGGATCCAATTCTTTAAGTAAAAATTTGGTTTTAAATGATCAAATAATCTATTGATGCTGGTTATAAATTTTGTTCTTCCTTTTTATACCCAGTATATATCTACTGACGATAATTGCGATACAATCGAAATACCGGTAATTCTTATAGATATAATTATAGTCGTAATTCTTAAAGTAAAATGACAAATAGCAGTCTTGTGCCAGGCCAAATGTGCCCGACGGAAGGTTAAAAGATTTTGTTAGAAACTTTAACTATATAAATTATTAAAAAAAGTTATACGGAAATTTCTTGTACTGTAATACTAATCCATGTTATTTAGATTTTTTTTTTAAGGTAACAGACGTAATTTTGTAAGCAGAATAACAAATTTAATAATGATATTAACAATATTTTAAAAACATAAATTTTTTCCCCTGTAAAGTCATTAGTCAATTCAACACTGACAGTAGATCAATTAATTTAAAAAAATTTATATACATATATTATATATATATATATATATATATATATATACATTCACATTGATAGAAAATTTTAAAGCGTGAATATTACACACACAAAAATTATGTATATTTTTTAATTTACAATCAGTCATATAAAATATTTACATTGAATGTATACATCAATATCTATTAAATAATTAATTGTCTGATACTAATTTCAATCAAAATCATTATTTCAAATTATTATTTTTTTTAATGGTTACATAATAACATAGACACATATACATTTTAAAATTATATGTTAAAAAAACAACAAACTTTTTAACAAAAGTTTAACTGTATGTTCTCCAAACAATGTATTAATTAAATTCTTTTAAAACAAGTTCTTATTTTAAAAAAATGTACTAAAAATTAAAATATTTTTTGACGTGAAAACATCTATGCACTCGTTATACCGGTGCTCGGTCAAACATTATTGTGTGACGAAATATCGTCGTATTTTAATCGCTAACAACTTCGCTACTAATAATAGACCTTTTCATTTCAAATTACGATCTTTGTCTTTGTTTCGGGCAGAATGTCAAAATTATTAATGTGAAGAAATAAATAAGCTATACTTCACATCTGTCGCGCTATATTTGTTTTGCCTGTGATATCGTCGTACCAGTGTAGGCACATGCGCGTGTGTGGTTACTAATTAGGTTTGTGTAATGATATGAATTGATGTAGCATGGATACGCATTTAGCTAGGACATTGTTTCGGGTGTCATTGTGAAAAATTTGGCTTTACTAGGAAACATTACTAGAAAATTTGGTTTTATTTTGGTTTTAAATTACTAGGAAACATAAATTTACGCTGGAATACAATTGAAAAGCAGAATTAAGTTGACACAAAGCGATTTCGTAGAAGGGTATCCCAAAAGGCTGTCCCATAAGGGATACAACGGCCAGCAACAGTCCAAACGTCTACGGATCATATGCAGTACCAGAAAATAACCACATAGAAATACAATTACGCAACTCCTACGTGAAATTTTCGTTTACATGTTTTTTAAGGTTGATTGGACACATGTATAGGAAAAATCGGCAATGTATAGATAAAAATCTGAATTTTTGATATGTTATTAACTACTAACTCGTATAAAATAATATCAAGAGTTATGGAATGTAGAATAGAGATCCTATTGCTTTTGAAGTTGGTTAAAAAATATTTAAGGTGTATAAAAAAGTTTTTTTTTTTTTTTTAACTTTTAAAAGTTCAAATTTAAACACATAATTTATAATAATCATTATGTCTAAATAAATATTGAAATTTTTTGAAAAATGTATTCGGTACAGTGATGATGATTAATCAATAAAATTATTTGTGGTTTTTTTTTTCGTTTTAAATTATTGTTTTGATTGATTTTATTGCAATTTGTGTGATTACGAAATATTGAATTATAATAACATCTTGTGTAGGTATATGCGTCTATATCCTGTATGTTATAATATATACATAGAAGTATTCTTCCCGACTTTGTAACGGCTAGAAATAAGGACTGTTAAAAAACACTTTTTGGAAAAAATGTTGTCTGTCTGTCTGTCTATCCATCAACACGGTCTATCCTTCATTCGCCAGTTTGATATATTTTGAGGTCTAAAAAGCATTGCACTTCGACCTAAGCTTCATTGAAAAAGTTGGCTCTTACGTCAGAATCGTCTTTGGTGTAGCGGTGGAATGCACTATGGACTAGATACCCAGAGGGCCAAGGTTCGATTTCTTGTTGACGAGTTAATTTTTTCTTATCAATATTTAATTTAACAAACTATTTAAAAAGAAACATTTTTCCTTCAATATTTAATTAAGTAAAAATAAATTACTATATACTTTAACATTTAGAAAAAAAATTGATAAATCGTTTTAATACTTAATCAAAATTTAATGACCGTGAAATACAAAATCGTCGTAAACATTTTTCTGCCTATATTATTATATACTGAACAATATTTATTTATTTTATTTATTTTTATTTTTTTGAAAATATACACCTTCTCATCTGTACGGCTTGTCATCAACCTGCATCATCAACGCCCAGAAAAAAGGATATTTATCTAAATTTGTTTTTTTTTTTTTTCATTTATTTATTAATCATGTTTTCTACAAACACCATTTATAAGCTGTTAATTAAAAATGTATTGTAGAATTATATGATTTTATATGGTCACGTTTTTTAGCTGATACTGTAAATGGTTTAGTATTTAAAGTAAAATTAGTCTTTTTAATTATGGTTATCGTATAGACATTGGTATTTTTGATACTGTGCAGTGTAACAATTTTATTTTATGCTTTGTCATTGGATTAAAATTTGATAGACAAAGATGGATGGGAATGATAGCATTAACATTTTGTGTTTTGTCATCATTATGAGAAAAATTAATGAGAATTTTATTTTTAATATGATATCAATATGGGTGGTATGAGCTGTATATATTTGGAATATTGGAAACTGGCGAGTATTTATATTTATGATTCCTGTAAATCACGTAGAATTATATTATAAGCGAAAATTTGTTTTAAATTTCTGTGTCTCTGATTTGAAGGTTATTATTGATAATAATCAGAGCAAAAATTATTTAAAAAACTGCGATTCTCTGATTTTTTAAGTTAACAAAATAATTTGGTAGTAAATTATTTGGAGAAATATTATTATATATATTATTATTATTGTTATTATTAATTAGTTTAATAAACTTAAACACCACTACGAAAAAAGCATGAAAAAAGTTTGAAGATATTTCTTAATATTTATCGTCGTCGAAGGCCTAACTGCGATACACAAAGCAATAACTGTAACAAAATACGAACTTCGTCTAAGACAAATATTTACAAGGCTATTCAAACTTGTTTCATGGTTTTTAGTATAAGTCGGGTACTAGTTTTTACTTAATATTATAATATTTTGTCCGAATAGTTCCTAATAAAAGTCAGCTGTCAATGCATGCCTCCCAAAAAGGGATGGTTTGTCTTTTCGAAGTTAAACTTCTTTTTGCACGTTATGAGAATCCGGTTAGAGTGTATTTTCAGCATGTAACAAATCGCTGATTAAACACTCGAGTAATGTAGAACTCGCTCGATCGATATTACACAGTTTTCCATCATGCTCAAGTGCACAATGCTGCGGAGACATTTAGTAAAAACTGTGCCTTTTTTATGTTACGAGGAGAGGAAACCTATAGAGGCCCAGATTTTATGAGAAGTGTCGGATTCTTACCGACTAAAACCCCTTCTCCCTTCTCCACATATCACATTGGGCCCGCTTTCGCATTACTACGGTGTGTGTGTTGTTCCCTGGTTCGAGAGACTTTTTGAGGGTATATCGGTCTCACTACTTGGATTCTTGCAACCACATCTAAATTGCAACACCACCATCTCTTACATTAGAAAATTTAAATTTGACTATATAGTAGAAATTAGGTACAGGAATGTCTTCGTTATTATTACACCATGTTTCTAATAAAAGGAGATTATTTGAATTACGAGCCACCTGGTCTTGATAAATTTCACTAACTCAGATTCGAATGTAAATAACAGATTTAATGTCAGTCTTTCAAACTATAACTTTAACAGAAGAAATGACGCAGGTTCTACCATGTTGGTTTTAGATACTATATCATTTTATTAAACTTTTATATCTTAATAGTTGTGTTGACCCTATTTCAAATTATTTTAATAAATTATTTAAAAAAAAGCATAACTTATTACGTGCGTACATAAGTACACACATACTATTCTCTTGATATATTTAATGTCCATGAAATGCATGAAAAATGAATAAATAAAACCTTATTATTATGAAAGTTCAATGAGCTAACTTACATCCAAATTTCGGTTGTTTTTTTTTCGGTCAAACAAACTTTGCTCTAAAAATGTGTATGGAAATAAAATCATCCCATCATATCCGTTTTCAACAACGTTGTCGTTTGACTATAGTATAGCAACTACATCATATTATGGTTAGTGTGATAATACTGGTATTACCTCTAGAATCTTTTTGGAATAACAGCATATCTACCACCATAATCAACCTACGCGTTATATTTCATCACCAGGAGACCTCGCATACATTCAACTACAGTCATCATCAATCCCTCTTCTCCTACTTTACATTATTATTATATAGGTTCATGTTCTTAACACATCATGTACTCATACGGACGGACATGTCACTTCCTGAAGGAGACTAAGGTGGGTATATATATATATATATATATTCTAGTAAAACTGGTCGGTCTGTTCATTGTATATTTTCATTCATTCGTTTGTCCGTGCGTCTGTCAAGATCGGTTGGTCGCTGTGTATTCAGTAAGTGAGTATAGAGCAGAGCTCTGGTAGTAGTTGGATATGTCGTCGTCGTCGTCGTCGTCGTTGTCGAGTGACACTTGGGGGATACACTGTGATGGTGTGTAGAGAGAACATTGATTGATATACTTAGGAAAAGACTTTTTTCTTTATCGTATCTTCTACACTTTCATATTACAGTTTTTTTTTTTTTTTGTATGTTGCTGCTTTTTCTTTTTACATTTTTTAAACCCACTTCGATATCTTTCTCTTATTTTTAATCAAAAATTTGTAAAAGTAGCGTTATAAGAAAAAATTATCTCTCACAAAAATTACTAACTTATTTTGTGTCAGGTATCGGTTTGTTATTTATATGTGTGTGTGTGTGTGTGGGTGGGTGGAAATATCAATCAATACCATGACGGAGTTAATAATCTGATATGTTTTTTTTTATATGTATTTAATCTTTCATAGAATTTGTGATTCTTATGTACTTAATTACAAACAACTCAAATTTCTCATTCATCTAAGTCCACCATTTTGAATTCGTTTCTATATATGTATAAACAAACAACCTTTTATTTTTAAACAATTTATTAAAATTTATATTAAATATAAAAGACACTAAAATACAAGCTTTTGTGAGTAGGTAACGCATTAAAGAGCAATAAATAACTAAAGAATTAATTGTACAAGCTTGAGGTGCTTTTTGTTGAAGTAAAATAATTATGGTTCTGTCGAAAACATTTTCCAATACAAAGAGCTTTAGAATTTACAATTTTTTTCCTTCTTTTAGTGCGTTATCTACTAATAAAAGCTTGTGTTTAACTTTTTTTGGTTTCATATAAACTTTTTTATGATTGAAAAATCAAATAAATTCATTCACGCTGCCATTTTTTACTAAAGCTTCCACCAACCTTTTTGTCTGTGAATATTTTCAAATTTTGAAATATGTCATCAGAAATACACAAGAATGCATACTTTCAGCTCAATTAACTGTCGTCAAGTGGTTCAAAATTGACCTGTAAGATTTGGCCTAAACATACTAACATGCAAACATTCCAAGTTAAATAAAAGTCTATAAAATACTTGTGCCCAAGATTTTTCGCTCTTTTAATTCTTGCACAGATCAAACGCGTCGAATTTGTCTGACCGAGTATCAATATAATTCAAAAGAACTAACTAAAATAATATTTGTAGGTTATGAAACATGATCATTTTATGTCCACAGGCTAAAAATCAACTAACTAAAAAAATCGATACATTATTCACGCTTATCGAGCTATAACTACGCGAACTATACCACGCATAATGCATACAAGTTTATTTCCTTTCCATTTACCTGTCATTTTTTATTATGCACAGGCACAATTGTGTAATTTACAAATCTTGAAGCCGAAACTTGTTACAGTTTAAGTCTACAAAATCGCCACTTATCTATTGGTTGTAAACAATGAAATTTTAAAAAGTAAATTTTACGAAAAACACCGTACAACTTGTTTGTAAATCGTGACTATCTCCGCGTGGATCAGACAATATTGTTTACATTAATAATTTTAGGATTTTATTTGTAATTTAGGTAGTTACTACCAATAGAAGACCCTAATTACTTCGCTTATAGTACCAAACTTTTAAATATTTAATTAAAATAACGGTATGTGCAAACAGTCATTTCGCCAGTATTTAATTGGAAGCTCTATCTTTTATTTACTAAATTAATTTTTCTATAAATACCAATAAGATGATAAATATGGATAATATAATGTTTCTTATATTACCCATCATTGTCATTAGTTGACCAGAATCCAGTCTATTCTATTCGACGTACATAACACGATTGTAGATATGTCGTCGTCCAAAAAATTAACAATTATAAACCAGCTAGTTTAAAAAGGTAGCTAGTGCAGTTGGATTTTAAATATAAACATTAAAAATTCATTAATCTTCTTTTAATGATTAAGTTTTAGAATTAATCCCATAACAAAATAATATTTCGAAAATGAAAAGGTAAATAAAATTTTTTTTTATAAAAATATAATCTGAAACTATTAGTATTGTTATTAAAAAAAAAAATTGATCTAGACGAAGTATATTAAAGAAGAAAAAAAATCATTTAAATAATTATTAAAATAAATTGTTGTCAAAGTAAGAGAAATAATATAAAAAAAAAAAAAAAAAACCTGATGTTTTTAAAAATATTCTTTTCAAATTTGTACAATAAATAAAAAAAAGGCATAAATTATTATTAATTAATTATATTGAACAAAATTTCAGAGGAGTGTATAGCGTATATAATACACAATACTGAAATATATTATATATATCCTTTTAAAAAGAGACCTATACCAAAATGTTGTTGATTTCATGTTTATCATTTATATTCACTCTTTATATATATATAGTTTCACATTTGAAATAATAGATGGTGTGACATTGAATGATGACCGCCATGTTGCTTGTCAACGATGAATATAAAGTAAGGTTAAATCCGTCCGACCGAAGTTAACATTTACAACATTTTAAATATGTGTATATGTATTAAATGAAATATATATATATATATATATATATATATATATATATATATATATATATATATATATATATATATATATATATATATATATATATATATATATATATATACATTTGTATATTACAATATAAATACATATATAATATAATCAATGGTTATATATAATGTTGTATGACTATATTTTGTGACAATACATTTTAATAAAAAGGTTGTATATAATACCAAAAAAATTACACAGTTTTCATTATAAATTGTGTAATTACTGATTACTCTGATCGATATTGGCACTAATGCTTCTTAATGGCTCAACTTTGCCTTTAATTGTTTGTCAACAGCTAAATAGTGTCATGGGATGATTATATTTTATGTTACGAACATTTAAAAATATAATTTTGCTAAGCTGTTGATTCCGATTCTCCCTCTATCTCCTTCTCATTAGCCCACGGTTGGTATATTGGAGTGGTCCATATTTTTGTATGCTATTCTTCATTCAAGACTTTCCTTCGCGTTGATGTGGCTTTCAATGGAAATCTTCGGTTCATTTAGAAAAGAGGTAACCATCAATGATTTCTTATTTCCTTCTGATGTGAGTGCGGATCCATTAATTCGATATTGACTATCTCCTACACTGAGTAAGGTCTTCGACTTGTAATAGATTGGTTTGACTTTTGATTAAGTAACTTCACTCTTGCGCAAGTATTGCTGGTCAACCTGGCTTATATATTAAAGTTGAGAGAACATCAATATGCCTGAGATCGTGATTTGGTTCTGTAACATTAGAGGCATATCTATATCTCTACAATCATTGAAATCAGACATGTTCCATCACATAGGAACGGATAGAAGACAGCCTCCAAATAAAATATTTTAGTGTATGGGTACTTATATCAACATAACAATCATATGTTGAATCGTGTCGCGCAACGGATCAAAGTCATTCACTGTATTTAAAAAACTGTTGTATGAGGTGCTCCTAAGACTTTTGTGAAGCGAAATTCTTAACACACATCGTAAACGGTTACCTATTAAAATGCCCATTTTTTATACAACGGAAAAACTTCTATAAGCCTCGCACAAATACAAAAGACCTAAAATGTTCAACAAGTCTTGCATGGTGCATTATATAATAAATGTTAAAACACAATATACTTTACACTAAATATGTTAAATTGGCATATATTTAATATGAAAGTTTATTATATTGTATTTTATACTTTTTTCTTTGAATATCACTAGTGAACTACCTTATAGTAAAGTAGATCATATAATGCAAGCTTTTTTTATAACAAAATTTGACCGTTTAAAATGGAAACGATAATTAATTTGATTTCGTTGTTAAATAAAGTAAATGAATAGGTGGATAAAAAATTAGTGCCTTTTTGATGATAATACTATATTTGATAATGATGGAGAAATCTTTATAAATTTTATTCCAGTTTTTTTTTTTCATCTTTGTATGTGATATTAAGAATATGATGATAAATGAAAGATTTGATGGTTCTTTAACCTCAAAAATATCATTTGCTTAGCCTATTTATACAAAGAATATATTGTGCTCAGTGAACAGTAGCGTACCAATAAGAAAATGAACTTCTATTATTACTGAACATGAACTAGTATTTTCACTTTGGAAATGAACTAATTCATGATAAAATTATAATAGTTTAAAAACAAGATTTTTTAAATTAATAAAAAATGAAAAATATACGCGGAAGCTCTGGAGAGCCTGGTAAAGACGAAAAACGTCAAATTGATGTGGTACCATAACACTGCGTAGTTGAAGTCAACGAAATAATCGACGAACTCCATAAAGGAGCCGCACTCCCAAGTCAGGAACAGCAATCATATTTATGAATAACTTGGAGAAAGAATTCATGAATAGAAAATGGAAAGATACAGCAGACTGCAGACAGGCCAAACAAATGACAGCTGGAACGAGATAATCTATCTGGTTGGGGTGCTTATCGGTCACTGAAGTCTCATGAGGCACCTGCGTCTTAAATTTTGAAATTTTTTTTAAATAAATGCAGTATATACCGGGTATTTAAGCCATTAGTTGTTATTTTCACTTGTTTAATTATATTTTTTAAATAAATTTTCTAATTAGATCTAATGTAATCAATGAGACAATTCCATATAGGCTAATATGGATCTAAATGACGGTATTCTATGTCAAATACGGCTCTGTTTCCATCCATACAACATATACTGTAATCTGTATTGTACAAGAATATATCAAGCAAGGCAAGAGAAAATTTCGAAAACAAAAGAAAAATCAAAACAAATGATGTATATATAGCACAAATAATAAACACAAACAAAAAAACAACAACAAATACACAAAATTTAAATAAAAAGACCATTTATTTAACACAAAAAAAAAACAACAAACAACAACAATAAAAAAATTTTCAAATAAATTCTGTGGATAATACAACAGTAAAAAAAAAACACACGAATCTAACAAAATATATATTTGTCTACTGGTCGGTAACATTATATCCTGTAATTGTGATGCAATCGGTTCCGGTCGAACACGAATAATATATTCCCTGAGAATCCGGTTGGACGACTCAACCTCATTCTACTCGCTACACAACGATCCCGTACGTATTTCGTTCAGATATATCATTGAGTTATATTTTACAAATACAAGGTGTTACAGAAATGTGGTGCACATATTTTTTAGGATCTAAAGTGTTTATTTAGGTCAAGAAAAAGTTTATAAGGCATTAAAGGTTCGAAATAATTCGAAAATATCACTTGTGAATTATATTTTTATAATGAATTATACTTGTGAATTATGTATAAATAAAGAATTTTTAATATGTTATTAATTGCTAACTCATACGTAGAAAATAATTTTTTGAAACAAATCTGACGAAGGGTTTTCATGTAATTAATCATTAAAAATTGAAATTTTAACATGTGAATAGCAAATGTTGAATGAACGCATACATTTTCGATAATGTTGCTCCACCTTCTATAGATCAAAAAGTAAAAAACTACTTTTTAAAAAAAATAGCCTGACGAAGAGTTTTGTAATTATCTTAATTATAAAGATAAAAAATTCACGAAATTTTTCGTCCGCCATACTTGAATAGAGTCAAATATATTATTTATAGTAATTAAGTAATCACATAAATCCGATTACTAGTGATGCGTCAGATGCTATCTAAATTTAAATAATTAATTTACTGCAGAGAAAATTTTTTTAATTTCTGTTAAAAAAAGTGTTTCAGTTTATTATGATTTGCTGAGTACTGTCCGGTCAACCTTAAAGCATAAAATTTTACTATTATAGTATACAAAAAGTGTGTAATTAAACATTCTGACCTAATTACTATAGTTAACAGCATTTTGTTGCCATAATGGTCTTCGTCTTACACTAATTTCTTGTTACATACTGTAAACACATATTTAACTACACTCTTGGTTGAATTATAGATGACCGCAATCATAATAGTATAGAGTAAACCACACTAGAGGGATACAAACAAACATTCCGGAATTCATAAGACTAAACCCGGATTTCAATGATATATATATAAATTATACAATATATTATTATATATATATAGATATATATAGAATAGAGAAACTATTTAAAATAATCATTATTGCCATCATTATCCGGAAACTATTAGCCTAAAAGTCCGGGGTGATTCAACGATCATCATATCTGATCATCCATAAAAATATTAGTAGTGCGGCCAAAATCCAAAGAGGAAAAAAAGGGGAATAAATACACAAATATGTCAGACAAGACTGACCGGAAATCGTAACTATAATATTTTTGTGTCAAAAGTCATTATTCTTAATAGTGGTTGAAGGGAAAAATATATAATTTATCATAGTATATCTATATATATATATATATATATATATAGTGAATTACAAATTACTTACAATTTATTTTGACTTGTATGATATAGATGTGTGAGGACGTTCAATATAAAACCATACCTAGAACAAACAAAAAAAAAGAAGAAATATGAAACATTATCCATTTTATTATTTGTGGAAATGGTGTATATTTAGCTGATAAGAATTATTATGTGGTTAATTTTGATACAAATTGAACAGAATGTATTAATAGGGTCTTCCGTTAATTTTCCAAATTGTATGCTTAAAAAAATATCGTACGGTATCATAAAGTTTTAATAAAATACAAAAAATATTACTTTTTATTTAAAAAACAAAACTGGATAAAGCTTATTTTATTTATACAACAGATATGAAATAAATTTGCAAAATCGTGTCAGAAAAAATATTTTAACATCCCCACCCACTGTTAATAATTGAGATTTTTTCATTTCAAAAGACGTGGAATCCGAAAAACTAGTAAAATAATTTCTTTTTGGCCGCTGTTTGCTATCCGGACAGTTCCTAAACTATTAAATCCAATGAGTTGAAAGTTTGTAGACAGTTTTAGGTTAGGGCCTAGATGATAAAAAAATTATTGGTCACTTGATCAGCAGAATTTATTAAAAATGTGAAAACATGTTGCGAAAAATTTGATACACCTAATATAAGCGGTTCGAGTTTCCTCTCGCGGAGAGGAATCCTTCCAGTGCCGAAATGTGAAATGTACTTAAACATTATCATTAAAAATGAATACATTCGAATCGATAACCATATTAAAACGTGGGCCAAATTTCTATCTGAAATGTTTTATTGAAGAATCGTACTTCCAAAATTCGCTTTTTTCGAAAAGTTGTTTATATCTTTGGTAATTATTTAATTCGAACCAAAAAAACTTTTCACTAATTATAGATAATATAAATCCGTTAGTACCAGTATCTATTTGAACGGGATAAATTAAATTATCGGGAACGGGATAAGTATCTATTTGAACGGCATTAAAAAGAAAGAACATTAACGTGTCATAACATTTTTCTATATACCTATATTTGAAATACATTACAAATATGTTCCTTTTAAACCATAGAAATTCATAGGAAAATACTGGTTGTTGGAGAAAACTAGGAAGTTTTCACTGAGACATGTGCGTGCTGTTATTTATGTACGGAATTGTTACGAAATATATACTATTGATAACTTCAAAACTAAATGGTCGTATTATTTGATTTTCTGAGAAGATTAGCTTCATGTGTAACAGATTTGATTGTGTAAACTTTAAATGATCCGTGACATCTTTGAAAGAGAAATCGAAATTCCTTAATGGTCTTGCCAAACGTTACATTTTCTACTATACTTCTAAATTCAAACTATATGAATTGTACAATCGGAATCTCAATAAAAAAACATTTAGTTCGTATGCCAATTATCAAATAAAAAAATAAAAAAATTTGCAAATCATATTTTCCATAAAAAGAATATTTGTTTTTTTTAAGTAAATATTTGCGGTTGCAAATAAGGGAATTATTTGTAATAAAACGAATTTATATATTATAAAGCTACATAGCTACATACAAATGTATATCATACGTAAAATATATATTATATAGATGTGAATATGAACGCCCTTTACTTAGGAGTTAAAATATTTGTGTAATCCCATACTAAATTTGAAATATTTCAGCTACTAAAAATCTAAAATATTTCTTATATCATTTCCATGACCCTAAAAATGTTCCTAAATATATATATACACACACAAATCCATATATATTATATATACATATGTATATATATATATATATATATATATATATATATATATATATATATATATATATATTGGTCGTATACCCTTATTTCAAATCTTGAACTATATATGTATACACAAATATCCCGTTATCACTTTAATAAAAATAAATTTTTATAGGTGATTATAAAATTATCATGGACTTTTTATGTGTGCCATAGTATTTAAGGACTGAATAAATAGTTTCTATTTCGACACTTAAAAAGTTAAAACACATCATAATAATATATTGGGTGGGTTCACCACAAATATTAAGAGAATAAATATTTAAAAAAAAAAAACAATTGAAATGTTCCTATATTAGACAAATGAACTATTGGTGATATTGCCTACAAAATAAATTTTCCGATTGAAAAATCAACGGGACACCAAAAGGCCGTACAAATAGTGAACCCTATTATTTTTATGATTAATATTTATAAAGAGCAATCTTTTTTTATTTTATTTAATTAGACAGTTTTAATTAGATCAAGGTGAAAAACACTTCTAAAATGTTACTATCTTTTATTTTGTGCTGTATAGTGCTTTGTCTACTAATAAAACCGGGTACTTCAGTATATTTTTTTAATTGTAAATTAATTTAACACCAACAAAATTAAGTCAACTTCCCATATTGTACCACCTCCTCCACCATATTTGTATTAAAAATATGAATGTATAGAAGGAGATTCGATATTTTACCAATGCTTCCAACAAATTTATAACGGCTATTTAGTGTCACATTTTCAAATTATGAGTTCAGCTGTATAATGCATTATTTTCTTGCCATCATAATTGCATATATTTGTTTTAAATAAGTCAATTTTAAGACAATTAGGAATAGATAGAATTAAAAGACAATTATTAGAAGTAGATTTAAACCAAATAATACTGTTTGCTGACATTGTTGTTACAATGCAAGTTACCACACCATGCATAGTAGTTACCTAAGAAAAGCGTGTTACAAAAAATATACAGGTTGAATTGAGTACATCCTTCTTTCGTCGATAAAAAATAGTCAGACACTTTTCCGGCTTCAAATAAAACAGTTTTATGGGTCGGATCAGTCATACCGATTTGTCGAGCACATCACAGTTGCATTTGCTAGTGCCGGATTTGATTCCTCTGCATATATCACCGTTTCCGGTCCTGTTTTTGCCTGCCTGTGTATTCATATATAACTTAGAATCACTGCCCTTTGTAAATAACTATTTATCATATCACGACATTTTATTTATTATTATTCACTCCATAACCATTAAAAATCATTCTATATATATATATATATATATATATATATATATATATATATATATATATATATATACATACTCAGTATTGAATGAGAAACATTAAATGGTATATGAGCATACGTATGTATATTTGAGTATGTATGGTAGTGATATGACCATGGTTTGGCGATCTCTATGTATTATGGGTAGTATAGTATAGGAGTATAGACCCATCGTATCATATACGATACACCAACCTTCCAACACACACATACACACTCACACAACCAATTTAGTTCAAAACATAAAACATAAACCAAATAGAAGGTCTTGTCTGGAACTTTTTCGAACATATATATATATATATATATATATATATATATATATATATGTTTTGTATGTAGTTTTTATCGTTATAATATATTTTTTATGTATGGTAATATCATAAATCAGAGATGGCTGGGTACAGAATCAAAGAGAAAGAGCCAGAGAAAGAGAAAAAGAGAGAGAGATGTGTCGTTGGTGGTATAGTTGTTGACATCGTCCACAAATATGTACTAAGTAAAATATAAATACTACTTCATATACATATATATTACATATATACGGTATATACATATTATATCATATTATTTTACAATGTAAACATAATACTTATATATTCATATATGAAAGTAGAAATAAACAGTATTATATGATATAAATTTTCAAATCTTTTCGCCCCAATACCTAGATCAGTTTTTGTATTATAAATACGTATTTCGACAACAAAGTAGTCATCATCAGTATAAATTAGCTAGTCGTAATTAAGTCTTTGACAATTAGAAATAGATCAATAGACAAAAATATAAATAAATAAAAAATTAAACAAAATAAATTAAAATATTATAAATTTTACTGAAACAACTCTTGTAAAAATTGCTTTCATTCGATTTACAATATACTTTATTTATCGTAATCTCTACTATTGTAAAATTGTAAATGTCTGTTTGTTTGTTTGTTCCAGCATCACGCAAAAACTACTGGACCGATTTATATGAAACTTTTGTTGTTTAACTCGCTACAAGAGAAAAAATATTCGATGATATAAAAATTTGATGGAAGTGTTGATAAATATTTTAAATATTTTAGTGGAAGCGATTGAAAATTACATAGAGGAACATCTGACGTGACATACAGAAATTACATAGAAAACATGTAATTTATGAATTATTGATTTCTAAAATCTGTATATTCCCAATAAACTCGGTCGCCGATAAGATTATTTCATAGTCTATAACTTAGTATTTTTATTACAACGGTCGAATTTAATTGTGTTCAATAGCTAATCGTACAAAAACTTGCATTGCGTAGGCCACAGAAGTCGAGCCTATTTTTCATAATTTTATATGTCGTCTTCATTCGGATTTCAAAATGTTAAACGTTACCATATTTATAATTAACAACTGTTACCCGAAACATTTTTTCGAAAACCGAATGAATAAGAATTGAAAAATGACCAAAACTGTGGGCCATATACATTCTATATGCTAAAGAGATGGCATTAGTTATTAAATATATAAAGTTAAATAATATAAATGAATATGCCGATTAGTTATAAAGTGTGTTGATAACGTCCTACGTAAATAAATAAAAAATACAGCCCACAACTAATAAATAACACCGATAAAATAAATAAACAAAAACGTATACAACATTTTCCCAAAGATCTTTTAAAAGGAAATCATGAAGCAGAACCTAACTGTTACATATAAAATAAGTATAATGTATTTAATATATTTAACAAATCAGAAATGGAATATATGTCTCCCATACGACAAACAGGCAGAAGTTGATCTCCCAATACAAAAAACATTTATAACATAAAATGTTGTTATGGATTTCATTTAATCAATGAAAATCACAACTAATGCATTGGAACAATTAAAAAACTTGCAAGGTTCATAGAACCGACGGAATATCTAATTAACATTTTAAAGGTAGTCTTCAAAACCAACATAATAATCAAACTTCAAAACCAGTATAATCGCAGGTTTTTCCTCAATACTCTGCATAAAAGTATGCGTGAAATAATTTCTTACAATTTTTAAATTTGGAAGGCTTAACAAATGCTGTTTTTTTAGTATTAATTTTTACATAAACGATTAGATGAACAAAATTGTAACGATTTTATTTATATAAAACGATTGAAACTTGACCATATAATTCTATTTTAGCGAAGCACTGCAAAGAAGCCTTAACAAATATTTTGGCACAATGAGTTCCACGGGACCTTCTTTACCCACAAACATCTAGACAGTGGCTGAAGGTAATTCTAAGGGTGGGGAGCGAAAACATAAAAGCGAGCATTCCCACACCACTCAGGCTTAAAAATATTAAACTAAAGCCCACCAAAATTTTTCATCAAGTCAAGTTATGAATTAGACACCTTTTTTAAATAAATAGCTCAAAAATAACTGTTACTTAAATATACTTAAACAAAAAATTGATCTCGTCTCTTAGACTTTATATTATGGTGCAATATTTTACTGCACCAAAATGTTTAGATTTTATTCAGAAATATTTTGTATAAAACGTAATATTGTTTGTATATTACGAATAAGATGAATTTCTCAAAAATATTTCTATTCGAGAAAAATGATTTGTGTAAGCTCCTTAAAAACAAAGTTTTACTAAACATCCTGTAGATTTATTTCACGTACGCCGTAATGTGAGAGATATAATATCAGTATAAGGTTTTAGTACCATAAGGATAAAATAGGTCTGATTTGAACATAACTTTCTAAATCAGTGACTATCATATTATTATAGTATGTATATTTATGCTATAATAAATACAAGTCACACGTCATCATTTTAAAAAGTACACTGAAAAAATTTACGTGCAACATTTTGTTAGCTATATAAGGGTAAAAAAAAATTTTATATTTTATATTTGTTTTCAGAAAAAAGGAATTTGTCAACCATGATCAATTTAACTTTCCTTATTATATCGATAATTACGATTTGATTTGTATTAAAACTTCTCATGCTAACAGGAAAAACTGGTTTATTATTAGCCTTTTTGCCATTTACAGTAACTCTTTATGGCTTGTCAGATTAATATTTATCACAATGTGATTATGCTTTACGATATGTCAAATAAAAATGCAATGATTTTTACAAAATCGATATTTTCGGTTTCGGATAGATTTTTGAATTATTTTATGCACGATTAACTGTAATATTCAAAAATATTTTCTTCTTTATTTTAAGTTCAGTGGATTTATAGATTATTACTATATATATATATATATATATATATATATATATATAATATTATATATATATATATATATAATATATATATATATTGCATATAAAAACAAATATATATATATATATATATATATTTGTTTTTATATGCAATAACTTTTTATTTGAGAAGGTTTTTTGATTCGACATAAAAAAATTCCAATCTGTATGCCACAAAACCTCCATATATTGATTAATGTTTGTGTTAAGAGGCTGTTGCGTCGACGTATATCTTCATTTCATTATAAAAATTTCTAAGTTGTTCATATAGGAAATACTCAAAAGAGGAAACTTAAATAGTTAACCTCTTTGTAACACTGCAAGGTGGCACAATGCGAAAACTGCAAGAGTAAAAATTTGTCCTCCTGCTTTGATGAGATTTACTCTAGCGAAGAACTAGAAAAGTGACGTTCTACAAACATGTGTTTTAAATATATATGTTATATATAAGTGTATAATAATAACCATAAACCCAAATGTGTAACGTTTAGAAATATTGATTGGATAAAAAAATTTGGGTGTATATTCAAAAAATGTTCTAATTAGTTCATTATTGTATGACAGGCTGTCCATTATCTCGTTCGTTTTGGATCAAAAAACGAACTTCCAGCACTTTGCATTTACACATTACAATCCTATGGCAGGCACAGTATAAAAACACAGTATATACAGAGTATATAAACAATCATTCTGCGAATTGTTACGTTTCTTATTAGATAGTATATTATCTCATAATCGTCGTAATATATTTCTCAGAATTTTTATAACCCTAAATAGAAAGTGAAATTATAAAAATAGTTAAAGGAGCTCATCTTCATAAAAAGACTTCATAAAAAAACGTATTTTCCATAAATTTTTGAAAATCTAGTTCACAAAAAAACACATATAGATCAATGACCCACAAAGTTATTTTTAGCATTTGAGAATCTCCAAAAAATAAAGGCTCGGTAAAAGTCTATTTTTCGTGTACTATTTCTGATACGAAATATCTTGAAAGAACTGGAAATTTCGTTTTTGAACTTTTTTGTTTTAAATTCGACTCCATTCAAAAATTTCTATCATAATGTCCCAAAAAGTCCAAATTAAAGAGGAATAAAATAACTATTGAATCCTTTAATTTTCAACTTAATTTTTATCCAAGCCCTATTATTGAACATAGTTTTAGACTAGTAACACAAAACTTACCAAAATCGTACACTTTTGACTGCATGGGCTCTCAAAACGTAAAAAACCACATAAAATTAATCGAAGCCTTCTGTATTGTATACTCAGTTTTATTGTGCATATATATGGAGGTGAAAAGTCACACTCTATATATATATATATATATATATATATATATATATATAGTTTTCGGATATTTCTTTTTATATGAATAATTTTAACACCGTTTTAAAAATGTTTAATGTAGAAGAAAACCAAATATTATTAAATCTTTATTGAAATAATATAAATAAAATTTTATTAATAAAATAATAATAATAATAATAAAATTTAAATAAATTTGTTGTCATACTTTTATGATTTTAAAAATTGTAGAAAGAAATTCATATGTGGCTATTAATTTTTTATAGCTATCCTGTTTCTAAAATATTGCCGCATATCTTTCGCATTGACTTTGTTACGCCAAAATTTACTAATATATTAAATCATGTCAAGCGCAATAATTACATAACCACCAACATAATAAGAGTTTTAATGGATCAATGGAAGACAAATCTTTCAAAACGTTTTCTTTTAATATAGTGACATGTTAGGTCTCAAAGCCAACTTTTGCGTTACATAGTGTTTTAAGGCATGCATTTAACGTATATCACACAATGGCACAGTTTGGAATTCCAAAAAACAGCATGCATACAAGGACTTTAAACTCCGTGATCACTGAGAGAATATAAGAGGCTGTTGATTGATGCACTCAACCTGAAGGAGATAAAACATGAAAGGTAGTGTTTCACCGAGGCTACGAGGTAACCTCGCCTCGCCTCGGCCCTCGGTTAAGAGGCACGAGGCGAGGTATATTGTTCCTCGGCCGAGGCGAGGAATTTGCCTCAGCCGAGGCAAATTTACAAAAAGTAAATTTAAAAAAAAATAATATAGTGATAAATGAAGCAATAGATAGATTATTTGGCAAATATTTTTCAAATGTCCAGCGATCCTACCTAGTAGATGTCGAAAGTCATCGTCTCTAAAATTTATATGCATATATATATATAAGTTTTTTTACCATATTATGTACATTCATGCAAAATAAGTCAAAGTTAGTAAAAATTTTTCCTTGATAGCTGACCCAACCGAGGCGAGGCGAGGCTAGCCAACATTCTGCCTCGGCCGAGGCGAGGTTGATATTTAAAAAAGTGCCTCGTGAAACACTAAAGAAAGGTTGCCGGATTAATCACAGTTTCATTGATTGATTGATTGATTCATCTTGGGGTCTAAAAAGTATTGCACTTCGATCTTATAGTCCATTGTGCTCCCCGTTCTACCTCAGTCCGACGAGATTCGCTTTTCCCATATGTTGGCAATAGCCTGGAGCTTGTATATCAGGTCATCCCAAAGGTTCATATATTGGGGGTGAGAAGCATCGAATATCCTGTATCTGCTGTAACCTAGAGGTTCGCATTCAAAGATAATGTGGCTGGATGATTCTTCTTACTCGCCACACAATCAGCACATAATGAACTCGTTCTGGAGTCCCATTGTGTGCAGATGCTTCCGCAGGGGACAATGCCCCGTAATGAGTCCGGTAACCCTCCGTAGTTACATCCTGTTCAGCTTCAGTGCATCGAGAGATAGCCTCTTTGTTGCACTCTGAAGCAGTACCTTCCTGAGCTCTTGCGCGGTACTTTTTCCCAGTGATCACGGTATTTAGCATTTGACCTCTCGTTGATCACCTTTTTACATGCAGTCCTCCCTTCCTAAGATAAGCTCTGAGCCAATGAAGGGTATTCCGACTCCCTTCTTTGCTAAGGTATCTGCTTTTTCGTTTCCTTCGAAACCACTGTGACCCGGCACTCAGATCAATTTAACATTGTTCCGTTTGCCAGTTTCAGAAGTTCCTCCAGACAATACTTGACTACCCTTGAGGTGACCTCAGTTCCAGACAAGGCATATCACAGTTTCATAGTATCATATATTATTTCTTTATGTTATATAAGGGAGTATAATATACCATGTAATTAACGTATATCATAAAAAGTCTGAATGAAGGAGATGCCCCAGGCCATTTTGCAAGTAACATGCTTGTATGCTAATATTATATCATTATTTCAAGTTTTAAATATGCAAACATGTATAATTATTACTTTAATATCATTATAATGCATACATTTCCTCTTTATATATTTAGTTAGATTTAAATGACTTCCAATCCATATACAAAAATATAGTCTATATATAAAATCTAACCAATAAAAAATATATCCACTACATACTATAAAATTGAGTTAATATATTTTTGTCGAAAATTCCGGTAACGTTCGGATGATATAATCTTATTATGTACCTATAATATAGCCTCATATATTTAAAAAAATATATAGGTATTATAGTGACCTATGTTTTAGTCGTGTTAATTCTACTCGTATAAGTGTTTTTTTGAAATTTTTATTTGTTTATTTCTATTTAAAAACATGATAAAAACAGTGTGAGTGCATTTAATGTACTATAAAATATACATTCAACATATTATACACATACTTTCATGTTTACAGGGTGGAAATTATTAAATTGTTCCTTTAATACATGCCACCGACTGCAATTTATTAAATACTAAGGTTTCAGTACCGGTTTTAGCACTACCAAGAAATCTCGTCCTGGGCGAGATTTCTACGGTATCCCCGAACTGCAATTCAAACCCATACGAAAAAAAGGTAAAGGATATAATGAAATAACCATTTATTAAAAAAAACTAGTAAAATTTTACTTTTCTAGCCTTTCTATCGGCGAACTCTTTTATTAGGTTATCAAAGTCGTTGTTTTCAGCAATCTCATTTTTGATTGACAAAGTTGCCTAGTTTGTCAACCTTGATTAAGATATGGTCGATCGCAGATAGGTTTTTATCAGCTTAAGCTTAGAAAAACTGTTTTAAGTAAAATGTTAAAAAGAGATAGATAATGTATTTCTCTATGGTCGGGGATTCCCGGTAAAATGAACTGTATGCGGTGCTCCGATCGAACGGATTGAACACTGCCATTCCATTCTAGTGTTGCCAACCTAACGATTTTTTCGCTAAATTTAGGGAATTTATGAGTAAGTAAGTCTAGTTCAAGGAGCGAGGGGATATAAAGGGCGCCACAGGAGCCTTTGGCGGTCGCCCAATCGCATGGGACCGCTACTTACGTGACCATGTGTACCTAGATTCATACTCCAGAATTAGTCTGGAACTAAATAAATCTAGCATCAGCAAGAAATCTTGATAAAATTATCAATCATTTAAATGATCCTGGATAGTTTATTGAAAGGTTTTCAAAGTTGCTCAATAAAATCTCAAAATCGTGTGTGTGTGATATAAAAGTAATTAGACTAAAATCTAATTAATTATTATGACAGACATATTGACATACCATATAAATACCTTTAGGTTGTGAATGTAATAGGGTACCTCACTCATATGATATGTTGAACATGTCTGATGGGCGTATAGTAGTTTCTATATATAGTAGATTTTAGTGTATATACTATGTGTGGCGACCATCATCAAAAACGTTGTGAACAGCCCTACTCGAATAACCTCATCATCGTCACCTATAACTACACCTTATGCTCATATTATACGGAGTGTTTCTTGGAAATGAACAGTGAAAGAATAACTTATATATATATATATATATATATATATATATATATATATATATATATATATATATATATATATATATATATATATATATATATAAAATAATAAGAATAAATATAATAAGAAATAGTAAATTTAATACGCATCCTAGCAACAAAATCAAAATGACATTTCTATTTAACATGAAAAAAAATTTGTTGAATAGAAATGTCATTTTGATTTTGAAATGTGCTGATCCTTAAAAAAAATCGCTAAAATTGGAAAATTAGAAAATTTTATGTCCCCGATTTTGATAAAAACTTGGTTTTAAGCTAATTTGGACCAAGCGAAAACGATGGCGTTGGTTAAAATATGATACGATTAACGGTTTTTAAGGTATCAGACCTATGGTACTAAAATACCAAACTGTATGAATTGAGAAGGTAAAATTTTGAAATGTATTGATCGGACGAGCAAATGAACCCGATTTTCGTACCCCTTAAA
Source organism: Nineta flava (assembly GCA_963920215.1). Classification (NCBI taxonomy): domain Eukaryota; kingdom Metazoa; phylum Arthropoda; class Insecta; order Neuroptera; family Chrysopidae; genus Nineta; species Nineta flava. Next base: position 66,995,550 of record OY986044.1, read on the forward strand.
AAAATCGCTAAAATTGGAAGAAAATTTTATGTCCCCGATTTTGATAAAAACTTGGCTTTAAGCTAATTTGGACCTAGCGAAAACGATGGCGTTGGTTAAAATATGAGACGATTAACGGTTTTCAAGGTATCAGACCCATAGAGCTAAAATTCCAAACTGTATGAATTGAGGAGGTAAAATTTTGAAATGTATTGATCGGACGTGAAAATGAACCCGATTTTCGTACTGTATGGGTCAAAATTAGCCTAGAAAATGATTATTATTAAAATTGAGAAGAAAAATTTTCTTCACTTTTTTCACATATTTTCCAAGGGGTACCCCTTAAAAAAATCGCTAAAATTGGAAGAAAATTTTATGTCCCCGATTTTGATAAAAACTTGGTTTTAAGCTAATTTGGACATAGCGAAAACGATGGCGTTGGTTAAAATATGATACGATTAACGGTTTTCAAGGTATCAGACCGACCCATAGTGCTAAAATTCCAAACCGTATGAATTGAGGAGGAAAAATTTTGAAATGTATTGATCGGACGTTAAAATGAACCCGATTTTCGTACTGTTTGGGTAAAAATTAGCCTAAAAAATTATTTTTATTAAAATTGAGAAGAAAAATTCTTCACTTTTTTCACATTTTTTCCAAAGAGTATAATATTTTATAACCTTGCTCACCTCACAATATTTGCACTACGTTGAGATATTTTAGGTTTAGAGGAGTGAATCTTTATGATCTAAGAAATCATTTTTTCCCAAACACGTTGTACACACTACCTAGTGTTAAAGCTCTTATGTATCCTGGGAGGTAGGTAGCTAACAACTAGATGGTAGGTAACCTTGGCTATACTAGTATTTATATCATCTCCTTTAATAGCAAGCAATTCTATGTGTTCTATAGCTCTAACTCCAGTTCTGTAGCTCTCCACTGTATTCACACATAATATTGCTTCCATGTACAAATGTTTACGTGATTCGAATTACTCAACGATATTAATACAAACAACACACATATTATATGTGAATAGAGAAAACTATTTATTTTAATCAGCAGTTCTCGAAATGTTAATATTTGCAACAACAACAAAAACCTGAACATAGTAGCAGCATTCGACAATGTTTCAAAGAATTGCAGAGATTTGTTTAAAATATTAATTAAGAAAATTGTTTGGAAAGAGTTGATTAGAATTTTAAACAGATTAATAAGTTCTCTTTTTTGCTATAGTTGAATGATGTTGCATTATACCACTTCTTGTGTGGAAACAGTAGCTATTAGCAATGGAATTGTTCTTCGATCCACCACGGTGTTTTGTCAATGTATATAATTACGGATATATTCTAATAATTCGTTTATTGTTACAAAAACTTTGCTTAGATAGATAGATAAATTGTAGAGGCTGCCCTGAACGGGCTATACTTCGACCATAAGATCCATTGTGATGCCTAAGGATGTGAGGATGTGAGTGGAGTGGAAGGAATTTGTGAGTAGACTAGGAATTAGTAGGATATGCGGCTGCAGCCGTCTCTGATAGGAACTATGCCGATATTCATCTGGAGTTCGTGAAGGAAACTGCAGAAAACCTTCTCAAGCATAGCCGGTTACTTCGTTCTTGTCCATACACCAACAGTTTAGTCAATTAACCGCCCCTTTATTTTACATAATTGACAAACTGCCGATGTCGGGATTCTAACCCATAACCTTACAGTTTCCAAGTATGCATACTGCGCAGACATAATGCCTTAGACCGCTCGGCTACTTGGATTGGTAAAACGCTTAGTGAATATCTTGGACAATGAATTGGACAAAGGTCAGTTTCACTCGATATTGCAAGCAACTATTTGTGATCGAAACTAGAATCAAAATATCGTAAGCTATTCAGTTGACTTTTTCTTCATTCTTATATTTTTAATGTATCATAAATATATGCTTCGAGTTCGAATACGCGTTTCATAAGTACGTGATTCGAAATTATCATTATTTGTGTGAAAGATAAAGAACCTAATTCTTTATAAAATGTATCCAATACAAGGTATTTAAGAGTAGTCTAAAAATGATTCTACTTCATTACTAATTATCACGGCAGTGCGACAGGCCGAGTAAGAAATATAACTTCAAATATTGAACACATTCAACACGACTTTTGGAGGATTTTTTTATGTAGCCAAATTAAAACCTGTCAAATTTTAATCAGATTTTCAGTAAATATTTTGCACTGCTTCGAAAATTGACTTTTTATTATTTTTTTAATTGCATTATGTCAAAATTGGTTCCAAATATGTCAAAATCACTTAGACTATTACACATCTCAATTTAAGTCTCAGCAAAGAATTGTTTTTATAAATCAAGGATTCCTTTATAAGATTTCAAAGAAACTTTTCCAGAAAGTATTTTTTCCGGATGCACTTTCGCTCCCTATAAAACCGTCAAAGTCCTTTTTAGGTCCCGCAGAGTTAAGGACCTGTTGTCTCATAATGATATGTATATATGAATAACGTTAATATAAGATATATAAGATTGGTGGGACTGCGAGGTAAGAATCGCAGATTTTTTATCTATTTACGGTACTTAGGTAAAATCGACCTTGAAAACTTGAATTCATAATTATACCATACACTGATCAGATAGAACATATCAAAGAATCAAAACAACTAAATTCTAGATGTGTACTACCTCCACTTTTGATGACAGATTGACTTTATTACTAGACTGAACGACAAAATCATCTAAAATACATAAATCTAACTTATATTACATAAAATAATTTAATATTCACTTGGTAAAGGTATCTATCTCGTATTATTATTGTATACTACTATTTCCAAAGTATATATTATTTATATAATTCTGTTTATAGAGAATGTTTATATATATATATATATATATATATATATATATATATATATATATATATATATATATATATATATATATATATATATATTTAACAATTTCAAAGAGAATATATACAAACAACTAACTACAGATCCAGCTTGTATTAATAATAATTCTTAAGACATACACGTTCATATAAGCACCTTAGTATGTTATTGGACATGTCCAACATAACCTTAAACGTGACATGATTATTTAAACAGAAATATATATACAGGATGAATAATAATTCAATATATAATTGCGTGATAATACTTTCGATAATTCTTTAACAGTTCGATAATTTTAAGGCGAAAAGTTCATATGAAATTAAACTCGCAATCGTATTCATGTCACTAGTGTGACATTGGACATTCGTTTCGACAAAAATGTATAAAGTATTTATTAACGTAGATGTCAACATGTCAGTAGTGTGAGGACTGTAATATTTTACAAGTCACCATCTATTATTTAGGTTGAAAAATACTATACATTTATTAAGTAAAAATAAATATAACAATCTTGTTAAATGATTGACTACCATCACTTATTAATGTATGTATTTAGTTAATACATACTGTAAGAATGTACAACTCTCTCTAATATTTTTTTAATTTTATTATACACACAGCATACACACACAACTACACACACAACATAACACATTTTGTTACGTGACGATTTCCAGCAAGTCATACCACCCGTGAGCCGCGTTAAAGAACTTCGATCAAAGCTCATGCACATCTAGGATGGGGATAGGAATCACGATCTCTGGTATTCTAGACCAACGCTCTACCAACTGAGATACCTGAGATGTTATGGTAACACAATGTATATGATCTTTCACTATCTTTTGAGGTCGTTGTATTATTAATTTTGTTTATTTACATATTTTTTAAATTGTTTTTGTAAACTAGTATCTAATAAATATTTTTTTTTAAATGGTTTTAGTTAGAGGAACAAATGATATTTGTCTTATTTTCCAAATCATATATTAAAAGTTTATAAGTTTAGAAACACTCTATATATAGAACATACATAGAATATGTATATAAGCGAACAAGATGGCCGAAATTACATATAAAATATACACATATATATATAACTTATATAATATATCTGAAGTATACTAATTTATACAATAATAATAAGATTAATAATATATAAACATATACTATTATTTATTTGAATGAAATACTTGTTGGGTATTTATTGTATTTAATTTGTTAAAAATCAAACCGTAGTATGCAGACGAAACATATATATATATATATATATATATATATATATATATATATATATATATATATATATATATACTTATGGTTTTGTTTTTAGTTTTTTATGAAATATCACAATCCATCCATCATTTGTAATTGTAAAATAATGTTAATAGAATAGAAAAATTGTATTTATTTTATTATAGTTGCTGATGAAGTCGTACATAAATGACGAAACGTTCAATTTATTTAATTTACCTCATTTTCGTGACTTTCCATCCTCCTACGATCATCTTACAGAAGTATAGACAAATATTCGTAAAGCAGGAGCTGCGTTAACTTCTTCCTTCAGGCAGGAAATCTGCGATCCGACTTTGCGCACTTTCGACCTTTCCCGGACTTTTCAGATCTAGAATAGACACACAAAATTATAGCTCGCTATCACTTTTCGGTTTTGAGTTATCGTATTTACGGACGGACGGACGAACAACTTTGCTGAAATGGACTAATTAGGTCATTTTATGAACACCTATACCTAATTTTTTCTCCTGCGATCAATATTTTCAACCGTTACAAAGCTGGAACTAAACTTAATATACTCTATTATATTATATACCGGGTATAAAAATGGGCACAATTTCATAAAAAATAATATAAACTTTTCGTTTCTTCCGGACGGGCATGTGAAATTAACTCATTCGATCATTTTATGATTACCTATATCAAAAGTTTTTTTCTGTGATCAATATTTTCAACCGTTATAAAGTTCAGAGGAAACTTAATATATCCGTATGTATATATTACATATATTCCAGGTATAACAACTGTCACAAAATCGGGTCTATCCTATCCTGTCATTATAACCGGATATACAAATTAACTAACGCTAATTATTGTTCTCAACTTGTTTCTAATATCTGAGTAGTAGTGGAAGCATTATTATATTAATTATAAAATATTCAATTTCAAATTCTCAACTTCCACTAACATTAAAAAGAATTAACAGAAATCCATTAAATGAAATATTATATACTTAACGGAATGACAAAGCATATTGTCCAATTTAATTTTTTTTCTTTTTCTAATTTAATAATATAATAATACAATAATGCACCATAATTAATTGAACCATGTTAAAATGTTTCTTTTAATTGTTATTATATTATTTATGAAATGTGATGAGAGAGATCAGTGTTGTTAATCCGTACAAATTAATTTTTATCAAAACTATTTTGATACCAAATTTAATTAATAATAACAACAACAACTAAGTTACTTGTCAATGAACAAAGTATATATAGCTACACCAAAATAGATATAGATTATAGGTAGATTATTTATAGCACGGCTATGTTCTTACTAAATAAAAGATTCCGTTACTTTTCTAAATTTTTGTATAGGAGTGTACAAAATTATGATATATACAATTGTTTGTTGATCTAACAAAAAATTTATAAATAAAAAAATAAAAATAAAAAAACTTATTAGTAGATAACGCACTAAAAAAGAAAAAATTAATAAATAATACATTTTTTCTCGGAGTAACAGGAATCAATTATATATATTCATTGTTTTTAGCGATACATTTTATTAAAATTCTGTACATAAAATAATAAATAAAAATTTAATTAACAATTGAGTACGAAACGTTACTTAATAAAATGTGTCGTTAAAAACACTGCATACATATAATTGATCTCTATTCCTCCGAGAAAAAATTTATTATCTTATTGATAGGATCAGAAATCTATGAAAAATTAAATAATTAATTTTACAAGGGCTCTTTGTGTTAAAATTAATTCATCATGGTATCAAAGTTAAAGATTTTTTTTAAATATAGTTTTTTTTAAGACTAGTAGAAAGAGTAGTAGTAAAGGCCAAACCTAGTAGGTAAGACTTTCGAGGCTTTTCATATCGAGCCTTTAAAACTCATTTCCTCTACCTTGTCTAATTCGTTACCTACAGCACAGTGGTCTTTATTGAACTTACAATCCTCTTCACGATTAACTCGTCGATTCCATATCCCATGAGATAGTTACGATTCGCTAATTCATACTAATGATAAGATAACTTTGTAGTCGAAATACGTATTTATAAAATACAAAGAATTGATCTAGAAATTGAAACAAATTTTTAAATTTAATGTCGAACACCTGGAGTTCTCATTTATTATGTTTGATGAACTTTATATATTAGCGGTCGAGAAAAGTCTTTTCAACCGGAAACATTTTCAAATTATCATTATCTTTATTGTAAAGCTTTTTATTACTTTAAATGAGGGTACTATAGGTTTAGCTCCAAGTGTGTTACGGTTCGACATATTGATCGGAGAAAATAATTTTGGTATAGATGCTCATAATTGTGTAGCTTATTCCATTTCCACATGTCCGACTGAAATATAGTGCGATATGAAATGTCTTGAACGTGAACTTAAGGTAAAAAGAGACATTGAATTCATTAATGGGAAAAATCTGTCCATATGCTTTGTGGCCGTTGGGGGCGGGTTGGGGGGTGCGGTTATGTTTAAAACTGTGATAGAAGAAATGGTTATTCATATACTGCCACAAGTTTTGCCACAATTGCAGTTCATACATCTGTAATTATTGCAAAAGCATCAGTATAAATGTACAAACATATGTATATAATACCTTACTAAATATATACATCACAAGTCTTATTTTTATTCACCTATGCATGTATCGAAGTAAACTAAATAGTGCATGCATTCACTAAATATCGTGATATCAATAGTTTGGAATTATCTGCTTTATATACATAGAATCGTTATTGTGTTTATTAGAAAGCGTGTAACTTCTGAACGAGTTGACCGAATGAGGTCATATTGACATAATATATTTGTTTCGTAGGCATTGCTAGGGCACTATGGTTCATATATATGCCGATAGGTAGCGCTGTTGTCAACTTATTTACAAATTATTTAATTTGGTGGAGGTTCTGTGAAGCAAAATATCATTAGCGGAAGCACCGGGGAAAAAATGAACAAAATGAATAATTCTTGCTTCCCTCTTTCAACGTCGTAGATAAAGAGTGGCTTTCCACGCGCAACGCCGGTTATTCAGCTAGTATTGATATAAAAAATAAGTGCAACAATCAATTTATTTGAAATTAAAATAATAATTTAATCACCCCTGAAATAAATTTCTAATAAAACGTATTTAATTTGATGTTCTTATTCACGTCTGAATTTTAATTGTATTTCGATGCACATTAATCACGGCTAAATATTTTTTCAGTTTTTTTTTTTTTTTTTGATAAAGCAATTTCATTTGGTAACATTAATTAAATTTACTACAGATTAAACCGCCAATTTCATGGGAAATTTGTTACATTAAAAATTGTATGTATGTGTTTAGTTTATAAATATGATTACTTTTCTTTTAGTAAACGTTGCTGTAAAATAATTTTAATCGGCTTAAGGAAATATTCGGATAATTCACCAAAAGAAGTTTAACTTCAATAATGCAAGCTGCGATACCCTATCATCACACACAATATTCTGCTCCCCACCTAGCTGAGTTGAAACGATTATACGGATATCCGATAGCTTCGAGCAATGTAGCTGCATAAAATCTCTAATTTACAAACATCCCACGACACAATAGAAAACAAATTAAATGAATGCATTGATATTTTAATAAAATAACATTTTAATCATTGAACTTCCTATTCCATTAATAAATCACTTACGTTTTAATAATAATAGCTGTACAAATTTAACAACATTCACCACAGAGACATAATCCAAGATTCAAGTCTCAGCTAAAAACTAATATCATGCACAACACGTGAATGTGTAAGTGAGTTTTGTTCACGTACAATACAGATTCCACAATAATAATAATACAAACTATTATTATAAATCTATCAACCATCTTATTGAAGATTCGATGACAATAACGCATTATAATGCTAATTTTATCAATAAAAGGTTTTGTATTCCATATAATATACAAAATACATTCACAGTCTGGTACCAAGCATATATAATATAAAAAATATTTTGTGAATGCCACAGAACCTCCATATACAGACTAAAGTCTATACACAGATACGACAAAAATGCAATGTAATGATCCGTAATTGAAAAAAAGTGGTAAAATTTACAAAATAATGACCAACGTTAATCAATTTAGGTGATGTTTTTTTAATTAATAATGATACGAAAAAATTAACTAATCCATCAGGTATCGAATCCTGGACCTTTGGATTGCTAGCCCAATGTGCTACCATTACACTATGGATGATAGATAGATGAACGATTTAATATTTTCATATCATTGACAGTATTACTTGGATGTCAACATCAACGTATTGTTCAACATGTTATTATTTATGGATACTTTATTAATTGTGTATGTTTTTGTTATTATCAATCCAGTAGATTTAATTCTGGAATAATAATTAATAAATTATCGGCCGCAGTTTGTCATTCATAAAAAAAAGGGGCGGTTAATTGACTAAACTGTCGGCGTATGGACAAGAAATTAGAAGTAACCGGCTATGCTTGTGAAAGTTTTCTGCAGTTTTCTTTACGAACCCCAGATGAATATTGGCATAGTTCCTATCAAATACGGATGCAGCTGCACAACCTACCAATTCCTAGTCTATACATAAATCCCTTGTCCTCCACTCACATCCCTAGGTCTCACAATGGACCTTATGGTCTATGTGTGTCCCGACTAAACCAACTAAAACCAACAGTAACTCATTTGTGAAAAAAATTTCACCACTTTCAAAAAAATGGCTCTCATATAAATAAAATTATTTATTTTAAAAAATATATGAAAAAATTGACAAGAAAAAGTTTACAAATAGATTTCAACCCAAGCTCTTTCAGTGATGGTTTTAAATTCTTTGAGTAAAATACGGGAGGGGAGGCTTACTTTACCCAATAGCGTGGATAACTCGTTTTGTTCTTGAGATATTATAGGCAAACAAGTAAAGATACAGTGAAAACTCGACATTGATTTTCGAGATCAAACACATAGCCTCGATATACATATTAAATTGTAGTATCTACATGGAGGTAAAAATCATGCAAACTTATTGCCTATATTTACGTCTGCCTAATAGTTATTGGTTCTATATTATTTTCACATATAACTCCTACAATATTAGTGTTTATACTTTTTATTGTACGTAAATAACACATGAAAATCATTTATAAAACGAAAATCATATGAAAATTTTATAAAACTTTTTTTTCGCTATTTAATTTTAGAAACAGATGCACAATAATACATAAATAAAGATTTATTAAGTTAATTTCCACCAAATTTTTTATGTTTCGAGGTCACTTTAGTCACACTAAAGTGTTTAGTGTGTGTTTGTCTTACGGTCGTGGGAAATTTTTCCCGTATGAAAATGGCCTTCGGCGAGATGCCAATCGAAGCGTATAAACGTCAATGTGATCTAGAAGAAATTTATCCAATTCAGCCGATGGTAAATGGGACTTAAAAATTAAGAACGAAACACAAAATTGGAGTATCTCGAAAATTTGTCAGAAGCAAATGTAAAGTACATTAATTTTACTTGTTTACTTAATTTTCTATAGTTCTAATATTTAAAAATATATTCTAGTAATAATGATTATTGTCTCCATAAAAAACTTGATTTGATATTTATTATGTTTATCCTTCCTCTGAGTAAAATTCGTCAATATTTACGTAGCTATCACGAAAAGCATATTTTATAATTTCTTGAAAGAGATTCATTCGATAAAATTTCTTTTAGTGGAATCGAAATTTCTAAACATTTGCTATTTTCATCGAGCCCCCAATTTTCAAGTCTATGTATAATTAACCTACCGCAGCTATATTGAAATTAATACACTGAACCGTTATAAGAATACATATCTATAAACTAAAAACAAAAGCATAAAAATCGGTTGAGTGGTTCTCGAGTTATAAGTACACTAAAAAAAAAACGACGTTGCGTTCTATAATATTAAACAATGTATGTTTTGGTAGAAACACCAGACGCAAGAAGTTCGACTTAATACTTACGAAAAGTTGCAACAGATTTGCTAGATTAAAACTGATTTATACCGCCTGATCATAATAATAAATTTGAAGTGACTTTGTAGTTCCAAACCGATAGTTTATTCGAGATGGTTCTTAGCTATGTTGAATCTTCTCGACTTGACCGTTTAAATAATTTGTGAAGAAGTGGAAGCGCCGGGAAGTTATAAGTTCAAATTATTATTTGATAAGATATCTTTCCAGACACTTACATAACAAACACGTCTTTCACGCAGGGGTTATATATACCGAAACATATACATTGTATCGGACAGTCAAGCTGCTCTAAAAGCCTTGACTGTTAGTGAAAGCACAGGGGTAGTCAGAAATTGTCTGGAAAAACGGAACAACGTTAAATTGATCTGGAAATCAGGTTAAAGCGGTTTCAAAGGAAACGAAAAAGCAGATACCCTAGGAAAGAAGGGAGTCGTAATACCTTCCATAAGCTCAGAAACTATTTTAGGAATCTAAAAGACAGCATATACACAAGGGATCAACGAGTGGGTAGACTTTAAGCATGTTGATCACTAGAAAAACTGTTTCTAAAAACTAATTTAAAAGTACATAGTCGTCTATTAATATCAAAGTAAGCGTGTGTTGTATGCATATATACATTCAAAAACTTCCGAGCCGACTTCCTTTTTGGTGGCGTAACGTTTTCGCGAAAAAGAAACGTAAGCTTCAATTTGTAATTTAAGTAAGCACCTAAATAAAATTATTTAATGTAAAATGTATACTAGCATTTAATTTAATTTGATATCCTTTGTAAAAGGTTGTAAAAATTAAATCAAAATCGGTTCAGTAGTTTAGAGTCTAAATGTAATACTGTGATGTGCAAACAAACACTGCACATTTATAATTAAATTAAATACTGATATGAAAAAATTAACTCACCAACCAGGAATCGAACCTCGGGCCTCTGGATAACTAGTCCAGTATGCTTCCGCTACACCAAAGACGATTGTGACGTAATAGCCAACTTTTTCATGTACATTTACATTTGTAATTTACTTTTGCACATTTACTTTTGTAATTTTTGTGAGCGAACAAACTAACATTTTACAGGTTTATTAATTTACTAGTGTTCGCTCCACGGCTTTGCCTACGTGGAACTATACACTGTACAAAATCTTGGTCAGGGCGTCATATATTTTGTAAACATCTCCTTTGTAGGAATGCACTATATCGATCATAAGCGAGTTTCTACTCCGACTCGCACTTGGCCGATTTTCGGGTGGCTGTGACCACAACATTTTTTGTAGGCTGGATTAACGCCTATGTATGATGTAATAGTATGATATTTGAATAGCACTGTACCACATATAGGTACCGTACATACATTATTCTCGTTATGTGAATTAAATACAGAATTTCGTTGAAGTCAACAGGTTGTATTATTATTATGGTTATTGAATATGGTTTGTGTGTATAGTTAGAATGAAGTGTAGTTATATTATTATTATTATTATGTATACGAGTGAGAGTATATAGGTATAGAAGTCGAATTGGTACGAACGATGATGGTATGGCTACAATACAAATAAGTTTTGTATATTTGATACGATAAGTTTTAACAAAAAGGTTTCCAATATGACGAAACTTTATTATTATTATCATGATTATTATTATTATTCGGAATTCAAAGGTGTTAAAAGGTGTGAATTTTAAATTGAAGTTTTTTTTTTTCGTTCATTCACAAATTATTTACGTCATTTGTCAAGTGAATTTTTTTTTAAAGGCCTACGATAAGCGTGACTTTTTTTTTGTCACATGGATTCCATTAAAAAAAATCTAAAATATATTGTAAATGAAACTAGAAAATTTCATTCTCTAGATTTGATTGTGGTGACCAAAATATATGTAACAAGCAGGTTTTAATAAATCATTAAAATATTTCAGTGAATTATGCTAATATACTACTCAAAATTTGTATTGATAGTACTCAAAATTTGTATTTTTAGTATTAGAGGCATAACTAATTGTTAAAACTTAGCCTGACTAAAGCCGCCATCTTGACGTCATAAGTAACATAACCAAAATATATTGTTGTAATTTAGTAATTATGAATTTCAATTAAGTAACGCTCAACATAATTAATATTTATTATACTTAATTTAACAATCGACATTCACTATGTAGGTAATTAGGGTACATGTAACATGTATCAATTGGTATTCTAAGAAAATATATACCTACACACACAAATTTGTTATCAATTAAGTGGCTATTCTAATCTAAATGAAAAATGAACAAATATATTTTTTCATTTTCTAAAAGTGTATTATATCTTTAAAAATCCACTTCAAAGAACTTTCAAAATTTTGAAAATTTAATAAGGCTCAGAGTTAGATTATTGATATGATATTACAATATTACCTACTGGTGAATAAATATTTAACTGAAATACAATACTAGAACAGAAAATTTAATAACTTTTATTATTATTCGGTTTCAAATTGTAGGCTCCTTAAAAAGAAAACGAAAAATAAACAACATTTGTTTGAAACTTCTGTTCATACTGAATAGTATCGCCACAATTCCCACCCCAACATCTGTAATTACTTTCCATTATAAACCTTATATATGTGTACTTTTGTAAAAAGTAAAATAAACAGTTTACGCATTTATATGGGGTGCGTCCCCCCCACAACCCAACCCATCACTCAATGTTGGATCGTTTTTTATCGTCCTTGTAGGTATTTTAAAATTTCGGAACGCATTGTTTTTCTTCTAAAATGATTTTTTTGGATTCAGCGCTTCGATTCGCATAAATTAAACAAATTTTTGAGGGGACTGTTCCAAATGAGATCTATCAAATTGTATATACTTTTGAATTATTTTTTTAAAGAAGGATATCCCAAAATGGGTTCACATTTTAATTGTTTGATATAATTCACATTTCGATGATTAGTACTATTTTTGCTAATTTTAAAGTCAAAGAAGAAATTCGACACAATGTTACCTGCATTTCTCCAATATTAGGTTAATATGTTGTGGACAATTTTTTCAATAGAATGAACATTTGCAGCCGAGGATCATTTGTGAAATATTTCGTATAACATATAGCCTCCATATCACTTCTATGTACTAAAGCAAAAAATATTACTATCAAATATTGAAATTTTTAGTGGTTTATGTAAAATACACTGTGTAACTGAGCACCCGTGTTTTTATAAATTTAAAATATTAATTGTAATCTGTTAATATTAGTTAACAGAGTTTTATGTTACATTAAAAAAAGTATTCTAAATTAAAAAATTATAATTATAAAGAAGCATTTTATTTAGATTAAAAGAATAAATATAATATAATTTGAAAATACAATAATTAAATAAAGACACAGTTTCTCAGTTACACGGTGTATATAATAATTTTTTCTGTCCTTTATTTTTGTACAAGATAAACTTTTAAAAAGTGTGACACCCATATTTCTGAATTTTTGACAAAGCACAAATTGTTCTCAGTATATTTTTATCATCCATGTATACATGGGGTTCAATGCTGGTCCTGTGTGTAAGATTCCTTTACAATAGATTTTAATTTCAATACGTCATTAAACAAAAATAAATGTAACAAAAATTGATTCTTTTATAAATGGCAATTGAAGAAAAAAAAATTAATTGATCTATCAATAATTTAATGGGTTTATTAGACCATTTACTCATATATCGGTAATTATCTGCTAACTGTCATATTTAAATCGAAATTTTTAAAAAAATTAATAGTATTATTAAGGATGTACGAGCACTGAAGCTTCAAAAAGATTAAGGCTTGGTTTTTTGTTTACATGTAGGTAGTTGAAGTGCATATAGATCAATAAAAGTTTCAGGGGCGGGGAGAGTTGCGGTGGTCTTAATAAAATCAATAAAATCAATAAAATTAATTTTTTTTAAATTTATTAATTAATTTTTTGTGAAGAAGTGGAAGCGCCGGGAAGTTATAAGTTCAAATTATTATTTGATAAGATATCTTTCCAGACACTTACATAACAAACACGTCTTTCAGGCAGGGGTTATATATACCGAAACATATACATTGTATCGGACAGTCAAGCTGCTCTTAAAGCCTTGACTGTTAGTGAAAGTACAGGGGTAGTCAGAAATTGTCTGGAAAAACGGAACAACGTTAAATTGATCTGGAAATCAGGTTAAAGCGGTTTCAAAGGAAACGAAAAAGCAGATACCCTAGGAAAGAAGGGAGTCGTAATACCTTCCATAAGCTCAGAAACTATTTTAGGAATCTAAAAGACAGCATATACACAAGGGATCAACGAGTGGGTAGACTTTAAGCATGTTGATCACTAGAAAAACTGTTTCTAAAAACTAATTTAAAAGTACATAGTCGTCTATTAATATCAAAGTAAGCGTGTGTTGTATGCATATATACATTCAAAAACTTCCGAGCCGACTTCCTTTTCGGTGGCGTAACGTTTTCGCGAAAAAGAAACGTAAGCTTCAATTTGTAATTTAAGTAAGCACCTAAATAAAATTATTTAATGTAAAATGTATACTAGCATTTAATTTAATTTGATATCCTTTGTAAAAGGTTGTAAAAATTAAATCAAAATCGGTTCAGTAGTTTAGAGTCTAAATGTAATACTGTGATGTGCAAACAAACACTGCACATTTATAATTAAATTAAATACTGATATGAAAAAATTAACTCATCAACCAGGAATCGAACCTCGGGCCTCTGGATAACTAGTCCAGTATGCTTCCGCTACACCATAGACGATTGTGACGTAATAGCCAACTTTTTCATGTACATTTACATTTGTAATTTACTTTTGCACATTTACTTTTGTAATTTTTGTGAGCGAACAAACTAACATTTTACAGGTTTATTAATTTACTAGTGTTCGCTCCACGGCTTTGCCTACGTGGAACTATACACTGTACAAAATCTTGATCAGGGCGTCATATATTATTAATAGTATTATTAAGGATGTACGAGCACTGAAGCTTCAAAAAGATTAAGGCTTGGTTTTTTGTTTACATGTAGGTAGTTGAAGTGCATATAGATCAATAAAAGTTTCAGGGGCGGGGAGAGTTGCGGTGGTCTTAATAAAATCAATAAAATCAATAAAATTAATTTTTTTTTAATTTATTTTGTTTAATTTTATTTATTTATATTTTTGTCTATTGATTTTGATTTTCTATCTATTTCTAATTGTCAAAGAGTAAATTACGACTAGGTAATTTATACTGATGATGACTACTGTGTAGTCAAAATACGTATTCTAGGTATTGGGGCGAATATGAAAATTTTTTTAAAGTTCATGACGTCAATATGGCGGCCTTAGTCTATATTTCAACAATTAGTCATAGTTTTCATTAAAAAAAGATGAGTTTAATTAACAAACAAATACTTTTTTGCTAGTTTATTAACGTAACGCTAGTAACGTATATGCAACTATCACAGTTGAGTCTGACTACTCTGTTTCTAATTATTGCCATCAGATGGCATAGTCCTAAGAAACAAATACCACAAATTTTATTTTGTGGCTCTAAATAGCACTTAATTTCAATGTTGCATCGTTGTTATCATTTGTTGAAATAAACAATTTTAAACAAATATTATATTTTTATTTTAATGGTTAGATAATTCGGAATCTTATCTCAAAGCTACGAGTATATTTTCTTATAACAAAAAGTTTTAAACAAAATTAATTAGAAGAATGGAAGAAATATGTAAAGACTTGATAAAAATATCATTGAAAATTTTATTATGGGTAAATAAGACTTTGGGTAGTACACAGCGTAGTACACAACGTGAGTTTTACTGACCCTATTTAAAATATGCGGCCCTACTGTGATAATACATATTTATAATACAACCAGAGCTCAATAATTACCATTATCCACATTATAAGAATATAAGGAACTATTTTATTACAAAATTTTCAAATAATAAAAAAGGTTCGTGTCTGAATTTTCAAAAACATTATGATAAAATATAATGCATTTTTATTCAAAAATTTTAAATGGAACCGTATTTATTTTTAAACAAAATTCAACTCAATCAAAATTGATGCTTGTAATTGATTACTAAGAGTAATTACAAATTGATATCTTATTATATGCGAAAATTTTTAAGATGATAGTAAATTTTTGTACTTGATATTTAGTTTTGTCGCCAAAAGTATTAAATTGCAACTGTGTACAAAATCGATATTTTATGTTAGTAAATATTAATAATTTAATAAATATTACTTTCATATATTTTTGCGAATGTATTTATCAATTTTCCATTTAAATTTACACGCTTCGTGTCTATCTTTTAGCGATTTACACCACAACTTATCTTCAATTAATACTTTTTCCTTACCTTTAACTTTGGAAAATAATGAAGCAAACTTTCTGGGTTTCTTCTTTTTTTGGATATGAACACAAAGGCATCAAGATCAATTATTAAATTTGCTAAAAAAAGCTCTTAAATTAAATGAAAAACAGAATTAAATTTACATTTACCTATGCCATGTGAATTATTAAAAATTATTTCTTGTTTTGGGTTTTTTATTAGTTACATCAATTACTACCAGAAGCATAACGCTTAGAAGGTTTTGCAAATAGTAAGTACGGACAATGAGTATGGCCATGTTTAAGGTAGATTTATTAAAAATCTGTTAAAATCTGTGAATTGTACAACAGACAATAAATAAATAAAAGTTTGTTTTTTTTCACATTCAAAAAAACCTAATTTTCCAATTATCTTCATGAAAAACTAGAGAAAAAAGAAACAAGACTACAAACTTAAATTAATAAATGAAACTTTAACAAAATATAAATTATTTGTATTAAAAGTTATTTATTAAAAAAAAAAAAAGTAAATTAAAAAAAAAAAAAAACAGCTAAAAAAGAATCAGTAGTTAGCTGCTAACAACGGCAAGCAAACCAAGTATTTTATAAGCAACAGTCTTCGTTCTATGTTTAGCTATGTTGGAAAGAAATAAGGTAACCCATACACATACATTCATAGACACACACACACACATACACACATAAATATACACATTTCTCCTCAAAAAGGGGATTTCACCTATCAGGCGTTACAATATCAAATACCCGCCTCTAGTATATAGTCATATAGGAGTGGTTTATAATGTTGAACTAGTCTAACATTAAGAAACACTTATGAATGGTTCTTTGTCTTACAAAATTTTAATATTATCATGGAGAATACGCATGTCACATGATCATATTTTATAAGTGTAAGAAAAAAATATTTTACATGATGTGTGCCAAAAAAACATTATTGAAAGTTCACTTGTAAGAAAATTTCATTGGAAAAATCATCTTCAAGTTTTTTTTTACTAAAAAATTATTATAAAATATTAAAATTTTGTGACGCATTAATTTTTTGGGTACAAGAAAATATATTTAATTTGGCATTCGTTTCCGGACTTTCTGTTCGCTCTCTATGATTGATTATTCGGGTGAATAGTGTGTATCAAACTTCCGGATAATAACAATGACCGATTGATAACAATACATATATACATTTTACTATATCGATTATTCATGTTGCGTTTGCTGACTGTTAATACTTTTTAAGAGGTATGGCCTTGAACTGAGATAAACATGAATTAAACTAATGTTAATGTAATGCTCACAAAGGATGAAACTACAGGAATTCTAAACCAACTTTTCTACTAATATTCAATCTTTTATGAGATTTTTCTTAAGAGTATATTCAAAAACAAATATCAATATCTATAATAGGGATTGGTTAAGAGAAATATTTTCTGTTTTGTATTGATTTTGCTATTTTCTTTTGATTATAAAACAACAAAGATTATTGGAATTTTGAATCCAAGCTCACATCTAAAATAACTTCTCAAAAAATATTCTTTATCGACATTTTTAATTGAATAAAAACAATATATATGAATTATAGTTCAAACAAATAAAAATTCGATGAAAAATAAGAAATAAGTCGATTCATATGTAAATTAATAAATAGGATAATATTAAAATAATTTATATTTTCCAAATAACTATAAAATAGATATAAACTAATTTTTGTAGTTATTTTAAAAATAACTTTTAATAATAAGTAACGCACTAAAATGAATAAAATTGTAAAAAAGTGAGCCGCTTTGTATTGAAAATTATCTTTGAGAAGATTATAAGGGATTAATTCCGTCACAAAGCACCCCACGGGTTTACAATTTTTTTATTGTTGCTTTTTAATACGTTATTTACCAATTAAAGCGTGCATATATTTTAGTTTTTTCGTTGTTCATAATAAGAATTTTTTTTAAGACTATAAAAAAATTAATTTTTAACGTTATATATTTTACCCACTACTTTCACAATAATTCCAAATTCTATTTCATTTTTTTAGCATTTTATTTCACAAAAGTAGTCCTCATTTTTCAAAAATTTGTACCGTATTAGTTGGGTTTTTAGAAAATGTTTCGAATAAATATCTTGTTATCAAATTTATAATAAACTTAAGAAGACTAAGGCCAAAATTAATTTAAAAAATCAGTACCTATTGAAACTTATACATAAAAATCGTAATATACAGGGTCGTTTCAATCAGGAGGGAAGCGACGTGAGAAATAGGAATTTCTTACGCTTTAAATGCATTGCATCAAGAATTTTATTTATACTTTTTATGTAATAGTAGAAGGTAACATTTAATTTAATAGTTTAATTAAGTAAAATTACTTTTTAGGTTAAACGATTTTATTGTCCAATCGGTGATGTCCAAAAAATTTAAAATTATCAGAACCGAAAATTTGCCGAAAATCAACTACTTAAATGTTTGTTTTTTTGCAGTCGGTTTGCACTGAAAACATTCTGAGAATTTCTCGAACAAAACTTTTTTGTCATAAAAATACTAAACACTTTTGTTCTAAACAATTTTACGACTGCGGATTCGACACTAATAACTGTAAAATTTTGAAAATAGAGCTGCCTTTTTGAGGCCGACTGTACCAAATAACAAAGGATAAATCTAAACACAATCCTATGATTGTTTTGGCGTATCAATAGAAAAAAGTGGATAATTTTATAAAAAGAGTCATAAGCCTACTTATTACTCTTTAAAGGATAATATTTTTAAAAATTTTACAAAGAATCTACGAGATATAAATAAAAAATGTCTTCCTTTCCGATAAAAAAAACCTCCATGCGTTATTGAATACCTCTGGCGAAACAATCATTTTGGACCACTTGATTAGCGTTGCTAATTTTATAAGATAGATAGATTGTAGAGGCTGCCCTGGACGGGCTACACTTCGACCATAAGGTCCATTGTGATGCCTAAGGATGTGAGGATGTCAGTGGAGTGAAAGGAATTTTTGTGTATAGATTAGGAATTGGTAGGATATGCGGCTGCAGCTGACTATGATAGGAACTATGCCGGTATTCATCTGGAGTTCGTGAAGGAAACTGCAGAAAACCTTCTCAAGCATAGCCTTCGTTCTTGTCCATACGCCGACAGTTTAGTTAATTAACCGCCCCTTTTTTTTCTTAATAATTGACAAACTGCCGATGTCGGGATTCGAACCCATAACCTCCCAGTTTCCAAGTAGGCATACTGCGCAAGGCATAACACCTCAGACCGCTTGGCCACTTGGACTGGTTGCCAATTTGATAATGTTATGGCACTTTTTTATAATAGTTTAGCAAAAAATACCAAGAATAGCTCTGATCTGCGTTCCATAGCTGTTGGTGAGTAAAAGCAATGAAGCCACTGGTAACTACCTTTGTAATGCGTAAGGGCCAATGACAACATCGACTTTAATCTGTTACGTTTCACAATCTATTTGAAGGTGATGGCAATTAGTTTTACGACGGGTTATTTGTGTGAGTGAAAACTGATCTGACTGTTTGGTTATATTTGCATTATCTGCTGCACTATTATTCATTAAAAATCCCGAACCAATACGCTAAATTGAATTATAACATTCCTTTGCAATGAAAAACATTCCTTTGCAATATTTTATTATGTTTTTCTTAATTTTTCAAAAATTAAAAAATAAAGTAAAATAAATTCATTTCATTCATTACATATATACCTACCCGTAACATTATTAATTATTAAAAACGTTGTATTATATTTGAAAAACCGTCAAAAACACTGATATTAAAATAGCGTTTCTCTTATACTCTGTCATACATATACGAACCTACATTTCATTAGTCGATATAGTGTGTCAATTTTTTATATATTTTATACGAACACAGAGATTTTATTGAGTAATATTATCACAAAATACTTTGTATCATGTAAATGTTAATTAACAATTACATTTACAAATTAACATTTAGTTAATTACATTGAAAAGTCATATATACAAGCTTGTCCTTTTGTTTTAATATTTTATATGTACAATACACGCTATAAAGTAATGTAAATTCTTTACTTAACAAACAGTATGTATATAATAAGGTGATAAAGTTTTTAAAGAAAATAAGGCTTTAGCTGTGACATCACAAGATCCAATATTCGAGACATATACCAATTTTTAGATTATATATTCATGAATAATGTAAACTGTAATGTAAACACATGTAATTGTATGGGCAGCAGGAGATTACAAACTGCAAAATATGCTAGAGTTAAGCTTTGGCTGGTTTTAAAACTCAAGAAAAACTTTGTCATTTCCAAAAAGTTTTACCTTTTTCGAGATATTCGGTTTTTCACATTTGTATATGATGCATTCAATTAGCGTCCGCTTTGTGGTAAAAAAATTTATAAACAACAAAATTCGACTATTTTGTACACGCTTGTATCGTTAAAATTTTTCTAATTTCCACATTAATTTCACACGAAATTAAGATTAGTCTTACTCTTATACTTTTATCACTGTTTCCGAGATAGTAAAGACTTTTAGTAGCTTTCACTTATTATAATTGACACAGTATAACATCTCTCTATTACCATGAAAGAATGTCACAATACATAGTATATAACACATATATATATATATATATATATATATATATATATATATATATATATATATATATATATATATATATATATATATATATATATAATATAACATGGTAGGTACTACGGTACATAGTGTAGTCCTGTAGTTAGACAGAAAAAGAGAGCTATATAATATTATATGGTTTTTTGTAACTGACAATGAATTCCAATCATGCCCAGGTGTGCAAAATCTCTGTACACTACAATCGTACATAATAAATATTGTACATAAATTGAATAGTTTGATATTTAAGTATTCAATTGGCTATATATTTTACTATATACGTATTTATATCTATATATATATATAGATATATATATATATATATATATATATATATATGTATATACAAATGTATATATATATATATATATATATATGTATATACAAATATATATATATATATATATATATATATATATATATATATATATATATATATGTATTAAGTATTTATATACTTATATGTAGGTACTATGGATAATATATTATTTATTGGTAGTACAGCTAAATCAAAATTGTTATTTATTTATTATTTAGATAATTTTTAATAAATAACTTATTGAAAATAAAATCGAAATATTATAAAGACCACTCATTCGAGTCAAGTGTGCGTACTTTCAATTTCTAAGGTCTATACTCTATAAAACAATGGTGGTGAAGAATAGTCAAACAAGTTTCAATAGAATAGCATGAAAGTAATTTTGGTTTTGTAGTCTTAAGATAGTTCAAGCATTGACTTGTATAATCAGGACAAAAAACCTTTTATTGTAGAACAAACACAAATACACACATACACATTTATATATTTATTTATATACACATTAATGTAATTACGAAAGAAAAAAATTTTTTAAATTATTATATTTCGAAAAAAAAAAACGGTAAAACGCGACTTTTTTTTTTGAAATTTATTTAAGAAATATTTATCTTTACTCTCCTAGTTTTTTTTTATTCTGTCGAGTATTATTTTTAATACAACAGATAATAGTTTGGCGGGCATGAAGTTTTACTTGCTTCTAATGAGAGAGAATGAGAGAGAATGATTACTTTGTTATCAATTATCTCGCGTTCTAAGCGGTCAAAAATTTTGAAACTTTGAACGGGAATTAAAAAATGTTATTTTTAGTCTGTGAAAAAAAACGAGCAAAATCTGGTGAAAAAACCCAAAAAATGGTGTCTGAAAAATAAACAAGACACTATTTCCCATCGCTTCCACCGTATTTTATCAAATAAAAATTATGAAAAAAAATTAATTTTTGTTTAAAACTTATGCATCATATGCAAAATACATAAATTTGTAAATTATATTTTTTTAAATAAAAGTAACTTAACAAAAGTTTTGAGCCTGGGACATGATTTGGAAACATATCCTATTAGCTGAAAAAGCCGGCGTTGTCCGGACTTCAAACAATTATTATAGGAAATTTAAGCGCGGCTACTTGGCTGGTGGTACGCTTATTAAATGAAATAATCTAAATATTTAACCATGAAACCTGCTCAAATCTTTCAACATTTATCATAAATCCAGTTGTTCCTTCCGTATTGGATACAACCATGTTTTTCCTTGATCTGGGCTTGTCTTATTACATTGAACTTGGATCATTGCTATATTTTTTTATTTTTCACTGGAGTAATTATTCCTTGTTCAACACGGATGATGGGATTGTTGTTGAATATGAATCAAAGCCACTGAATAATGAACGATTTTCGAAAGACAAGTAAAAACGAAAAACACGAATACTATAGGTACTGATACACAACTCACATTTCACTGATATGTGCAAAAGGATCATTTAATGGTTTGAAAGTCAATACAAAATTCAAAACTTTGTGAATGACCCTAGTAATCAATTATTTAATTAACTAGATTATTATAGAGAAAAATTAGAAACCCATTTAGAAAATAATTTATGTAGTGATAATATTTAAAAGATTAAATCAAATTTGGTCATTTCACAATAATATTCTCTCTCCCAAAATACAATAAACACATAAATTAAAAAGATAAATTTTATTATTATTACAGACACTGTTATGTTATGTATTTTATTAAAGGGGTCCTATTTTAATTTTTAAATAAGCTATTATATCTAGTCACACGTAAGCATAATATATAATGTTTATATTTCTCGTACGTGAATGAATAAGATACTATTGTACTACTTTTTTTTCTTATTCTTGGTAATATACGTACTTCCGACAGAGGAAATCGCTTCATTCTTTCACTCTGTTCACCGTTCTTTTGGAACATACCGGCACGTGGTGTTTATAATAGAGATAAGTAAATTAGCGGAAACAAAATTTTTGCAAACTATACATATTTTTAATAATTGTCTTACAACGTATTTTGGAAAAAATAAAAACCACTTTAAAGTAGTGAAAAAAATAACTTAAGTGATTAAATACACTGCATATACTGGCTTCATTATCAATGCATCAACTGTTTATTTTACTTAGTTCATATTCACAAATGTATAAAAATACAAAGTAGCTATATAAGTGCTATTTTTTTTGTTTTACATATATATGCATACTTTTATAATCAAGAGAAATAACATATGTTTGAGCTAAAATTGTTGAAAATCCATTTAGTTTATGAAAAAAAGTTTCAAAACAAACTTGTTTATTTAAAAAAAATCGATTATCTCTTACAGTTTCGAAGATAAATGTTTTCGCGATCTCAAAATCAATTTTAAGCTCAGACACAAAATTTCGTTCTTACGTAGTCGTGTCAACCGACATTTTATGAAAAATTCCAAAGAAAATAATTTAAATTAATTAAAACGAGGAACATATCTTTGATTCCATATCCCGGAGATAGTTATGATTAGCTAATGCATACTGATGATGACTACTTTGTAGTCGAAATACGTATTTATAAAATACAAATAATTGTTCTACGAATTAGGGCAAAATCTGAAAATTTAATTTATATATGCAGTGTTTAAGAATGGACCTAAAATTAAAAAAAAAACTTTTTGTCGAAACACTATTTTCAACTGGCGTCTATTTTTCCATTGTTAGTTAGAATGTTTGCCTTTTGATTATATTATACCAACGGAAGTGACTAGCGTTTACTTAATTTGACAGTTAAGTAATGTGTCTGAACATATGGATACCATTCTTTGACATAAAATGCTTGATATGAAAAATCATACACACTTTTCAACAATTTCTTTATGGACACGCAGTTGTCCTTAACTATGGCTCATTTTTAAAACTCACCATGACCAAAAAACTTTTATTTTCAACTCAAACCCTACGATCTCTTGTGGAGCGAAGGATTGTTTGCATAAATGATTATATCTAGTTACCCTCGTTCATTTTAGCCACTCACTGTTATCAATCCGATCAAGCGACGAAGTATCGACCTTCAAGTATCGCTTAGATATTGCTGCCTGTTGCAGCAGATAGCACTCACTATGATTCGGTTTTAAAACTAGCAAAGAATTGTCGTTAAAAAAAATTGTTGTTATCCGCCATTCACGTGAGAGAAACATAAGTAAATGTACAACGATAGCGTGAGACTAGATACTTCCTTTGCTTTAGCACAACAGTCATCATCACATTTTTCGAAGGTTCAGAAGGAAGTACTCTCTGATGACGTAATACCATCACCCATCATTACCATATAAAATCGTCTTCATGATTTAATAATAATCATATACATGAAATAGGAGAAACACAAGAAAAGAGGACACATGCAATCATATGTACATACTACAATTCATACATATATTATAGATATTGCAATTCGTAACTAAACATATTCCGGCATAGTTTTCCGGCGATTTAATTACCCGGAATAATTGTTACTATTACAATTTTATTATTTGATATAATACTGATAATTTATAATTTATATATATATGTGGGTGTGTGTGTATGTATTAGTTGAAGAGAATACGTATTTATATATATGATACACATACGCCCATTATTTTTAAATAAATTAATGGCATGTACATATTTCTTTCTTAAAATTTCCCATTTGCCGTAGTGATTTAGTAGTGATTTCTTTCCCATGAATCCAATAGCTTTTCTGTTAATTAATTATTAATACTAAAGTGCTAATGGAGTCTTACCAATTCGACTATAACAGATGTGTGTATATTTAATTAGAATACCATTTTGATATATATTACCTGTATATAGGCAATTTTTTTGTTTATTTGTATTTTTTGAGAATTGTGTATGGAGTCAGTTCGATTAATAATCTGTCCGATTAGGGCAATTGATCCACTCAAACAGTACTTTTAAGAACTTATTTTTACATTTTAAGGCATTGTTACGTACAAATTTTCTCAGCCGTATATCTTCAGACCGAATACATCTACGTGAAGTTTTTGAAGGACATTTTTGTATTGAATTAGCTAAGGAATACACTTAATAATGACCGCTGTTAACGTAAAACCAGCAGTTTACAAGATATTTGAGAAAAGTTGATTTTCGCAACATTTGACATTCAATAATTTTTTTGCATGCGCGGTTTCGTTATGGACTTTTTGCTATGTTTTCGTAATACCAGAATGACGATAATTCCGTTGGAAAATCTTCACTTGGATTTAATAAGAGATAAGCTCTTTTTTTTTACTGTTTCATTAGGCTAAATCATTTTTTCACACATAAGTAAAGTGCAGTAACAAGGATTTATTATTATATTGACGCTAATTATTTGGTTAATTTCAGATTCACAGCTTAGTTTTCTTACCTATTTGACGTTCAAGGTTAAAGGACTTGTTCGAATCGATCCAACCGAAAATTTCCATATGGAAACAATTGCAAGGCTGACGTACAGCGTCTTTCACTTATAGTTTCATTGTCTTTAATGGCTATGTGCACAGTTGTCGAGACTAGCGACTAGTGATGCTGCGAGACGATGCGAGAGTAGCATGTCTCTTGTTGTATTGACTTGCAAAAGTTTTTATCTTCTCGTCTCGTTTTTACAAGATTTTCTTGAAAAAATTCAATTTAAAAAAAACAAACATTTTTTGTATATTTATTAAATAAAACAAATATTCGAAATTTTCGTAAAATCACTTTATGTGACTAGTTTCGGAGCACCGGTCCTTCTTCAGAAAAAAAAATTCTTTTTAAATATCATGTGCGCGTCTTCAAGGTCAAAGGTCACAAGGTCACAAGGATGTTAAAGGTCAAAGGTCACAAATGTCGTTTCTCGTAAATATCTCACTTGCTTTAAATCGTATTTGCATTTATTACAAAAATTGCAGAGCATTGAATTCTCTACAAAATTTATTTCAAGCAATTTTTTATATGTTTAACCATTTATGAGATAGACGGCTCATCCTGGCATCAACGTGTTGTTCTGCAGATTCAAAAGAAATAATCAGTGACAGATAGAACATTTAAACTACACAATTGCACAAAACTCGATTCTATCAAAACACTCCAACTTGGTCTAAAATTACATTCCTCTTTAGGTAGGTTTAACTGCAATCCCCATTTTTAATAAAATACAGATTAGGTAATCGAAGATTGAACTGTAATATATTTTGAGAATTATAGTTGAATTCGATCAACAGTGGTTTTAGTTAATTAATTTTGAAATTTTGATTTGTTAAGAGATGTAATTTTTTTGATTAGGTATGAATTTCTAAGAACTACAAATTTACTACTATATTTTTTAAGAACATCAAAGAAATTACATTTTTATAAGGGTTTTTTTTTTGTATAATAAATATGTAAGAAAATGGTCTAAATATTAGAATTATTGTAAAACAATTCTGAATTTAAAATTATTTTTCCGAGACATAGGAAAATGGTAGGAAAATTACTTATTGTTTAAAGTTAAGTTTCCTTTGGAGAAAGCTTAAGTGCTTAAATATACCATTAAATACCAATTGAGTATATGAAGTTCCGTGAAAGTTGAACTGAACGCCAGTTTTGTGGATATTTAAATAAAAGTTACAATGAGAGATTTATATTCTAGTTCAACTGATCCTGGATTTCAGCTTCGTTTATTAAGCATTTATTACAAATAAATAAAATTTTCAAATTCGCCCCCTTTACCTAGATCAGTTTTTTTTATAAATATTATAAATACGTATATCGACTACAATGTAGTAATCATCAGTATAAATTAGTTAGTCGTAATTTACTCTTTGACAATTAGAAATAGATAGAAAGTCGAGATCAATAGACAAAAATAAATAAAAATAATGCGGTGAAATTGTCACCAAATTAGCGACGAGTAACATATCCTGAGACAATATAAGAGTAATTTTAATAAGAGTAAGGTAACAGGAATAAATGTGAATGAAAGAAATTTTAACAAGAGTAATTTCAATATAATTTAAAATTTATTATATTTTAAATTTAGTATATTTTAAATTTAGTATATTTTAATTTAGTTAATTTTCTATTTATTTTTAATTTTGTCTATTGATCTCGACTTTCTATCTATTTCTAATTGTCAAAGAGTAAATTACGACTAACTAATTTATACTGATGATGACTACACTTTGTAGTCGAAATACGTATTTATAATACAAAAAAAACTGATCTAGGTAAAGGGCGCGACTTTGAAAATTTTATTTCAAAAACCTAGAGTTCTCACTAATTATCATTCGATAATATAATATTTATTACAGAGCCAATTTCCAATATCCTTTATCATTTGGAGTATACAGCTAACAACTTTGTAAAATAAAAGCTTCAAATAAAAAGTAAAGTGAACATTTTGTCCACTTCAAAATGCATAATATACTTCTTGTTTTTTAGTTAAAAAAAATAGTTTTAGATTTTAATACACAGTGGATGTTGATAAAGCCTAGCGTATATAAGTAATAATAATGATATAAATTGAAAACGCAATCTAGTAATCCTCTCTTGTAAAAAGGTATATATATATATATATATATATATATATATATATATATATAGTGTGTATATTTTATAGGAGAGAAGAAAGACAACAACAACAACGAAGAAGGGCCTTAGATTAAAACAGAGGCCCCCTTGGGCCGTGATGAAAGATATCCTGCTGTGAACAGGGTGCCGCCGCGTTCAACCACTCACATACACAACACAGATGTAATATATACTAAATAGATATTATCATCATCAACCATGTTCTTGTTCGTTTGTTCGTATTCCCGTTATCAAACTTGTACAATCTGTGTCAAAACAGTAGTCCCAATTTTACTAAATATCATGTTTACTGCTTGCTATAAACCATGTTTTGATGAAGAGACCCATCGAAAACGACCTAACCGACTTGTATGTACTAAAAAAAAAAAACTAGGGTGACAGATTGTCTAGTACATATTACTTACTACACAACCCTTAAAAATTGTATTTTTTGTTAAACATATACCCACTCCTACTTATACCCCAATACTCAAAAAGTACACTTTTATTTTAATCTTTATTTTTTTCGATTAAAATGATACGACATATTTTATGCAAATCTTTTTTTAATTAGAACAAATTTCACTTGAAACTGTTTTTTATGTTTTGTATCTATTTAGAGAGCTATAATTTAAAGTTGGACCAATTCAATTAGATTTATTTTTTCTAGTTATACTTACGGAGTATACAAAATGATGGAGTATATCTAAGACAAGTATAAAGCACTCCCACTTCTTTGATTTCTCCATCCCTTACTCAGACACTCGACTCGTTCTTCTTCTGACGCACTTTCTATATAGTATTAGTCCCACATATTGCTTGCTTCAGTTTCATATTTCCAATTTTGGTAGAACTGAAATTTGGGGAACCTCAATGATATCCTTCCTTGTACTGTTTTCTATTCTCATGAGTGTCAGATGTCTCCTCAGATAACAGGATCTCACCTTATCGACTTTTATGTAAGAACCAGGATACCTTTGCGAGGTTATTATGGTCAGGAACTTTATTTTTGATATAAAAATCGATAAGGAATTTTTATCGGATCGGTCTATCGTTTTTGTTTTTTATTCATATTATCATTTTGTTATAAATATGAATTCGACAAAAAACATAAATGTGAGAGGCACCAAATTTTCACACACAAAAAATATTGATATCCCAGTACCACCCCCCCCCCCCAGAATCTTGATGATGAGTGAGTCAGTCAGTCAGCCATCAGTCCCCAAAATGTCGATTTTTGGGGTTAAATAACTTGAAACTGTTAAAGCTGTAATGTTGAACGCTACGTTTTAAATTTGAACTTATAAGCTTTTTTGGTTCCTCAGATACAGAGGCCTAAAAACCGTCTCCCTGTAAACGTAGCTAGTGCTTAAACTTGGTCCGACGCACTACCGTGCTATGTGATATAACGAATGAAAACAATAAAAGTTATTACAAATATAACAATAAAAACTAAAAATTAATATTTTGAAAAAAACAAAATACGAAATGAACTGCATATGAATCGTATACAAATATACTGAGACTTGTATTATTAATTCAGATTAAAAGGTCCAAGTAATTAAAAGAACCAATCATATTATACTATGTGGTATGATCACGCGATTTCAACTATTTATATGGTTGGACTCTCTAGCTTTATTGTACTACAGCTAATTCATAGTTTGTTGTCGAGATACATACACATATAATTTAAAAAAATTGATCTAGGAGTTGGGCCAATTTTAGAAGTTTTATCTTATTTCAATTGTTTAAATTATTTCAAACATTTTTTTCAAAATATATACTGAAAAAAATCAGGTGTAATATGGATTAAGATTAAAATCTGTACAAAGAGATTGTTTATCACTGTCCCAGATTACAAATTACAGCTCAGTATATAGAAATATTTGATTCAATATGATGTATTTCTACTTCTACTAAATCTCTACACTCTGTTGATTCCTCAAATGCAAAAATATCATCTTTATCCCTTGTTCTGAATGTTTGTGGATATATGACGATATTTTAAAAAGAAAAGCACCAAAAAATTCAAATTTCATAATTTAGTTTTCTATTTTTCAACAGATTCAAACATAAGCTTTGAGAGAAATTGTTTCAACGGAGAAATAGGACTGAAATTTATATTTAAAAAAAAACTAAAATAAAAGCTTGGCGTGTGTTATGTTAAATTTTAATAGAAAGAGTGCAAAGCTTTAACAATTGTCTATTTCATAATTCTCTGCTTTATAGTGCATTACATTCTAATAGGGAATAATAGGGAATAACTTAGGAATATCAACGAGTGGTCAAATGCTAAACACCGTGATCACAGAGAAAAAGTACCGCGATAGGAGCTCGGGAAAATACTATTTCAGAGTGCAACCAAGAAGCTATCTATCGATGCACTGAAACTGAACAGGATACAACTGCGAAGGGTTACCGGATTCATTACCGGGCATTATCCTCTGCGGAAGAATCTGCACACAATGGGACTCTATAACGAGTCCATTGTGTGCAGATTGTGTGGCGAGGAGGAAGAAACATCCAGCCACATTATCTTTGACTGCGAACCTCGAGGTAACAGCAGATACAAGATATTCGGTGCATCTCACCCCGAATATATGAACCTTCAGGAAGACCTGATAAGCAACCTCCTGGCTATTGCTAACATTTGGGGGAAGTGAATCTTGTCGGATTGAAGTAGAAGGAAAGCACAATGGATCTTAAGGTCGAAGTGCAATACTTTTTAGCCCCCAAGATCTATAATCTAATAAAATTGCGTATTTCATTTTTTTAATTTTGAATACAATTTTTTTTTTATTCATGACAGAAAATTCTCTTACTGATGCTTCAATTTTTTGGTTCTTGATAAATTGCAAAAATTCGTTCTAAAATGATTAATCAAATATTACCTATATGCCTGTCCACTATGGAATGTTAACATATAAGCGTGAGAATTTTTCTTGTAATCAATTTCGTATCATCCATATAGTTAGTTTAAACTATAATTCTACGAACTGTAAAAAAAAATATCGAATTGCCAAATGTAATGATAAAAAATAGAGAATATACGCTTTAAATTTTTTTTTATATTGATTCAAATCTAAATTTACTCGATATATATATATATATATATACGAGAGTACAACACAACATCCCTTTGATCTAATTCTTTTTTGAATGAAATAACATCAACTCTCAGTCGTCTCATAATAATAGATGGTTCTTTTCTTATTTCTTCGTGAATCAAATTTCCAATCTGTCTCAAATTACTTCTGTTTTTTTTTTCTGTACATTTTATTTGAGAGAAAAATTTTTTAAATTAATACATTTAAATCATTTCATTCATCAGGTTCTTGTATTGTGAATATAGGTTATATTTCTCATACGTCAAAGAGTATACAGAATTACGAGGCGAGACATTAATAAATTATATTTCAAAATTATGCACATTAAGATTTAATTTTGTACAAATTCACTACCAAGAATTTCAAACTGAAATGGGAGAGTGCGAATTTTTTATTTCGACTAAAATCAAGTTGAGAAGAGAAACATCGCTAAGAGGCAAAATATAATGTTGGAGAATTCGAATAGTTTGAGGAGTTTGTAGATTTGGTCTGTTGTTTTAATTTTATTTTTAGATCCAAGTGAATGGGATGCGTTTAGAGGATCAAACCCTTTAACCTAACCTAAACATACTACCTACTAAATATTTCATTAAATCGTCATGTTGGTGATACTTTTGTTTTCCTTTTTTATATTTACTAGTACTTCCGGAGATGTTTATTGAGAAAAATTATTTCAATAAACAGATCCGAACACTACAATTTATAATTTTAACTTCTAGACTAAGACTTATTAATTTAGTATTCACTCAATACCAGTCCAAGTGGCCGAGCGGTCTAAGGCGTTATGTCTGCGCAGTATGCCTACTTGGAAACTGGGAGGTAATGGGTTCGAATCCTGACATCGGCAGTTTGACAATTATTAAGAAAAAAAAAGGGGCAGTTAATTGACTAAACTGTCAGCGTATGGACAAGAACGAAGTAACAGGCTAACTCCAGATGAATATCGGCATAGTTCCTATCATAGTCGGCTGCAGCCGCATATCCTGCCAATTTCTAGTCTAGAAACAAAAATTCCATCCACTCCACTCACATCCTCACAGCATCCTTAGGCATCACAATGGGCCTTATGGTCGAAGTGTAGTCCATTCAGGACCCGTCCAGGGCAATGGTTCCAGCGGATAGGACACACTTAGACCGTGAGACCTTTTGTAATACCGAAATGGAGTTGACACATGCTTGCCTTTACTCCATAAACCATTTGGAGCTGTCCAGGTACAATAAGAGGACTTTGACGCTGGTAGACTTTAGCTGAGGGAGGTCGTCAAATATTGGTTGATCCAAAAAGGATGAATCTCTTCATAATAAGATAGAGAAGTTGACAGTGACAAGCTCTTGGCAGTGACTCAGAAGTTGAGCCATCATCGCTCACTCTTCATCGCAAAGGCCACTCACCGATGCATGTTTGCGGGACGTCTGCAAACGTCCCAGCCAGTATCCTGTGATGGCTGCTATAACGTTGCCTATAGATGATATTCCTAGCGATATAATATCTTCACCACCTTTTATTTCGTTTAGCAATAATAATCTTAATTGCCCAGATTTATTATTTCTAAAATAAGAATATAGAAAACACATCTTTTTCATTAAGTGACATTAATGTCATATATTATGGAAAATTTGAATGAATATGACTGTAATGCTTCAATCTCCTCAAATCACTTTTTAAAAAAATATTAATATAAAACAAAAAGATTAGCACATTATTTCTGGAACAAATTAAAAAGAAGAAAAATAAATGAAATGTTGAAGAAAAAGAAGAAAATAATCATAATAATCAGTAAAAGACCGGAATGGATAAGTAAAAATGTTCATTAAACTGTAAAGATGTCTTAATTACACTGTGACACCATTCTAATACTTAATATCAACCAATGGATCTATAGTGGAGATGTGTTAATGGGTGATGAAGAGCGTGGTGTTGGTGGTGGTGTTGGTGATATATAAAATCCATAGATGGGGCGACAACATCGTTCAGTTTGTGAGTTGCTACTTTTGTATTTGTTTTATTTTTAAATATAAAGGTGCTGAATCAACTTTGAAATGATGTTGTCGTCGTTGAATACATTGATCTTATAGAAATAAATAACTAGTTGACTTTTAATCTTTTACTCTTTCTTGTATAGAGTAAATTTATATTAAAATGTTTCTAATATGTCATGTACTTATATATATATTTACTTCATAAGTTGTTAAAATAGTGAGATTATTATAACCTCAATATAACATGAATATACGAGCTATTACTCATTATATACTTAATGTACATAGATAGAAAATTCGAAAAATTTAAACCCGATTGTACTATATCAGTAGACATGTTGCTGCTAAATACTATCGCTGAGCTAAGAAAATTAAAATAATACATCAATACATATCAGTTATTCAAATAACATAAACAAGTGAAAATTTAATTGGTTAAATACCTGGCATTAGAGGCGGATTAAGACTATTCGCCGGCCAAAGCAGCTACAAAATTTCCAACCCCTTTCCTCTGAAGGTACATTTTTATGTGTCGAAATGGTCCTAGTGATCGGCTACGAGATCAGTTTTGACGCCATCGTTCTAGGCACTAGGCACAAACACGAATATCGAGTGAGTTGTCACTTTTCAGACAAATAGATGGGTGAATAGCCGGAAATTGAATAATTATTTTATAATCACCTATTCAAAAATTTTGGCTTTGTGATTTAAATATTAGAATTACAGAAAATATGATCGGAAATAAATTGTTTGTATTTGTTTTTTACCTATTTGTTTTTAGAGATGTTTCGATGGAATAAAACAAACTAAAATTTCTATTTTTGGGTATACTTAACTGCCATGTTCAGTATAATTAAACTGTAATATTTATTACATATAGCAAATATATACATAAAGTTAGTCAATTTCTACTACCATCGAAGTGTAATTATTTGTAATTAGAACACATAATAGTCTCTAGTATTTGCTGATAGTGTATATCAGTATAAATACAGTATGTATATATAGAGTATTCACAAAGATTGTAAAAAGTTAGCGAACGATTAACTCTGAGCTTCGTGTTAAGAATTCAATATCAAATTTTGATAATGGCATAGTTACTTATACAATTACTCCATGATTGACAATGTAGTAGATAAATTATTTTTACTTTTGAAATAAATTTCAAAAAAAGCATCAAAACAAGTCTTAGTTTAATGAGTTAAACTTCGTTGTGGACTGTAAATCTACGAAATTCATATGTCATATTAGAGAGTTGAAAACAAGCTTTCATTCATTTAATGCATTCAATTTAGGCATAGCAAAATCGCGCTTGCAAAAAAAGTTATTGAATGTCGAAGGTCGCGAAAATATTTTTTTCTCAAATATCTCGTAAACCTTTGGTTTTACGATAACAGAGGTTAATCTTAAATTTATTTTTTAGCTAATTTGACTCAAAAAAGGTCATTGAAATCTTACAATAGAAGTCGACATGCACCCAACTTTTTTCAACCGTATATCTCGAGAACTATTCGTCCTAAATGAAATTTGTAAAGGATCTTTTTGTGTAAATTGAGCTAAGGAATTAATTAAATAATGACCTCCTGTTAACATAAAACCAATGTTTTATGAGACATTTGAGACAAATCGGTTTTCCCGAACTTTGACCTTGTTTGCAAACGCGATTTGGCTATGGACATTCTGTTATCTTTTCAGAATGCCCGAACGAAGAGAAATCCGTTGGAAAATCTTCACTTTTATTTGATAAGAGGAAAGCTCTTTTTTTTTTTTACTATTTCACGAATCAATTTGTAGTGTTCGGGTGGGCCACAGATTTTTAGGTGAGTCACGAGTGGCCCACCTTCTGCCGACACCCCAGTTTCCTTCTTATTATAGAAAAAATGGACCGATTTTGCTTAGTCATGGATTTTAAGTCACTTTTTAACTCTAAAAAACGACCAAGAAATTTCAGCTCGTTTTTTCTTTTCATTTTTGAGTTATCGTGATGACAGATCTAAGGAAGCCCAAATTTTTGTATCCGATCAATGTTTCTAACTTTGGCACAAGAAATGTATTTCCCAAAAAGTCAATAATTATTCCTACAACCATAATATATTTATTATAAGTGGTATGCCTGTAAATCAGAGAAAACACTGGCATTATTAATTTACTAAAAGGCGTTAAAGATGAAATGTAATTTGTGCTACAGAGAGAATGATGAATGCTAATGCTAACTTAATGCTTATTCAACATGAAGTAAATTAACCAACAAGCTTTTCTTACTACCCCCCCCCCCCCCAGTCACCTCTTTTTTACTCACACATATACACATACAAAACCGCCTACACTAAAAATGTTATAATATTATATAGAACTCCCTGTATAACTCAAACTCTATCAAGGAGTTAGTTACTCTTATGCTGTTGGTATAGACTCCATAGAGTACCAACTGTACTCGAACTGCTTGCTACCAGCACATTTATGACACACTCGCTCCCTAGTCAGTGACTTTATTCTCCATCCATTCACAATGTATGCATGTATAAGATTTATATTCGCGCTTTGGTACTTTCTAAGTAATTAGGAACTTTGGTAATGAGTTTCCTATAATTACCTGACTTTCTTATGAATAAATAAGGAAGAAAATATTTTAACATAGAGAATGAATGATCATGTTAGAAAAACAAATAAAATGTGCAGATCATAAAAAAATACTTTCTATTCTAAAATTTTTTAATCGCATAGATATATTCGATTAAAAACCTAAATGTAAAAACAGAAACGCATATTCTACGAAGAAAGTAGTATGTGAGGACCAAGCTATTCTAAGGTTTTTCTTTGTAGCTATTTAACATTTTACTTGAAAATTTTTATATAACGTATTATAATGGCGAATCGTGAACTCAAACATTATATTATCGAATGATTAGTGAGATTTAGTTTTTGAAATAAAATTTCAAATTCGCCCCCTTTACCTACATCAGTTTTTTGTATTATAAATACGTATTTCAACTACAATGTAGTCATCATCAGTATAAATTAGCTAGTCGTACTTTATACTCTTTGACAATTAGAAATAGATATAAAGTCGAGATCAACAGACAAAAAAAAAATAAATCGAAAATTAACTAAATTAAAATATACTTGATTTAAAATATAATAAATTTTAAATTATATTGAAATTACTCTTGTTAAAATTTCCTTTATTCACATTTATTCCTGTTAATTTTACTCTTATTAAAATTACTCTTATATTGTCGCATGATATGTTACTTGTTACTAATTTGATGACAATTTCACGTGAAATTGTCACCAAACTGACATGATGAAGCTATCCTAGTGTATGAATTTTGTGCGTAAACTTATTTTTTATGCATTTCTACCTCGTTAGCATCTTGTTCTGCTCCGGGTTCTCCTATATATATTTAAAACTTTTAATTTACGCCATTTTAAATATATCTACTAGAATCGATGCATATAAAGAAAAATTTTTGTGAAATTTTTCGATTAGTACCACATCAATAGCTCTATTTACTTATTAAGAAGTGCGCGAAAAGAACTCAATTGTTCTTGTCTTTGGATAAAGATAGCAATTTACCTAGCAATTTACGTAAAATCATATATTTCTTTCGAATCCCCATACCGTAATGCTCCAATTTATAGTTGACGAATAAATGTGACTACGTTTTAATTTATCCATATAAAAGTATCATTATCCGATATAACAAAGCCCATCACACATATAATTGGTACATTTACCTTATTATTAACATTATTCTATGTAATGGGACTACACACAAATTTAAAAAAAAAAAGAAATGCTTTCTTCTATACGTATATATACTTTCACACACACACACACACACCTAGAAACTATGCTACGTGATATGATAGCTTTAATTAAAAAGGATATGTTTGTAAGAATTGTATTCGAAAAAAAAAGAAGAAATGAGACAAAAAAAAAACGAATTTTTTTTTTTCGCTTTCCTGAATATATTTTTCTCTCATATCACACATAAATGGTACGACGAGAGGTAGTTTCTCTATATAATTTTTTACTACGTTACCTCGAATGTCGAATACTCTGTTTTTTTTTTCTGTATCAATGTAGCCTCGAGCAAATAAGTTCCGGTGTTTCGTCACAGATGATGGTGTGGCTTGGTTGGATGGTATGTGCTATGCTTGCACTTGGTTCATCAACTCAAACATTGTTGAAAAAAAAAATATATACTCACTTATACATACCATGCCATCATCTCTCATCCATTGAGTAACGTCATTAGCAATGGCACACGTCGCCACATTGCGCTACTGCGAATTTCCGTTTCCGTTTAAAATATGCATTACCACGATGCGATACCACTCAACGACAACTATATATATATATATATATATATATATATATATATATATATATATATATATATATATATATATAAGCTCCGTAAGCACAAATACAAAACCCTAACTAATGCTTAATGCTTTTCAAACTAACTATGTCTACTTTTTTTTCATGGTGATGTAGACAATAATATACAGTTTACTGTAGTCTATGATGTATGTCTGTCTGTCTATCTGTTTGCAGTGTTTGTGTTATTTAATAACAATATAAAAAAAAAAACTAACTAACGCTAACTAACCAATATGAAATATACGGAACAGAAAATTAATTTATAATAAAACTTTTGTTTCTCTTTTCTTTCAAATAAGATTTGATCAACCAGATGGGGGATGGTGACAAATATTCATATTTACAATATTTGTTGAAACGCGTTGAAAAAATAAATGTAGCAATACGTACCGGCCGATTACTCACCCAATCATTTCAAAATCCATTATCCCGTTTTAAAATTCTACTTGTTCTATATGATCTATATGTATTGTGAAAATAACTTAATAAAATTATTGTTATTATTTGATTGAAATTTAACGTATTTATGTCTGTTGAAAGGGGAGAGTGGGATTCAGGATATATACCCCAGGACCACCCACCTCTTCGACAAACATGAATCCGCACAAGTTAGCTACGTCCTTTAAAGAAGGTTCACTACCCTATGTAACCCCCGTCAACGCGATGTCTGAAGGGTCCGTCTGTCTGCCGAGTCAGGTGGTACGTTCGTCTGTCATGGACATGCAGAGCTCCGTTCTTGCATCTTAGGGATGTGGAACCTGCAAAATAAAATACAAAGTAACTTCAAGGGCTGTTATTTGAAGACAGTCTGATGCGATCTCAATTTACGAAAGCTGCCTATGATGACAGCCTTCTGCATGGAGGTGACAAGGTGACGAAGATGAGACCTGAAGACCGGAATGGTCTAAAAATTAGACTCTAGAGTGGGGCGTTTACCACCAAGGCAACTGATAATGAGAATGAGATTTGGACTTAGTGGCCAAGGTGAAGTTGTCTTAGTTCTTGGAGAAGTTCTTTCAAGATTATGTTCTTTTCTGCAGGCGCAGAGAACTCAATGACGTAAACAGCCTTAGCTGAATATCCTGGAGGACAATATCAGGCTTAGTAGCAGAGCTGCCTGGTAGTTGCGAACGGTAAATTCGTTTTTGACGACAGACTCGATCTCTCCGGGAGCATATGGTACGACTGGCATACGATTCACTTCATACTTGTGTTATAAGAAGTAGTACAGCACACGCAGGGCACCGTTATGAAGATGAATGTAGCTGATCGAGGCATAAAATGGCATGCCGCAATGAGATGCATCAGCGTCTCCAGCTGAGATTTACACGCTATGCACTGGGTAGTGGGGACTGTCACATTCCAAACGTAACTTTGATGTGTAAAAATGGCTATCACACCATCTTGGGCAGCGATAATAAAGCCTTCTGTTCCCAACATGTGTCCAGCTGATCGCAGGGGAAAAAACGTGAGATCAACGAAGAAACTACATGAGTCTAGATATCGGTAGAACTTACAATGATGGTTCCAGGATCGATGATCTTGAAAAAGGGAGCAGATTTCAACTCGAAACAGCTGAACGAAGTTTCGATTGGGGAAGAACGACAAAATTTTCATCTAGATAACGATTAGCCGAATCAAATACTTGGCCAAATTTTAAAGGTGCATCAAGCCCAAAAGGTTTATTGTCTAAAAATCCTTTCTTAGTGTACCACTGCACTCTCTAAAGAACATATCCTCCAAAGTACATGTTTCTTACTGATTATTATTATTTTTTTATAACAACTAATATAAATTCTTCTCTCTTAGAAGAATTAATCAACTGAAAATCCTTTTAAAATTGTAAATATCTAAATAACTAACTCAACTCATTTAGGCTGAAATTTTTGCTAACAAAGCTTAGAGAAAATTAATTAAAATGCACTCCGATTATTTTATATGATTTTTGAATATATATATATATATATTGTGTCATGTCTGATTCCAGACTTTGACAACTATGCTTTTCCAGGATGCTCTGTCCTGGGCTTTATGAATAAGATCTGTGGTGGTTTGAAGTTTTGTAATTGGCAAAATGCTGTTCAAAAATTTTATTCTTTTTCGATCTCTTCCTCTTTTTCCAACCATTTTCCCTGTTAAAGAAAGGTGTTCTAGCTTTTGCATTCGGATGATGTGACCAAGAAATTCCAGTTGCCTTTTTCGAATCCATTTTATTACGCATTTATCTATTCCTGCCTTTTTCCACACTTTATCGTTTGAAACAAAATCTTTCCAACTAATTTTGAAGATTCTTCTCCAAAACCACACTTCGCAAGCTTCGATTTTTTTAGCTATACTTTCGCATATAGTCCAAGTTTCACATCCGTATGTTAGAACCGACCACACACAAGTCTTTAAAAGTTTATGTTTAATGTCTAATGTCACTTATTTATTGAAAAGAACTTTTTTTAATTTATTAAATGTTACTTTGGCAAGGGTAATACGTCTGTTTATTTCCTGAATACACTTTCCGTCATTAGTTATTAAGGACCCGAGGTATACATGTTTATCACTTATTTTAATATTTTGGTCATTCAGTTTTAATGAGGTTTCTATTTTGTTCTTTGAAATGACCATTCCCACCGTCTTCCTTGGGTTTATTTCCATACCCCATTTTTTGTTGGCTTCCTGCAAATTATCCAGTAAATACTGCATTTTTTCTTCGCTGTCTGCGATAAGAACTGTATCGTCGGCATACCTAATATTGTTGATATTTTTCCCCCCTATTGTGATACCTTCAATGTCCTTGATATTATCAAAAATTTTTGAATATAAATAAATGAAATAAAACTTTTAAACAAAATATTTTTTAAATATATCTTTTTTTTATAATAAATTTGGATAAATTTATAAAATAATAATTACATATAAGGGGATTAATTAATAAATGAATAGAATTGCGTTCCCGAAAAAAAAAAAAATCAATGCATAAATAGAATTTTGTTGTAGCTCTCCCTACTAAAAAACCAATTTAATACTTTCATTCACAGTATTTTTTTTGTAGGTTATCATTATTATTATTATTATTATTACTGATGTCGTTTATATGTTTGTAACGAGCGCAGTGCGGCGGAAATGTTTTTAGAAGAGTGTACTTAGTTATAGCATTAACCAGTGTATACTGTATAGCATTAATGTAATCAGTAGTGGTAATAAACCTATCCAAATAACATCAAAGTGTAATTTGTAAATCAATGCTACAGTAAATATATATTACTCAAAAGTTTTCTGAATTTTATTTGTCATCATCGTAAAATTCATATATGGTTTCATGTGAGGTTTCTGAAGCCTTATAATACGTTGCCTTTCTTTAATATAAAAAAATGTGTAAAAATTGTATCGCATTCTATAAAATTTCCGTATGATTTTCATTTTTATAGCTAACAAGACACCAAATTTTATTGTAATACAGTGAAACCTCAGTATAACGACCCTCAATATAACGATTTCCTCGATTTAACAAATTCTTAGAAATCCCCTGGCCGTAAGAGTTGATGCAAAATATACCTTTACATTACGAATAACTTTTGTAAAAACCTTATTATAACGATTTTTCAATCATTGCAAAATATAGATAGATGGATTATAGCGGCTGTTACTACACTTCGACCATAAGGTCCATTATGATGCCAAGCATGTGAGGATGTGAGTGGAGTGCAAGGAATTTTTGTGTTTAGACTTGGAATTGGTAAGATGTGCGGTTGCAGTTAACCCTGATAGGAACTATGCCGATATTAATCTGGAGTTCGTGAAGAAAACTGCAGAAAACCTTCACAAACATAGCCCGGTACTTCGTTCCAGTCCATACGCCGACAGTTTAGTCAATTAACCGCCCTATTTTTTCTTAATAATTCACAAATTGCCGATATCGGGATTCGAACCCATAACCTCCCAGTTCCAAGTAAACATAACGTCTTAGGCTGCTCGGTTATTTGGTCGGTAATTGCAAAACATAAATAGAAAGTATAATTAACCTCCGCTACTAATCCATCTAACAAGAATTCATGTCTCGACAGGTTCAGACACGTTCAATTTATAAGTTGCAAGTAAAGTTGCAATGGCTGAGAAACAAAAAAGGTGT
The DNA here is from genome assembly GCA_963920215.1 of Nineta flava. Classification (NCBI taxonomy): domain Eukaryota; kingdom Metazoa; phylum Arthropoda; class Insecta; order Neuroptera; family Chrysopidae; genus Nineta; species Nineta flava. Next base: position 67,037,097 of record OY986044.1, read on the forward strand.
TCCTTAACTGTTGCAGATAAACGAAAAATCATTAAATATATAGAGGAGAACCCTACAAAGAAAATATTAGACATCGCTAAAGAATTCGAAATTCCCGAAAGTACATTGGCCACAATTTCAAAATCTAATCAAAACAGTAGAAAATTAAAATAATGTGAATTCAAAGACGTAGAGAAATGTGTTTTGAAATGGCTAAAGCAATGCCGCAAAAATGTGCCAATCGTAGTCCCTATCCTTCAGCAAAAGGCTTAGCTATTCGCAGGCTACCATGACCGCAATGTTGATTCTTTAATAAATTTGGATTATTTTGATTACAAATGATAGGGTAGATTGTAATAATTTTAAAATGTTTAATGTTTCTTTTAATTGGTAGAAACATTAATTGAATTGCTTGAGCATGAGAGAGCGGTAAGTTTTACTATTAAAAGACATCAACAAAAGAATCACTTTTACTTTTTCCATTACATCCCACAAATATTCGAAGATTGTTATGGTTATAAAGTTGATCAGATTAAAATATAAAATTGCTTATGTAATTAAGAAAATATTACATTTTTTTTCTATTTCTTTATGATAAGATAAAAATTTTTAATTATAACTATTATTGTTTTTAGAAGAGAAGAAAAAAAAACAATATCCAACAAAAGGTTGTAGGTACATCTATTTTTATTTGAACAAAATCCCTACATGACGTAAATTATTTATGCTTCATTACTGATTTAACGGGGTATTAAAAAAGATGTTCTTTATTTTCTATATTATCATTATTGGTATAGGTGGTAATACAGATTTCGTCATTACCCAAAAACTTCTTCTTTTTTGTTTAATCTGACTTACATATCATTCTATTTCAGCTCATCTTCATTCACAAATATGTATAAGCCGTTTTAGAGTCCGTAGGTTAAAACAAATACTTTGAGGGGGAAAATCGAGATAATATATACAATACTTTACTTAGCTTACTTGTGTATAGACATGATCGACGGGGCACTTAATATTGTAAATGGCAGGTATCAATCAATACGATTGTCTTTAAATTTAAACAAATTCCAAATTAAGAATTTCATAGTTAATGATAATGAAAATGGGACGGAAGTGATTTCCAACTTACTCAAATTACTACTCGATTATGACGATTGGATGGATAGTTTGGGGATGTAATGACTATGCCAAAAATATATTTCTTATTCAAAATATTGTTAGAATTATATTAGTAGGGGAGAGTTGTCTAATGCGTACTGGTCACCTAAATCATACCGGCTCATTTTCTCGACTTCTAGGTGTAAAAATATAAAGCGTTTATGGAGTCGGTAATATAGGACACAAAGCCAGCAGATTTCAAGTAAATTTGATGTAAATTTTAATCGTACCGGTACGATTTAAGAAATCACACTAAAATTTTGTCTTTCTTATTGAATTTTCAGAAAAAATATAAATAAATAATTAAAAACAAAATTTTAAAATAACTATCCAAAAAGTTTTATTTTGGATATACAGCAGTACGAATTAGGATATTGGTGTCCTAATTCATACTTTGACAATGTCTACTAAAATTACTCAAATAACTCTTTTAATTGTATTTTATTCGTAAAATGTTTATTTAACAACACATAAACGGAGTAATAGGAGTAGGGCCCCACATTGCCGTTAACAATTTTTGTTATTGATCGATTAGTTAATGTTTTTTACTACAGAATGGTGTTATATAGGTTGAACTTTAAAAGATAGTGAAGCTTCGTTTGCACCAATCGAACGAGGGTACAATGATACAAAAAAACTCCCATTAGCATTCAATTGTCTAGTGGCTTCCTGGTTTTTAAATCAGATTTTTGAGATCCCGTAACTTATTAGTTTCAATGCTCAATGGATATTTTTACTAACAAGGCACTTTAGTTAATAACTTACATGTCAATCCAAACAATACATTCTTATCAAAATTTCAATGCTGCCAAACTTCTATTCAAGACTCTCAACGAAACCACAATATGTTTTTTTTTGTTTAAATTCTTAACATATATCACATTGTAGTTAAAATTACCAACTAAAGTACATAGAATATGTCTCCAGATGGTATGATTCTTGTGTGACCAAAATATACGATCTAAGAACTATCTAGTCTAATGCAATTATTTAGGAGTTTTTTCCAAATTCGAAAAGTTGATTCTTACATTAAACATGTTTAAAAGTTTCTAATAGCTACGATTTATACACTATACGAGTATTATATTAGATCGAATTCCTTTTAAACTGTAAGTTAGCTATTGAGCAAATAAATAGTTTCTGTTCTAAGGTACGTACGTGAGTATAAAACCTTAATGGACAGTTTTTAAATCTATGGTTTTAACGTAGGTAAAGACATATTTTAAGTAACAACCGCAGTAAATAGGAATTTTCTGATGTCAATCAAATGTAGTTTTTCAACTATTTATATTAGAAATAAAATATGTCATATATATAAAATATTTTTTTCTTTATACGATATATGATATATCAAAAAGTGTTTATTGCAAAAATATGATATTTTCAATTTTCACCCTTTTTATACAATGATGTACTTACATATACATATTGGTTTCATAAATGATACACGTGAAACATCCATACAGGGTTTCACAAGAAAACAGTATCGTTACAGGAAAAAGTAAAAATATGTTCTGCATCACCCACCAATGGAAGATATAATGTAGATTATTCGATTGTGTCAAATCCTTTGTACAGACCACGAAAGTAGCGTTATTTTTCAACAATTTTTTGTACCCTATTCATTTGGTTTTTTGGAATTCTATACTAATAATATAATACGAAAGTAGCTTATAAAGAGGAAAGATTTGATTGTTGTTTGCATTGAAAAGGCTCCGAAACTACTGGGCCGATTAAAAAAATTCTTGCACCGTTGGGCTATCTATTTCTAATTGTCAAAGAGTAAAGTACGACTAGCTAATTTATACTGATAATGACTACATTGTAGTCGAAATACGTATTTATAATACAAAAAACTGATCTAGGTAAAGGGGGCGAATTTGAAATTTTATTAATTGTGAAGGAAATTTAAAAAAATGTTTATGTTTACGAATTACGGATAGATTGATAATAATGGATTATATGCACATATATAATATGTTTATTAAACCACTCTGTAGTTTTTTATTTGCTATAATATACATTTGTAGTATATTTACTATATCTATGTCTTGAAATGATGATTGTCATCAGACTCTACAAATAATATTAAGCATAAGACGACATACAGATGACAATATTCGTGGTAAAATATCACATTCTAACATTGAAAACGAACGAGCAACTATTTCTCTCCTTGCAAAAGTGTAAATATCTGTGTAAGGTTTTCGGGTGTAATAGTTCTGTGACATTTATTGGGAAATGTATCAAGGCAGCGATAGATGTTGATGCAAACAAACAAAATAAGATGATTCTGATTGTACAGGATGAACTTAGTTTTGTAGAAAATGTTTGGAAAAAAGTGATTAGTTAATAGCCATATGTAGGCAATAAATAAAAGATCAAAAACATTTTTTTAATGCTTATTGGAATGCAATGCACAGTGGTAAAACTAGAAACAAGTTTATCGAACAAATAATTAATTTTAACGTAATGTTTATCTATGATAAGGTCATGTAATCAAATAGGTTTATCGGTATTTAGATAGTTCGATAGATATTTCTTGGGGTATAAAAAGTACTACACTTCTACCTTACGGCTCATATTGTGCTCTCCCTTTAACTTTAGTCTGACGAGATTCGTTTCATCCATATTTTGGCAATAGCCAGGAGCTTGCTGAATGAGTCTTCTTGAAGATTCATATATTCGGGGTGAGATGCACCGAATCCCTTGTATCTGCTGTAACTTAGACGTTCACTGTTAAAGATTAAGTGATTGGATGTTTCCTCCTTCTCCAAGAACGAAGTAACCGGCTATGCTTGACAAGGTTTTCTGCAGTTTCCTTCACGAACTCCAGATGAATATCGGCATAGTTCCTATCATAGTCGCCTGCAGCCGTATATCCTACCAATTCCTAGTCTACTCACAAATTCCTTCAACTCCACTCACATCCTCACATGCTTAGGCATCACAATGGACTTTTTGGTCGAAGTGTAGCCCGTCCAGGGCAGCCTCTACCATCTATCTATCTATATAAGCATATTAAACTGTATTCCAGATATAATAAAAATTCCTTGGTTCATATAAAAAGTAAACGACATCAACTGTTTATTTATGCTTTTATTATCTATTCACCTTGTAATATATATATATATATATTTCTTTCGTTGTTCAATATGTGACGTATGTAATATTTATATATTATGTGTATATAAGAAGCATCCTGAGGTGGTACACATGTGTCATCAGATATGTTGTCGGAGACGATACTCTCACACCAGGAGGTAGACCTTCAGTGGATGTCGTTGTGTGACAGTTCACAGATCATGTTTCCGATATAACAACACACATCACATTTATATAATATTAATGTATTATTATTATTATTATTGATATTATTCAGTTTTAGTCAAGAATACAAATTTTTAGTTTGTCTTTCGTAATGGTTATTTTAAAAACCAACTGTATGTCTTCATTATCTGGGTTATTACAGATCATTTTGACTTGATTTCTGAAAACTGCGGACCTTTACCTTATAGAATGCATGCGTAGCTGAAGCTTACGTCGTCAGTGGAGATCCAGCGATAATGAAACCAGCGTGATATACACGTAGCCACAAAAGTAGAGTTTATTTTTGAAAATTTTATATTTTATTTGTGCCTTATTCATTGGGTTTTCGAAAAATAATACTTCGAATAAAAGTTTACTATCAATAGAAAAATTCGTGTTCTTTTTACAAAGTTTTACAGTTGGCACTTGCCAGTTTTCTTTAGAAACTAAATGAATTCAGCATAAGTCGATTATAAAAGTTTGAAAAAAGAACGCCAATTTGTTCTCGGTAGTATATTTTAACTAGTTTTCTTACGGTGTAACCTTACGGTGTAAGGTTATAATGGGAAGTTGAAATTATAATGGGAATGAAATTATAATGGGAGTATTTTCCAATCTCGGAGGGAAATACCTATTATAAAAGTCACTTTTTAATTTCACCTTTGGAGAGGATGAGACCGAAGAAACATACAAGAGCCACAGAAACATCAATTATATAAATTACTAGCATTACCCGTTGTGGCTCCGTCCGCAAAAATTGTATATAGACCATATAACTGAGTAACATAATATTTATCCCAGTCACGAATTAATTTTCTTAAAATGCTGTTACACATATTTATTTATTTATTTATAGGCTAAATATCAATATTCATTCACGAATTTTACAGTACCGAACTTCCATACAAACGTCTATTTCGTGTTTCACCCCGTCTATTTTCGAAAAACTCAGAAACACGTATTTTATTGTGAATAATGTCAGAGTTAAGATAGTTGATTTGTACGCCGAAACGTGAATTTCGTTATTTGTTATTAAAAGCCTAAATACCAATTTTGATGTGCCTTATAGCTTTAAATAAAAAATCGAACCTTAATACATACCGTCACCGTGGATTTTCGAACAAAAATGAAACACGTATTTCGTTGTTTATTATTAATAGCCGAACTATCAATTATCGTGTCTCCATAACTTATATAGAGATAAAGCTTAGTCCCGATTTTTTACATGTTTAGATTTCATGATATGTAATGATTTATAGTGTAATATAGTTTATAGTCTCTATAGAAATGCCTACATTAACAAAATTTTGAAATATAAAAACAATAAATATAAAATATTAAAAAATTGGCGTTTCGAACTGCCAAAAATTAGAAAAAACCAATCGCCTACTTCACCCCCGTATGACGATTTTCTAATAATCCTCTCTTGGTGAACTTCTACGCTGTCTAGGAAACATATCTACCAAATTTCATGTTTCTAACTTCAATAGTCTTAGCTTGGCGATAATGAATCAGTCAGGACAAGCAATTTTATATATATAGTTTAGCCTTTTGAGTACCGTTAATTTTCCAAAGGTTAATAAGTTTTCTTGTTATTTATCCAAGAATGGGTGGTATAGCTAAACTATAAATACATCAATGCCCAATCACACGTGATTAAAAATGGAATAAAACAATTTTGAAAGGAACATCCAGAAATGTCCAGCGCATTTAACAAAAACAATCCTCGTTTTGTTACACATATAGGGCGGCGCTCTATATAAATTTAACTTACACAGATATCTAAAAAAAAAAAAGAGAAAAATTAATACAAAACATTGATTAATTAAAATGTGTTTAACTTGTTCATTTAATTTATTAAACGCTTTATTAAATCCACAATCAAAACAACTATTTAATAAAAAATTATAAATAACCTTTAAATCAAATAAATTATTATTGAAAAAGCCGAATGGCCAGAGAGCTATTAGCTTTGGCCATTTCTTTTGAACGTGTATATATCTACATTTCACATGGATAAATAAATAATGTGTGTAATACACTCACTACCTTTGATGATATCAAATGGAAAAAAAAATCATTTATAAAAATTATTTTTCTAAAATAAAGTATAAAAATTTAAAAGGTTGTGAAAAACATACACAAAACTTACAAACTCCATTTAATTTATAAAAAAAAAAAGAATTATGTATATATATATAATATTTAATAAATGAAAAAGTAATGGACTAATTATATGGGTGTATATAATCTGGGCATTATTTTCGTTGCCTTAACTGAGCTTATATTATTATACATAATGGAGTTATATGAGATTTTTTTTCTATGTATGAAAAAAAAAAGTTATAATTTAAAATGCACAAAATGTTTTGTTTACATACAACAAAATTGTTATATGAACTTTGACATCACCCATCTGTTCACATAAGAAAACTATTTTTAACCCGACTTCAAAAAGGAGGATGGTTCTCAATTCGTCTGTAAAAAAAAAAACAAAATGCTTGTAAAAATTTAAAAAAAAAAAAAGCGTATAAAAAAAATGTGTTATAAAAATATGCACTAAAATTTAGTTGGTCGTTTAGTAGGCCTACCCATATTTAGACAAATAAATCAGTTATAGAACTTCAAAGTCACTAAAAAGCGAGAAATAAACACAAAAAATGAACTAAAAAGTAAAAAAATAATTGCATATTCTTGTGCCAATTTTAGTTCACCTAAGCAAAAATTTTTAAATATTTATGTATAATTATTGTTATTTTTGGAGGCGGTGTCCAAATTTTATGTGAATTTCTTTATGCTGACACCGACTCCAAAAATAACAATAATTGTACATATATATTTAAAAATTTTTGCTTAGGTGAACTAAAATTGGCCCAAGAATATGCAATTATTTTTTTACTTTTTAGTGTATTTTTTGTTTTAGAATATTTGATTTTTGAAGTCGGGTTTCCATTTTGTCAAAATAGGTTTTATTTTGAATTAAATTAATATTTGTAACTATCTGACCTGTGCGGCTAAGATCTCCATCTATACTAAAGATCGAATGGGAAGCTTAGTCATTTAAGTGCCCAGATATTATACAACCAATTCTACAAGCATAAATACATTATGCAAAGACCATTGGCTACTACTGACTCTTATAACAAACTTCACATGCAACGTTGTGAATTTTGTAAACATAGAGGAAGTAATATGTAGTCTCTCATCTAATAACAAATAAGCTGTTACTACTGAATTGAGTGTGCAAATATTTTATAAAGTCAGAAAATGAAGGGATTATGGTGGAAAAAGAGAAAAATATTTATATGAAGGTACTTACATGTTCTGAGGTTCTGACTTGTTGTTGCTGATTATGTATATTTTTTTATTTTTTACTTTTGGGTGGTTTAAATTTAACAAATATACAACAAAACAGTTGAATAAACATCTTCAGAGTGGTGAAAAATCAAATGGATTTATAAAAATAGGGTGGTTTTTTTTTCGTGTTCGTTGCTCAACACTAATAGTATATATACTTGTTACTCGAAAAAATGAGTAAATATTTTAATGAATATTAGAATGTCTGAAATTGAGAAGGCAAACTATTAAACTATTAAATCAAAGTCATTACAATTGTATAATTTGGCATTAGAAATTTGGTTAGCAGTTGACATGATGACAGTTTAAAGTCAAGTATCATGTTTAAACGGAATAAAATCGGGATTGGATCAAACTGAATCATATACACATAAGTTTGCTAACATACGATTCTCCAATTGCTTTCGAGGATTAACATACTTTCTTAGATGCATTTGAGCTTTTCGAAATAGGTAATATAAAAAAAAACCGTTTTAATGAATACTCACAAAAATTGTTTAACATATGCAAAGTAAAAAAATTGCAAAATTATACATCAAATTTTAATCCGCTTTCAATATGTATAAATAAATACCCCATCACTACGCGATTCACGATCAAAGAAAACGAAAATACAGAAGCAAAACGCATGAGATAATCACTTTTTTGAAATTTTGGGTGAATAAAGTGGTGTTTTTTTTTTTGTTTTTACTATTGGTTCTTAATATTTATAGCTTTTATCATTGGTAGCAAGCTTTTTTCATTTATTTTTTTTTCATCGTTTGTTTTTAACGACATTTTTGCTATCGCTCGTTACTGCCCGTAATAAAGCCCACTTGATAGTGTAGGAGATTGGATGAATATAAAGATTCCAATAACTAAAATCCTACAAATAAATAAAAAAATAAAAAGACACGATAAAGATTTAGATGATCTTTATGTAATGAAATATGTAGAATGTCATCATGAGTTTGTTGATAGTTACGAAGGTAATAAACATAAATAATTACAGTAATAGCAGAGGGAGTAGGCAGTGGAAATGCAAAGGTTTCTAAAAGAAAGCATATTTAATTTGAGTAGCGAGACCGCTACAATAGTACCTTAAAAAGACCCAGACCTTATTAAGAGTATTAAATTTAACTGAATGTAAGCTTTTTATATTCCAAAAACAGATTTTTAGTTCATTCAGCCAATTTAGTCCCTTCTGTCATGAAAGTTCGAGATTTTTTCCTGAGACACCAAATAGGGCCCAGGGTGGTTTATAATTAAAAATAAAATACCGATATCGATATTTTAATGAATATTTAGTAAAAAATCATTAGAAAGTAACAGAGAAATGAAAATATTTTAAAATATAATGATAATTTTTTGTTTTAAGGTTTGTATTTTTAATAGACCTAAAAAAGGCCTAATAGACCTATTTTTGGCTGAATTATTGTGCGAAATACATAAATATTAAATTAATTAATTAATCTATTTGAATGACTGTTTAGTGAATAATATTGATATACTTTGATTTAATCTATTATTTGACAAAGTTTTGTAATGGGCCTTATTGAAAGAGACCCGGTTCCTAATAAGGGCCAAAATTGAGGTTTTTAAAATTATCAATTTTTCATAGAAATAAATTGTGTTGGTTTTTTTTCAAATACCGGATGCATGATGAATCAATGTTTACTAAATTTCTATTTATTTGTGATTATTTTACAATTTTTTTTAGTCATTTTGCAAAAAGTGGGCGTTATTAGGCACCAGTATCAACCTTATATTCACAGAAATATTTGTTCGAAAAGTTATTTGGTAGTTACAATTTGAGTTGATTATAAAATTAGTACACATGTAAAAATAGATGCTCAACAAATAATATGATGAAAAAATATAAATGTTGAAGCAAATGTACTACGGGTGACGTAATCATCGAGAAGTGGATGGAGAAGGTAGAAATGGAGTGTAGTAAACAAGGTATGATGCTGATGATGATGATGATGTTATACCTACCAGATAATATACGTATTTGTAGATATAGAAATGAGATACTTCTCATAATAATAATCATCGGGAGTACTTGAGAGTGAATTCATCCGTTTGTATACAGATGAATACCTGTATGTAATACATCATAGGTAAGTACTCCGGTTTGTTGGTACACTAACTATTAGTACTGACTCTGATAATATACTCGTAAATATGTATATTCACTGTACAACATATACCTAACTCTTGTGAGGTACTAGAATGGTTTTTAGTTAAAGTTTGTTGTTAGCTAAATATTAAAAAAAAAGAAAAAAGAAATTGATATTTCATGCCAAATTATATGACATGCTGAAACGTTGATGTTTTGTAAGCATGAAGAGCAGAGTGTGAGCTTACAACAACGAGAATAGGGAATATGCATGAAAATTTTTTTTCACATTTATTTTCAGAATATGAAAATACTGTTAATACTGTAATAATATTTAAAAACGAAATTAAAATCCGACAAATATCAAAGAAGCTATAAGCTTTTAAAGATTATTATCTGTCTCTTTCTTGTAAAAATACTAAAAACGGAGTTTTACGTGTATTTTAAATGGTAAAAGTGTAATATGACGTCACATAACATATCAAGAGGGCTATCACCCTCTTTGTCTAATCGGGAATTTCAATCATTCATATCTCGCTTATTTTTAAAGTTATTTAAAAAGTAATTTTACTTTGATATTTGTCAAGTAAATATGCTTCAATTCAAGTGAAAAAAATTTTCATGCATATTCCCTATTAAAGTGTGCATATATGGTCCATTGCGAACGCATGCTCAGAAGGAAGCATGTCGAGTAGGAACTGAAAAATAAAACTTTATGAAAAAAAAATTTAGTTAAAATTTATTATATAATTTAACAATGGAACTTTCAAAGAGTAAATATGATTAACATAAATTCAGTCAGGCATATAAATCGGTGAAGTAAAGTTTCTCCAATATTAAGAAAAAAGTAGAGCAGTTAAACTTTTAAGAGAGAAAGAAACTCTACAAGGGAAAAACTCAAATAGAATTTGTTTTTCATTATATGTGAATAATCAATTTATTGAGATTAGAATTGCAAAAGCCAGACTTTTGAAACATCACTCAATGCCAAAGAACTCGTAATTATTAGACGTTAATATAAAACTTCATCATGGGGGCTCGCAAATACAGGCACCTTCAACAGACAAAACAATTTTAGTTCAGTTAAATACAAAACTGGACATCTAGCAACTGTGGAAAAGTGCTGTAAGCTAAATAAAATAAACTGGAAAACTAAATAATATAGTAATAATGGTTGGGTTCGAATCCCGACATCGGCAGTTTGTCAATTATTAAGAAAGAAAAAAAGGGGCGGTTAATTAACTAAACTGACGGCGTATGGACAAGAACGAAGTGACCGGATCTGCTTGAGAAGGTTTCCTGCAGTTTCCTTCACGAACTCCAGATGAATATCGGCAAAGTTCCTATCATAGTCGGCTGCAGCCGCATATCTTACCGATTCCTAGTCTATACACAAAAAATTCTAAGTATATCACGAATAACAAAAATTACACATTGTACAATGTGTAAGCGTGAAAAGCGTAAAATTATCACTAAATATGATTTATTTGAAACAAAGAAATTTTAATAATCCAAACAATTTTTCTTTGTATTTCGATAATTAATATTAATATGTAGCAGAACATACTTCAAGGTTTATTGGTAATTTTATATGTAACGGCTACTATGTTCTTAGGATAGATGGTGTTTCATGAAAAATTATAAAATGTTTGTAGATATATTAAATTTTTTTAATAATTAATTCGTTTAGATATAGGGATTGGTAAAGCGATGTGGTCAAGAGATAAACTATTGTCAAATTTAAACAATTTTGTGTTGCCTCCTTCCTCCAAAATTTCAAATCGGCGAATTGGACAAATTGGCGCTTGTGCATAATAAAAGCTTTGCAAACGTGTGCAAACGATTGTCACAAAGAAAAATCAAAACTTGGAAGCTATCAGCCCCTTCAAGTGTTTTTTTCGAATATAGTGCTTATTCAGACGAAAATAATGACTGTTCAAACGTGTACAATCCCATAGCTTCGCGGCGGTAAATAAAATACCAAATACACATATGTATAGTAAATTCACTGGGCATGATCTTGTAATGTGCTCATTTCTAAATCTTATATTTCAGGATATTTGGATATCACAAGTAAAGTTCACGTTTTCCTGAGTTACCTGGTAACTACTAAAAAACTCATGTATTTATTATTAGATATTCAAGCAAAATATCCCGGGCAACATATTAACTCTTTAAGACTTTTTTATGAAATCTTAAGTTATTCTTAATTTTGGACGTCCAAATCTTTAATAAGAGCTCTTAAAGAACTCATAAAGACGTCATAATTTCTGTCTGGGATACGTTTGTTTGAGATCCCAAATTACTATCTTGTTACATAATATTTGGATAAACTTTTTTGGTTCACCGGTGGAGAATCGATCCCCGGTCTCCCGCGTAACAGGCGGTGACACTGACCACAAACAAATTTTACGCATTTGATACACTCGACTATATATTTTCATGAATCATACTACATATCATGATAAAAGCAACAATATCTTAAACATTGTAGGCAGGTTTATAATATTATACAATATTTATTAATTTATGATATATATATATATATATATGGTATATTAATTTACGATTTAAAGTGAAGGCGGATCACAATACACAATAATGACAAATAATGTTTTAAATATACAATTTATGATCAAAACTTTAAGCACCATAATACATACACATATGCATATACATATAAAATATTTTACATGTATATATTTAAGAATTACAACAGTGTAAAATAACTATATGAATGATATCCTTCAGAGATCTATCTATGGTATTAATAATATTATTTATTTATAATAATTTACATTTATGATAAATATTTATAGTGATTTACTGATTTCATCATATCATAGATAATATTATAATAATATTCAGAATGATTATTATTGTAGTTGATTTCATTTTATACAAAATCTAAAAATCTATAATAAATATTATTTATTTTTAAATGCAAATCATCTGTTGCTAATTTCATTTATTATCGATGTTTGTAAAGATCTTTATATAGATAGAGATAAGTATAGGGAGACCTGATATAAAGGTTCCATTTTTCACTATTGCCGTATAGTTAGCTACCTGTTTGGTTTCAAAAATAGTTATTTTAAATAAACTTATTCATCGAATTTTTATCATTTGTTAATATAATCATATGGATCAAACGTAGCGATCGTTTAGGGATTCTTGTGTATATGAAATAACGGGAAACAATACCCATTGAAAAATCAACAGTACAATTTCATACTTATTATAAAAACACACGATTTGGACTGAAAAAGGCCAAATGCATGCTTCATTTTACCGACTATACTAACAAATAAATTTTCCTGGACCCATCGCAACCATCACTGTTCTGTCACATTTCTTAAGTTGATTTGAAGAAGCTTATTTAGCATCCTTTATTTATGTCTTTTTGAGGTTATAGTCCAACAGCTTATATCGCTAAGTTTTTGAAATATTTTTGAAGTATTTAATTCAACCAGAAAAATTAGAATGATGGTAATCACTTAATTACTTTATCTGTAGGTAGGTACCCTAACTAGGAAAAAAGAACGAAATTATAATATTGTCCGAGAGTTTATTAGCTTGACGGAAGTTTTGAAATTTATACTAAACTAATTAACAATCTACAATTCCTTTACGTTCCAAGAAAGGCTTGAAAAAAAGGTTTTGCTTTTTTGACCAACCAAATTTTGGCATACAATCAATGCTACAATCTTGGCTTCATCTGTGTATGAAAAAATAAAGTTTATTCCGAATTTCAACAATTCCAAAATATAATGGAAACAATAGAGCCATTGTTCACCGTCGTTACTAAAAAAAACTCTGCAAGTTCGCTCAAGCTTAGAGTTATGAACCTGTGTGGTTATTTTAAATTCTTAAATACAAAATATAATATAGGTACTCAATTTTCAAATAGTCAAAATAGAGGCAAAATTTAAATATAAAATAGTCCTTTTTATAGAATCTCGTACAATATCATATACGTGGATCAAATACCTAGCATAATTCATTAATTATATACGCACTTCTTTGATTTTTTTTTTACTAGTTTGATGTATGTTAATGTAAGTACAATTGTACAAGATCACGTTAAAATTCCGTATACATCCATAATAGAAAAATCTGCAATGAAAGATGATCACTTGCAAAATAAAAATTCTGTAAGTAAAATAAAAATATAAGCTTTCATAAACTATTTGTTACTAAATGTACAGTTTTGACTGCGGGTTACCTCATCAAAAATTGTACAAGGTCATTTATATTACTTTAATTGTACATGACTTATTTGAAATATGTTTACTTCGAACATATCCTACGAAAATCCTTCACCCATAGGTACAATAAAACATATTTATATATATATATATATACATATATAAAAAATATATTATAGAGAAAATTCCCCAGATGATTCAAAAGGATAAATACATATTTATTGATAACAATAAAAAATAATCAGCATAAAATCACAAATGTCGTCATTGGCATCATAATGATTTTAAAATTATAGTTGTTATTCCAATTCTAAATGGTCAATAAAATTGGTTTTACTTGAAATATAAATATATATATATATATATACGAACGAACATATGGAGAAACTGAAAATAAAAAAAAATTAAATTACACAACGCGTTTTTATTATGAACGGACGTAATAATATTCTTGCACACCTGGTTGTTATTGAATCCATCTAAGAAGTGAGCTCTACATGTGATTGATGAAATTTATTATATGTACTTTTGTCACATACTGAAATGACATTCGTATATAGTTTATATTCCGATATTATAATTCAACATAGAACAACGCTCACCGGTCCAAGTGGCCGAGCGGTCTAAGGCGTTATGTCTGCGCAGTATACCTACTTGGAAACTCGGAGGTTATAGGTTCGAATTCCGACATCGGCAGTTTGTCAATTATAAAGAAAAAAAAAGGGGGCGATTAATTGACTAAACTGTCGGCGTATGGACAATAACGAAGTAACCGGCTATGCTTGAGAATGTTTATTATGAAGAACATTTATTCGAAGCTTTTTTTTTTTGAAATTCAAATGGTTTTCGACATTCTAATCAATTATGATTTTGCTAATTCACGAATTAACATTTAAGCTCCAGAACTGTTTTCGGTTAAAATGGTACCAGACAACCTGGTTTAGAAATTTTCATTACATTAACATGTACGAGTTATCAAGGACTTATGTGTTTTTAATTGGCATTCTTTGTACAAATATTTGTAATATTTGTAGTGAGATAAGGACTAAACATGGATTATACCTGCAATCAAACAAAAAAGCTTTCAAATAGCTTAATCCGTTCGGAAGCTTTTCGATTTTAATGAAGTGTGGGCAAATTGTACAGGTCTACTAAGCATTTTCATGTAGCAGCAATAAAATATATTGTGGGAAATACCGTAATACCGTTTATACCGCTAATACTGTTTCCGAGATATAACGTATTAGCTTTAAATTTCATAGCTTTAAACTTAAGCGAGGTACCAAATTAAATATTGTGATAACATTAAGCCATAAAAAAAAATTAAAAGCATTTGAATTTTTAGCCAGTACTTTACCTAACCGATGAACCTAAACCCAAAAAGCTTTGAAAGCTGAAATAAAGCTTGAACTTTCTACCACTTATACCCTAAAACCATAAAACCAAAAACGAGTACTTATAGGACACAATTGAATATATGATGTGAATGAATTATTTGCATATTTTTTGCAACAGATAGCTTGTTCTTCCCAGCGCCGACACCAAAACATAATCCAAATGCGCATTAAGGTATGCATATTACCAGAACCTATATATTATATCGTAAGCTTATTTGAGTAAACTGACTTAACCATTTTATTCGTTTATTAAATTTAACAAATATTTGAGATCTTCAAAACAATATTTTTATTTTGTCTATTTCGCAATCACTATTACTTCTTCAGAAAATAATGTTATATATTTTATAATGGCTAATGTTATATAAATATTTATTATATAACCATATATTACCATTATAATTTAATAATAATATATCGTCTGGTATAAAAAGAAATGTACTTGGTATCCATAAATTCGATGAAGTCATAAACCTGCTACATAGCTACGTAAAATTATCTCGGATTGTTTCAATATCAAAAAATAGAATATACTCGTCATCTATTAATAGTAATCAATGAATTCTGTAAATTTATTATAATCTAATCTGATAATTTAATTTAGAAAGATCTAAAAATTTGTAAACTAACAGGATATATAAAGTAATTATTTTTACAACTCACATGGCACATGTGCATCAGGCACAATGTCTAAATATGTATTAAATATAGAGGTTCCTTACTCTTTCTTCTTAAGTCGTCATACACAGGTAACATATCTTATATATTCCCAGAAAATATTGCGCGTGGATATGCATCTATACGCTGAATTAACTGACTGATATGTACGTTTTAAGAAAAAAAAAGCATACAGAAATGTATTCGTGGAAAAAGAAAGGTATATTTAATAATTATTATACTTGTCTTTTTCTGAACACAGGGTGTCTGTTGTAAGGTAGATGTTTGTTATATTAAATAATTATTATTTAAATAAATAATAAATACATGTAAAAGATATAATTGATCTTTGTTAATTAAAATTGATCTTTTTAATATGATTTATGAAATGTTATTATTTTTAAATGTAAATTACCAAGGTTGTTAACATTCACAGCAACCGTGATAATAGAGGGAAGTTATAGTTGAAATGCAACAGATAAAAAATGAAGAACAAAATTATAATAATAATTTAATGATGAAGCGATACCGCTACACTGTCATACCAAAACTACTTGTTATCATCTATAATCATGTAAATTTTCCGAGTTAAGCAAATCATTTGATTCCTCTTTAAAAATTTTTCTTATCACTTAGTATACTTTTTTAGACCGGTGGCTAAGGTATTATAAGCGTTCAAAAGTAGTCTACGGTAAGCTACGGTAATGGTGGGGAGAGTTCGCTCCCCTCACGTATCCCTGCTGCCACTGCGTTCATTTCGCACCTAATAATTAACTTGTAACTAATAATTAATAATTAACTTGTAACTAATACATATTTACAAAAATATTTAAAAGGGAACTTTACTCTATATATTGTAATTCCTTTTTCTGGCAAAATTCGCTTAGTCAGTAGCTCTTACGAGTCGAATTTTTTAAGTGGGTATATTATCGTTTACTATAATATACCCACTATCCCCACTAATATACCCACCTATCGATTTAAAATTGGACTTAATTGACGACCCTTAGATTTTTCTACAACATATAACAAGATTAAGAAAAATATTTGTTGGGAAATTTTGCAAGCGACAACATCACTTTTCCATTTGCGGTATTAGTAATCTGTAACTTGTATAAAGATTAAAAAACAGATCTTGATATTTGAACTAATACAGATAATTCTGTAATCAATTAAAAATTACAGTTTTTCTCTTAGACCATGATTTACGTGGGTAAAGATTAAAAAACAAATCTTGATATTTGAACTAATATAGATAATTCTGTAATCAATTAAAAATTACAGTTTTCCTCTTAGACCATGATTTACGTGGATATACGGTCAGAAAACTTTAAGCTAAAACTATGGACATTAAGCACAGATATAAATTATGCCAGCTGTACAAAATGAAATTAAACAGTGAACAAATTATAAATTAAAATACACATAAATATTCCTAATAATCTGTGTTTAGCATGCACGCAGTTGACAAAGTAAAGTTTCTTCTCTGCAAAATGAAATTAAAATTATGTGTTTCGAAAGTTGTTCAACAATCTGATAGTGACATCAAATCACTTCCATTACATATATATATTATATTATCGCAAAACATCACAAGCAAAATATTTAAGGTATAATTGATATTTTTTTAAAAAGACTTATTTTAATGATTAGTTTTAATTATTCAAAAAAATTTATGTTTTCAAACAAAGTATATCTCTATGAAGATTATTAAAATAATCGAAGAGAACTCTAGGATTTTTGAAATTTAATTTCAAATTTTGCCCCAATTCCTAGAACAATTATTTGTATTTTATAAAAACGTATTTCGACTACAAGGTAGTCATCATCTGTATGAATTAGTTAATTGTAACTATCTCTGGGATATGGAGTCAGATATATGTTGCTCGTTGCTAATTTGGTGCGTATCTCACAATAATATTAAAAAAGTTTTGACCTTTATATGATCTGACTGAGGTAGTAACTGAAGGATTATTTGAGTTGACTGACCCAATTCACTGTGTGGAGAACCCAACCCATTTATTGACAGTATCCTTTTCTGACCATGTGTTGATATTAATTAGATAATGATTGTCTAAATTATCTGTTTTCTTAATTTGTGTATGTAGATACTTTCGTATGCATCTAATTCTGTGGGGGTTTTGTACCGATTTCAGTAGATTTAAATTCGATTTGTCCATTTTGTGGTTGTTCTCTATATTTATAAAATACAAATAATTGTTCTAGGAATTGGGGAAAAATTCGAATTTGTCACTATCACTCAAAACCGTATTTCTTCAAATTTTGTCGCAAATGAGAAAAGTCATCACCGAACATTATCCACTAAGAAAGCACGTACACACAATAGGAATCCACAATGGATCCATTATGTGTAGACTGCGCGGCGAGGGGGAAGAAACATCCCGCTACATCATCTTTATCTGCGAATCTCTCGTTTACAGCTGATACAATATCTTAGGTTAATCTCACCCCGTTGTAGCTGTTACAATATATACATCTCACCCCGAATATAAGATTGCTTATAGTCAGGGTGAGATATAACAATCATATTGCTTGAAAATATGATCTCCTTGGTATTACCAATATATGGGAGGAGCGAACCTAGCCAGATTAAGGTAGAAAGTAGACAATTTTATCAAATTCTTAATAAACTTACGAGAGAACTACCTAAGAACTTCGGTCAGTCATCATTCAAAGTTTCAAACAAAAAACAAGGCAAACAAAACCCAAACATTAGCTAGATGGAAGTACAAATAAATAAACAGGTAACTCACGACTAACTATATTACACAAACAAATAATATAATAGATGCTTACGTTTTTTTATGAGAGAGATCGACAATCACACAAATTCATAGATCCATAGATTTGAGTTTTAACCAGGTGGGTTAATAAAATACAGAGATGTGACCTAAGTATTAGCCCAAGTACTTTTCAATATATTCCATTGTGTAATATTTGTGTGCATGTGAGAGTGTGTGTTTGTGTGAATTGTTATGCAAATCAACCCCTACCTCTGTTTTGAACAGCCCAGGTGTTTTTTTTTTAAATTTCATAGTAACGCTATGTTCATTGATCACCATCACCGTCATCTCCCTGTGTGATCTAAATATTTGAATATTCTTATTTTCTTTCTAGATCACCACATATTGAGTACCTCCTGCAACCGTGACCTTCGTCCTATCTTCATGATTTTAAAACATTGATAAAAACAAATATTCTCTATTGAACAAAAATTTGTTTCTTCTTCATAATGTACACAGATATCGTGCTGGTATATTTTATGATATAATTTATGACGTAATTAGTTTACAAAAAAATTGGTGTGAAAATAATTAACTGACTGACCTTGAGTTTCTAAAAAATTATGTGTATAACTAAATTATGTGTATAAAAATTATGTGTGTAACTTCTTAAAATCTCGTAAAAATCCTTAAAACGTAAAAATCTCTACATATGGCACTAAACCGAAATAATACAAGTAATTTAACAACAACTAACAACTAACTGAGTTAATTGTTTGAATGCTCAGTATATACTGAGTTGTATATCAATGATTGAATGGTTAAGAATTTTAGAATTGTCCCACAATTTAAAAAAAATCTCTTATGGTTTAAAAAGTTGTTTAATTTAAAAAGAAGAAGATTTTTTTAATTAAATTTTTGTAATATCTCTTACGAACATGACCTTACTTTTTTGCTAAAAATTTCAGCTCGGTATCACTTTTCGTTCTTGACTTATCGTGTGCACAGACAGACGGACATGCGAAAATGGCCGAAGTAGGCCTATACCAAGCATCTATGTCAATGATTAATATTTTAAGCGTTACACATTGACTTCCTTGTATAAGTTTAGTGTAAATAAAAAAAACTTCTCAGTAACTAACGACATGATATATTCGCCATCTTCCATGACGGTCTGTAGTTGGTATGCTCGCATAGCGATATCCTATTATCAGCATCTTGAAGTGCCTCAAGTTTTATGCGTACTACGGGAAGGATGTCTGCAAATTTTTCGACTGCCACATGTTTTTCGGTCCATTGCGTCTCACAAAAAGACATAAGCCTTGAATGCGATGACTTAGTTTGATCTGCAATTTTCTTCAAAAGACTCCTGAAGTGGAGATTGTGGAAACCACTTTATTTTGCGTTTTATGGTTCCGATACAGTTCCGTATCATGAGTATCTCATTTCAGTGAGCCACACAGAATACGAATCGCGCTGTCAGTTATTGCTCTGCGATTATTGTTTTCACGCCTCGTAACCGCTCGTTCATAACAGCAACGTCATCAAAACCTTGCCCAATCAATTTATCTATATCCAAATTATAAGAGATTTGTTTTAGTAGCTATTGCCAAGCTTCAGCTAATACATTTCTGCGTAGATAAATTCTAGAAAATCCTCCCAAATAACCGATATTCCGGATAATCAGTCTAAGACAGTTTAGTTCACAAAAAATATAAAGTTAGAAAGATAAATTTGATTCTACAAATTACCGATTGGTAAATATTTATGATCTGGTAATTTGTTTAAAGTCTTTCAGTTTAGTCTTGGCTTTTTGATACAAATACGCCATTCAACGGTACTGTCTTGAATAGTAATTGATTAGCAATTAGAAATTGAACCTACGCCATCTTAATATAAAAGATTGCAAAGATAGATAAAATTTCAAAAACTGCGGCAGACCATAAAATTTCAGATATGAAAATTGAAACTACAATTTTCGGTATATTCGTTTTATTACCAATGTGCATACACAAAATTAATATCACTAACAATTATCTATTTTTTAGTATTAGTTTTTCCGGATGATTGTTTCTTACGGCTGTTTTCCATTTCTTTCAATTTACGATGAAACTTTGATGCGGTTTGATCCTTTTTATGTTGTGGAACCTTTTCCGGCACTTGATTTAAATAACGTTTACGATAATCATTTTTTACTTGTATATCGCAGCCATGAACTTCAGGCAAATAATGTTGTGTACAATAACGTTTCTTACAATATTGACAGGTGATTGCAAAATCTCTCACTTTAACTTTACATTTTAATGCTCCACAAATTTGATCCATTTCTTGGACCATATTTAATGTTTTATCAATATCCTCGTCTATGCTCACTTGTTTCAATAAATTTTCAATATCTTTGGCGGTATCTTTTTGTAAGCGTTTTGCAGCTGACGTAATCGTACTTTTTGAACTACTTGTACTTGGTACATTTGAGTCATCACTTGATTTATTTTTTTTCTTCTTTTTAGAGTTCGATAGAGCGGACGGTGGTGGTATTAAAACAAAATCAGGTGGATTTTTGGAGGATGACATTCTTGTTGATTTTTTTTTATATTGAAATTCTGAAATTTAAGAAAAACATTGTAAATAAATAATTTTATTCTTAATATATAACTAAAAAAAATCGATTTTCCATAAATAATTCAAATTCCATTAAATTCAAATTTGATGTAATTAAATTATACAAATAACCTCAAAATCACTTGTTCAAAAGCTTGATTATTTAATTGAGATTTAAAAGGTATTGTTACTATACGTCAAAATAGTGAATTCGTAGCGAAATATGTCAGTTTTGTCATAAAAATAGTAAGGACTTTTGTTTTAATTATTTCGAAAAAAAGTTGTTACTTACTATTTTTATAACAGACAACATTTACGTGAGACGATTTTTCGAAAACCAAATGAATTTGGCACAAATCGACTTTGAAAATTTAAAAAAAGAACGACAATTTCGCAGTTGAAAGTACTTTTGTAATTGTCAACCAACTTCAATACATATGGTATCGTTAAATTGGTAATTGTCCTATTGCTATTTGTTAAGTTTAATTTGGTTTTGAGCTACAAAAAGACTGATTGTAGCTAAATTACGCCGAATCATAGCCGTAAAAGAATTGAAGTGGTGTCTGTTTCATCTTAAGAATATACAAATATTTGTTTAGAATTGTAATTCTATTTTTCAGTTGCAATCAGGATCTTTGTTCAGTGTGAAATAGCATGTTAACGCATATGACTGCATCTCTGCGATTATTCCGACGGTCTGTATACTGAAATTCCAGACTGAAGAAATGGATTCATTGCAAATCAGTTCTAAATAATATTAGAAACAACAACTCTAGCTCTGGATCATAATTCTCGATTTACGGTTTGTAACTTCACTAGATCGATTGTAGAGGCTGCCCTGGGCGGGCTACACTTCGACCATAAGGTCCATTGTGGAAGGAATTTTTGTGTATAGACTAGGACTTAGGTATAAACAACTATTTAATCCTTTCCATTTTAATAATATTTAAAAAGGCATATTAATCATCCCTGATTATTAATATAATTAATTGTTTAACAATATTTAACCTAATTAAAGCAAAAGAAAACTCTTCAACAAATACTTCACAATGCCCAGTGCTCTTGAAAAACACACCAAACAAAAATGGTCCATTCATGATGCATAATGCCAAAATACCCATAAAAAAACACACATACGCTTATTACTATTATTATTATTACAATATGTAACAAGTTTGTCCACTTGATAAACTTTCAAAACCAAAATAATTATATCAGAAAGTCTAAACAATATAAAATATTTCGATATATATATATATATATATTTATATAACAAGGTATTGATATTAACAATAAAGAGGCCGGAAAATCAGCAGTGAATATTGAATATGCTGCAACGTTAACTAACAAACGATCAATGGGTTTTGTTTTCAGAAAATCTAGGATCACATATAGAGAATATACACACACACACACACACATATATATATATATATATATATATATATATATATATATATATATATACATATATATATATATATATATATATATATATATATAGGGATTGTGGCAACATTCATATAATAGACACAACAACATAACAAACCTTTTCGAATAGAATCGAGACTCGAAACCAATATCTCTCTCAATGTAAAATAATAAGCATACACATTGACTGTGATAATATTAAAGGCTATCGTCGAATAAAAGCCTATATTATGATATTATTAATGATGTATATGTATATAAAGTCTATACGTATGTATATACTCTTGAAAACAATATGTTTAGTATAATTTTATAGTATGTAATACTATGTACTATATATTTTATGACACTGTTATGGTACCATTTTGACACAAACTACAAAAAAAAAATTCATCATGCAAGAGCTAAACTAAGCGAATTTCCTCAGAAATTGGGAATAAAATACCACTTAATAAATAATATCATTAATATCATTTGATTCCCAACAAAAAAAGGAGATTATTTTGTAATATTCATTATTATGGGTATTGTATTTAAATTGAAATTATTTCTGTAAATATTAGAGTTACAGAAAATATGGTCAAGTAATGAATTGTAGTAAAATTTATTTACTACAACTTTACTCATAAAAAATTTTTTCATTATACTAATATTAAGAGAGAAATTCAAGATTTTATGTGTCCCCCTTCCACTAAGGCTCTTTTGCCCTTTGTCCGTTTTTGCTCATTAACGAACTTCGCATTTCAAATCAAAAGAATCACGTCACATACCAAATTTCATTCCATCAACCTAAATTTGCGCCCTCCACAGCGTGTACAGAGATATGCATATATACCTACATATATACATGTTATATACATATATACATACTATCAATTCTCAGACTATTTTAACGAAAAACTATTTTTGTCAACTATTATAAAATTAAGATGGGACACTCTGTGTCGAGGTAGAAAATATGACTCCAGGTATTATTATTGATCGATCTGATGTTATGTTGTTCGATATCTGAAAAGATGTTTCTGGATTTCAAAAAAAATTACTAAAGGTATTTCATAGATTTTGATATTATAATCCGCAGCAGTGGACATGCCAAGTTTATTTATCATACAAGAATAAATAACTATTCTTTACAATGTATTACCAACATCTGGATGAGGAGAACCGATCGTCTTCTTTCTATTAAAAACATAAATGATCATTAGAGAAAACTTTGATTCAAACCAAACCCCCCCCCTCCACTCCCCATTATACTTAATGAGCGGAAACTGAAATACATGAGTCTCACGTTATGTCAAATATATTATTTTAATAGAGAAAAAAAGTTTCGAGGAGAAAAACAAATAACTAGAGCAAAACTACTACACATTATAATATATAAAGCTTTTTGCCAAATACACTTACATTTATATTTGTAAAAAGGAGTGTAAAAGGATAATAATTTATTTATTTTTCAATAGCGTTCATTTTATATAGTGTGTCAACTACTAATGTGTGCAAATATACGAAAGAAATATACCGGATTATGAAGTCGAAACTTGATGGAATACTAAGTTTTTGCCTTAATTACGATTTTGTAGAAAGTTATATCTAATTAGATTGAACTCGTCTAGAATTCAGTTCCAATTTTGGTAGCATTAATTTTAACCCAAAATTTAATATTACTTGGCACGTTTATTACAACAAAAACCAGTCCAATTGGTCGAGCGGTCTAAGGCGTTATGCCTGCCCAGTATGCCTACTTGTAAACTGGGTGGTAATCGATTCGAATCCTGACATCGGCAGTTTATCAATTATTAAGAAAAAAAAAGGGCACTTAATTGATTAAACTGTCGGCGTATGGACAAGACCGAAGTAACCGACTATGCTTGAGAAGGTTTTCTGCAGTTTCCTTCACGAACTCCAGATAAATATCGGCAATTAGTTCCTATCAGAGTCGTATCAGTTCTAATCATAGTTGTATCATAGTTTCAAAGTGGGCTACAGCCGCATAGCCTACCAATTCCTAGTCTACACACAAAAATTCCTTCCAGTCCACTCACATCCTCCCTTATGGTCCATTCAGGAGAGCCTCTACAATCTATCTATCTATTACAACAAAATCTCTCATAAGTAGTAACTCTCCGACTGATAATTCCATATCATAAAAATCACCTGCAGAACAAATAATATTACATTATCGGCCATGTTTTGTGCGTTATCTGAGGTTTTCGGTAGTTGATGATATTAAATTGTGGTTCACCTTGTGTTATTTTATATAAAAACATGATTTTAAACTGCCAGTAATGGGAATCGAACCAGCAACCTCTTAGTTTCGAGTAGAGCACCTGTAACAATTGAATAGGGAATATGCATGAAAATTTTTTTTCACTTGAATTGAAGCATGTTTACTTGACAAATATCAAGGTAAAATTACTTTTTAAATAACTTTAAAAATAAGCGAGATATGAATGATTGAAATTCCCGATTAGACAAAGAGGGTGGTTGCCCTCTTGATATGTTATGTGACGTCATATTACACTTTCACCATTTAAAATACATGTAAAACTCCGTTTTTAATATTTTTGCAAGAAAGAGGCAGATAATAATCTTTAAAAGCTTATAGCTTCCTTGATATTTGTCGGATTTTAATTTCGTTTTTAAATATTATTACAGTATTAACAGTATTTTCATATTCTGAAAATAAATTTGAAAAAAAATTTTCATGCATATTCCCTATTGCACGGATTTGTTTTTTTTTTTTTTTTGGGGGGGGGGGGGGTTCTGATTCACAAGAGTCCAAAGTACAAATAGTAAATTGGCATACCATATAAATGAATACGTACGTATATTATTGATATTACACAATATTTATATTTACATTTATGGTATCATTGCTTTCGTATATATATATACACAGAATATCATTGCTTTAGTTTATAAACGCGTACTAGCAGACTAGCTGTACAAGAGAGTAGCTAGAAGCTCTATTCTATACATAGCCGAATGATAATATTTCATTTGCAATTGTATTCACTGTTGGATACTGCACGTGTCATTTTTATATACTTTTGTGCAATTTATTTATTATAAAAACATGAAAATATTTTTATTTATGCAACCCAAACAGCAACAACAACATCACCCAAAAAAAAATAAAATAAATAAATAAATAAAATAAATACTAAATACAAAAAAAAAAATATTTATTAGCATTTTATTTATTATCCATTGTTAGGGAGATGAACAACATGCTTTTTTTTTATAAATAAAGTGTTGATAGGGTTAATAATAAATTAATTATGTTTTAATTTCTATGGCTCAGTTGTACCCTGACAGGGCTCAAGGTCTGCAGACATCCAAATTTTTATTTCTACTTTACTAGTATATTCAAAGACTAGAAGTGAAAAGTCAAGTTCTGGCATAAATTTTCTACGGCCTGAAAACCACCAATTTTTTTATGTTTTTTTTTTAAACTTCCATATTGGTTGATTTTATTGCTTTTTTATTACAATTAATTGTTCGAAGATCAGATAATGAAGAATTACATGTGTCCCACCACAGCATCTCGGTAGCTTAGTTGGTGGACAACTGGTTCGGAATGTCAGAGGTTGTGGGTTCGATCACCATGGAAGATTTTTCATGTCAAACATTGATGTAAATATTATTGATGCAAATCTCACAAAAATGAATTATTTGTGAGATTTTTACTATGATTATAAAGCTTAGAGAAAAAATATAACGATAAAATTTGTTGACAAGCTCTAACATGAACAAATACCGGAAAATTAAAAACCATAAAAAATAATTTCCAAAATTTGATGCTTTTCAACCCACAAAAAACTTTGCTGATGTTTATACCCGGTATATAATACATTATATATATTAAGTTTAGTACCGATATTATTCGCAGAAAAAAAAATTAGGTATATGTGTTCATAAAATGACCTAATGAGCCTTTTTCCGCATACCGGCAGTCCATCTATAAACACGGTAACTTTAAAGCGAAAAGAGATAGTGAGGTGAAATTTTGTGTGCTTCTTTTAGAGCTAAAAAATAAGGAGAAGTTCGAACGAATTAATGGGAAAAAAGGACCAGATTTGGGCAAAATTGTCCATTTTTGAAAAAAATTTTGAAAATAGAAAAAAGACAAAAAATGTTCCTCTTTTTTAAATTAACAAGTTTTGCTTGAAACTTTTTTTCATCATTTTAGTTTATACGGAGTATAAAAGCAGTCAACTTAGTTGTTACTATCACTTATTTAGTTCACTGTAGTAAATTGTTCATCAGGTAGTAAAATATGCTGATTTACATTTAAAAACAAAGAGAAAATTCAAAAGTAATACTAAAATAATTCGGAAATAATAAAAATAATAAAAACAAATATTACAAACAAAAAAGTAGAAAATAAATCTTCTAAGAATCATAACTGACATTACTAACATCAATAATATATCATCCATATTTCCCCTAGCACATAAAATAATAAACATGATATCAAAATTTATAAAGCATCAAATTCATTGATTCCTAATCAATTATAATATTATTCTTACATACATTAAATTTATCCCATTTTTACCCTACACCATAAATCCATGAATCTATAACAAAATATCTGATATGCACCCCGCATAACCTCTATACACAAACTTTAACCTGTGTATGGATATAAAAATTCGTCATGCCGGAGCTGATATATCTGTGTATCTACGAATTATGTTCTAGTGATCACAGTTTTCATTTTAACGAATTTCCTCCAAAGGAAATGCAGCTATTGTTTTTTTTTTAGTTTTAGATTCAAAAATTTGGAATGTGACATGCTTTTGGTATTCTTCACAAACTTCTCAATTCTGGGTAGAAGAGAGAAGTTATTATGTTCTTATAATCGAAGGCTCTTGTTGTTATACAAATCTCAATTGTTTAAACTTTCATTGTTTTTCCGTTTCCAAGATATCGCACATACACAGAAATTACAGGTACAATTTAAGAAATTCCGTCTAAGATCGATCACATAACATCTGTACACAGTACACACATAATAGGTGGGCAGACCTTGACTGCGCTGGGCTCTGAGTGAGAGGTAGGAAGAGAGATAGAGTAAATATAGGGTATCTACCAATTATTATTATTTTATTTTTTTAATTAAAACATTTTCTGAAAAAAATATAATAATACCAACTATTTTTATGGTCACTATTATTCAAAGTATACAATACATACAATATATTGAATACATACTCTGGAATTTTGGGCTGGTAATTTGGGGCTGGTGATTTACCGCTTGTAAATTTTTTGATGATTTAGTTAGTTTAGATTTTAGAATTAGATTTTAGGAGTTGCGAATAATTTGCCTAAACTATTCATATCGGAGAACTAATAAACAATTATTTACTTGATTTAATTAGTTTGTCTTAGTAGGGGGTATAGTGTCATGGAAATTTGATGACACTGGGTACAAAAAAGATGCCAATGATAAAGCTGGGTGGGGGGGAGGGTTTGGTAATTTGTTACTAATTTTTAAATGGTTAAATTTTACATAAAGTGGGAATACATATAGTTGTTGTTGTTGTTGTAATTATTGTTATTGCTATCATCATTATTGTTATTATTATTATTATTATTATTATTGTTATTATTATTATTATGTTTTTTGGTGTATCTCTCCATATTGTAAAAGATATTTTTTAAACAATAAATATTTTATGAAACTAATTCTAAATTGATTGAATAAATTATTGGGCGATAATCGGTAGGACAACCTATATTGAAACATCGTTCCGTCTTACTTCAAAACATACCTTTATTACTTACTCTCATACAGCTTATGGAGAGTCCGTTCGACTCCGGCAATTGGTCTACGCCCACCTCTGTATACATAGTACATGGTAGTTTGTATATAGAGGTAAAACTATTGAAACCCATCCTTGTTTATATTTATTATTTAACAACGTACACACAAATTTAATGTGTTAGACAATAATGCCAATATAATGTAGAGTAAATAATATGTGTGTGAATAATCAATCTATCTTTATTCATCACTTATTATTCATATTCATATTCACAAATTTTGACATTATTTTCTCTTACATCAATTTTAGGTTAAAATACAATGTGTACCATATTAAGGGAGTATGATCATGGTCGCTATTAAAAGATTAGGCCACAATTTTTTTCACAAAGTGTAGTTTAATAATCTTCGAAACGATAGTCATATAATGCCTAATAATGTTGTATACCCCTAGAGTATAATTGCTCGAGTGTCGCTGACGTCGTGACGTAACTCCGTGATCCATTTGACGCCCGAGCATCGATGCCGTTTTTATGGCGTCAGCGTTTGTTTTCGACGTCGAAAATATAGTTTCGAGCTAGAGTGAAATTATCTCGTTTTTCTAAATTAATTCATCTAACACTGCATGTGCTAGAGTTGCAGGTTCTACGTCGATGACAATATAGGGCGAAATTACCAAATTGGCAGTAAATCAATTATTAACGATTGGAAGCAAACGAAGGCGTAGATTTTAATCCGTAGAGAATGCAAGGCTAAGACTAAAGTGCAAGACAAAACTAAAAATTATAACTTCCGTTGTAAATAGGATATATGAGTATATTCGTCGTAACTTCAATATATGTTTTTTTAGTTGCAATTGTAAAGTATATGTTTATATTAGTATATTAAAAAATTATTATTTAAATAAACAATATATATATGTAAAAGATATAATTGATCTTTATTAATTAAAATTGATATTTTTAATTTGATTTATGAAATGTTATTGTTTTTTATATGTAAATTACCAAGGTTGTTAACATTCACAGCAACCGTAATAATAGAGGGAAGTTATAGTTGAAATGCAATAAAAAATGAAGAACAAAATTATAATAATAATTTAATGATGAAGCGACACCGCTACAGAACAAAACATTTTGTGTGATTTAGATTTCCAGTTTACTCCACTAAATTTTAACATCAAATATAAAAAAGGTACTGGTAAACTTTACCATTGTCTGAAGAAAAAAAAGATCTACAAGAATACTCTTGAAGTAACTATTCTTTTCCGATGTCAGGTTAACACATGGTTACTGAATACGCAAGACCAAGACCAAGATCAAGACTACAAAGATTTGAGCAAGACCAAGGCCAAGACCGGCCAAGCAAGACCGAGACCGATACCAAGACTGTCTTGGTCTTGGCCTTGGTCTTGCTTTCCTCATCCCTACTGTACGCAATGAGTGGAAATTTCTCGTAGAACACACTTCATTATTTCCAACTATTAATATTTGGTATGTAATATAGTTGAAGGCACTGTATAGTAATCATCAGTGTATGAAAATAAGGGACGTGTGGTGGATGAGCTTGATGAAATGGAAAGGAGTCTCACATATACACATACAGGGCAAAGACGGGAGAGAGAGAGAGAGAGTGGTTGAGTATAAATAAGGTACATATATAGTTTTTGTATTATAAATGCATGTGGGATACACATATATAAGAACATATACATACACGCATAAGGGATGATGCGAATCGAATCACTGACTGTCGATCATGTGTGAATTAAGCGTGATAATCGCTATAATTCGATAACGTATGATGATGTGATCATATAACGATGTATGTATGTATGTATGTATGTATGTCAACGTTCGGTTTGTTGCATCATTGATAATATTAAATGGACGAATGTCTACTCTACTACGGTATTATATATTTGTAACATTATAAGTCCTTAACAATCATCATTCACCATCGTTAGTTATTATTATCAGAGATAATATTGCTATATGGATTCATTACTATATTGTATGGGAGTTTTATTTTATTTTTTTTTGCTAAACAAAGAATAACGTTGATTAGTTAAAGTAGGTTTGTTGATTAATTAAACCCAGTTGTATATTGTGTTCAATAATGTATAAATACTCTCTTTTTTTTAGTTAATTTAATTGGACATCTAAGTTAGTTAGTTAGTGTGTATAGTTAGGTCAAATCTTGCAAGTCGCTTTGTGAATAACTGAACAACGTCCACTAGACCTGAAATTTAGAAAAAACTTATGACAATACCATAATATGACACCATCGATACTAGACACCAGCTACATAGTCCATCATTTCGATTTTCAGTTTTATTGTTTTTATTTATTTTTATTGATTAGTTTAAAAGTTAAACTAAGCCTGTTTTAGTAAAAGATTCACTCGTTCAATTTACATACTCTGGGTCGTATATAAGTATTGGAATATGAAAATATACACCGGAATAAAAACAGAGTGTAGAGATGTCATTATTTTAAAATAGATCGGCGATTTTGGTGAACTCAAACGTGGAGTGTGGGAAAAATAAATCAATTGTCTGAACTTCAATTTGGAAAAATTTTTATAAACTTGCAAAAGTTGAACGTTTCTACACGTGCAAGGGTCTAACCAAATCAAATGTGTTTATCATTGTTATTATTTATAGTTCTAATATGAATCGGCGCATATTACCGATTCATACCGAAAACTATTCGGTCAAAAGTTGCTTGCGTAATTCTTCTTCAGTATTTGGTACTGATTATAAGATTGCAAGTTGCCAGGGAGTAAATTGATGCCACACTTTCTTAAACCAAATTTTGCAAACAAAATATAAACGTACTTAATATATATGTGCGTAAGTCAATTCTTAATAGAAAGGGTCCCCGAGTATTTTTGCATCGGGGCCCCCAAGACCGTCGATATGCTCTGGTACAGTTATATCATTTTCATCACCCAGAGTGGTTTGCCATTTTCTAATGAGTGGTCTCATTTTAAGACACTGCCATCAAATTAACAATAGTATCATTTATATATTATTTTGATTATATTTTGATTTTTGGTTGTTAATATGTGGCGATCTAGATGGTATGGATTCAAATTGATGTTATGAGTTGTTTTAGCATTTTTTAAACTGTCTCTTGCATTTTCAAATATCGGTCTCCATTTAAATTTTCCAGATTTCCCAGCATCGACACCACGTTTTCTTATTACTTATATTTCTTATTAATGATTTTTGGTAAATAGTGTCGGAAAATAGCAGCTGATACGAATCCCAAATTTTAATACCAACTAACCAAATAAGATAACTGTTTGGTTAGCCAATGTGTTAGTAAACCAAAATTAGATAATGAAACGAAATTAAAGAAATTTATACCGACTTGTTTTTCACAATAGTGTTTATAACGTTTCAAATTTTCAATACAAACCCATAAGCCCCACACGGCTACTTAAGCAATATATTATAATAATTTAACGATATCACAAAATTTTCGAGAAAAGAGTATGACATCAACTTTTGTTTTTTTTTTTTTTTTTGGAAAATGTTTCGAATAAAAGTTGTTCATACATTTATAACTAACAATTTAAGTCGAAGCATTTTACCATTAGCGATTGTGGTTTTCTGTTTTCAATAGTTTTTAGTTGGTTTGTGCCATATCCATATAGTTTTCGAAAAAAGGCTTCGAATCAAAGTTGTTCACTATAAATAAACATTTATTTATTACATTTTTCTGAAAACCGAATAGATTCTGCACAAATCAACAGTAAATGAGAAAAGAACGATACTTTAGCTGTACGGTTGAATAATACAAAACCGGACTAATCAACCAGTGTTACACAATAATTCAATGTATTCAAAACAATCCTTAGAAAAACGAATAATCCAAGACAACATAAACGTAAAACTAAATTTACAATTTATGACACAAAATTTCCACTGGGGAATTAAAATAATCTAATAATACATAATTTACATACCTATAAATCTCATTGATTTCTTTCGATTACATTTACCAAACTTCCAAAATAAATAATAATACCATAAATAATGTTCTCCACACTTATAGAAAATAAAATTTGATACTACATTAATTTAAAACAGTTTAGACACAAGATTTATAATACCATTATATACTTCAAAACTCGATACGTACGACTCTCGATATATGAACATGCAAAATAAAAATAAAAACGGTACCAAATCAATATATTTCTGGAGATTTTTTATTTTTAAATTCATGTATATGCATATGTGTACTGTTTGACATTGACATATGACACAATGTGGGGTAAATATGGGATATAAATGAATAGTATTGACGGGCATGGAATAGTGAAGAACATGAGATGAATTGATGAAACGAGATGTACCGCCCAGTCTATCAAAGTTCCGTTTGAATGATGACCGCATACATACATACATACATACGGTACAACTAACATTGGTCTAAACATTACTTTAAAATCAATTTACATATAAACATTATTTTTAAACAGGGTTGAAAAAATAGGGGACTTCTACTTCTACTATGGTTTACAAAAAAGTATGATTTGAATAGGTTTTTTCTTTTTGTATTTATGAAAATTTTAATATGGAATTATTTTAAAATATTCGATTGGGTTTTTTTTTTTTAAAGAATTTTGGATCAAGAAAATACTATTGATTCACGCTTCATTAAATTCATTTATCATTCTGTAGTTGACAGATTCATAAGATGGGTTATCTTATAAATTGAATAAACAAACAATTATACCGAATAAGAATTTTGAAACGAAAATAATCGTCATTATTATGTTATCATTTAATGCTATAGTTTGTGGTTGATTTATGATTAATTTATATAAATTATGTATAAAACTCACCATTGTTTATTTAAAACATTCTGAAATCTAACGTTTGATTTTGATTTCTTCAGTTGCTGAATTGTGTTTTATAGATTTCTTTTTCTTTTAAGTATGACATCGGTATAAACTTTAGAAAGCTTATTCAGTTCAATTATTCGACAATAGGATTCGTGTCTGATATGGAAGATGACCGACTGTTTGATTCTTTGTGGAATTATGCCAAATTGAAAAATTACCTCCATGGTGATTTATTAAAATATCAACCCTCTTGCGTATGTATTATCGATCAAGACGGTCGACTCGTCCGAAGAACGTGGAATTTATCTAATATTCCAATACGTTTTGTTTCGGAATATTTACCGACATTATTGATAAGTAAATTAATTATTGTTGTACGTATTTTTGTTAAATGTTATAATATTTCGTGTTTATTATTCTTCGTAATATTTTTATGTATTTAAGTCTGTTTAACGTTTAATGTTATTAAATAATCTCCTCTTAAGAATTTCCGTAATATTCGTAACCTGTAAGAGATTATAAATAACATTTTTGTGTAAAATTATAGTGTAATTCATATTAAATATTAATTACCTGAATAATGTTCATGAACATTTCTTTTAAAATTAAATTATTATTTAATTAAATACAAATAAAGGACATTTAAATCTTGTTGTAAATTTTGATTTTTTTGTGTGTTTAAACGTCATCCGTAAGTGCTGAAACATTTAGGTTAAATTGGACTAGTATTTGAAACATCTGACTAGCATTAACCTCCGTATGCATATGGATTATTTTAAATTTAGGGAGTTTTAATTAAAAATTTAATAGTTGAGATTGAAGAAAAAAAAAACGTTTTAAATAGGATTTGAGAGTAATTAATACCAATAATTAACAAATACGTCTCAACTGAATCGAACGCAACTCTCAAAAAGCTTCAGGAGGTGTGGATGCGTTTTGGTACTTGTCGAAGACTGATTAGCGATAATCACCAAACTTTTAAAAGTGAAAAATTTAAAAGTCACTGTATGGCCTTCGGAATTCGTCAGGTATTCACGTCTCAACTGGTGCATCGTCCGGGAAAAATTAAAAGGATATTTCTTTCCAAAAAAAATAAAAAAAAATAAAAAAAAATTTAAAACCACGTGACAAATTTTTTTTGGAAGCTCAAAAAAAAAAAAAAGAATGCCTTAATAATTCTATTTAATAAAAACACGTGCTTTTCACAATCGGAACTGTCAATAATAAAAAAAAAAAAAAAAACTAACAACTTTAAAATTATTTTTATTAATTTTAATAAAAATTAAATATAATTTAAAACTTAAAACTAAACACATATAAAATATAATTTAAAACTTATCACTAAACACAATTAAAATTTACAAAACACACACAGAATTCAAATAAAATAAAATGCCTCCTCCAACAAATAAAGATGGAACACCAGGAGCAAAGCACAAACACACATACCGAACACGTGGTGCTGATCAGTCACAACATGGCGAACCAGACATTCCAGCTTTTAGGGCGCAATCCACGGAACCAATTCCTGAAAATACAGACGATAGATTAACCACTGAACCAATCCAACAACAGGTATATTCGAACCCTTATATCATGCCTCAACAAATATTTTCAGAAACTGAATTCCAAGGATCAATCACAACAGCTTTAACAACCAGTCTTAACATGTCTGCAGCAATCCTACAACATATAAATTTAATTAATGCAAATCTTCCTAAATCAGCAAGTAAAGAGGAAGATGGTGTTAAATGGGATTTTAAAATGGATGCTACAGAATTTCTTAACAAAATACCGGAATGTAATGGTGAAAATCCAAGTGACCTGATACTTTTTATATCCAAAGTTCAGGAAACTTACGGATTGAACTTAACCACGTGGTCGAAATTATCATCTGCCCTGATATCCAAAACATCCGGATATTTCAGGGAATGGTGGGTGAATGCCTTGAAACTCCATGGGAACGACTGGAGAAGCTTCAAATTGGACCTGATTAATACATTTATACCTAGAATAATTAAGGTCCAATTAGAAAACAAATATTTAAGACGACATCAGAAATCGGGTGAGTCTTTTCTATCGTTTATTAACGATATATTTTTCATGTCCGAGGTCTTTGAAAGCGGAATTGAGGAGAAAAATTTGGTGGACCAAATTTTATCAGCCGTCAACTTGGAGACAATAGAGCTGATAAATTTTGACAACATACCATCTACCAAAGCTGGATTAATACAGCTGGCTCAGTCACACCTTCAGAAAAGGAAGCTCATCGAAGAGGCAATGAATCGATCACCCGATATAGCGCCGTCGTCACACCAAGCCACAACATCAGGAAAGATTCCAAAAAACTAGACCACTTCCATTGTTTGACCCAACAATTGCCGTCGTATTCTATATACCGACAATGGAAGGATTTAGCTAAAAATCGTCATCAACATCATCAAACAAATGTGGGACAACTTCCATTTATTGAAGCTAGTGTTCACGATGTGAAGGTAAGAGTTCTCATCGATAGTGGGGCTACTTCGAACTATATGAGTGGTGAGTTGTTCAAAACATTAATTATTAAATTTAAAAATAAAATGGCAATACGTAAATCATGTAAAATAGTTACCATGGGAAATGATTCCATCGAACGAATACGGAAAGAAGTGGAACTGTGTTTAACCATCTATAATTTAACGTGGAAAATATTATTTTCAGTGGTGAAAAACCTAAGTGTACCAATTATTTTAGGTTTTGACGGACTTCAATTAATTAAAGCAACGATCCACATTCCAAAAAGACAATTAACGTTTCCATATAGTGACATTTGTGTTCCGTTTGTGACTGATGTGTGTCCGCCAAAAGAACGAATAAATTTGTTGGTCGAACAGCCTGTTTCATTAGCGGGAGCGCAGCAGAGTATTCTACAAAATTTAAAAACAAAATTTGCTCACGTTATCACCGATAAAATAGGATATACCGATCGCTATCCGATGGTGATAACATTAAAAAATCACAATCCTGTAAAGAAGTCACCTTACTTTTTAAATCCACCTAGGGCTAAGGTTCTTCAAGAACTTTTACAGGATCTTTTAAAAAAAGGTATAATTGAAAAGAGTAATAGTAGATATACATCTCCTGCGTTCGTGCTAATGAAACCGAACAAAAAACCACGGCTGATTGTGGATTATCGAACCATCAATCAACAAATTTTAATGGACCACTATCCAACGCCAAAGGCCCTCGATTTGTTTATGCCCTTATGTGGTAGCGCGGTTTACAGTAAACTGGACCTCGTAAGCGCGTACTACCAATTACCTATTGAACAAAATTCGAGGCAATATAGCGCATTTACAACGCAATATGGAATTTATCAATTTCGTAGGGTCCCTTTCGGGCTATGTACATCTCCCGCAATACTGAACCGAATAATGATGGACCTTCTTCAAGATCTTATAGATAAGGGGGTTCAGCCATATTATGACGATTTACTCGTATACACCAAAGACGTCGACACACATCTTCAGCTGCTTGAAGAAGTTTTTAAGAGACTGGGAGAAGCCGGGTTGACTATCAGCTGTGATAAAATGAGTTTGTTGCAGTCAAAATTAAAATTTTTGGGTAACATAATATCCAAGGATGGCGTGTCGGTGGATGATGACAAAACTATTGCGATTCAACAAATCCCAATACCTAAAAATTTGAAACAAATTCGTAGTTTCATCGGTCTTGTAGGGTTCTTCTCTAGATTTATTCCTAACTTTGCGGAGCTAGCTGCTCCTTTAAATAATCTAAAGAAGAAAGGAACTAAATTCACTATGGGATCGGTAGAGGTTGAATCGTTTAATAAGTTGAAATCATCACTCACCGAGACGGTTACTTTGCGGTACCCTGACTGGAGCAAACCATTTATACTCCGAACTGACGCTTCCGACATTGCTAGCAGTGGAGCTTTATTCCAATTAATTGGTAACGATATGCGCCCCATAGCTTTCACCAGCAAGAAGTTTTCCGACGCAGAAAAAAAATATTGCATCTACGAAAGGGAAATGCTTGCTTTGGTGATATCTCTGAGGTGCTTCCACGATTATATCATCGGACATCCCATTGTTGCCGAAGTTGACAATAGTGCTGTTGTCTGGCTGGCAACAAATAAGCGAAAGATAGGAAAGGCAGCAAGATGGTCTCTCGAAATTTCGAAATATAATCTCGAACTTCGCCACATCGACGGCAAAAATAACCAAGTAGCTGATGGTTTGAGTAGACTTTTCGACGAAGATGGTGATGATGCTAACGACGAAATACAAAATTACCCCGACTACGACCAAATTAATTATCTGCAAGATATACCAGAAGTTTTTACTTCGCTATTGGAGCACCAAAAGCAGGACGATTTCACTCGTGGCATGGTTCGGCGCCTTAAAGCCGGAGAGCATGTACAAGGATACGAGTTGAAAAACGGTCTGCTTGTGAAAATAGTGGGTAAGAGAAAACACAGGAGGGTATATGTTCCATTGAAGGTCAGGCAGATGATCATTTTTTATTATCATGATTCAGGTCTTTCTTCGCACGGCGGTGTAACGAAAACATACAACGCAATCGCTAGAAAGTGGTGGTTTCCGTCACTTTATGAAACCGTACGCGATTACGTGACCTCGTGCGAAGCTTGCCAAAAATGTAAACCGGTCAATAAAAAACAAATTCGACCTGCTATTTTTTCAGATGTTCCGGATGAAATTTTCAGCCACGTTTACATTGATCACATCGGAAAATTGAAGTTGTCAAACAATCGAAATCAATATGTTTTGGTTCTGGTGGATGGATTTTCGAAGTGGACAGAAATGTTTGCACTGACGAGAAATTCGGCGGACGCAACTCTCAAAAAGCTTCAGGAGGTGTGGATGCGTTTTGGTACTTGTCGAAGACTGATTAGCGATAATCACCAAACTTTTAAAAGTGAAAAATTTAAAAGTCACTGTATGGCCTTCGGAATTCGTCAGGTATTCACGTCTCCATATCGTCCGGCTTCTAACGCTTCAGAAAGGGTAAACCGAAATCTCGTTAATAACCTTAAAATCCTTCTGAAAACGAGTGCAGCATCACATTCAAAATGGGATACCTTTCTTAAGCAGATCTGTTTCAGTTTGAATAATTCAATTCACCAGAGCACGGGCTTTACACCTGCCGAGATTTTCCTTGGAAGACAGCTTCGAAGACCCCTTGATAATCTTTGGGACGTGTCTGAGATTGTAAACGTTGATCATCGTGTCAGTAAGGAGGAAGTGGTAGCCGCGTTGACGAAAGCGCGTGATAAACGTAAAAGGATTTTTGAAAGAACCTTTACTGAAGGTGAACCTTATCAAATAGGTGACCTAGTTCTACAAAAATCTTTTCGGACGACGGACTTTGACCACAACAAAAAACTGCTTCCACGATTTACTGGACCAAAAGAAATCGTACGATTTTTGACACCTGTTACGGTTGAGTTACGAGACACGGAGTCAAACAACGTTTCGCGTGCTCATCTGGAACATTTGAAGAAGTACCACCAGCGCGTCCAAACAAAAAATGATTGAGCTGGATGCGATTTCGACGGTGTGTCTGTATGTCGTATTTCGAAGGAAAATTTGTTTTGGTGCATAAAATTCTTCACGGTTGAGATGAGTATCGGAAAAAAAAAAATAATAGAATGAATTGAGTAAATAATAATTACCTTTAGTGTCATTTGAGGGCATGTAATGGAATCACCTTCAATTTCATCATCATGCATTTTATTAGGGGAATCCAATTCCTTATTTTAAAATTTTATTAACATCTGTCAAATTTATTTTCAAAAGTGCGTGTGTCAAACAAAAAAAAAATCCAGAATGGCAGTCTTACCAATCCATAACATTCTGATCTGAAATAAAGAATGTTGTCATAGCAGATCAAAACATGCGCACTGAATTAAATAAACGGGAAACATATAATTTTTCAAAAATTTTCTCCCTGAAAAATTTTTTTAGTAGAGTGT
Organism: Nineta flava; assembly: GCA_963920215.1. Classification (NCBI taxonomy): domain Eukaryota; kingdom Metazoa; phylum Arthropoda; class Insecta; order Neuroptera; family Chrysopidae; genus Nineta; species Nineta flava. The sequence goes on from OY986044.1 coordinate 67,076,673, forward strand.
GTGTTGATGAAACGAAAATAATCGTCATTATTATGTTATCATTTAATGCTATAGTTTGTGGTTGATTTATGATTAATTTATATAAATTATGTATAAAACTCACCATTGTTTATTTAAAACATTCTGAAATCTAACGTTTGATTTTGATTTCTTCAGTTGCTGAATTGTGTTTTATAGATTTCTTTTTCTTTTAAGTATGACATCGGTATAAACTTTAGAAAGCTTATTCAGTTCAATTATTCGACAATAGGATTCGTGTCTGATATGGAAGATGACCGACTGTTTGATTCTTTGTGGAATTATGCCAAATTGAAAAATTACCTCCATGGTGATTTATTAAAATATCAACCCTCTTGCGTATGTATTATCGATCAAGACGGTCGACTCGTCCGAAGAACGTGGAATTTATCTAATATTCCAATACGTTTTGTTTCGGAATATTTACCGACATTATTGATAAGTAAATTAATTATTGTTGTACGTATTTTTGTTAAATGTTATAATATTTCGTGTTTATTATTCTTCGTAATATTTTTATGTATTTAAGTCTGTTTAACGTTTAATGTTATTAAATAATCTCCTCTTAAGAATTTCCGTAATATTCGTAACCTGTAAGAGATTATAAATAACATTTTTGTGTAAAATTATAGTGTAATTCATATTAAATATTAATTACCTGAATAATGTTCATGAACATTTCTTTTAAAATTAAATTATTATTTAATTAAATACAAATAAAGGACATTTAAATCTTGTTGTAAATTTTGATTTTTTTGTGTGTTTAAACGTCATCCGTAAGTGCTGAAACATTTAGGTTAAATTGGACTAGTATTTGAAACATCTGACTAGCATTAACCTCCGTATGCATATGGATTATTTTAAATTTAGGGAGTTTTAATTAAAAATTTAATAGTTGAGATTGAAGAAAAAAAAAACGTTTTAAATAGGATTTGAGAGTAATTAATACCAATAATTAACAAATACGTCTCAATTTGATAGTCAGTTTACTACCCAGGCCTAAGTCTGCGTGGGCTCCCGATGCTCATTACCTAATTAAAACGTGGAGAAAAAAGAAGGAAGAAAAGCTGGAAGAAATTTTCAAAGATGGTTTAAATCAAACAGCAAATAACGATATTTATTTGTCGGCACGAGTTTCGGATATTGGCCGAAGTTGCATATAAACTTTATTCCAATATAACAAGCGTATTAGTACGTACTCCAATTTATATGTCGCTTATACACTTATACACAAAACAAAAAGTGTATTGTGGGTTGCGAATTTCAACGAAATATTAAAAAACCATGTTATACTGAACATTAATAATTTTTTTCCACAGAACATGAATTGTACCCGTATAGTTTGGCACTTGACAGATTTATTCAAAAAATAAACTTAGGTTTTAAGACTTATCAAATGAAAACTGACCATTCTGTTCACCTTTTGCCTCATTGGGATAGCATTTCAGTCGTTATAGAAGTTATCGATCGACTAGTGGTCTGGAACTATTGTAGTCATTTCAAGCTAATTGATAAGGGTATGAAGTTTCTAAAATGAAATGTCCCTGAATTTATCCCTGAAATATTAGTTACTTAAGCCTTATGGTTGGTTAAACATAATTACGGGCCATAATGTTAATAGCCCGTAATATCATACAATTCTAGTCAGTTCTACAAGTAACATGCTGCAATGCTAATAATTGTACCACTGTTTTATACAGTTTTAAATACAGCAAACTACCGCTTACTAAATTACATTTCAAATTTTGCCCCAATTCCTAGAACATTTGTTTTCTATTTTATAAATACGTATTTCGACTACAATGTAGTCATCATCAGTATGAATTAGCTAATCGTGACTATCTCTGAGATATGGATTCAGAGATATGTTGCTTGTTGCTAATTTGGTGCGTGTCTCACAACGATATTAAAAAAGTTCTGTCTTTTATACGATTTGACTGAGGGTTTGATCTGACCTGAGGTTTATTGGAGTTAACTGACTAACGGATTAGGTGTGTGAAGAGCCCCACCTATTTATTGTCGGTATCCTTTTGTGACTATGCGACGTTGTCACTACAGTGAGGGTATCGAAGCTGACCTTGTTATTCAGGTATTCGATTTTTTTTTAAATGGTTTAATTTTATAAAATCAGAATTTGGAATTGGGTCATCGTCTAAATTCATGATCTGTTTTCTCAATTTTTATATGTAGATACTTTCGTATGCATCTAATTCTGTGGGGTTTTGTACCGACTTCATTTTTTATCGGTCTGTATATACTTTAGATATCCATATGGTTCCTAATTTTCATAAACCACTTTGTACGATAATTACAGGGTTATTTATTTGATAGTAAATAATATACAACATAGTATATAGACTATATACTATATAGAATCCATCCATATACATAATGTACTCTATGTATGGAAATAAGTGTATTTTTGGTACGTATATAGTTGGCCACGTGACCACCATCCGCTTTTATTTTGCTATCCGAATGATTTTATCTCTTGTCGATCAAATTTATCAGTTTTATGCATCAATGAATATCTATGTTTAGTCATTCTGAAGATATAAAAACTATTAAGGGAATATTATTATTATTATTTTTTTTGAGAAATGCTTACGATAATATTATATATATACATACATATATACAGTTGAATAAATTCTTCAACAAACTGTGTACTTCCCAGAATTGAAGAACATGGACTAAGAGTATTTATAAATTAAACGGTACTCAAAGTTTTTTTAAAAATCATTTTGAAGATATATTTTTTCAACAGAAACTTTGTGAACCGTTTTAATAAGTGTGCAAAATTAATTTTCATTTTAGTTATAAATTTTAAGCTATTCAAAGGATCATCAGATATTAATAGACATTAAACATTTCTTATTTAAGGATGTACGAGCACTGAAGCTTCAAAAAGATTAAGGCTTGATTTTTTGTTTACATGTAGTTGAAGTGCATATAAATCAATTAAAAAGTTTCAGAGGAAGGTGGGGGGAATGTTGCGGGATCTTGAATTAATTATTTAATGTTAAAGTTCGAGTTTTAATGCATTGCTCTTATGGAGACTACATAGTTTTACACATATTTTGACATATTTTGATAATTTTCACTTGGAATAAAATAAGACGAATAAAAACAATAGAAAACGCAATAGAAAATAGAAATATTAATAAAGAGATTGATTCAATAAAGTTCCGGTATGACGGGCTTAAAAAAATATATTTAAGAACTAGCTTAATTACCCGAAATCTCAGCTTTTTTTCTAATAACTTTTTATATACAATTTGTAATTGTTAAATTACATATTTCTGAAGCATTTATCATTTATAATGACCAACATCCTATATAAAGTGAGCAGGAATTTAGGATTGATTAATTATCAGTCCATCTGAAATCAAACTAATGGTTATCAGTAAATTCAGTAGACCAGAATTTGAATCCTGGTAGCATAGCTAAAAACATTTGGGTCAATCACTTAAAACCAACAAAATAATATCAAATTTGCAAAAATTATCAAAATAATTAACAGAGTTAGTAATTTAATTTCGTAATTATCGAATTCTCCTATTGAATTGATTATCGTAAGTGTTGGTTACGAAAATCAGAACATATACTCCAACTGGACTTCTTAACTAAATGAACACTATGCGTGTGTATATCAGGCTTACATATTCGGTTCTTTGTGTACTAACTGTTTCTGTTTCTAGGTTAATAATATCAGGATTATGAAAGTGATTTACTATATTTTAAACTACTTCAACTAATATGTGTTTAACTCTGGAGTATCAGTATGAATTGAGAAGGCAAAATTTTGAAATGTGTTGGTCGGACGTTAAAATGAACCTGATTTTCGTACTGTTTGGGTCAAAATCAGCCTAGAAAATTATTATTATTAAAATCAAGAACAAAAATTTTATTCATTTTTTTCACATTTTTCCTAGGGGTACCCCTTAAAAAAATCGCTAAAATTGGAAGAAAATTTTATGTCCCCGATTTTCATAAAAACTTGGTTTAAAGGTAATTTGGACCTAGCGAAAACAATGGCGTTGGTTAAAATACGATACGATTAACGGTTTTCGAGGTATCAGACCCATAGTGCTAAAACTCCAAACTGTATGAATTGAGAAGGCAAAATTTTGAAATGTGTTGGTCGGACGTTAAAATGAACCAGAATTTCGTACTGTTTGGGTCAAAATTAGCCTAGAAAATAATTATTATTAAAATCATGAACAAAAATTTTATTCATTTATTTCACATTTTTTCGAAGGGGTACCCCTTAAAAAAATCGCTAAAATTGGAAGAAAATTTTGTGTCCCCGATTTTCATAAAAACTTGGTTTAAAGGTAATTTGGACCTAGCGAAAACAATGGCGTTGGTTTAAATACGACACGATTAACGGTTTTCAAGGTATCAGACCCATAGTGCTAAAATTTCAAACTGTATGAATTGAGAAGGCAAAATTTTGAAATGTGTTAGTTGGACGTTAAAATGAACCTGATTTTCGCATTATTTGAGTCAAAATTAGCCTAGAAAATGATTATTATTAAAATGGAGAAGAAAAATTTTCTTCACTCTTTTCACATTATTTCAAGGGGTACACACACACATATATATATATATATATATATATATAACTCATTTAAATAGTTCAAAACGAGACAATGTTTTTTAAATTTTAACAAATAAGTTATTTTAAAAAGCTTTTCAAGGAGAACCTCGTCGTGCATTCTGAGTATTTCAAACGTTAAGCAGTTCTGATTCTGGTCGATGAAATATTAAGCTTAGCTTAAGAATCGACTGTGAATTTTGGGAGCTAAACAATTTATTATATTATATAATTAATTTGCTTATATAATTAAGTGAATGATCAAATTATCCAAGTCAAGTTAAGCGAAATCCAGGTAGAGGATGTTGCATTTCTAAGCTTAAGCTTCAAAATAAAATCCTATTATAAATGCCACCTTTAGTACTTTCAATATATTGTACCTTGGCCACAAAAGATGTCAATTGATGTCAATTTTTAAAATTTTATAGTTGATTTGTGTCTTATTCATTCGGTTTTCGAGAAAAATTTTCGAATAAAAGTTGTTACCATATTTCTAATGCACAACATTTATCCGAAGCATTTTTTCGAAAATCTAATCAATAAGACACAAATAAATTATAAAATTTTAGAAATATTGACATCAACTTTTATAGTCCATAGTACATGCTGTTATTGTCTATATAAATTTTCAGTATAAACTAATGAGAAATGTACGTATCATTTAAGCTTTCCGATATAGAGTTTACAAATATATACTTGGATTAGATATAATTTATATATATATATATATATATATATATATATATATACATATATATATATATATATATATATATATATATATATATATATCTCGATTATCTTATTGGTTTAGAACGAGTAAAGTTTACAATCTATCCTCCGGATTTAATCCGGATTATTCTCTACGATATATGATAATAATTAGAATGGATAATTGTGTCCATGGTATTAATGACAAATTAAAATACTTATGCATTTACCATGGTTGGATCATGGTTGGCATTCATGACCCGAACGAATCGGGTGTTGATAGTCAACTTATCTAAAAAAACTTTTCAATATTCTGTATAAATTTTTTTCATCCACTGTCAACATGGAACACTAAATATGAAAACCGAATTTATTGTACACCACTAATTCACGAAAAAATAACAACATTTTATTGTACACTCCCGTTCAAAACAAATGAACAGACCTGAAACGAATCAGTCTCACAAAATTTTGATTATTCTTGTAGAAAATGTTTTTGTTTCCATAGATTGTTTACATAAATAAAAAATATAAAACTTGCATTTCTTTTTTCACATTTAAAAAATATACTAATTATCTTTGTTTATAAATAAATAATATACAGAGAGTTTCAAAAGTGAGGAGTTTTATGAAATGTAAGAAAATTAACATTTCAGGTCTGTTCATTTTTTTTGAACGGGAATGTATTTACTTTGCGAAGCACGTGACCAATTATTGACTTCGTGTTTAGCCGATGCTCCAATATAAAAAAAGAGAAAACTATACGGTTATATATAAATTCGTCTTTTCACTATTCAGTAGCAAACTGTTTGAATTTTTTCAAAAACGCCAGGATTTGCAAATTTTTCTGAAAAAACAGCTATAGTCTCAGTATATTTGTTTGTATTTAGCTAGATTATCGGGTCTATCTGAATAGAACTCCAGTTCTTTAGAGAAAATAATAATTTTCCTAAAGCAAGATTCATCTACGTAATATAACACGGCACCAATATTTTATTAGGGAATATGCATGGAAATTTTTTTTCACTTCAATTGAAGCATGTTTACTTGACAAAAATCAAGGTAAAATTACTTTTTAAATAATTTTAATAATAAGCGAGATATGAATGATTGAAATTCCCGATTAGACAAAAAGGGTGATAGCCCTCTTGATATGTTATGTGACGTCATATTACACTTTCACCATTTAAAATACACGTAAAACTCCGTTTTTAGTATTTTTGCAAGAAAGAGACAGATAATAATCTTTAAAAGCTTAAAGCTTCCTTGATATTTGTCGGATTTTAATTTCGTTTTTAAATATTATTACAGTATTAACAGTATTTTCATATTCTGAAAATAAATGTGAAAAAAAATTTTCATGCATATTCCCTATTGAATACATTGAAATATTATATTCTATACTATTCTAAAACAGCTATTTCTTGACAGATGTATTTTGGATGTAATTTCAAATTTTGTTCATAACGTCTGGCATAAGAAAGTATCATCTATAGGCCTCTCAAAATATCTATAACAAATTATACGTAATCAATATTTTTTTTTTTTTATATAATAATTACAGTTACTTATTTATTTTTTTACATTTTTATTTTCGTGAAATTTTAATTGAGACATTATTTTCATATATTAAACATAATTATGGTATAATTATTTCCACAAAAAATAATAATTTCTGATTTCATGGTTAAATTAGTTTTACTAAATAAAAAATAAATAAATTTTAGAAATTTTTAACTTAAGAAGACATCAAGTTATTTCAATGTTCACAGATGATTGCATTTTAAAATAAATTAAGTTTTAAAAACACATTTTTTACGGAAAATAAATTGCATAGGTATGGGCCTCATGTAATCAAATTAAGTGTAATTATATTTATAATTTTTAAATAATCCTAAATTGTGTTTGTTTGTACATGAATTGTACTTAATTATATTACCTACATGGTCAAAATTTGATTAAGAGTACCTACATAGTAAATGTTTATAGTTAGTTGGGATAATAGCCAGGAAGTTATGGTTTTCATATCAAATATTTAGGCACTAGCTTCTCTCGCCAGGGCAGAAAATAATCATTTTTGAAACCGTAAGTTCGATTTGTCTTGAAAAATTTGGCTAAAAATGTTCCTTGTTTAAAAATAAACAACTTGTATTTGAAACTTTTTTCATAAACTCAGTATATACCGAGTATTTAAGAAATGAACTCAGTTGTTATTTTCACTTGTATTAAAATTACTTCCTATCGGGAGCCCTTGAAACATTAAGCTACCAAATAGTAAATAATAGCAAAGGGATTTTAGCTTCGATTTTGAGACTCCACAGTCTATAACAGGGGCCACCCACATCCCTATTTTTGGACTTTATTAATTTTTAAACATGCATTAATGATGTGGGTGGAGGATAAGAGATTTTTGACTGAAGTTGGAACTATACCGATATTCATTTGGAGTTCGTGAAAGAAAACTGCAGAAAACTGTAACAAGCATAGCCGGTTAGTTCGTTCTTGTCTATACGCCGACAGTTTAGTCAATTATCTGCCCCATTAATTATAATTGACAAACTGCCACCGTTGGGATTCGAAACAAATTATAATTTTCAAACCAATTACAACTTTCTAATAGCAAAGATAAAAAAATAACTATAAATAATCATCAATTATTATTATCAATAATAGTTTATATCACAATAAAGGAAGTTGGTCTTGTGGACCCTTTGAGTCGCATTGAGTTATGCCATACTGTGCGGTTCCTTTAAATTGTTTTCACTCGATTTTGGCGTGGACACTAGGTATTATCGATCGGGGTTAATTGTTTCACCGAATGAATTAAGATATACATCAAATTTGTGTACAAAACCACAACGTAACTGTGTGCTAATGTAAAACTAACTCATCTTGAGAGAATTTATGACACATTCTATAGTGGGTGGTTTTGTTTATGAAGTTTGGTAGTTTAGTCTGGTCAAAAAAAAGGAATGTAAGAGCTCCAAATAAATTTTGTTCTTAACTTTTATGCAAAATTAATTTAATAATTTAAAAAAATACATTTTTTTATAAAATAAAAAACACTCAACCCATTGTGTGTGGTATTATTAAATAAAAACAAAAAAAAATGTAAGTAAACTTGCAGACACTTAAATTACGATTAAAAAGTTTATTTAGTCAGATCGCCACATCTTGCCAGTTGTATGTGTGGGTTAAACAAATCATCTAGGTAAGTAACCAGCAGCAGCAACCACATAGGAGGATATCATACTCCTACACAGTAAATAGCACTAAATAATGAACTTTTTTTTCTTCAAAAAAAAACGACGGTAAATGCCACAATTTTTTTAAAAATATTATATTATGCCTCATAAATATTGACTAAGCATTTTAGCTCAATATATTGTATCAGAGCTGGATTTTGTAGAACGCTTTGCTCATTAAATAATTTCTTCGTTCCAGGTATGAATTAATGAAGGAGATGAATTAATGATGGAATTTGGTTCACTGCGATCCAGAGGATACATTGTGCACCTCCATCTGGTGCTTGCCAAGGAATCCCTACATTGATTCAGGTATGCTACAGATGTGACTACTATTGCGAATCTGGATTGTAATGTATTTTATCACTTTTATTGAGAACGTATTGATTTTCATTGGTTACTAACCAAATTTCAGATACCGACCTGGTTTCAAGTACACACATCACATCCGCACCGTTCTAAAGCACATAAAATTAATGAAACGACAATTTATCAAAAAAAATGTTTTTTTATGAACAAGACTGTTAGATTCCGTGGCATATGGGAAGCATGCGGGTTTTGTTTTCCCTCCGTCCTCAAACCCTTTCATTCCTTTAACTATTACTTACGTCTCTTTCTACTGTGCTCTAAATCCTCGTTCATACACCAATGTAATGTTGAATTCACTCAGTGTTGAGATTAAAGAAAATGACATTGTTTTAAATTGATTAATTTTATTTTGTCTTTATCTTTTTGTATTTGTTACAAAATATATACCTTATTGAATTATACACAAGCATTATCATTTTTCAATTTGTTCATCAATCATTTCGCTGATTTAACAGTTATTTTCTAGAAAATTTTAAAAATATCCACTTAAACGGAAGTGAAAAAAAAATGATAATGATAATAAATTTTTGAAAAAAATTAATTAATTAATAATTAATTTTTTTAATTTTTTTTTTCATTATACATTAATTTAAGTAATTAAGGTAGTTCACTCGTGATAATCAAAGCAAAAAGTGTATAATAGGCATTCCATATTGTAGCTATGCCAATTGAACATATCTAGTATAAAATATAATAGTGTTTTAACATTTATAATATAATATAGTATGCTAGACTAGACTTGTGTTTATTATGCCAGACTTGTGTTAACAGTCTTGTAATTTCTATAGCTAATTTGTTAAGTTCAACTTTATAAGATACAAGCTGTTGCCCGCGACTTCTTTCACATAGTTTTCAATCTGCCCCTTACCCCATTTTGCTTCCCCTCCCCGCTATAAAGATTCTTGCCAGAAACCTTCAATGATGCGCGTAAAACAGCTCGCCAAATTTTCACTCAGCCAAATGAAAGATTTACGAACGTTTACGTTACAAACAGACAAACATTTATTTTTATACATAAGATGATTATTTTTGGAAGCGATTCGTAGAAAAGTTATGCTATTTTACAAAAAACATAGATTATGCACCAACCGTTTACGAATACCAAGTATGTTAAACATTACCTCTTTAGTTATGAATAGCGCACATTCGGTTAAAAAGACTCTGATTTGAATATCAATTTCATCAAATTTCTAAGCAAAATAAATTTACGAGTCAACTACCCTAAATGAAAACAATAAAAATAAAATATGTACCATCAATTATTTCTGAATTGAAATATCTGACCTATAAAAATATGTATAATAGAATAGATTTGCCAATCATCCCCATATGACTTTTTGAGGAAATTTACTAAAAAAACCAATCATAATCTATTAATTTAAAAAATAGAAATAATAATTTACTAGTTTTCTAGTTAATAATAAATAATAACAGTATTTTAAAATGTAAATCACTTTCATATAAGTATGAGATATTACATGAAAATATAACAATAGAAACACATTTCACAGCATAAGTTTCAGTGGCTGATGTCTGTCCTCCTATCACTTATGTAGTAGTATGTATGTTGTTTGTTGTTGTTGTTGTTGTTTGTTGTGTCGTTGTTGTTGTTGTTGTTTAGTTAGTTTAAATAAGTACTGTGAGCTACCTACACAATATAAAATATATATTCATTACATTGACTACAAACTGTCATAGATTTATAAAATATTTTCATTTTGTCTGTGCCAAGCTCTGCACAATCTATAGATCACAGGCCAACAGTTGTTTTGGTGCCGGAGTATTTGGAGCTGATTTCATATGCATTTGCTACCCTAAATTCAAATATAACATTAATTTTTGAAAATTTCTAACATAACATTTAAGTGAAATATACGTTACACTATATTTAGTTAAATCGGTCCAAATTTAGCTTAAATCAGTTCTAAAATCATAGGCACCAACAACAATTTGCTTCTCTTATAAACTTTGAAAAGAGTACTGATATTTAAGCTTTTTTTCATTTATTGGAGCTCCATAGTAGACCAACTCACCTTTTTGTCAAAATATGATTTAAAGTTAATACACAAATTTGTCGATAAAAGATTAAAAAATAAAAAAAGATTTTTGGAAGTGAAAATTTTTTTATAGGCAACGCGTAAACAATTTTTTCTGGTTCGTAAATGAGACTCATACAACAGGTTTGGAGGTAACTGTCATTCGGGTAGCTTGGGAAACCTATTCTATAGATAATGGTAACCTATTCTATAAGTATTAACATGATTCTAAATGCAAATTAAACATGATTTATGCAAATGGGTTATAATTTGCATTTATTACCACGGTTTGCCATCTGGATCATTTCTTTTCATTATGTATGTGTTCTGTCTTTTCATCCGTTATTCTTATGGTGATCATCGTTATTCGTTCTTATCCTGATTTGAAGTTCTTCACTTACACAACAATTTTGGCGAAATATAAAAAGAAATATTACTATCCCAATTCAGAAGATAACGGAATATTTAAATTTCAACAAGGATGAACAATTTTATATTATATTTTGTAAGTTTATTATTTAAAAAAAAGTATATAATAATACTGCGCATATTCAAACAAACATAGTTATATTCATATATTATAACCTCACATAACCTAGTACTAATCCCATAAATATGTCAAATACAAAGTTTTAACTCTTTATATTATATTCAATTATGATTGTCGCATGTATATAATAATATATATATTTAAGTTGTGTCTCTGTGGTGTATGTAGTATACTCGTACTCACTTTGTACACTGTATATTGTACGTATAGATCAAATTTAGGACAACTGTCACTTGACTAAAGATCAAGTGCTAGTATTAATCCAAATTTCGTAATAGTCAATTGACTAAAGAAAAGGGTCATATTGAATTATTTTGAACTATACCACGGTCACTTAACGAACTTGAAGTCACTTTTAGCTCTAAACCGGGCACACGAAATTTCAGCTCGATATCTCTTTTCGTTTTTGACTTATAGTGTCTACGAACAGACGGACATAGCGAAATGAACTAATCAGTTCATCTTATGAGCATCTACACCAAACATTGTTTAAATATATATATATATATATATATATAACGCCTGTTTTGGAAAGCTTTGCTAATAGAGAATCAATGTTAAATATTATTTACTATAATAATTACACAAAGCTTCATAAAGAAATAAAAATAGTGGGGTACTCTGTAGTCAGTAGTGTGTGTATAATAATTTTGGTGGAAGCGTCACTAAATCCCCACTCTTAAATGGCATCAAACAAACATCAATTTACATCATACCACAAGCAGACTGATGTTTGTAAGTATGTGTATGTATGTATGTATGTATGGTTTTATAGTGAACATTTTATTTATTTATTTAACATTGATCCCTATTAGAAATTCTTTTGAAAACAGACTGTATAATTATTATAATTATTACCGGATATAATTATTAATATTGAAATATAATAACTCGTATTGTTTTAATGTTTTTTGTATACAACTATAAAAACTATTTACCTATACTAAAACACAACTGTTTATAACAGTTGATCGTGGTAGAACTCATTGAACTTACAGTTAAAACTTGTTCCAGTTGTCAAAGTTCCTTTGCGAAATTTAAGCTCTTTATATTTAGCCCGTAAATTTAATGGAGGATTTACAAATTTCGAAATTTTTGTTTTAACACTACAATTGTATTATAAGGTAAAAGAATAGCCGAGCTACCATGTACAGAAACTTCGGCCATCGCATTGGATATATACGAATGTCTAGTCGAATATTTCCGTGTCTGATTTCATTCATACCTACGACTCATATTCTATTTTCATTTATATGTATAATATATAACTAACCACAAGCACCACCATTATAATGGGTTTTTGTGTATATTTTATAAAGTTATTTTTAAACTTTTTTTTTTTTTTTTTATTCATTTGTGTCATTTTATTTTTATTTTGTGTTATTCTTTATCAAAAATATAATAATAACACATTAACGCCTCATATTTATAAGATTATAAATGTATATAGTTTTTTTATAATTGAAAGTTTTCATGTCACAATATTGTTCACGAATCCACTTGGCAAATTCGATTTTGAAGACACATATATATTATATTAGAATAGAGTACTATCAACAATATATAAGTAGTGTTTCTTTTTCAAAATTGTTCACATAATAGAGTAATCTCACCACAAATGTGGAAGGCGCCAAGTTTTCGAACATAAAAGTATTGTTATTCCAACAAAAACAAAAATATTCACCTACAAAATTAGTGAAATGTATATAAAGTGAAGGGCCAAGTTGTTTAATAAACGTAAGAAAACGATTGGTATAAATTTATTGTGAAAGGTTTTCTATTGGTATGTATTTTATTTCATAAGGATAAAATTATTTATCAAAAGTATGCAATATTGGAATAAATTTATTGTGTATGTTTCTCAGGTGCAGGGTATTTCACATTTTACTTGTACACTCCCGTTCAATAAAATTGAACAGACCTGAAATTTTAATTTTCTTACATTTCACAATACTCCTCAATTTTGTAACTCTCTGTATAATTATTCATTTACAAAACAAAGATAACTAGTATATATTTTAAGTGTGAAAAAAGAAATGGAAGTATAGTAAACAACATTTACTACAAGAATAATCAAAATTGTGGGAGTATTCCTATTCAGGCTAAATGTAAATACATGAAATTTGAATTTATGAGACATTTAATTCAAGAATGGTATAGGGCAATAAAATTAAACTGTTTTTCAATCATTCACAACCGATCGCTTCACAACCGATTTTTCTATTCATTTTCCAGATTTAACCTAGAGTCCACTGATCATACTCGTTGAGACACCAAATAATACATATCATAAAATAAAATAAAAACGTAAACACCAGAACGTAACGTTTGAATACGCAGACCATTACTACTAAGTTCAACAGACGCACAAAAATTTTTTAAACCTATGTTCTGAAAGTTGCCAATTTCGATGTAATGTTCTTTACATCTTCGGTTATTCATTTATTTTCGTTACATATTCGAAAACAGTGACTTGATTCAAAGTTTAATAATCTTAAATTTTGCTAATGAGAATTCGTAAATTCTATATTCTTCATTTTTATTTACATAGATTATTAGTATTTAGAAAATCGCCATGGGAACTTGATTAAATATTCATATGAAACCTAGCCCTAAGAAAATTCACTAGTCTACATCATCTAACTCCTGCGTGAGGAATTTTATGACGGCTATAACGCTTTGAGACCTACCAAAATTAAAAAATAGTACGACTTTAATAAAGCGATGTAAAATATGAAATACATGAAGTATAATATGAAAAATTTTATTGTGTAAATACGAAATAACATTGTTCGAAAATTATTATTAATGATTATTTTCTAAACTATGGTAATTTACGAAAACTAAAATGATTTAATACATGAAAAACACAAATCATTATAAAATTACATCTCATAATTTTAATTTTCACATATATATATATAAGTAAAAAAAAATATTTTTCTATAATTTGAGAAAAATTTATATAATAAAAAAAAAATATATATATATTATAATAATTCGAAAAATTTTTCATTGATGCCATTAAATAAGGTATTAAAATATACAATAATAATAATAATCAAAATAATTGAGTCATTATGAAATTTATTTGAACCAAAAAAATACAAAAAAGTCAAAAACGTTTTAAGCAAAACGTAAGCTTACAAACAAACAGAAATATTTTTTAATAGGCATCATGTGGATGATTATATAGCCCGTCTGTCTGTCGGTTAGGTATTATACATACACACACACAAACATTATTTGTAAACGATGCAATTTAGTTTAAAGTGCAAGAGAAAAATAATATTCTACATAGGAAAGCGTATAGAGGGTAGATAAAAAGTAAAAGTATAGACGACTATTTATCCCCACCTTACCCTTTACATACCCTTATCATGTATTACAACATATTTATAATAAGGTATGTTTTCCATTTAAAATTTATAAAATTTGTTATTACAGTTTTGAAGAACCAGAGTTGTTACCTGCGAGAAGATTTAAGTTGCTAAGAGATCTTTGACTTTGTGAAGCCGCGAGAGACAAGGCAAAAATTAGAATCCTAATTTTCGATAAATATTCGAGTAACAGGCGATAGTACTCTCTTATTCAATCTCTATTGATGCTCATCATCCTGAAAAAACTTTTTGGTCTCCCGGACTATAAAGAAAGCAAAAAATTATTAAAAAACAAGTAATGTAACAACTGACTGAGTTAATTGTTTGAATACCCAGTATATCTACTGAGTTGTATATCAATGATGGAATTGTTAACAATTCTGTGTATTCGAATTCTTAACAATTCGCTTTCCGAGGAACATTTAATCAAAAATTATGAGAAAACTATTGAGTTTATGAAAAAAATTTTCCAACAAAAGTTGTTTATTTAAAAAAAAAGAAGATATTTTGTTATTAAATTGTTTTTCGATCTCTTACGGTTTCAAACATGTATATTTTCCCCTCTGGCGGGGGGAGACACGTTCCGATTTTGCCAATTAACGGTCTCGACCTCAACTTTTTGCTATAAAACACACATACAAAATTTCAGCTCGTTATGTCTTTTCGTTTTTGAGTTATCGTGTTCACGGACAGACGGATTACCCAATGGGCCGAATTAGGCCATTTTATGAACACCCATTCCAAGCTACTGTCAAGGATTAATATTTTCAATCGTTACAAAGTCGGGACTTAACTGAATATACCTTGTATATTGACATATACTGGGTATAAATAGGTAATACTAGGTATATTTCACGTGAATTCCAAGGATTGCATTATTTATTATATAGGTAATCGTCGGTGATATGAAATAGTTTACAATCGTCAATTTAAATCATTCAATTCCAAAGATGGAATTTTATCTTTGAACAGTATCCATTCCATACCTTTTTTTATCTTGAAACAATTTGCTAAAATAATATCACAATTGAATTGAACTTTCATGTAATAACAAGCAGTATACTATTTCAACACAAAAACAGACCTAGAAAATACTACCTTTCACTAGCATGTATACTCATTGAAAAAATATTGCTGGCGAAAGAACAGAGAGGAAAACTCATTCCTTCCCCATCCACAAGCAAATATGTATACATATATATGTATAAATTCCCCCCCCCCCTTTACCCCTATTTATCACCATTATATAATATACATACGTACAAAGCTTTAAAAATATCATCTACTGTAATGATTGCATTAAAAAATGGTTATCTATCCTGAAAAAAAAACACATAAAAACCTAAGTGCCTCGTAAATAAAAAAAAGGAACTTTTTATTTTTTAAATGCCCAATGTTCCTCTCTGTAATATTAATATACAGTCAGAAAATTCTACAGCGATGTCACTTTGTGCGAAGTATATGAACTATGACAGTAAGATATCGAGATATCGAAATCTAAATCCCATAGCAATATCTAGTCAAAGAAATCGCTTATATTTATCCATATATTACAACGTATGGAATAATACTGATAGAAGGAATTTTTTGAACCAAGTACCTAAATATGTTTTCTTCAAAATAATTTCTTGAAACAAGGATTTCTTTCTCAGGGTATATTATTTTGAAGCATATTACTTGGTTCAAGAAATTCCTTCTATCAGTGTCAGTGATAGGCAGTTTTGTCCATTTTGCCCAAACATAGTCCGATTTTGCCCATGGTCCGAACTTGACCTTACTTTTTAGCTTTAGAACACTCATACAAAATTTCAACAGTTGTGTCCTTTGGTTTTCGAGTTATCATGTTTACGGACGGACAACTTTGCGGAAATGGACTAATTAGGTCATTTTAAGAACACCGATATAAAAATTTTTTTTCTGCGATCAATATTTTCAACCGTTACAAAATCAAAACTAAACTTAATATATACCCTGGTATATATTATATACCGGGTATAAAAATCTACAAGTTTGAATCCATAAATGCCATATTATACCCGGTATATAATATATACCGGGGTATATTAAATAACAATAAAATAATTAACCAGTTAACGAATTACCATGTCGAGTTAAATAAAAGTTGTTAAAGGCGCAAATATTGATTATGATGAAAGGGAACTGTAACGACCAAGTGTTAAAGATCTCTTCTATATCATTATAAACAGTTTCTACTGTATATCTGTATGTATCTAAAAAAGTATTTTTGTTGAAATCACAAACTTGTGAGAAAAATTACATCTGAGTTTAAATTTTATTTTTTTTAAAAGTTATCTATTTATTTTTAATAATTTTATTGACATAAGGAGACGACGCCGAGCCGTGATGGTGACATTCCACCCTATTATCTATCCATTCACTTCATATAGGCATTTTATGTCTTCACCATGTGACTCAATTTTCAAAATACACAATAAATATAAAGAGTTCAATCAAATATTACAAATAACATTGAAGAACACTGGCTCTTTCCAAAACGATATATCTATCGTATTTAAAATTTTCATTTTGTTGTACTAAAATGTGAATTAAAATTTGTTGTAAGCCTAATTCTCTAACTCATTGAGCCTAATTCTCTAAATTTTAATTTCAAAACGGATGCAGACAGACGATAACTGAAGCTAAAAAATTAATAACAGTAGTTAAAAGTAAAGAAACTTTTGTTGAAGACTGTGAGAAATACATGAAAAACTAATTTAGAATTCAATTCTTCAAAATCTAACTGAAGAATAGATGTCTAAGCCATTGATCCTTGTGTCATTGTGAAGAGCTTGCAAAGCACTAATTAGGCAATAAAAAGTAAGGCAATAAAAATAGTCGCCGAAATGTAAGTAAAAATTGATATTAAATTGAAAATTACAAAACCATTATAAAAATTACAAATAGAAAAAATTATAGGAAACGCATATCATAGGAAAGCTCGCGTCATAAGAAATTCAGCGAGCTTAAAAAGTCCAGCGCTGTACAAATGTAACAACTACGGCAGTGTCGAAAAGAGGTGGAAAATCAGCGCCAAGCGATTACGTAGCTGGTCCATCGAACCAACAGCGGCCAGCGACAGTCCAAGACGATCATATGCAGGACTGCGATTTATTCTTATTTTAAAGTGGTATTCGTTTTATAAACTGTATGTTTTGACCAAAAACATTTTCCAGCAAATGTATGGTAAAATGTCAACCTACACAACTATCCTTTTCTACAAGTGGATTTACATTCTCAGCTACTGAGACGTACAAAATCACAATCCGGGAGAAAAGGGGTTACACGATGATTTGTTACAGTCACCTGTGAACCGCGTATCGCCTGTTAAAGGTTAGGGGTATTTTAATATGTGAAAGATATTTCTTATTTCGAATAATATATTGTGACAAAAGAACATCTTAAAGAAATATCACGAAGTCAAAACCATTCCAGTGTATATTTAAAATAGACCAAATTTTTAATACGTCGAAGCACGATGACTAGGAACACCGCACTATGCGACAACCAGTTCTCTTGTAATTAAACTTTTTTCAGGGGATAATCCGTCTACTAGACTTTAAATATTATTTAATACAAAAAAAAAAGTTTTCATTTCTGAAATGAAAGAACATTTATCAAAATTATTACACTTTTATCAAATAATCAAGAATTTTATTATAACAGTAATGTTTTAATTTTATTTTTTTTTTTCATTTCATCTATTCAATAATAAAAGCAGACTTAGAAGCAGGCATACCTACCACCGAACGAACACATTAAAATTTAAATAATCTTAAATGATATTAAAAATACACGTTTTTAAATATATACAAAATATATCCTACATATACATACAAATAGTGGTTGTTTTTTTTTTTCATCTTTTTCTTATACTGAATATGGAACGCGACAATGACTATTTCGTCCCATAATGAATACTAAAAGGTATTATTAATATAAGAAAAAAGGATAACATTAGTAAATAGTAAGATTATAATGTCTGATCTACATGTTGTGTCTCAGGTGTTATAACAGATCCGACCAAAAAACAAAATTGGAGAGGGGACAAGTTTTCGCAAAGAAAACGTAGTGATATCTCAACAACAAAATAATGTTCGCTTTCAAAAGTGGTGAAATCTATCTAAGGACCAAGTTGTTTAACTGAGAAAATGATTGGTATATATTTATTGTGTAAGTATAGCAGGTGCAGGGTATTTCATATTTTACTTGCAACGTTTAAAATGTGAGCTTCATAGCTTCTTTGGTTCCTGTGATACAGTGACCTTAAAACCGTCTCTAATCCTTTCCTGTAAAGTATAGTACTGCTTCAACTTTAGCTGACCGCGATATGTGATCATAAACTACAAAAACTAAAATGTATTTTCCATTTCCTAATAAAATATTTCAACCAATAGGTATCAGTTATGGTAATTCAAAATAAACAGCAACCGGTAGATTAACTGCAACAAACACGCTACTTATATTCAGTTTTTTGTAGGTACAGGAAAATATTTAAGACAGTAAGTTCCTACGTTTTAAATTTTACTGTAATCAAATGCACCAATGAAAAGTATATTTCTTCTATTATAATAAGAGGTATATTGAATATCAAGGGTTGCTGAGTAGTTTCACGGTTTTTCTAAAGACTAAGCATATGTAACTTTTGTCCAAGACGAAAGTTACATTGTGCACACAAGTAACAATACTTATTTACAGGTTGCTCACGCCCCAATACACATACGATTTTATTTTTAAATCGAACAAATGTTTATGTAGTGTGGATAAGGCATAATAATTGATAGTAGTGGTTTGGCTCTAAGTAGGCGCAGTCAAATAATCATAAAAATGTTCTTAATTCGGTCATTAGTTTGCTAATGTGATGCCTTATATATATATATATATATATATATATATATATATATATATATATATATATATATATATATATATATATATATTGTACTATATATTATAAAAATGTCTACCTTTAAAATGTCGCCTCGTATCTTCTATTCTATCATTTTACCTTAAAAATATAACCCCGGAATAAACTTCTTTTTTAATTTCAAAATATAAAAATATCTATATCTAACTGTACCCTTTTTTGGTCGAAATTTTCTTCAATTACCAATGAAAATAACATGCGGTGAATATAATAACAAAATAGTAATCACTTCGGTGCTGTTTGTCTGTCGGCCCGTATATAAATTACAGTAGTTTTTCTGAAAGACCACTTTATGTAAATGGTTAAGGTTTGGCAAAGCTGTTGCATGCACTTACCCAAATACAGATAAGAGGTTTAAAATTCGCATATTTTAGTGATAGGTTAGTTTTGGAGGTTCAAATAGGAAATTAAAAAAATTTAAAACAGACATCGTGTAGGATGTCAAACAGAAAGCTTATTGAATTGAAGCACGAATTCTGCAATATATATGATGCATTTTATATCTATGCTTTTTTTTAAAAAGCTGTTAAAAATGTATATTCCCCTTGTCTCCAAAGTATCGGTGAGAATACTAATAAAAATCACGAATAAAGATAATAGATAGGAAAAAAGTATCAGCATTAAAAAATTGATATAAACAATTTAATTAAAAAGTTTCAAAAATCATGCTACACTGAATATTAATAATTTATTTATATCTTTATTTTCACGGAATACTTACTGTGCAAGCCTCGATTATCGCTCTTAAGGACGTTTGAAAGAGTCATTTTGCGGGGAAAGACGTAAGGGGGAAGGATATCAAGCAACTGCGCATGCCCGCAGCGTTACAGATTTAATGAATATGTATGGCTATTTGGTAAATAATAATACTCGTGAGTCGTGATGATTAAATTACTTGTATAATTCATTATTACTTTCCAAAATGCATTTGAACATACCTTCATCTTACATAGTTTTATAAAAACTTCTTTGCATTTTAAACTATGTTTTATTCGATTATAAAGATTAAATTTGTAGTTTCTCCATAAGACCCAATATTACAAGTATGATATTCAGTATGGATAAAAAAGAAAAAATGCATTTGAACTAACATTTTGAAGCACACCCATGAATTCCGTATTGACTTCTTTTTATAACATATATAATTTACATAAACTTCTCTGCATTTTTTTATCTTCCGAACGTCCTTAAACGAATCGGAATCAAATTATACCCGAATATGTGTACTTTTGGTCAGTATTACCCTACATATATTGTTAATGTTATATTATAATTTATTTATTAATAAAGTGTCGACATAAGTTTTAAGATTATTATTATATTATTCGTTTATAATCTTATTAACTACGAAATATATTTACGTTTTTGATCAGATTATAGGTAATAATATTTTATAAGGTATAGTAGTTAATTGATTTCTACTATCTATATAGTAGTAGGTATATCCGATTAATGTCATTTCTAATCAAAATACTATAAATTTGAATGTATTTAACATTAACAATAATAATCGTGTATAGAGAGAATGAATATAAACGAGACATATTATAAAGATAAGAGTCATAATAATATGTCTCTTAAATCTTGTTTATTTCGTTAATTAGTTCATTACAAATTAGTTCATGTGGTCTAATTTTATGCAATTAAGAGAGGCGGATACACGAACTTACTTTTTGACGCCGAATTTGTATCCACAGAAAATAATAGTGGGAGATGCTACTGTACCCAAAATACAAGCATAATCTTTTCAAATTTCAACCGCACCATTTTTTTCGTTCAAAATTTTCATAAATTATACTACTTTTGGCGCAGTATGATAATCCGATCAGAGTGAACTTTCAGGATGCAACGATTCGCTGATATAACACTCTGTGGGCTACCCTCGATCGATGTTCGACACAATTTTCTGATTTATTACACAGTGCTTGGGAGATATTTAGAGACAAAAAATGTGTGTCATACAGTAGTTTAGCATATCGATGCTAAATCTATCCTAGTAATACGAGTCCTAGTAATATGTGGCTTACTATATAGTAATTTTACAAAACAAATTTTCGAAAAACTTTTGTTAAATTTTTTTGTAAAATTACAAATCTAATGCTTGTAAATTCGATTATATATATATCCCCTATGTTTGTAGATAAATGTCTATTTCACCTAGAGTATAATCGCTGCTTCCTTCTACGATGATCAATCTTTGTGTACTTGAGGCAGTTTGATGTAATTTAAGGTATATAAGCTTGTCATTTGCCGGCAATAAGTATCGCTTCTCAGCTCTATGGCTAAGATCAAAGTGTAGTCCATAACCTGTCCATTTGCATTATATAATTTCTAATCTAGTTAAGAGGAGATATTTTGTGAAACTACTATATAACTTCGGTGAAATTCCTAAACTAACGAATGAAACGTATTTTGTAAAATTACTATATCCGTAATGTAAAATTATAATATTACTATAGTAAAATCACATTGACTACTATAGTAAAATTTCCAAATTAACAAAAGGAAACATTTTGTAAAATTACTATACTTGGTAGGATTACTAAATGACTCAATTGTAAAAATTTTAGGAAAAATACTATATCAATATATGTAATATTTAATATATATATATATATATATATATTAAATATGCTTTTATTGTAAATTCAGACCAAAATTTATAACAGTGTACCCATAAAAATATGTATGAATGATGATCTGTGATGCACTCTTTAAGTAACTGGTTATTGCACCTTCCCGGATAGACGAAGATCTATGGTTCGAATCCAAGAGTTTTGCATTAAATCTTTTTCACATTTTTAATTTAAACTTATTATCAACATTTGATATAACTTTGAATACAATGTCAACTAATAAAATGAATTCAATTTGAAGGGTGCCATCGACTTTTAGTGAAAATATAACACGTTTCCTTAATTATGAAATTACAATTTTCCTAAATATATTTTGTACATATTCCATTTATACTTTTTATAAATGAAATTTGTAAGTATTCGTCCTTTTTTCACTATTCACATATAAACAGAAATCTGTTATAAAACAATAGTTTAAGACTAATATAATGTCTTACCAGCCAAGTAGCCGCGCTTGTTAAGGCATTGTGTGTACTTGGAACTGGGTGGTTATGGGGTCGAATCCCGACATCGGCAGTTTGTCAATTATTTAAAAAAAAAGGGGGGGGGCGGTTAATTGACTAAACTGTCGGCGTATGGACAAGATCGAAGTAACCAGCTATGCTTATAAAGGTTATCTGCAGTTTCCTTCACGAACTCCAGATGAGTATCGGCATAGTTCCTAATCAAAGTCGGCTGCAGCCGCACATCCTACCATTTCCTAGACTACACAGAAAATTCCTTGTTCTCCACTCACATCCGTAGGCATCACAATGGACCATATGGGGGAAGTGTGTCCCGCCCAGGACAGCCGCTACAATCTATCTATCAATCTTTATATTTTTGTATGACACTGACTATTGACTCCAAAAGTGATACTCTTTATTCAAAATTTTGCAGGTAAATATGGGAAAACTGTGGAAAAAATTAAATAATTTTCGAAACAACGATCTGAATCATTCCATCTACAAGGAACATACCACATTGTGCAATAAGAGCTACCATCCTTATTAGTATACCTACTTTGGTTACTTCACTACTCAACAAGAATGCAACTTAATCAGATGCACAGTGATCATTCAGAGTATTTAAATCTTTTTAGTTTCCCTTTAAGGGCAACTTTGTCGTTATAACTCTGCCTTAGTTCACAGCAACCCGACAGTTGTATAAACGACATTAAACCGACCATGACACTAAACTTAAATCTATTCACACATATCCAACTAGCAGTCCAACAAGATGGATCAACTCGACCACCATCACATTTTGTAAATATTTTTCAGTCTCTTACGAACATAGATTGGGATTAGTAAGTATCTTGTGTCTTGTATTATAGACGTTTAATTTAAAAAAAGAAGAAAACTTAAGGATACAATGGGTTCATCTAATGCTTATGAAAAGAGATGAGTTGGGGGCATTCAATGTTCTTTTTGAGTAGTTGACAAAATATGAAGCTAAATTTGTTATCAATTTTTATATGAGTATTGCAAGTTTCGGCGACCTGGTCTCACGGATCGAAAGCACTATTCAACATCTGGGCACATCATTCAGGGAATGTATTCATCCTAAACATATATTGCACTGGAAGAAGGATAAGTCGGACTTGTATACGAACGTGCAGGTATTCCCAAATGGCCAGCTAAACTCAAACGACACGAAAGTCATACGTAGAATTTGGTATTTTCGGGCCCCCTACCGGCTGTCCGACTATCGTCTGTCGGTTAAACGACGACAACACTATGTCGGTCTAATGTGAAACATATCATTAATTTAAAACCCTTGTGTCGTGTACCCGATGTCGTTTAAACGATTGTCGGTTTGGTTTGAAATAAGCCATGTCATAACAACTCTATTCAGATATGGATACAAATGACGATTCTATATTGATTAGAAATGATGACATTATCGACAACTTACACTGCATATAAAATACATGTATATTATACAAACATATAGAAAAGCGAAAACTAAATGAAAATGACTAAAATGTAATTTATGAAAAGCTGATTCATTTTATTCGCTGATTGTGACACATAGTCATTTCGAAATGAACTTTATGTGAATGTGATTGTGTTAAAACTCCCAACATTTTCATTTTATATATATATATATATATATATATATGTTTTTTTTTCTGTTTCGTATAATATAATTTAATATATTTATCTCACTTTCACTTATTGTATTAGATAGAATAAATCAAATCCGTCAGTCAACCCTCAAACCACAATCATATATTTAAATAAACAAACAAACCCTCTGCATTAACACTAATATTTTCATTAAATGTTTTATATTCGTTGGTGATTATTTACGAAAAGTTTAAAATAAAATTATGGGAAGCTTTCATATAAGCTATTTTTGAAATGCATTTTGGGATTATAGTTAACTATATTTTCTGGTGGAATTACTATGGTATTTCTTTTAAATAGAATCAGGCTGATCAGTATATGTAACAAATCGTAATTTATAGTTTGGTGGTCCAGCGATAGTCAGGCCGATAGTTTAAGTGTTCAGTTATCCTGGAGTGTATCGACTCACTGAAAAATCTAGATATACATAACAAAGTCATTATTGACTGGGTGCCTGAACATTTCAACCTGATGAATTAGCCAGTATGGCTGATAGTGCTCCATTACACGGTCCAAAACCGTTTCTTGGAGTGCACATAAAATTAAAATAAAAAAATGGGCGGTACACTATTCCAAGCGTTCTTGAGGAAATACTCATGGCCAAGATAATGCAAAGGCCGTTATACAAAGCTCGCATCGAAAAAAATTCTCGGAACGTTTGCAACTAGGAAAAAACCAATTGAGGATACTTACTGGCCTTGTTACTGGCCATGACCATTCTGCGGGAACACCTTTGAAGAAAAGTAGGTACAATAGATCAAATTGGTCGCGGTACATAAGCTCTTTATAACTTACTCCTGATTCGAATCTAATCTAAAATCTTAGTGGCCAAGGTTTTTGTCTACAAAAATTGATGAGATTTTACGAACCACCATTCCTGAGATATTACGATTCGAAAAGTTGAAAAGACGCATGTTGCATACATAATATGCACACATTTCTACACCACATATGAAGTAATGTACTTGACGCATTTTTGTTAACGTCACAACAAATTTTTCATTTGAACATAAAAATTTATGAATAACAAAAATCTTCCTGCCGTAAAAGGTATGATTTTTAGAATTCTTAGTCGGTGACGACGGAATTTTGAGTGTCAAAATAAATCTCCATTTATTAGGCAAAATAAATCAATGTTTTTTTTACTAAACCAATTGAAAATACAATTTTAAAGAAATTAAATACTGTCGAAAATATGGTAAATATTCGTCGAAAGAAAAGCCCTCCAGCTGTTTCAATTCGATCCAATGAATTTACAAATCTTATTTTCACCATACATAGATGACAACATAATATACACATTATTATATTGGAAACGCGCGTATGTTATATAGAAATAGTAAACCTAATTTTGCATATCACGTCGCTCGCTACCTACCGCCGATGTGAATTTGAAACGTTTCCAGAATGAAGTTCTAATATAAAAGATATGTTGTACACGTCAGTTATATTTACTGCGTATACAGTGTGTTAGACAATTAATGGAATTACTGTCTAAAGATTATTAAAATAATCAAAGAGAACTCTAGGTTTTTTTGAAATTATATTTCAAATTTTGCCCCTATTCCTAGAACATTTGTTTGTATTTTATAAATACGTATTTCGACTACAATGTAGTCATCATCAGTATGAATTAGCTAATCGTAACTATCTCTGGGATATGGATTCAGAGATATGTTGCTTGTTGCTAATTTGGTGCCTGTGTCACAATGATATTATAAAATTCTGTCCTTTTACACGATTTGGCTGAGGGTATAATCTGACTTGAGGATTATTTAAGTTGCCTGACTACTGGATTAGGTGTGTGGAAAGCCCGACCTATTTATTGGCGGTATTCTTTGGTGACTATGCGGCGTTTGTTTTGTCACTAAAGTGAGTGTATCTACGTTAACCTTGACATTCAGGTATTGGATTTTTATTTTTATTTTTGAAAATGGTTTAATTTTATTAAATTAAAATTTTGAATTGGGCCATTGTCTTAATTCTTTATCTGTTTTCTGAATTTTTGTGTATTGACTAGAAATAGTTAGGATATGCGGCTGCAGCCAACTATGATAGAAACTATGCCGATATTCGTTTGGAGTTCGTGAAGGAAACTGCAGAAAACCTTCTCAAGCATAGCCGGTTACTTCGTTTCCGACAGTTTAGTCAATTAACCGCCCGGACTCGAACCCATAACCTCCCAGTTTCCAAGTAGGCATACTAAGCATACATAACGCCTTAGACCGCTCGGCCACTTAGACTGGTTCTATGGTAGGTTACAAACCATCATACGTTATATGCACAGCCTGTATATTATATTGTATGAATCTACATAAGGTGAAAAAGGCCCTTCTTCTTATTCACGATGAGGGTCGATTTTCAAATTTAATATTGCGAACAATTTCATAACATATCAAGGCTTGTAGAGTACAAACTATACGGGCGCATCATCATATTATCATTTCTCAAATATAATATTGGAATGTCATAGATAAAGCTTTTGCCATATATCGTACTATCGTCAAATATTCACAGTGTACCTAGATATCAATAAATCAATCAACACATTTTCAAAATCGTGAATGTTGGAATTCTCACCTAGGTAGTAAAATCGTTCATAGAAAATTCCGTTTCAAAATACTCAATATACTTCATTACAACTGGTATATAAATTGTATATCAACCAAAGTCAAATCGGTATGAAATTATAAATTTGATAATTTTACCTCTATATATACATTTTCACAGTTACACAGTTTTCTATCCTGCTCAATTGCACAGTGCTTGGGAGACATTTATTAAAAATTGTCTGTCATACAGTTGAAAGACAAAATTTGCTTAATATTTTAATTTGCTTCATTTTTAAAGATGCTTAATCATTTTAATCCTTCTCATGATGAGAAATATATTTGAAACAGATGATGTTATGTGCAATTTATAGAGATAAGTTTGAACTTAAAAATATACTACT
This sequence comes from Nineta flava, assembly GCA_963920215.1. Classification (NCBI taxonomy): domain Eukaryota; kingdom Metazoa; phylum Arthropoda; class Insecta; order Neuroptera; family Chrysopidae; genus Nineta; species Nineta flava. The sequence goes on from OY986044.1 coordinate 67,104,227, forward strand.
CAAATTTTAAAATACCGGAACTGAAAACTAAAAGTGATTCAACTCGTTGAGCCAAAATACAATGATGTTTAAAAGTATGTATATTATATAAAGAGAACATCCACATATTATGTTATACGTTCGGGATAGTGAGAGCAAAATATGGCCAATTGTGACATGGGTGATTGGATATTTCTCCGTTGAGATACTCACAATACCAAGGCTAAGAAATAATACCAAGAGGTGGTATGGGTATTATGACTGCGACTCTTACACGCTTTAAGCGCTCATAAGCATTACAAACATCATTTCATTTGTCTCTATAAGCGCTCACAAACACATTTAATACGTCTTAGTGACGCAATCAATTGTAATACAGCTTGTATTATCTATGGTAATCGGTCCAAATGAAACGCCTGAAAAAAGCGTGTGACAGGGATGACTCATTCTCATTCTCTCGGGGAGTAAGATATTCTCAAAAAATATATATACGTGAATTTGTGGACAGTCCCAAAACAGTTTCCTGACGTTAAGTAGGTACAAAAGATATTAATGTTTCACTAAACACATGGACGATTTGATTTCTAAATACTGTTATATATGCATAATATACCTTCAAAATCATTCTATTTTATATTATATGACATTTATTTATGGGGTCGGTGGTTGAGGGGGTGGTTATGATGGTTAGTTTTTGGTGGTAGATACCATATTATTATATAAGGGTATGTGATGTTGTTATATATAGGTGGAAATGTTATAGAATTGTAGAGAATATTGATAATAATAATCAATGAGGGTAAAATTCCAAAGTTGACTGTTGATGAGGTTGATTTGACACGTCAAATACACGACATACCACACACACACACACACCCGAAGATGGAGTCAAAACCCTTAGGAGAAATATTCCCCCATATATATATATATATATATATATATATATATATATATATATATATATATATATATATATATATATATATATATATATATATATATATAAGTAAGTACAATAATATTATATAAATTTATACAATAAGAACTATTTGATTATTTGACATTTGATAAAAATTTCTAATTTTCAACATTTGAAAAAAAAAAATCTTATTATCTCAGTGGTTCAATCATTACAAAACTTTATTTAGACATTTTGTTTATCTGTGCTGTGTGTGTCAGAACCATATATTATAATACTGAATCGTAGATTGTATCTAATGAAACAATATATATTTGTTAGCCAGAATTCGGGAAAGTTTTAAAAATATAAAAAGTAATAAATAAATAAAAAAAGGTTATGCAAGAACTGCGTCGACTTGAATTTCCATAGGATACATAAATTACTCTCTAGTGGTCAAAATTTTAGTCTGATCAAAATGAAATGAGTAAAGTTGTAGAAAATCATGTTTGCTACAAATTCATTACTTAATCATTTTTTTTCAAACTGTAATGTGTGCAGCAATATTTAGGATTTTAACTTTCAATCTTAAATTGTAAATATTTTTGTTTATTCCAAAATTAAGAAGGATGTGCCAGATTATATGTTTCTCTCGCTCTCTCTCTCTCTCTCTCTCTCTCTCTCTCTCTCTCTCTCTCTCTCTCTGTGGACTGAGGCCTATGGACTGAGGTCTACGGACTGAGGTCTATGGACTGAGAACTGTGGACTGAAAACTGAGGACTGAGCACTGAAGACTGAAGACTGAGGACTGAGGATTGAGGCCTGAAGACTGAGAACTGAGGACTGAGAACTGAGAACTGAGGACTGAATACTGAGGATTGAGAACTGAGAACTGACGACTGAGAACTGACGACTGAGACCTGAGAACTGACGACTGAGAACTGAGGAATGAGGACTGAAAACTGGGGACTGTGAACTGAGAACTGACGACTGAGGACTGAGAATTCAGAACTGTGGACTGAGAATTGAGGACTGAGGACTGCTAACTGAGGCCTGAGAGCTGAGGACTGAGGACTAAAAATGAGGACTGAGGTCTCTGGACTGCGGACTGTCAATTAACCACACTGTATTTACAATTAATCACACTTTACCATTAGCGTATCGGATTATTATTGAAGAAATTTAAAAAAACGAATATCAGTAATGTAAGTTATTCTTTCTTTTGTTTTAAATGTTATTTTAAATGAAGTATCTCCCCGAAAACTTCCGTTCTTTACATTTATGCTTTTGATTGGATTATTCCTACCAAAAAAAAAAATACATAAAATATTTATGAATAATTAAATATAAAGTTAAGTACAAATAAAATTATATTTGCAAATTAAATTTAGCATCTGTTTTACATAGTTAAACATCTTGTACGAGAATTGGTTGTTAAGAGACACATCCATAAAATAATAATGGAGGGTTATGTTCTTTATTGACTATTCGTAGTAACTATGTATGTAGTATGTTTTCACTTATATGTATACAGCTAGTATTTTAAAATAGACCCAATCTGGAAACAATATATAGTGGATAGATACACTATACATTGTTTCCAGATTGGGTCTATTTTAAAATACAAGCTGTATACTACGTTCATACACAAATGATAATGTTGTTGGTATATTTACAAAACTAAGGTCGCTCTAAATATTACTATTGTATACTAATATTATTCTACTCTGGTAGTATTCAGACTAAAATAGTTGTTCCAAACACTAAAATATAGTACACTTTTATATATCAGGTGCGTAGTTTACGAAATTATTGGCATATTAAAATGAAAATTTTGTTTTAATTGTTGTCAAAAATAGGACAGGGTACGGAATAAGTGAATTATAAATTGGGAACTGGCATTGAGGCGTTTACTTTGATTTTTTTTTGTGGACTTTTTTTGTGGAAAATAAATCCGTGTACTGTGAATCAGTGACCGTTAATTGAACAACTTAATGCTTTCTTTGAGTGAAACTTTTAACTGGGTCGATTCAAATGTTGATCAAAAAAATTTCGTGATTGGAAAAGGAATGAAAAAAGAGATCTAACTGTTTATTTGATTGGCTATTACAGCCCCTAACCGCACAAATATATCTGCTTGTAGATTTTGTACGAGCAGATGAACTGACGAATTCTACTGTAATTCGATAATAATTATTTGTTTTTATTTAATCTTAAGCAAATGAATCTCACGTGTTGACAAAATACAATGGTAACCTTATTATAGTTAGAATTTTAATCACCAGACGCCATGACCAAAGTGTTCAGTTCCCAATTTTGAGATAAAAGATATATGCTAACTCTGATCATAACGCCTGGTAATTGTCTCATAAGTACTACCCCGAGCAAGTGTTATTAGAAATTACTAAATTTGGAGAGGTTTATAAAATTATGAGTTTCTAGGGTATTTGGAGATCAAATCCTATTTAAGAACAGACTGTCTGTCCCGTAGCCCGCATAACTAACCTGCGGTTTTGAATACTTTTTCCTGCAATGGCTTTTGAGATGAAATGTCTTTTGAGGAATCCTCTCAGTAAATATCATATACGTAACCTGTACCCTTTTCTTGCTTTAGTTTACGCAATTTTATTTCCAAGAATATTTGTCCCTTCTGTATAATTCTATGTTTAAAGGTAAGAGGTAGAGAAAACATTTGGAATACAAAATAAAATTTTAATATCGAAACTATTCGATATTAAAAAAATTGTTCAATGCTCAGTGTTTACAAAGCCATAGATGAACATCCCCGTGATTAAGATGGAGTACTCTTTAAGCTATCCGTCACCAGTGCTTTTGTATTCGTTTCCTCCTTTATTTTCGGCAGGAAAATAGGCAATATAAAAATATTTAAGCTATTAAAATATAAATATAAATAAAAAGTATCTACAGTTATTTTTGTTATAAAACACCATCTTTTTCAATTGTTCGCCTATACAATACCCCCATTATGGTCGTATGGCTACATACTTGTATTTTTTAAACAAGATTTGATAAAATAAGGGTCCATAATAAAACAAATATGCACACCCATCCATACATATATCAAATTGACATTAAATATGCAAAATCAATTACCGAAAATGTAAACATTGACTTTCTAATAATAAATGTATACATACAAATACATTTCAATATATAATATACCTACAATGCGTAGATACTGCGGAACGTTTTAGTTCTACGCTTGTGAATTTATATATATATATATATATACGCTTAAGATTATTATTCTATAAATATTTGTTTCAACATAACAATAACAATATCAAACAATTTCTCAGTGGCGATTTGAACTTTGAATGTTGCAGTATATGCTCTTTAGTTTCTAATATATATATATATATATATATATATATATATATATATATATATATGCCATGCGATAACACGCGCTTTTCACGTGAATGGTTAAAATGGTTAAAAACGGACCATATATTTGGGAAAAATGGGCAAAACTGTTTCTCTTTGAAACTGTGCAAGAACTTTTTCAAATGACCGATAAGACGTTTTTAAGGACATATACATGATTGGACTTACTTTGAAACTGATTGGACTTACCTTGAAAACCGTTAATTGTATAATATTTTAACCAACGCCATCGTTTTCGCTAGGTCATAATTAGCTTAAACCGAACTTTTTATCAAAATCGGGGACATAAAATTTTCCTCCAATTTTTGCGAATTTTATAAGGGGTACCCCTTGGAAAAAATGTGAAAAAAGTGAAAAAAAAATTTTCTTCTCCATGTTAATAATAATCATTTTCTAGGCTAATTTTGACCCAAACAGTTCGAAAATCAAGTTCATTTTAACGTCCGACCATCACATTTCAAATTATTGCCGTCTCAATTCATACAGTTTGGAATTTTAGCACTATGGGTCTGATACCTTGAAAACCATTAATCGTATCCTAGTTTAACCAACGCCATCGTTTTCGCTAGGTCCAAATTAGCTTTAAACCAAGGTATTATCAAAATCGGGGTCATCAAATTTTCCTCCAATTTTTACGATTTTTTTAAGGGGTACCCCTTGGAAAAAATGTGAAAAAAGTGAAGAAAATTTTTCTTCTCCATTTTAATAATAATCATTTTCTAGGCTAATTTTGACCCAAACAGTACGAAAATCAGGTTCATTTTAACGTCTGACTAACACATTTCAAAATTTTGCCTTCTCAATTCATACAGTTTGGAATTTTAGCACTATGTGTCTGATGCCTTGAAAACCGTAAATCGTATCATATTTTAACCAACGCCATCGTTTTCGCTAGATGATCGATAAGACGTTTTAAATTTTTAAGGACATATACATGATTGGACTTGCCAAATTTTAAATGGTATAAGTTTCAATTAATACCAAGTTGGGCGCATGAACGTCGTTATTTAGAAACTCTATCCAGACTTTTTATATACAATTGACATCATTCTGAATCCATTTTAGGTTTTATAACCTTTATATATATATATACATACATATATATTCTCGTTATATTTGCATTACAAATTGAGAACCTCCCAGTATTGAGGATTGTTAGAATAAAAAACCACGTATATAAAACTGCATGATACAACAAGTAAAAATTATCTATTGCTGATCGCTTTAAATTTATGCCGAAAATTTAAATTTTTTCCTTGACACATATCGGCTATTTCTCGATTCTTGAAAAAAAAACTACTAAAATGAGGAACAGGCAATCATTTAATAGGTTTTCATACTTCGATTTTTCAAGCTTGTCATGAGACACGTCTTTGCATTTTGAATAGTGACCACTCTTCTCTTAATAAATGATCGAAGAATATTATATTCTCATTGATATTTTTGAAAATTCGAAAGAATATGTCTTTCATAGTTAATTTTATTAGGTCATAGAAAAAAAAATTATTCCACAACCAACTTTTTTATACTATAATAAAAAACAAATGTTCTTTGACAAAAAAATTTTGTGTGTACACTTTACGCCATTTTGCACACTTACATTCAATAAAACATCATTCAGTGAATTTGTACAAAACATACAAATAAAACAAACAATAAATTGCAATTCGAACAGGCAGGACTTGATCGTTCCTGATGACGTTATTATTATTATTATTATGTATACGTACTTATTTAAAATGTTCACGTTCCATTTATTGAATTTAAATCTGTATCCTATAATGTAAAGAGCTGCTGAGGAAAATCAGTTTGTTATACGTCCTACATATTCAATGATTGTCATCCGAATTTATCATTAACACTAATGCCTGCTCCATATGTGCATTTATTTATAAAAATAATTTATAGAATATTTCATTAAAGACGTCTGCTAGGACGCTTTTGCGATGTTTGTTTAAAAAGACAAACTGTATATATATTATAATTACCGAATTACGAATTATCAATTTTGTTTAATTGTGTGTTTGTTCTTTAATAATGAATAAATAATTTTAAAACATTACGAAATTATTATGATTGGTATAAAATAACACCAAATATTTAAAATTTAATTTCAAGTTTTGCCCCAATTCCTAGAACAATTATTTGTATTTTATAAATACGTATTTCGACTACAAGGTAGTCATGATTTTATACGTTATATGCTTGTGATAGTGAATCATCTGAACCTGAATCGTGGAATCGATCCTGAACACTGAGCTTAATATTAACTAATATACAAAAGCTCATAAGCATAAATTAGGTTTCATCATCATCATCAATAGTGCCATGAACAAACATCTTTTATCAATTTATTCCACATTTTTCGGTCATCGGCTAAACGAAGGATTTCCACATTACTTAAACTAGCAGTTAAACTCATTAGATACGAGATTCGTCTCCTTCCTCTAGCTTTTGAACCACGTACCAATTTACCCGTCAAAATAAAATGTTCAAGTCCTTTTTTCCTAGCATAATGTCCCAAGAAACTTCTAACTGCCTAAACCTTAGTGTTTTTATTAATTGTCTATTTACATCAGCATATGTTAATACACGCTCATTTGATATGTGCTGGGTCGAAGATATTCGCTGGCATCGACGTAGAAACCATATTTCTGTTGCTTCAAGCAGCTTTTCGATGGGTTTGGTTATTGTCCATGTTTCTACCGGCCATACATAGCATTTCAACACCCGATTTTTTGTTTTATTTGAGATATTTTTATTAGTTAACAATGGTTTAAATTTTTGAAAAGCTAATTTTGCTAGAACCACTCGAATTTTAATTTCACACACACATTTACCATCAGATGACACAATTGAACCAAGATATGTGAATTTACATTATGGATTTTTAAGTTTAGAAGTCTATTTTCATTTCTCTTTGTCCTTAGCATGCATTTAGTTTTATTAACCCGACTTCAAAAAGGAGGATGGTTCTCAATTCGTCTGTATTTTTTTTTTAATGTTTGTCACCTCAGAACTCCGTCATTTATGAACTGATTTTGAATTTTTTTTTTGTTCTAAAGGGTTAGATTTCAGGTAGGTCCCATTGTCAAATTATTGTTATTTTTGGAGGCGATGTCCAAAAGTTATATGAATTTCTCTATTCTGACACCGACTCCAAAAACAACAATAATTGTACATATATATTTAAAAAATTTTGCTTAGGTGCACTAAAATTGGCACAAGAATATGCAATTATTTTTTTACTTTTTAGTCCATTTTTTGTTATAGAATATTTGATTTTTGAAGTCGGGTTTCAATTTTGTCAAAATAGGTTTTATTTATAAATACATTTTATTTATAAATTCATTTTGTTTATAAATACGTTTTATTTATACATTAGGCTCAAAATAGGTTTACTACACAGAATTCCAATATCACGCCAAATAAATTGTACTATGTGGCTATGAATGACTGTTAAGTGTAGATCAGGCTATACTATAAAGGCTACGATTAAAAAGTTTGCTGGTCACCCATACAAAACTTACTACATAAAGCCATTCTTTTCTTCTAAAAATTATATACGTCTATTGAATATAATGTTATTGGTATGTACGTATGTACGTATGTATATGCATTGTATGTAGGTACAACAACATTAAAATATAATGATATGTACCCTCTTCGAAGTATCCTTTTTTTTTCCAATTCCTTCTTCGTTCAAAATTGTTTACTTTTCACTAATTTCATTTAACAACGTCAATATTGATTCAATTGAAATTAATAAGGTCAATTACATTCTTTTAACCTTCTACATGGATTTTGTTTGTTTTTATAAAGTCTATATACATACTTGTATGCTTGTTCTCCCTTTTTATTGCGTCGTTAATGTGACATCTGGATAATATACACGATAACTATAAATAAAATGATTTTGCTTATATTTCACTAGTTTCATTTATTTGAGTTGAATGTACTTGGTTTGTACTCAACTTTTTGAGATACCTCATTCCAACCAGTTCAAGTGGCCGAGCGGTCTAAGGCGTTATTTCTGCGCAGTATGTCTACTTGGAAACTGGGAGGATATGGTTCGAATCCCGACATCGGCAGTTTGTCTCTTAAAAAAATCGCTAAAATTGGAGGAAAATTTTATGTCCCCGATTTTGATAAAAACTTGGTTTAAAGCTAATTTGGACCTAGCGAAAACGATAGCCTTGGTTAAAATATGATACGATTAACGGTTTTCAAGGTATCAAACCCATAGTGCTAAAATTCCAAACTGGATGAATTGAGAAGGCAAAACATTGAAATGTGTTGGTCGGACGTTATAATGAACCTGATTTTCGTACTGTTTGGGTCAAAATTAGCCTAGAAAATGATTATTATTAAAATCAAGAACAAAAATTTTCTTCACTTTTTTCACATTTTTTCCAAGGGGTACTCCTTACAAAAATTGCTAAAATTGGACGAAAATTTTATGTCTCCGATTTTGATAAAAACTTGGTTTTTAGCTAATTTGGACCTAGCGAAAACGATGGCGTTGTTTAAAATATAATACGATTAACGGTTTTCAAGGTATCAAACCCATAGTGCTAAAATTCCAAACTGTATGAATTGAGAAGGCAAAATTTTTTAATTTTTCAGAGAATATGCGATATGTATTTGGCTTCTATTCTATTTTTTTTTATGGGATAAAAAATTGAGTAACAATAACATTAACTGGAGACACTGGTCGATTTAGTGAGTTGAACAAATAGTGATTTTACCCTACATAATCAAACTTTTTGAAACCATATATATAGAAAGCAAGAAAGATGGATAATATCAATAATATTACATATTGTTTGAACATAATATACAATTTGTGATGCAAGCAAGGTTACAAAAAAAAAATCTTACTACTCTAAAACGGATTTCATCTAAAACTAGGGTGAAATATAACATATACACGTGCTTGCTTATTCCAATCAACTTCTAAGAAGGGTGATATTGGCGCATGTATTAAGAAATACATAAGTCGTCTACCTAGGCTACAACCAATATATAGAATATATATATATATATATATATATATATATATATATATATATATATATATATATATATATATATATATATATATATATATATATATTGTATTTAGAAGGGATAAAAGGGGATGACAACAAAGGCGATATTGTATTGCGCGACTGAAGAGGAAGAAGAATACTAAACCATATAAGATGTGAAAACAGTGAAAATTTCCCTTTCGTTTTTCTTATACATATATGCCGTGTGTTAATTAATACTTAAGGACATATTAATTAATATTTGAATTTAATTTCAGTAATGCGTGAGGGTGGTTCGCTGCTATATGCGGCACGTGGACTTGAAAAAAGGTTTAGTGTCACTTTTTTTATTTGTTTAATCTATTCTTTTCGAGTTTTAGTAATTGGTGTCTCTATCCAATTTCAATTGTATGGATTAATTTCATATTCAAGCTTTCAATTCGAATTGACTTTTCGTTTTCTTATAAAGCTTCACCATCATTTAAGTGACACTAAAGTTTACACACAATCCCCGTACATAGAAATTAGTCTATATACAATTGATTTAATGTGTTCATATCAGATTTACGTCATTTAATTCTTAATATTTAACATTTAATTATCGCAGTGAGTTATAGCTCAGCATAACTCTTGGGGATTTCAAATATATAATGTTGATATTAACGCTGCGATGAAATATCTCCGACGAAACAACCAAATCATAATAACCGAACGGCAAAATATCCACGACAAAATAACCGCGTCGAGCTGGTGAAGGTTGGATATCCCTTACGAAATTTCTGAGGAAATTGATCGTTCATTTTATTTAACTATCGTTATAACTTGTACAGGTTTTAAAATTTTTGGTAGCATTAAATCACCATTATAATCCATAGTTCTAAGGATTCTTAATATACACATTTTGTGCCAAATTAATATAGGTAGCGAAACTAGCCGAAAGATGGAGAAATCGATTTTCGTTTCTAAAATATCGTGTTTACAGGAATACATCTAATAAGATCAACGGTACATGATATCCCAAAACTTTATTAATCTATTAGTTTTTCATCAAATTATCAGAAATGGAACGTACTAAATTACTAAACTGTTTTTGGAAACAAAAAAAAATTAAAAATTATTGTACACTCCCGTTCAATAAAATTGAACAGACCTGAAATGTTAATTTTCTTACATTTCATAAAACTTCTCACTTTTGTAACTCTCTGTATAATGATTTATTTATAAACAAAGATAAGTAGTATACATTTTAAATGTGAAAAAAAAAATGGAAGTATAGTAAAAAACATTTACTAGAAGAATAATCAAAATTGTGAGAGACTGATACGATTCAGATCTGTTCAATTTTATTGAACGGCAATGTACTATGGACTTGTAATGTGGAATCTTAAATGATAACGTATTAATATTCTTATTAATAAAATAAAATAATAGTAATAATAGAGTTAATAGAGTTTGATTCATATCTCTATATATATTATTACTTCAAGTACTTGAATATAATATTTATAATCACATGCATTGATTGTCACACTGTATACATATATTGTTGAAACATATAGTGAATACATATTACATGTAATATGTATCATATGTATTCGATAACGTGAGTTTCCGATATGAATAAATAAAATATGAAAAAAATGTAGAAAATATGCTAAAATAATACTAATAGTATGTAAAATTTACGCTTATGTTTAACTTTTTCTGGGGAATAATATTTATTACGACTTTAAAATTTTTTTTCTTCGAATATTGAATATTTATTGATAATAAATTTAATTTTATATAAAATCAATATGGGGTTAAAATTTAAATTTAAAAACTTTATTTCATATAATACCCAAAAATAGATAGAGAGAAATCTTGACATATCAAGTATTGTACTTAGACCATATAGCCCATTGTGCTTCCAGACGCTTGCTTATCAGGTTTTCCTGAAGGTTCAAATATTCGAGGTGAGATTCACCGAATATATTTTATCTATTGTAATCGAGAGATTTGTAGGTGTTTTCGTAGGTAATAATGTCCGGTGATGAATCCGGTAACCTTTCGAAGTTGTATCCTGTTTAGGTTGAATGCATGGAGGGACGCCCTCTTGGTAGCATTCCGAAACAGTATTTGCCCAGTAATTACTGGAAGCAAACACTCATGTTATTGTTTACAACTTTGAATTTTGAATTTATATTTAAAAATCGATTTTGAATTTATATTTAAAAAAACAATCCAATTTAAAACCTACCCCCATTTTTGGAAGTCGACTAAAAATTATATAACTATACTATTGCAGATTATTTGCATAAAAATTATTTGAATAAATAGTTACTCGGGTGAAGCCAAGATGACAATTGATATACAAAAAATATTTATTTTAAAAAACAAAACAGCATTAAACGCGAAATTATAAAATAAGTAATTAAAATTTTTGTACTAATTTCTTCGTTAAATATATAAAAGCTCACAGATGTTCATATTTTTTAAATTAAACATATAGAAATCTTCCCAACTGGAAAAATTATGTAGAGAATTTTTACTAGTACAAAAAAAGACGAAAAAATTGTATATTTTTTTAAAAGTATATATCAGAAATAAAACAGAACAAATGTTACACAATAAATGTACAGCACAAAAAGGCTTTAAAAAGATTCCCACATCAGATTTTCAATTTGCTAATCACTAAGTACTCTAAAGTCTAAACTTATTCCCGATGTTTCACTCGTGTTTCATTGTGATATCTCCGGATCCCGTTATTTAAGCCTAAAAACCTCAATGTAGTTTCCCATCGCCTCCACTAATTCAAATATTCATAGACAATTTCACCAAATTTCTATTCCAGCTAATAATTTCTAATTCTATTCTATAAAATATATACCAGTTTTTAAGTCTAATCATAAGCTTTTACATAAAAAAGTTTCATCAAAATCAGTCCAGTAGTTTTTGCGTGATGCTCGAACAAACAAACAAATGCACAGTTAGCAACATTTCCCGTTAGAAATCTACATAAAAATTATTTGTATTAGCAGCCATTTAAGCTATAACAATTGGATGTGATAAAATATGTTTTAAACAAAAGTTATTTATTTCTATGCGATAAATATCTCCACTACCTCTGACATGCTGATATACGTAGACTCTTCCATAGCTTGCGGTTTGAATTTCCACTTAACTTGGTAGTTTCTTTTATTTGTCAATAATCTTCAAATTTAATTGTGCTTCCATTTACAATTCAAATTTTTTTTGAAAAAAAAACCTTTGTATCAAAAGTTGAATTTAATTTATATTGGTTAAATGCATTCATATTGGTTAAATTTAATTTATATAAGTTTCAAGTTATTAAAGCTGTAAGAATGTTAGAATATGCGGCCTTTTTTTTAAATTAACAACTTTTGTAAGAAACTTTTTTTCATAAATTCAGTATATACCGAGTTTGTATGCAATTAACGTTGTTATTTTTACTTCTTTAAGGTAAAAATTGAATTCTTAAGATGCATGCTGATCAGAGATCTGAAATTCACAACATCAATGCCGATCTTGTAGCATCTAGAACCGGAGCTTTAAAGAATGCTATCATTCTTTAGTAATAAACAAGCTCAGTACAAAGTAAATCATTATTATGAGCCACAATGTCCATGAAATAATGATGTGATCTCTTAGTAGCTTTTTGGTCTTTGTAAGAGGTGATGATAGAAGGTAGTTAGTTAGATATGGATATATCCATAAAATAGGTGTGTAGTATACATTTTTTTTTTCACTTCGTCGAGATAATAAATATATAGGTAACTGGTGAGAGCAGTCATCATTTCATATCACATCGCATCATCGTCTACTGTATGTATATGTATACATATATTTATATATATATATATATATATATATATATATATATATATATATACATATATATATATATATATATATATATATATATATATATATATATATAGTCAGTCAGTGTTCATAGTTACAATCATGATTATGATGATAAACTTGCAATTTAAAATTTTCTACTAATGAAAAATCATGAGAGCGTAATGATTATGTCACACAGAAAAAGCCGTGAAATATATTATATAGGATGTTCAACTAATAATTATTCTCTATACATTTAGAGCAATGTAGTGAGATCACCTCATACTTATTTGTCTACGATTTGTCCAAGATCAATAATGTGCTTGAATATCTATCTGTTCGATCAGTAATATCTTAAAATAATACAATCGAATAAAGATTCAACCTCGGAAAGTGATGTAATAAGCTGAAAAGTCATACTGGCTCAGAAGTATCATATAATCAAGTGTCCGCGTCTTAATGTATTCAAGAGGAAACGCCGCAAATATCTCGTTTTCTATTCGTCAAATCAAGTTTAAAGTTATTACGAAACATGTAGAATATAAAAATGTCTATAATGTATGTCCTGCTCATTTTATCGGTTTTAACATATCGCGTATCAAACGTTTTCGACATATCGTGCAAAGGATGGTAATTTATTGAAATGCTTATTGACATCACACCGTCGGTGCATTTGACACAAAAACTGCGCAGCTTAAGAAAAGGTAAACCAAAAACTGTATAGAAATGCTTGATTAACATTTTCTGCACGATATCTCAAAACGGTTGGTGATTTAATAGAAATGATCAGAACACAAGTTTTAGAATGACTTCAAACATGATTTGACAAGTAGCAAATGCGATATTTGCAAAAAAGCGATTTCCCCATGCGGCATTTCCCCTTGAGTATCATATGACGCGGTAACGTGATTATATATGAGACTTTTGAGCCAGTGTTTAGAATGCCAAAAGGAAGGTATATGCAAATTGTCAATTAATTATCTTTCATAACGAGGTTCAGCCGATGTTTTAAAGTAGATTTATCAAATTGAACTTTAGCAAGGACGTAGATATTATCTCAAAAATTTTACTTTTATGTATAAATAAACATAAAAATTAAAAATCTTTAATCAATATATTATTATGCAGGAACTTTTCATATTGGAACATTTCATGTTTATTTTAAAATAAACCATTAAAAATCACGTAGGAGCTGCGAACATTAGGCTAATTTTTTTAGAAGAAGCAATTACAAAACAAGTTACCAAGGTGACGGTTGTAATATTAACTACTTGTTAAAATATAAAATGAGGGTTTCCATTTAAGATTTCAAAGTTGGTCCCGCTTCCCCACCTCATGGAGTCGGGGAGATTTTCGATTTAGCATCATTGAAAGGATTTTTCATATGAACATGAACTCGTAATATTTTTTATTCCTCCGTAGAATTTTTCGAAATATTACGAACCAAGTTTCAACCGACCAAGTCAACTTCACCAAAAATATTAAAGATAATAATTTCGTTTGGATCTGGAGTGTGGATCTAATGATTGTACCAAAAAAAAAGGCATGATGTCATTATATGAAGTAAAAATTTCTACAAAAATTCTCGTTAAAAGATTTTTTTGCAATGAAGAATTGGTTTATGTTTCATCAAATTTTGTTATGACGATAAAATGTATCAAACGTCCTTAATAGACATTATATTACACATAAAACCACCTTTTAATACATATATAAAGAATGTAGGTACTCACATATAATTTGAATGTTTGTTAAGGTGATGGGTGGTATTATTTGTGTAGTACTTCTATAGATAGACTATAGGCTTAACAGGAATATTATTTTTATTATTATTCTTACTGAATCATAATTTTTATTGTTATTTAAAACAGTTCATGTGCAAATCATTTTTTATACATTACGCCCATTACGGTTAAATCATTTTTTAACACAATTTATAAAAACTGATGTATTTTTATACACAACATATTTGTGGACATTGTTTTGCCAAAAGCTTAGAGTATTCAAGGTTAATATTTATTTAATAACTGAACTTTATTTACGAATTAAATGATGCAAACAAGATCTTTTGAAAATAATTTTCAAACACTGGTATGGTCGTTTAAGCGTAGATGACTACCTACAGAAAGTTCGATGTGTACAGGAAGGATTCGAGGCGAATTTTAGGTCTCTGTATCTTACAGACCAAAAAAGTAATGAAGAATTTGAAACGTAGTGTGAAACCCACCATCTGACGGTTCGTACCAATTTTCAACATTTCAAATTGTTTCCAAGATATTTAACCTAAAATCAACATTTATATTTTTCACGGACTAACTCATCATCAATATTCTAGGGTACTCCGAGTTGTCCTAGAAAGTTGTGTGTCGTAGGAAGGTAGGGCTTATGCTAAAACCACCCAGAAAAGTCTGAAAAATTGGAAAGCTTCCTCCCTCCCCCTCAAGGTGAGGCAAAAATAAATTCTTAAATCAAAATTTTTGAAGTTTTTATACAAGTTCGTCATTTTTGAAGTTAGGAATATGAAAATTGGTGTTTAAGCGTGTATTTTCGTGTTTCAGATTTTTCTAGATAGTTTTAGCCTAAGACCTACCTTTGTACGAAAAATTGAGGACAACTAGAGCAACTGGTATCATAGAGGTTTTGATCATGTGTTATCGATGAGTTACAAGAACCTCGAATTTTCTTAGTAGTTTTGAAACTACTAAAGCGTTAATATTGAAATTACTGATATTGGTAATTACTGGTATGAACTATCTTAGTAGTTTAGAAAATAAGACTCGTAGTTGTGAAAAACTGTACAAAAAATACCCCTATGCAATGGTCTTTCGGGAATTTTTGAACAAATTAGTCACCCTAATACAGTAGGTATTATACAAAATTTTATTCCGACAATAATTAAAATTAAATCTCTAAACTTCTTGAACTAAAATTACTCATTGCGAACGATTGCCATAATAATTTTTCAGGTAAATTACGCATATTAAATTATAATTCATATGATATGAAAAACTGTTAAGAAAACGGAGATAATAAATAAAATTAAGGAAATTTTCTCACATAAGTTTAAGACGTTGTTGTTTTCTACCCTACAAAATATAATGGTAGGTAATATTCATTTGTTTATGTGTGAGTGAAATAAACCTATATAGGATGGTTACAGAGATGAGACAGAGAAAGAGATAAGATGATACACCAACCTTAAAATATCAAATGATACATGGAGGATCATATTCAATTTTCTTTACGGTGGCAAATCTGTTTCGGAAGGAATTTGTGCTAACGTTATTCTCTTATTTACTTACACAACGGAAATATCTTATCTCAGTAAGATGAATTGATAAAGTTCACTATACACTGACAAAGATGCTGGGAAGGAATAAGGTAACTACCACGACTAACTACATGGCTGATATATCATCACCAGTTAAATACTCTACTACACGAGAGGGTAGGTTTAGATGATACTTATATAGTTGTTGGTGGTTATATGTTCTTGAATGTGTGCGCACACACATACATACACCATCTCTCATCACCAGGAGGTATTGTTTCGACGGTGGTTACCAAGGAAGTCCTGCTGTGGTGCCTAAAACAAAGTGCTAATATAACAGTGGATCAAATCATTTCACTCGTTGTAAAAGCACGGAATACGTAAGTAATAGGTTGACTCTACACTAATATAAATCTTATTGTTTGTTAAAAAACTATAGGGGAATATAATGGGAATTAAGGAATTATTTTAATATTAATGTGCTGCGGTACAATATGCTTCAAAAATATTTAGATATTATGTTGGAAAGCACAAACTTATAGATGGTATTGGTTGTTTTAACAATTAAAACAGTCCTTCAAATAATGTATCTTAGTATGAAATAAAAAAAACTCGTAGGCGCTGCATCGATTAAGCAAATTTTCTCAAATGAAGGAATCAACTTATTTTAAGTATGAAAATTGGATATATGTTTATAAATATTAGAGTTACAGAAATATTGGTCAGGTGATAAACTACAGAAGGAAGGAAACTGCAGAAAACCTTCTCAAGCATAGCCGGTTACTTCGTTCTTGTCCATATGCCGACAGTTTAGTCCATTAATCGCCCCTTTTTTATTTTTATAATTGACAAACTGCCGATGTCGGGATTCGAACCCATAATCTCCGAGTTTCCAAGTATGCATACTGCGCACACATAACGCCTTAGAGCGCTCGACTACTTGAACTGGTAACTAATTCCTATACTGAAGTCTCATTATTATTATCTTTGTTAGGATATACACCTCATTATGATTTCTTGGTTAAAGACATCCAAACTCAGTCTTCCGATAAATTCCAAATCTGTATTTATCTGTAGCTAATTTGAATTAATATATTGACTCTTTAAATAATTATGTTGTAATTACCTAATCGTAACTATGGTAACTGAATTTCTTTATGAACAAAAACCCGCCAAAATTCAAGCTGCTTCAATTACACAAATCGGCTAATCACAGGCGCTCAGGATATAAATTTTTTATGTTAGTCTTAAATTTGAAATGTGAAATATGTTTCAAATAAACACCTCAAAGAAACATGCTAATTACAGATTTATGCAAATTATCAAATCAGTTTTATTACTAGGAATTCCAAACCGTTCCAAAGTTATAACAATTTTCCCAGGGCCCAGAGGGCCCAGATCTCCAATAAAGTTTCTACTTTGTTTATGGTTTCTATAGAAATACCTGCATTAACAAAATTGTGGAAACAAAATAATTTGTCAATATATTTAAAATATAGAAAAATTGAAGAATATAATTGTTATATTATGAGGTCCAAAACTAAAGATCCTGTAAAATCTTATTCTTCGAGTTATTTTGCTAGGTTGAATATAAAAGTACAAAAACCTTTACATACAAAGTGTGACATTGATAGAATTCCTCGTCTATTAAATTGCAATGCAAAAATTTCGATTAAAATATTTTCAAAAATTTCGAATATAGATTATATTTAAAAATCAGTTTTTAAAATCGAAAGAATAATCATTTGATCGAAGGTTTGAGATAAGGACTAACCCGTTTAGAGATAATACAAAATTTTATATAAGTAGGTCCTAATTTATTTGTATTAAGAATCCTTTTTTTTACTGTAAACTCTACACCGCTAAGGATTTGAATAATATTCATCTATTTATTGTTATACTTCAAAGAAAACACCTGATCTGATAAAAAAGAACAAAAGTGGACTTTGTCAATTCTCTAATCTTTTGCAATCTTTTTTTCTATTTTTTTGTGAAAAAACACAAGGCTAATCCTTTTTAAAACGATTTGAATATGGCATTTTATGAATGAATGAAAGGACATTCATTCTACTCTTCTGTGTGTGTTAAAAGATAAATAATAACAAATTATTTTTTTTTTACAAAAGCAAAGTGAATAGTTACAAGTGAATTAACACTTGAAATGTTTTAGCAAAAAGGATACCGCCACATTGAAATTTGTGTAAAATGCATGTGTGTTTTTGTGTCGAAATGTCATTAAAAATGCTATATTTTTGTG
Source organism: Nineta flava (assembly GCA_963920215.1). Classification (NCBI taxonomy): domain Eukaryota; kingdom Metazoa; phylum Arthropoda; class Insecta; order Neuroptera; family Chrysopidae; genus Nineta; species Nineta flava. The sequence continues at coordinate 67,122,916 of OY986044.1, forward strand.
TGTGTACCGTTAAATAATCATATTAACCCATAGAGGTCTTAACTAACGGGTTACAAAAACTAATATTATTGTTAAGTACTCTTTACATTTATATCCGTTATTTTTAAGTGGCATATTTTTATATTTTTATAATTTCATATTTGTAAATAGTAATTTTTCTATCTTGAACAATAATAATACACACAATATTCTTCTATAAATGAATATTGTAAATATATAATTATAGATTTTCAAACGGAAACGAACAATTTTTAGACATTTGCGTGGTTCCGAAAGATTTACATATTTTACCTTTATATAAGTATAGAAGAATAAACACTATTGTTAAGGATTTAGAAATAAAATTTCGGTTTTTAAAATTATTTTTTGCGTTTTTCTACTGTTATATTTTTTATTTTAAATTAAACAAAAATGGGATGTTTCGTGTTATTCATGCATTCTCAAACTGTGAGATGCATCACAGAATTCAGGCTTTATATACAGTTGTTTTTCCAAGAATTATGTAATTAATAAATAAAAAAGGAAAAAATAACATAATAAAACTTAAAAATATGTCGAAAATTCGTAGGATATTAAAAACATTTGTTGTCAAAGACGTTCAATAAGCAATACATTTAAAAAACAAAAATAAATAAGAATATTTAATATTATGCAAATATCATCGGTTTAAAAATCATTAAAAATGCTACTATTTTAAAATCAGATGGTTTTTGTTCTCAAATAAATAAGAAATAAATAAATGGATGAATTAATATAAAAATTTGTACCGTAAAAATATGTTTTATAGAATTTATTTAGGTTGATGGGATAAGTTTAAACAGTTTGGGGTAATCAAATTCTAATTGGTCATTTAGGAGATTTTGTGGATCTTTAATTTTTTGTTTGTATATCTCCATTTTTTCCAAAATGTCCAATCTTGATCTCTTTTTCTCGATGTGAAGCACTTCCACACAACAAATACTATTGTATTCGATGTTTTATCGTTGAAAATCGATATTTTACCGAATCTTTACGTTTTGAGGTCCCTTGATACCAAATAACCCATTTTTGGCCACTGGTGGCTCTGTTTGTGTATGTATGTATGTTTGTATGTATTAATGTATGTGTGTCTGGATGGATAGATAGATAGATAGATAGATGGATATATCTTGGGGTATATAAATGAATTGCACTTCGACCTTATGGCCCATTGTGGTCCTTCAGCATCAGTCTAACCATATTCGGTCCTCCCATATCTTGGCAATAGCCAGGCGCTTGATGATCAGGTTTTCTTGAAGGTTCATATATTCCTTGTGCCTGTGAACAAGATATCTGAAGAACGGAGGTAGCAAGAAGTATAAAACTTTAACCTTATGCTTAATTACATTTCAAATTTTGTCCCAATTCCTAGAACATTTACTTGAATTTTATAAATACGTATTTCGACTACTATGAATTGGCTAACCGTAACTATCTTTGAGATATGGATTCAGAGATATGTTGCTTGTTGCTAATTTGGTGCGTGTCTCACGCCTGTAAACGCCTATGGTCATGAAGTTTTTTTTTTGACCACGTATGGTGCTGAGAACGTTTGCGCTCGGAGCGAACAGTATACTTGTATAGTAGCTTGTTCTTTCATACTTATGTCTCCTTAACCTTAATGGAAATTGACATTGGTATAGTAATGTGACGTTTAAAATATACACAAATAATATGTGAAATAATAAGGTAAAATCATTCAAGGTGTAACGGATAGCACATTGGGCATAAAATTCATAGGTCCAAAGTTCGATACCTGGTAGATTAGTTAATTTTTTAACTATAAAACTACAAAAAAATTTTAACTATAACCCATTTTAACTATAAAAACTATAAGATAAAGGTTCGTTTTGTGTCACATATGATAATTATATTAATAAAAAATTAAAAGAAAAAAAAAGATTTTATTTAATTTAGCATATAATAAATTTATATACATATATATGTATAAATTGTACATTTGAAAAAAATTATATGAATTAAAATATATAAGTTTATGAAAAAAAAAAAGTACGTATACATGAAATTCAAAAGGTGTTTTGAACACAGTCAAGTCAAAATGACATAACAACATTGGAGATTATTATACTCTGGTGTAAAGTATAAAAGTAAATCTATATTATGTATACTATAAACTCGAGTCTTTGGTTGACTCCAGGGTATGTATATGTACTTACGATCATCTACACATTGGTTCATCAAGAATGATACACATTTTTTTGAAACGAAAATTTTAAAGATATTTATCAAAATTTATCTTAATTTTGCGAGTACATATCTCCGTACAGAGCATAGAAATATAGCACTTAAAATTTATATCCAAACTATTAATATTTTTAAAAAAATTACACCTTTCAGCCTTTTTATGAAAATTCAACCCTTAAGGAAGGGAAATGGAAGTCTTTGATGGTGAGAAATATCATATTATTCAGTACATTTACTTATATACTAAGTAATAGAAGGTCTTTACAATTGCAATTTTCGCAGACGAAACTGCGACAGTCAATACCTAATTCTTAATACTTTTCAATCTCAAAGCTATCTTAAAGCTTAAATCTGTCGCTTTTTCCAGATAGTAATCAAGATATGTAATTCTAGTTTGAGGGTAATTCGGCCAAGCAGAGGCGGATTCAATGTCCACAGCGCCCTAGACTAGCACCTCATCAGCGCCCCTCTAGTTGTCATCTTACTAATATTATAAACGCGAAAGTTTATGCGGATGAATGGATGAATGTTTGTTACTCTTTCACACAAAAACTACTATACGGATTTTGAAGAAATTTGTATGAAGGTAGCTTATACCCTAAATTAACACATAGGATACTTTTATCCCGGGAAAGTCACATGTCACATAATCCCGACGGCGACTTATTATTTTTTTCTTCGTTTAAAAACTACCGCCTTTTGGTAACCTAGTACCTCTAGACACGTGCCTAGTTTGCCTTATGGGTAATCCGCCACTGCGGTCAAGAGAAGGTTGTCAAAGTGTGAATAGTGTCTTTATAAATTTTTCTACAACAGTGGAACAGTTTTATGGGATCCAATGAATATTTATATGCAGAAGTGGGCACAGACAGCTCGTCTGAGCCTTACGGTCTCTCCATAAGCTGGGTGAGAGTAAGTAAAGAAGGTATGTTTTGAAGCAAGACGGAACGATGTTTCAATACAGGTTGTCCTACCGATTATTGCCCAATAATTATATAGTATCGTCTATAGTATAGTCAATATTTTATTTTTTTTGAAAAACAAATTATGCGAAAAATAATTTCCACTACTACAAAAAGTACTTTTCACTTTTTCAATTCAAAGTAGACTAACTCGAAGAACTCAAATTCCCACTTTATGTAAAATTTAACTTAATTCATCAAATTTCCATGACACTATACTGAGCATACTCCATACGAAGAAAAAATAATTAAATCAGGTAAATAATTCTTTATTAGTTCTCGGATATGAATAGTAAAATATTTAGACAAATTATTTGGAATTTCCAAAACTATATTTCTATTTAAATTATCCTTTGCAAAAATTTCCCTCTTTTATTACAATGGTCCAGCGGTAAACTTAAAGGTTCAAAAGATTTATATATATTTTTATTTTATTCATACACAAATATGATGTATACTAAAAAGGTACATTTTATGACCCAAATTACTAGCCCAAAATTCCAGAGTATGTATTGAATGATTGTATGTATTATTTACTTTGTATAATAGTGACCATAAAAAAGATTTGGTATTATTATATTTTTTTCAGAAAATGTTTTAATTAAAAAAAGAAAATATTAATAATTGGTAGGTACCCTGTATTAACTCTATCTCTCTTCCCTACCTCTCACTCAGAGCTTGGCGGAATCAACTCCTGCCCACCTCTGATATATATTATATATACATAATATGTATTTAAACATTTTTATGTTTCGTATATAATAGGTATTCGCATTTATACAATAATAAAATGTATAGTTTTGTAAGGTGTAAACGAACCAAGTAATAATAATTTTATCAAAGGGAATCAAATAAAAATTCTGTGTAAAAACTCTTTTTTTTTTCGCATTCTACACATTTATCTAAACATATAAAGTTGTATATGTAATATGTATACGATCTTAGTGTTCCGTACCCGTCCAATTTGTAATTTTATTATACGAACGTGGCCATCCATGCAACACATACGAAGTGCTCTGCTTTATGTAAGTATTTTGTGTCAGTAGAATTAAAGATATTTGTCTTAAAAATTGGGGAAATGCTATTGAGTTTGTAGAAAAAATTTATTTGTATTTGAAAGTAGTGATGCGAAATTTATTTGTATTTGAAAGTAGTGAGAGGCGAGAGATACTAGGCGAAACGATAATAAGTTAACGTCAGACGAGACGTTAATAATAATCCCGATTTTCGCTAAATATTCGAGACATAGACAGTAGTCTCTTTTCATCTCTATAGATTTTTAATCTGTAAAAATGTACTAATCAGCAAATCATTTTGGAAGGTAACGATTTATTTTTTTCTATAGTCTTCATCGTTTCAATTATTTAAATCCTATAGTACAGCCGTTTGTGTTTCTATATATATATATATATATATATATATATAGCCCTTTGTGTAACTGACTGACTCATATAGAAAATCTAACCCAATTCTGGACATGCTAAAAAGTTGTGGTTTTATGTATTTGACGTGGAATAACCTCAAACTTACTGGAAAAATCGGAAAACTTTAGTTTTCTCAACGCCACCTCACCCCGAAAATGGGGAAAAATACCTTTTTACTTCTACATGCTAGAAGAATTGAGATTTTTTGCATTCAATGTGAAATACTTTTAAACTTACGGGAAATATTGGAAAACTTTAATTTTCTTAACGTAACCCCCACTTCCCGAAAACGGGAAAAAAACCCTCTTTACTTCTATATATGCTAGAAGGATACGGTTTTCTGCATTCGACGTGGAATATTGGAATCTCAAAGGAAATATTTTCCCGTTATTCTTCCTTTGACCTTTCCTTGATCGATTGACTTCTTGTGTTCTTTCCTTCACGAAATGTACACTACGCAGGGTATGTTTTCTTATATTTCTTATATTCGTTATACCAGGTTTATTTAAGTCGGGGAAAATAAAATTAAAGATCATAAAATTTATGATAGTAATCATGGTTTGTGAGCCTTAATTTTTTAAAAGTTTGCATCATTATGTTTGGGTTAGATTTGTTAGATTTGCTTTTTCCATTTATTATCAATTTATATTAATTAATAAATAATTAATTGAAGAGTAGTAGTCATGAATAGCTTTGAATACATAATAGCTTTAAAAAGCCATAAATAGACGCTAATTAGTTATTAATTATTTAATTTATTTAAATTAATTAAAGATGGAAAAAGAGAATCTAAAAACAAATAAAAATTATTTTCCAACCTAAACATTTACAGTACTTTCTCAAATCTCGCATTCTGTTTCATTTATCATAATAACTATCCAGCAGAACTAGCTTTAGTAAAACAAGACGCACAGACAGACAGACGCAGAAACAAGAAAATTCGTAGTTTTATATACTCCAATATTATATTATTATATTATTTTTATATACTCGTTTTTTATGCTCCAATATTGAGAAAAGCTTCAAAAATGATTTTATATTTATTAAGTTGAGTTTCATCAAGGCTTATGTTGAATCGCATGTGATAAAAGGCAATGCACGTCACAGTTATAGGAAATATCTACTAAGATTTAAAAAACAAAAACAAAAATGGAAGTATTATTTTACCCAGTGCTAAATTTGTATGCTACTCGAATGTTTACGGATGTTACAAAAATGTTTCGAACAGAATCTTTTGCGTGTTGAGATTCCCTCATGCTGTAATCGTTGGTGTTTTTTCATACCTACAATAATCAGTTGTAGTATATATGACCTTTTTATTAACAACCCATATCATTTCCCGTTTTTCTTTCTTTTATTTTCTGTTCAAAAATTTTTTTTTTAAATATATTTTATGTATAATTTATAAAAAGTATAAACCATTTCCAAATACCCTTTTAGAAAGTTGTGAAAAACAATAAAAAGGGTTTTTCTGTATGGATAAAACAATATCGTTATAAAGTTAAAGTGCTTTTTCAAATTTCAAGGACTTCACGTATGTAGCAATAACAGAATGGCCTTTAATTTAAGATGTTTCTGTTTGAACATCTACTTACTCGAAGTAATTTGACAAAACTAATTATCATCATCAATTTCGAGGCTTCGATCATTCTCACCAGTTTTTCATTGGTTTATTTAATACATTTTATCTTCATAACACCTACCAATAAACCAGTATAATCATATTCAATATAAATACCGCAAGGTCCACCTGGTTTTTGATAAGATGCAAAAAAGCAGGAATTGAACCCGTAGTTTGTTAAAATCACTTCACCTAGTTCAATCCGCTAGAAATAAAATGGCAAATGAAGTATGGAGATTATACAGACTTGACAGAAGATCTATTTCGAAATTTGTAAGTCGTTATTTGGCGGATTCAAGAGTTATAAGATAAAAGCCACCAAATATTTTTTCTAATTACGAGTTTGTGTTACCTTTTTTAAGTTTGTAGGTATTTCGAAAACGCATGCTTTTGTTACAATTTTTGTCAGAGAAAAACAAAGCTACGATTATGTAACTCAATTTTGCTACTACAAACGATGACATGCTTATCATACAGAATATGTCCCTACGTCATACATAAAAATAAGTACTGCACATATGCATTTTGTAATTGTATTATTTAGTATTTCGATATGTTAGAAGTATGTGAGGTTATGTCGACACTAATTGGGCCCTCGAGATGGCAGTGTTGCAGTTCGTAGACGACAAGCGAACGTCACATGTCTCTTAACACATCCGTAAATGTAGTATTATGTATTTTAATATACTGGATGATTCATCAAATATAATACACGCATATTTCTTTTAGCAAGCACATATCTGTAATTCTGATGTCAATAAAATTAATTGTATTGTATCATGGAGATCATCTCGCGAGGGACTTCGAAAATACTCCATGAAATTTGGTGGTGCTAGTTAGGAATATCATGTCAATTTTGTTAAAAAATTACCTACATGCAAACGAGTGCTTTCAGATACAATCCATGTGAGTGTATACGAAGTTGTTTGAGCTATGTTAGCCGTATTGTTCCTAGCAACTAATAAAGCTTGTGAGCTAGTCACAATAGACGTGGCTTCTACTTCGATGCAATCTTATATATAACTTCAGATGTGAGAATAGGGTGATTGGTTTACTTCCTTGTGATTGGTTTACTATGATCATGTGACTGAAGCGGTTGACAAAGAAAGAAATATTTAGCAAGACGAGAGTTATAGCTATTAACAAAACATGCGATTGATATATTTCTGCATGTACATAGAGATGTAAGTCTAGTAATAGCACATACATTTATTGCGATTGAAAACTTTCATCAAAACTTTCACGTGTAAAAATGGGCTTAGCTGAGTGTGTATGATCTGAAAGTAAATACCAAAATTCTTCAATAACGTTTAATTTATTTCCGAGATGACAGCTATTAAAATAGTTGATTTTGAGAAAAACCTATACAGTACTTTCCATTGATTTATGAGCCATAAGGTCAAAGTGCTTAAAATGTTATAAATTTTTTATATTTTTGACTGTATGTTTTCTAAAATCTAAAAGAATTTATAAGTTTGCAACCAAATTTGAACAAGATCTTTTTCGGTGATTTATAAGCAATGTTAAAGTAAACACTTTTGTTTATACTTGTATACCTCCGAAACGAAACACAATTCGAAAAAAAAAACCAAAAGAGCTAATTTAAAAAAAACTTTTTTGGACAAGTCATCTCTAAGCTACAAAAAAAAAATTTTACCGAGGGCAAAATTCTATCTTTTATATCGAAAATCCTATATAGATATTATGTATAATCGACCAAACATGGAATGATATTTATTCTCAACATCGATTTTCGATGTCGAATAAATAACCTCCATAGACATATCACTTAGTTTTAAATAAGTTATATCAATTCCCCAACAAGAGCTAAAATTGGAAAATTTTTACAATGAATTAATAACCCAATACTAAAACTATATACAGTATAATAATTTTGGATGAGTTTTTACTACCATATACAATTTGATAGTTGATATGCTGTTTGAGTGAAGTTACACATAACACACCAACCAACTAAAAACATCACTGCTTCTGTATGGTTATATAATCTGTAAGTACGCGAATATATATAGGGTGACTCAAAAGTCATGGAGTTTTTTGAAAGGGTGGATGGGGGATGAAATTCTAAGATGAAAAGTCTTTGAACAATTTTGTTCTGACCCACCGTTTTAGATATTAATTAAATAAAGCAGAGATATGTGAGGGGAGCGAGCTCTCAATTCGATGAAAATTGAATGATTTATTATACCTGAAAACTACATTTTTCGTTAAAAAATTGAAGCAACGAATCACCCATAATTTAGCTCACCAAAATATTGAACAAAAATTACACTTAATTTATTAATTTTTTTTGCACTGATCAAATCAATTGCAATAGACTAATTTTCAACTTTTCGATAACTAAATTGAAGGTTTTCAAATATTGAGAAGTTTTTGATTATCTCCTGACTATCTTTATGATAATGCCAAAAATATGTTTTTAAAGAATTTTATTCCAAAATCTAATCAGCTCTTAACTTTAAAAAAACAACGTCAAATGCCGCCATAAAATTTCATCGTAAGAAATCTAATAAAAACTGAATAATTCACTTAATTAGATTTTTTCCCAAAATTTTTTAAAATACTACTATAAAAACTGTACCGGATTTGAAACGCATAAGGTTGATTCGCTCTAAGTTAGTAGTGAGGAAAACTCATTTCTTTTTCCGCGTTTCTCTAATTGGTTTCTTTATTTAATTAATATCTAATTAACCGTGGGTCAGGTACAAAAATGTTCAAGGACTTTTCATCTTAGAATTTTATCCCCTATCCACCTTTTCAAAAAACTCCATGATTTTGACTCATCCTGTATATATATATATATATATATATATATATATATATATATATATATATATATATATATATATATATATATATATATATATATATCACTTCATGTTATAAAATTTCATCATATACGAGTACACAATGTTATACAGTACACTACTACAGCCTTGCGTTACTTAACTAACATATATACAACTGGAAGGCGACAAATTAAATTAAATCTTCTTGCATCAACACTTTTTAACTATAACATTCATAATATCATATTTGCTGGTTATATAATATATATGTATGTATGTATGTATGTCTCTATTATGATTATCTTATATCTTTATTTAGCAAGTATATTATTAATTAATATTTGAGAAAGAGCTCAATACCATGTTATATTTTATGTAGATATGTTGAATAAGGATAGAATGTAAAATTTTTCTATCATATATATACTGAAATTTTTTAAGGTTAGGTAGATTTAATGTACGAGCACCCTGAAATTGGCTTGAAATATTAGATATAGTTATAAAAAACATGATCTTATTAGTAATGCACTGAAAAACAAAAAAAGAGTTAAAAAGGTGGTTTTAAAAGTATGGGGCGCAGGCTGGTTTTATATTTGAGAAGCAGACCACGCTTTTACAACTTTGTTTGTTCGTCATCTATTTCGTAAATGAAATTTCCCATATTTACCAGTGCCGCCACCAAATTTCTATTTTGTGAAAAATTGTCGATTTCCAGAGTGATATTGTATAGTTTCTAATTGCTACTACAAAAAACAGAAAATCGACTTTTTGGATTTGTTTAGAAACTAGTTCACTTAATAAAAGCGTGTTAACAAAATATCTGAAACTCACCTACCAACGATAATAAATATGGATAGAATGAAGTGAAAAAGTAATAGGCATAGTGACAAAAAAGTGGTATCAAAGCTTTTTAGCGAGTTTTCGAAGAAAATGTACCTATTGGTTTTGAACAAATTTCGAATAAAGTCGGATCAATTTCTTAAATTCCCATCGATGTATGGGTCTGCATGTGTCTATACACGCTCTAAAAGTCACTATTTTTTTCTGATGTAAATGAAATTTGGTATTTGACGAGCTTTCTGAATTTAAAATTTGTTAATGGGCAAAGGAGAAAAAGGGACTTAAAGAGAGGGTAAAGCATAAAATCTTGAATGTCTTGAATATGTTTGAACATTTTTTCGGTAACTCTAATGTTTACAGAAATATTTGCAATTAGTATCCATAGTTATGAATATTACAACTATGTCACCATGGTAACTTAATTTGATAGCCATTATGATTCCATCCTCTATAAAAATTCGCATAGTCAACGTACTTTTAGATCCAGATATTAGCCAATAAATAACTAAGTTAGGATGATTGACAAAAAAATTAGAAGCAATGGCCTAAATAGTGGCTAACGTATTAATAATTTTGTTATCCTCAATTCAAATCTTACTCTACTATTTATGAACAAGATTTAATGTTAGCAAGACTAAAAGATAACACGAGAATAAATAATACATATTGAAATGGAATACATTCAGCGATTCTAAATAAAATCTACCGAATCTCAAACCGCATAAAATACACGTCCACTTACTCATTTTTAATTTATAAGAGTTCAGTTGGTATATTAGTCGAGGCGTTAAAGCTAGTCTATACTTTTATAAAATGAAATATGAAAAATATGCATTAATATACACGTGGTTTCATCTAATGCAACCAGGTATGAAATATGCGTACTTCATAATTCACGCAAAGTTGAAATTACAGCGAACACGTGTTTTTTTTTTAAAGATGATATTTTTTCATTCCGTTTGTAATATTTCTGTTTTTGTTAGTTTTTACAAAAAAATTTTACTTTTTAGTACTAATGTTTAGTGGAATATTAATATATACAAATACTACAGGGTGTATTAAAAACGCTTTGGCAAATTTCAGGACCAGATTCTAATTCTTTAAAAAATATTAAGATATTATTCAAATTTAGTGGCGATCTAGTCATACACCTTGACGATATGGTACAGAAATATAAATTGGTGTCAGCATTGAGGCGTTTTAATAATCACTAAATAAAAGTAAGGAATTGACTTGGCTATTATTTTATTGACAAAAGTATACTCCCGAGTAAGAGTACACATAGAAATGTAAAGTTGTAACCCTCGAAAAATATGCATATAGTGCACAAACTTAAAATCATATAAATGGTAGAAGAAAGTTTTTTTATAATAAAAAACGCCTACGAATAACTTCTGTATGAACAGTTACATTTTGAAGTTGGCGCCAAAACATCGCGCATTGAAAGTAAATTATCTTCTAATCATTTTTACGGCAACTATAATGTTCTTTATTACAAGCTTTTATTTAACTTGAAATGTATGTATGTATGTATGTATGTTCGGATGAAATCTTGCAAGCTGAATTACAACCACTTCCACTTATCCTACGGAGTTGAATTTTTACATGTTGGTTCAGTTTCGATGACAATGCATTTTTATGGTAAGCATGACAAGAATCAACAAGGGATAAGGGGGGTTTAGAGGGAGGGGGATACACAAAATTTGGTATATCTCTCTTAGTATTGAAAAAACCGAAAAACACATAAGAAGTAAAGTTGTAGAAAATTAGTTTTACTATAAAAAACTTGTGTTTAAAAATAGAATAGTTTTTTAATAGAAACTTATTAATATAAAGATAATAAAGTATTCAGTTTTGTTTAATTTTATTTTACTTTTTATCTAAATTGAATACTAGCACTTCAACATTTGACTTCGACACACACTCAATAATTAGAAGTTGCTACAGAGCATCTAAAACTATTGGAGCTTCTATACAAACTCTAAAATTACAACAACTTTAATAGAATTTACAATACTGTAATATAATTTATTCAGAGATGTGCGCACCGAATTGTTGTTTTATTCATGCCAGAAGATTTATAATAATAACATGTATTTTACAAGTTTTGTAATGTAATGAAATATTTGTGAAAGTTCACATAAGAAATTACACAACATACTCCTCCTCGTATAAGATGAAAACATAAATATTTAACACATTAAAATTTAAAACATAACTATTATTATTATTCTTGTTTTATACTTATTATGTGATGGTACACAGTGATCACATTGGAGTAAGAAGACCATTTTATCTACACTACTTTGATCGTAACTTCGAGCGAAATCAGATGTATAAATATATTTATCATTAATCAATAAAACACGAGGTTCTTTGAAACAGAAGGGTATATTATATAAGACAAAAAACACAAATTTGAGAGGTACCAAGTTTTCGCACGCAAAACGTATTGATATCGGTACCCTGCAAAAACAAAAATATTCGCCTTCAAAAGTAGTGAAATGTATGTAAGGACCAAGCTTTTTAACAAAAATGAGAGAATGATTGATGTATATTTAGTGTGTAAGTTTCTCAAGTGCAGGGAGAAAGCCAGCCAAGTAGCCGAGCGGTCTAAGGCGTCATGACTGCGCAGTATGCAATACTTGGAAACTGGGAGGTTATGGGTTCGAATCCCGACATCGGCAGTTTGTCAATTATAAAAAAAAGGGGCGGTTGATTGACTAAACTGTCGGCGTATGGACAAGAACGAAGTAACCGGCTATGCTTGAGAAGGTTTTCTGCAGTTTCCTTCACGAACTCCAGATGAATATCGGCATAGTTCCTATCATAGTCGGCTGCAGCCGCATATCCTACCAATTCCTAGTCTACTCACAAATTCCTTCCACTCCACTCACATCCTAAAGCATCACAATGGACATTATGGTCGAAGTGTAGCTCGTCCAGGGCAGCCTTTACAATCTAAAATTTGCAGGGAGAAAAATATTCGGTTTTTAAACTTTTCTGGGTGGTTTCAGCCTAAGACCTATCTGTCTACCAAAAATTAACACTCTAGGACAACTAGTAGTACCCTTGGAATATACTGTAAGATGGTGGGGTCTCAAGTTACGGTTTAAATTTGAGCTTCATATATTTATGAGTTATCCCAGTTCCTGAGATACAGAGACCTAAAAACCGTCTCTAATACTTCCTGTAAACATAGTTCATGTTTAAACTTGGTCTGACGCGCTACCGTCCTACGTGATATAATTTTTCTCAAAAAACTTGTAATAAAAATAATAAAAGTTATAAAAATGGGTGAGACGCCAGTTAAAAGTTATATTTCTTTTGAATTTCTCAAAAAAATGTTTTTGAGAATCTATTCAAAAGTAAATATTCTAGTGGCAAGTAACTGTTTTTAGATGAAAGAATACTTATAAGGTATTATATGAATCAAACCAAGAAACTTCTTCACAAATACAATCTCAGAATATTATGGCATAATATTTTGTTTGAATCAATGTCTCTGTATTGCTTGTCTGAAGATAAAGAAAATTAGAATTGACCAACCATTAAACGATTTTTATTCGATCGTACTCTGAGATATTAATTTTCAGGTGTGTTTTGACACAAAATTATCCATCGTAATTTAGAAACGAATTCAAATAGAAAGTCAAGGAATCATATGTATTTATGGAACGTAAAACTTAAAAACGAAACCCTTAAAGTATATTAATGTTTTCCTATCTATTCGTTTCTAAAAGTTGAAAATCGCAACGAAAAAATCGTTTGGTTTTGGCTCTAAATATTTATAAATTAACACTATATCTCGGAATCCAATCCTATCCAAAACCAAACTGAAATCCAAAACCAAATTTTGATTTAAAATTGTTTTCATTGTTCTCGGAGTATTTGTACATCCGGTATATATAATATATACAAGAGTATAACAAATTTAGTCCCGACTTTAAAACAGTTGAAAATATTGATCACGGTCTACACGATAACTCAAAAACGAAAAGAGGTAGCTGGTTAAATTTGGTGTAGGTGTTAGAGGTAAAAAGTAACGTCAAGTTCGTGAATTGATAACATCAGATTTGAGATTCCCCCGCCAGTGGAGAAAATCCATTTTTAAAACGATAAGAGATAGCACAGTCTGCACACATTGGATCCATTGCGGAGTCCCATTGTGTCTGGTCTGTTTATCAGATTTTAAGTTTAGCCAAAGAGCAATCAGTAAGGTCTGACCATATTTTAAATAATTAAAATTCAAATCATATGAATATCATATTTTATTACTTTATTTGCTTTTAAGCTCATTGTGGCCAAACTTAAAATGTTGGTCCGACATTTCCATTCAACTTCCGATGACTGATAGTACGTATAGAAGTATATACATTATTTTTACCGATTCGTTATCTATCAAAATAGAACCGTTTCGATTTGCATAATTATTCGACGAATAGAAAACTTGGGTGGTCACTTTTGATTTATGAAATATTATATATATTAATATGTAAATTACCATGGTTGTTAACATTCAAAGCAACTGTGATAATAGAGGGAAGTTATAGTTGTTATGCAACAGATAAAAATGATGAACAAAATTATAATAATAATTTAATGATGAAGCGATACCGATGAAGTCCAACGATTTCATGTTTTGTATAAGCCCAAGTGTCTGTGCAGTTTATGATTATAGTCCCCAGATAGTTTAAAGTATTTTTTCATAGCCCAACCATACTTAACATAAACTTCATCATAATATAAAGAATATATAATTCATTTATAATGATATATCACTTTAGTTTCGCAAGTGTTTTTGAAGACATAAAATGGAGGAACAGAATAGAAGAGAAATGGATAATTTTCTAAGTATAAAACAAGTAAGAAGAAGAAGAAGACATTTTGATGATATAGTTAGCTAAAGTTATTAGGGTGTACTAAACTATATACATGAAAATTAAAGTTGTTGTCGACATTCGCTGCCATTTCAACTTTAGTAGTAAAGTTGTTCTTGTTGTTTCTGTGCTATGTTATTGGTGTTGTAGATGATGATAGTTCTAACCCTTATATCTCACTCTCAGGAGGTGATCAAAATGTTGATGGTGATGGTGATGGTGGATAATGAATCTGTTGGATAACGTACTGTTACATATATAGTTAAGTACATGAAACTTAAATAGTGAAAAGCTATGTCAAATATTATGGTAAACAGTACCTTCATTAATGTTATTTAAAAGATCTTTTGATAAATATAAAACAAATTCGAAAATACATTTTAAACGCCCGTAATTTTTATTATCGAGAAGCTTGTTAGTATCGTGTTTTGACGGTAGAAGTACAGTCGAAGCCGGATATAACAACATTGAAGGGATCACATAATTAGGACACTATATCGGATAGTTGTTATAAGCAATATACAATTGAAACTGGATATAACGGCATTGAAGCATAACTAAGGACGCTATATCCGATAGTTGGAATGGCACAGAGCGCGCAAGAGACGCGGGTGGGGTGGGGGGAAATGCGTAGCTAATAATAAGACAAAATAATTCTTCTTCTTTGCAGAAAAAAATATGACTGTTGCTCTTTTTAGCCGATAAATTTCCATAAAGGTTCGTCGCTTTAAGCGATATGTCGCTATATCCAATGTTGTTATAGGCGGTATATTAACGTAGGTGTTTATATAGGGATTCGGACGGGACCATGCCATGTAGTCGAAATAACCGATCCGACGTTGTAAACGAAGTCGGTATAGCCGGTTTTTAACTGCAAACAGTGCAGTTAAATTATTATGTAAATATTTCCTCCACTTCATTATTACAAATATTCGTCAATGTTAATAATTGCTATATATCCAAAGGAATGTATTTACAATCAGTATATAAAACATAACAAAACTATATAAACAGTATTATAAATACATCAACTGACAAGAACAATATTTTTAGAAGATATTTTTATACGATTCTCCCCAAACAGAATTCGAACAAAACAAAAAAAGGTTTTAACAAACGTTCAATACTATTATATAATCTCATTCTCAATAAAGAAAAAAAAACAGCTTTGATTTTGTCAAAACATAAAACATAGTTCTATGGATAGTTTTTGTTTTTTTTTAATTTTTTAAATATTATACTCTTTATTTATTTTTTACTTCCATACAAAGAAAAGGATTAATGTTTTTTTTTTGATCCTGTGTAACCTTGTAAGTCCTTTAGTTAATAAAGATTATAGTTTTGTTGGTGGTCCAATTTTTCAAAAGAAAAAAGATATAAAATTGATTTTGTAAAAAAAAAAAATGGTATCAATTCGTTTAAAAATAAACTTACCTTATATTTTCGCTAATCTCGATGTTAGAATTTACCTGCAAATTAAAAATAAAGTATTATTGTTAAAGGTATATTTTTGAGAACAAAACAATTATTAGCAATCTGTGCAAATTCTGCTTTCCGTGTTTTATTCGGATAAGGATAATCTTAATTCAAAAGGTGAAATTATGAGTTGAATTATGTAAGTTAGATAGATAAATAGGAATTTTTATGTGCCGACTAGGAATTGGTAGGATATGCGGCTGCAGCCGACTATGATAGGGACTATGCTGATATTCATCTGGAGTTCGTGAAGGAAATTACAGAAAACCTTCTCAAGCATAGCTCGTTACGTCGTTCTTGTCCATACGCCGATACTGCCCCTTTATTAACCGCCCCTTTTTTTTCCTTAATAATTGACAAACTGCCGATGTCGGGATTCGAACCCATAATCTCCCAGTTCCAAGTAGGCATAACGCCTCAGACATAACGCCTTAGACTTAGTAATTATATAAGTTAGTTCTAGTACCAGATGGAGAAAAATTGGTTCATTATAAATTTTATAGATGTTTTCGTAAGAATAAATTTAATTAAAATTTTATTATTAGTTCTATATTTTGAAATAAAATGAAAGGTTTTACTGTATTTTAGTGAGAAACTTTTGTAACCGTATAAATAATGAGACTAGCTCAAAATTTCTATGAAAATATCAACTAAATTTTAAAAGTACTAATGTAATGATTTTTATGATGGCATAAGACTTCGTTAGTAAGCATTTTAGCCAGGAACTGTTTTTAATAAAACCGAGATATTAATGGAAATTATTTGTCATTATTTATGGCCGCAGTCTGAAGGGACTAAGAATTCAGTCTTTTTAGTATTATGGATAATCCGGTCCTGAGTGCAACGGTTGTTTTAAATCACCTTTTTTTTAATTTAAAATGACATATTTAAATGAAAAATAAAGAAAGACCATAAAAGAGATAAACCGAGGAGGCCATTTACCAAATCAGATAACACAGACCAAGTTGAAGCATAGACCCGTACCATTCTATGTTTTATAGGAATGATTAGAGACAATTTTTAGGGCTCTGTATCTTAGGAACCAAAAATAGCTATGAAGCTCAAGTAAAATGTATAAAATCATTTGCATATTTTTGATAAATAACTTTATCCTCATTAAATACATACCAAGGAAAATCTCTCGCAATAAATTTATACCAATCGTTTTTTTTATTTTTATTAAACAACTTACATAGATTTCACAACTTTAGTTATTAGTAGACCTAACAGTTTTGTGTGGGCCCCTTTCAACATTTTTATTTTTGGTTGGATACTTTTAAATAATATACTTTCCTTCAAGTTCAAATGGCATCTTAAATAAAACATTATAAATTTAAAATGACATTGTAAGTTATATAATTTATAACCCTTTACAATGGTCGAACACTAAAAATACTTCTTTTCGTTTTACCATAACATTTCCAATTCTATGACATCATGAATTCAGAATAAAATGGATTGAATCTTAAATGGGAGTTAATTCAATACTACAAGCGACCGTACAATTAATATTGAAATAATTTAGAAATAGAAATCATATATAATTTAAATGTTATGTACAAATTTAAACAACTGCTAAATTTCATCAAGTGTAAATCTTTGACTTTTCAACTCTGTAAATGTAATAGTTATTATTACTTTACTTGGATATATATATATATATATATATATATATATATATATATATATATATATATATATTTAGACTGTATAATATGGTATAAATTCGTTGTCAACTTTTCAAACATGTCACGTGACCATCGGACCATGTCGCCCTAAAACTAAAAGTTCTCATACCACCTCTTATATAATGTATATGTAGAAAATTATGTTGTATTTGTAAAATGTTTATATGTGTATATACGATTTCAGTCGATTTGCCTTTCAAAAAACACTTAGAACTTTTCCATATTATCGTTACGATGTCGAAATAACATTACGATAACTATATTTATATATATATATATATATATATATATATATATATTATATAAAGTAAACAAACTTTCTTCTTTCTATATATATATATATTGATTGTACAAGAGAGAGTTTGTGGAAAAAAAATTATGAGAAACTTTTTATTACGACGTACCTACTGAGTGTTCAATGTACGAAGTTGTAAACGTGGTATAGAGATTGGCCCATAAATTTATGAAACTTTTGTTAATTTAGGCTGTGCATCTATCTTTTCACATGCAGCGATAAATCATTTTCTTTAGATAGATATGTAGATAGATAGATAGGGGTTTAAAAAAATCTACACATCGTCCTTATGGTCCATAGATAGAGGTAGATTGTAAAGGCTGCCCTGGGCGGGCTACACTTCGACCATAATGTCCATTGTGATGCCTTAGGATGTGAGGATGTGAGTGGAGTGGAAGGAATTTGTGAGTAGGCTAGGAATTGGTAGGATATGCGGCTGCAGCCGACTATGATAGGAACTATACCGATATTCATCTGGAGTTCGTGAAGGAAACTGCAGCAAACCTTCAAGGATAGCCGGTTACTTCGTCAAGCATAGCCGGTTACTCCGTTCTTGTTCGTTCTTGCCGACAGTTTAGTCAATCAACCGCTCCTTTTTTTTTTATAAAATTGACAAACTGTCGATGTCGGGATTCGAACCCATAACCTATGGTCCATTGTGCTCCCCGTTCTACTTCAGTCTGACGAGATTCACTTCTTCCATATCTTGACAATAGCCAAAAACTGATCAGGACCTCCTAAAGATAAGGTGGCTGGATGATTCTTCCTTCTCACCACACAATCTGCACATGATGGATCCGTTATGGAGTCCTTTTGTATGCAGATACTTCCGCATTGGACAATGCCCAGTGATGAATCCGGTATCCTTCCGCAGCTGTATCCTGTTCAGGTTCAGTGCATCGAGGGACAGCCTCTTGAATGTACTCCGAAGCAGTATTTTCCCGAGCTTTTACTGCGGTATATTTTCCCAGTGATCACGGTGTTAAGCATTCATCCAATTCAACATTTTCTTTAGTCAGTTTTTTATCTTTTGATTTCGTATACTGCTAATATCAAAAATAAATAAACTTTCTGTCTGAGTAAAACTTTGAAGAAAATGATTACGAAATTTCTATTCTGGGGCAGATGACGCTTTTTTAACTGCAACAGTGTGGATTAACTTGGATAACTACTAAATTCCCATAGGTTGAAAAGTCTAGTCACGAGGCACGAGGCGAGGCGAGGTTTGGTGTGCACGAGGCGAGGTTGTGATAACCGATTTCTGCGAATTTTTTTTTTTTGAAAGGATATACTTATTTATAATGAGAAAATAAAACAAGTTTTTTAAAAACCGCCTTCAAAAAAATTAAAAAAAAAAACCACAAACTCCAAAAAAAAAAATTTTTACAAGAAAAAACCAAAAGGCTTGTAAAAAAATTGAAAATGTGTTATGAAAAAGTGCACTAAAAATTAAAAAAAAAAAACGGATAAAAAAAATGTGTTATAAAAAAATGCACGAAAAATTAGTAGGTCGGTTAGTAGGTCTACCCATATTTAGACAAATAAAATAAGTTATAGAACTTCAAAGTCACTAAAAAGCGAGAAATAAAACCTATTTTGACAAAATGGAAACCCGACTTCAAAAATCAAATGTTCTAAAACAAAAAATGCACTAAAAAGTAAAAAAATAATTGCATTCTTGTGCCAATTTTTTTGTTATATGAATTTCTCTATGCTGACACCGACTCCAAAAATAACAATAATTGTACATATATATTTACAAATTTTTGCTTAGGTGAACTAAACGTGGCACAAGAATATGCAATTATTTTTTTACTTTTTAGTGCATTTTTGTTTTAGAATATTTGATTTTTGAAGTCGGGTGTCCATTTTGTCAAAATAGGTTTTATTTAACCTAGTATATCCTATGTAATACAGTTTATGTAAAAATCGTTTGTAAATTCTTTATAAAGAAAATATAGTTTAGAGTTTGTCTACATCAAGATTAATTTAAATATTTCCTAAAGAATGTGATTATTTGTTTCTTAGTTCGTCTAGGTTTCCTGGAACGATTTTAAAATTGTCGGGTCTTTTTATCTATATATAAAAGGTAATGTCGTCTAACAAGGCACGCCTCCTAATAAAGTCCAGTTATGAAAAGTCTTTATTGTAATTGTTGAATTTGTAAGATGATAAATGATTATATTAGAATCATTAATATTTATAATACATTTAATAAATTAGAAGACAAGTTTAAAGATATAAATTATCTTTATTGCAAATATTGAATGAATGTCAGAATGTATTTGTTACTAGTTACCAAGGTAAGGAACTAAAAACATTACCGTGGTATCAAAGGGTGTATGTAGTTGAATACACAAAGATGTCTAATAAATTAAAATATATTTTTGTTGCGACTCCGCTACATACGACCATCATACCAGTGTAATGTATTTGTTCCTTACCTTGGTAACTAATAACAAAAAAATTACCGTGGTATCAAAGGGTGTATGTAGTAGAATATACAAAGATGTCTAATAAATTAAAATATATTTTTGTTGCAACTCCGCTACAAATTAATTCGACATATCCAACATGTAAGCAGAAATATCAGTAGACAAAAATGCAGGAACACTTTTTGTCAAATGCGTTTTTAATGTGTCAATAAGATACTCTATTTATAACATTGATTCATCACTTTTTTGAAATTTTTGGTGAATAATGTGGTGTTTTTTGTTTGTTTTACTATTGGATCGTAGTATTTAAGCTTTTCATCATTGGTACATTGGTAGCATTGGATTGTTATTTATTTCTTTCATCATTTGTTTTTCAACTGCATTTTTGCATAATAAGGCCCACTTGGTTGTACCCTAAAAAAGGTCTAGCCTTATTAAGAGTATTAAATTGAACTTTTTCCATAAATTTTCGCTTTAATAGCATGTTTTATAAATAATAAAAGGTCAGTTAAATTAAAGTAATCTTTGTTTACTCCATGCAAACAAAAACAGTTGTTTCTAGCCAATTTAGATCATTCTGTGACCAAAGTTCAAAATTTTTTTCTAAGACACCAAATAAGGCCCAGGGTGTGTTATTATTAAAAAGAAAATATTTATTAAAATATTTAGTAAAAAATGAGTAAATAGTAACAGAGAAATGAAAATATTCTAAAATATAATGATTAATTTTTTGTTTTAATGCAGTTTGTATTTGTAATAGATCTAACAAGGCCCAGCCTATTTTCGGCTGAATTGTTGTGCGAAATACATGCAAGTATTAAACAAGAAAATATTTGTTTTAATGACTGTGTAAAGAATAATATTATAGATATACTTCAATTATTTATTTGTCAAAATTTTATAATGGACCTCGCCTCGCCTCGCTTTTTTAAATATCAACCTCGCCTCGCCTCGGCCTCGGCCGAGGTAGAATGTTGGCTAGCCTCGCCTCGCCTCGGTTGGGTTAGCTATCATCCTCACCTCGCCTCGGCCGAGATCTAATCACAATTCTTTGTTTTTAACTCAGTCATAGAATTATCGGACGAAAAGATTTGTAAATGGGCAGACAATATATCATTAAAGGTTATAATTACACTATTTCCAAAAATATGTATTAGAAATTTTGCAAACACCCAAATAATGTCTATAATTTTTCTATATTCAAACCCAAATAATGTCTAATATTATATTTTCTACATATGTGTGTAAAAAAATATTAGCAGTACATCCTTGATAAAGTATATTATATAAGGTATTCCAAAATTTCCGCAATTAGTTGTTAAGTTTCGTACTTAACACTCAATATATCTGTATAATCGTATCAAAGAATATTTTAAAATATTATTTACCACAGTGTCTAATTTATTAAAATAGTTGTTACAAGTTTAAATATTAAAAAGTATATTTTCTATGTTAAAAATATGATTTTAGTTCAATCCTTGATACCTTTTTTAAAAGCAAACAATAGGCAAATATCAAAGATTAAGAGCTTTATGTAATATCAACTCTCACGCATGAATTGATTTTGTTTACTGATTTTTATAAATATCCAATATTATAAGACAAAATTCATTACATATAATTTTCCCCACATCACACTGTACACAAAATAAAATATGTATGTGCAGGAATGTACATTTTATGAAATTAATTAATTAAAGACATCGGGACTTTTAAATTAAAAAGTTTCTCATTAGTTGTTACCATTTTCATTTTGATAAATGGCATTATTGTTGTTAATGTGATTGATTCACATGACTGCAACCAACGTGCGTAGACTTATGGTTGTTGAAATATGTTGAAAAAAAGAGATAATTAAAAGTAATCTAATTGAAATTGTATTTTCAAAAAAAATTCGACGCGTAGCTAGGATCTATGTAGATGAAATGAAGCACATTTTCGGATAGAAATAAATCACAATGGCTCCATTCAGAAAAAATTTACGACTAGTAAGCGATTAATTATCGATCAGTAATCATAACTTACTCGACTGAAGCTATAATAAATATAAACAATGCAAAAAATTGTTTAATGACTTTATATTTTTTTTAAATACGAAAATTCAATTTGATATTTGCACTAATAAGTTTTGTGTTTAATCTATCTAACACAAAATAATAAATACGTAACAGGAGACTTTAAATAAATAGTATAACTATAAATATGGTATTTTATGCGAAAGGGTCATATAACGATGCATCATCATGTTATTTATTCCTAGTAGATTTGTTTTACCAATATTTCACTAATCGCTTTGGGAATTTGTTATAAACATTAAAAGGTCAATTGAATTTAATACTAGTAGTCAACACTATCAAATGTCAATTGATTGAGTTGTTACTACTAAAGCAATGAATTTAATTATTATTTTATTTATTAGGGTTCCGTGAATTAGTTGTTTTTTTTTTGTTAATATTTCATGTCTGGTGTACGATGTTTAATTTGAAAAAATTTCTCATATAATATGACATGAAGGAGCTACGAACCTAAGCGAATATTTCCTGAGGAACGAATAATAATCAATTTGAAATTAATTTACCTTGGCAAAACTTTTAAACGTCATTAATTTCACATAAAAATCGTAAATATTTCTTTCTGTATTAGAAATTGGATTCATCATGTTAAATTTTATTATTTTATCAATATTAAGAGAGATATTTCATATTTTGTGTTTCGCTCCCCTTCTACCATCCCCCCCCCCTGACCATCGATGCGGCTTTTAGCCTAGTCTCCGCGTCCTTTACATAGTACGAAAAACCTCACCCATATAGCATATATAGAGAAGTAAAGAAGGTACTTTTCCCATTTTCGGGGAGAAAATATATGTATATATATATATATATATATATATATATATATATATATATATATATAGTTTATTTCATAATATATATATATATATATATATTATATTATATATATATATATATATATATATTATATTATATATATATATATATATATATATATATATATATATATATATGTGGAGTTCACTTAGATAGAAATATTGTTTGCAGGCAGCCATTTTCAAAAGAGAATATTAATTATTCGGACATAGGGTCTCATAGATGGACATGGATTTAGTTCAAATAATATTTCTATAAAAATATGTATTTTTAAGAAAACGTTAAATAAACCAATAGATATTGTTGAGTTTATATTTAGTGTATGTTCTTTCTTTCCAAAACGATCAGTGCCGAAAGTTCATTTTTAACATTTATTCTTTAATAAATATTACATAAACCACTTTGAGATAGGTACCACCATGATTAATATTAGACCTTATACTATATGAGACATTTTTAGATATCAAACATCGCATATTATTAATTTGAAATAAACTTGATTTATCAACAAAAGTAAAAAAATCTAAACTTATGGATACACATAAGACTATATAGTATATATAAGACTAGAAATTAAAAAACTATATTTCAGCTGAAATATTTTTAGTTTAAAGATAGGTGCATCATGGGAAAGGTTTAATCCGTAATATCTCAAATCAAACTTTATTTATTTAGTATTTATTTTTGATTAATTCTTATCAAAACAAAACAAAAAAAAGATGAAAAATTATACCATATTTAAATAAATAACATAACAGAATAAATAATATATAAAATAAATAATTATCGGGCACATGCCTTGTAGGTTTCTTACTCAATACAAAAGAATTACCTGAGATATAAGAAAAAATAGTATTGCACCTGGGTCTTTTTTTCTTCAATAAAACAAAATGATTTTTATACCTTTACAATATTCTTAAAATAGTTTAACTGAATGTTAAATTTATTTACGTCTTGTCATAGATAATAAATGAGACACATTATGATTATAAGACTTTTTTTTATTGCAGATTCCTATATAAAACAATATCGACGTTTGTCGGTGAAATAATCCGATTTAACTGTGAAAAAACTCGGTGTTTTTGTAATATATAAACATGAAACAGTACAATTTGGAATGAAAATTCGAATCAATTACTTTTAAGTTCCTTGATCCAGCTAGTTCCGAGTGGTCGAGCTGTTAAAGGCGTTCTGCTCGGACCTGGGAGATTGCTGGTTCAACTTCCCAACGGTTGCAGTTTGTCAATTAAATTAAATTATAAAAATTATTTAATTAATTAATGTGGCGGTGTTAATTGACTAAACTGTTGGCGTATGGACAGAAGGAAAGTACCCGGTTATATGGCGTAAACTGTAAAAGTTCCTGATTTGAGGCTATATTCTAGAGTTTCTGAAGTAAATTCTACTTATCAAATTTTTTTCCATATTTGACACGATTGAGCCCCAATTTTAGTATGATTTGAATTAAGTATATTATGTGACGTGCTTTCTTTATTTAAAAGGCTCAGTTTATATGTAGCAAAATCAGTCCAGGAGAGATGGAGCTTCTGGAACGATTTTGATGAAACTGTTTTTATGCAAAAACATATGATTACACTTAAAAACTGATATGTATTTTATCTTGCTACTAGAAATATGGGGAAAGTGTCGATAAATATATAAAGTAGTGGAAGCGGTGGGAAAGTACTCGAGATTTTTAATTTTAAAATAACAGAAGTCGAGGGAAAATATAACAATAAAACACCATCGAAGACACAAGTATAAGCTAGTTCTTTATAAGAAAATTCGCTTAGTCGTAACTCCTACGTAACGGTTTCATAATAACATACATAAAACAATATATATATTTTTCAATTGAATAAACTTCGAAATAATATTGCACTTTAAATGATATAAAATTCCATAACATAATTGCAAAGGATCTTGTTTCCTACAATATTATATGTATGGGTAGGAGGATTACATTGAAAAATAACCAGGTGTACTATTGTCATCAGATTTGACATATAATTGATTTAACAGTTTGTGACAGAAGAGATTTGTGTATAAAAAAAAAAAGAAGCATAAAAGCTAACAACCAAGCAACCAACCAATAACTGACTGACTGCTTTGATGATAATACCTATACTGATGATGATACATCACATGAGATGTGAAGTTTGTTGCACATAATATTTAACTGTTTGTTATTTATTAAAATCTTTAAAATTGCATTTAGGCTTAGCAATAATATATCAGCAGGAGATGATATACAGGAAACATTAAAAAAAATATATAAAAATACGATACATAAAAATCACCATCACCTTTCTAGGTATTTAGAATTTGTAATATATTATTATGTCAGTTAAGTGTGAAGGATGCGTTTTGCGTTTGCGCGGAGCAGAAAAAATTTAAAGCATAAAATCAAAAATATAAGAAAATATTTTTCTACGAATATTTACTACATGACTAGTGAAAATAACAACTAACTGAGTTAATTGTTCTGGATCCAGTAGAGGAATTTATGAAAAAAAGTTTCAAACCAAAGTTGTTTGTTTTTTAAAAAGGGACATTATTTGTTTTAAATTTTTGTACCATCTCGGTTTCATAGATAAGCAGTTTTACATTTCAAATTTTGCCCATATTCCTAGAACATTTGTTTGTATATTATAAATACGTATTTCGACTACAATGTAGTCATCATCAGTATGAATTAGCTAATCGTAACTATCTCTGAATCCATATCTCAGAGATAGTTACGATTAGCTAATTCATACTGATGATGACTACATTGTAATCGAAATACCTATTTATAAAATACAAACAAATGTTCTAGGAATAGGGGCAAAATTTGAAATATAATTTCAAAAAACCTAGAGTTCTCTTTGATTATTTCAATAATCTTTATAAGCAGTTTTGCCCATTTTGCCCAAACATGATCCGATTTTAAATACACATACACATACATTTTAGCTCGCTATCTCTGTACGTTTTTGAGTTATCGTGTTCACAGACGGACAGCCATTACTCTTGTTAAAATTGCTTTTATTCGATTTACTCTTGTTAACATCACTATTATTAAAATTACTATTATATTGTCTCAGGATATGTTATTCGTTGCTAATAGGGAATATGCATGAAAATTTTTTTTCACATTTATTTTCAGAATATGAAAATACTGTTAATACTGAAATAAAATTTTAAAACGAAATTAAAATCCGACAAATATCAAGCAAGCTATAAGCTTTTAAAGATTATTATCTGTCTCTTTCTTGCAAAAATACTAAAAACGGAGTTTTACATGTATTTTAAATGGTGAAAGTGTAATATGACGTCACATAACATATCAAGAGGGCTATCACCCTCTTTGTCTAATCGGGAATTTCAATCATTCATATCTCGCTTATTTTTAAAGTTATTTAAAAAGTAATTTTACCTTGATATTTATCAAGTAAACATGCTTCAATTCAAGTGAAAAAAAATGTTCATGCATATTCCCTATTTGGTGACAGTTTTACACACAACACACACACATTTTATACTATTCGGTTTTTTATTACTTACCAAAAAATAGTACTCAATATAATTCACACTTTTCAAATTTCCAAAAATTATGATAAGTTTATACACATGAAGATTACTCTTGATTCCTATCCATATATTAAAACCGAGAAAGTCTATTCGATGTTTGGTATCATTTATTATTTTTACCGACAACATAAAGATTTGGTATATGAACAAACGACAAAAAAAAAATCACCAAAAACATATAAATGAACATAAAAATATAATAAATTAGTATACAAAAGATATGGAAAAAGAATTACCACCTTTTGATATTAAAAATAAACTTAGTAAGCACCTTTCTTCGGTTGGTATAGATATTACAAAAGACTATCAAAGATTATAAATTAAAATATTTAGTGACTTGCGACACGTGAATATATGTCAGTATTTGGCAATAATTTTTCATAAATATTTGTATGTGTATATGTTTAAAATTCTTCGCCATCCCAGTTTTTTTTTTAAGGGAACATATCATATAGAAGATAGGTAACCATAAATTACATAATTCACATAAAATGGTAAAAACATCTGCTTCTGGCATTCCGCCGCTATATGATTTTTGTTGAGTACAAAAGATCTCAATAATAATAATAATGTGTTTCAGGTGTCATTTTAAAATGTTGACACTATTGTTTTGATTTTTATCGGAAAAAAATTTTTTATTTTCGTGGGGGGTTGAATGATAATAGATAAACGGACGTACGTACAATGAACATTAATGATATAAATCGCATTTTTAAGGTAAATGTAACACAAGGCTGTAATTTACAATTTGGCAAGGGTGAGTTGAGTCATATCATAAATATCCTACAAACTTGCGGAGATTTTAACTCATTTGGAGATATTTTAGGTAAAATTGTTGGGGCCCAGGTAACCTGAGTAATTTGTTGTTTTTTTTTTCCGAATCAAGGAGTGGCTACGACAAGCTCATCTCAATTACTGGGACTTAAGATAGGGCGCAGGGCATAAGATAGGCCAAGCTGAGCATAATTACAGGTAGGCCATTCGACTGTACTCGCGTGAAACTCACTAGAACACAGTTGAGAAGGTTGGTGTGACTCTTAATAGGACAATCAAAAATTGGTGTGACTCTTAATAGGACAATCCTGTAAAACAAAAACCTTTGCTCCAGGCAACAACGTAATTTTGACACAAACTTTTAAACGCGTCTTTTAAATGCATTTTATATTTAAATAGTACTACCCGCCGCGGCTTCGCCCGCAAAAATTTTGTAACGCCCTTATAACCAAGTAACATAATATTTTCTCCCGTCAAGGACTTGAAATACATTTGTTGTATGCACTACCACCTATTGGCAAAATTTTTGAAGTACTCATGTTGTGTATACTGCCATCTATGCATAGCATATTTAACACATTGGTTGCTTACTGCCATCTATCGAAAGGCGGAGGACTGTGTTTTATAATATATCACCTTCAACAAATATCATTATATTTTAGCCAATGTATACAAAAACTTGACAAATTATATACTAAAACCTTTCTCGAGAACCACTCTGAACCATCCATTGGTGAAAATAGCATGAAAATCGGTGCAGTATTTTTTGAGTAAATCGCGAACAGGCAGACAGACAGATGCGGCTACGGGACTTTATTTTATACTATGTAAGGATATATACAAGAATACAACCTTATCATGACAACACCCTTAAATTACTTGAAAAAAAAGTGTATTATAGAAATATAGTGTCTTAAATTGAAAATTCTACAACAATTTGGGGGCCATGTTGATCATCAGTCACTTGTCAACAATATACATAGATTGTGTCACCTGGTACGACGGACACTGACCTCCCAACATTTGTGTGTATAAACTAAATACCAAACATCACCTACCTCTACCTCTAACTCACACACTTCAAATGTGAGTACTGTGTCAAGCTGTGATAGTACCTCAAACAAAATTATTGCCAATCATCGGTAAAAATAATCTATCGATTTTCCTTCAAACACTGTTTTTTTTTTTATATTGATAATGGTACGGTACTCTGCGTAACTTTCTCAATTCCATTAATCAAATTATTCAGGAAATCATTAATTCAAAATATTTGATTTCTTATAGAGACTTTTTCATAGAATCCTCGTCAGCTCAAAAAAAAACTCATTTTAAATAGCAAAAATGTAAATTATTTACAACTTTTAAATGAGTAGTAAAACGAAAATAAAAATTTTTACAAGTGTTAAAAACCAACAAACGGTAGAAATAACTCTATAATAAGTTTCTATTAAAAAAACATTTTTAAAAACAAGCTTATTATAGTAAAACCAATTTTCTACAACTTTACTTCTTATGTATTTTTCGTTTTTTTCAATATTAAGAGAGATATACCAAATTTAGTATTTCCCCCTCCCTCTAAACCCCCTTTCTCCTTGACGATTCTAGTCATGCTTACCATAAAAATGCATTGTCATCGGAACTGAACCAACATGTAAAAATTCAATTCCGTAGGATAAGAGTAAGTGGTTCTAATCCAGCTTGCAAGATTTGACCCGAACATACATTGCAAGTTAAATATAAAAGCTTGTAAAAATGAAACGCTTTAATCAGTAATCAGTAAATTAAACCATTATATCATTATCACGTTATAAACATTAACCATTATGCCATTAAACCATTATCATGTTTTTCGGCCCGACACAATATTTTTTAAATGAAATTTGTCCTCTGTACGACAATTTCCTGAAGGACAAATTTCATATGAAAAATATTTTGTCGACCCGAAAAACGTGATTATCTCGGAAAATTATGAACTTTTTTTATTAAATTTGTGGTTATTTAAGACACAAAAAGGTATACTTCCACCAAGTTTCGTCAGAATAAAATTATTTTTGTGGAAATGAATAATAAAAAACGAAAAACACGTTTTTTCGAACATTTTGAGGTTATGTGAAAAATCATGCTGTCACCAAATTAGCAACGAATAATATATCCTGAGACAATATAAGAGTAATTTTAATAATAGTGATGTTAACAAGAGTAAATCGAATGAAAGCAATTTTAATAAGATTAATTTCAATAAAGTTTATTATATTTTAATATATTTTGTTTAATTTTTTCTTTATTTTTATTTTCTATTTCTAATTGTCAAAGAGTACGACTAGCTAATTTATACTGATGTGATTACTTTGTAGTCGAAATACGTATTTATAATACAAAAACTGATCTAAGTATTTAGGGCAAATTTGAAATTTTATCAATTTTCAAAAAAATTTTAGTAAAAAAGCGCAATTTTCTAAAAGCGTTGGTTTAACTATTGGTGTATGAAAAAAGCACAGAATATAAAAAGTATTATCATCTTCGTAGCAAATATTAAATTCAAGTGTCAAGTCAAATAAGACTGATAACCTGTAGAGAAGAAACAGTTCATGACCAACCCACCTGCTTACTTCCGTATACAAACACTTCCGTCAACCGTCGCCATTTTATTTTTCTCATTTTATGCTATAAATTTTGATAGATATGATAAATATACTTGCATTATACTTTTTTAAATATTTTATCATGTCATGTTTCAAATCATTCTTCAAATAAATACATAAGAGCTGCCGCCTGCTATTTTACAAGTTTTTATTTAACTTGTCTTGTATGTTTAGGTTAAATCTTGCTATACAAATTAAAATTAGAGCCCAAGCATAATTTTGCACACGTATATAAAAGCCACGTGACAATGCAATATAGCATATCTAGTAACGTTCTATATAGATGGAACTCGAAAATATTCGCTGAAATAGAAATTTAATGGAAGAGTCGATAAATATTTGAAGTAGTGGAAGCGTCGGGAAATTCAGTTTTTTAGTGAAAATGGAATGCATCCAAGAGGCTGTCTCTCGATGCACTAAATCTGAACAGGATAAAACTTCGAAGACTTATTAATTCATCACTGGAAATTTTCATATGCGAAAACACCTGCACACAATAGGACTCCACATTGGATCCAGTACGCACAGGCTGTGCGGCGAGGAGAAAGAAATATTCAACCACATTATCTTTAACTGCGAATCTCTCGATTACAGCTGATACAAGGTATTAGGTGCATCTCACCCCGAATATATAATTATGTCATAATAATAAAAATAGGCAAACCAGAAAAACCACACCATTTTAAGTAGTAAATAGAGTAAAGGGTACACCCTTTTCCTACCTAAATACGCTACGGATTCAACAGATTGAATATAATTTCCCTACACACGATAAAACCAACAAAAATATTATTCGTAATCGGTTGTAATCGATTATTCATTCATATCTGTCTTCAAAAGCTCAAATTTTTTAATTTGAGTTTGCAATTAGACAATTTATAAGGTCGCGGCAGCCAAAATGACCTACTTGTATGTGAAAACGAAGTGAAATTTACACCGCAGCGTCGGATTTAGGTACTGGGCCATATGGCCACCCATCGGCCTCCACAAAAATTAACTCTTCCCAAACTTTCTGAAACTTCTGCGGAATCAACAATAATTCAAAGTAAAAAATGTTTTATAATAAAATTCAACAATTTCGTAAAAAATTTTCTTTAATTTACTGTAACGGAATTTTTTTGTGATATACATTTTTTTTGTGATCGTTTACGAAATAAAATAGTTGCTCATTTTCATTACTTTTAGACTAAGATTTCATAGAAATGTTTTACCGGTAGTAATAACCATACGGTGAAGGATGTATATCATATTTTGCACAGAAAATGCACGTTTTTTTTTCTTTTCGTTATTTGAGATAAGATTGCCAGAAAAATTCTTTCTGAGCCAGATTTTGCTTTTGTTTTTTCTTACATATTTATTTTGCTTTCGAGGAAAAGCAAAATAAATAAATAAAGTTGTTATTGGAAATTTCACAGGGAAAAAAGTGATCAACCTTTGCTCCATTATTAAGATTAAAGACGAAGGACATGCCTTTTGAAATGCCATGAAAATCTATGTGTAGACGTAGTTGTTGAAAGTTTTCTGTGTATATGTAGGCATCCACAAAATGATTGCCCACAGGCCTCCACATCGGATAATCCGGCACTGTTTACACGCATATACTAATGGACACATTAGAATGTATAAAAACAAAGCCAAGGAATATATTTAGTTTTCTTTCAAATGTAAATTTTAATGAGGATTCCAAACACATTATTGTGACGACTACATGTATCTTAAATCAAAAACTAAATTAATAGAGTATGAAACAAATTACGTATGGAAAAATTCTTTAGAAAAATTACTATGAAAAAAAAAGAAACGTTGATTAATGATGTGTGTACATCTATACAAATTCTATTCAGTGCCATATAGTGATTACAACTATACCGCGTATTCAATTATCACGTTCATAAAACTTAAAAATTCGTCAATAAGTTGTTACGTAGAGCTAATTAGAAGCAAATTTTTCTAGAGGTAGAAATCATATAATGAATATCAAACCCGACCGAAATCTCACGAACAACAAGTTACCGTACTGTTCGTTTATCCTTGCTTGAACCAGACCAAGTGGCCGGCGTTATGTCTTAAAAATAAACAATTTTGACGTAAAATGAACGGTTATGCCACAATTTCAGCTCAAACATCTACTCCTGATTACAAAAGTATTTATGTGTATACCATTATAAACTACTTTGTATTAATATGCATTTTCTAATGCATAAAAGAGTAAAACAACCAGTTCACGCATTGATAATAAACTCAAAAGTATATACCGGGTATTTAAACAATTCAGCTAGTT
This sequence comes from Nineta flava, assembly GCA_963920215.1. NCBI lineage: Eukaryota > Metazoa > Arthropoda > Insecta > Neuroptera > Chrysopidae > Nineta > Nineta flava. The sequence continues at coordinate 67,155,728 of OY986044.1, forward strand.
GTTATTTTCACTTGTTTAAAAAGTTATTATTATTTGAAGGTGAGGAATTACAACGGCAACACCCAAAATAATGAATAATGATCAGTCAACACAACTCTTGCATATAGTACTTGCAGAACCGAAACGAACTGGTATTTGCCACCATATGCAACTGTAATATACGACAGCACATTGTATCGTAGATTTTATAGTATTCACTATTACATTATTTAATGTAAACACTAGATATGTTATACTAGATATGTTCAGTTAAACTGACTGTAATAATTAAGTTTATGATGCTGTATTTTATACTTAATTATGCGACACCCTATATATATATATATATACATATATATATATATATATATATATATATATATATATATATATATATATAATGTATAAAAATAATTATATTTAAATTGGTGTGACATTTGAAAAATCAACAGTGTATAGGATACTTTTTTTCTTCTTTGTCCTTTTAGTGTTTTACAAATAAGATCCTTGAAAAAAATATCCTATATAGATGATGTTGTGATGAGATGGTACCTATGACATAATAATCAACCAACATAACATCATCGCTGACTGCTATAATGAAATGAAATGAAAAAATGAAAAAGAAAAAACTCGTAACAGAAAGATTTAAATAGATAAACAAATGAAGATGGTGATTTTTTTTTTCCTATAAAACAAATACTTCATCTTCTCCAACAACTACGTTAGTAGTGCTGGATTTCATTGCATAATATAATGAACGTAGAGTTTACCTCTACCATAAAATTATGTGAAATGATACGCGAAATGTATTGAATATATGTTACTATATTTTATTATGAATATATAAATATTGTACAGACACGTACAAAAAAACGCTTCAAATGATTTCCATAAGATTTTCTATAATGTATCAATCTCAAAACCACAATACGGATTTCGCAAAAAATCATCATAACCACATTCCTATCCGCTTAGCCAAAAAATCAGGGGCCAATATTTGAAAGATTTGTGTCTCAGCTGTAATTTGACTTATACCTAAAAGATGGATTCTTTACAAAAGCAAAAATTACTGCCCCAGAAAAGGGTAGTTTAATTGTTAACAATTCTAGGTATTCGAATTGTTAACAATTCGCTTTCCTAGGAGCATTTAATCACAAATTATGAGAAGACTATTAATTTTATGCAAAAAATGTTTAAACAAAAGTTATTTATTTTAAAAAGAAGAAGATTTTTTGTTAACAAATTTTTTTTCTATCTCGTACGGTTTTTGAGATGTATATTTTCCCCTCTGGTGGGGGGGGAGCATGTCAATTTTTATATAAAAGCCATCTCTTAACTATGTTGAAAACTACAGTTGGGACATAAATCGTCTTACAAAAATTAAATATTTATAGAAGCCATCTGTTAATCACACAACAAACTATATCCGAGTTTTGAATCTCTCCGGTAGTGTTGTGCATTTTTATCACATTGTCGCTCGACAATTGTGCAACTACCTTAGACAACTCCCTTAAAGTTCAATTTGATTTTCACAATCTTTACAATAAACTAGTTATCGAAATATTTGAAAAAACAATATTTGGTATATCTTCTTAATATTGAAAAAATCGAAAAACACATAAGAATTAAAGTAGAAAATTAGTTTTACTATAAAGCTAGTTTTTAAAAATGTTTTTTTAATAGAAATGAGTGTCATTTTATTTAATAATTATAATGGATTTTCGTCAAATAAGGACCCATTCAATACACCATAAAATAGTTTTATATTTATCCTCCAATGTGTATCATTTTTTCTCTACCCGCATTGTGCATATTTATATGAATGTTATTATAAAAAAATTGTAATATTACTTACAATAACATAAATTGTATCCAGGAAATATAAATATTATTATGCTATACAACATATAAATGCTTTAGAGTTAAGTGCTATCAAATCCACCAGAGAATGAAGAACACCAAACCACTTGAGTATCTTCCGTCTTAATTATTTCTACATAATTATGTTTACTTTTTTTTTTAATTATTTTTCAAACATCTCTCTTTTTGTGTACTTCATCACTGAAAATATTTCATATTTATTTTTTTGTATTTAATTTGTTTTTTTTTTAATGTTTTTGTTCCAATTTTCTTCTCTCAATGCTTGAGTGTACAAATTGAGTGTACAAAATGAAAAAGGAGTGAAAAATATATAACTTATATGTATACGCAGGCCCGAACTTACAGATCCAGGGCACCTAGGCAGTTGGCATTTGCCCCCCCCCCCCATTTTTATATCATATTAAAAAATGGGGATTTTTCAAAAATGTATAGTTTTATAATAGTCAACTTGTTCAACGTTCTAGTGATGTACATTGCCTAAATCATTTCAAAATTTTCGTGTTTAAAACTTGCATTATTTTGATGCGTTATTAAATCTTCTCATTGGCCCAGTTCGCAATTGATACATTTTTTCATTATAATGTACTAATGATATTCCCGAAAAATCAACCCTGATTATCGGATTACGTCAAAACTTTAAACCTAAATGACTAAATGAAACAATTTGAATAAAAATTAAACCTGGGCGCAACCTTATAATAGTTAGATACATTATCTTTTTCACATTTTTAATTTGATATAACTATTGGTTTAACTTTAGCAGAGGTCATTATTAAATTTATGCTATGAAAAATCTCCAATAGGATTTTTAAGAGGTAAGCTCATTTTTTGTACTATATTTCATGTGTACGATTTTTACTAAATTTCAAGACACAACATTTTTATTTTACAAGAGTTACAAGAGTTATTGCTCTTGTATTCAATTTATTCAATTCCATTATTATACTGCTGTTACTTTTAAATTAATTGAAAAAAATTTATTTCAAAAATAGTATCAATATATTTGTTAAATCGGCAAGCCTTTGTATTACACGTAATAATATAATATAAGCTTAAAATAAATAAGCAACCTTAGTAATAGTTTGCACACAACTGACTGAATCCTTGTGTGTATTCATATAACACCAGGACAATTATTTGAGTGTAAAGGGGACAACGAATATTATATATAATTATTGAGATATGGATGTTAGCGACGAGACACTTCATATTGTAAAATTGGGGTTGTAAGAGAGATCTTATATATGTTATTTGAAGTAGTATTGGTTTGAGTGCTAGCACAGAACCACATAGTTATTGGTTTTTGCGTTTATTAATCAAAGAGTATATTTTATATATATATATATATATATATATATATATATATATATATATATATATATATCTATATATATATATATATGATTCGGTTATTAGAGGGTACCGTATTAGTTTTATAAAAATATTATTAAATGATATAACCAAGTCTTTGTGGTTAATTTTCATATGCATTTAACTGTGGTTTGTCTGATTACAAGCTATCGGGATAATAATTTTTTGTCTGTCACGTGAATGTTATACCACGCTATATACTTCGCTGCATTTGTGTTAATTCGATTACTATACACAGGGACGTTTATGGTCATGTAGATGCCCTTGGTCACACAAATTTTGAAGATTATTTTTAAATAGAACGTACAGGAATATTTGGTTTTAAAGAGGGACTTCAGAACCTTATTTTAACTTAACATTATGTCAATATTTTCCATTGATTGATCGATTCCGTGAAAAATTGAACAACTTTTGGACGAATTGATGCCAAAACATCAAATATATGATTGTAATCAATCCGACATGTTTTCAGATAGAGATATTCTGAAACTTTATATTGCCTGAAAATTCTGTAAATATTTACTATCAATTTTTCAAACACTGTATACATAAATTGTACTATACGTTGCCCCTTCTTTCACTTAAGGTTTCTCTTATATTTCTTCACTCACTGTTGAATCATTTCCCCTTTTACGTCACGTAAAATTTCAAACAGATACCTCGCTTAAGAAGTTTCACTTCATCAAATTATGTTTTATTATGAAATTTGCAAAAGTATAAAAATTAGTACAAAAATGTATAAAGGTTCATTTTTTAAATGATTTAGGCAATGCACATCACTAGAACGTTGAACAAGTTGAAAATTATCAAAAATTATACGATTTTTGAAAAAGTCCATTTTTGTATCCGATATAGGCAACAATTATTACACGTAATTATCCCCCTAATACAAATGAAAAATATAATTCCTTCCTTTCTCCTAGTCTAGGCTTGTCTCAAATTTCCCCTCTATTGAGTCATTTCCCATATAATGTAACAAAAATTTCAAACAGGTACGTCGCTAAAGATGTTTTCTTTGAAAATATATTATTTCTCAGTGTATACCTAATATCAGTTCTAACTTTCATAAGCCGTTGGTCTCACGCACTGGCAATGAACTCAGCATATACGGGATATTTAAACAATTGACTCAGTCAGTTAATTGTTTAAATAGCACTTGTAATTTTCAATTGTCAAGATATGATATTCCAGTTTTCCACAATTGAAAATAATTTCAAATTATATGTTCCATTTTGAAGAAAAAAAAACCTAAACTTGAACTCAAATTAATTGGGTGATTTATACTAGTGATGTCGCGAGAGACGAGACGAAAATTAGAATCCTGATTTTCGATAAATATTTGAGAGACAGACGACAGGTACTCTCATTCAATCTCTATAAATTTTTAATTTGTAAAAATGTTCTAATCACAAAACAGCAAATCATTTTGTGTGGTTATAATTTAATATTTTCTATAGTCTGAATTGTTTCAATTAAAATATAAAATTTAAATAAATTAGAAATAAGTTTCTATTAAAAAAACTTTTTTAAAAACAAGTTATTTATTTTACTATACTATTATTGCTATTATTACTATACTATTTATTTTACTATACTATTATACTATTATTATGTTATTTTATTTTACTATAAAACTAATTTTCTACAACTTTACATCTTATGTGTCTTTCGATTTTTTCAATATTAAGAGAGATATACCAAATTTTGTGTTTCCCCCTTCCTCTAAGCCACCCTTTCCCCTTGTCGATTCTTGTCATGCTTACCATAAAAATGCATTGTCATCGTAACTGAACCAACATGTAAAAATTTATCTCCGTAGGATAAGATGAAGTTGTTCTAAATCAGCTTGCAAAATTTGACCCGAACATAAATACATACATACATACACATATACATATATACATTGCACGTTAAATAAAAGCATGTAAAATATGCACTTTATATGAATATAAAACAATTTTACTTAAGTACAAAAAATGATTTTCTCTTTAAATTGTTTTAATTTTCAAGAAAATCTTCAACTGTAAACACGAGACGAGACGAAACGACAGAAAACAAGTCAATAGACATGCTACTCTCGCCACGTCTCGTCTTGCGGCATCACTAATTCATACGATACGACGCCATCCTGTATGATATAAATAACTAAACTGTTTTCTACGAATCATACATATAAATATATTTATTTTTTCTGTTTTTGACACTATTTTAATTAATTAACACATAGTAGCTGTATTTTATTTATTTGTATGCCATGTTTGTTATGGGGTCGTTTATTTATTTTGTTATATATAAATTATTTATGTATAACTTTGTTTGTGATTATGTCTATATGTATTTTTTATAAATTATTTGCATTTTATGGTTTGATTAATATTTTGTTTTGTCAATCACTGTGACAAATTATTTTGAAAAATATTCATTGGAATAAAATTTAAAACAAAATATATAAGTATATGCGTTTGAAATTCTTCACTAATACAGTTTATTACCCAGTGCTGGATTAAGGCAGCGCGGTACCAAATTCCATTAAGGGGCCCTTGCTTTACCTTAGGTTTTTAAATTTAGGGTGAGTAATAATACAAAATGTTACAAATGAAATTTTCTGATAATATAAAGTGTATTTTTTGAAGTTTTTTTCCTACTATTTACGAAAAATGATGTTTAAAAAATGATATCCCCATTCGCACTGAAAACTATGAGCTCTTTTCAGCACATCTGACCTTTCGTTTCTTGAGATATCCCCAAAATCTCTTGCCTAATATTCTTCCAAGTTGTTCCAAGCTTAGCTTTTCATAGATCTAATAAGACGCAGCCTATTTTCGGCTAAATTCTTGTGTGAAGTACATAAATATTGAATAAGAAAATATTTATTTTAATGAATTTATAGAGAATAATATTGATACACTTTGATTTGACCATTGGTTTAACAAAGTTTTGTAATGGGCCTTATTGAAAGACCCAGTGACTAATAAGACCCACAATTGATGTTTTTAAAATAAACATTTTTGCATAGACACAAAATAAATTGTGATGATTTTTCTCAAATATCGGATACATAAATAATCAATGTTTATGAAATTTCTATTTATTTTTGTTTATTACGCCATTTTACGTTTTTATTTTCATTTTGCAAAAAAGTGGGCTTTATTAGGCACCAATATCTGACTTTGAACATATTTGATTATATTCGTCTTATCAAAACTAATTTTTCAAATTAGTAATTTAACAGTAAAACATAGCCCTACGGAAAAACGAAACAGTATAAAATTTGGTAAATTCATTTTGGTATTATAAACTAATATATATATTGATAAAACAAATAATCACACAAAAAGGGAAAACTTTTGAGAAAGTTCAGTGTGTTTATCATATGCCCTACAAACGTATGTACTATACGTGTATATATAGTAGTAGGTGATAAATTTGATAGATGGCAGTGAGAGTAAGGGTGGAAGCCATTCAGCCATTGCAATGTAGCCATTGGAGAGCATCGCGCCTGTCGCTTAGGCAACCATACTCACTGCCCGGATACTATATAGTATATACTCTACTACACGTGATGCCTGCCAAACGCACTGTTATAGTACGATAAAACTTAAAAACTTATAATACTCTCTCGGCCGTCATCAACATTATATTATGAACAGAATGACTACACACACAGAGGATCAAAATATATTTGTATGTTTTTATATAGGATGCATCTGAACAAAAGCGATAAATCTGGAAATCTTTACAGATCTTTTAAAATGAAAATTAAATGAGATCCAACGATAGTTTTACGATTTGGGAGTAATGGCAAACGTAAAGAACGATTGGTTATGTGGATTCGTTGAGAGAAAATCAATAGCAAAGTCCAAAGGACTCCCATGTCCTCATATAATTAACTATATAACTAACAATATATATAATTGTATGATTAACCCATTCACGAACTTGACCTTACATTTTAGCTTTAGAACACACACACTAAATTTCAGATCGTTATCTCTTTGCGTTTTTTGAGTTATCGTGTCCACAGACGGACGAACATGCGGAAATGACTGAATTCGGCAGAAGTTTTATGAACACCTATTCCAAACATTCATGTCTGCGATCAATATTTTCAAGCGTTACATAGTCGGGACTAAACTTAATATACCCTTGCATATTTACATATACCGGGTATAAAAATAGATGTCATTCATGCATATTTATGTAATATTTTTAAACTGTCTGAATTGAAAAATCAAATGTCGGAATCATTACCGGGCATTATCCCCTGCGGAAGCATCTAGGACACAATGGGACTCCATAACGGGTCCATTATATACAGATTGTGTGGCGAGGAGGAACAAACATCCAGCCACATAATCTTTGACTGCGAACCTCTGAGTTACAGTAGATACAGCATATTCGGTGTATCTCACCCCGAATACATGAACCTTTGGGAAGACCTGATAAGCAAGCTCCTGACTCTTGCCATCGTATGGGAGAAGCAAATATCGTCAGACTGAAGCAGAAGGGGAGCACAATGGACCATAAGATCGAAGTGCAATACTTTTTAGACCCCAAGAAGTATTTATCTACCTAGTCACACCAACCCCTTAGCCGCGTTAAGGAACTTCGTTCCAAAAAACATTTACTTTAATGCACGAATAATCCTTACTTGGATATTCGATATTTCGCTGTATTAATTAATAGTTACATTTTCTTGTGTCTTTTGATCACTTGATCATATCCTAGGACCAAGAAGTTTCTAAAAACGAAAAGCCCTCTAACGTCAATCTTTGAAATAGATACAGCCTATATATAAATTTTATTATATATATATATATATATATATATATATATATACAAATACATTCTCGTACGATACGATGATATTATTTTGCACTAATACTATAACTATAGTAACAAATACAAACGTGTAACGTTATATAACGATTATACGACTAGAGGATACGTAGAGGGCTCGACATATACACAGTGGCGACAACTTAACGTTTGTATGTATACCGTACGTTTAGCGTTCATCTTCGCATAGTAGATCTCCCACGAGTATCAGAGAGTACATATGTATACATTAAGCAATGTGTATGAGAAGGAGGTCTTATAGGTTTGATAAACAAGCATATTTTTCAAAACAGAGAACAATATTCATAACTGTTCGAATGGTTGGTGATAGGGAATATGCATGAAAATTTTTTTTCACTTGAATTGAAGCATGTTTACTTGACAAATATCAAGGTAAAATTACTTTTTAAATAACTTTAAAAGTAAGCGAGATATGAATGATTGAAATTCCCGATTAGACAAAGAGGGTGATAGCCCTCTTGATATGTTATGTGACGTCATAATACACTTTCACCATTTAAAATACACGTAAAACACCGTTTTTAGTATTTTTGCGAGAAAGAGACAGAAAATAATCTTTAAAAGCTTATAGCTTTCTTGATATTTGAAGGATTTTAATTTCGTTTTTAAATATTATTACAGTATTAACGGTATTTTCATATTCTGAAAATAAATGTGAAAAAAAATTTTCATGCATATTCCCTATTGTCTCATACAACACAACACAACAGTAACAAAACACATACAACACATACATAGGCACATACAACACAGCAGTAACAAAACAAACCTATAAGACCTCCTTCCCATACACATTGCTTAATGTATACATATGTACTCTCTCATACTCTTGGGAGATCTGCTATGCGATGATGTAAACTAAACGTACGGTATATAATTCTTTACTTTATATTATATGTATACTAACTGGTGGCACTGTTTTGTTGTATAGGTACTGAACATTGACTACTGTCTGAACTGAACGAACACTGCTGACTGTTTGTTGTTTGTGAATGAAAGTCGTTATATTCTCATTATTATACAAAAACAATTTTAATAATATTGCATATTTATAACTCATAAAAACTAATTCTTTAATAATTGAATATGTAAATGTTGTATTCTCTGTTTTCATTATTATTATCATTTTTATGCCAAATTATTTTATAGATTTTTGAGCAATCTAATTTTTTTTATTATATAATTGATATGCTTCTAAACAATTATTCCGCAAGTATTCGCAGAGTTTTCTTCGATCTATTTAGCCACAATTGTTTTTGTGATGAATTCAATGAAAATATAAATAGATTTTATGGTAATATATACTTTACACGGGGGGGCCCCCCTTGGACACAACACACATTGTAAAGGTCCTTGGGCACAGTGCAGGAGCCCTTGGACACACAGTGCATGGGTCCTTAAGCGCAGTGTTTTTTCAATAAGAGACTTCTGAATTTTATTTGCCCTTAAACATTCTCGCAATATTTCCCTTCGATTTTTCATGTGAAAAAATTGAACAATTTTTGGACGACTTGGAAGTATACTGCTTCCAACCGCCTGACCACCAACCGAATTCAGTAAATGTGCAATATATATATATATATATATATATACATATATATATATATATATATAATTCACATTGTTTGTTTATCCTTGCTTGAACCAGTCGAAATGGCCGAGCGGTCTAAGGCGAAGTATGCCTACTTAGAAACTTGGAGGTTATGGGTTCGAATCCCGACATCGGCAATTTGTCAATTAAGAAAAAAAGGAGCGGTTAATTAACTTAACTGTCGGCGTATGGACAAGAACGAAGTAACCGGCTATGCTTGAGAAGATTTTCTGCAGTTTCCTTTACGAACTCCAGATGAATATCGGCATAGTTCTTATCAGAGTCGAATGCAGCCGCACATCCTACCAATTCCTAGTCCATACACAAAAATTCCTTCCACTCCACTCACATCCTCACATCCTTAGGCATCACAATGGACCTTATGGTCAAAGTGTAGCCCGTTCAGGGCAGCCTCTACAATCTATCAATCTATCTATCTATGTACAGCGGTTCTCATAAAAGTATGGCAGTATAAACATTTTTCACTGTACCAGTCACAATACTATTATTTGAAGTAGTCATTAATGATGCAGTTAATTTATTTATATAAATTATTTGTTGACCAATTCACACCACCCCCGTGTTTATTTAAAAATGTATTTAATACAACCAACATTCATTTATAAATGTCCCCGGCTATAGTTGTCCTGTATAGTCAGTCCAATGATATATGTTTTTGTATATTAAATTACGTGTCTTAAACTATATAAACTAACTCTAACCTAACACTACAAACCTAATCTATACAAGTTTTACGAGTAGTTTGTAACACGCAAAAGTAAATTTGATTTGATACGCTCATGCAATCATTATAATCGCATAAATAATCATCGTATATATATATATATATATATATATATATATATATATATATATATATATATATATATATATATATATATATATATATATATATATATATATATATACAGTCAAACCTGGGTAAGTGAGAACTGGATAATTGAGAAAACTCTATAAGTGAGAGTAATAGCCAGGACCCGTCATTTTAAGCTCCCAAAACCTCTATTAGCGAGAAACAGAAACCTCTGTAAGAGAGAGTCGTTTTTCCTTCATGGACCTCCGTAAGTGAGACTGCTACTTATCTATACCTCTATAAAGGACAGTCGAGCTTTATTTATTTATATTATTTAGGAGGAACTATATACATATTTACTACATTCGTACTTGCTGTGACTTGTTATTGCTGCGTACCTCTATAAGAGAGAAACGCTACCCATGTACCTGCATTAGCGAGAAACTCGGGTTAGTGAGAAACCTCTATAAGCGAGAATGAGATTGTGCTTCCTTGAACTCTCGCTTATCCAGGTTTGACTGTATATATAATATATATAATATATATAATATATATAATATATATAATATATATAATATATATAATATATATAATATATATAATATATATAATATATATAATAAATATATATATATATATATATATATATATATATATATATATATATATATATATATTATATATATTATATATATTATATATATTATATATATTATATATATTATATATATTGTATATACATATATATATATATATATATATATATATATATATATATATATATATGTAAATTATATCATGATAATAGTCATTATTTTATTTTTGAATTCATTTAAAAAAAGTCGTCACGTAGGAGCTTCGTAGGAGCTACGTAGCTCCCCCAAAAACAAACAAAACCCACCAAAAACAAAAATGTGAAAGGAACCAAGTTATATCGCATACAAGAAGTGTTGATATACCAGCAAAAGCAGTGGAATCTATTTGAGAGCTAAGTTATTTAACAAAAGTAAGAAAATGATTGGTATAAATTTATTACGAAAGATTCTCCTTGGTATGTATTTAATAAGGATAAAGTTATTTATCAAAAGTAAGCAAATGATTGGTATAAATTTATTGTGTAAGTATATCAGATTTCAAATTTTATTTGATTTTACTTACGTTTTTCGATGAATCCAATATTAAGAGAGATATACTAAATTTGTGTTTCTCCTTCCCTCTCAGCCCATCTTTTTCCCTTTCCGAATTTGCCCCTGAACGAACTTAGTCTTTCAAATACCAAAAGCACCCCACATATCAAATTTCATTCTGATCGGATTAAAACTGGTCACTAGAATGGCTACAGACACTATTCTTACTGGTTTGAACTGTAAATTTTCGCCCTATTGGCCGATGGGGGCAAAAATTTCATCGTTCTATCCTAGTTTCTTTATAACACCGATACTACAAATGTTAAATTATACGAAAGCGCGTAAAATATTTAGTCACAGTAAAATTGTAGATTATTGGGCGCCTTTATTGATGTTTGGAAATATTCTAAAAATATATATAATCGACGACAGTGAAGTTATCTTACCGGGTAGAAGTCGCTCTTTATAGGTTAGCTCGAGCTCTTCCAGGCCCCAGCAGGGAGCCCCGCGCTCCTTTTTTCAAACGTACATTGAAAAAATATCTTTTTTTGCCACCGATTTTTCCAAATATTTCCTAAACGAAAAATAATTCAGGTGCACGGAACAGTGGATAATGTGCTTCTCGTCGAGCTCTATAACTTTTGATTGATTGTTTCTTCGACAGAATCCCCCCCTCCCCTCTTTGAGTTTTAAATTGAATCCGCCCCTGTTTTTGCATTTTTGACAATTTTTTTTTCGTATGTTTACAGACCTTCCGCATCGAATAGAAAAAACCACGGCCCGATGGTTCCATGGGAAGTGGAAGATTATAGTATTGATTACTGCATTAATCTCAAATAGATAAACATGATTTATTTTTGAGTACCCTCAACAATATTATTGCAGATTATAGTGGAAAGAAAATCAATGTTGTACAGTTTTTCAAAAAAAAAAAAAAAGCTTCGATTGTATCGTTGATTTTTCAACGAATTCCGTCTAATATAAATAATATTAACCTAATAATATATTTAACCCATATGTTTTAATTCACATATATGTACGATACGATAATAATAATTTCTTCCATACGGTTGTTGGATAATAAAATTGATATCAATATACACAAATCAAAAATAATTCATAAATTACTAACAAGAATATTACAAATGTGAAGTTAGCGTGTTTATTGTTATGTATATGTACATAGTACATATGGTAGTCATATTATCAAAGCCGCTTTATTGTAATATCACTAACGATATTGTAAAAAAACTAGTTAATATCCAATGATTACATAGGTAACAATATTATGGATGCATGTTTTTCGAATATTCCTAACAGAATCATCATTGAGCAACTTTTGACTTAAGCCTACATTTTTCTCTGTCTCTGCCGCTTTATAAAAATTAAAAATCTATGAAAAAGTGCACATTAAGTCTTAAGAACGCTCAATCCCAATAAATTATCAAAATATATAACAAAATATTTGTGTATACAAAATTTTTTTTGTTAAAAATCAATGCTTACGATTCTTAAGAGCGCAATATTTCGTTAACGGTTTCTCTAATCTAGAAATATGTTATCTGAATGTGTCGTCTAAGGAAATTTCTTCTATGGATTGACTTGAGTAGGATAGCAGAAACCTCGGATAGGTTTGGACTATTAAATTGACAATTGCTATTATAAAGCAACACCTTATTTTTTTGTAGAGACAATGGTTCATACCTATTCTAGGATCCGATAGGTGGCGCTGTATTCAAGTTAATAACAAATTATATAATTTGGTGGAGGGCCTGGGAAGCAAATAACATTTAAATTCTGATAGCGGAAGTCTCCACGGGTAACGCCGGAAAATTCAGTTAGTATATTCTAAAATATTTAGGCAACGTTCAGTTTAAAGCCTATGTGTGCTTCTCTCCTGTCTGTGGCATTGCAGCTCTCAAACGCATGAACCGATTTGAATAAGATTGTTTTTATTAAATAGCTGGTTTCCTTGCAGTGATTCTTAGCTATGTTTAACTATGTTTATGCGGTGATTCTTAGCTTAAATCGATTCAGTCGTTTGAAAATTATCAGCTCTTTTCCAAGAAGATGTATAGGCATATTATTAACATTATCATTTTACATATAAGTTTGGTGGAGGTAACGGGAAGTTCTTATTATGTTTCATATTATTGCGTTGGGGATTTTGTAAATTTTTAATTTTAGTTATTAATATAATTTAGCTACAGTTATTAAAATAAAAACTGGCATTGAAATGTACCTGCCATGTAATATGGAGCCATGTATGATTTGTCATAGGATATAAAGAATTGTTATAAAACAAATAATGTATGCCGGTATGGTTGGTACACATGACCACAAAAGTAGCGATAATTTTTCAAAAATGTATAATTGATTTGTGGTGTTTTATTCATTCGCTTTTCGAAAAAAAACGCTTCGAATAAAATTTGTTCATTATAAATATACAACAACAATTTTTATTCGAAACATTTTCCCAAAAACCAACCGAATAAGACATACATCAATTTTCACAAGAGACTTTGTCAAGACATACAACAAAATTTTGAAAAATGAGCGCTACTTTTATGGCCATGTGTACATACATAATGTGAAACAAATCATATTTAATAATTATTACACATTTATTTTGTTATATGACACCAATTTCTTTTACAATTAAATTACCACCTACATACAATACAATTCTTTATGAATTTTTTTGTAGAACAATTTGTAGAACAATTGGGGATTTTAATTTTAAAAGTTTCTTATTTTATTTACTATAAAAGTCAAATAGAATTTTTTTTTTAAATATCTTTTGATTTATTCGAATAATTTACATTTTCAAATTGAAATATCAGCGGCGATGAAACGGCGATGAAACAAGCTATACTACTTCTTGCACAATTAGTATTCTGTGAATAGTTATAAAAAACAAGTGAAAATTACAACTAGCAGAGTTAATTGCTTAAATATCCGGTGTATTCTGAATGTATGTAAAAAAGATTATAACAAAAGTTGTTTAATTTTAAAAAAAGAACATTTTTTGTCTTTTACATTTCTTACAGTTTAAAAGATGGGAGTTTTGCCCATTTCGCCCAAACATGGTCCGAGTTTGCTCATTCACGAACTTTACCTTACTTTTAAACTCTAGAACACACGAAAGGTTGAATAAAAGAGGGCTGCGCTTGACATAGTTGAAAAAATAACGTAAAGAACTTCGTTTCTGACGGGGGTCCCCCGACCGCACAATTTTTTTTCTTCTCTAAAATAAGAAAATGCAGTCGATCAACAACATAAAAATAACACATTTACTTTTCTCTATAAAATTTGCAAACAGGCGATGAACAAATTTATGAACAATTTTTTATTATTATAAAAAGTAATCATGGTATAAAATTTCTTTTTCCTTTAAAACTTACACTCTTACAGTTTTTTATGTGATTAAAAGATGGCTTCTCCAAACATTCAATTTTTGTGAGACGATTTATTTCTTAGCTGTAGTTTTTCACATAGTTAAAAGATGGATTTTATATAAAAATTGAATATTTATAGAAGCCATCTCTTAACCACATAATAAACTATAGTCGAGTTTAGAATCCGCCCGTATTGCTCTGCATTTATATCACATTGTCGCTAGTCTCGACAACTGTGCACCTAGCAAATACAGTAGAAGTTATTGACTGTGGATTAATTGTACAACCATCAAACAATAGTCCTCATGAAAAACTTATAAGATCTATTGAAATTAAGTTTTCGTGTGATGAAATAAATCATATTTCGAAATCAGTGACTACCTGTCAAAATGTAGCCTGACTAAAGCCGCCATATTAGTATATGACGTTATGAAAAACTTTCCCAGTAATCCAAGAAAATTATTTCATGAAGTTTTTTGTAGCATGTTCATTTCAGCGAAAAATCTAATAATCATACAATTCATACAATAAAGCATAAACAATCAAATTATATAGATAAATTCTAAAAGCTGACTATACGACTATACGAAATACAATAATAGAAAATATTTGTAAACGAACACAAAAGCTCAAAATGCAATGTAGAGTATTTATACTACTTTTTCCTTTTTCAAAAGCTATATTTATATATGTTGTCAAATCAAATTGTGTCCTCGGTGCATTTTGTTAATGTTTGAAATACCCGAATATATGAAAACAATTTTGGGTTTAAAATAAACTCTCACAAGACCTCTATATACAATCAAAGTAAAACATTTCATGGCAATTGAAGATCGGGTTGTCATGAAATGAGGACTCCTGTGACGCTTCACTAAGCCTAATGTATAACTTGGACTGTTGGTTTTCGAGAAAATGATTCACAGTATCATTAAAATTAGTTTCGTAAAATGTTCTAGTTACTACATTTCCATATGTACGCCTGCATGTCTGTCCGTCGATGACTCAAAAACAAAATTAATCAGCAAGCTGAAATGTGTCTTTTTTTTTAAATTTCAAGATTTTTGCCCAAGCAAAACAAAACAAGTTGAAAAAAGAACGAACTGGTATACTCTGAATTTATGCAAAAAAGTTTATAACGAAAGTTGTCTAAGTCTAAAAATCTTAAATTATTTCTATCATGATAAATTTTCCGGACCCAAAAAAAAAATCACAAAAGTGAAATCTTAAAATCAAGTTATCATACTGTGCATTTTTTTTAACAACTTTTTCATATTTACTAACAAATAGTACCAGTCGATCGAGACATATTGTTAAGATTGTTGTGAAGAAAATTCAATTTAATGACAGGTTCTTCAAAATTTGACAGCTCATTATTTCAATAATAAAGAATATCCTGTCAAAATTTGAAGTTGATCCTGCTTTTGAAGTTACGATTTGTTACAAGTTAAGTTTTATACAAGAAGTTACAAATAGAAATGCCAGTATTATGAAAACCTGTCATAATAATTATCAAAGTCTTATATACCTGGACCAAATTTCAAACTAATCCTGTTTTTGTTTTCTGAGATAATTACATTTGTAGATCGAAAAATGTTCTAAATCTAGTTTTATTTTTAGTTTTATTTATTTTTATCTAGTTTTATTTAGTTTTATCTTATCACCATGCAACTTTTTGAAATACATAAAAACATATTTTTAATTATTAAAACTCTGCGAAAAAATGAAATTTAGAATTTAATTTAACAATTTTTTTTTTTTACAAATATATATTTTTTTTTTTACAAAAATTAAATTATTTGAATCGATTTAATTGCTAAATTTTTACTAAGAGTTGGCAATGGATGAGATATCAATGCATTTAGTACAGGACAAACTCCCCACCCTTACTTACTCCTTCCAGTTTCACAACAACCTTAAGATCGAAAGCAGATCTTTTGTGCACAAAAGTTGGCCACCCCTGTTTCATATGTGCAGGTGATGATATATTGCAAACAACGACATAACATGTATATATATATATATATATATATATATATATATATATATATGGAGGTAAATTTCATTGAACATAAAGAGAGTAACGTAACGCAATAACTAACAAAAACATTTTAGATTGAAACAAAAAAAAAGTAACTAAAATTAATCACCCTTAAAACAAAAGCGACCCGCCTCTCAAAAACCAGTGTGAGCGTATCAAGTACTATAGAATAGGGTGTACAGGGGGTAACCAATAGGAAAACTCTTATGAAAACCCCAACGTAAAGTTGTAGCCCAATAATAATACTAACGTTAGTAGTACGATGATGCATGTGAGATCACATATAACACACATTAACCGGGCAGGCAATATATTGCACGGAATAACCAGCTTGCGTCGAGATTTCATTTACACATCAATATAGATATTTGAATATTATTATTTGCCTAATATTGTAATGAAATGCATTTTTAAACAAAATTGCAAATTTTTAGGGATTAATTATACTACAGACAAAATTTGCTTTATTCTGAAAAAAAAAAAAAGTATATTTAACTCCAGACACAAAAAAAGGAATGATATAAGATTGAATCCTATGCATGTCTATGTGTCTGTCAGGCTGTCTGTGGCTTCTTAGCTCTCAAACGCGTGGACCGATTTGAATTCGATTTTTTTTATTAGATAGCTGGTTTACTTGCGGTGGTTCATAGCTAAATTTGATAAAAATCTTGTAGGTCGTTTGAAGATTATCAGCTCCTTTCCCAGATGATGTGTAGGAAAGGTTGGTATTTTTATTAACATATAAATTTGGTGGAGGTAACGGGAAGTTCTTATTATGTTTTTATATTATTGCGTTTTTTTAAATTTTACACGCTTTGTAGATAGGGAATATAAGAATGTAATGAGTCCTTAAAACAGTAGAGATGCGAAAATTCGTTTCGTGAGGAGAGAAAATTTTATAAAGAAATATAAATGTAGCAAGTGAAAAATAACAACTAACTGAACTAATGGATTAAGCAACCGGAATATACTGATTTCATTAACAATGCGTGAAGTGTTTATTTTACTTCTTATATACACAAAAATGTATAAAGATGCAAAGTAGTGTATAAAGGTTCAAACAAAAGTTGTTTGAATTTAAAAAAAAAATGAACACGTCGTTAAATTTTTGTTACCCCTGGTGAGGGTAACCACGGTCCGATTTTCCTTATTTGCGAACTTGAACTTACTTTTAAGTTCTAGAACACATACCAAATTTACAAAAGAACACGAACTATTAGGTCATTTTATGAACACCTATACCATACATTTTTTTTCTCCGTTCAATATTTTCAACCGTTACACAGACGGGGCTAAACTTAATGTACCTTTGTATATATTATCTATATATACCGGGTATAAAAATTATTATTGTTCGGTATAGCATAATTTTTAAATCTTCAGTACAAGTAAGCAACCCGCAATACACTAAGCTAAGAAACATTAAAAATCATATTCACCATCTTCGCGCTAGAATTAATTGTTGTTTCCGATAATTTGCGGTTAATCTATTTAAACCTTATTATCTTTATTCGTGATGTTATTCAAAGTTTTCTCGGCAATACTATTTTGAAACACGCTGTGGGTCAGCAATTTCGAAGTATTTTTTCCAAAAAAAAATTGCAGAAAACACATACAAAAATGATACATTATTAAAATAGTGCTTCAAAAGCTTTTAATTGACTCCCCACACAATAATCAGCGCGCAGTTTGGGTCCGTGCCGTACATTTTTCAAGAAAACGCCCTTCACTGGATCCGAGACGTTTGGATTGCCGCTGACCGATGTATGATCGATGGCCCAGCTACGTAATCGCATTCGTACGGCACTAGACTCGGTTGTTTCCTTTTGACATGATATTTCCACTAATATGCGTTTTCTATAATTACGAGCATATTTACGAGTTATATGAGATGAAATCCTCAATTTTTGTAATTTTCGATTTAATAAGATCAAAAACAATATCCTAACTAAACGCGTTTTCACACTACACAAATTTATATCTTTATACAATTAAGCCAATTCGTAATGATTCACGCACATGCGCCTACACGGGTACGATGACGTAACAGGTAAAACAAATACAGCGCGACAGATACGTAAAAACATGATCTTTCTGTTAGAGGTTCAACCATTGTAAACGAATTATTACTCTCGAAATTATAAGCGATTGAAATCTGATGGTATTTTGTAACAAAAAATGTTCGATCGACCACCAGTTTGGGTAACTGCATATTACAACTATACTAAATTTTAAAAATTTACGTGAAATATTCTCTCACAAAAAGACACCGATATGATTACATAAGTATTTTGTTTTCTAAAGTACAGAACTCTAAAAAAAATGGACCTTAAACAATTTCAAAACCAATGGCTCAATTGTTAACATAAATATTGACTGTTATTCATCATTGAATAGTATTAATTAAGAAATAAATTTAATCGTTTACATAATTGATTTTATGAAAGAAAATTGAAAAGTGCTTTCTTTCTTTTATGATGAAGAAATAGACATTTAATATAATTATGTAACTACTATTGAATAAATGTTATATTAATTATGACGTAAAGGTCTTTAAAAATGATAATAATAATAATAATAAATAATAATAATAAAGTGAATGTTAGGACACAATGTTACTACCTAATAAGAGCTTCGAGAACGAGTCAAGCAAACAATCACTATATCTGTGTGTATATGTATGTATGTGTGTATGTATACATATGACTGGTCGTGTTGTATGCATACCCGGAGTCCGACAGAGTGCGCACCGCTCCGGGAACCAACCACTCCGGATCGATACCGGATTTGGCTTGGCCAGCTCCCTCTTCATCCCGCATCCAACAAACTAACCAACCAATGTATTATTATACTGTATTGGACACATTATTTATTTATGGGGATGCCCTCTACTCTACAAAGAGGTTTAATACCGTAGGCATTTTTTTTTTTATATATCCATGTAGTAAACAAAAATTATGTTTTTTCAGCATTTTTTCTATTTGTTTCTTGTACAAATAAAATTAAAAAACTATCAAATGAAAGATTTATTTTCATAGCAAAAAAACTAAATAAATAAACGAATATAATTGAAAATAATAACAAACATTTTATTTTATAAACAAAGTAGAAGAAAATAATAAAAAAAACTTTCATTTTGTATATCAAAAAAAGGGGTAGTAAAAACAAAAGTTTTAAAATTACATTGTACAGAAACCCAATATATCGGATTTAAAAAGATTTTTTATAATACAACACTCATCTTCTAATAACAATGTTTGCTTTAAAAAGTTGCAGGTGCTGCTCTCTATTAAAAATTATATAAACTATGAAGCCGTGGTTTAAATATAGATATTAATTTAGCAAAGAACCAAACCGTTTTAAATGTTCACTAACAACACGTAACGTTAAAGCAATGAACGCATAAAGTATATTATAAAACAGTTTCTGCATTACCGACAAAAGTACCTACTTTTGTCGGTAATACAGATTACGTACTTTGATTTCACCATTTGTATGTGCTGCTTTCTATGCAACAGTTTGGGGAAAGTTCGAAACTTTATGTAACTATCCAAATTTTAGACAGGACAAATACTTGCAAACGTGAGGCCACAAATACTTATGACTTGCGAAACTGGCCTATAACTTTTGAATTTTTTAAGGTAGTAGTCTGGTAACTTGGGTTAGAAAAATCGATTTTTTTCTCTTACTCATTTCAAAAAAAATATATTGAGAATACATGTAAAAATTATAGACCCAAATTCGAAATATTAATTTAGTTATAATGTATATTTGACTATTTGAGGGTGTCTCGTAATTGCAAGCTGAAGGTCACCGGACAGCTGCAAGCTCTATTGTTTCCGCGTACCCTTTATACCTGGTTAGACTGAGCATCTTTTACCTAACGCAAAAATTAAACTTGGAAATTACTATTTTGGCTATTTCAGACTTACGAACTTCTGAAAAGCGCCCCGATAAATGATACATGGTTAAAAAGAGAAAAAAAAATCCGTTCTAACTAAGCCATAGCCAACTATACTTCCTATTTAAAAAAACATAACTTTAGGTCATATCTCGAAAACCAATCTTTTTTCTTAAACTTTCCCGACGCCACTGGATTATACCAAAAAAAAGTGCCTTTAGAATGTAAAAATTATTTTCATCTAGCTTTACAAACAACCAAGATATTCACAATTGTTTAAAAGTCGAAAAATCGAACTTTTGCTTCTAACTCGCAAACAAAAGATGCTAGCAAATTTTTAGTGACACCAATGAATTATTCTCAAGAAAAGCGATCAAGAATGTGCCATCCATTATTTCCTATCTCTTATAGTTACCAAGTTACCCCATAAAACCATCGAAATTGACTCACTCTGTACACAAGCTATATAATCCCATTCAAGATTACTTGGAGTTCTAGTTTCTGCGGAATGGATCTTAAATTTTGAATATTTATCATGTCTGAGAAATATTTCCGATAAATATTTACAAAAATATTTCCGAGAGCATTTTTAAATTACCATTTTAAAGAAATTATTGCAGCCTTTGAAATATTAGAAATTCAACCGTAAAATCTGGACAAATAAATATGTTTTAGATTTAGTCATTGGTACAATACATCAGAGGTGGGCGCAGACGGGTCGCCGAGTCGAACGACTCGCCATAACCTGGGTGAGAGTAAATAAAAATGGTATGTTTTGAAGTAAGACGGAACGATGTTTCAATACATATTGTAACATCGTTCCGCCTTACTTCAAAACGTACCATTTTTATTTACTCTCACCCAGCTTATGGCGAGTCGTTCGACTCTGACGACCCGCCTGTGCCCACCTCTGCAATACATTGATACATCCATATATGTACTATAGTACGAGAGCCCACGACCATGATTTTTGTCTCATCACACCAAGGATAAAACCATATAGAATCAATAGTTTAGATGACTCTAAGCCCAAAAATGCGATTTTCAGAAATTATGCGTCTTGTGTCTGACCTGAGCGCATTTTCAAAAATGTCATAAAATTAATCCGACTAGTATCATAACAAAACGTCTGATTTACGGAATGTACTTAGATGATAGCCCCGAGGTACCGGAAACACGGTTTTCAGATAGAAATAGAAAAACATTACAAAAAAGAAAATGAGACAAAAAAATGTATACAAAGCACCGCGTCTAAAAATCATTTTTATATGTTAGAGTTAATTGATGCGAAATAACCAATTTTCAGACAAAAATCTATTTGCCGGACATTTTGATAGCATTTCAAAAATGTAATAAAATTTTATCGGTCGGTATTATCGCAAAACGTCTGAAAACTATCGACATGATAAAATGAGTTGCCCATATTTATAATAAACCGATATCAGACAAATTGAGTATTGCACGGCCCCTATCAGGCAATTTTTCGATAGTAAAAAAAAAAATCGTATTTATACGTATTCAAGTCTCCGCAATAAGTTGCACCCATCAAATTCTTCGATGTTGATTTAAAAAAGAGGTTACCAGCAACTGTCGAACTGAAGTTGAAGGACTTTTAAAATAAATTTTACAAAATAAAACAGGTATGAATTTATGAAACGTTTTTATAGTTTTTAACATTGTAGGCATGATTGAAAATGTCTGAAAACCGTATTCTAGTAATGACGGTTGCAATACAAAAGATTGGAAACAAATTTGAAGTTAATTGCTATGATACAAGTCGGCTAATTTTTATGACATTTTTGAAAATGCGCTAAGGTCAATACACAAAATGTCTGAAAACAGTATTTTTAGTAATAAAATCACAAACACTACGTACATTTCCAATATCAGATATATTGTGATAATACGACCTGGCTTCTTTTTTTTTCATTGCAGAAATCATCCCCCGCAAGATTACTGAAGGTTACTACGCCCCTAGTCGGGTCTACGGTCATCGAAACTATTGATTCTATATAGTTTTATCCTTGGTGCGATGGGACATGGTTTTGATCATGGCTTCTCGTACTACTACCCTATATGGACAATTTCTATAATTTAAAGAGGTGGACATGGATTGTTCTTCAGAGTAACTGTGCTATCCATAAACTGAGTGAGAGTATGCAAGAAAGGTATGTTTTGAAGTAAGACGGAAGTATAATATAAGTGAAAGCTGTCCTAATTACATATATGGGTATGTATATTGTAAAAATGTAAACATTGTAAACCATAAAAATATCTTAGATTTTAGAAGCCTGTATATACAGGGTGGCGCAAAATGAGAGTTATAGTTTGAGTATTTAATATCTTTTTTATTTTTATTTTTATTTAAATTTAATTATTTATTGTTTTTTACAATAGTTACAGTATGTAAATAAGAATATCTCTTTCCAACACATTTTCCATAAGTTTTCGCAACATTTCAGAGGTTATGGCCAAAATTTCAAATTTTATGTTATTTCATTGCAAATCTGGGTTTTTAGTTCGGATATGGTCACTGGCTTATTGACGTACACTCATAAAGTTAAATCCGGGAATTCGCTTCTGAACGATATTATAAGTTCGGCAAAGATGTCCCGTAATAGTGCCATTATGTCATTTACAGTATGGGCTGTGGCTCCTTCCTGTTAGAACCACAGTTGTGGATCGTTTTGCATAGCAGGTCTCAAAAATTTCAAACATTGCCGGATATTGAGCTAATGGTAACTGCGATGCCTGGTGTATTCTCAAAAAAATATGGACCAATGATCCTATCAGATGAAAGACCGCCATAAACAGTACACTTAAGTGGGTATAAATGTCGTTGGTGAACTGCTCTTGGATTCTCGGTAGCCCAGATCGCTCAGTTTTGCTTATTTACGAAACCGTTTAATTGAAAATGAGCTTATTATTAAATTGTGTTTTTTTACAAAATCAAATTCAATGGTTTTTGTTCGTTGCTCTATCGTGTATTGATTTATTATAATTTTCCCAAGTGTACTTTACAAAATTTTGAAGAAAAAAAATTGAAAAAAAAAAATTATTAAACATTCAAACCATAACGTTCATTTGGGGGGGACACTCTGTATACATAATATATGAGTACCTGCTGAATTCTCCGGTGTTGCCAGTGAACATTTGTTGTGTATATCAATTTGCTACATAAATATAGAATTTGTTAATAATTTGACTACACTGTAGTCAAGCCCAGCTCTGTGTAGACTGTAGAAGTGTAGAACTGTAGACGTAGAGCTATCGGATCCAGGTATAGTTATGAACCATCGTCTCGACAAAACAAATCTATTGTGTGAAACAATCGGTCAAGTCGTCCAGAGTCTGTCTGTCTGTTCATTTGTCTACCTGATTGCTTGTTCGGTCTGTCTGCCAGTCTTTAAATTTTACAATCAGTGTTGCCAGATCTCCCGTTTAACGGTAGATCTTTAATCTACCGTTTTTTAGAAATTTTTTAAATTAAAAAAATTTTTGAATTTGTGTCATTTTTTTTCAATTTTTTATAATAATTATTAATTTAAAATTTCTCAGTCGTACAAATACAAAATCAGTCATTACAGACCATTTTCCATTATTTTAAATAATGGAATTTGGTTCTGTAATTACTGATTTTGCCATGAATGTTTGCATTTTAGAAGGGAATATGGTTCTGTAATTACTTTAAGGTATTATTTTACAATGGGATTTTAAACAATAAGTAATGCAAAATGATATAAATACAAAGAATTATTTAATATTTGAAGAAAAAAAATTCTATAATATATTAAATACTAATGTAATATAATTTTAATTATTCTGAATAGAAGTATTTATTTCAAACTATTTAAATTGGAATTGTCACTTTTTGAATCTACCGCTTTATTATGGTGGACCTACCGCTTTTTAAGAATCAGGTCTGGCAATACTGTTTACAATATTCAGTAGGTACCATAGGGCATACGCCAAAGACTCATAGGACATAGAGCAAATAGAATAGATATAATTATTCAGTACCATAATGTCCATTTAAAAAATTTTATTTTTAAGTAAAAATTATGTTTGTTCTTCAATTTTTTGCGGGAATTGTTTATTGCTAAGGTGGGCGCAGACGGGTCGCCGGCGTCGAACGACTCTCCATAAGCTGGGTGAGAGTAAATAAAAATGGTATGTTTTGAAGTAAGACGGAACGATATTTCAACCTGCATTGAAACATCGTTCCGTCTTACTTCAAAACATACCATTTTTATTTACTCTTACCCAGCTTATGGAGAGTCGTTCGACTCCGGCGACCCGTCTGCGCCCACCTCTGATTTATTGATAGTTTATATCAGAGGTGGGCAGGAGATGACTCGGCCAAGCTCTGAGTGAGAGGTAGGGAAGAGAGATAGAGTTAATACAGGGTAACCTACCAATTATTAATATTTTCTTTTTTAATTAAAACATTTTCTGAAAAAAATATAATAATACCAAATCTTTTTTATGGTCACTATTATTATACAAAGTAAATAATACATGCAATCATTCAATACATACTCTGGAATTTTGGGCTGGTAATTAGGGTCATAAAATGTACCTTTTTAGTATATATCATATTTGTGTATGAATAAAATAAAAATATATAAAAAATATATATAAATCTTTTGAACCTTTAAGTTTACCGCTGGACCATTGTAATAAAAGAGGGAATTTTTGCAAAGGATAATTTAAATAGAATTAAAGTTTTGGAAATTCCAAATGATTTGTCTAAATATTTTACTATTCATATCCGAGAACTAATAAAGAATTATTTACCTGATTTAATTATTTTTTCTTCGTATGGAGTATGCTCAGTATAGTGTCATGGGAATTTGATGAATTAAGTTAAACTTTACATAAAGTGGGAATTTGAGTTCTTGGAGTTAGTCTATTTTGAATTGAAAAAGTGAAAAGTACTATTTGTAGTAGTGGAAATTATTTTTCGCATAATTTGTTTTTCAAAAAAAATAAAAGTAGTGAATTTAATAATGGAGAAGACATCGCAAGCAGTCTTGGATAAGTTCAGATTATTATTATTGTTATTGTTATTATTATTATCATTATTGTTATTACTATTATTATTATTATTATGTTTTTTGGTGTATCTCTCCATACTGTAAAAGATATTATTTAAACAATAAATATTTTATAAAACTATTTCTAAATTGATTGAATAAATTATTGGGCAATAATCGGTAGGACAACCTGTATTGAAACATCGTTCCGTCTTGCTTCAAAACATACCTTCTTTACTTACTCTCACCCAGCTTATGGAGAGCTCGTAAGGCTCAGACGAGCTGTCTGTGCCCACCTCTGGTTTATATTATTGGTTTTCTTTAGAAACTTTACTTTAAAAAAAATATTTGAATAATGAATAAAAGATAAATTTTATATATAATACAATCATTCAAAAATTTTTCACACAGTATTTTCCTCCATTTGAGAAATAAATCAATTCGTAATTTATGATAAAATGTTACTACTTAGGCAGAGCCGTTTTTAACCTCACCGGCACCATAGGCACTTCAAATTGTTACACCCCCCCAACTATTTCCAGACACCCCCCTTCTGCAGTTCTTACTTTGCCAGTTTTGGTTCGGGAGGGTTTTCCCCTTAACTCTCTTTTCTCTTTCCTTTCTTTGCTTTCGTTCTTTGGAGAGTCTTTCCATTATCCACCATGCAAAACCATGCAATTTAATGCAAAATATAAAAATTATTACAAATAAAAATAAGTAAATAAATAAAGATATACAGGATGTTCTTAAATTCATTCACGAAAACTATACCACGGTGTGGAGCTGCAAAAAACAAACAAAAAAGTTTAATAAATTTTTTCCATTTGACGCTTATTTTTTAAGATATAATCAATTAAACATTCATAAATTCAGCCAATCACACAGAGCGAATAGTGTAAGGAGGCGTGGTCTCAGCATTAGAACGTGGCGCTTTTTACCTTTTAAAGGCTCGCAGACGGTAAGAGGCCCCGTCTCCTTATACTATTCGCTTTGTGATTGGTTGAATTTATCAATGTTTAATTGATTATGTCTAATATACTAAAAACCTAGACATGAAGCTGACTGACTCACTGATCTATACAAATTCAAAGGCCCTTCTAGATATGCTAGAAAGATGCGGATTTTTGGCTTTCGACGCGAAATTGTTTAAAACCGACGGGAAAAATCGGAAAACTTCAATTTTTCATTACAAACCCCCCCCCCCTCGGAAAATCTAAATGCTAGAAAGATGAAATTTTTACCAATCGGCCCAAAATAGAGTCAAACTAATAGAAAACTTTGAAAAATTTCATTACCTCCATCGCAACCCCTCTAAAATGGGAAAACCAGCCCATAAACCACCTCTTCTACAAATTAAGAAGGATATTCTAAAAACTTTAATTTTTTCATTTCAACCCCCCGGAAAATCAAAAAACTACCCTGTTTGACGACTATCGATTTGAGGATAGGCTTCGAGGTGGTTTTTTATCACAAACTTTACGAACACAAATTTATTGAACAAAAAATTAAAGTCTAAATAATTCTATAATTGGTATATAAACGTGTTGATCTTAGCCAAAATATGTACAGGATGCCCGTAAGTAGTCGAGTTCCATAAGAGGGTAGGAAGAGGGTACGATTTTAGAAAGAAAAGTCCTGAGACATTTTTTTATTAGACCGTTAATTAATAATTAATTATTAATTTTATCTGCCGCTCGTATCCACAGAAACACGAAACTAAAATATAAGGGGTGGGATCTTTGTTTTATGGGTGGGCATGTCTTGTGCGACTTTCCAAAAATTGATAATTCCAAAAATTTAATTATTGCATTATTAAAAAAATTAATCAATAAAATAATTTTATTAATGCATTTTTGAGAGAACTTTATAATTAACGAATTTAATTTGCGCATTTTTTTTAAATTTATTATTAAAACAAGTTATTTATTACATTTTTCAAAAAATAAAAAATTTAATTAATGCACTTTTTAAGGAATTAATAATTCGAAAAATTTTAGCAATACATTAAAAAAAAAGAGATAATTAAATCAAAAATAAACTATCAAAAGAATGCACTTTTTGCAACTCTGGTTCAACCTAGTGTCCTTAATTAATAAATAATTAATTAATGGTGCGTCTAATAAAATAATGTCTCAGGACTTTTCGTTCCAAAATCGTACCCTCTACCAACCCTCTTATGGAACTCGACTACTTATGGCACCCTGTATATAAACGAATACACAACGAGAAATTACACTGATTTACACTAAAATTTCATTAATTTAACTATTGATTGAGTTGATGACACAAGTTAACTACAGCCACGTGCACTTTCAACCTTTCTTCATGAACTATATTATACTAATGGAGGTGGTTATTGGTTAATCAAAAATATCTGATAAGGAAAGTCTCGCTGATTGGCTGACAGCCATTATGGTAGGAATGCTCAGTTCATTAAAAACATAATTTAGAGTTGATTTGAAATGATTACGATAAAAAAAATGATAATGAAAATTTTGCATCCACCGAGAATCGAACCGAAGACCTTTAGATTGGCAGTCCTGTGACTGACCAACTGCGTCACCATGACTGTTGAGAGCGACATGTATTGTAGAATATTCGTTGTAGATTCACCATAACTGTTGATTGTGAATATTCTTTATAGATACTTTAAACACCCCCCCCCCCAATTTACGTTTTTCAGTTCTATACATGCTAGAAAGATGGATTATGCTAGAAAGTCGGATAGCGTCAACCTTTCACTTTCGGCGAATGGCAGAAGGGGCAATTGGAATTTTTTTAAAGTTTTTATTTAATTTTCTAATGGTTAGTATTTTTTTTTAAAATTTTTTTTACAATTCATGTAAGGTTATTTTCTGTGACGCGGAGGCAAGGAGTCAAGGGATCAAGAAGCTAGGGCGCCCCTTGCGAGCAGAGCGAGTCTTAAAAAATAAGTTACAAATCGAAAAACTTTATGAAACTTTTTTGTTTGTTTTTTTCAGCTCTACACCGTGGTATAGTTTTCTTGAATGAATTTCAAACACCCTGTATGTGATGTACCTATATATATTTTTTTGTAATAATCTTTATACTTTACAATAAATTAATTTGTGCATCAATTAACATTTCGAAAAATCTACCTACGCCGTAGGCTGGGGCCGAATGGGATTTATTTTCTTTTTGGTACTTGACTTTCTTTTGCAATCTTTGTTACAAATAACAATATAACGATTCATTTCGATTTCAAAATACACATGGCATAGGGTATAAAGATAATTATAATTTATATAAATTATATAAAATCAAAATATAATTTATCTTTAAATACTATGCTATGTGTATTTTGAAACCGATATGAATCGTTATATTCTTGTTTATAACAAAGATTGCAAAAGAAAGTCAACAACCAATTGAATTTGGACTGTCATTTTTTGTTATTATTGATCATTGATTATTATGGATTTGGTTATCATCATTCATCAGTCAATTCAATTGATTTCACCCTTAATTCATGTAACTTTGGTCTGAAACATTTTCTTCGAAATCACTTTGTTTATAAGATGCATAGATTTAAATGCGAAATCAATTATAGTATTTTTACGGCGTTGCCTATATTTAAGTCGTGTAAAAGTCTCATGTCATTTGTTTTTCAACATTGATGTCAAACTATTAAATGTGATAAATAATTCATGAATTCCGACTTACCAGAAGTTATAATTATTAAATTTTAAACCAATATTATTACCATCACACTAAAAACAAATAAAAAAATTTGTTTCAATCGAAACTTGTTTGACATAATAAATATATAATTTTTGCAAAGAAGTAAAACACAATCAATGAGGTCGTAGTTAATTTATTTTTGTACTATGGGCCACATAAATAACCTTCATTTTTCTAAATATTTTAGTTAATTTGTACCTTACTCATTCGGCTTTCGAGAAATAGTTTCGAATAAAACTTGTTTTCAAAAACAATCATATAATTTAGAAAAATGAGCGCTACTTTTGTGGCTATGTGTACAGTAAAAATAAATTATACTACGGGTGTGTTCTTCGTGTGTGGGCGCTAACTCACGTTTTCAGCGCTCACACTTATAAGCGCAATTTATTGGCGTAAGTGTTGGCTTTTGAACGCTTACTCTACTTTTGAAAATACTGTTCGTTAGGCATTATAAGTACATTCACTAATTTGTCATCAATATGGCGTCCAGTGGCTACAGTTATACATCAATATGCACTCCCGTTCGTAAAAAATTGAACCAGTAAGTAACATTCTAAACAATCTAAACGTATATATTACTAAATATGTATAAAGATTATTAAAATAATCAAAGAGAACTCTAGGTTTTTTGAAATTATATTTCAAATTTTGCCCCTATTCCTAGAACATTTGTTTGTATTTTATAAATACGTATTTCGACTACAATGTAGTCATGATCAGTATGAATTAGCTAATCGTAACTATCTCTGGGATATGGATTCAGAAATATGTTGCTTGTTGCTAATTTGGTGCGTGAAGCGTGAGCGATGAATGCGTGCAAGCGCCCAAACCGAATACACACCCTATATTTATTTAAAGGCTATTTTCTTAATAACTCGCTGTGTAAACGCACAGATATTTATCTGTGACTTATTGTTAAAATTTAATTAACGATAATCTAAATCCCTTAAGAACATACACCGCGTGAATGGACCTTTACAGTACGCAGGTTCTAAATATTCGCCTACATAATATTATTAACAATTTGTTTACAAGTTGTAAAAAAGTTTTGAATTATATAATCAAATTATTTGTTGCTAATTTTTTTCAATCAATGGAGAATAGTTAATGCAACATCTCTTGTGATAAAATATATATTTTATGATCTAGTGACAAAAATTTTTTTACTAAAAATTTTATTTTAACATTTTTATGACAGCAGGTTAGTATTTTTGATTTATTTTAATTTTCTTAATCCTTCTTTAATGGCCTTTCTTAATCTCTATTCTATTCTTCTTTAGAATTTTACTACTTATTTAATTTTATGACTAAAATTCTCCATGTGTGTTATGTACAAGTGGGCTTTTCCAAAAATATATTTTTTCTATTTGTTTTTATTTAAGGTTGCTTTTAGATTTTAGAATACTTAATGCGGGTGTCAAGATTAATTTTTTTTTTCTTAGAATGTTGAGGTCCAAGAAAGCACCAAAGTATATTCACTATTGAACACATTTTTCGAACATGCTTGTGGCGGTAAAATGGGACGATAAATTGTTATAAACAATTTTTATAAACAAATAAAAAATGAATTTTTTTTTTACATAAATTATTTTCTTGTTCTTTGCTTCACTGGTAAGTGAAGCAAAGTTTTGTGGGAAAGCTAAAAACTTGTTGGGACAATGAGAAGTTATTGTCCCATTTTACAGTCAAGCACCATCGAAAATTGTGTGTGGCAGATCAAAATACAAAGACACTTTGATGCAGTCTGGGACCTCAATCGGCTACGAAAAGTATAGTAAGATATTTTTGCATACAAATTGAATTACCAAAAAAATATTACCGATTTGAATAATTTTTTTTTTAAATTCGTAAATTCTTGAGGGACGAATCGTGCTGTTCGAATGTATTCCTTGTCGTTAATCATAAAATCTCAACTCTAATATTATTGACAGTTGAAATAATTGTACGGGTTCATGATATGAAGTCTAACTATTCAGAAGCTTTTTCTAGAAAATAGTTTTTTCTTGCTCCACCCGCCGAATGTACGCGCTTTCTGGCCGCATTTTACGCCAGAATGAACGATTTTCATGGCCTTCTCGAGCTGCAGTGCGCTTTTACTTTCTGGCCGTTACCATAGCAATTGTTTTTATAACATAGCAATTATTCGTAAAATGCGGCCAGAAAGCGCGTACATTCGGCGGGTGGAGCAA
This sequence comes from Nineta flava, assembly GCA_963920215.1. NCBI lineage: Eukaryota > Metazoa > Arthropoda > Insecta > Neuroptera > Chrysopidae > Nineta > Nineta flava. Next base: position 67,187,618 of record OY986044.1, read on the forward strand.
GAAAAATAGTATACGACCCACGGCCAAAAAGTTGGATGCCCTGACGTATGTGATATGATTGCCTCGGCTTCGCCTCGGCCATCACATCACATACGCCAGGAAATCCAACTTTCTGGCCTAGGGACGTAATATACTATTACCAATTTATTAGTCGAATAATTCTGGACTATCTAGAAAATTTAAGATAAAACATTTGTGTATTATTTATTTAACCATGGTATTAAATACTATACTCAACGACAGGATTTTCCAAACTGTGTTATGCGAAGGTTCCAAGCTTATAAGTTTCAATAACTAAGCTTTTTTTACAATACTGATTTGACGGATTTATAATTGACCGCAGTTGGCGCCAGAAAAAGTCACGAACGCCTAATTACCAATAACATCTCACATTTTTTTTTATTGTATGTTCGTAAGGTAGTGCACTCGTAAACACAGTTTTCTTTAAAATTTGATGAAATTGAAATATGACATTAAGCTCAGTATCCTTTAATTAATTTTAAAAAATTCAAATTTTTAGACCGAATATGAAGCGAGATATTCGCCATCAAAGTTGAAATAATTAACATGCATGACTTAAATAAACGGTACGCCTGTAATCCATTTTTTTATCTAGAACAATGTTCTATAGATTTCTTTCAAAAACAAATATCTTATATATTCGAACTTAACAAACTACTAATTAATAAAAAAAAACATATATTGCTAATTTTTTTTTTGAAATTTTTGATATTTAATAGTAATACTTTGCAACTGCGGTCCCCAACAAATATTGAATAATCACTGTCAATACTAGTCTTGTGTAGTACAATATTTAGTACATTGTATCATAAGTGTTAAAAACCAGAGATTCTATCCAAACCGAAACCTAAACCGCAATTCAGATAAAGCCGTTTAATTTGAGTAATTGCAATCAAAATCGTAACTGAAATCGAAAACATTTTAAATTAAAAAAAAAAAACGTTTTTTTCGCCAGTCAATCTGAGAATCGTCAGATTGAATTTGTAGGACGAAAATTTTTCCACGTTCTTCACTTGATTATCTTACAATTAAACTTAAAAATAACTTGATGCTCGTAAACTTTGGATTAACATGTTGATTTGACCGTTCATCAAGTTAATTTTAAATTTAATTGTAAGATAATCATGTGAAGAACAAGGAAAAATTTTCCTGCTACAAATTCAATGGAATGAACTCCGAGTCTCCAATCCTCAATGTTCAACGGCTTCCAGAAAATTTCGATACCGTTTTCCAAAATTTTAAAATTCAAAAAGTTGGGCGTCTTGTCAAAATGAAGCTACTTACAAAATACCAGCTTGATGCTCATCATCCTGAAAAAACCCTTTGGTTTCCCGGACTACAAATAATATATACTTTAAACAAAATCAGTGTCTGCGTCCAACAAATAATAATTTTAACACTAAATCGAATTTGATATTTTTTCCAGGCATTTCTTATATCAGAAGTGTTTATGTATTGAAATTATCAACATTTTAAAACTATTCGTGTGGAAATTTACCTATATTTTCGAAAGGTAAGTGGGAAATTTTGGCTGTAAGGTTAACATTGTGATCATTGCAAGTGACGATTGAGCCTAAAATCAATTATGCTTCCTTTTAGAAACCATTGCTCTTCAACTATATCCTCCTCAAGTTACCACGGTAAATGTTACTATATAAATTACCTTGGTAATTATCAACAAACATATTCATTTATTCATTCTATATTTTCAATAAAGATCATTTATATCTTTCAACTTGTCTTCTATTTTATTAAATGTATTATATAATTATAAATGATTCAAATATAATAATTTATCATCTTACCTTTTTGGCTCTCCGGTCAGGAGGAATCCAACCTCGGTCTCCCGCGTGATAGGCGGAGATACTAAAATTATTAGTATTTGACTTTGAGTATTTCATAAGGCCTAGATTTTTAATTGTAAAATTATTCAAAATATTTGGTTATTTCGGTTGGCAAATAAAAAATATTATTATTTTTATTGGGACCACAAAAAAAAAACTAAAAATAAAATAATAAAATTAAAATAATTTAGTAATTTTTATTTTTTTATAAAACTGGAATATTTGCAAAGAGGCTCCGAAGGGTTTCTCACTCGTGCCCAAGTAGTAACATAAGTCATAAACCATTATTAAATATTATAGGTACCTACTAATAACCATCGACATATAATAATGTGGACGTAGCATCATATTTTGTTCGAACATATGGGGCGATTAATTGCAGTGTTGCCAGAAGGTTACATTTCTTACATTTTACGTAACTTTTCATCTACCCATGTAACTTGTATGTAAGAAAAAATTTTAGATACTTTTGTGTAAATTTTTGAAAAATTACTTTTTCTCGTTATAATAAGTTTGCCATAATTTCGGTAATCACAAATCTTACGATTAAAAACTAAAAAATAAAAAAAAATGGATTGAAAATAAATGTGTGGGTACTTACTATTTTTATTTTAATTATTTCATTTTTATTAAATACTAGCTGTTTCCCGCTTATATATATATATATATATATATATATATATATATATATATATATATATATATATATATATTCATTTATTTACGATTAACGGTTTTCAAGGTATCCGACCCATAGTGCTAAAATTCCAAACTGTACCCCTTAAAAAATCGCTAAAATTGGAGGAAAATTTTATGTCCCCGATTTTGATAAAAACTTCGTTTTAAGCTAATTTGGATCTAGCGAAGGTTAAAGTACGATACGATTAACGGTTTTCAAGGTATCAGACCCATAGTGCTAAAATTCCATAGTCAAAATTTTGAAATGTGTTGGTCGGACGTTAAAATGAACCTGATTTTCGTACTGTTTGGATCGAAATTAGCCTAGAAAATGATTATTATTAAAATCGAGAACAAAAATTTTCTTCACTTTTTTCACATTTTTTCCAAGGGGTACCCCTTAAAAAAATTGCTAAAATTAGAGGAAAATTTTATGTCTCCGATTTTGATAAAAACTTGGTTTTAAGCTAATTTGGACTTAGCGAAAACGATGGCGTTGGTTAAAATATTATACGAACAACGATTTTCAAGGTATCAGACCAATAGTGCTAATATTCCAAACTGTATGGATTGAGAAGTCAAAATTTTGAAATGTGTTGGTCGGACGTTAAAATGAACCTGATTTTCGTACTGTTTGGATCGAAATTAGCCTAGAATGTTAACCTTGTTGCTAATTTGGTGCGTGTCTAGCTAATTCATACCGATGATGACTACATTGTAGTCGAAATACGTATATATAAAATACAAACAAATTTTCTAGGAATAGGGTCAAAAATTTGAAATGTAATTTCAAGAAACCTAGAGTTCTTTTTGATCATTTTAAAAATCTTTATTAGCAGTTTACTTTCACAAACTTCAAATGAATATCGGCATAATTCCTATCAATACCTATTCCTAATCTAGATACAATTTCTTTGCCCTTTAGGGGTTGGTAAAAAAGCCTAGAAAGGCTTACTTGCCAGGCTTGGACGTCTCCTCCGCTACTACAACTATTGTAATTTGGCCGAATAAATTTGGCACAAATCAATTGTAAAATTTTGAAAAAAGTGCACCTTATTTGCTGTCGTTAATATATTACACGTTGTTTGCGATAAACATTGTCTACACGTTAGATACATGAAGTTTAGTTATGTATAAATCCACAACTCATTTACGCCTTACGGGATGCTATCTACGTCCATACCATATGTCGATGGTTAAAACATTCAATTCTATCTGTTTCTATCGTATAAGTGTCACATGATTTTCAAATAGTATTTGTTTTTAGTACAGACGCTATGAGTCATTTGTTTGGCAAAATTTTTATCTAATCTTCATTCGCTATTGCAGAACTGAATAATTCGGATTTAGGTATTCATCACAATGAGTCATTCCTGAATCTATTGGTTTATTTAGTAACGATGGAGTTTTTGTTAGTTTGCATTATGTGTTCATAATTCATTAAATGATAAAGAATAATTACAAAAATGATTCATCATTGTTAAAATGCTGCAAGACATTCGATGAACTTAAAATTTAATATACTCCAACACACATTTTGGGTTTATTTGAACCGTTTACCAGATATTTCACTTCACAATTTAGCGAGGTCCAAAAATTGCTTTTACAATTAAATTTTTAGACATCTGTTTTTTTATACTAAATTTCAGCCTTAGGTATATGTTTTTAGAACAGCGATTCAACGTCTCAAAATGCCCGGTAAGTAATGAGGTCAATTTTCTTTGTAGAATTTTTGCATTTTGGTATGTAGAAATTTAGAGAACTCTAGCCAATACGAAATTAGGATCTTTTTCAGAATTCCAGGATGGAAAAAGGACATCTATCCTTAGAACCATTTTTTACCATACTAATCTAATTTATTAATTCGAAAATGCGTTTTTTTTATATTATGGTTGGTCGATAATGTTGGATGTTACAAGACGCCCTTAAAAAATAAGAAAAGATGGTATTTAAGGCCCTTAAAATCATATTTAACATACAAATTTGTCGGATAAAATAACTTATTTCCATTTGTTCAATTCTGTACAAATAGCAGAAAGCTAAGGTATTTTTAGCGAATTTCCTCCAAAGGAAATGCAGCCATTGTTTTTGTACCAATGTTGGAATTTCATAAAAATTTCTTCAAATGTCCATCAATCCTATCTACTAGATGTATATCAACCAACATATATATATAAGTTTATGTCTGTGGACTCTCTAGCGATTACAGTTTTATTGTGATTGGAATAAAATTTGGTATTTGAGGCGCTTTTGGCATTCCAAAGGTCAAGTTTGTTAATAGGTAAAATTGGACAAGGCGAAAGGGGGATTTAGAGGGAGGGGGAAACACAAAACATGGCATATCTCCCTTAATATTTGAAAAATAGAATAATTTATAATTTATGGATGTACGTTTTGCATCCTAAAAACAATTTTAATCATCATTTTTCATTATAATTGTTGATGTCCGCTGAAAAAATAGGGAATTTCATGGGGGGAATTCCGAGAAATATTCCGAAATTCTACCAAAAACTTGAAATATTGTATTTTAGCAACTTCCTACTCAAATCTCATCATTATATAAAGTAAGTATTATCCGAAATTCTACAAAAAACTTGAAATATTGTATTTTAGCAACTTCCTACTCAAATTTCATCATTATATAAAGTAAGTATTATCCAAAATTCTACCAAAAACTTGAAATATAGTATGTTAGCAACTTCCTACTCAAATCTCATCATTATATAAAGTAAGTATTGTCCGAAATTCTACAAAAAACTTGAAATATTGTATTTTAGCAACTTCCTACTCAAATTTCATCATTATATAAAGTAAGTATTATCCGAAATTCTACCAAAAACGTAAAATATAGTATGTTAGCAACTTCCTACTCAAATCTCATCATTATATAAAGTAAGTATTGTCCGAAATTCTACAAAAAACTTGAAATATTGTATTTTAGCAACTTCCTACTCAAATTTCATCATTATATAAAGTAAGTATTATCCGAAATTCTACCAAAAACTTGAAATATAGTATGTTAGCAACTTCCTACTCAAATCTCATCATTATATAAAGTAAGTATTGTCCGAAATTCTACAAAAAACTTGAAATATTGTATTTTAGCAACTTCCTACTAAAATTTAATCATTACTTCAAGTAAATATTTTCCGAAATTCTTCCAAAAACTTGAAATATAGTATTTTAGCAACTTCCTACTCAAATCTCATCATTATATAAAGTAAGTATTATACGAAATTCTACCAAAAACATAGTATTTTAGCAACTTCCCACTCAAATCTCATCATTATTTAAAGTAAGTATTATCCGAAATTCTACCAAAAACTTGAAATATAGTATGTTAGCAACTTCCTACTCAAATCTCATCATTATATAAAGTAAGTATTATCCGAAATTCTACAAAAAACTTGAAATATTGTATTTTAGCAACTTCCTACTCAAATTTCATCATTATATAAAGTAAGTATTATCCGAAATTCTACCAAAAACTTGAAATATAGTATGTTAGCAACTTCCTACTCAAATCTCATCATTATATAAAGTAAGTATTGTCCGAAATTCTACAAAAAAACTTGAAATATTGTATTTTAGCATCTTCCTACTCAAATCTCATCATTATATAAAGTAAGTATTGTCCGAAATTCTACAAAAAACTTGAAATATTGTATTTTAGCAACTTCCTACTCAAATTTAATCATTACTTCAAGTAAATATTTTCCGAAATTCTTCCAAAAACTTGAAATATAGTATTTTAGCAACTTCCTACTCAAATCTCATCATTATATAAAGTAAGTATTATACGAAATTCTACCAAAAACTTGAAATATAGTATTTTAGCAACTTCCCACTCAAATCTCATCATTATTTAAAGTAAGTATTATCCAAAATTCTACCAAAAATTTGAAATATTGTATTTTAGCAACTTCCTACTTAAATTTGATCATTATTTCAAGTAAGTATTATAATTCGCACAAAATTTGCGATTGAAATGTCTTTTAACGTCTGTACTAAATAATATTCCAAATTAAAATTTTTCTTTGTACAAAATGTTCGTAGTTAATATTTTGTTAGTACAAAACGTTCACAGGTATCAACAATTTTTAAACAGAGAAGAGCATATTGCTAAATAAAAATGTTTTTTCTCTGTACCTGCAAAAATGAGTCTTAAAATTATCTTGCATCCTACTTTAACAAATACATTTTAAATGAATCGTCTTTTTTTTTAACAAAATTTTTGTTCTAGGCCTCTATATAGGGTTTGTTTGTATTGAGTGTATAGATAAATTAGATCTTTGTAGGGGTAGTAATGTTTGACTCCATAAATGTAGTTAGTTCAATTTCATACTCAGACTAATTAACAACTTCTAAAAAATGTTGTAAACGAAATTTTTTGAAAATTATCATGTTGTTTCTACATGATAACTGTGTGTTTCTAACTGTGAGTGCAATTAATGAATTCTAAATTCATTTTTACCTAATAAAAGGGCTGTGAATAATTATTTTATATTAAGTGTTATCTAGTTATTAAGACAAATATGGAAAGTAAGGTACTTCCAAAGCAAATATTATACAAGGATTTGGAGGATCCAACTAACTCGGATCCCACTAATTTGGAACCAACTAATTTGGATCTAATTAATTTGGAACCAACTAATTTGGATCTAATTAATTTGGATCCAACTAATTTGGATCTAATTAATATGGATCCAACTAATTTGGAGCTAATTAAATTGGATCCAAATAATTTGGATTCAAATGAACCACAAAACGATATAGATAAACCACGAAACTTATTTAAAGTTTCAGCTAATAGCAAAAAACAGAGTTCATCCCTAACAAAAATGGCATTAAGTTTGGCGATGAATTTAAGTGGTTTGGAGAGGCTTTTCTTTTATGAACTTGGTGCTCAAGAAATGTATGACGCAAGTGAAAAATTAATGGCATGTACACCGACAACATCACAAGAGAATCATTATCATCATAATAATAATGATCATTATGGTAATCAATCAACGGCACTGATGAATTTACTTTGTAAATCGAAAACGCCCAATTCTTCGTCCACTGCAGCAGTTCCAACAATAACAAACAAACATCATACTGCATTAATTTCTCCAGATAGTATTGTTTCACCAGGGTCAACTTCGTCAGGTGGATTTATTTCGGAATCAGAAATGAATGGCTCGGCAGCACAAGCAGCCCCTGTTTTTAATATGCCGAATATGCTACTACCACCGCCACAACAAAGTCCATATAACAACCATCCGATCGCTGTTCAACAACCTATTGTAAGTATTACCCTCTGTTGTTTATTATTAGAAGCTTGTGAGAATCTTATTAGAAGAAGTGATCAACAAATGTTTTTTTTTTTTAATTTTTCACAATTAGTTATGTTTTTTTAACCCGACTTCAAAAAACGGGGGAGGTTATCTATTCGTGTGATTTTTTTTGTTTGTTTATTTTATTTATTAATTATTTACCGATTTTTCTATACACCTATGATTTTCTACATTGAAAAATTTTCCCTCCTAGATTTTTCTGTCAAAATATTGAGATACGATGAATCTTATTTGTTTTATATAATTATTATAATGAATTTTCGTCACGTAAGAACTAATATTCAATACAAAACTTTGTATATACTATCTATACTATATACAATAAATACTTAAAACTATACTATATACTATATAGTATAGTTTTGAGCATTTTTTCATATAAACAAGAAAAAATTTCTGCCAATTAAAAATAAAAAATAATTTATTAAATTACCAAAATAATATTGTAATATATGTCATTTAATAGAACTATAGTACCTAGCCTAAACTTTACATTTAATATAACATCGTTTCTTTAGAATATCATCGTTTAGCATAAATTTTCATTACAAAATGGAAAAATTACATTCGAAAAAATACTTTTGATTACATTGTCTGTTTATCTCAGAGGTGGGCGCAGACGGGTCGCCAGAGTCAAACGATTCGCCATAAGCTGGGTGAGAGTAAATAAAAATGGTATGTTTTGAAGGAAGACAGAACGATGTTTCAATAAGACGGAACGATGATTCAATATGTATTGAAACATCGTTCCGTCTTACTTCAAAACATACCATTTTTATTTACTCTCACCCAGCTTATGGCGAGTCGTTCGACTCCGGCGACCCGTCTGCGCCCACCTCTGGACTCTATCTCGATCTATCTTTACATATTTAATAGTTAGTTATCTTTGTTTATTATTTAATATATTACTTATACCTTTCTTTAATTTGTTCTATCTTACTCGTACTTACGCATACAATCCTAAGGTTGTTTCAAAGATCTAAATCAAACAATTAAGGTTGATCGGTCACATGTATAGTAGGGCGGGTAGGCTATTGATTATGTCCTAAAAAACAGGGCAATAAGGAACTAAAACGTTTACCAGTTTTTATTGCAGGAATCGGTCAATGGGTCATTTTAGTAGAAAAAATCGCGGAGTGCTATTAAATTAGAGGGTGGAAATTGGGGATAGGGGTGGAAATGCACCGTTTTCAGTTTTATAAATATATCTCGCAAACGAGGCAAGTTTCATATAAAATATATCGAAATTTCCAACCCTATCTCCAATTTCCACCCTCTAATTTAATATCACTCCGCGGTTTTTTCTTCTTACATGACCCATTGACCGATTCCTGCAAAAAAACCCGTGAACGTCTCAGTTCCTTTCAATATGAAATCATCAATAGCCTATAGGTAAAATCGGCAATGTATAGATAAAAATCTGTTTTAATATGCTATTAATTGCTAACTCATACGTATAAAATAATTTTTTGAAAAAAATCTGACGAAGTTGCATGTAATAGGGAATATGCATGAAAATTTTTTTTCACTTGAATTGAAACATGTTCACTTGACAAATATCAAGGTAAAATTACTTTTTAAATAACTCTAAAAATAAGCGAGATATGAATGATTGAAATTCCCGATTAGACAAAGAGGGTGATAGCCCTCTTGATATTTTATGTGACGTCATATTACACTTTCACCATTTAAAATACACGTAAAACTCCGTTTTTAGTATTTTAGCAAGAAAGAGACAGATAATATTCTTTAAAAGCTTATAGCTTCCTTCATATTTGTCGGATTTTAATTTGGTTTTTAAATATTATTACAGTATTAACAGTATTTTCATATTCTGAAAATAAATGTGAAAAAAAATTTTTATGCATATTCCCTATTAGTCATTAAAAATTGGAATTTTAACATGTTTAACATGAATACATAATGTTAGAGATTGTTAGAATACGACAAATAGGGGGCAATTGAAAATTCTTAGAAAAAAGGACACCAAATACATTTCTTGTATTTAAATTTAAATTACTTAGTTAGAGTTGAAAAAAATGTTATTAAAAGGGAGATAACCTTAATGCCATAAATATGTATTATATCCTTTAACAGTGGGTGGCTACCAACTGGATCACAGTAATCGATATTTAAATAATATATTTATTTAAGGACGTTCATGAGCGGCTACGCTAGGCTTAGAGTAACTAAGTTAAAATGACTTCATAAATATTTGCAGATATCATAATAATATTAATAACTACTAATTACTTTGATAACTATTTTATATTCATTTTGATATCAACCTGAGAAAATTAGTTTAGTTTACGCATCTCCTACGGAACGATGTAAAAAATAATAATATTCGACAAATTTTGAATTATTTTAATAATATTTTCGATATAATTCTATTTATATTTTGCGATTATGATTAATTTTAATTCCATCAGCAAAAATAATTAGTTGATTAAATATTTTAATATAAATAGTTAATTATTATTAGTTTGAATAATTAATTATATGTGGGATTTTATTGAATATCAAAAATAGGAATAGTATGCGGTAATAGAAGAATAAAATTGGATTATGATAATTACACAAATATAATTCGATTTTGAGAAATTATTTTCGGAAATTTTAATTTAAAATATGCAGATTATGTACTTTAAATATTAAATATTTTATAGCCTGTATACAGGATGGCAGGGAAAAAATGTGCCAAACTTTTAACCATTTAAGTAATGCGCAATGGGAAAATTAAGCGAAAATGTCACTTAGTATTTTTTTTGGAAGAATTTCAATAATTCAATATTATTGGAGATATTTATGTTTTTAATTATGAAGACACCGTTTGGTAAATTACTGACAAAACTGACCTATATTAAGGTGTTTTGTATTATTACCATTAAGTGTTCCATTAAGTAGAACAGTCTTTAAAATATAACCACAATTTGCCTGTAAATTCTTGTCCCATACTCTTTTTGAATGTTTTACTACAAAATAATATGTTTAGTAACATAACTCCTTTTTATACGTGTCAATTTTGATGAAAGCTTTCAATCGATTGGTTTACGGAGCATGCGTAGTATAGTTAGTTATTAGTTATATCAAAATAGAGACAGCTTCTATTTTGATGGAATTTCACATGCATCTTAGTGCACTGTCCGCGCATGTGAATTTCATCGTGTGAACAGCAATGTAATTGTTGGTATATAAACAGTTTCTAATGCGATTGCAAAAAGGAGCATAGATAATAGATTGAGATTAGTGAACTTACATATAGAACAATATGTATTATTGTTGGTGTCATGTGTTATTTTGTTTGTATATTTCAGTTACCAATCGACTTTAATTTTGTTATCAGGAATTATTTGAGTATCTATCACAAAATATAAACAAATTGGGATCATGCAAATAAACTCTGGTCTATGAAATACATTGCAATGCATTTATCAGAGATTGCTGTGAATTAAACCCTTAAACGATATCGCGGGAAACAAAAAGGCGCTAGCAGTTCGTTTCAATTTTTTCCCTAGTATCTATGCAATACACACGTAAAATTTTTGAATCATTACGCTGTGATGATTCACAGCAAATACATTGCTTTGAATGGAATTCTAATTTGATATCGTAATGGACTGCAAGTCTTCAGAGCCTAGTTTTTATTGCTTTTCTAAACATCTACGCAATATACACGTCTATAGTTTTGAAACACACACGTCTAAAGACTTTCAGTAACATATCTCATATGAGAGAGATATGAGACATTAATAGGTATGTGCATGTCAAAGTATATAACGAACCTGAAACGCATAAATATTTCACGCAAATATATACGAGTATATTAATTCCGGTTTAGTCGACCCCCATTTTTAAAAGGGATGATGTTAACGGGTAAACGAAAAAATATATTAAAAATTTTAAAATATTGAATCTCTAATCAATTAACTTTGGTTTTTCAATCTTTTAATAAAGGTTGAAAACAAAAATTGTTATTAATAATTAATATTGCTGATTATAGTTATATAAATTTCACGTATTTCAAACCCAGCACTTTCTTATTCATTTAGCAACTTTTTACTCGTGACAGTTTTGATGAAATTGTTCAATCGTATTAAAAATAATTGATATACCAAAAATTACATGGCTGTTCAACGTAGCTGTTCACACGATGAAAGTTATCAATCACACGTTTATTCACAGCTATAATTCCCTTCTTGTTTCATATTTCTTTCTTTGTCAATCGCAAGGCCAAAGTATACCAAACACAAGAAAAGGAGACGACACGCATATGAGGTCCATTGTGATGCCTTAGGATGTGAGGATGTGAGTGGAGTGGAAGGAATTTCTGTGTATAGACTAGGAATTGGTAGGATATGCGGCTGCAGCTGACTATGATAGGAACTATGCCGATATTCATCTGGAGCTCGTGAAGGAAACTGCAGAAAACCTTCTCAAGCATAGGCGGTTACTTCGTTCTTGTCCATACGCCGACAGTTTAGTCAATTAACCGCCCTTTTTTTTTAATTTTTATAATTGACAAACTGCCGATGTCGGGATTCGAACCCATAACCTCCCAGTTTCCAAGTACTGCATACTGCACAGGCATAACGCCTTAGACCGCTCGGCTACTTGGACTGGTATTTTGTAGTAAATCCTAATTTGTATCATAGTATAGCAAATGAGTTTGTTTTTGATGGTAGATCACCTTCTATACAAATAAAAATATAACTTTAGTGTGATCTCCTCTAGAAAGTTAATTGTGATTTCCTCCGTAAAATATTAGAAATAAACTTTTATTCATGTTATAATTTGCATATTATAGCAACAATTTCATTATTGAAACAGACTAGCTAGTAGAATTTATTTTAAATTAGTAGAATTTATTTTATTTTTATCATTTATATACATAGACAAAATTTCTGATCCAGGTTCAAGAGCCAGACTACAGCTGGTGTCAATTCCTGTCAGCCCACGGACAACCAGATCCAACATTTGGTGAAAGTACCCAAAAAACATTGGATAAAGGTCGTCTTCCTCTTATGGTAAGCAAGCACAGTTTTATTTTTTTATGCATGTATTAGTTATAACAAAATTGACAAGGATTCTATTAGAAGAACGATTTTCTACAATTATTGTACACTCCCAGGAGTGTATGTCAGTGCAGTATATGATATTTTCACTGACCTCTATATAACTGGACAGAGTATGCTTATGGGTCTAAACATGGGTCTAACGCCATAGGTGGACTACACTCAGCTTTGAGTAAGAGGTAGGAAGAGAGATAGAGTAAATACAGGGTTACCCTACCCATTATTCTTATTTTATTTTTTTAATTAAAACATTTTCTGAAAAAAATATAATAATACCAACTCTATTTTATGGTCACTATTATTCAAAGTATACAATACATACAATACATTGAATACATACTCTGGAATTTTGGGCTGGTAATTTGGGGCATAAAATATACCTTTTTAATATATTTAGGTATGAATAAAATATAAATGTTATATAAATTATAAAATCCATAACGGGAACATCCTTAACGACACTTATAAAGGGTTAAAATAGTTCACTTGATCTAAAATTAGTTGAAAAAAATACTATTTTTTCATATTTATATTTAAAATGTCATTAAAATGTTTATAATATTTTTAGTATTGAAATTTTGAAATAATAATTCTTAAATATTTGCAAATTGAATTTTTTTTTATCATAACAATTTTTAATGGATTTTAATGATAATTAAATAATTATAATGCATGGAGCCAATAATAATATTATTATCGATATACGAAATGATTGATTTTAAAAAGTATTATTTGTACAAAATATTAAAAAAATTATCTTTAAAATTTATTCGATTTTAAAAACGAATTATTATTTGTATGTACGAAATATTATTTGTATTTTTATATAATTTTATTATTGGTAATGACATTTTGTTTGATTTAAAAATATCCGAAAACATACATATCAATATTAATACATTTTACAAATAATAATAATCGATTTTAAATAATAATAATAAATAAATAATCATGAATAAAATAGTCATATCACAAACTCGATATAACAATAGTAATAATCAAAGTTCACCAATCAGAATTAATAATAATTATACAAGGCAAATTTCAAAATCAAGACGTGGTGAAAGGCATATTGAATGTGTAAGTGCAATCCTTAAATATTTATCAAAAACTTACCGATAATTTTTGTTTTGTTTTTTAATTTAAACATACAATTTTCTGGAACAAATAAAAAACTATGTTAGAAAAATGTCAAATTTGAACTATTCATAGAAAATTTCAGTGGTAGGTGAATGAAATTAAAATTAAAAAAAAACCAATTGGAAATTGAGAAAAAATGGATTAATCACCATATGTGTTGCATCTATTTCTTTGTGTATTTTACAATTAGTTTTTAAATATTCGTTTAATAACGGTGTAAATGTGATCGTGAAAATAATACCGCTGTTTTGTTTTCTTATCCCAACAAAATATAACCATAGAAATTTAATATTTATCCTTGTACTATGAACTACACAAGTTGATGTCATTAGCGAATTTTCTCCAATGGAAAATGCAGCTATTGTTTTTGTACCAATGTGGGAATTTCGTAAAAATTTCTTTAAATGACCATCGATCCTATCTACTAGATGTTAAAAATCACTATCGTTAAAATTCTGTGTAAGTTTATGTGTTTGTGAACTCTCTAGCGGTCACAGTTTGATTCTGATTGGAATTAAATTAGGTATTAGAGGCGCTTTTGGTATGAAAAAAGTCAAGTTTGTTAATGGGTAAAATCGGACACGGGGAAAGAGAGGTTTAGAGGGAGGGGGAAACATAAAATTTGGCATATCTCCCTTAATATTTGAAAAATCGAAAAATTTATAAGAAGTAAAGTTGTAAGTACTTAATTTTACTATAATTTTGATTCTTATCATTTTTTCTGTTACACTAATATTTACAGAAATATTTACAATTAAATATTGAAAATTAAAATTCTAAATATCTTATCTACACATTAAGAGGAAAAATAAGGTAATGAATTGTAGCAAACTTGATTTTCTACAACTTTACTTCTTATACATTTTTCGATTGTTTTAATATTAAGAGAGATATTTTATATTTTGTGTTTTCTTCTTTCTGTATACTCCCTTTTCCCCTTGACCAATGCCATTTTATTAATAAAATTGGGCTTGCAGATACGACATTTCATTTTGATTAAACTATAATTGTGGCCGCTAATTTATGTATTCTAAGGAAATTTGCTAAGTTGACGCGGCTTCAACGTAACGAATTTTTTTATTTTATAATTGATTTGTGCCGGTTTTTGAAATATGCTTCAGATATAAAGATGTTCATTAGAAATATAGTAACAAATTTTATTCGAAATTTTTTTTCGAAAACCGAATGAACAAAGGTACAAAATCGACTATAAAATTTTACCTATGCACAAACAATACCTCGCCACCCCGCGTCCCGGCATTCATTAGCGCGCGTAAATCACACAGTCAGTGTTTTTCATCTGTTGTGTTAAGGTTAACGACTCGTTACTCGTTAAATAAATAAAAAAAAGCTTAAATTATCCAATCGTTTTGCGCATCGTCCGGTTACTATGCCGTAATACAGCCGGTCCTTTGGCCGTTGTTATACCCAGATTCTACTGTATTTCGAACATGTTTTTCATGTAGAAAATCAAACTCACGGAAGTTCGATTCCCATCCTAGTTGTGTATGATTTTTCATATCAAGCATTTGATGTCAAAGAACGTTATCTATGATCAAACATATTACTTAAATGTCAAATTAAGTAAACGCTAGTCAATTCCGTTGGTTTAATATAACTGTTAGACAACCATACTAATAATGGATGTAAATAGACGCTATTTTATTAAAATAAACAATTAAATATGATTTAAATAAAACATTTTTTAAATATATATTTGTGGCATATGTTTACAGGACTTTCCATCAACGAATTATGAAGAAAGTGCGACTACAAGCATGATGGCAAATTACATAGCACCATCAATCGTTCAAGAACAAGAAAATCGTTTCGCGCCAATTGGTACAAAACGATCTCGTTCACCAATTCGTGCAATCACATCATCGGAGTCACACCAATCAAACAACGTGTTAACACCACCACCAAGTTCGATAATCACACAGAAACAATACACAACAACTGCAATCGATTACATTCCACAAACACTTGCAATATATGGTATCAGCGATATATGGTCGTCGTATCAAGAACCCAAACCGCTGGAAGTGACACAACCAAAAGATGAAATTATCTATGGTAATCGTGACATATTAAATTTAGCAGGTAATTTAAAAGATGATAACTGGCAATATCGTCCAGCACATCTACCAATGGGTGACGGTAAATTTTATTTTGAGAATCGTTCACAATATCATCGTTTAGCAACTGCCTATGACGAAAAGCCTGACGATGAAATTATTTGGGAATGTTCAGAATGCCACTTTTTCCTACCAATTGTTTTAAGGAAACAAAAATAAATTTAAATTGTTTTCTTCTATGAAAAAAAAAAACACCAAGAGAAATTATTTCGGTAAAACCCTGACCAAATGTTAATTATTTATTAATATTCATATTTTTTGTTAAACGAATACGCTTATTAATGTTTTTTGTATTTGAATTTTATTCTACTTGAAATAAAGCATTAACTTATCGATTTTTTAATGCTTTTATATTTGTATAAGATGGCACTCAAATTATCTAGTTTATTAAAGAGAATTAAATCGTAAGACTAACCGAGCAAATCTCTTCAAAAAAGTTTATTGTCAGAAAAAAACGCTTGCAAAATCATTGTTGCCAGAAAAATGTTTTTCTTGCCTGAGTATAAAAGTCTAAAGTAACGGTCAGTGTGTAAGTCGGGTTATTTTTTATAAAGAGAGAGAGAGAGAGTTATTCATTTTTCTTGATTTCTCGTTTAGTTTATTAAAAAAATGTTGGTAACACTTGTGTAGAGAATAATAATGTGCACATTTTTGTTTTTGTTAATAGTTCAAATAAAATAGCTAATAAATTATACAATGCTGGGTAAATGAATAATATTGAAATCAGCTTTTCAAAAAGTAACTAGCTGACCCACCCCGGCTTCCTACGGGTTCTTTATAGAAAATATAAAACAGCCTATGTTACTCCGAGGAGATGTAGCTTTCGGTAATATTGCTTGAGTAGTTTTTGAGTTAAATCGTAACAAACAAAAAATCAATCACCTTTCCTCGTTATACAGAATACCCGTCGCGGCTTCGCCCGCAAAACGGCGAAGCCCGCAAAAGCGGCTCGCAAAAGCGGCTTCGCCCGCGGACTGATTGCGTTTAATTTTTGAAATACATTTGTTGTATGCACTGCCACATATTTGCAAAATTTTTGAAGTACTCATGTTGCGTATACTCTCATCTATAGGTAAATTTTTAAAACGTATTTGTTGTATGCACTATGCATAGCATATTTAACACATTGGTTGCTTACTACCATCTATCGAAAGGCGGAGGACTTTGTTTTTATAATATGTCACCTCCAACAAATACCATTATATTTTAGCCAATGTATACAAAAACTTGACAAATACTAAAACCTTTCTCGAGTAATTTTTCTGAAAATAATTTTGCAAGCTGTAAGTTCTTTATTACAAGTTCTGACACGCAAATAGATTTGCTGCCGGAAATGAGAAAGAAATTTGCGGATTTAGCACCTTACTTTGTTCAAATATCCACATGTTGATTACGGATAGTTTTAGGACATAGAGACGTGAAGTCAGACTTAACGACAGAAACATGAAAAACTCTAAAAAATAATACATTTTGAGTGATTAATATTTAAAGACAAAGTCGTTACAATATCGACGAACGGTAATCACTAATTATGTTTCTTGACATTAGGCTCGCAGCCGTTGTACTATGGGCTACAATATAGAAGCGTTCACTTTTTAAAATTTTATAGTTGATTTGTGTCATAATCATTCGGTTTTTGGGAAATTGTTTCCCAAATTTATGAAAAATGTATTATACTTGTGTAGCCTATGGCCTGTAGCAGTGTGATTTTATTCACATAAAAATTTAACGCCCTCATCAGGTTCGTCTGATGAAGTAGATTATAATTTTAATTGCTATAAAAAAAAGTTTATAGTGCAATCAGATTAGTTAATTATGTGTCATCTTGTAGAAAATTCAAAAGAAAATTTCATTAATAATGTGTTTTGAAAATTAATTTTTTATTTAAGCAAAGTTTTAAACAAAATATTTCAGTTCGAGAGCTGTTTAACGATGTGATAACTCGTTCCACATAGAAGTTTATTGTATGTGCCAAAACAGATACAGAGACAACTTGAGACAAGTCTTTAACTTCCCTACCTTTAATAATTATAATCTCACACCAGGATTATTGGAAAACTTTTATGTTTTCTTAAGACTTTTTATATAGAAATATCAAACAATCCATCCTTTCTGGAAAACCTTAAAATGTCAGGTAATTGTTTTTTGCCAAGGAAAATATGAAAAGTCATGAAATTTTGTTCATGGTCATGGAAACATTTCATGTTGATGGTCACATTTTGTCTTTTCAGATACCCAAGACAAATATCTTAAATTCATATATAGACAAAATATAACTGTGATAGGAAAAAAAAATTGATGTTTTGAATTTGGTCGGAAAAAAATGGTTTAGGATCTATCAATTCAATTCAAGAGAAAAGTTCTCCTAGATGATTGAAAGAAGTAGGAAGATTGTTTCTTTGTTATATATGAATTTCACGTGGTATCACGTATTTATGGTCTAAGAACCGGCATTAGAAAAATCTTCCCTCATCTGTTAATTGAATGAAATAATGTTTAAAAGGCAGATAACAATATTATAAATGTATGAGTGCAATGTCTGCCACCGTAGTCCTGCTGGCTATTCAGATTAATTAAGTAATTAATTAATATGATATAGTGTGTTTGTTGCTCGAACAAGTATAATTGTCTCTCTCTCTCTGTGTAGAACACATTTTTTGAAAATTTTATTGTGATATTATAAATTATATTTTTTATAATAATTATAATAAATATATAATTAAATTATTTGCAGCCTATATAAAAAATTTTTTAAGTAATAAAGATGTGTTCTACGCAGAGAGAGAGACAATTATATTTCAACGAGCAACAAACATTAATTAAGACACTATATCATATTAATTAATTAATCTTAATAGCCAGCAAGACTACACGGTGGCAGACATTGCACTCATACATTTATAACATTGTTATCTGCCTTTTAAACATTATTTCATTCAATTAACAGATGAGGGAAGATTTTTCTAATGCTGGATCTTAGACCATTATAGACCAGGACATTTATTTATTTATTTATAGAAAACCTGGAAAAGTCAGGAATGTAACCCTGTTGCCAGGGAAAATATGAAAAGTCATGAAAATTGGTCATGGTCATGAAAAAACGAATTTAACCTTGTCATTTAAAATATCAAGTAAAATTAAAATGCGTGCGCATTACATTTTGCCTTTTCAGATACCCAAGACAAATATCTAAAATTCATATATAGACAAAATATAGCTGTGATAGGAAAAAGAAAATGATGTTTTGAATCTGGTTATCAAAATCGGAAAAAATGGTTTAGGATCTATCAATTCAATTCAAGAGAAAAGTTCGTAGATGATTGAAAGTACTAGGAAGATTGTTTCTTTGTTATATATGAATTTCACGCGGTATCACGTATTTATAGACCAGGAAATTTATTTATTTATGGAAAACCTGGAAAAGTCAGGGATGTCACCCGAAGTTTCCCTGCCTGGTTGTCAGTATCTGTTTTGCATGAGACACATTGAATAAATCGTTTACCAGCTTTTAGACTGTTTTTATTATATTTATATCAAATACAAATACAACAAAATAACTTTTTAACAAATTTTAGAATTTGGATTTTTCAAAAAAATTTATGTATCAAATATTTTCTAAATTTCGATAAAAATTTTATATTGGTTATAAACTAATTAACACTAACTAATTAACACTAACAAAATTAACGCAGATTTTATTATTTAAAAAAAAAAAAGAAGTTTTTTAATTAAATTCAATTTATTATGTTTTTTCTAAATTTTTGCCAATTTATGGAAATGATATTTTTGTAATTTTTGATATTTTTTTAAATTTTTAATCTGAAAAAATATCATTTCCATGGATTTATTTATTTGTGAGTAATTGTGATAACAAAATTTTAATTGTATACAATTTTTATCGGATAATTTCGTATAATTATTCGTATAATAGTCAAAAAAATCAAACGCTTCCGGTGCATGGTTCCTTTCCACTTAATGACCGTTTCAATAAAATTGAACCGTCCTGAGTTACTTAAAAATCGTTCGCTGAGTTTGAAATATCGAATAAAAATAAAATAACGTCTCTTGAAAGATTATATCTACTGAGACAAAAAAGTTTAGAGAATAATCTCTGACACCTAACTACAAAGAGTTTGCTTATAAATCAGACTCTTTATAAATCTTCATTAGTCACATTGAATCTCCTGTACTGGATTCAAGACTGTTCTATATTATTTAGAACCTAGATAAATTATAAAGGTGACTACACATGACTACACATTCCACCTATATGCTAGTACATAATATGTGATGGTCTGTATGCAAAATATTCAAAAAAAATTTTTGACCACAAATTTAGCGCTCATTTTTTAGAATTTTATAGTTCATTTGTGCCTTATTCATTCAGTTTTTGGGAAAATGTTTCGAATAAAAGTTGTTGGTACATTTAAAATAAACAACTGTTAATCGAAGCACTTTTTTCGAAAATCGAATGAAAAAGGAAAAAATAAATTATAAAATTTAAAAAAAATGAGAGCTACTTATGTGGGGCCTCTAGTACAAGCGACACGAAAATATTTAGAGTTCTAAATATTTTCTTATTATTTCTTATTGTTATTGTATATATATATACTAACAATATTTCTATATTTATTATATACAGGGCCGAATTTAAAGGTTGGAGACCCTGGGGCAATGAAGAAGTGGAAGCCTAAAACTGAAAAAAAAATTATTTTTTTTAAAATTTTTCAATTGTTTATTGCCAGAAATAAAATGCTTTAAACAAACTGATGATCTTTGTCAAAACGGGCGCTTTTTTTCATCTAAAAAATTCGAGCAATCATTTTGTGGAGGCCCTGGGGCTCCAACCCCTATTGCCCTCCCCTAAATCCGGCCCTGCATATATATTTTTATACTTATTTTTTTACTTATATATTTTTAGACTAATTTACTGATTGTAAAAGTAACTACATTTGTACCAAACTTGCTTATAACAACTAAGCCAATTTAACAAACCTAGTACAACATATATAGTGTTCGAACATTTATGCTACAGTGTACTATATGTTGTACTATGCAGGATTTGTGTTGACAGTGATTATTCATTATTTTTGGTGCGAACCTTTAAATATTAATATCTTTAAATATAAGAACTTCACAGTATTATAATATTTTTTTAAATTAATTAGTTAAGTTCAATTAAATTCATAAGTTTATCTTAACATTAAATATACTTAGTTATTTAACTTTACAATTGGGGTAAAAACATTTGGTTTTGTTAATTTAAATAAAAGAGACTGAACTTATTGCCATATTTTTATTGCATCAAATTATTAAGTACAACAAGTTTACGGGTGAACTATTTTTGAAGTTCCTATTTTCAATACTAGATTTTTTTAACCTAATAATATTTTAATTAATGATATTATTTGTGTAGTTTATAAGTTTTTTAAAAAAGATAGTTTTTTCTTTTGGCCATTTAATTCAAAATTTCATACAAAAATTAATTAATTTTTCATTTCTTCATCTTTCATCTAAAATATTTACAAAAAAAAAAAATACAAAAAATAATTTTAAAAAATACAAAAAAAATGTGATATCGTATAATTTTAGTTTTTAATTTTATTTTAACTTTTTACTTTTTTATTTAGACGTAATTTTTTTATATTCAAATTCACCTTTAGTATTAGCGATCTCAGTAATGTGTGAGAGTTTTTCAGCGATTTATTATCTACCATATGTCCAAGTAAGCGGAGTTAAAAAGTAACGAAAACAGTATTCTCTTGCAAAAAATGCTGACGATAATGCAGCAAAAATGCAGCTCAATTCTTTGAGATGCTCTACATCATGAACGATTTTCCTTGCAAATAAATTGTAGGGTTCGTTTTTTTTAACAAATTGTCTGAGCTTACAAATTAGTAAGATATGTTCGTTTTCGATATATAAAGGAAATACTGTTTTCGCGATCCCGCAGACATATTGGTAAGAACACTAATACTAAAGTTTGTACTTGTAATACATTATGTATCTCATATGACAATAAAAATTTTAATTAAAGAATCTACTGACTATGTTTTTTTCACAATGTTTTATTTAAGGTTGTACGCGCAGCTCGAGAAAGATAAATCAAACAAAAGAAAGATTATATATATATATATATATATATATATATATTTGTTTAATCTTTTTTTTATTTGATTTATCTTTTTAGCATTTATCTGATTAACAGTTATATTTTATTCATATGAAAATATATTAAAAAGGTACATTTTATGCCCCAAATTACCAGCCTAAAATTCCAGAGTATGTATTCAATTGATTGTTTGTATAGTATACTTTGAATAATAGTGACCATAAAAAATTGTTGGTATTATTCTATTTTTTTCAGAAAATATTTTAATTAAAAAAAGAAAATAATAATAATTGGTAAGTACCCTATATTTACTCTATCTCTCTTCCTACCTCTCACTCAGAGCTGAGCGCAGTCTGCCCACCTATGTGCTACTATGTATCTATGTAGTTTTACAACATCTATAAACTGACTTTAGTAGTTTACTAAGACCGAGTGGTGAGATAATATCTTACCATTATAAGAGAGTACGTCTGTATAAAGACCTTGTGTAGGTAGCCCGATTTTTGTATTTGCAATATAATAAAAACATTATTAATATAAAATTTAAATCGTCATCATTGCCCTCCTGAGATGTCGTATATTCAATAAGGGAATCATATTTAAAATCCTTGTTAATAATATTATTATTTTGGGGGATGAAATGTTTATACCACAATCTGATTGCCCTCTTGTGAATAAATCATCACTTACAATAAATGTGTATAACGTTACCATCATTTTATTAAATTCAATACTATATATTATCATCTATACATATGTTTTATAGTGTTGCTTTGGTTCCACCCTCATATGCCATATATAGACAAAATCAACCCTTATTTAAAACTATTAACTAGGTACATATATGAATATTATGATAATATTATACTAAATAATAGATAAATAAATATATAATGTAAATACATTCTTTTTTTTTTGCATTGTGGAAAATATTTTTGTTCACCATTTTCGAAATTAACGGGCCAAAATCATGTTTATATAATGTTTATATAATTTTTAAAAAAAAACTGAACACACTTTTATTGCACTATGAACTAGAAAATACAAATTTTTTTAAATTGTTTTGTCGTCGATCATTAATAGGTCTGTAAAATTTCAGATTATTCAGACGTCCGGAAGTAGATGAAAACTTAATTTAATTTCCGATCCCTGTCAGTACTAAAAATATTTATCAATACTCCATCAAATTTCTATTTCAGCGAAAAACACCATCGATATCGAACGAAATTTCCAAGCTCTAGCTGAGTTAGAGTGAGTCGAAATTTCGTTTGGAAGATTTGGCCTCAACTAAACATACAAACATGTAAATTGCGAAAACATGTGAAAACCAAAATTTTCTTTTATTTGATATTATTCTAACGTTAAACACTTCTCATCTGCACAACCATTTTGTATTGTACAAGAAAAATTTATCGATAGAGTTGTGGAAGAGGATAAGGAAAAAAGTTCAAAATTCCAACACGTCTTTTCGATGGTACCTAAATGGTGTGACCAGATCATAGGAGCCAAAAATGTTTGATAGTATTTGTGGTTATTCGAATAAAGAGGTTTTGAAACTTTTGACAATAGAGGTTGTAGTAGATTACGAGGGGTACCCAAAGATAACCAGAATAGCATTGCCGTGGGCGGAGCTTGTGTACTACACATTTCTGCCGCTAAGCGTGCATAACGCAACTCATTGACAGTGCAGTGCCGTTTGTGTTGTCGACCTGGCTTGTTCAGTTCATCTGCAGTAATTTTTGCTAGCGCTGTTTTGTTCTTATTTCGTATTTTATGATGGCAAGTTTAAGTGAACAACGCGCAGCTGTGAAACTTTGTTTTCTACTCGGTAAAAATGCTGCTGAAATTGTGATTGCACAACAGTGTTCGTAAAAAAAGACCCGATTTGTGGCGGACAGGAGACTGGTTCTTCCACCGCGACACAGTGCACCTGCACAAACAGCCATCTTTATTAGGCAAATTTTGGCTAAAAACGATATAGTTCCGCTGTCCCACGCACCTTACTCGCCCGACCTGGCTCCGTACGACTTTCTTATTTCCATGCATGAAAAGGGGCATGAAAGGACACCGATTTGATAACATTGAATAGATTAAGAAAAAAAACGAGGAAGGAGCTGTCAGCCACTTCTAAATATGAATGCAAAAATGTTTTGAACAATGAAAACACCGGTGTGACAAATGTATTAGTTGTAATGGAGAGTATTTTGAAGAGGATAAGGTTGTTTTGTTGAAAATTTGAAAATATATAGCTTTTAAAAAATGATTCCGGTTATTTTTGGGTACGCCCCCGTATATTCTCACTATACTAAACCACGCTGGAACTACCTTAAGATGGCAAAAGTAACACATGCATAAATTAAGGTCTCATTCTATATAAAAGTAATTCTTTTACTTTCAAAAATTTTACAATAAAGATAGCATATATACAATGCCTTCCAGAAAATCAGTGCACACAGATGAGTTACTGCGATGTTGTTCTACCTATTGTTCTCAATCTGCTATTGTTCCTAATCAAATAAAAGCCCATCTAGTCTAGTATCTATCTACTGCTACTAGTTTATAGTTGTTATAATAATAGGAGAAATACTGCTAGTCAGTCAACTAACTCAACTCACAATATAAGTGATTGTTGTTTAGTCAGCGGCAGCAACGAATGCCGTATACGACTATTCTATACGTCATACGAGTATGAGGTAACCTAAGGCCGGGTACACACGTTACGGTATACCGGAGAGGTATATATATATATCACCTGCACAGGCAAACTGGAGCGTCTATACCAGCCGCCTGCACATGCATAGCGACCTGTACAGGCGACCGGACAAGAATCGAAATTCAGTATTGACTACCTGCGCAGGTATGTAGACCTGAGCGTATGTATGAGTCACTCCGGTATGCCTGCACAGTTTTTATGTTTTTAACGGTTTTATTATTATAACGGTTTTATTAGTTCCGTCTAGTTTCTTGTTGACAATAGAGTGAGTCATTTTTGTATTTACAACATTTGTGTGTGTACATAGTAGACTTGCTCAACATTATTACGTGTACAATAGACTTTTGTGATCATCATGTCAATCCGAAAACGTAACCAAGTGATTGAAGAATTTATTGATATATATATATATATATATATATATATATATATATATATATATATATATATATATATATATATATATATAGGTCGGAACCTTGCCTGTGGTGGGTTATGAGTAAAGACTACCACGAACGTGACAAAAGAGATGCAGCCTATGAAAGACTTGTCATAAAATTAAAGGAGGTAGAAGCTTCAAAAAAGTCAGTGGTAAAAACCGTAAACCTGTGCAGGTAAACCTGCAGAGGTATACCGTAACGTGTGGGTGCTCTAGGCCTGCACAGGTATATCTATCCGGTATACCAGTACAGGTTTGTCTGCACAGGTACACCGTAACGTGTGTACCCGGCCTAACTCAACGACTTCTATGATGTTTGTGTATGTGCGATCCTCAATTCTGTGTTGTTATCTGACTTCGCTAATAGTAATTACCGTGTGTTGGGTGATAATGAATGACTTATCAATATTAAATGAATATTTTTTCTACTTTTGGAAAGAACGTTTAGGTTGGTCCATGTCGTGACATTACCTCAATCAAGATGTGAGTCAAGTTTTACTATCCGGATGACAAGGGGCGTATTTGGCCAAATTAAGTAAGCCAGTCAATCCAAAAAATGCTGTCGCTATTATAAGTTCCACGAAGAGACACTGTATCGTTATTATAAGTTCCACGAAGAGATGCTTTTAAAACTTTTATAATATCTACTGTTCCAGATTTTTTAACACTAGTTCAGCCTTGTTTCTCATTTTTTAAATTTGTACAATGGGAGCCACGACTTCTTATCTAAGCAACTGCATTGTTGATAATATTTGAGGAACACAAATATTGCCAGCACTGTTGTTTGTATTTCGATGTTTCAAAAAGATTTCAAAAAACCAAAAACTACAACGCATCTTATAGCATATGTGCAGGGGACAGATAGACGGACAGACTATCTATGAACATTTTATGACATTTTAGACATAAAACATTTTAGACATTTTATGAACACCTATGTCGAGCATTTATGTCAAGGATTAATATTTTGAAGCGTTACAAAGTCGGGACTAAACTTAATATACCTTGTATTTTTACATGTACTGGGTATAAAAATAGGAAAAACGAGAGGTACTTTTGTGGCCCATAGTATACAATAGATTCTATACCATATGATATGATTTTAATTGCAATGTGGTCTATTTTATGTATATGAGAAGGAAGATTCGTGGAAGAATCGGGAAAAAATAATTTTTATGAAACACTTTATTATTCCCTAGAAGTGTTTATTAAAATTAAACGCTTATCAGAAAACTTGATTGATTTAAAATTAAATTACCTGGTTAAAAATTACCGGTAATAAAAAAAGGCAACATTTAAGAACAATTCTTTAAAAAATCAGGCATGAGTCTTGTACACATTATCTATACACATACAGCTGTAGTAGCCTCTATATCAGATTCTGTGACAGGTTCATATCAGATGTTTTAGAACTGGATTTGAACACAGCCGTCTACCGAGTTGCGTTAATAATAGTTTATTTAATTTATGAATATGCATAATAATTGTGTATAGTAAATACCCATCACTAAGTCATTCACCATTGTATACTATATATGCGGAGTGAATAAAAATTAATATGGTTCGAATGATGGGTTAAGGATGTATGAGCACTGATGTATAGTCCCTTTATAAAATTCTTCAAAATCTTATATAGTACATTGATAAAAGTCCACAATAATGTTTTTTATTTTTTGTCGAAATCTAAAATTAAAATTTAATTTAGGCCCGTTATATCGGGCCTAACAAAAAATATATTTAAGAAAAAAACCTGAGATTTCGGGTAATTAAGCTACCGCCGACAGAAATAAAATTTACCCGAAATCTCAGGTGGTTTTCTTAAATATCTTGTTTTTTAAGACGGCCATGCCGGAATTTTATTGGATCAATCTCTTTATTAATATTTCTAGTTTCTATTGCGTGGTTTTTTTTTTTTATTTGTCTTATTTCTGTTAATGTTAGATTCTCTAGTTCGTGGCCACTCCTAGGATGTATTCATTTTGGGTGCCTACAAGCCTTCTGCCCTCACGTTTTTAAGCCCGATTTATTGGCGTTAGTGTTGACTTATGAACGTTTACTCTACTCTTGAAAATACAGTTCGTTCTGACTTTACAAAGACGTGTAAGCGTCAGTTTTTATCAAAATCAGATACCAAATACTTTGGTCAAACCTTTGCTATTCCTTGGAAAAAATGCGAACAAAATTTTGCTATCGATTTTAATAATAATCATTTTCTAGGCTAACTTTAACCCAAAAAGTGCGAAAATCAGGTTCATTTTAACGTCTAACCAAAACTTTTCAAAATTTGAGCTTCTCAATTCATAAAGTTTGGAATTTTAGCACTATGGGTCTAATATTTTGAAAACCGTTAATCGTATCGCATTTTAACTAACGCCATCGTTTTCGCCAGGTCCAAATTAGCTTAAAACGAAGTTTTTATCAAAATCGGGGACATATAATTTTTCTTCAATTTACGAGATTTTATTAAGGGGTACCCCTTGGAAAAAATGCGAAAAAAGTGAAGAAAATTTTTGTTCTCGATTTTAATAATAATAATTTTCTAGGCTAACTTTAACCCAAAAAGTGCGAAAATCAGGTTCATTTTAACGTCTAAACAAAACTTTTCAAGATTTGAGCTTCTCAATTCATACAGTTTGGAATTTTAGCACTATGTATCTAATATTTTGAAAACCGTTAATCGTATCGCATTTTAACTAACGCCATCGTTTTCGCCAGGTCCAAATTAGCTTAAAACGAAGTTTCTATCAAAATCGGGGACATAAAATTTTTCTTCAAATTTCGAGATTTTATTAAGGGGACCCCTTGGAAAAAATGCGAAAAAAGTGAAGAAAATTTTTGTTCTCGATTTTAATAATAATAATTTTCTAGGCTAACTTTAACCCAAAAAAAGCGAAAATCAGGTTCATTTTAACGTCTAACCAAAACTTTTCAAACTTTGAGCTTCTCAATTCATAAAGTTTGGAATTTTAGCACTATGGGTCTATTATTTTGAAAACCGTTAATCTATCGCATTTTAACTAACGCCATCGTTTTCGCCAGATCCAAATTAGCTTAAAACGAAGTTTTTATCAAAATCGGGGACATATAATTTTTCTTCTATTTTCGAGATTTTATTAAGGGGTACCCCTTGGAAAAAATGCGAAAAAAGTGAAGAAAATTTT
Organism: Nineta flava; assembly: GCA_963920215.1. NCBI lineage: Eukaryota > Metazoa > Arthropoda > Insecta > Neuroptera > Chrysopidae > Nineta > Nineta flava. Next base: position 67,216,278 of record OY986044.1, read on the forward strand.
TGTTCTCGATTTTAATAATAATCATTTTCTAGGCTAACTTTAACCCAAAAAGTGCGAAAATCAGGTTCATTTTAACGTCTAACCAAAACTTTTCAAAATTTGAGCTTCTCAATTCATAAAGTTTGGAATTTTAGCACTATGGGTCTAATATTTTGAAAACCGTTAATCGTATCGCATTTTAACTAACGCCATCGTTTTCGCCAGGTCCAAATTAGCTTAAAACGAAGTTTTTATCAAAATCGGGGACATATAATTTTTCTTCAATTTACGAGATTTTATTAAGGGGTACTCTCCATACGCAAATGTCGTTGACTCAAAAGATAACTATTAGTATCAATAACAATTAAGTTATACATCATCAGTACTAACTATTACTAGATACTATTCTGTTACTACGTCATCACAGTATTTTCATTTAAAGCTCAAACCTTTCATAGATTTTAGTATAACTACAATAGTATGTATAAACTCTGATACGACATAACGTTCTAGCAACCAAATGTAAATACAACCATATGGGTACTGTGCACCACAGAAGTTGTGACCCGTTTTCAAAATTGTAGAGTCATTTCGTGCCTCATTATTCATTCGGTTTTTGGGAAAATGATTCGAATAAAGCTGTTAGTATATTTATAATGAACCACTTTTATTCGTGACGTTTTCCAAAAAACCGAATGAATAAAGCACAAAATGACTATACCAATTCATCCAAGCCGAGTAGCCGAGCGGTCTAAGGCGTCATGTCTGTGCAGTATGCAGTACTTGAAAACTGGGAGGTTATGAGTTCGAATCCCGACATCGGCAGTTTGTCAATTATAAAAAAAAGGGGGCGGTTGATTGACTAAACTGTCGGCGTATGGACAAGAACGAAGTAACCGGTTATGCTTGAGAAGGTTTTCTGCAGTTTCCTTCACGAACTCCAGATGAATATCATATGTTGAATAGCATAGTTCCTATCATAGTCGGCTGCAGCCGCATATGCTACCGATTCCTAGTCTACTCACAAATTCCTTCTACTCCACCCACATCCTCACTTCCTTAGGCATCACAATGGACCTTATGGTCGAAGTGTAGCCCGTCCAGGGCAGCCTTTACAATCTACCTCTACAAATTCATTCATTGCCCAACAAAAATTGTTTATTGATTTTATTTTCTATGCTATGTACATAATATAAAATTCATGTAAAAAATATAGTGTAAGTTTTAAATTTTTAAGGAATCTTTACAGAAGTGAATGTAATAATTTTTAAATAATAACCGAATCTGCATCATTCAATCGAATTATGTATTACGTTGTAGTCTGAATGGAAGGGGATGTAAAAAATGTAAAACCACATTATGATGACAGCAAACATGGCGTTTTTTTAAACCTCTTTGTAATATGAAGGTAATAAAATCATATCAAGGACAAATTATAATAAATGTATATTTCTACATCGTAAAACGGACGACAAACAAATATATACAATAATATATACTTCATATACTATATTTTATTTATTATTATTATTATTTTGAAACAATAGTAAAATAAATTGAATAGATTCATAATTCCCGCAATTGAATGTCATCATCATCTATATATTTTCAATATAAAACAAATATATATATATATATATATATATATATATATATATATATATATATATATACAATTTTCTTGAATTTCCGATGCCCGATGGCAAAAATATCTCAAAAACTATACTAAACATATATCTGACAAGAAGAAGCGATAGTGTTGTATATACTTGCTCTGCTCGCAAAATGGCTCCACCCCCTTGACCTCTGGTGTGACGTCCCTGAGGTAATACAAAAAGCGCACCCTTCTAGCGTGTATAGGGTTGCTTTAGGAATATTAAAGTTTTCCGATTTACCCCGTAAGTATTTCCGCGTTTAATGCAAAAAACCGCATCCTTCTAGCTTGTGTAGAAGTAGGTTGGAATTTGTATTGATCAGTCAGTGAGTGAGTTCCAGAAAGCGCTGTATATATTATAGAACTTATACAACTATTCTTATCGTCACACGCGACGGGGGGAAGGTATGAAGTGTACTCACGGCTAAATGGACAATCTATACGCCTTTAGTACAATACATATTACGCCAAGTTACTCTTCGTAACCACCAAAAAACTTGTACATGGATTATTAACTATTCAGGCAAAAATTAACATGAGTTCACAAATTGTTGTTCTAATATTCTTTAGCTTGGATTTCGGCGTGAATATACCAGGATATCTTGATATATTCCAACAATAATAATGTCCGTAAAAACTATTTGTATAATTAATATTTTTGTACAATATAAATATTTGCCCTAAGAATTTGTCACTTTGAAAAGGTTATCGACGTTTTTTTAACGGGGTTTCTGTCACGATAACAACAACAATAATAATAATAATTTATACATACATCTATATAAACAACAACAATAACACATGCACACAATATAAGCTTAAAATATTTCAAACCAATAAATAAAATTGAACATTGAACACAATATAATAACATGCGACATTTATTTTATAATTTATATATGAATCAACAATCAACTATTACACTCACTTGTATGTTGGCACTGTAGGTCTAGGTACACATACACTAGTCGTCATTACATTCACTATTGTTATTATAAAATATTGTGTTGAAATAACTATCTAGGCACACGGGATGTGAGAGCAAGCACACAGTTCGAGAACAGAGCTTCTAATGCAGTACGCGGACAAGGTGAAAAGTTCTGGGTCTAGTCGTTTTTAGCGAATTCCTCCAAAGAAAATGCAGCTATTGTTTTGGCACCAATGTTGGAATTTTGTAAAAATTTCTTCAAATGTCCTCGATCCTACCTACTAAATGTTAAAAATCACTATCGCTAAAATTTATATATATATATATATATATATATATATATATATATATGTACTTTTATATATATGTACTTTTATATGTCTGTGGACTCTCTAGCGGTCACAGTTTTTTTCCGATTGGAATAAAAATTGGTATTTGAGGTGGTTTTAGTATTCTAAAGGTCAAGTTCGTGAAAGGGGAAAGGGGGTTTAGAAAAAGGGGGAAACACAAAATTTGGTATATCTCCCTTAATATTTGAAAAATCGAAAAATTTATCAGGAGTTAAGATGTAGGCACTAAGTTTTACTGTAATTTTGTTTCTTATCATTTTTCTGTTACACTAATATTTACAATTAAAAATTGAAAGTTAAAATTCTAAATATCTCTGTACACATTAGAGTTTGGAAAAAATGATAAGATTATGAATTATAGCAAACTTGATTTTCTACAACTTTACTCGTTATACATTTTTCGATTGTTTCAATATTAAGAGAGATATTTTATATTTTCTGTTTTCTTCTATCTTTATGCCCCTCTTTCCCCTTGACGTATGCCATTTATTAATAAAATTGGCTTTGAAAATAATAAAATGATATCAGATATGACATTTCATTTGGATCAAACTCAAATTGTGACTAGAGAAGTTTATGTATTCTAAGGAAATTCGCAGCTCTCTTGCGTAAATAATTTTTTTATTTTAAAAATGCATTTATTTCTCAAAGGGTTCTCCCTTTATTTCAATATAGTTCCGTCCGACTGAATTCTGCCCCTGAAGTCCGATTCTGTATGGTCTTCTAAATGGATATCTTCACTGGTATCACCTTTTCATTTGATCTAAAACCTTTTTCAGCCATAAATTACATCAGATTTAAGAACAGATAACAGTGAGAAGGAATCAAATCTGGCGAATAGGCAGAATGTTCCAACAATTCATATATCGAATCTCTCAATTTTCTTATTACCAAAGCGCCTTTGTGGGCGGGTACATTGTTCTGGTGAAAGATAATTTATGCGAAAGTTAAGATATTGCCCAAATTTTTTCCAGATGCATCTAGTAGATCTGAATACTGCTTTCGCGAAGCGTTTAAAACAAACGCGAGAGCTTGTACCCTTCCCTCTTTTGTTTTACGACGGAGAAATATGTTATTTATTCCTATGGAGATTTGATGTATATTTTTATACATTTAAAGTATACAAAAGCAATGTGTCCTGGAAGGAGATGAATGGGGGTAATTTTTCTTCCAACTCTTTGTTAGATTGCAATTTTTACGGGTAATCATATAGGGTAACAGACTAAAAAACCCTTTTTGGAATTTCTGGTGCATCAGAATGACATCCAATCAGAGTCGTATGTTTAACAACGCCATAACTTTCAAACGAACAAAAATCGAAGGGCAATATTTGAATTATATAAGCTAATTTATTACATCTAATAGCCACACTCTGTATAAAAGTGAAAACGAACTGAATCATTCAACACTAAATCTCCTCAACCATGAAACATAAAATCTTATAACTTTACAAATAGCCTCCTCTTGAATCCTAGGAGTTCATCAAGAATGTAATTGTTACAATTCAACTCTTAAATTGGTTGAAATAAAAGAATGTAAAATAGTTATTTAAAAATAATTTAATAATGCCAATCTTTTCTATTGATTCGGATATTTTATTGCTTATATTAAGTACAGAATATAAGCAAATTTAAATGGATTTCTTATGTTCAAGTAATGAAAATTGGTACACACATTCTTTGGAACCTATTCTCCAAAATAGAATTCGTTGCCAAAGTGGGGACGAGGTAATGACAAGGTGTGAGCAAAGCCACGGAGTACAGCTCAACTATATATTTATAAGCTCAAACGCAATATAATATTACTAATTTTCAATATTATAAAATGATATAAAATAAAATGGTAAACCAAACTAAAGCAAAACATAATAATAATAATAATAATAATAATATTATTATTATTTAGATTAGATAATGTATTGTTTTATGTTAATCAAATTTATAATTTATTTATGTAATATGGTATTTATTATCTATGTTATTACAACAAATTATTGCTACTATCTATATACTCCACCCACATCATCTGCCGAATATGTTGATTATTAAAAACACTATATATCAGGGATCAGTCATCATATTAAAACGTATATATAGTTAAAAGACAAAAAAATATATATATACACACTCGTATATACTCCCGTTCATAAATTTGAACCAGTAAGTCACATTCTAAGTGTAAATATGTCTAAATATATGTATAATATTACATACAGTAACAGTTAGAATGTTTCCACTGGTTCAATTTTTATGAACGGGAGTGAACATCATCCGTCGAAAATGTTGATTGTTAAAGACAGTATATATTATGGATCAGTCATAATATATACTGTAAATGAATATACAGTAAAACGTCGAAAAAGTTGTATATATATATATATTTATATATATATATATATATATATATATATATATATATATATATATATATGTATATATATATATATATATTTATATATATATATATATATATATATATATATATATATTATATTATTTGCATACAGAGAATCATATAGTATAACCTTTCTCTTACTCCTCCAACAATTATGGACAATAATGAAAATCTACACAAGCAATGTAATGTATTCAAAATTCATTGAATTTTATCTTTTAATAAATAAATGTAGAATGTAAATTTTCATTACAAAATTTTATTATTATTAAGGTATTGTGTGAAATATACTTATTATATGAACTTGGGATATCGATATAATTACCCCATATCTGTATATCTTCATCAACTCAACCCATTGTGTGCCAACAGTACCGTTAAGTACCGTTTATTTGACCCTATGTAGGACCACGTAGTGAAATCAGCTGAAATCATTTAAAATATGTAAACAATTTTTTGCAATATTAGGGGCTTTTGCCATATTGAATATTGATGTCAATTGACGCTTACACATACTTATAATGCCAAAACGAACGGCATTTTCAAGAGTAGACTAAGCCCTCATAAGCCAAAGCGAACAAATAATCGTGAGCGCTGAAAGTGTGTAAGCGCCCAAAAGGAATACACATATACTGATACACATATACTGATTGTATTTTAAAATACACCCAATCTGAAAAAAAATCATGTATAGTGTATCTATCGCTGTCTACATGTAGTGACTATGAAATGGTGTCTTTGTTACATATACATGTAGACACACTCACACGACGGACGACGGCCAATAACGACGATGTATACATGCACGAATAAGATGCAACTATATATAAATGATTGTATTTAGAGAGTGATAAGTATAATAGTTATATGTTATAAATACTGATTTTAATACAGTTTACAGATAAACTATACACAGTTTCCAGATTGGGTGTATTTTAAAATACAAGCTGTATACTGTCTATAAAAATGTACCAAAAATATTTTGCATCTTTGTCTAACATCATTATTTTCAAACTTTACATATCTATAAGGATAAATGAAAAAAAAATTATTTTTAGTAATATCTATGCAAAAAAATTTCTTTGTTTTTTTTTCAATGTTCATAACAGTAATTTTCAAATCCATTTAGTGGAAAGTCTATGGCAAAAAAATAAATGGATAATGCAACAAACAAAAAAATTCGCACATATAACAGATAACAATCGGTATATAGAGATAAAGTGAGACTGAGATACTCTGTGATAATGATAATAATAATGTTGATCATCATAAAGTAAAACACATTGTTCAACCAAGTTAATCTTCATTGTTTTCCATGCCATCATACATAGTGAAAATTTATTGACCAAAAAATACACACATACATACATACATACATACAATTATATGTAAAAAAATATCATAATGAATGTAAAATAGACTTAACAAAAAAATTAAAATGAATAAAATAATAGAAATTGAATGAAATTAATTATTCTATGATAAATTTTTCAGCTAGCCATTATTGTTATATTAAAATTATATTTAACAAGTAACGTTACAACTAACTGAGTTAATTGTTTGAATACCCAATACTGAGTTGTATATCAATGATTGAATTATTAACAATTCTGCGTATTCGAATTGTTAACAATTCGCTTTCCGAGAAACATTTAATCACAGAATATAAGAAAACTATTGAGTTTATGAAAAATAAATTCAAACAAAAGTTGTTCATTTTAAAAGGAAGAAGAGTTTTTGTTTGCAAATTTTTTTTCTACCACTTACGGTTTAAAAGATGTATATTTCCCCCTTTGGCAGGAGGAAACACGTCCCAATTTTGCCCATTAACGAACTTGACCTTAATTTTTTGCTCTAGAACATACAACGAAAATATCAGCTGGTTATCTCTCTTGGTTAATGAGTTATCGAGTTCACACCCTTCTCTTAGGGCGCTTCTTAAGGTTTTCTGCAACATTTTTACCGCACACAGTCATGAGAAAGAAATAGAAGCCAACAAGATTATCCTCAGGAGAAACGCTCCAGGGCTCAGGCGTGCATAAAAACCTTTCGGGAGTTTTAATCGAAACACCGTTTTAACCGACGCTAAAAGTATATCAAGTCATGGAGGGTCATTATTTATATCTCAATCTAAAGTAACTTGGCCAGGAAGGGTTGCTTAAGGCAGAGACTACTCATATCGTACTAGACGAGGATAAACGATGTTAGATCGTTTAGGTCGTAGCAATGATTCGTGTAGATATATGATTGTGCTAGATGTTGTTCAATTAATTAGAAATACACTCTAATAGTATATACGAGTATTATATTCGTATAGATAGATATTTAAATATGTATACTCTCGTATTATAACAATTGAAATAGCTAGAATCATCATCATCTCATGCTGTTGAAAGAAAAAACAAAGACAACATGATACAACAATGCAATTGTGCAACAAATAAAGAATATATATGCAAACTATATGGTATATTATAATACAATTGTGATAATATTACTCACTTGTTTTTAATGTGTAACTTTTGTTTGGTGTTCTATAGAAAATATAGTTAAAAGAATACATTTTTTATAATATTTTTATAAGGGCTGTGAAAATGTTATTTAGTTATTCGTATATTTAGTTTTGCTAGCTGTAGCCTGGTCAGTTTCATTGTTTCAAATACTGTTCTCAATAATCGTATTAGATTTGACTTAAATTAGTATTGCATATAAGTTCACAAAAACGATTATTAATTTAGTAAGTTAGTTAATAGACCTTACGGTATATTACTTGGCAGCGTTGGGCATATTATTTCCCTTCAACCCTGTATGTTTAAACTGCATATTTGAGTACTGATCGCGTAAACCTGCATTGTCCATTGTTTTTAATATTTCGCTTGTTGCAAGCCAAGGCCGTCTCAATAAGCTTCCGCCATCTGGTCCTATCCAAAGCAATGCTCCTCCAGTTTCCTTTATGGATGGTTTTTATGTCATTTTCAACGGAATCAACCCACATAATTGGTGGTCTCGCTTTCTAACTTCCACAGGATTAGTGAAGCTTTTTTTGTTGGAATTGTGACATCAGTTCTAAATAAGGGTTTCTAGCCATTGTGTGACTTTTTATAATAATATCAAGTAGCCTGTATTTTTGATATATTTCAAAATAAAAAATTGATCTCCATCCACCATTCTCGTAATTTGGACGAAATATTTTTCTTAATGTTTCTCAATAGTTTATCTTCAAGAGATCTGGTGATTGACCAGCATTCACAGTCATATTGCTAAATAGGTCGTAGTAATATTTTATAGATTAATTTTGGTGTTAAGACCAACGAATCGAAATTTAAGCTGGTTTTTGAGGCTATGGTAGCATCTATTTGCCATAGAGAGTCTGTTATTTAATAAAAAAAGTTAATCGTTGTTGTTAATGAAGATAGTTCCAAGATATTTGACGTGTGACATGAATGATTTATATAAATTTTGTTTTATCGTCTCGGCTTCTAATAAATTAAATGATTCTGTTACATACTTTCCTGATCTGCTGACTAAAGCGATATCATCAGCGAATGCTAAGGTTTGTCAGGTTTTCTGGTAAATGGTCCCTCTAAGCGTAAAACCTGAAGCTCTGGGAGATTTCTCTAGGACCAAATTAAAAAGCAGACAAAGCATCGTCCTGCCGTAACCCTCTGTCAGTATAAAAAACTTCAGACAAATCATTACCGAGTTTAACTTTACATATTACGCTTTTCATTCTGTAGTCTACAGCTTAAAAAATCTAAATACGAAGGACAAGAAAGTAGCAAGTTTTGGCTATCCTTTGTTAATTATAATAACAATAATAATAATATGTATAGCATATAAAAAAAAATATCTAAAAAAAAAAAGAATTGAAAGCGAACATTTCTACATTAATGACAATGATGATATCTTTAAAATGTTTTTGAAACGCCAAGCGGGACATTTTTGTTGTGAGTATTATATATACAGAAAACAATAGTATATACAACAAACTAACCATGGTGGAAATATAAATATTACTACTACTAACTAGTAACTGGTTAGTATAATATAGTAAATATACACACAGAAGCAATGTAAAACAATTAATGGCTACTAGATGGACTACAAACAATTCCACCTTCGAATAAAAGTAACCATAAGTAAACCTCAATTTTAGTATATACTTTTGTTTTGACATTGAACAGGTAAACAAAAAAGTCTCACAATTTTGTGTCCGCTTCAATAGAGGGTATCATGAAACTTGTAGATCATAAAATTTTCCATAAACATGGATTTTTTCGCATAATCAACCATTGTCGGTTTAAGCCAGCGCGGGGCCGATAGCAAATAGTAACAAGAGGAACTTGCTTGCTTTGCTTAAGGCCCTTAAGTTTAGGATATAAAATAAAACAGCTCAATTCTTTTCTCAATTTAATGTAGGCAAACTTAGAATAACACTTATTAAATCAATATCTCTTAGCAAATCGTATTCTAAGTTCAATAAGGTGATATCATTTAGACGTTCTTGTCCCATCGTGTTCCTTAACTCTCTCCTTTATCTTGCGCTTTGATCTTCCTTAATGCGCTTTGATGTTCAAAAAAAATGCCCACTTCAGTTGGTTGAAATTGTTTTTAGTATTTTTTTTAAACAATCAATAAATAATTGACGTATTAAGTAAAGATCCTTAAATGATTACATGTAATAGAAATAATCGAATTACGTCACTAACAGATGTAATGATTCGATAAACCAGAGATATAATAATAAACACGTATACATAAATTGATATAATAAAAGTTGTATATACCGGGCGTATCATGTAAACTGTTCCAAATGTTTATTAATGTATCAGTTAGCGAGCGAACATAAACTTCAGGGTATTATAAGTTTAGTTCCGACTTTGTTATGGTTGGAAATTAAATCCAGAAAAAAAATTTGTTTAGAAAGCTAATTAGTTCCGCATGTCCGTCTGTCTGTGGACACGATAACTCAAAAACGAAAAAAGATACGGAGCTGAAATTTTGCATGTGTGATCTAGAACTAAAAAGTAAAATTCGTGAATGGTCAAAATCAGGCCGGACTTCTCCCCGCCAGTGGTAAAAATATCCATCTTAGAAACGGTAAGAGATAGAAAAAAACTTTTTTCTGGAACTTTTTTTCATAAACTCAATATATACAGAATATTTTAACAATTAACTCAGTCAGTTGTTATTTTCACATGTTTTTCTTAAGAATTTAATGAAATTGAGATATGGTACTAAGCTCAGTGCAATTTATTTCATTAAAAACGGTTCAAGCATTATCCTATTTTTTTATAAAAGAAAGGTTCCACTTTCACGCTTTGAATCGTTTCATTTTTGAGTCGTAGTGTGTCATGCAGCACTTGCAGCGCGTGACACAACCGGTATAACAAGGGATATAACAATCTCAATGAATGACTGGTTGTTGACTGACTCTATCATTAGATACTAACCGTACAGGTTGTCCTACCAAAAATGTATGGTATTAGCATACATTTAGAGGTACGAACATTTATGGCTTTAAAGTTTTAGGGCTCTATATAAATTTTCCCATAAAAACAAACTAACTGAATAAACTATTAAAAACCTCGGCTAGACTGAGTTGATTATGGACTACTTATTATACTTTTTACGCACGCACACATCTAAAATTACATAGTAATGTATAAAGGTGCCATGTATATAAATAGTTTTTTAATCAAGAGTAATTACAAATTTTTGAGATGAAATTATGGCAAAGCTATTCTGTATATGAAAAAAAAGTTGTTTTTTAAAAAAAAATCTTTTTTTTGTCTGTAAATTTTGTTTTATTACTTACGGTTCCAAAAATGGATATTTCCCTACCCCGGTGGCGTATTTACGAACTTGGCCATACTTTTTAGATCTAGAACACACATACAAAATTTCAGCACGTCATCTCTTTTCGTTTTTGAGTTATCGTGTCTACGGACAGACAGTTTATGAACAACTATACCGAAGATGTTAAGACCGGTTGAAAATATTGAACGCAGAAAAACATGTTGATATAGGTGTTCATAAAATGATCTAATTAATTCATTTCAGCGTGTCCATCTGCCTGTCCGTTTCCGTCCGTCTGTCCGTAGACACGATTGCTCAAAAACGAAAGTGATAACTAGCTGAAAATTTGAATGTGTGTTCTAGAGCTAAAAAGAAGGGTCAAGTTCGTGTATGCCCAAAATCTGACCGGTCTATCTCCGCCAGGGAGGGAACTATCCACCTTTGAAATAGTAAGAGATACAAAAAATTTCCCTTTTTTTTTGTTTTAAACAACTTTTGTTGGAAAGTATTTTAATAAATTTAAACAGTTATCTCATTTTCGTATTTTGATTTTTTTTTTAAATTTAAGTACACTCGGGTTGTCAATATCACTTTTTAATTTCACCAAATTCTTAAGGGAACTACGCGTGAACTGCCTTAAGTTTTTAATTATTACATTTTTAATAGACCACCCTGTATAATGCTATATATAGATTTGGTTATAAATCAATGTTGACAATAATAATAGTTTACTAGTATTATAAATGATATCTCAGTACTTCTCTGATATACGTTATACATGCTAGTATATATATATATATATATATATATATATATATATATATATATATATATATATATATATATACATGTATTTAAATTGTCTTCTTTCCAACCACCCTAAAATTATCTCACCCCCCATGTTGTGATTGTTTGAGCTATACACACATATCCATAAAGCCATCCACATACATCTATACATTTTCCAAAACATTTCTCATCAACACCTTCACATCTTTTACATAACTGTATGTATGTGTATGCAGTATTCAATTGTTCGAAATCCATTTATTTCTATATCTCATTTACTATGTTTATATAGAAACATTCAATGACTTACAAATGTGTAATTATTATTTACCAGATGGTAATTTTGCAATTCGATTTATAAAAAGGATGTTCTAGAATCTAAAACAGTGATTATCAACCACTGTGCCGCGGCACTTTTGTGTGCCGCCAAATTCTTAAAGAGTACCGAAAAATTTTAGAAATGTATATAGTAAAGTATTAACCAACATAAAAACGGAAAAAAAATCGAGACTGTTAAATGTAGAAGACAATATGAGAGTAGCATCGTCATTTTTACAACCAAATATAAATGAAATTATCAAAAAACATCAGGCTCAAATTTGTCATTAAAAGTATTCTTATTATTAACTTGTAATTAATCCCTTAGTAAACGTACTGTTGGTTTTGTTGTACATATTATTTTATTTTACATTCTAAATTATTATCATAAACTATTTTACACAGTGTATTCATTATAGGTAAGAAAACAACTTTTATAATTATCTTTATCTTTGTGTGCCGTCAAATTTTAAAATCGTTAAAAGTGTGCCGCGACAAAAAAAAGGAACGAACATAAAAGGAAAAATGCCTTTCGGCTAAATTTTTCCATGATATAAATGCCAGGTTATACCGTTTTTGAAAATTTTAAATATAACCAATTGTGACATAAGAGCCCTAACTGGAGCATAATTTAATAGTTTCAATGTTTAAAAATTCATTTTAAAATATTATCAAAGGCTAGGCTATTCCTTCATTGTGACGTAAAATTTAACAAAGGCTAGGGTGGGGGGACTAAGTGTGAGTCCCCCAATATAAGTGACTAAGTGTGACAGTAGATATGCAGGATACTATTTTTAAAATAATGTGGCGTTAAAAAAGATCCCTTATCGGAAAATACACAATAGTAATACCGCCTGATTTTGCATAAACATCGCGGAGAGATTAAAGAAACTCTGAAGCAATCATTGGCAAAACTATGACGTTTTTACAGCTTAAAAGATACTATGTTGAGAACATACCAGACATCTGCTAGGGAACCATGCCCAGTACGAAAAAATCCGCGAAAATTTCTACGGGTCGAGTTGATGGATGCTGTCTTGTGAAGGTTCTGAGGTTTTCGGTATTGTGTGGCATTTGATTATCGTTATAATCTATAGTTCTACTGAATTATTTTGTGATCTGAAAAGTCTAGATAATTCTGATATTTAATGTTACAGAACTGGAGGGGGAAGAATAAGTACAGACTTAATAGAAGAAGTTGCACCAGACTGCACAATATCTATATTCCGTTGCATCAACTGTCAGCCCTTCTGTCCCTCAAACAATTATACAATACGGTATACATCGTCTGCATATGTTGTACATCTATGAACTTAAATTGTCATAAAAACTTGTATCCTACACCACCCCTTCGTTTTATTTAATATCATCATAATATATAAATTTATTTAGAGTTTTTTTTTTTAAATACTAAGTACACACTACATACACACATTGTCACGTGTATACTTTAAAACCACAGAACAACAAGTTTTCTCTGAATCGAATAACGCTTGTTTTCTTTTTTTACTTGGTTTTTAATTGAATTTAATCGAGAGGGTGTATTAATTGTTAAAATGAGAGAACTAAATATAATCTATACCTATAGTACACGTGTCGTGCATATAGCATCTGTTTGATAACAATTTTAGTTTTCCGCTACTTAGATGTTAACTGCATTCATTAAACTGAGACTTTCAATTCAAACATATCCCATATTAAAGTAGAAGAAATGATTTTTCCATTTAAAAATATGTTATTTGCGGGTGTTCGAAGACTAAAATGTCTGATTACACCTCAAGTCGGACAATTTAATGCGATTACGTTTTTGACCATCCATTTGTGTATATCCATTCTTCCAAATATTTGCTTTACAATGTCATAATTCTTGTCCATGCATTACCAAGTAATCAGGGATAAACTAACTTACCGTTCTAACTGTCATTTCGATAAGTAAATTTCAAGAGCTTGTATTTGAAACATTAACTCCTTTCAAGTTTATGGAATTTTTCACTGTAATATTGTACAAAATTAACGGAAAATTATTGATATACAGAAATAATAAACTTTTGTGTATTAACGTTTTGAATTTATATGTCATGTACAATAATAATATAGATTTTAAAACATCTTTACAGCATTCTATTAAATTTGAATAGAATCCAAACATGGAACTACTGCTATGACATAACTGAGCAGAGATTCGTTGAAAAATGAAAGATATAATATAGGGTGGCGTATAAGGAACGATATGATTTATTTAATGAATTTGTACATCATTTGGTTTTATCTCGTGAACCAATTGAATCTTATATGGGAAAAGGTGTAACGTATGTAAAATTCTTTGCAAAGACCGCCTAGACATCACCAACTGCTGAGAACGTCACCTGGTGGAAGTTTAGGGGTTTTCCTCAACATTTGCTTGCACCCGTGCTGTGATCATTTCGAACTGCATGAGGTCTTCCAGCACGCGAAAGATCACAATCGGTAAATTGTTGGAACATGAAAGAAATATCGATATGATCTTTGTGTCTGAACAATCAAATGATGACTTCCAAAATAAAATTGAACAACTTTGGTTCTTTGTTCTGTGCTGTGTCGTTCCATCATAAATTTCCCAAGTTTTTCAAAGTTAATTTTGAAAAAGAAAAAAAAACGTTAACAAAAAATTTATTCACTAATTAAATCATAACGTTACTTATGCACCACCCTATACATATTGTTTTATTTATTATAAATAGGTATGGTTTTGTGCGTAAGTGAATGCGTTAAGTATTTGTGATAGTTTCACAGCCGAAGATTTGGATTCGGAAATATGCTTTTAATTTTTTCATCTAAAAGGAAGAATTTTAATTTCAATTATATCTCACACATGTTGATAATACTTTATGTTTGGGAAACCAGTTTTTGGGAGACCGTGATAAACTATGATCAATGAACGAAAGTAAACTATTCTTCACAATATTTTTTCGACTTTTGTTCGTAACGAGTTTTGATGACAATTTGATGATACTTCTCTCACTTTTGGTTTTCTAAAGATTGATTTTTCCTCAAATAGGGAATATGCATGGAAATTTTTTTTCACATTTATTTTCAGAATATGAAAATACTGTTAATACTGTAATAATATTTAAAAACGAAATTAAAATCCGACAAATATCAAGGAAGCTATAAGCTTTTAAAGATTATTATCTGTCTCTTTCTTGCAAAAATACTAAAAACGGAGTTTTACGCGTATTTTAAATGGTGAAAGTGTAATATGACGTCACATAACATATCAAGAGGGCTATCACCCTCTTTGTCTAATCGGTAATTTCAATCATTCATATCTCGCTTATTTTTAAAGTTATTTAAAAAGTAATTTTACCTTGATATTTGTCAAGTAAACATGCTTCAATTCATGTGAAAAAAAATTTTCATGCATATTCCCTATTGAATAGTTCTAAATACGTAAATCGTGCTTCAAATAACTCTTTGAGATAAAATCTATTACTATACAAAATTTCAATTTCCTAAGTCCTACTACTGCTCACAAGACAATGAACACAGGATATTTAACGAAATTGTATATATGATATCACATCATTCTTGAAAAATGATTATTTTAATAGATAATGGCCAAAGCACATCTATTGTATTATTTCGAATTAATAATATAAACAACATCGACATTTCTCTATCTATCTTTCTCACACAATATAATACATTCATAATTTTGAAAAGTGGCCACCACGAGCCGAATGAAAACAATACATCGCAGGCACAAATAACAATGGTTTGTTGAATGAGACGAACGAACGGGAAAGGCAACAAGGAACATAACGTTTGCATCTATAGGAATAATTCACCACCAATCATTTTGTATAGATATTTTACTAATAAATCCATAGACATATTTCAAATAGTGGAACCATCTTAGACAAAGCTTTTAGAAAGGTCTGCCTTCAAATGAGGCCTGAATGAACAAGTACGTATAGCATAATCAGCCATAATTTTTTCACAAGACAGTACCGGTAGATACGTTACACATACGATATTATCTAACATTTTTGTAAGTTGCAATTCGGCAACGTCGCTTATATTCCGCTAGAGTTGATATACTGTTTGTTTACATATAGTGCTTGATGCACGTAGCGCTTAGTGACGTACAGTGTTGTCAAGTTGTATCTGTTCAGCATGCCGACACGTATATTTATTTATAAAATGCTTTAGTTTGCGTTGTTAAAACAATGAGACGGTCAATAATTCTCGTTTTTTTAAATACGTCAGAACAAACCCAATAATTTAATGCTATTTTTTTAAAAGATTCGTTTTTTTATAAAAAATAAAAAGCTGGTAGAAATTCTGCTTAAAGTTAATTATTCGAACTTTTAACGATTAATTTGAATTGTAAGCCAACATTAACTGAGCAGCACGTTTTTGAGTTGCTCAGTTAGCGATCAATTTTGAACTGGAGACAGGTACACGTACTCACAAACACCAGGCATTTTTTACTTTTGATATTTCGTGTTCTATTAATGGAACAAAATCGATTAGCATAAAAAATTCTAGGTCGACTTGTTTTGTTCGAGTACAATAATTTCTTGCACCTATTGTTCACAATACTACCTAGGTTCGAAAGAAATGGTGGAGAAAATGAGTCTCAGAATAATTAAAAACGATATATTTGGAAACAAATCGACAATCGACAAATCGAATGATTGAGCATTGTAACAAAGCCATAAGAAATAATATTTTCAACACAAGGTACTCTGCAAGTAAAATACTTTTTTAGAGAAAATATAATAATTTGGAAGAGGGAAGTTTACGTTCTTCAGACTGAAGTGCAAATAAAACAGAAAATATGGTCGTTACTGTTACTGTTAAATATATAAGAAACTCTAATGATATTCCTTGGAAGGTACTAAAGAAGAACTAAATCAGTTAAATTGAATTAGATTACCAGAAATATTGCCGAAACTTTTGCGGAAAACTATAAACGATTGTTCAGTATAATACAATCATTTTCTTGGATTCGTATAATCGAACAGTTTATAGAATGGAGAAACATGAATGCTATCTAAAGTCTAAACCTACTAAATATTGAATAATTTCAAATATTCTTATATCTATATACAATAATTCTATGAACTCACCAAAATACATTTGTTAGCGGGGATTGGCCGTTTATTATCTAGAATAATGAAATACGATTATAGAGAATCGTAGTAATAATATATACAATACATCGTCCACTAACAAAACTGAATTCGAACATTTTCGAGAATGAAAGGATAGTAGAAATATACCTAACAACAGTATATATCACATCACTACTTCATATCCTAATAGTCAGTATCTATTCTTTGATGCCCTGCCAACACAGATGACCATCATCTCCCAATTCTTGTGGCTGTTCCACAACAAGTGTCTGTTATATTAACTTTTATATCATTGTATGTTGTATTAATAAAATCATCAGTAAGCACGTCTATATGTTACATCTGTACACGTAAAAGTTTTGATGAAAGTTTTCAATCGCAACAAAAATATTGGATATAACAAGAATTACATTGCTGTTAACACCATGAAATTCACTTGAAATTAATCAATTGCAGATTTTTTAACAAATATATCGGCTACAATATTATTGAAATCATACAGTTTTTTATCTTTTTGATGTGAAAACAACTATAGAGAGACTATACAAGATTTTATATGGGAAGTGAAATAAAATTTCAGATTATATGATGTCCCGTTTTGTTTTTTGTAACGATCGACAGTCGACAATCATCGGTATTGTTAAAATAGGAGGCAATCGGCAATCCATTCGTGTTTGTCATCCAATTATATTGCTGACCAATTAGCAGTGTAATCAGGCATGATGTTTTCACTGAGCCTAAACTACAGACTTTTTTTTTTAATTTAAAAAAATTTATCGATTAAAAATTATAACAATAAAGTCCAACTAACTGAAGCATGGGAAGGTTTTCACCTCCTAATCCAAACAGTCACTCAGATGGTTTGTTACGACTTAAGCAATAAAAGTTAGTATAAACTCATACGTTCACCAAAAAATATGTTAAAAATTTTAAATATGTGAAATTAATGTAAAATGAATAAAATGTATTTTACCAAACGAGGGTAAAATTTTGTAAATTTCTCACAAACTTTAAGATTTGAACACTGTAAGATTATGTAGATTTATCATAACAAAATTAAAGTACAATTCATTATAGGGTAGACAGCTCTCATCTTGATAATTTCAGGTGCTTCCACGTATACACAAATTATGTGGAGCAGCCATAATACGTATATAATGTATGCCTCCTGATTGTTAGTGGTCCAGTTCTATTATTATTATTATGATACTGGGAACTGAACTTCTCTGATCATAATTAAATTTTATATATAAAATGGTTTTAGACAACCAATACTCTATGATAGAGCGCAGAGCAGCAACCCGGGACGCACAATATATAAACAAATATATGAAAGCATCGCAGCAGACGAAGCAACAAAACATAGTATTCAAGTTTTCTACTAGTTCTATTGTTTAACGCTTGTCAATATTATTTATGCTAAAATACAACAAACTAAAATTGTATTATTATTAATTAATATGATCATACTCAATAATAATAGCTTCGTTTACTATTGTATGTGTGCGTATGTATGCATGCTAGTACTTTTAAGTTGCGTGTATGGTCATCAATGATCGATCAGCTTATATTTATTAAGATAGACTATAGGTACCCGATTCTGTATTTGAAGTGAGATTGCTCACTTCTCGCATTTTCATCTCACGTGAGTTTTTTTCGCCTGATTCGGTAAGGTTGTAGTGAAAATACGAAATTACTGCGTGAGATGATTTGGATCATAGATAATATATAGTAGTTATCTCTATGAAAATAGTAGTGTTTGACATTGGCATCCGTGCAAAAATAAACAGCTTTGCTTTATTGTTTATTTTTCAATATTTCAATTTTTCCACATGAATGTGACTGATAAACAAAAGCAAATAATTTTAAATGTCATGCGCGCCCACACCGACTTTGGACGAGGTAGATAGATAACCAAAGAATACATAATATACATTCTTTGACATTACCATGAAGAATATTTATCTATTCTTCATGGACATTACCATTCGTTGTTTTAAGCCATCGATTATTTCTCTCTCTCTCTCTCTCTCTACTTCTTTTGGGTGTATAAGATCTACTTTTTATCTTAAAAATGTCTCGTGATTGACTACTATCCACACCTACTCTATACAACGCCTACCGTCCAGTGTGTGACGTCATCGTTGGTAGGCCTACTAATACCAGCTATTATGCCAGCTGTACACACTCGGCGAGACAACACGATATATAGCCAATGCGAGAGTGAACTCACAACGCTCGGTCTGCCTTGCCTAGACGTGCTTCGCCTAGTCATCGCTCCATTAAAAGTCGGTTTTTTTTAACACGAGTCAAAGAAAGCGAGTGATAAATACATTTGACACGAGCACGAAGACACTCTCGATTACATTCGATTCAATGTTCAACGGCTATTTTTAAATATTTTTAACTATCAACCGCTTTAATTGTACCCATTAATCTTAATAGTAGAACACGAAAATAAATAAAAACTGTATAAATTTTCAAAAAATTATTACTCCGTAATTATTAATTTAATAATGTCATTTTTCAGATTTACCAACGTAATTTCGTTGACTAAATGACGAGAACTGTATTGCCGGCCGAACACTCGGCGAGAGTGTACACAGCTCCACTTGTGGTTCCTGGCCTTACGAATATCTCGCCGAGACATTCGCCGAGTGCCCTCGACGAGTGTGTACAGCCGGCATTGTAATAACTAATACACAATGAGAAATGAACTAATTTTGAGTAATTGAATTTATTGCGTGGAAAATTGATGATTTTTAGACAGAATATTAATATTATTCAATAAATACTCAATAAATTATTACTCAATAATTACACACCACATATTATTACACACCACATATCACCGTCCATCGGATCCTCGGGGTGTTGGAAGTATAAATTCTCAGAATAGTGTGCATAAAAATATTAAACCGTTAAGGATATACGAGTACTGAAGCTTCAAAAAGGTTAAGGATTGATTTTTTATTTACATGTAGTTAAAGTGCATAAGAATCAATTGTAAAAGATTCGGGGTAATTATTACTCAATAATTACACACCACATATCACATATTATTACACACCACATATCACCGTCCATCGGATCCTCGGGGTGTTAGAAGTATAAATTCTCAGAATAGTGAGCATAAAAATATTAAACCGTTAAGGATATACGAGTACTGAAGCTTCAAAAAGGTTAAGGATTGATTTTTTATTTACATGTAGTTGAAGTACATAAGAATCAATTGTAAAAGATTCGGAGGGGAGGGAGAGCGTCTTGAATTAATTATTTAATGTTAAAGTTCGAGTTTTAATGCATTGCTCTTATGGAGAAACCAATATTTTTACACATATTTTGACAATTCTCACTTGGAATAAAATAAGACGAATTAAAAAAAAAACTACGCAACAGGAAATAGAAATATTAATAAAGAGATTAATCCAATAAAATTCCGGTATGACGGGCCTAAAAGACATTTAAGAAAACAACTGAGATCTCAAGTTTTTTCTCTTAAACATCTTTTTTGTTAGACCCGGTATGACGGGTCTAAATTAAATTTTAATTTTAACTTACGACAAAAAATAATAAACATTATTGTGAACTTTTATGAATGTACTATATAAGATTTTGAAGAATTTCAGTGCTCGTACATCCTTAATCAGATTTTGGAGTCATTCAGCTCAATTTTTTTATAATTTTGAATAGCAATTTGGTAAACTACGAGTAATATCATATATTGAATAAAACTGTTTACAATATTCCATGCAATTACAATAATGTATACAGCAGTAAGCCGTATTCATCTATGTATACAAAACCAATTTTCCAATTCTATTTTACAAGAGTATTATAAGAAAATTAGTGAAAATAGTTTAAACAACACGATATGATGTTGATTCAACTTGATGTTGTCTTCTCTTCCTTGTATACGTATTATATATTATATTCAACAAACATACAAATATATAAAATACATAGACAGGCATTAATACAAAATATGTTTTGTATTAAGAGATATTTTCTCTATTCACATTTTCTTCGATCTCAAACATCAAAACCGCAAGTTTTTCCTTGTTTGTTTGTCATATGTATGTGTAAGTACATGTACTATCGGAAACGTAAGAAATGATTCTTTTTACCTGACTACAAAAAAGTAAGTATCCCTATACTGATCCTTGGTCTAATTCTACAACTGTTTCGAATCTGAGTCAAATATGGGTCAAAAATACATGAAATATTAGCAAATGATTTACCAAAACCTTTATATAATTTGGTAAAAAAAAGTTTTTGATAAAACAATTTTTTAACAACTGTTATTTGCTTGAACAATATTTATTAGTACCTAAGACCTGCTACTAAGTGACTTTGAATGGCAAATAGAAAAATCGCGATATAGCGTGTGTTTATTTGAAAACTTACCCCCCTTTTTTTTAATTTTAAATATACATTTTAGAAAAAATCATTTCAAACAAAAGTTTGTTTATATGAATTAAATTTTTTATGTACTTTAAGTTAGGCCACGTGATACGGATTCGTGGAACAAATATCAAAAGATTTATATTTTTAATTTATATAACATTTATATTTTATTCATACCCAAATATATTAAAAAGGTACATTTTATGCCCCAAATTACCAACCCAAAATTCCAGAGTATGTATTCAATGTATTGCATGTATTGTATACTTTGAATAATAGTGATCATAAAAAATAGTTGATATTATTATATTTTTTTCAGAAAATGTTTTAATTAAAAAAAGAAAATAATAATAATTGATAGGATACCCTATATTTACTTTATCTCTCTTCCTCCCTCTCACTCAGAGCTGAGTGCAGTCAAGGTCTGCCCACCTATGGGTTACACTCTTTTTAAGAAGTTGTGACGTCATTACTTTTGTCTCCGGACTTCCCTACTGAATGAGAATATTACGACTTTCTTGAAGTAACTTAAATATTCGCGAAGTTTCAACTACGAACTTCGATCAGATTTTTTCTATTTTTATTGCATATGTATTATTGTATTATAGACTGATTTCTGTTGCCTGCTATAGTACATGCAGTATATTTCGTCTTTAGTATTCATTCATCTTGTATTAAAATGATAAATGTAAGATACAAGAAATGTATTAATGTTTTCTTCATACATACATAGAAAAGAAATCTATTCACAAATGCTATCGAGTTTTCTTAATTTAAATATCTTACAACACAAACGGTATCAAATTCAATAGAATATATATATATATATATATATATATATATATATATATATATATATATATATATATATATATATATATATATATATATACGTTCATATATATACGTACTAATACCTCGTCTTCTAATAATAATATATATACACTATGGTGCTTCGAGTCGGGTAAGAATTTCCATCAATGTAGGCGAGATACGATTTATACAGGGTATAAAAATTCGAGAGTCGAAAGAAACTGCGATTGGTTTACAATCCGAAATTACTAATCCGATTGATCTTGTTTTTAAACAAATTTTAAGCAAATCGATTCACTGAAACACAAAATTTTCAGTAAAACTACTATTCGGAATGTATTTTTCACTTGCATACACGTTACGAATTCGTCCGCCAAAGTTGTAATTCTAAAGATCTTATTACTGAATAATATGATATTTCGAGCGATCAAGGACTGGTTTTCTTCATACACAAAATATCAAAATATCAATATTCTTGGCTCTAACTAGAAAAAAACTTCCATATAAATTCTCACTCCGAGTTTCTCTCCCTTGACGATTCGTTTTTCCAAAAACTTTTCAGAAATTCGTTTTTTTGTGTATAAATTAAATAAGAATTTTGGAAAATCCCTGTTTTACCCCCTCAAGGATTGATTTCCTAAAGACGCTTAAACACCTCTTACATTTTTCATGTTTCTACTTTAAAAAACCGATACCCCAATATAAACTTGAAAACGCTTGTCGCTATCATTTTTGGTCGAGATTTCGTGCACGAAAAAAATGTCTACGACATACGAAGCTTTCTAAAAATGGTGTTAATAGACTTTGGCGACCTCTAATTGTGGAAATATGGTAAAAATTTTGATATCATTTTCGGATCGATTACTATAACTCCCCTGGATACTGGAGTTAAAAGAAATTTGGAAAAGATGTTTTTTTCCATTTAATTTGGCCAAAATTAAGATATCAATAGTCTTTTCTTTGAATAAAAAAAACAACAACCAATATGTGACTTTATATTGAATATAAATTTTACTACCGACTACAATAGAATCTTACAACTTTTACAATGTACTAAGATAATATAGAACCAATCAGAATTCGTCTTGATAAGAATTTGTACCTATACAGAGAAACGCGTTAACGGAATAAGAAATGGTGGGGAATGAACGCAGCGGCAGCACAGATACGTAAGGGGAGCGAGCTCTCCCCACCACTACCGTCGAGGGAGTCAATCTTATGCGTTTCAAATCCGGTATAGTTTTTATAGTAGAGCTTTGATAAATTTTGGAAAAAAATTTACCATTTTTTATTTCGAATAAAACTAATTAACTGAATTATTCAGATTTTATTGGATTTCTTACTACGAAATTTCATTAAAAAAATGTATATATGGAGGAACACCCGGTATGTATGTAACAAATATAATGAATAAGGTGTTTTTTTCGTAGTAAATGTAATATTTATTTATTCAAAGAATATCAAAGTAATTACACGAATCTTTCAGCATGTTATACAACCAACTGAAGTAAACGCGTGTAGGGTTCATTTAAAAGACAAATAAATCAACAAACAAAAATGTGCCGATTTTTTTCTTGTTATCATCTATAAAAGTGTACTAAATTTCAGAGTGGATGTTGATAGAATTAAAAACACATCAATAAAAAATCTCTACGTATATAAACGGGAAATACGTTGTGTGAGTGTGTGTGTATGTATATTTGTCCGAAATGTTTAGAGAAAACCATAGAAAATAACAAAATAATGAGAAGATCCAAGGTAAATTTTCTTTACGACGGCAAAATCACTATCAGAAACTCAAAATTATAAACCGTTCCAAAGTTATAGCCGTTTTCCGACGGCCCAGATCTCTAATATAGTTTCTATAGAGACATCTGGATTAACAAAATTTGGAAATAAATTTAAAATGTAAAAAAAAGGTGACGTTTCGAACTGTCAAAATTTAGAAAAAAATAATTATTTGACATAAATTTCCTGTCCACTCACTATAAGAATACTTTGAAGCCCGGGTAATCCCGACTATTTTAGTAGTATTATTATGAATACGATAAAAATTACTGGTTGAAAAATCAAGGGTACCCTTAATGTACTATAACATACTCGTATATGGTTATTTATTTATTTTCCAGAAATTATCCGGGAATTTCACTATTTGTGTATTCATTAGTAAACTAGAGATTAGTGTAAATAAAAATATAATACTCGAACGTTGGAATTTAGAAGAATATTTAACTAAATGCATGTTTGTAATAGAAATAAAATAGTTTCATCTGTTTGAATGAGTATTATAAAATATTAGGATCTAGGGGGTTAAAATTACTGGTTTGCATGTGAACAAAATCATGATATTATATATTACAATAATATGTAATAAAACCATCAATAGCTCTCACTAATGGAGCTGTATTTATTCATTCCATTCCAACCTACAATTGAATGTAATCAATTTAAAAAATGATATAATAAAAACAACTTTGAGTTAATAATCACTACATCTGATTATTTTCTGTGAAAACCATTACTGTTAAAAATATTCTTAATCACTAACGTGAATACACACTGCCATTTTCAAATTGACTGCCAAATTTGTATTTCGATTTATTTTTATTTACACCTTTTGTAATCATTTTTCTACTGTTTATGAGATTGACAATCAAAAGCTCTGTATGAATTCTAATGCAGCTACTAGTACAAAAGTTGTGAGAAAAAGACTTGCTGCAATGAACTTACGACCCAGAAGGTTGGCCGTATCACCAGAGCTCGGAAACCTTTTTAAGTATTCTGTTTGGACCCATTTGTGTCACATGTCCGAGCAATCTTAATCGAATTTGTCTACTGAATGCTTCGGTAGTTGGTTCTTCAAATAGGGACTCGAGTTATGCGTTGGTCCGGATTTGGGAATATTTATATATATATATATATATATATATATATATATATATATATATATATATATATATAAATATACATTTATATGAACAATTGTAACACAATAACATTTTTCTCCAGTTTTCACCATATACTTTGTGTATATATATGTGTGTATGATGTTTTCTATTCATTGTAAAAAATAATAAGGACGAAAATTTTTTTCTTTAGAAGAATTTTACTTTATTTATACATGTATAATATTTTCCTCTATTCATTTTTTTCTTTTTATTACTTATTCTTTCTAAAAGTTTTTATGGTATATATATATATATATATATATATATATATATATATATATAGGTTGTTCTGAAACTCATTCAAGACAACTATACCACGGTATAGAGATGCAAAAAACAAACAAAAAAGTTTAATTATTAATACAATCAATTAATTAAATACAATCAATTAAACATTGATAAATTCAGCCAGTCACAGAGCGTTCATAGTTCATCAATGACATTAGCATAACCCAATGTGCTCCACGAGGATGTGCCGATTGGTTTTGCACATTATAGCCCTGAAAAATTGTTTCATCATCAGATTTGATTTAATATGATTAAAAAATCATTAAAAATCGAATATTTTAAGTTGAAAATCTAAATATCCTTAGTAAATTTAAGTCCTAGAAAATAATTTTTTCCCGTAAAATAAAAATCTGCAATAAAAATATAGGTTTCTATTTAAAAAATCAAAGCTGACCTCGAAAGACAATACCATAGTTATTTGACACCTTAGAAACCTTAAAACGATTGTCTGAAACATTTATCACTATCTCCAGATATTGGCCTGGAGAAATTAAATGGTAACACCCGGTATATATATATATTTATTATATAAAATACAAAAGATTTGGATGAGAAAGTAGAAAGATTCAATACTTTGTCGGCAACAATGTATTTTATTTTGTATGTTCTAAGTACGTATATATTAAATACTGCAATAATACAGCATCGCCCAATTTAAAAAAAACAACAACTATGATGAGGGAATTTCTCGTACTGTTATTTACTAATTCAAAATTGTTTTTGTGAACTTTATAAAGATTATATAATATCAATGGTAGGGGAGCCCAGTAGAGTATTTTGGAATTTACTCAAGCGCGGCATTTTAACATATGGGGGATACCTTGCACCCTTTTGAGTACCTCCATTAAATCTTATACGGATATATAGGTCCTCTATATAGGGCCGGGCGTGCAGAGCAGCCGATCAAAATATTTAAAAAAAATCGATAGGCGGAAATACCCGAGCGCGTCAGATTAAGGTATGGTGGGTTAATTACATGCTGAAAAGTGTGCGCATCAATAATCTGACGTTTTGATCGTAATTTCAACTTAAACTTACTCTTTTAAGGTCTTAATTTGAACTTACTCTTTTAAGGTCGGGTTCGACATATGAGACATATACTACTATTATGGTGTAAAATCAACATTAAGGTGTAATAGATCTATGAACACCACATTATGTCAAATCAGTGACAACATAGGTACATATAATATAAAATAATATAATAATAATAATAAAACAAAGGTAATCTATATAGTAATATCTCACCACTCATACTCCAATCATCGTCACCTGTTTTACCTCTCTATCATCCCATTATCCTTTTAATTTAGTATTGTTTATTATTATTTATATATTATATAGTGTGTATATTATTTTATTCCAAAAACCAATCATCAAAATTCAAAATGATTGTATACATAACGGTTGTAATAATATGATATATAATAAAATGAAAACAATAACCACATACATTATAATTATATTAATATATTTGAACAGTCTATACAGATAGTGTGATACAGTTTTCCATTTTCACTTCAGTCACATGGGAAAAATTTTATATCGCGCTAATATTAAACGTATAACAAATCCCAAAACATATGTTGTAGGGAATTTAAAGCTCTACAAAAAAGGTATCTTACACTATTTTTATTAATCCAATCATTCTATTACTTTTCACTATGTATTTATCATATTTGTTATCATACTGAGAATACAAATTAAAAATTATTCCGACAAAATTTGCAGCGAGATACAATATGGTAAAATAAGAAGGTTGTAAAATTTGGGAAAACCGAAAAATCGTGGATAGCTGCGCACGTTATTGAGAACAACCACAAAATTGACAAATCGAATTAAAAACTATTGAAATCGGTACAAAACCCCACAGAATTAGATGCATACGAAAGTATCTACATACACAAATTGAGAAAACAGATAATGAATTTAGACAATGGCTCAATTCCAAATTCTGATTTAATAAAATTAAACCATTTTCAAAAAATCTAATACCTGAATATCAAGGTTAGCTTCGATAGCCTCACGTTAGTGACAATAACAACGCCGCATAGTCACAAAAGGATACCGTCAATAAATAGGTGGGGTCACCGTCACACACCTAATCCTTTAGTCAGTCAACTCAAATAATTCTCAGGTCAGATCATACCCTCAGTGAAATCATATAAAAGACACAATTTTTTTAATATCATTGTGAGACACGCACCAGATTAGCAATAAGCAACATATCTCTGAATCCATATCCCAGAGATAGTTACGATTAGCTAACTCATACTGATGATGCCTACATTGTAGTCGAAATACGTTTTTATAAAATACAAATGAATGTTCTAGGAATTGGGGCCAATTTTTAAATGTAATTTCAAAAAACCTAGAGTTATCTTTGATTATTTTAATAATCTTTAACAATATGGTAGAATAAGGAGGTTGTAACTAACGAAAACCAATTCAGTGTAAAAGTAGAAAAGAAAAAAAGAAAACAACAGAAAAAGCTATACAATAATTCCACAAAAAATGTTAAGCAATTATTCCATAAGAGTGATACACTGATTGTACCACACGATAAAATAATATTATCGAAAAAAACAGAATTATGTCGAACGCTAACATGAGTCTAACAGTCACAATAAATAACGAAACAATTGAACCCGTAATAGGTTTGTATATGTGGATTAGAATATTTCATTCAGAAACCAAGTATCCAAAAAGTTTGAAAGAAGAATAACCAGCGCTTGAACGAAACAGTGATCTTTGAAATACTTCCTCAAAAACGAAAAGCTACCAATGGCACTTAAATTTAAAATAATGAACACATGAGTGCTGCCTGTTATTAATGTCCGGTTGTCAAACCGTGCGCCTCAATGCTTCCGCACATAAAAAATATAAAATTTGTCAACGTCGTATGGAGCCTGTTTTATTAAAAATCACCCGCTAAGATAGAATCCGTAACAGTCATATTCGCAATCAGACCAATGTGAGATATATGTCAAATAGGGCCAGTATACTAACATGGCAATTGACGGGAATAGAAGGAGAGGACGTCATATCAAGAGATGGAAAGACAAAATTGTTGGTTTTCGATAAGAGAAACCGTTCACCGGAGTAACTGGGAAGGTCTTTGTTATAAGCTTATATCATTGGCATGAAATTCGCTAAAAAGACACCGGTTTGCCTAAATGTCATCTATTTTCTATCTAATTTTGTATGGCTTTTTCATCCTATCTAGAGCACGGTAGTATGCACAAGGTCGAGTTTTATTCTATTTTATATATTATTTATATTTTGAGATACTGGGTACAAGAAGAGTGAGTGAATGTGGGGCCATCCAATATCTGTTAAAATTATCAAAAGTTTACATCATTTTATAGGAAGGAAATATCGGTTCATTTGCAATCAATTCATTATTCTAATAATATTCATGTACCGAACACTGCTGATTCAATAAACCAATGGCTGATAAACAAGGCTTTTATATTATTAATTTTATTTGATTGAAATCATTCAATACAACTACAATTTATGGTATAAATTACATAATCGTTATTTAACCTTTATCTAAATATGTATTTCAGCATTTATATTGAGCTAGGAAGATCTTTTTTTAAATTCTGTATATAGTTTCTTTGTAGAGGTTAAGTGTTAGACCTCAAAAATTAATGTAGAGTTTTCTTGATGCTTTAGAGTCCCCTGAGTCCAAAAATATTATCATTTTGGTGGACCACGGTATCTCAAGAAGAAAGGGAGTTGGGGCATTTCAATTTCATAATTATCTTGTATCAATAGAGTACAAAACACAACTTTTGTATCGTGATACTTTATGATACTTTTTTACACGAATCTATGTCCGATTGTTTTTCATTAATAATTTTGTCCTTAGGATTGCCCAATAACTGTTGAATTTTATTTTTACTAACAAGCGCTGTTTTTAGGTTATGATCCCTTAATTCTCTAGTGATTTTATTTGTGCATGGGCGGAAGTATGTTAGTTTGCTAACATACATCTCAACGAAGTCGATATCATTTTTGGTTTTCGAGATTTCGTGCACAGTAAAATGTTTATGAACGTACTCACACAATAGGAATATGAGAGATGATATTAAAATTAACCAAATATGTAGAAAACAAATGCAATGCATACACTAAGCAACCATAGCATATTTGATAACAGCACAAGAATAGACCGAGATATGGTTAGAATCTTAGTGATTGCAAGATATTTTTCACAATTTTAATTGGGTAATATTAAATATTGCTCGAAATCGAACTCGACATTAAGTATGCGTATTGTTACGTATTTTACGCATAATATTAAAATAATATAATTTAAATTTTTCAGTAGACCTATATCATCAAAATAACCGCTCTAAAATTGTTTTTGGTAATAAACTACATAGTTTTGTGGCGTGTTAAAATATAACACAATAATATTGATGGGTATAATATTATACAAAACAATACTTACTATTGTTGTATATGTAATATGTATGTATTGTTTGATGATTTAACAGTATACGAGTATATATTATATATCGAGTGTACAAAAAGTATGTACACGGGATAATAAATCGATTAAGGTGGTTCTAACTTAAAAATTTTCAAACGGTAATCACTTCAGATTTCGGGGCCGGTGAACCCACAAGGGCGAAACAAGGTTAAATTTTGAAATTTTAAATGAAAACCCATATTTTTTATTGCATATTCGTATTCTACGGAAAAAAATGTTCGGGAGATACATTCGGAAGCAAAAGACGAAGCAAAAAGAAATAAGGAATTTGTGTATATCTACATTTTTTAGCATAATAAATAGTATCAATGCTAAAAGAATGTTAAGTGAAAACGATGGATTTTTTTAAAATTTCTATTATAATTTTTTTTCTTCTCAACAACCGTTTAATGAATGTTAGTATAATTGTGCAAATCGTTTCTATAGAGTTCAATTTATATAATTTGAAAATTTGGCTTTAGCATTAAATGAGGAACATTCTACAAAATAGAAGAATTTCATAGAATGTATCTATTTCGACACACTTCCCTAACATCCGTAAGTAATCTTCCAACTTGTTTTTCTTTTTTAAGATATCGTATTCACAAACTTATACAGACAGATCCTCAAAGACCAATGACCGAAAATCATATTATGGCTTCCGAAGGACGTGCAACATAAAAATCTGGTTAAAACTTAACTTCGAAGTATGGATATAGAGGGTTGAAACTCGATAGAATAGCAGTTGAGAAGGGTGGTGGGGCTATTGACAGGATACTATCGATTGAACTACCACCTTCATAACTTGGGGATCTCTGATGATCCCACTTGTAGGGCCTGTTTGGAGGACAATGAAACTTCCATACATGTTATATGCATCTGCAGAAATCTGCAAGGTGTCAGGTAT
Organism: Nineta flava; assembly: GCA_963920215.1. Classification (NCBI taxonomy): domain Eukaryota; kingdom Metazoa; phylum Arthropoda; class Insecta; order Neuroptera; family Chrysopidae; genus Nineta; species Nineta flava. The sequence goes on from OY986044.1 coordinate 67,247,455, forward strand.
AGAATGTTTGGGTCCGAAACCTTGGATCCATCAATCCTGGGAGCAATCCCGGCGGAGAAATTGTGGGCCTTCTGTGTGGCATCTGACCTCAACAGAATCCTATAGCTTCATCTGCTTAAAATAGCACCTCTTACTCGGAGACGTCTTGCCTTCCTTCCGGTGGCAGGTTGTTCTCAAGGAGGACACAGAGGATCCCTTGCTCTAGGTGCTAGATACCCATTTGCGGTAGAGAGGTAGATTGTAAAGGCTGCCCTGGACGGGCTACACTTCGACCGTAAGGTCCATTGTGATGCCTTAGGATGTGAGAATGTGAGTGGAGTGGAAGGAATTTGTGAGTAGACTAGGAATTGGTAGGATATGCGGCTGCAACCGACTGTGATAGGAACTATGCCGATATTCATCTGGAGTTCGTGAAGGAAACTGCAGAAAACCTTCTCAAGCATAGCCGGTTACTTCGTTCTTGTCCATACGCCGACAGTTTAGTCAATCAACCGCCCCTTTTTTTTTTTATAATTGACAAACTGCCGATGTCGGGATTTGAACCCATAACCTCCCAGTTTCCAAGTACTGCATACTGCGCAGACATGACGCCTTAGACCGCTCGGCTACTTGACTGGTACCCATTTGCGGTACCCCTCTTTCTAAGTATTATTATGGATATAGAGAGAAGTATGCATTTTATTTTTGATGGGCCAGCTTGTATATGAATTCATTTCTTAGTTATTTAGCACTTTTATTGAAAGTACTGAAGAGAATAGTTGCAAAAATATGAGGTTATATTTGTATATACGGAATACTACTACCATATAGTCATTTATATTTTTGTGAAAGAAAAGGTTTGAGGTGAAATAGAGCAGAGGTGGGCAAGAGTTGACTCGGCCAAGCTCTGAGTGAGAGGTAGGGAAGAGAGATAGAGTTAATACAGGGTAACCTACCAATTATTAATATTTTCTTTTTTTAATTAAAACATTTTCTGAAAAAATATAATAATACCAAATCTTTTTTATGGTCACTATTATACAAAGTAAATAATACATACAATCATTCAATACATACTCTGGAATTTTGGGCTGGTAATTTGGGTCATAAAATGTACCTTTTTAGTATATATCATATTTGTGTATGAATAAAATAAAAATATATAAAAAATATATATATAAATCTTTTGAACCTTTAAGTTTACCGCTGGACCATTGTAATAAAAGAGGGAAATTTTTGCAAAGGATAATTTAAATAGAATTATAATTTTGAAAATTCCAAATAATTTGTCTAAATATTTTACTATTCATATCCGAGAACTAATAAAGAATTATTTACCTGATTTAATTATTTTTTCTTCGTATGGAGTATGCTCAGTATAGTGTCATGGGAATTTGATGAATTAAGTTAAATTTTACATAAAGTGGGAATTTGAGTTCTTCGAGTTAGTCTACTTTGAATTGAAAAAGTGAAAAGTACTATTTGTAGTAGTGGAAATTATTTTTCGCATAATTTGTTTTTCAAAAAAAATAAAAGTAATAAATTATTGAATAAATTATTGGGCAATAATCGTTAGGGACAACCTGTATTGAAACATCGTTCCGTCTTGCTTCAAAACATACCTTCTTTACTTACTCTCACCCAGCTTATGGAGAGCCCGTAAGGCTCCGACGAGCTGTCTGCGCCCACCTCTGAAATAGAGCATTTCATCACTACAAGAGAACTGCACCACCCCCTCACCGCACATCATATTATTATTATTATTGTATATGCATTGATATTTTATTTTTACACCCCCTATTGTTTAGAACCAAACATATTATATATAGCTCTGTTGTTTGTACTTACTTTCCTCGGCTATACTTTGTTTGATCCATTCATCCATTCGACAGCAACAAACAAGAGACATTCTCTTCTTTTTTATTACATGTTTTTATTATTTGTCATAATATATGAGGATGTCCACCCACATACATGGGTGGATGTTAGTGTGAGTGTGGCTTTTGGTCGAAGAAAAGAGTAGAAGTGATGAGAATCAGCATTGTATTGTCAGAATATAAGAGATGTTTTCAAAAATCATTGTGTGGTTGTCAGATAATTGGTGAAATTGAAGTTTTTAGGGTTGCTAAAAGTAGATATCATTGGCAAGTCGAAAAGTGAACACGTTTTTTGCTTTGTTTATTAACATTATTTTAACATGAGACGAGAGTAACGAGACGAGAATAACTCAACGAGAGACGAGACAAAAATTAGAATCCTGATTTTCGATAAATTTTCGAGAGGCAGACGATAGTGCTCTCTTTCAATCTCTTTAGATTATTAATCGGTAAAAATGTACTAATCAAAACAGCAAATGAACAGCAAGTTCACTGGCATTGATTATTTCATAGTTTTATGGATTGAATATTTTCTGCCAACAAGTGTTAAAGTATAAAATAAATTAATAATATTTATTTTAATTATTAAATAAAAACAAGTATTTGAAATTTTCGAAAAATCACTTTATTTAAATACTAAAGCATTTTCATCAAGCAACAAAAAAAACCCATTGGATAATTTTTTACTAATTATTTGCTATTTTTTGCTGAAAACAAGTTTTTTACTAATGCCGTTTCCGAGATACAGCATGCTAGCTAGCTAGCTTACGATTTAACCTAGCTAGCCAATTAAATTGTTCGATCACTAGCGTATCCCAGTCCTCCACCTTCGAATCAAAAACTAGAGGTCCTACAACAAATCTAAAAATATCTGTGAATATTTTGCTAATTTTTTGCTAACCGATGTGCCTAACAATATAACGAAACAAAGCCGGGAAAGCTGAGCCAAACCAAAAAGTATTACACAATAGATGTATACAGACTGTGTTGGAGTGCTTTTCCAATAGAGAATCAATGTTAAATATTATTTATTACTTGCAGGCCGTCTGGTTACTGAGCGGAGTCAGTCAGTACACATGTAATGAGTACACACTCTTAAATGAGTCAGTACACACTCTTAAATGACAAACAAACTACCATACGCATATGAGATGATTCTGCCAAAAAAAATTTTTAGCAGCAGGAAAATTACATACATAATAAAGAACAGTTTCTACCATTTGATATTGAAACTGGATTTTTTGCTAATGCCGTTCTCGAATGAGAGTCCATGTTCAGAATCTCCACCATTTATTATATTGAAATTTTATGAATATTTTTGACCGTACTATGCCAAAAATATCAACGATGGTCATTTTCCATTGGGTAGGTTCGTATATTTGAAGAAATTTTTCCGAAACCACTTCATCGGTACATAACCTATACATTTGAAAATATTCAAGTTGATAATTTACACCAAAAATAATGAATAAACATTGCCAAGACGTTCTTGTATAGCGGATCAAATACTATAGATGTGTTATGCTAGATATGTTCAATTGGCTGTATAGCATACGTACATTTATCATACCGTATATTATACTTTTTATTTTGACTACCATGAATTTACTACCGTAACAAATAATAAATACATGTAATAAAAATTATTAATTACATTCTTTTCAACCACTGATTAACGATTTTATTATCATTTCTGTGTACATACAGATATATATACTGGTTCGTATATTAACACAATCGTTAATATTATTTTCATGACAAATATACCCAATAATTATGGAAATGATGAAATGCTTTTAACGCTAATGCATTATATAAAGCAGACAAACGCAATGAACTTCTAACTATGGGAAAATATATTTATGATTATTATAACAATAATCATTCAACATATAATAAATATATCCTTTTAATAATAATAATAACTGACTGACTGAACATACAATAGACGCAGTGTTGCCAGCGTAGCTTGATCGAAAGATACGTTGGTATGCCTGAAAAGTTACATTTTCAAACTTAAAGTTACATTGTGATGATTTTGTTATTGATATACGATAAATTATTAATTTTGTGTATTATAGCTTTGTGATTTTTAAAATTAGCTTATCCATACTACTATATAAATGTGAAAGTAATTCTGTGTGTTTGCTACCTCTTCACGACTAAACGGGTAAACGGATCGTAATGAAATTTGGCAAGGAGATAGATTATATCCTGGGGAAGGACATAGGCTATTTATTTTTCTCAAAAAACAATCTTGAAAGGGGTGAACATTAAAAAAATACATACAGTCAAACATAGAATCTAATCATTTTTTTTGGAGTCGGTTAAAATTTTTGTTGATTTCCATATCATTCCAAATAATTTCCATAGTCGTTTCAATTTTATATTAATAGCACACTATAAATCATTGTGTATCGATATACATATACTAAAAGTCTCATTAATCCAGCACTATAAAAAACTATAGGGTGCCGGATTATTGGACGTGCCGAACTATTGAAGTGCCGGATTAGTGAGACTCTATTCACTATTGAACATATTGAAAAATAAATATAAATAAATAAATATATATATATATATATATATATATATATATATATATATATGTTCCCCATCGACAATACGAAAATCAGGTTCATTTTCTAGGCTAATTTCGATCCAAACAGAGCGAAAATCAGGTTCATTTCAACGTCGGACCAACACATTTCAAAATTTTGCCTTCTCAATCCATACAGTTTGGAATATTGGCACTTTGGGTCTGATACCTTGAAAACCGTTAATCGTATCGTACTTTGACCAACGCCATCGTTTTCGCTAGGTTCAAATTAGCTTAAAACCAAGTTTTTATCAAAATCGGGGACATAAAATTTTCCTCCAATTTTAGCGATTTTTTTAAGGGGTACCCCTCGGAAAAAATGTGAAAAAAGCGAAGAAAATTTTTGTTCTCGATTTTAATAATAATCATTTTTTAGGCTAATTTCGATCCAAACAGAACGAAAATCAGGTTCATTTTAACGTCCGACCAACACATTTCAAAATTTTGCCTTCTCAATCCATACAGTTTGGAATATTGGCACTTTGGGTCTGATACCTTGAAAACCGTTAATCATATCGTACTTTGACCAACGCCATCGTTTTCGCTAGGTTCAAATTAGCTTAAAACCAAGTTTTTATCAAAATCGGGGACATAAAATTCTCCTCTAATTTTAGCGATTTTTTTGTACCCCTTTGGTACCCCTTGGAAAAAATGTGAAAAAAGTGAAGAAAATTTTTGTTCTCAATTTTAATAATAATCATTGCAAAATTTTGCCTTCTCAATTCTTACAGTTTGGATTTTCATTTATTTATTTTATATAAAATTTTTAAATTTTATAAAACCGCGAGTTTCTAATCGAAGATTTGTGAATACCGAAATTATGGCAAATTTATTATAACGAGAAAAAGTAATTTTTCAAAAATTTACACAAAAGTATCTAAAATTTTTTCTTACATACAAGTTACATGGGTAGATGAAAAGTTACGTAAAATGTAAGAAATGCAACCTTCTGGCAACACTGATTATAGACCAAAAGGATAAAAAATGTAATATTTTAATAAATATATCATAGTCGTCTTTATACTGTATGTAATGTGGGCACCAAACTATTTTAGTACTAAATCGGAAATGTAATCTGGGCAAAGTTATTTATTTGTTTTCTTTTATTGCATTGTTTACTTCTTCAATATTATATGCACTATGTACCACAAAAGTAAGGTAGTTTTTTTTTAAATATTGTGTTGATTTATATTTTATTCATTCGGTTTTTGGGTAAAATTTTTCGAATAAAAGTTGTTAGTATATTTATAATGAACAACTTTTAACCGAAGCATTTTTTCGAAAACCGATTGGATCACACATCAATAATGGAGTTTGGAAAATAAGCACTACTTTTATGGTTATGTGTACGACTGTATGGCTCTTCTCGGAAGTTCTACGCTTACTTTTATAAAGATACTTACTCTTATGATCCCAGTTGGGAGTGGGCCTGTATGAGTCAATGATCGACTTTGCAAGTTATTTATTTTTAACGAAGAGACATTATTTGTCTTTGAATTTTTTTTCTATCGCTTACGATTTTAAAGTTAGATATTATCATCACGAGCGCCAAGGTGGTGTAGCCCCTTAAGCACTGAATGAGTTTGTAGCGGTATCGATTCTTCATTAAAATATTATTATAATTTTGTTAATCATTTTTATCTGTTGCATAACAACTATAACTTCCCTCTATTATCACGGTTGCTTTGAATGTAAACAACCATGGTAATTTACATATTAAAATAATAACATTCCATAAATCAAATCAATAAAGATCAATTATATCTTTTACATATATTTATTATTTATTTAAATAATAATTATTTAATATATCACACATATACTTTTACAAGTTCAATTTAAAAAGTAAACTGTGGAAAAATTTAATAAAGTATATGAAAGTTTGCTCCTCGAATTTACTAAAAGTGAATATATTTTACCAGGTATATATTAATAATTGCATACATTTGGTATAGTTAGTTTATATTTTGACCACTAGATAGCGCAGCTGCCTACTGACACACACCAATACATAGATGTTGTTTCATATTAGATATTTTTGTGTACTCCCTTAAAAGAAAAAAATCAGAAAAAAGTATAGTTACACAAAATTTGTATACATAAATATAAGCAAGCACCCCTTTATACGTGATGATAGTATATTCAAAGTGATGATATATTTCATATTTTTGTATGATAAGTTGTTTTATTTTTGGTGACACATTCGCATCACATCGCATCACATGTTTTCTACTTCTCATATTTAGTGTAAAATAAATTTGTATACATTTTCTAGTGAAAGGATTTTTCCTTACATTTAATTTAACAATTGTATACATCTAACACTACAATACAATAATGATACTACTAAATAACAATAATCATAAAATGTATATAAAATAATTTTTCTTTTTTTTTTTCGTCTCTGTATTGTGCATAGACATATAGGCGTAAATGACGACCCTAATATAAAAAAAATATATATTCATAATATTTTTATAGATAGCGGATGTCAATCTGCATAGTGTCACTATTATATAATGATACCAGCCAAGTAGCCGAGCGGTCTATGTCGGTCTATGCCGAGCGTTATGTCTACTTGGACACTGGGAGGTTATGGGTTCGAATCCCGACATCGGCAGTTTGCTAATTAAAAAAAAAGGGGCGGTTAGTTAACTAAACTGTCGGCGTATGGACAAGAACGAAGTAACCGGCTATGCTTGTGAAGGTTTTCTGCAGTTTCGTTCACAAACTCCAGATGAATATCGGCATAGTTCCTATCAAAGTAGGCTGCAGCCGCACAACTTACCAATTCCTAATCTACACACAAAATTTCTTCCACTCCACTCACATCCTCACATTCGTAGGCATCACAATGACCTTATGGTCGAAGTGTGTCCCGTCTAGGACATCCACTACAGTAAGAAAAATTGGAAAAATTGTCCGAAAAATTGGAAAATTCGAAAAAATTGAAATTGCTTATTTTTATGGGACATTTGTATGATTTTTTATGTTTACTTCTTTAAAATAAACAACTTGCAAAGTCGATAATAGGGAATATGCATGAACATTTTTTTTCACTTGAATTTAAGCATGTTTACTTGACAAATATCAAGGTAAAATTACTTTTTAAATAACTTTAAAAATAGGCGGGATATGAATGATTGAAATTCCCGATTAGACAAAGAGGGTGATAGCTCTCTTGATATGTTATGTGACGTCATATTACACTTTCACCATTTAAAATACACGTAAAACTCCGTTTTTAGTATTTTTGCAAGAAAGAGACAGATAATAATCTTTAAAAGCTTATAGCTTCCTTGATATTTGTTGGATTTTAATTTCGTTTTTAAATATTATTATAGTATTAACAGTATTTTCATATTCTGAAAATAAATGTGAAAAAAAATTTTCATGCATATTCCCTATTGTCCCTTACGCACCCACGCCCTCCAACGGGTGTGAAAATATATAACTTCAAAACCGTAAGTGATAGAAAAAAAATTCATAGACAAAAAATGCCCCATCGTAAAAAATAAATAACTTGCAAAGTTGATAATTGTCCCCTACATATGCAATCCTACCAGGGGGTGTGAAACTATCTAACTTTAAAGCCTTAAGAGATAAAGAAAAATGCAAAGACAAAAAATGTTCCGTTTTGAAAAAAGACCCACGTCAGGGGTTGCGGGTGGTTAAAGTAAATTGGCTGTTTTGTGGTTAGTATATTTTTTACAAATTAAAAATCTTTAGAGAATGAAAAAGATTAGTATCGTCTGTCTCTCGAACATGCACCGAAAATCAGGATTCTCTAGTGAAAAGTCTAGTCTAGTCTCTAGTGAAAACTACAATCACTATATTGCAATTCCAATCTATATGGCGTGTTAAAACAGTATGAAAGAATTTTTTATATAATAACTAGAAACATTAATAGATACTCATTTATATGATACTAATTATTTACTATAATTTCCATAACTTTATTTTAAAATACCTTAAATGATTGAAACTCTGTATCAATTTTCCATAAATGTAAATATTTTTATTTCAGACGATGATGATTCGTTTGCTATACCATCATACGCGCATACATTTACAACATAAATAACAACCGGAAAATTTAACTGTCAAAAAGAAAATTTTATTTGTAAAATGAAAATATTTTTTTATAACAAATTAATACCATGAATTTAAAAATGAAAAAAAAAAATGTTATGCAAAATAGAAATGAAAATCAATTGTTTTGATGTTGAAATGTTGTGAAAGAGAGCGTGGTTAGTGTTTGATTATGAATGAAAGGATTCATTATTAACATTTTTATTAGACTTTTTAATAATTATAAAAATGTTATGAGAAATATAAATTAATATGCTTTTCAATGCACTAAAACACAATGATAAAGTGTATAGAAGATAACTAATCTAAGTTACAAATTCGAATATATCGAATATAATTTAAAATAGGTGGTTTTCGAAAAAAATTATTCTTTTAAAACCACATTTTTCTCACGAAATTCATAAAATTTCAATTACGTAAACAAATATTGAAAATGTTATTTAAGGACACTCCTTTTCCGTATAAATGTCACACACTTTATATATAAGTCTAAAGCTGAGGCTGAGGCTATATATATATATATATATATATATATATATATATAAATTATATCAAAGGGTTTTTAAGGATAAATTAAGGTCCAAGTTTATGACGATTAGACATATTGATCGGAAAAAAAGGAAAATTTGGAATGGGTGCATAAAATGTCCCAATTAGTTATTCAATAGGGAGTATGCATGAAAATTTTTTTTCTCTTGAATTGAAGCAGGTTTACTTGACAAATATCAAGGTAAAATTACTTTTTAAATAACTTTAAAAATAAGCGAGATATGAATGATTGAAATTCCCGATTAGACAAAGAGGGTGATAGCCCTCTTGATATGTTATGTGACGTCATATTACACTTTCACCATTTAAAATACACGTAAAACTCCGTTTTTAGTATTTTTGCAAGAAAGAGACAGATAATAATCTTTAAAAGCTTATAGCTTCTTTGATATTTGTCGGATTTTAATTTCGTTTTTAAATATTATTACAGTATTAACAGTATTTTCACATTCTGAAAATGAATGTGAAAAAAAATTTGCATGCATATTCCCTATTATATAACTTGTATAACTTGTACCACAATACTCAAAACAAAATTGTATATTAAAAAATGTGTTTAAATAAAAAATGTAATGAAAAAAGTCAAAATAACATTAACCGAGTAAATTGCTTAAATACCCGGTATATTTTAAGTTTATGAAAAAACGATTCAAACAAAAGATGTTTATTTTTTCAGAAAGGAACAGTTTTTATCATTCAGTTTTTGTTCATCTCTTAAGGTTTCAAAAAATGGATATTTGGGGGAACTCGGTTCGATTTTTCCCCTTCACAGTTAGTTTAGTTTTACTATAATTTTGTTTCTTATCATTTTTTTCTGTTAACACTAATATTTACAATTTAAGATTGAAAGTAAAAATCCTAAATATCTCTGTACACATTAGAGTTTCAGAAAAATGATTAAGTAATGAATTGTAACAAACATGATTTTCTACAACTTTACTCCTTATACATTTTTCGATTGTTCTAATAGTATGAGAGATATTTTTATATTTTGTGTTATACCATTTAGTAATAAAATTAGCCTTGCAAATACTAAAATCATATCAGATACGACATTTCATTTTGATCAGATTAAAGTTTTGACCGCTAGAGAGTGATTTATGTATTCTAAGGAAATTCGCTAACTTGACACAGCTCCTGCGTCCGGAACTTTTTCTGTATATTGTTTGATAGAACAGAATGATGATGTATCTCATACAAAATGTGTAACATAAATATTACACCAACATAGTAAACATAGTAAACATATAACTAACATAAAACATCTCTCAAATTAATTAAATTATTTTTTTCATTTTCAAAAAGAAATTTTATTTTCTCTCCTCAGTGATAACATCCATAATTTTTTTTCTAAATGTTGTATAAATAAAATTATGTTGGTATTACGTTTACCTTGTGAGAGAGACACGATAAAAATATATTGGGGATACCCACACAACCTCTGTATAGATTACACTAGATTTTTGTTTCCTGAACAGGACCGCCATATCTCCCCATGGAATAAATTAATAAAGTCAGTATTTAAAGATTGTGTAAGTGTTCACAAAAATAACTTATATTTAAAAATCATAAACAAGTTTGGTATCTATGATAAATATACAGAATGTCGTCTTATTTTAAATAATTCGCTTAAATATTTCTTCAAGGAAGAGTTTTTGGAAAAAAGTACCTGAAGTTGTTTTGTTCAGAGGAGAGGGGCATATTATGGTGATTTTCACCTAAGTCACCATGACTTTCAAGCTTATTTGGGAACACATATTTTTTTGGCAGCATCGGAAGGCTGAGGAAAGAAGATCATAAATTGGGGTATATGTATAGGTTACTGAAATAACAGAGGACATACGTAGTGATTCTGCAGCGATTTAGTAGCGAGTCCATTACACACCTCTCCCACCCTGCTTGGACGCCAATGTTAGAGTTACAGGAAAAATGATTCCAATTATTTGGAATCTATTTCTAAAATGAAATAAGTAGACAAATTTTTCGGATTCAAACCAAACTTTATTTTGTTTAATAAAAAATGCCATAATATGCTTGTTGATAGTTATTGAGGTAACAACATGCAGTTACCTAAATAACAAGGAGCATACGTAGTGATTCCGCAAAGGTATCTAAATATGACAGTATATTGAGATTTAGTAGCGAGTCTACTACAACAGTACGTTGAAGACTGTACACAGAGATTATCTATTAAAGGCCCTACAGAGGTGCAACCTGTGTAGAAACATTATGAATGGTCTATACTAGGTTGCAAAAGTATATAGCTGTTGCAGCAACAAAAAGCATGTCCTTGAACTGGTTGCAGTAAAAATCAAAATTATTTGATATTTTGTAGGAGGAGTTTAATGTTCCTGTACAAATTGGTTGTCTGTAGAGAAATTTGCAACATATTATCTAAAATTTTATGTTTTCCTAATATTTTATTATGTTTTATTACCTAGATTGGTTACAATTTACATTATATACTTTATTATACTTTAATTTTTGTATTGATTTTAATATATTTTTGTAAACAATTTTTTACAAAATACATACAACAACTAATTACCAGAGATACATACATTTAAATAAACTATACAAATTAAATGAGATAGAGACAATATGACAAGTGATTGAATTTTTAAGATTATAGTCATAAAATAATAAAATAATAATTTTATGTTCCACAATTTTGGTTTCACGTCTGTAGAGAAAATATTTTGTAGGCGAATTTCAATGTTGCTGCACAATTTTCGGTGTCTGTAGTCTACTTTACACATTAGATTGTTGGTTGTATATGGATGTAAAAAAAAAACAATTTTAAAACTATTTTTTTATACATTGAAAACTGTAGAATACTAACAACACTGACAACAAAATCGTACACATATGTTGATGAAGCACATAAGCTACTCTGTCATAATAATAATGATGTAACTTTGTGGTGTGTACAGTGCTGTCGCCATCTCCTAAACTAATCACTTTTTTTATTTAAAATATCCCGGTATGTAATATTCAGATTCATAATTTACTTTTTTACTAAGTAAAAAAATAGATATGCAAAGCTGGCGGAACGAAAATTTATCATATGTTTAAAATAGAAAAGAAAGAAACGGAGAGAGTTTTTACTTCTATATACAAGTACCAAGTTCTCAAATGAAAATAAGCGATTCTTATAGACCACCAGATAGATCAATCTTAGAAATATTTGTATGGAAACCGTGCGTTTGTCTACATGAAACACAAATTTAAAAAAAAATGTTAAATTTGATAAATAAAACAAATGAAAATACCTGGTATATACTGAATTTATGAAAAACAGTTTCAAACAAAAGTTATTTATTTTTAAATATTTTTTCAAATAAACATTTTTTGTCATTAAATGATTTCAAAGATAGGCAGTTTTGTCCACTTTGCCCAAACATGATCCGATTTTGCTCATTCATGAACTCTGACAACCTTACTTTTTAACTAGAGAACACACATACGAAATTTCAGATCGCTATATCTTTTCGTTTTTGAGTTATCGTGTTTACCGGCGGACGGGCGGCTAACATTGTGGAAATAGACTAATAAGATGGACATTTTTTTTCTGCGATTAAGATTTTCAACCGTTACAAAGTGGGAACAAAAGTTAATATACCCTGGTATATATTATATACCCGGCATAAAACGTATGATATTTAATCGTGCGATCAAAATTCGTGTGTGTGTGTTCAGCCAAAGAATGAATGTATTACCAGATAAGTTTTCTGACCACTCAATAATATTTTTCATTATGATTCATTTGAATATGTATATTATTGGTATACGGACTACATACATATAATTTTTATGGAAAATGTCCTTCAATGTTACTTAATATAAATAAAAAATAATCATATTTTAACCTCAACAAAATAAAATATATATATACACATAGAATATTATTTTATTGAATACGAAAAAACATAGTCTATTCGTCTATTTGATTTTTAAATATACGAGGATATATGGGAGTAAATACATTTTTTTTAAAGTGGGTATTCTATACTGGATGATTCATATATAAATGGCGGCATTCAAGAAGGTTTCTGAAGCGTCAACATAATAGTCTAAAATCCGGCATTAGAAAAATCTACCCTCATCTGTTAATTGAAGGAAATAATGTTTAAAAGGCAGATAAGAATATTATAATTGTATGAGTGCAATGTCTGCCATCGTAGTCCTGCTGGCTATTAAGATTAATTAATTAATTCATATGATATAGTGTCTTTGTTTGTTGCTCGAACAAATATAATTGTCTCTCTCTCTGCGTAGAACACATTTTTTGAAAATTTTATAGCCCAAAATTCAGTAGCAGTAACGCCAGTCGCAACTCGTAATGTCAATATTTACGAACGATCTCATCGTCTTTTATATTTTTAATGTTATTTACTTCTATTACTTGTATGAGGAATATATCACATTATTTGTGGTCCTGGTTTGGACGTTTCTTCGTCCTGTGCCTGGGCGCTGCTCCCAGTGCCTAGTTACGGCACTGCTTATGATTAATAATAACATGTTCCTGCAACGACAATATTCATGGAACATCCTGTAGCGACTGCTTGGTGTGTTCTACTGTCTGTATTCATTTAAAACTATTCAATAAATAATATACACACATACATACAAATAATGTATAGAAAATATTAATAATGGATGGCTTATAAAATACAAAGACGAAAACTTTTCATTTTCTTTTTTTGCAAAACAAAATTTATATTTCTTTTTTCTTTTGTATTCAATTTTTTTTTATATATTTCCTTTTCATAAACGAAACATATCGAATTTTGAATTAAATACAAGATTATTATTTAATGAATAAAAATTGTTAAAAATATATAATATACCTATGTTTTTGTATATATATATATATATATATATATATATATATATAGCATTTTACATAATCACAAATATTGTTAGAAGTATTTGAAAAATACGTTGGTAAATTTTTCACAAAGAAATTTATTCGTAGATTTTCAATGAAACCTCTTTATAATAGTGTTTCTAAACAATCACAATAAAATTGAATTGAAGAAATTGTATGGACACCAAACTACGTTTCTATCATTAACTTTAATGCCACAATATGGCATAGGCAGTTTTATTACATTTTTTTGTAGGAAACATAGTGCCTTAAAAGTAAACACAAATTTTTCTCTAACAGAATCATCTTTGACATGACAGACGAATGTAAAGATTATTAAAATATTAAAATAATCAAAGAGAACTCAAAATACGTATAAATACGTATTTCGAGTACAAAGTTATCATTATCTGTTGTACTAATATAATGTGTATTACAGTGACGTATGATAGGTAATTTGTATGCAATGTTTTAATTAACATGTTACTCGTAGCATAAAAGTACAATTTTGAATCCGAGAAAAATTTTGATTCAACATGATAACATTATTGTCGTTTTTGATTGAACCACCCATACTTTTGTTCTGTGATTGGTTCTCTAGAGTCTAGACTAGACCATCATCAAACAATGCTGATAATAGGAGGTTACCATAAGCAACAATGCGAATGTTCGTAATATTATTGACATAATTTAATTTACTTAAGCTAATTTTTATTCAAGATAAAATACATCAATTTTGATTTATGTTTGTAATTATTGATACTTGTACTATGGGCCACAAGGGTTGATGTATTTTTTTTAAATTTTCATAATTATTTTAGCCTTATTGATTCGGTTTTCGAAAAAATGCTACGGATGAAAGTTGTTCATTAGAAATATAGTAACAACTATTATTCGAAAACCGAATGAATAAGACACAAACAATCTAACTATAAAATTTTAAAAACTGACATCAACTTTTGTTGTCCATAGTACCCACCACTCTTGTCAGAATCATTAAATAAATTTATGGATTCGTGGAAAAATAAGATAAGCGTGACGAATATGGTGATCAAATAGTGTAATCAACAAGATGAGACATCTGAGCAGATTGTAGCTTTCAGCTATTTTAAAAACTATATTATTGTTGTAGCATATTCCCCGGATAAGCTCATTCATACGGGTGATGACTTTTTGTAGTCAAAATTTTAATAACTGATGAAGGATTTGGGAAAATTTTCAAAACATTTATATATAAGTCCATCGGAACTCGGAGCTTCGGCCTGTAGTCAATAAAGTTAGTTTTTAAGTTAACGAGGTTAAATTTCATAATTTATATTGTTAAATAATTTTAAAAATAATTAATTTTTATAAGTAATAATAATTATTATTATTGCATGTATTATTTTATAGTTATATAAATTATATATTTTCGTAGAGACCAAGCAAAATATCTATTTGATCACCATTCGCCATTTTGCTTCTACGACTTAAACGATAAAGCTATTTGCATATTCGAGACATTCTCACCGTTTTTGACATTTGAACTGCTGGTTTTAAAGTATTTTGCCTACTACGAACGATGAATATATATATATATCCGCTCTTTACATATGACTTTCAATTCTTACATATGTTATAATAGTATATGTAAATATTATACATATAAATAGGTTATAAGCTAGAGAATAAAAATATATATTATTTGTGTTACTTTATACAGACAGGTACTACTTGTGGTAGTACCTTTACTACAGGTAAAAGTGAATGTCAGTATTTAAAAATTTATAATTGATTTGTGCCTTATTGTTTCGGTTTTCGAGACAAAAATACTTCGGATAAAAGTTGTTCACTATAAATTATTGTCTGGAAAAATTAGTGAAATAATTTTTAAAACCTCAGCACACAATTCTAATTATAAAATAGAAAAGTATCAAAGAAAAGTATTTAAGAGAAAATAATTTTCTGCTTGAAAAAAAGGAGTTTTCTTTTTAATTGCAAAAAAAAGAGAATATCTAGTTATTATTTTTTTTCCATTAACAAAAGTTCTTAAAGTTTTTTTTTTAAATCAAAAATCAGAGTAAAAATTATATAAATTATTTTGAAAAAAATATATATATAATTTATTTAGTACATATTTACATAGATTCAATTTTGTTAAATAATTTTTATACAAAACAAGTATAATTTTGCCTCAAAACAGTGCGTTGAGGAATCTAACAAGCGGGCTATTGTATTGGTTCGGGTCAATCCAGATATAAAAAAACCTAATATATTTCCAGTAAAAAACGAATCTCATCTAGAAAAACCTAAAATCCGATTGAAACTATTGTTGTAATACAATTGTAAAGATAAATTGGAGACGTTGTACAAATTTCGAGAAAAATATCAAAAAAACTTCTATGAACAAGGAATGCGTTTTATTTTTGATGGACCATCCTGTATATATTTGAAATAAATAAAATAACTTGTAACTAACTTCACTGTACAGTACAATACACAAGTACGAGAACCACGACTCTTTAGCTAACTTGGAACGTTGATGGCGAATAATAGCGTTACATTTCTACAATATTAGCGCCTATATATGCATGAGGAGTATATTCATTCATTCAAAATTCATGTATTCATTATGGTATAGAAAAAATTTGAACGAAAAAATTATCGTGATGTCATACAGTTGGTAGGATAATCAATGATTCAACCCATCGGGTGAATCTTTTACTATCGAAAAACACTTCAACTTCAAGGCATAACGATAGAAGTAATTATAATTCGAGTAATTTTAAAAACTAAAACTTTTACGACAGCATTTTAGAGCGAGGACATGTTTTTCTTCAAGATGATACCATTTTTTTTTTTAGAAAAACTTTTATTACGATTTGAATTTTTTTTGAAAAATGACAGACATCTCCGTCTCCATCTCAAAATGAAATTTGGTATTTGAGGTTCGGCATTTTAAAGGTCAAGTTTGTTAATGGGCAATATCGGATAAGGAAAAAAGGGGGTTTAAAGGGAGGGAGAAACATAAAATTTGGTATATCACTCTTAATATTGCTCACTCATAAAAATTGAAAAATACATATAAAAAGTAAAGTTAATTAATTTTACTTCAATTTTGTTTCAGATAATTTTTTCTGTTAATCAAATATTTACAATTGAAGATTGAAAATTAAAATCCTAAATATCTTAGATTAGAGTTTTAGAAAAAACAATTTGGGACTGAATTGTAGACAACATGATTTTCTACAACTTTACTATCTGACTTTACAAATACCAAAATCATGATACGATTCAACAAAATTAATTAAGATCTATTTCCGAAAAGTGATTTATTTATTCTAAGGAAATTCGTCAAGTTGACGCAGCTCCTGCGTAACGAATTTTTTCATATTTGAATTACATGAAATTCTTAAGAACAGTGATACGAGTGAATTTGCCTCAAATTACAAAAATTGTTTAAGCCACATTGTAAATAATAACCAAAGCAATACTATACAGGGTTTATATAGAATTGCTTGCGTTCATATATATACAATTGTTAATGTATGATATATTTCTATACGACACACAACATATGCAGCAGTATATTCTACACTACAGTACGTACGTACTGTATGTATACTACGCTTTTGAAAATGTTATGAATAAGACTAAATTGTAGCCACAATACTGTCTTTGAAAATCAACTTCAATAGCGTTAATTTAGTACACTATACATACATACATACATACATACATACATACATACATACATACATTCATGGGTAGGTACTCACTGACGACTATAGTAGGTAGGTACTAGGGAAAAATATGACATAAAAATTCACATAACTGAATACTATAAAACATAAATATTATATAAAATCACCACCAGCATCTAGTCAGTCAATCTAGAAAAGCACAGATCTGTAGAGAAAAACTGTAGAAGATGTAATATGTTGAATATATTACAAGTTATGCTACAAATGATGTTAAATTTGGTGAATTTTATATCGGTTCAGAAGTAGCAGCTAATTTTAGGCGAGGCGATATTTTAGAATATTTCTCTTCTATAGAATTATGACCTGATTATTTTAAAATATTTGGGGAGATGATATTTAATTGATTGAGAAATTATTGAGGAAACTTTTAATATTGGTGAGTCCGAAATAAAATATGTATTAATTTTAGTGAAAAAGGTGATCATTCTAGAAAAATGACAAAATTAAAAGTTTTCTATGTTCAATAAACGAATGAATGTCTGGGAATACACTTTATTCTAATTTGAAACATAATATTTTTATATAAAATGTATAACAAAGTTTATATATATATATATATATTATATTATATACGTTGTTTAATTTTTGTAAAAATTAAATAATTAATTGTTATTGTTTGAAAAAAATATTTAATTAGATTTATTTTTTAATTAATTTTCATTTCAGATAATTTTGTAAAAACGTACAAATTAAGAAATCTTCGAAATAGGAATATATACTACGTACTATTACAAATAGGACGTAAATTGTATCATCAGGTAGAGAAGTTGGCAGAGCACAAGTCTGGAATGCCAGAAGTCTTGGGTGCAATGTGCAGCCCAGATGTGTAAAATCTTTCATATTAAAACATTGATGTCAAACATAATGTTATAAATGTTCTTACATATTACTTAAATGGCAAATTAAGTAAGCGCTAGTCACCTCCGTTAGTATATCATAACCGAAAGGCAACAACACTAACAATGGATGGATAAACACAATCCTTTTACAGAAGCAGTTACATATATGTAAACACATGTAAATCAGATAGTGAGAAATTGTACACGTTCTATCTAAGCATATCGGGTAGCTCAGTTGGCAGAGCACTGGTCTGAATGCCACAGGGCTTGGGTTCAATACTCCACCAAGATGTCTTTCATATCAGAAGATTTTCATATCAAAACATTGATATCAAAATAATGTTAATACCAACTTAAATTCTTCTTAAAAAAGTCTAAAAAAATGGAATAAAAATCTTTAAAAAAATGGAATATTTTCATGGTCAATTTGAATTTACTGATACTTTAGCTGAACGATTCCCTGAAACTGATTTCAGACGATTTTCTTCGTTTCTATAAAAACTGCTTTTGAAGAAAGTAGAAAGTATTAAGCTTACATAGGCTACTACTTGTAATGTTACAATAATAATGATTTGTCGTTTTTAAGCCAGGTAAAACATACATCCCCTTAACGTTACTCCCAGTAAAACAAAACGCATTATATATTTATATTTATAAATAGTAAACGTCGGATATAAAGTTTTTACCATTATTTAGCACATCCAGACAACAAAAAAATAGTTGCTGAAAGGCATGTTTCATTATGTAGTAGTAACAGCCTAAATACCAATTTGCATATCCCTAAAAAAAACGTGACTCTTTTACAAACTATTACCGCCGATTTCACGCCCTTAAAGGTTGCAACCTACCTTCCTTAGTACACATCTATAGTCTATAAGGAACATATCAAATTTCATGTTTCTAACTTCAATAGTTTTGGTTGAGTTAGATAGATAGATAGATTGAATTCGACCATAAGGTTCATTGTGATGCCTAAGGATGTGAGGATGTGAGTGGAGTGAAAGAAATTTTTGTGTATAGACTAGGAATTGGTAGGATATGTGGCTGCAGCCGATTATGATACGAACTATGCCAATATTCATCTGGGGTTCGTGAAGGAAACTGCAGAAAACCTTCTCAAGCATAGCCATAAATTTAAAGTAGTTTATCGAAGGGTATCTTCAGAACTTTTTCAATCATAACATTTTTCTAAAATAAGTCCCTTTAGGCTAAAATCTGCGTCTGTACACAGACACAAATGGCTTTCACTATACCAAATATATGAATAGTTATTACACAGTACAGAGTAATAACAATAATCATAATAATAATAATCATATAATACCCTAACAACAACGGTAAAAGGAAGGAACTAAATAAAGAGTAAAGCTTCATTGTTTTGTTATTGTGTTAAACAATACATAATGATAACTACTATACATATATATACCTATAATATATACTCCTTTATATATACATAAACTCCCTGCTCTCACTCATCACATGTATACTACAACAGCACAGCACTAGGTGGTACTGATGATAATGATAAAACTGATGATTTGGATATGACTAAAACGATACATAATATATACTGCACGTTATTATTACATCTATGTTTGTACACACACAAAAAACAATAATTGTTTTTCCGTGTAGATAAATCAGTTTTCAAAAAATTATGGTCCCGAAATCATCCCCTAAACTCAAATTCTCAAATTAGATGAAATTAAGAGTGAACATCGAAAGGATCGCAAGCAAGTTGAATTTTTGCGCACACCCTTGTTTTGACATTCTAAAGACTAGCAAAAAAAAGTCTCATAGCAAGATAATAAACGTCAACGGCCATGGTGGCAAAAATCTGTTAGAAGAAGACTTGAAATGAACTTATAACCCAGAAGGTCTGCCATAGCACCATCGAAGAACCCACTGAATCACCTCCATCTATGAGCCACCTGCGAATTACAGTGTTCCAGTAATCTTACATTCAGATTAACGTTCACATGACCTTCAGTAGACTCTTTCATGTTTATCTGACAGGTACAGTGCATATGCGAGACTCATTTGGAAAGAGTAAGTTCTTCCATTCATTTTCATTCCACATTAAGAGCTTTAGACGGTCTCTTCGATGCTAAACAGTCAGCTCTAGTGCTACAGCACAGGCCTTCTGGGTCGTAAGTTCATTTCCACAAGTCTTCTTCTACCTTTTTGGATTAGTAGCAACACTACGATCCCTTTTGAGCATTCTCAGAAGCAGTAGAAAAACTATTCCGAAGAGTGTACATTAAATAAAACGCCCGAAATTCAGACTTTGATATAGCCAGCACGTAGCTCAGGTGAAATCCGATAGATTATCTCTGGAATGAACAAGTTTAACGTTTCAGAAGATAAATTAATCCTTCTGATAGATCACAGGAGCTCATAATAGGTTGAGTGCAGGAATGTGAGGTAATCACCCAAGATGTCGTAGCGAGCTTCATTTAAAGTATGCCAAGAAAGCTTCAGGAGGTCATTAGAGCAAGAGGAAGTAATATACACTGTTAAATGTTTCTTTCCTTATTTTCCCCGTAAATTGTAAGGTTTTTTTTTGCTATTTTACACCAATATTAACACAAACATATAAAAATTTATTAAAATGTAGCTGTGATATGCAAAAAAAATTCCACAGAAAATAATTTAAATGGAATTATCAAAGTGCGCCACTTTTTTTGCTGTACAGTGTATATGAAATAATATAAATAGTATTTAATTCATTGTCTTATTACTTACTTCTTTTTATGTTTATATTGTTGTATGGTTAGTTCTTCATACAAACACATACACGATACACCGCTATCATCTTCTTGTCTTATGATTTTGAACAACAATTCTATATAAAGTATTGTTCTACTTATTGTCTAGTGTAGTAGATAGTGTGCGCCTTTACAAATAATAAATACATTTATATATTTGTGTTTTTTGAAGTATAAAGAGTGCTTTTTTTTATAATACTGTTAAGGTTATTCTAACATGAAGTCTGCAGGAAGAAAAATTTATAAAATTTTTGGATAAATTCTCAAAAACATGTCTCACCACCTTCCTATGAAAACAAAATCTAGTCGCTAAAAATCGATAGTAAAATGATCAAAGTTGAACATGCTCAAAAGACATTAGCATTCTTTAGTGAATTTTCGAAGAAAATGTAGCCTTTGGTTGTATACCGATGAAAAGACTTTCTTCAAATGAAAATTTCTTCAAATGTCCACCGAACCTACTACCCAGTAGATGGCCGGAAATGGCCATCGCTCTGGGTACAGTTTTAGTCTGATCGTTATGAAATAGTGGTAGGCGATTTCATTATTTGAAAGGCTAAGTACGTTAATGGACAAAATCGGTCAATGGGAAAGTGGGCTAGGAAGAAAAACGTAAAATTTGGAATATCTCTATAACGAAGGCAAAAAGACCCTTAAACTCGGCCTTGCGCATTACCGTGCTCTAGATACCGGTAAAATGGAAAAATTTAACATCAATGGAGAAATTAATTGTACTTCAATTTAACTTTTGATCACTATTTCTGTGTAGACTAGTCGTTTACACAAACTGTATTAAAAATCACAACTTTGATTGAGAATATCTCGCTTCACTTTGATTAAGTATAGAACAGTAGTCAGTGAGTCTAATAAACTCATATAATTTTTATTAAATACTGAAAATAATAAGTTTATGAGTAAACTACCTTAAATCTGTTTAAAAATATGAACAAAGAATATAAATTTTTCCCGATTTTTCTATTATTCCTAGATATACCCAACAAAGGATATATCCATTTGAATTTATATATAAATATATATATATAGATTGTTTAAATAAAACATCTTGATTTTTTTTTGTTTGTTTTAGTCAACAATTGTCGACAGTATTATATTTTATATTCTTCTTATGCCGCTCTATTATATTTAATATATTTGTATTCAATAGAATAAAATAGAAACTTTTGTTTCCATTGTTTTAAATATTAGCCTATATTGTTATTATTTATTTCTTTTAATAATTGTTTTCATTTCTAAAATTTTATTATACCCGGCATATTTATATATATATATATATATATATAGATATAAGTGTTCATAAAATGACCTAATTAGTCCATTTCCGCATACCCGGCTGACCGGACAAGATCAACGGTATGTTTCATATATAAGTAACTTTAGACAACCGCCTCTTTAGCTCAGTGGTAGAGCACTGGTCTCGTAAACCAGGGGTCGTGAGTTCAAACCTCACAGGAGGCAGTATATAGAATAAATTTTTTTTAACATAAATAATTTATTACTGTCTTCATTTTACCAGGTATTTATTATTTTACAAGTACATTCGAATGAAATATATTTGAAACATTATGTCAAATTCTCACCGTACGTATTATTGTATATGTAAGCCGCCGTTCTTTATTTCGAAGTGGTTGAATTACATTTTGTCGTATATTGGGAAATATAAGAGCTTCCGTTTTAATCAATTTAAAAGGATTATCTATAATCTATTGTCTATAATTAAAAATTTATATATACATATAATAAAAATTAGAAAAACTAAATTACAATATTTTATTAAAAGACAACGCAACGCACTATAGAAACAGATTAAATTACGAAAGCGTTAGGCTTTTACTGACGCCTCCACCAACTTTACAATATTTATAATCACACATTCAATGTATATAGAGGATCTTTTCAATAGGGTCAAAGTGGCAGTATTGGTAACTTAAACTGTCTTCTAATAAAATAGTGTCGCTTAGTTTTTCTAAAACATATAAATTTTTGGTTATTCTCAGAGATTTATAATTTAAAAAACTATTACCCGAATTGATCATCATTCGTCAATATTTTTAAATTGATTTAAAGGCCAGTTATTAAACTCCTCAACATTGGTGTTTTTTCTTTAGGACTATGACATCTGGTGACAATAATTAGAAACAGAGTAGTCGGAAAATAAACAAAAAATTATTATTTTGTTAATGAAACTGTTTAAATGTAACCTCACTTTAGTAACCTCACAAAACGGATTAACTTTACCAATACGAAGAAATGGAATTACACCACTTAAAAAAAACTGATTATTTATATACAATAATACACGTAAGCTGAGAATGTGACAAAACTGTTTGAAATATATCGCATTCGAGTGTTCGTGTAAGACAAAACCTGGTTAAATAAAAAAACTGTTATATTTACTGCCTCCTGTGAGGTTTGAACTCACGACCCCTGGTTTACGAGACCAGTGCTCTACCACTGAGCTAAAGAGGCTGTTGTGTGAAGTTACTTATATATAAAACATACCCCATAAGATAATTGAATACGAAAATCTTACTAGAATCTATTTGTTTGAAGATATTAATCCTTTTTTTTACATTTTATTAATTTTTAAGAAACCGAATTTTTAGGATAGTGTTATTTTAGTTTCAAAAAACTATAAAGTTAAATAATTCTAACTATATAATAATCTAAATAATATGATATACACCAATTACAGGGTGTGTTCCGAAATATAACCCAGCATACTGGCCAATGCTGATGACGTCATGATTCGATGCCATACTGTTGATTCGTTCCGAAATATACTGGCCAGTGCGTTGACGTACTTCATTTGCTTCGTCCACCAAAAATAATTGATGACTTTGTTGGGATGTCATTATTGCAAATAACAAATAATACAATAAAAAATTCCTCAAAGTCTGATGCGCACACGCCCGTTTGATATACTACTACGTCACAATTGTCTCAACAGTACAATTTGGTGGCACACCAGTATACTATGGCGTCGGATTCATGACGTCATGAGCACTGACCAGTATACTGGGTTATATTTCGGAACACACACAATATAATATAATAAAATAAAATAAATTTTACTGAAATTAATTAATTAGCTAACCGTTTTCTTGTCACTCCAATAATGTGAATATGAACATTAAAATTATTAGAAATATTTTGATAAATGTGAGAGTTTATATTTATAGAAATACTAGCTGTAACATGAGTACATCGCGATAACTAACGCCTCGCGTTAATTTTATGAAAAAAGTTTCTAAAGTTGATTGTTTTTACAAAAGGACAATTTTTGTCTTTCTTTTATCTGTCATGATTTTCGAGAGCGAAATTTTCGTCCCCACTGACGGAAGGCAGAAAGGACAAGTATAGTTTTTTTTGACATAAACCTTCAGATTTATACCAAATATTTTCAATTGGCATACCTGCAAGATTTGTGTGGACAGTCAGTATCTATTATGTTTGATGTTGCAATTTCAAACGATCACCTTTAAATAGTAATATCTTTTTAAGGTGTGTTTTTCGGTTATCATATATTTATGTAATACCGTCCATGTTAAAAATGTCAACTTTGATTTACATTGACATTGATGTCATATTTTTAAGGAAAAAGCGTTTATTAACGAGTGACCACATAAAGAGGAGGTAGGAGTGGGAAATGTCCATATGGGTACGCCACTGAAATATCTGATAGTATAAAAGCATTCTAATTATAAAAGTTAGCTTCCTTCTCATATAACGTTTTCCATAGAATATATAAATAAAACCAACCAACAACGTTGTGTATTTTGAATACACATATAATATGATGCGTATATTGTGCATTGTTATAATGATTGTGAGTGAATATGGTCTGTTTTTCTATTGTACTTTTATGTGAATACACATTATTTTTATTATCATCATTTTATCAGCATATATTCATTCAATCTATCTGCTTTTTATTTTCTGTTTCATTCAATCGAAGTCTTTTATACGAAATTGTTATGAAAAATGAAAATTGTTATGGAATGAAAACATAATAAAATGTACTAAACAAAACAAAGTTTATAAAGTTGTGTCTAAAAATTTAATTTAATATGTTCGATCATGTGTTGTTCTATAAGTGTAGACCACGACATATTATAGAGGTGGTTCAACACTCAATGGGTTAGTACGTAGACATGGGATTCTAAAGACATAGTATAAACTAGAGATGCCACGAATAATGATTTGGTCTAACACCGCTACCGAATATTTAGCGATAGAAGTGTGCATTTTGCGCGTAACAGGTTACAACCTGTCTCAAGCGTTGACGGGACGGGCGTATTTGGTTCATTTAAAAGTAGATCATGTCACGAGACGCATTATTTATTATATTATTCTGTTCGCCCATTATGTTATTAATAAGTAATCCTTTATATTTATTAATTAGTAATCCTTATTACTAAAAAATATTGCTGTTTTTAACCAAAAGCTTTACAAAATGGCACCGGTATTTAATAAAAGATCGCTTATTTGGAAATCGCCTGTTTGCTGTGTATAACAACAAGGTCAGCAAACGCAGAACAGTATCCAAGCCTGTCAAAATTTCACGCGTCGCATAAAACACGCGTCTTTTTAATTAATAAATAAAAAATTCCTTACTCCGTGAATTTCTCTCTTAATATCAGTAAAATGGAAAAATTTGTAACAAATAAAGTTTTAGTAAATAAGTTTTACTACAATTCATTACCTGAACATATTTTCTGTCACTCTGCAATTTAAATAAAATACCTAAAATCTTAAATTTCACTCTTAATATTACTAAAATGATAAAATTTCTAATTAGTAAAGTTGTAGTAAATCAATTTTACTACAATTCATTTTCTGACCCTATTTTATAATATTTACAGAAATATTTGCAATTTAAAAACAATAACCATAATAATAAATATTACAATAAATCACAAATGGTGGTGTCTTGATATGTTAAATGTATTTAAATGAATTTTTCTAATGTATATATATATATATATATATATATATATATATATATATATATATATTTATTTATTTATTTATATATGTGTTTGTAGCCACTCCATAGCGGTCACGGATTGCCACGAACATTAATGAGATAAAAGTTAATTGAGATCTATTTCCAAAAGAGAAATGATGTATTTTTTCTGAGGAAATTCGCTAAGTTGACGTAGCTCCTACGTAACGAATTTTTAAAAAGTGTATCATTAGAAAAACAATAAATATTTGGTGAGCAAAAAACATGACAAAAAAATTCAATTACACATTTACAACATTCCCTTCCCTGACGAAATGATTGTTCAAATATATATAAAATTATCGTCATATTTGACAAAACCCCCATTATTTACATTTAATTTAATTTTAAACTGTTTTCATACACAGTGACGTCATCATCTAGTTAAAGTACATTATTATAATAATACCAACATATCTACGAGCATACATACATACATACATATACAAAACACAACAATTACGTTTTACTATATTTATAGGTACTAGAATACAGTTAAACTTATTCTTCCATTGTTATACACAAAATCACAAACCGTGATCAAATCATCGCGTGAACTTTTTCAAAAAGTTCACGCGATACAGGAATTCATTTGAAAAAGTATATTATAATCTAAGGAACAAGGCACATCGAGGACTCACCTCTTTCACCATTGTTAGCGATTCTGTGTCATTTTAGGGTAGGCGTAGCGTTAGCAGATCATTATTTACATTTTTGGTCGATCGCTCGAGCAGCAACCAATTATGCTTGTAAAGTAGTTTCTATCAAGGTCAGCTGCAGCCGTACAAGTTATCCATTCCAAGTCTGCCTAAAAATTCCTTGTCCTCCACCCACATGATTAATATATGGTTAAAAATTAATGTACGATTAAAAATAATGATGTGCGTGGTCTCTGTTTTAAACTGTGGAGTCTCAGAAATGGAGGTAAAACCCCATTATTATTATTATTGTTATTATTTTTATTTATAGATGAGTTCTATATATTTTACATTCGTGACAATCGGCCATCAAAAAACGCAATCGTCCACTATGCATGCACTTTGTGTGCTTTTAATGAGGTTGTACTGTAATAATATTCAACAATACATTCATGTATATCATCTTTGTTAGTTCACAATTGTTTTCGCCAACAATCTCTTTTCAAACTACAATAAGAAGGAGTCGAGTCAGTCAGCGCAAACTATATGTATGTATGAATATATATGCAATAGATGATGAGGTAAGTAATACCCCACATATCCACCTCAACCAACATCATCATTTCCAATGAGTTGAATAAAGAAATGCATATTTTAATATGTTAGAAAGAGATAATTTATAGTAAAATAATAATAATAATAATAATAATAATATACACAATTCTCGTGGTTGTATATTTTATGGACCAAGTGATTCATAGGGCATTATTCATAAAGTCCAGACAGTTTGAAAAATGTCCAATATGAGTAGACAATATGATAAAAACTATTGAAATAATTAAATTGACCGGGCTTTATGAATAATGTCCGTCACTTATTAGACAGGGATGTGTTTTATTAAATTATTGTAATGTTGACATATATTATTATTATAAATTGTTACATAAATTTAAATAAATGATAATCATTTCTCTGATTTAACTCTTTCTCCATTCTATTTCTTCCGCCATGTCCATGGGTGTCATGTTGAATCTGAAATATTTCACCTTGACGTACGTAAAACCTAATGACTCTATCTTCTTTAACTGGAACAATCAATTTTTCTGTTTCACCAATAGTCATAACGTCAAATCTTCGCAAACGTTGACAATCTTCTGGTTTTCTATTTGACACCATACACCTAGAAGATTTCACTTTTTGAATCATCCCTGTATAACTTATACTAGTGAAAAACTGAATATTCAGACCTTTCAACGATATCAACACATTTAAAATGTCATTAAATCGACGATTCATGTCAATTAGTTTTGATTTATCCATGTTGAAATACGTAATTACTAATTAAATACACTTGACTGCACTTTTGTAATAATTTTCCATTCTCATCTTTACTAGTTTTAAATTCTAAACTAAATTGTAAACAATCGCGCTCTGTAGTAAGCAGCAGCAGAATCGCTAGCTCTGATTGGTCAGCGCGTGTTTCTGCTTGTAGAGGTCCGTACATGTTTGATCTTGATTCTCACGCCCTGTCTAATGTACCATAATTATCAAATTGCACAACAGATACGTAGCAATATTCATAATCACCAGACAGTGTGATAAATAATGAAGTTTAAATAAGTATTAATTACACGATTTGACTTGTCATTATTCATATTGCCCGGGCATTATAAATAGTGCCCTGATTAAAACTTGGTCCATAACATATATATGAATGAATATGAATGGATGGATAGATGGATGGATGAATGTGGAAGAACTTGGAAGTATTTATTATATATAAATATGTGTGTGTATGTGTGCAGTAAAGAGAGATCTTTTGTTTTCACGTCAAACAATCGCCCTATTGTCCTACGTCAAAGATGGTAACATTGAAGCAGTTATTATTTTACTATATATATATATATATATATAATATGCCTGTTACACATATACACAAATGAAACTAAATTCTCTCATTCCATCATCGAAATAAAACTAAACCTCGTCTTATTCTCGCAATAATAATAATAATAGTTTATACTTATATGCCTCCACATACACGGAGAATTTCTCCTTCGAACATTTACTATTCAAAATACAAGAATTGATGAGTTTAAAAACTAAAACCTGACTATAAGAAAAACAACGAAAGTCATGTCATATCTGCCATACTGGATTTAAACGCAGTGCTATGTTATATCCTCTTCTATTGCACAAGCTACGGACGCTCTGCTTTCTCTCTCGCGCATCTTCCTTGCTCCGATTTTCAAACTTCAAAGCCAGGCACTACTTCATGACCGGTTTATTGCAGACAATACTATACGATCGCTTTTATCAATAAACTATCTATCTTCTTATATATAGTTCGATTGGTTAACAGATCAGTGCAGTTACCTATATTTACTTACCTGTTCATACCTGCTTGCCAGTAGTCATGACCGGAAATGAATAGGCACTACTACCCAGGCATATTTTTTATATTATAAACTATCAGTTAAAAAAAATTCGCTTAGTTGGGTAAAGGACAGAAAAAAAATGAATTAAAATGAATTTAATTAAAAATAGTCATGACAACATTTTGATAGGCAATGCATTTTAAGCGTATTCGAGTATCTAGAGCACGGTAGTGCGCAAGGTCGAGTTTAAGGGGACATTTGGCCTTCTCACTTACAGTGCTATTACTACGGCTTAATTTAGGCTCATTTTTTAAGTGATATATCTTTTGAACGATAAGTTTTATTATTTAAATAAAAATGCGTTTGTACATTTGATGGAAGCGCTGGGAAATTTAAGTGATTAATCTTTAGAATCATAGTAGATCAAAGTTTGTTATCTAGCAAACCAACATACATGATGTGTCCTTATAGAATGAACTTTGTGTTTCGATGCACCAGGTGATGCTCCACAATGATTCCATTGTGGAGTCCCATTGTGTGTAGGTGCTGCTTTCATATATGATAGTGTCCGCTGATGAATCCGTTAACTTTTGGAAGTCTCCTATTAAGAGAAAGCCCCTTGGATGCATTCGGAAACAGTAGTTCGTATTGCGATATATTTTCCAGTGATCATGGCCTTATGGTCGAAGTGTAGCCCGTCCAGGGCAGCCTCTAAAATCAATCAATCTATATGGTCGCTGTAGAGCGGTCTTTTTAATCAAAATCTGTACGATTTTAATACAGTTTGACTGTATTAAAATAATAGATGCCGATATAACAATTGATATAAAACTTATATATAACGCCTTTTATTCAAAAGAAACATTCGAGCAGCAGCACAAGCTTCGAAATACTCTACTACTACTACTGGTATTCTCACATACATAATATAGACAAACAAGAATATAACGATGTTGATTATAATAACAACAAGAAAGTCATGTACAATGAATGAGGAGGCGACGAGGATGATGATGATGTTGCTGAACACAAAGATGACTGACTCTATATGTTGATAACGCGGCATCAATATGTTAAAGAACAGTAACCATTCTATATAATAATAATAACATCTTCGAATATATACGTAAGAAGTGACCAAACATTATCTTCAGCATATCTCTTGTCATTGCATATCTCGGGTATACTACTGCCATCATTTAGAAACGTAACACATCCACCAATACCACATGGATGTAGTACTATAGTTAAGGATATACCGTGCACGGAGTAAACTTTCAGGTATTCGAGAAGTTTTTTACTCATCGTTTATAGATCAAAGTTTGCGAAAGTTCAAAACACAGATTCGCGAGTGTTAGGGGGGAAGCTTATCGAAATAAAATTCTCATTTAAACCGTTTGGAAACCTATGTATACGTATTCGACATACCACAAAACACCTTGATCAGAAACATCAAGGCAATTCACAGGGCTCGCCTCTGTCCCGCCATCTGTACACACGATAACTCAAAAACAATAAAACCTATTTTGACAAAATGGAAACCCGACTTCAAAAATCAAATATTCTATAAAGTCGGTTTTTTAAAAAATTTTCTTATTTTCCCATTATGAATGAGTATACGCTTTCAAAAAAAAAAAAATCGCAAAAATCGGTTATCACATACAAAATGAGGATTTTCCTCGATTTCCAGGGGATCTCCTCACCAGAATACGACTTAGTGGCAATGGGACCAATCTGAAATCAAACCCTTTAAAACAAAAAAACAAAAATTCAAAATCGGTTCATAAATGACGGAGTTCTGAGGTGACAAACATTAAAAAAAAAAAAGAAAAAACAGACGAATTAAGAACCATCCTCCTTTGTGAAGTCGGGTTAAAAAGAGATAATGAACTGAAATTTTTGGTGTGGGCGGAAATTTTCAAATTTGAAACCGTAAAAGATAGAAAAAATGTAAAAACTGAATAAACAAAAAAAACAAAACAATTTTGTTTTGATACTATTTCATCTCAACAATTTTAATTACTATCGATTACAAAAGCATGTATGTATATAGCACCTTTATACACTACTTTGTAATTTTTTACATTTGTGCGTGTGTAAAAATAAGTTCACGCATTGATAATAACCTCTGTATATACCGGATACTTTAAGCAATTAACTCAGTTGGTTGTTATTATCAGTTGTTGTGTGATATTGCGTTTGTGTACTGTCCCCTGGAATTATCAGTTAAACATAGCTCTATTTTTATTTCCTTTCCGCAGAATGGTAGTATTGGTATGGTAGCATGGTGATAGTAGAGGATGACTGGTGTTTATTGTTATATATACAATTCAAATACTATACACGATGTTGAATATATTTCTAAAGGAATACAAAACTCCAACACTGCGGCAATATTCTCTGTTGTGTGTTCAATTGTTACGATTTGTGTTATATTTGTTGAATTGAAGAAGGCACGGGATAGAATGACAATGATTCTATATGAGTTATTATGCAAACAAAGCAATTCTTTTTAAATAATAATAATAATATTTTTTTTTTGCTAAATAAAATTAAAAATATATTTCTTAGTGTATATAACTCTATATACAGGATGGGAACGAAAGTAAATGCCAAATTTCGTAGTGAAAAATTAACCGAAACAAATTTAAAAATTCAAAGTGAAAAATGAACCGAAACAAACTTAAAAATTCACTGATTTGTTTCTACATTCATTATAATACATAACTTAATAATTCATTATGTAAACAATAGAAACCTGTAGACCTGACGTATTGATCTAGGCACGAGGCGCGGATCCAAGGGGGTGAAAAGGTGCCCCATTCCATAAAATAGCTTTGTATCAATCGATGATATTACACAGTGTACTGAGTCTGAGTCCTTTCCGTGGAAAAAACAACAAGATTTTGCTAAAAATAGTCGAATACCGACTGCCGCGCCGATCGGGCACATCCAAATGTCGATAATGACATAGATGTTATGATAAAGTTTATACGAAGACTACTGAATACTGTACATGGATCCGCCTCTGCTAAGCGCACACGGTTCAACCGTTTGCGACTAAGGTTACACACCAGTTGTAAACATAGTAAAATAATGTGAATTCGCTCACGATTTAATCCAAATGCGACTAGTGATCGGAATTCAATCAGTTTAAATCGGTTGCACGCAACTGCTTTCCGTAGTTGCAGTTCTATGGCCGTTTCAGATAAATAAAAGAATATTTTCAGTTAAATTTAGTTTTTATTAAATCATACCCGGTGTACAAGGGTAATATATACAAGGGTATTATAAGTTTAGTCCCGACTTTGTAACAGTAGAAAATATTGATCGCAGGCAAAAATTTTTGGTATATGTGTTCCTAAAATGACCTAAATAACAGCCTGGAGTAAACAATTTGCCTTTGGATGAATAAGTCTAATGTTCCTTCTGTCCCTGTGTATGATGTCTTACTCATCTTAATCTGAATTCGACATTAATTGAATACGGACACTAAACTTATCCGCAACCAAACTTGTCCTGGTGCAGACAGAAGTTTAATTTTGGTTGCAAACTGGTTGCAACCTTTGTCGGGAAACAGTTGCACTGTGTGCGCTTGGCCTAGCTATATATTAATAATGAGTTTGAATAAATTGGATTGTCAATAGTTGTAATGATCTCTTGTTCGACTTTATGAATTGAATTAATTAAAAAATTTATAAAAACCATGTTGTTTTAGCGAATTTTGTAAGAACTCATTAAGTAAATTATAGATAATTTAAAAAAAATTATGTTAGGGTTAGCTTTTGTTAGCGAAGGAACTGTTGTTTTTTTTATTAACATTCATTAATTAACACTTCAACAAATAGATGATAATCCTCTATAAACGTTATATCAAACCTGAAGAATAACATCTCATAAATCTTCAACAAAATAATCAACTCAATAATTTTATTTATTACGTTTTACCATGCTCAATTGCAATTTATTAAAAAATGTCTGTATTGTATTCTCCCAAACTACAAATACAGAATGTACACTGAGTACTGTATGACAAAAAACACGTTTCCTTTACTCATTTATTTTCTGTAAGTGGCATTTTTTATATTTTTATATATGTAATACAATCGTAGATTGTATATACAATCGTAGAAAAATTTTTTTGCAGATGTTCTCATATTTTCGAATTACTCCTTAATTATTTACTTAAGTGGTGTTATAAATAATAGTTCTTCTAATGCAATTATCAAATTTTTCTCGTATCGACGACATGTTTATAGTCTAGTATAACGGACTGACTTGTCCGTTATTTTAACTAAAACTAAAATATTGTCAATGTTGAAACACTATTTCACAACGTTTTAAATAAGACATACAAATTGCCTATATAGTGGTATAACAGGACAATTAAATTTTTTGTTTAAAATTTGTTTTCATTATTAAGGATTGAATAGCTTAATTCAGTAGTTATCCTCCCTCAAAAATTTAACACCTGTTGACGATCATTTCAAAGAGTAATTATCGATTAAAAATCAAACTTTGAACACAGGGTCTTATGGAGAACAGAACTTAAAATTATAATAACTATATTATTAAAGTAGACAGGATAATAAATAATGTTTATAAATATTCTTTAAAATATGCAGTTTATATAATTTCATTAAAAAATGGTGTTGCCGAACATTTGAATTAATTATTTAATAAAATTAAAACTTTTTTGTTAGGTTTGTTTTTGCCACCATATTTTGAAAACTGGCGACCACACACACTAAAATAATATACACATACACACAAATATAAAACATAGTATACACATAGTTTACTGTCATATCTGTCACATTAAGTCAAATTAATTTCTAATTTACAATTTCCTGGTATTTTCCAATAAATACTATTAAAATATTTAGGACAAATAAAAAAGGTTATAAATGGTTGTAAGATTATTGACATACTTTACACCTTTTTTAAAATCCTAAATAAATTTTATTAAAGATAGTACTCATTTGACTTTAGCGTAGCAAATGAACGTCCTTAAGCAACATCCAATCATATTATTGTTCACCAAATAACGAGCAATGTAATTTGTAGCCACTCTGTCCACTCTGATCCCACTCTAATTATTAAAATATTCGGTCAAAAATATACCAAACACATGTTCATAAAAAAAAATGAAATTAATAAAAATGACGTTAGGGTTTGTTTTTTATTATTGATACATTAATAAGTTTTGCAAACAATGAATCGCATACTTTATGAGTATTTGATAAATAACGTTAAGTTTGTTTTCCGTTTTTTTGGGGAGGGTCTTTTATGCAGAAGCCTTTTTATTACATAGAACGGCCATGGTATAATCACAACAAATAAATGTGTATTGTAATACAACTCATTGAATAATAAACTTATTTATTTGTTCCAGAAGCTACGGACACTTGAATGTACGGAACGAATTCGACTTATTGTGGTTATTTTATATTATTTTTGACATAATTTTGTTATTATTTTTTGGTATGACAATAGGAATAAAAAAGACTGGTTACCGTAAAAAACTTTATTTTTATGAAAGTTTTTTTTTATAAAAATTGATTTAATTTCAATAAAAAAATTAAAAATAATAGGGAATATGCATGAAAATTTTGTTTCACTTGAATTGAAGCATGTTTACTTGACAAATATCAAGGTAAAATTACTTTTTAAATAACTTTAAAAATATAATAAGCGAGATATGAATAATTGAAATTCCCGATTAGACAAAGAGGGTGATTGCCCTCTTGATATGTTATGTGACGTCATATTACACTTTCACCATTTAAAATACACGTAAAACTCCGTTTTTAGTATTTTTGCAAGAAAGACACAGATAATAATCTTTAAAAGCTTATAGCTTCTTTGATATTTGTCGGATTTTAATTTCGTTTTTAAATATTATTACAGTATTAACAGTATTTTTATATTCTGAAAATAAATGTGAAAAAAAATTTTCATGCATATTCCCTATTGGTTACGCAGGGCCGCGTCAACTTCCTTAGAATACATAAATTCCTCTCTAGCAGCCACAATTATAGTTTAACCAAAAGGAAATGTCGTATCTGATATGATTTTGGTATTTGCAAGCCCAATTTTATTAATAAAATGGCATAGGTCAAGGGAAGACGGGGTTATAAAGAAAGAAGAAAACACAAAATATAAAATATCTCTCTTAATATTAGAACACACGAAAAATGTATAAGGAGTAAAGTTGTAGAAAATCAAGTTTGCTACAATTCATTATCTTATCATTTTTTCCAAACTCTAATGTGTACAGAGATATTTAGAATTTTTACTTTAAAATATATATTATAATAATAATAACTCTTAAATCACCACCCCGAGGAAATTCGCTAAAGATACATGTGTTTTTACTAATGTTTCGTGCACGACATGAGTCTGAATTTTATGCCAATTTAATCAAATTTCAAAGAAAATAAAATTGTAAAAACTAGAATTCGCACTAA
Organism: Nineta flava; assembly: GCA_963920215.1. NCBI lineage: Eukaryota > Metazoa > Arthropoda > Insecta > Neuroptera > Chrysopidae > Nineta > Nineta flava. The sequence continues at coordinate 67,283,286 of OY986044.1, forward strand.
AACAGTTGTATGAAACATTCTTTCAAAGTTGTTTGTTAGGTTATCGAACATCGGATGCCAATTCATGTAATCGACGCCTATGCTTTCATGATTATGTAAAAATTATTGTAATGTTAAAAATAAATGTGATTTATTGTTTTACAATCAATTTGTTATACATTCCACGATAAGTTAAAAAGACAGTTACATCACATGACTAAAACATTTGTGTCACATTGTCATTAACAATTTTAACTTTAAGTAAATCTAATTTATAATCAAAAGAACACACGAACATTATTAATTCGGGGGTGGTGTTTTAGGAGTTGTTATTATAATAATTCACAATACCCTTTTTGATATTTATAAACAACATATATTTCTTAACAAAAATAAATTAAAAAACTATAATAATTGATAAATAATTCAACCCTGACTTATATATTATAACCACACCTTTTATTATTTCAGGTGTGATAAACATCCCCCTACTACTTGTGACCCTAATTTTGTAATATTATATACATATGTATCTATAAAATGTTCAACCGTCCAGTAAACATATTAAATATTACATTATATTCTCACCCATTTTGAAATGAAGTGCTTATTTCCGCAAATTTAGAAAAGGGTCATTTCCGTATTTACCTTAATCGAAACAAAAACTGTCGTGTTTTGACGTCATACACACACTCGCATAAACATTAAATATGACAATAAAAAGGTACCCACAATATTTAAGCAATTAGAGGGTTGTGTTTGAAATAATTAATAAACCATTTATATTATATATTATATGTTTTATTATGTGTCCCATTTAAAAATTATTCTACGTACGTATAAAAATAACAAAATCAACAATAAATTTTTAATAACTAACTCAGTTAATTGTTTTTATCGAAAATTGGTATTGGATTACAAATTACAGACTATTTTGATTGAATCTCTAACGACGATCTAAACATATCATCTCAAGCTTTCGGTAGTATGATCAGGTTTACCAGTCCAAGTGACCGAACGGTCTAAGGCGTTATGTATGCGCAGTATGCCTACTTGAAAACTGGGAGGTTAAGTGTTCGAATCCCGACCTCGGCAGTTTGTCAATTATTAAAAAAAAAAAGAAAAAAGTTGCGGTTAATTGACTGTCGGCGTATGGACAAGAACGAAGTAACCGGCTATGCTTGAGAAGGTTTTCTGCAGTATCCTTCACGAACTCCAGATGACTATCGGCATAGTTCCTATCATAGTCGGCTGCAGCCGCATATCCTACCAATTCCTAGACTATACACAAAAATTCCTTCCACTCTACTCACATCCTCACATCCTTAGGCATCACAATGGACCTTATGGTCGAAGTGTAGCTCGTCCAGGGCAACTTCTACGATCTACCTATTTATCCTATACGATCTGTAATATTTATTTGGTACACTTAGTAAATATAAAATAAATTTATATTGATAGAGATCGTAAGTGGGTAAAACAGAAGACAATCTTTTTTTTTACAAAATGACTTTTAATTTGATATTAATTATGAATTGATGTAAGCATGTCTAATGGACGGGGGAACTATTAATAAACATGTGTAGATTTTTATCAATTTCTCTAATTGGTAATGTCGTTATTTTTGAAAAGGGTCAAACAACATTTGCTGCAAATCAAACTGTTTATAAAAATATTTGTTCACAAATAAATTCAATTCAAGCACATTTTGTTATTTTAAAGTTTGATTCATTTTATGTTTCTCATTACAAATCCAAAATTTAATAAAAACTTTATTACTTATTGTCGGTAAAAAATCTTATAAAAATTATACGTAACAAATTTATTTAAAAACAAGCTTTTATTAATGAACTAAGTAGAAAATAACCCATACAAGATGTATATGATTTTTCATATCAATTATTGAAGTCAAAACAATGATATTAGTAACTCGGTAAAATAATATTTTTCCCAAGTTACCAATATTCGATTATAAATGAAAGATTTAGGTCGCTCAAGTTTTGAAAGTGCGCCACAAGATCTTACATCATTTATATTTTACTTTTTAGTTCATTAAATAAAAGCTTGTTTAATATATATATATATATATATATATATATATATATATATATATATATATATATATATATATATATATATTATTATGTACCTTATTGTCTTTTATTTTATTTTTTTAATTTATTTATTTTTAATTTTGACTAAAAATTTTAATTTATTTAAAAAATTTAATTTAATTACACACCGCTTCCACTACTTCCCAATATTTATCAACACTTACCACCACCAAATATTATCGAAATACATCTCTGGCACATTTGGAACTATTCGAAATTTTAACCTCAACTAAAAATTAAAAATATTAAATTAAGTTGAAAACGAGCTTAAAAATCAAAGAATTTGAAATCGCGCCAATAAAGTTTTTACGTCCTGAGTTCATATGTGTCTGACGTCATCACTCTAGATGCTGTCAGATCATCTAACAGTTGTCGCTTTTACTATTGCTATCCTTTTAAGTAGGACTTTAACACAATTTTTCTACCAGTTCCATCAATATATTTCCGAAATATTAAATATCTCGAAAACGTTTAGACATTTTTATAATGTTAGAATTATTATAGAATTAGAGCAGTGTTAAAAGCGTTTAATTAATTTTCGCTCAGAGAGAGTCGTGTCTGTGGCTACATGTTAACTATTACTAATATTTTTTTATTTACAAGACGTTGACCAACTATAGAAAATATATGGAAACGAACAGTGTGGTCGTTATTTGCTTCACTTGAGCATCCATACATACTACAACAAGTTCTATCTTTCGTTTTTCTTGGTGAAAACCTCAAACCATATCACTTTTCATTTCTCACAAAAAAGAAAGATGTCCGTCTCTCTGTCTGTGGACGCGATAACTCAAGAACGAAAAGAAATAACGAGCTGAATTTTTTTTGTGTATTTTAGAGGAAAAAAGTAAGAGGTTCGTAAACTCAAGTTCGTTAATGAGCAATATCGGACCATGTTTGGGCAAACTGGGCAAAACCTATCTTTGAAACCGTAAGAGATATAACAAAAATTTAATAACAAAAACTCTTCTTCTGTTAAAATAAACAACTTTTATTTGAAAAATTTGTCCATAAACTCAGTATATACTGGGTATTCAAACAATTAACATTAATAGTTGTTGTTATTAATAGTTACATTAGATGTTTTTTGTTTATTTTAATATCATAACCATATTAACGCTATTAACGCATATGTAACTATCACAGTTGAACCTGACTACTATGATCGAACATTCATTTATGGAATCATATAAGCGGGTATTCAAAAACAGTTGATAAGAAACCAATTATTTATTATTGTCATGTTTTCGAATACACACACCTTTTATTTTCTTTTATAAAAGAAAAACCAAATTTTATGATTCATACATATACATAAAATATATATAAAACAATAATTTTTCCACTATGAGTTTTGTAACAACATGTTGAAACAAAACAAGAACAATTCTATCCGATTTTTTTCTTTTTTTTAAATGACAATAGACTCGAATATACAATAATAATACATACGATATACGTCGTACAAGTCTCCTCAAAAATATTGAACTAATCATAGTAAAATAATGCAAAAAGATTTTTATACCATACGAGCTAAAATATCCAGTGTGGTCTGAGTAAAAATATTCTTTCAATATATACTTCCAATACAAAAAAAATTCATTACGCAGGAGCTGCGTCAACTAGCGGTGCTCTCTAGCGGTCCCAGTTTTAGTCTGATCAAAATGAAGTGTCGTATCTAATATGATTTTGATATTTGAAAGGTCACTTTTATTAATAATAATGGGATTTAATCTCCGTTTCTGAGACATTACGGTCTATAATAGAGGCCACCCACATCGTTATTTATTAGCAGTTATTAATTTTATAACTATACTTTTTTAATGATGTGGATAGAGAACAAGGAATTTTTATGGAGACTAGGAATTGGTAGGTTCAGCGGCTGCAGCCGATTTTTATAGGAACTATGCCGATATTTATGTCAAGTTCGTGAAGGGAAACTGTAGAATACGTTCATAAGCATAGCCGGTTACTCCGTTCTTGTACATACACCGAACTCCCTCTAAACCTATCTTTTCGCATGTCCAATAACAAACTTGGCCTTTCAAATACCAAAAGCATCTCAAATGCCAAATTTCATTTCGATCAGAGTGAAACTGTGACCTCTAAAATGGATATATATTACATAGTATATATAATTTGCGAATAAACTTCACGTTTTTATACTTGCGTTGTACATATTTGAATAAATGTATATTTAGATCACTTTTTCTAATTTCTTTGCTTCTTTGATCAATAAGCTAACTTTTCTATTGACTAACTACTCTTAGTGAGATGGATGGGGAAAAATAAATTAAATATGACAAAAATTTGATAATCTCATAAATTGACTCAATTAATTGAAAGTAATTGAAAATCAATTAAACAGTTGGATAAAATATACCATACCAAGTGGCCGAGCAGTCTAAGGCGTTATGTCTGCGCAGTATGCCCACTTGGAAACTGGGAGGTTATTGGTTCGAATTCCGACATCGGGAGTTTGTCAATTATTAGGGAAAAAAAGGAGCGGATAATTGACTAAACTGTCGGCGTATGGACAAGAACGAAGTAACCGGCTATGCTTGAAAAGGTTTTCTACAGTTTCCTTCACGAACTCCAGATGAATATCAGCATAGTTCCTATCATAGTCGGTTGCAGCCGCATATTCCAATTCCTAGTCTACACACACAAAAATTCCTTCCACTCCACTCACATCCTTAGGCATCACAATGGATCTTAAGGTCGAAGTGTTGCCCATCCAGGTCAGCCTCTACAATCTATCTATCTACCCAGATAATAGCTGATAGCTCCGTTTTATAGAAATCCGTCAAATTATTTTTAGGTTAAATCCAAACAAAACAATTAAACAGATTTGGATTAAACTTTTCTTAAAAATGTTTCCTGCGATTCCAAATATTGTATAAACTATGTTGTGACTTGTCAACTACCAGCCTATAAGATTTGTTCAAGTTTTTTTGAATTCGATTGTACGATATATACATACATAATACATTCAAATAATAATACAAAACAAAAATTTAAAATATAGCACAAATGAAGAACAAAGAATTATAAATAATACAAAAAAAAAAGAATGTCAACTTTTGTTAAACACAACAAGCAACCCAACAGTGTAGAAATTAAATGAAAAGAAATGTGTAATTGTTTTTGTGCAAAGAGAATATTGTCGGGAATATATCGTTGTGTTGTGTGTTGTATATGTATTTGTTCGGTTTGTTATCAGCATCATGGTTGTATAGACTATAGTAGACTTACTAGTCAACGGAATGGTTGGTTAGTAGATGATAGCAACTACTATGAGGTGAGTTTATATAAAGAGAATTTAAAAAATATTGAAGGTGAAAATCTCTACAATAGGGAATATGTATGAAAATTTTTTTTCACTTGAATTGAAGCATGTTTACTTGACAAATATCAAGGCAAAATTACTTTTTAAATAACTTTAAAAATAAGCGAGATATGAATGATTGAAATTCCCGATTAGACAAAGAGGGTGATAGCCCTCTTGATATGTTATGTGACGTCATATTACACTTTCACCATTTAAAATACACGTAAAACTCCGTTGTTAGTATTTTTGCAAGAAAGAGGCAGATAATAATCTTTAAAAGCTTATAGCTTCCTTGATATTTGTCGGATTTTAATTTCGTTTGTAAATATTATTACAGTATTAACAGTATTTTCATAATCTGAAAATAAATGTGAAAAAAAATTTTCATGCATATTCCCTATTTTAAGCGGTGAATCTTCATTCAATTGAACTGTAATGCAAGGTTTCCAAAAAGTCTGGACACGATCGAATAACTCGCGAAAAACACTTTGGAATAAAAAACGAAAAAATACATGTTCAAAATTTTCAAAGAAGCTATAATGACACTAAAGCCCCTAACCCCCTGTAAATAAGAAAGTAATTATTGATATTTTTACTGATAATATTCGAAAACAATTATTCCATACAAATTTTTCACGAATTACAAATGAGGGCTCTCATTTAAGATTTTAGGCTTGTCCCACTATCCCACATCATAGAGGTGCGGAGGTTTTAGATTTAGCACCATTGAATGGATTTTTCAAGTAAAATGACTCATACTTGATAATTTTTCATTTCTTTGTAGAATTGCTCCGAAAAAAAATTTAGCGGTTTCTGCTTAAAAAAATATTTCGGAAAATTTTTTTGCTTTTTAACTTTTCTTCTATCTCATACCATTATCGAGAGAGAAATTATCGTCCCCCTGGCGAAGTGGTAAGGAAAGTATGGTTTTTTGGGGAGAAACCTTCTCGGACACACACACAATAACCCACTACCCAATAACCAGCAATTCTAGATTTTTTGAAATTAAATTAAATTTCAAATTTTGCCCCAATTCCTAGAATAATTATTTGTATTTTATAAATACGTATTTCGACTACAAGGTAGTCATCATCAGTATGAATTAGCTAATCGTAACTATCTCTGGGATATGGAGTCAGAGATATGTTGCTCGTTGCTAATTTGGTGCGTGAGACATGCGGTTGAGTAGCTGTGACCGAATTCATGAGAAACTTGTCGCGTATACAAGTGGTTTGTACTTCGATTCTCGACAGAAGTGTAATATTTTCATTTCAGTAGCAATCTTTTTTTAAATATTTACCTTGTAAAAAATATGCGGTTAAACTTTTGTTTATTTTTAATGGGTTTCGTCTAGTTGATTAGAAAAAATTGGTGATAATTCTACATTCAATTTTTTAATATAGCAGTGTACATTCTTGTTCCTTATGGTGGAAACCTCCTCTGAACAAGCACTACCTCCTAAGTTAACATTTGACAAATAATATGTGGTGTATTCCAATATAGATATTAAAAGAATGATAATTAATGAAAACTCTATAGGTTTTTGAAATAAAATTTCAAATTCGCCCCCTTTACCTAGATCAGTTTTTGTATTATAAATACGTATTTCGACTACAATGTAGTCATCATCAGTATAAATTAGCTAGTCGTACTTTCCTCTTTGACAATTAGAAATAGATATAAAGTCGAGATCAACAAACAAAAATAAAAATAAATAGAAAATTAACTAAATTAAAATATAATGGATTTAAAATATAATAAATTTTAAATTATATTGAAATTACTCTTGTTAAAATTTCCTTCATTCACATTTATTCCTGTTAATTTTACTCTTATTAAAATTACTCTTATATTGTCGCAGGATATGTTACTTGTTACTAATTTGGTGAAAGTAGCACCAAATTAGTAACAAGTAATTTGTTGTTTCTAACCTCAAATGACATATGACATGAAAATAAACATTTGCCAGTTTTGCGCTTTGTGCAAAAATACGATTTACTTTCTTCCAAGGTTGAATCCTTGCTTATTTGATTGGATTAAACAAACTCGTGAAACTTACACACAACACTTGTTTGATAGAAAAATATAAGATTATATTACGAGTATTTGAAAATTGCAAAATAAAACCGTTCATACAATACGGTACAGGGTATACCACATAAAATATACACCAAGTTGAGACAACACAAAAACTACAATCGTTATGCAGACTTACTACAATCATATAGTTAGTAGAGTTCACTGTTATTATTATTAAGCAAGGACGAGTTTATAATGAAGTATTCATTCATTGAACAATATAATAAGAACAAAGCAAAATGAAACCCATCTATATGGATAGCGAACATACTATGAATATGTGTTTGCTTCTTAATTCTATATAGTTAGATCGTATTCGTAAATATAGAGTACAATATTATAAGTGTAATGTTCAAGCAACCAAGAGTATATAGTGAGTATATGTCCTGTTATAAGTTCTACGCAGAAACAATTCATCGTTCAATTTATTTGAATCGTAATATTTCTAAAAATCTTGAATCGTAATACTAATAAAATGATTTAATAAAAAAATATAAAAATATAAAATAAAAATTTAATTTAAAAAAACAATAACTTTCTTATCAACTAAAAATAAAAAATCGACATACATTTTTTTTAAAACAAGCTTTCATTTTATGAAGTAAAAAGTAGAAAAATAATTTTTCTACCGAATCACAAATGGTTGACTATAAATAAATGCTTGGGACGCTCACCTCTTAATGTTTTGATTGATTTGGAAATTAATATAAAACGATAAATCCAATTGCATAAACATTTAGAACCTGAGCGCCCGAAGCTTTTTTTATAGTCACATATTGGAGACTCAGGGAGAACATTTTATGTTCTACATTTTAGTTCATCAAGTAAAAGTAAAAAAACAATTATCTTCTACTTTTTAGGCTTATTTTAAATTTTTTTTTTAAATTTTGATTAATTTTATTTTAACACTAAAAAACTTTGATTTGATTTCCCACCGCTTCCACTACTTCCCAATAATTATCAAAACTTCCATCAAATTTTTATTTCTGGGAATATTCTAGGATTCCATCTATATAGAAATATATTGGATATACTGTTTGCATTGTCACGTGACTTATACACGTGAGCAAAATTTCAATGTTCTAGCATAATAAGACTACTCGAAATTTAATTTGCAAGATTTTCATAATATTATTAGTTTAAGCGATTAAAAGCGATTGATTAAAGTTAGGGTTGGGGACGCCTGATCTGGATCATCAATTCATCATGGAAATCGAAAATATGTCACGAAATAGAAATTACCATTTGGGTAGAAGCGAATAACAAGCCATTTTGGTGGGCATATGGAAAGTTAAATTAATTTTCTAAATTTTTAAATTAATATTTAATAAAAACAAAACTAAAATGCACACTATTATAAGTTTGTAACGCACTAAAAAGCAAAAACAAATAATGGTAAAAACGTGATGCGCTTTGTATTAGAATTAAACCGCCATTTGTTTATCAATAAAATTTTCAAAGCGTTCCACTCGTTTATAATGTTTAGATTTTTAGCTTTTTAGTGCATTACCTAATACTTAACTACTAAAAACGTATTTTTTTTTAAATATATATTAATGTTAAATATGACGTCTAAATATTCGAATAAAAAAACTCGAACTATGATTAAAATAATTATTATTGCATTCGTTTATGTGACTTACAAGTCGCTTTTATTATAACCGCCACTGTTTCAATAACTCACACTATAATCCTGAATATAATAATAAATATACTCACACATACATTTAAATACATAGTTAACCAACCACCCTCTTTTCACATATATATATATATATAATAAAACTCTATTGTTTCGAGAAAATGTTGAATAGGATTAATAATGCACCTAAAACCAAAGTGAGTCTTTTGAATTTTTCTATAGTATATATATATATATATATATATATATATATATATATATATATATATATATATATATATATATATATATATATATATATATATATATAGATATATATATATATACGTATATGGATATAAGTACACATCGTAATGGTCATAATTAATGTTACACATAGTGCAAACGTAATCATTTTCAGACGTTTATTCACCCTTTACGAAGTTGTTCAAAAATTATGCTATGTATATCATTATTTTATTTTCGAAGAAAATATTATTTTAGTTCGTTATTCCTAAAATTAAATAAGAAAAATCCATCACAAACGAATTTACCTAATAGAAAAATCATAATAATTATCAAATCACATATCCATGCGACATTACTCACTAGAACATGTAAAGTAGATGTTTGTTATATTAAATAATTATTATTTAAATAAATAATAAATATATGTAAAAGATATAATTGATCTTTATTAATTGAAATTGATATTTTTAATTTGATTTATGAAATGTTATTATTTTAATATGTAAATTACCAAGGTTGTTAACATTCAAAGCAACCGTGATAATAGAGGAAAGTTATAGTTCAAATGCAACAGATAAAATTGAAGAACAAAATTATAATAATAATTTAATGATGAAGCGACACCGCTACAAACACAGTTGAGAAGGGTGGTGGGACTCTTGACAGGACACTGTCGATTGAACTACCACCTTCATAACTTGGGGATCTCAGATGATCCCACTTGTATGGAGAACGACGAAATCTCCATACATGTTATATGCACCTGCAGTGTGACAAGTATAGAATGATTGAGCCCGTAACCCTGGATCCATCAATCCTGGGTGCAATCTCGGCGGAGAACCTGTGGGATTTCTGTGCAGCGTCTGGCCTCGACAGAATCTTATAACTTCATCTGCTTAAAATAGCACTTCTTACCCGGAGACGATATATATATATATATATATATATATATATATATATATATATATATATTTATATATATATATTTTACAGATGGTGATTTTCGACATATAGTAGGTATGATCGATGGACATTTGAAGAAATTTTTGCAAAATTTTGAAGTCGGTACGAGACTGTAATGTAAATGTTTGTTATATTAAATATTATTATTTAAATAAATAATAAATATGTATAAAAGATATAATTGATCTTTTATTTGTTAACATTCAAAGCAACCGTGATAATAGAGGGAAGTTATAGTTGTTATGCAACAGATAAAAATAATGAACAAAATTATAATAATAATTTAATGAAAAAGCGATACCGCTACAAGACCAATCTATTTCCTAAAAATTCTCTATTTCCGAAATTCGCTAAAAACAAACGGTATATGTATGTATGTACGTATTATATGGTTGCATAGGTGGACTCATGGAGACTATATAAAGAAGATCTAACTCAAACGGGAAAATTGACAAAATATGGCAACGAAATGGTAGAAGTTATATTTACTTTTTAAGACGCTAAGGTCGCTAGTTTTTGATAGGAACTCATCCGTACCGAAGTGAAATACCGTACGTTTAGTTTACATCTTCGCATAGCAGATCTCCCACGAGTATGAGAGAGTACATATATATACATTAAGCAATGTGTATGAGAAGGAGGTCTTAATGTATACATATGTACTTTCTCATACTCGTGGGAGATCTGCTATTATTTGTGCAAGGATACATAACTCCATGTTTACATGGAGTTATGTATCCTTGTTTAGTTAGTGTCTATGGGTGGACTCATCAGTAAGATGCCTACGTAAAAATAAATACAATTATCTTTTGTTTTGGCGCCGATGCAGGTGTTCTTATGATGAGTCATCATGACCCCGGTAAATCCGAATCACGGTATATCGAGGTTGTACTGTATATGGAACTGTATAAAAAACAAAATATTTTACGTACATTATTACATTTTTATTTGGAAAATATTTATTTGGTTATTGCGTGTGGTCACGGTATGTATAAACATATATATTTTTTAATTTTTCCCAGATTTGAATGGTTATGTTGTGTGGTTGGTTATACAAATAAAGAGTAGAGAGTATTGCTGTGTGTGTTAAAATTGATTTGCGAAGGGTGAATTTCAATCAAGAAATATTGAAAACAGGGAAAAAAAAGTATCGACAAGCTATTGTTAACCATTTTCGTCATAACTTATACAATAATAGCTTGATGAATTTATATCTTTGAATAGAAAGACGAATTCTATATACTCTTTTTGTTGTTGTAGTTGTTGTGAAGAGACATGAGATATTTTTACGTATTCAATTTTTTTTTTTAAAGAAAACGTCGATGTGTTATCTATCTAAATGCGTATAATGTACGGTGTGTGTAACAAATCCTTGGACATATAAATTTTACACGGTAATTTATTGAAAACGAGAAGAGCTCTAGATGTATTACCACTACTCCTAGCGCTACGGTTCATAAAGAACCTTATCTTCACTTAAAAGGGTCTTTCAGACCTTTCTGTCTTCAGCCACCCTCGATTCGGTAAATTACGGAGCATCTTGCTATGGGAATGATAGGCTCAGGTGAAAGGGGCGCTTGAGATGACCCCTCTTGTGACAACGAGCTACTTCATTCCCCTTAACGCCAGAGTGACCCGGTACCCAGATCAGCCTGACTGTGTTACTCAGTGCCAGGTGGTTCAGCTCCTCGAAGCATTCATAGACTATTCTCGATTGGAATCTAGACATTAGTGAAACTTTAAATTCAAATTCAAGAGACACAATTCCAGGAAATAAACATCGAGGTTATAAGGACCATTGAAAACTTTATGATTGAATTCGCATACGTTGAATGAGTAGTTCATTTATGTATTTTAATATTTATAGAAAAAATTTTTTTATTACTATTATTACAAAATATTGAAATGATATTTTAAAAAAATATGAATATTTGTTATATAAATATTACAGAAAAATACAAAGTGGTTCACATAAAAATACTATTCTATCTTTTCTCTACAAATTCCCAACGATCCCTTTTGATCGATGGGATCAATCAATTTTACTTCCTTTGGAAATATCTACAATTGGTTCCCCCCTATTTTATTCATAACTTTGACTAGACATGAAGAATATTTTGTAAAAAATTTTAACAAAAATATATTATAAATCAATACAAAAAATAAAGTATAAAAATAATAAAGTATATAAAGTAATCTATGTAATAAAACATAAAAAAATATTAGGAAAACATAAAATTTTAGATAATATGTTGCAAATATCGCTACACACGAGGGAACTTGTACAGCAACATTAAACTCCTCCCACAAAATATCAAATCATTTTTATTTTCACAGCAACCAGATCAAGGACATGTAATTTTGTTCTGCAACAGCTATACAGACTAACAACCTACTATCGAACATTCATTTGTCCTTAAAATGTTCCTGCACACGTTGTACGTCTATAGTCCCTATAGAGAAGTTGTTTCACATCATTTTTAACCCGATTTCAAAAAAGAGGATGGTTTTCAATTCGTCTGTTTTTTTTTTTTTTATAATGTGTGTCACCTCAGAACTCCGTCATTTATGAACGATTTTGAATTTTTGTTTTTTTGTGCCAATGGGTTTGGTTTCCCATTGGCACCAAAACGCATTCTGATGAGGGGACCCCCGGGAAATCGAGGAAAAACCTCATTTTATATGTGATAACCGATTTCTGCGAAATTTTTTTTTGCTTTTGAAAGGGTATACTCATTTATAATGGGAAAATAAGAAAATTTTTTTTAAACCGACTTCAAAAAAAATACATAAATATAATACCAACCTAATAAAAATTCTTCATTTTATAACAATTTCATTCACTAACCTCCATAAGACAATTATTAGCACTTGTCATACAAATATATGATTTCAATACTCGCGTTTTATCGATAGCATAAGAAACGTGCTATCCATAAAAGTGATATACCACTAGTGATGCAGTGTTACATTTAACACATTTCAATACTTGGGCTTCTGAAGAGTTTTTTTTCTAGAATATATACTATGAAATATATCTTAAGAGATATGGATAGGTCCTCGCATAGCTGATTCACTACATATAAGTATTCTGACATTGAATACACATAGACACATGTTTGTCAACACACCTATTTTACATAACTATGTAAAAGTCAAAAAAGTATTCAGAAATATCAATATAAACCACATTGTAAATGAATTTGAACTATATTTTTATGACTGACGAAGAATCTATCCATAAAAAAATGTATCTTTTGATGTATCGAACAGAATTATATTGTGTCTGTCTGTCCCCTAATATGATATGTTTCCATGATATGTATATATGTATAAATATACGCCATGTCTATATCATCTATCTATGATGCACCCAAGGGGCCTACAAAAATTAATGAATCGAAAATAAAATATTATCAATATGAGTAGGTTTATTGTTAATAATCGGATACGATCATCTTTTTTTTTCTTTTTGAAAGTGCCTTTTCATTAATGAAAATAAATAGAATAGAAGTGTAATTATATATAACTGAAATGAATTTAAAAAAAATACACTATTTTAAAGGGGTGAAATCGATTAATAATAATATCATAATGTGACTTATACATAATTCATTATATTTTTTTAAATATATTTTATTTCAAAAGGTCAGTAGTTATGGTCCAATTCAGACGAGCGTTAGAAAGAGAAGCATATTTATTAAAAGATAATATTTTTACGTAAGAGAATAAATACCAAAAGTACTTATACTATCTTTATACTATACTGTGTGTGTTGGCAAGCTTTTCCAATAGAGAATCAATGTTAAATATTATTTAATGATAAATATTATGTAATGAGAGTCATTACATGTACAGTCATCAACCATACACATGTATACGTATAGTTGTTTGTTTGTCATTTAAGAGTGGGGATTTTGTGATTCACATACTAAAGTTAAGAATTCAATGAAAATTGTTAACCATTACTTGTGTACTGACTAACTTTATACAGTAACCAGACGGACAGCCAGGAATAAATAATATTTAACATTGACTCTCTATTGGAAAAGCTTGCCAACACAGTCTGTATATACTCAGGGAATGCACTACGGTTGCTTGTCGAACACCACTGAATAGTACGAATAATGAATACGTTTGATTCTTTCAGAAAAACATAGGAATTACCACCTCTAAAATTGACATAATCCTATAATATATATAATCCTATTCTAGTATTTATGAAGTAAATACAACTTTATATATTTTTTTTCAATATTTGACACGATAGACCGAAGTAGATGGGATAAGGATTTGTCTGTTTCTTGTGAAAACGATGTTTAAAGTCGATACGATATTTGCCTGTTTCTCAGCGAGTGTGAGAATAATTTTTTCTCTGGGCATGTGATACGAGCCATAGAAAATGCACCCACAAAATTTGAGACGTGGCATCAAAAGCGGCAGTCTAAACTCGCGGTAACACTGTGATTAGCTAAAGAATTATAATGAAAATCCATTCAAGTTACCATAGTAGTAGTTATTACAGTAATACAATGATTAGATGATAAATTGAAAATATGATATAAACACAGATATTCGATGCATTGACTGATTTCAGATCATTTAGATCATATAGATATATATATATATATATATATATATATATATATATGTTGAACGTACTGAACAGCTGGTAAGTAGCTGAAATAGCTAAGTAACTTAACAAGATTCTTACAAGCATACAAATATATGGGTGCCTCGACTGGCTCGAAGAACGTGAAAGGGAACGCGTAGACTAAGGATTACACATATTCCCACAGAAAATATTCTTAAGGAGTTAAACACACGATCTTGGCGGCCAATTCACAGGTCCAATACTCTAAATTATACGCTCAGCGAAAGTTTCATTCAATAAATTGATTGAAGCACATGCTGTGTAGCATATTGAGCTGTCTTATTGAAACTAAAGATCTTCCACATGAATACCATTCAATTAGGGAACAAAAAAGTCAGTAATCATGGATCTATAGCGCTCTCCATTAACAGTAACGTTCAGTATTAATTTTCCATTAACTGGAAACAATGTTGCTAATTCAAAAAACAAACCCGTAATCAAACACCAGAACCAGTCAAAGCGCCCATATGCCCGAAATCATATTTAAACATTAATGACATAAAATTACCTTATCAAAACAGTCAAAACCATGGCCATTACCACAATTTTTGTGTGATTTATTTCATTTTAAAATTGTATACCTTGAAACAAACAACCTTTATTCAACTTTATTCAAAGAGACGCAAGAATATTTTTATGATTTGTTTATTACGTTGCATGAAAAAAGATTAAAGTTATCTATATATTACAAGAAATTGGCGATATATGATAATTTCATTTGATACTTTTTAATTATTTATAGTGAAAAAAAATATATCCCAAACATGATTATAAAAATGGGCCCAGCCCATATCATAATGTGACATCACCTCAAGAAGATTTTTTTAAATAAATTTTAGTAAAATGCCTAAAATTTTGATTCAATTTTTATTGAAACAATGTTAAGTCCATGGCATCGATACTAATCCCCATATAGTATACTACATGTAAAAGTATATAATTCAGCATTCAGAGAAATACTTCTCCCTATAGAAATAGAGACCTTCCGTCCGTATATGTATTCAAAAGTTATATATAATTTCACAAATATGGTGACTTAATAACCACTCCAAATATAATGGAAAAAAATTATATATAAATTGCACATGACTACTCAAATATAGTAGAAGGATATATTCTATAAAAAGTTAAGTCTTCCATTCCTTTAATTCTTCCATTTCCTGCATAAATATGTACCTATATATTCGTCTTATATTATTTGTCTTTATCTATAACACAAATAATATCATCTATCGCAGTTTATTTAATTTTTTTTCTTTCTTTATTATTTTTAATTGCATACAATTATTTTTTATTTTAACAATGTAGGTGTATTACATTCGAATTGTAATTTCAGTCGAATTACAACTCGTTCCAAAATAATATTCATTATGGTTTGCTATTAATATGAATGCTCTTCTGAGAAAACGAGAAATGTAACAACTGGATTTTTTGTTTCACCTAAAAGACCGAAAGTTGTTCGATGTTCAATCAGAAATTCAATCAGAAATTTCGACAAATCTTAAGTTTACAAAAAAACGTTCAACGCTCAAGTTAAGAAGATTTTGAGCTTAGAAGAAGTTAATAAAAGAAACACTTTGTGTTCTTGAACTTTTCTTCTATCTCACAATCGGTTTCAAACATTTTATATGTGGGGAGTTTGCTACAATTCATCAACTTATCATTTTTGCTCAAACTCTAATGTGTACAGAGATATTAAGGAATTTAATTTTCAATCTTAAACCGTCAATGTTTCTGTAAATATTAGTGATAAGAAAAAATGATAAGAAACAAAATTACAGTTAAACTTTAAACTTACAACTTTACTCCTTATAAATTTTTCGATTTTTCGAATATTAAGGGAGATATGTCAAATTTATGTGTTTCCCCCTCCCCCTAAACCCTCCTTTCCCCTTGTCCGATTTTGCCCATTAACGAACTTACAACTTTACTCCTTATAAATTTTTCGATTTTTCGAATATTAAGGGAGATATGTCAAATTTATGTGTTTCCCCCTCCCCCTAAACCCTCCTTTCCCCTTGTCCGATTTTGCCCATTAACGAACTTAACCTTTTGAATACCACAAGCGCTTCAAATACCAAATTTCATTCCAATCAGATTAAAATTGACCGCTAGAGCGATTACAGACACATATATATATATATATATATATATATATATATATATATATATATATATATATATAAATATGTGTCCATAGATATATATATATATAAATTTTCCAGGCGGTGATTTTCGACATCTACTAGGTAGGATCAATGGACATTTGAAGAAATTTTTGCAAATTTTGAAGTCGGTACGGGACCAATAGCTCTATTTCCTTTCAGGAAATTCGCTAAAAATTAACAACTTGTATAAAATGCCCGAATTCTTTACTTAATTGTTATCGTACAATAAGGCACAGTATCTTAAATACTAGTCAAAATGTAACTGGACGGGTTTTACAATTAAGTTGCGACAAATATAACAGTCAGTCATCTATACTGTAAGTACTCTAACAAAATATATTATAATGTAGATTTAAAAAAATATTTAATTTAATCAACTATAATATTTTATGGTCGCGTATTTTTTTTAAATGATTCTTTTTTCTTTCATTTTTTTTAATTGTAAAAAATTAGTTTTAGGCAATATATTGTAAAAATTATATTAAATCCGATATCAAATAATACTTTTCAGAGCTCCAACTTGTATCGTTTTCGAGACTATCAGAGAAAACCCAAAAAATTATCAAAACAAGTCTCGCTGCAGAGCCCTATTCCTAATTTATTATGGAATTTAAATATACTCACGGATGGCAAACTTTTATTAATCAACGCCATGCCGATCCGTCAAAGAATCTTGACTAAATGATTATATTGGCGTAAAAAATATAAAACTAAATGTTGTACAAATCATTGATACACAACTCAGAATATACTGGGTATTCAAACAATTAACTCAGTTACATTTCTTGTTTTGTTCTTATTTTGATGTTTATGTTTATTGACTAAAATTCTATCAGCCAATGCTATTGACGGCTAATATCGCAGAAGCATAATATCTACCTCTATAAATATACAAATAGCCATAAGCTAAATAAAATCCTCACAGTAGTTTTGAAAGTAAGCATTTTATTTTTTCATATAAACTATTTATCGTTAATCAAATTGTGGAGAAATGTAAAAGCAATTTGATAGGGTAGTTTTTTCTTGATTGTGAACATATACTGGCCCGAAACTTTTCATGCAAACACGTCAATACAAAATTACAATAATCATATAACTCGAAAACTGCTAAACTTGATATTGTAAGGTAAAAGTTTGATACATTAAATAATTATTATTTAAATAAATAATAAATATATATAAAAGATATAATTGATCTTTATTAATTGAAATTGATCTTTTTAATTTGATTTATGAAATTTTATTATTTTAATATGTAAATTACCAAGGTTGTTAACATTCAAAGCAACCGTGATAATAGAGGGAAGTTATAGTTGTTATGCAACAGATAAAAATGATGAACAAAATTATAATAATAATTTAATGATGAAGCGACACCGCTACAATATCATACTACCTTGGGTTTAAATGATAGGAAATGACTTCCCCTAATGATCCTCAGACGATGTTCTCACGGATTACCAAACCACCTATACCAATATGTGATTATTATTAGCACGTAGCTTTTTTAATCACATCTAAATATTTACCGTGTCATCTTTCTGGCTACATACTAGCACAAATATATATATATCCAGGATAACGTCATCATAACCTCATCGTTTCCATTTATACAATACAATAATAACGTAGGGGCCGATTGAATGAATAGATGGGTGTAGATGGGTGTAAAGGTTAGATGGTGACCTAGGAGGGTACACTATGTATATACAAACGATATCTATATGGTAGATCTATCTTGTACTATATATATATAAATACAATAGCTTATGAAAATGGTCCAGCTAGTCCATTGTTATCTATCGTCCATTACAGACTGTCGAAAACTATTCCTATATATATATATATATATATATAGATATATATATATATATATACATATATATATATATATATATATATATATATACATATATATTGTTGTATATGAATATGTGTCTCTTATGAATCGCTTGTTCTGATTCCGATCATCACATTGTTATGTGATAGAAGTGTTGTTAACTGCCAATGGAGTCTCTTTGTAGATTCATATTTCTGGTCGAACTGAATGAATAAGAAAAAGAAAATGATAAGGAAAAAGTATTCTTCGGGTTTGCTATTATTTCAATTTGAGAATTGGATCTTATAGTTTCATATAAATAAATCTTTGAATGTAAAATTAGCATCTTATATTGGGAATAGCGATGAGCAAACCATGACCATTATCATTAAACATCAATATGGCCTATTAACCTTCAGGTACGCCAAACTATTTGCCAGAAAAATTCGCGAGCTTCTGTAATCTACAAGAATTAAAAATGTTTGAGTTGTGAAAAAATTATTAAGTTTATGAAAATAAGTTTTAAACAGAAGTTGTTAGTCTTTTTAAAGGAGCTTGTATTTTTACGAACTCAAAGTCTCGTTTTAGCACTAGAACGAGCCCAAGAAGTCTCCAGATTCAGAAGATTATTGATATACTTTACAACTTTTTTTAAATCCTAAATAACTTTTATTAAAGATAAGTACTTTTTTGACATTAGCGTAGCAAATGAACGTCCTTATTGACTAAAACACCTATAGAATATGTATATGATGACGTTTGAATATATGGAAATTCAAACGTCATCATATGTATGACTGACAATCGTTTTATATCAAATAACAAACTCATGCTGTTTAATTATGATACGACCGTATACTACTTTATATAGCAATACAGTTATAAGTTAATATAATATCCAAATTTCGAATACTATATGTACAAAAGACCGATGTTAGGGTTCCGGAAGCCAAATGACACACTCATAATCCCGCCATTATCCCATCGGTTCTGATTAAAATTATAAAAAAACAAGTGAAAATAATAACTAACTGAATTAATTGCTTAAATGCCCGGTATACCCTCAATTCATGTAAAAAAGTTTATAAAAAAAGTTGTTTATTTACAAAAAAAGGGTTTATTTTTAATAAACATTTTTTGTCTTTACAATCGTAAGAGGTAGAACCTTTTACGGTTTCAAAGATGGGCAGTTTTACCCATTTTGTCTAAACAAGGTCCTATTTTGCCAATTCACGATCTTGACCTTACTTTTTAGCTCTAGAACACATTTCTGTCTTTTGTATGATCGGACTGACAGATTAACTGGGTTAGCTAATTTATACTGATGATCACTACTTTGTAGTCGAAACACGCACTTATAAAATACAAATTAATGATCTAGTAATTGGGGAAAAATTTGAAATTTAATACTATTTACATATTTTTTTTAAATAAAAATTAAATGCTGTTCATTGTTTACTAAGCATAACTTGAGAGTAAACGCATAACTTGGATTTTTTTTAAATGTTCGAAATAGTCCGAATTCGATTTTTATATACAAAAAAATGTTACTTAAAAAATGAGTAAATTTGGGAAAAACTGAAAGTTATTTTTTCTATCTTCTAAATAATAAAAATTAAATGCTGTTCGTTGGGAAGCGCATCACTTGAAAACGGCTGGACAGATTTGATTAATTTAAAAAATAAATTACTTTCTTACCGCAAAAATAATTGTCGAATATTATTATCAATAATATTAATTTTTAGTCATACTCGGAAGTTTGGACGTGTGAACCCCATGGTTTGCTCTTAGTAATATAATAATCACGAGTCAAACCCATTCCACGGCTTGTTTACACGAAATTATTATGATTTTGATATTTTATAATCTAAATCTTCAACAACTATAACATAAAATGTAACATATTAATTAATTCTGTTACATCCTGTATAGAGTATAAAGAGTGTATGTATTGAATTCATCATATGTGTATATTTTTTATGGTTTATGTATTGTATAAATGTATAGTATATTATTTTATATATTACTTGCTTGTGTGATGTTTGGTGGTTGTATATTATGAATAAAAGTATAAAAGATTCACCAACAATAAAACTATTGTTCAAAATAGAAAATTATTATTTTACCTCATATATATATATATATATATATATATATATATATATATATATATATATATATATATTCATATATATAGGGTGAATCGAATCAACCACATAATAGCACACGCCCCCATTTCTTTCTATGATCGTCCCATTCCCCAATAACATCCAATAGAAATCGATAAATTGGTCATATCCCCTAAATAAACGAAAACCACTCGTGATTGGTTCAAAGATATGATAAACCGGCAATATCGAACATCTCATTTACGGTGAAAATTTACGATGTGAGAGTGTTTGTTTTATGTGACGCATCAGAAAATGTGAAACACTTAATGAAGAAATTGTGAGGATTGCCATGGAACCTTAAGGGTATAAAGAAACAAATAAAAAATTTGTACAAAGCTGAAGCATATTTTCAGTGTATCTGACCCAACAGTGATAAAAGACGTAGCGGCATATTTACATATCTTGGGCCGCAGAATTTATTTATAAAATTCGTTAAGCCTATTAACGTACTTACTTCTCCACAAAGCCCAAGAGTAATATAGAGATAAGAATATCTATGCAGCATTTCCAAAAAGGCGTCCTAGAACAAATATTCAGTTGCATTGGTTAAAATGAGCCATCTTGTATATACACACATATATGAACAGTCGCCATTATTATTTATATTGTACATTATTACCATAATACAACAATACGATATACTCTATATATTTGTATGTATGATTTAATGAAATCTTGACTAGGATTTTGTACTTAGTAAAATATTATGTAAAGGGTGGCAGATTTGAAAAATTAATGAATATAGCCTCATCTTAACCATACCGTGAAACTGTAACCAAATTAGCAACGAGTAACATATCCAGAGATTTATTTTTGTTTAATTTTTATTCATTTTTATTTTGTCTATTTATTTTTGTTTTCTATTTATTTTTAAACAAGTCTGTCTGTTTTTTTGTCCAGCCTAATCTCAAAAACGGCTAAACCGACTTTGACGGGACTTGGCTGTTAGAGAAATTTTCAGAAACTAATTTAGGGTACTTTTTATCTTGGAAATATTTAGGGTTCCGTAAGAGATAGGAGAAAATTTCAAAGACAAAAATGTTCCAATCTGAAAAATAAACAACTTGCAAATTCACTTATTGTACAAACTACAATGAAAAATTTATCAGTAGTACAGTTTTAATAAATTAATTGTGTTACAACTTATTAACTGGCCATATTTTCTATGCCTCTTATATTTACAGACTAGCGACCCGCCCCGACTTCGCACGGGTGGCACTAATTATCTATAGCCAGATGACTTCTGGTGGATGGAACAAAAAAAAATTTCTTTTTATCCGATCGCTACCACAGGATCACCCGCTGGACTAATCTGAAGATTGCCTGAAAATTTCATCAAAATCGGTTCACCCGTTTTGGAGTCCAGAGGGAACATTTATACACATATCAATTTATATATATATATATATATATATATATATATATATATATATATATATATAGAGAGAGAGAGAGAGAGAGAGATTGATATTTCTAATTTAAATATAATACCAGTAAAAATGAGTATTTCAACTGTGTCACCATGATACCACCTGTGTCACCAACTTGATTTGATACTCGTTTTGATTCATTTCTTTAAGAAAATTCGCTAGTCTACGTAACTCGTACATGACGCCTTTTTTTCTCATCTCAATTCTCCACTTTCAACAATATCTAATTATTTTCGGCAAATGAAGGTACTTAAATCCGATACGATACGATCCTTGATATTTAACTTCTTTTTTTTTTTGTTGCTATTTTGTCATATTTCATCTAAGAGAACCCGTTCGTCCAATATTTGATACAAATTGAAATACACCCCATAGTATACTTTGTTACAAATCACCCATACATAACTGAGGTCGAATTTTTTTTAGAATAATAATACGAACTGATATATGTACACATTGTTAATACGAATTATGTTCCAGCTTTGATTACAACAACAAAAATAATAACAAACAAAAAAAAACAACAACAACAAAAGTTGGTCCTAAACAACGAAAACGTAATGTTCGAACGAACCAATCACGAATGTATTTATTCCAAACAATAATAAAATAATATTCAACAATAACAATAATTTTATATATGTATATGGATATACAATATACGCTCTGACTGACTATTGTTAAATATTTAAAATAAAAGTGAGGTTTATATTTTAACTATACAAAACTATATATAATATGTACTGAATGAGTTAAAACTATCTAAAATAATACTTGAGGAATTATGCCACAGTCATTCAGCCAGAAGTCTACGCCATACTGGCTTGCGTCCGTGCGAACTTACGTAGAAGCTACAAAAACCAGAACGTATACTTCAAAACATACCATTTTTATTTACTCTCACCCAGCTTATGGCGAGTCGTTCGACTCCAGCGACCCGTCTGCGCCCACCTCTGCTCTAAAAGCCTTTTCTGCAACTGAAGTCACCTCAGGGTAGTCAAGGATTGTCTAGAGGAACAACTGGAGCTGGCAAAACGGAACAATGTTAAATTGATCTAGATACCAGTCGAAGAAACGAAAAAGCCGATACCTTAGCAAAGAAGGAAGACGGAATACCCTTCATAGGTCCAGAACCTATTTTAAGAATTCCAAAGACAGCATGCAAAACAAGTTATCAACGAGTGGATGAATGTTAAACACCTTGATCACTATGAAAGCATACGCACCAAAAACTCGGGAAAATGTTTCGGGATGCATCCAGGCTGTCCTTCAATGTACCCAACCTGAACAGGATACAACTTCGAAAGGTTACCGAATCATCACCAGGCATTATCTCCAGAACCTAACTTTTAATATAGAGTTTACTAATCTCTTTAAGAATTTTAGTGTAAAAGAGTAGAATTGTTACTTTTCGCACATTCAGTACCTATATATACCTACACTATATACATTCTATACTTGTATTATTAACATAATAGCCAATAATACTAATAATACGTCCTCTATTGTTAAATATTAAACAATTAATATTATTATTTATTATTATTATAATTTTTTTACTAATATAATATATATTTTGTTATTTCATGGTCATATTAACAAACAAAAATTTATATATATATATATATATATATATATATTAGTTACAAATATAAATTTAACTTTCCCATAAAAAAACTTGTGAAATTAATTAATTGAAAGCTGAAAACATATATTCTATATATTATTATTACATTAAGATAATACCCACGAATCGATTTTGAAAATTCCTTATGCTTTCGTAATACTAGTAATGCCGCGAGACGAGACAAGACGAGAGAAGCATGTCTCTTGTGTTCTATTGACTTGTTAAAGTTTTCTATCGTCTCGTTTTTACGGTTGAAGATTTTCTTGAAAATAATACAATTTAAAAAAATCATATTTTGTACTAAATAAAAATAATTACTGGTCGGTTGATTTATAGAGATTTCATAATAAAAGTTTCACCCAAATGGTTCTTTATATTTATTAAAAAGGTAATATTTATTATCTCTAAATATTTCTTCTTACCGATTCAAAGATTCACGAACTTGACCTTACTTTTTAGCTCTAGAACACACATACAACATTTCAGCGCGTTATCTCTTTTGGTTTTTGAGTTATCGTGTCTACAGACAGACTGGCGGACAGACGGACATGCTGAAATGAACTAATTAGGTTAGATATTCGTATATTTGACACTTTTTCATTTGCGATATCGTGTTGACAAACAACCCCCCCCCCCCTGCCCAACCATCCCAGAATATGAGAATCATATTATACTATTAACTATATAAACACTCATAGGTTAATGCAATCATACAGGTAAGAGGCTATCAAATTAAAAACTAAAGCCTAAATTATTTATTAACTTTAAAAGATTTTAGAGCAAATATATCATTTGATTTAATCCTGAAAATCAAATATACAGAACAAGCATTGTCATAACCAAACCAGTCCGAGTGTTAGTCGAGCTGTTATAGGCACTCTGCTCGAAGCTGGGAGGTTGCTGGTTCGAGTCCCGGGGGCAGATTGTCAATTAAATAAATTTAAAAAAAAAAGTTAATGAGGTGGTTAATTGACTCAACTGTCATATATATATATATATATATATATATATATGTGTGTGTGTCCATTTCAAAGACATTTAAGTTTTTATTTAACGAACTAAAAATTTTTCCCCGAGTCACCAACATTTAACTATAAGAAAAGAGGCTAGGGCGCTCAGGTTTTTAATTTTCTCTCCTAGCTTTTATGAGCACCCCAAGCCTTTATTTATATTCAACAGACTGCTTACTCTGGGAATTTTAGTTTTGTTCATTAAATTAAAGCTTGTTTAAAAAAATGTATATCCTTTTAGTATATTTAAAATATCTTTTTTTAAATATTTTTATTTTTATTTTAAGACAAAAAACTCAACTTTCACCAAATTTCTAATTCAGGGAACATTTTGAATTACATCTATATAGAACAATATTAAACATACTATATTCATTGTCACGTGACTTATTCATATGTGTAAAATTGCATAGCTCAATTAGAACTAATCGAAATTTCAATTGCAAAATTTTTCCCTCACAAACAGAAAATAAAGTTAAGTAAGAGTTTGTATAAACATCACACACAGAATACATTTGCAACACCATTTCATCAACTTACCTCCAAAATCCAAAACAAAAATTGTTGAACAAATCTCATCCATAAAAAGCCACATTATATTTCCAACACACTCTCACTCAAAAAAAACTTCCTGCACACATTTAAAAATCACATAAATCTCACACGTGGTGTATATTTCAACAATATACCATATAATAATAATTATCACATAGTTCCAAAAACTACATAACATAACAGCATGGTTTTGACAGTTTTCCGCCGTTCACTTAACAACATAATACTAAAACACAGTACCTAATATTTAAACTCACTACTAGAACCAGCTATAAACATCACCAAGCAAGCAAGCAAGATGTTCACTATAATAAATACACGGACAATGTATGCGGCGCGTTCGCCATGTTAGTCTCATCACATAGCGTTGATACAACTAAAACACTGTGAATTGAATATACTAAAACTACATACAGTGTTAAATTTATCACAAACCCCGCCAATGAAGCTGCGAATGCGTGCGCATTTTTAACCGCCTACAATCAAAATAATAATAATAAAAACATAAATATATGTATATAAATATATATTTACTATATTACCAAGAAAATGTATTAAATATAGTTCAATATATAATTGAATTGTTGATTTGTTAAATAATTGTTTGTACGCTTTCAATAAATTTCAAATAGATTTAATCATTCTTAACGTTGTTAGTGTAAATGATATAATAGATTCAGTTCTACTAAATTTAAAATAAAGAATTACTTTATTTATTTATTTTTTGGTAAAATAAATATTATTTTAATTTAAAATTACACTGAAAAAAGTTCTTTTTTTATACAAGCTTTAATTTAACTTGCAATGTATGTATGTATGTATGTATGTTCGGGTCAAATGTTGCAAGCTGAATTAGAACCACTTCCTCTTATCCTACGGAGTTGAATTTTTACATGTTAGTTCAGTTCCGATGGCAGTGTAGTTTTATGGTAAACATGACAAGAATCGACAAGGGGAAAGGGAGTTTTAGTGGGAGGGGGGAACACAAACTTGGAATATCTCTCTTAATATTGAATAAATCAAAAAACACATAAGAAGTAAAGTTGTAGGAAATTAGTTTTACTATCAAAAGCTTGTTTTTAAAAATGTTTTTTTAATAGAACCTTATTATCTCTACTATTATAAAATTGTTTGTTTGTTCGAACATTACGCAAAAACTATTGAACTGATTTTGATAAAACTCGCTACAAGAGATAGATCTCGAAAATATTCGCTGAAATATAAATGAATATAACTTTTAATAGCCACTCCACACAAAAATCTTTAATTAAATTTAAATTTATTTCTGTTTCAACCCCTCAAAAACTTACTGCTTAATTAAGAAAATAGCAATTCTGATAATTTTTCTTCAATATATATCTTTTTATCACAATTCATGATTTTATTTAACAAGCGTTAATTTGACACCCTGCATATTACAACTATGCCAAATTTTAATCATTTACGTGAAAACCGAATCAATAAGGCCCAAATCAATTATAAAATTTTGTTCATAGTACCATCAACTAATTTTGTTCATAGTACCTAAATTAAGTATCTCTTAAAAAAAGCTTGACATATAAATCAGCATCCACGGATGTGAGCCTTAAAATAACCGCATCCGGAACATCTCTGGTATGTATACATTGAATAAAAATGGAAAGAAGAGAAAAGTCTGTATATATATATATATATATATATATATTATATATATATATATATATATATATAAAATTCACCAGTATTTAAATGAAAATAATATTCTGACAACAAAATACTATATACAAAAGATTCTAACCGTATTGTCGAATAGATTTTGATGTATGTTTGTACTACATACGTATGTACTCGTAGTATGTTATCGAGTAATATATAAAGAAGATAATATACCAAAAGATATCACAACATCTAATTCAAATACATATATTTATTGTTAAGGTACTGAATTATTATTGTTGTATGATACATATCCATGTATATTATATACATATATGTCGACGGCCGTTTTAAATCGGGCATATCATGATACAACTAGACCAATAGTTCCCAAGGTGTTCTATATTCCCAAGGTGGCCAACTTTTGTGTGTATAATATCTACTTTTTGGTAGCTTACTGGTTACAAATTTTCCCTAGCTTAACACCGTTCAAAAGATAGATTATACCTTGCGGGAATGGATGCATGGAACAAAAAAATGTTATAGCATTTGTTACTCTCAGCTAATGCATTCTTATTAGTAGGTATTTCTACAAATCATCGTTTGTGGTCATCATTTGTTTTTATTTTTTTATTCATGATTGAGATTACTAGAAGTACGCGATGACAATTTAGCGATATTACGAATATCAGTTGGACCTATCATGAAATGCCAGAAACGACTTAGTCTATTTTACACACACATACACATTAATATATATATATACTTGACTGCATCTCATCATCATATGATATTGTCTATAAAGGTATATACTAGTTCAATAAAACTGAGCCTGCTTGATATCCATATAATTATAATACCCCAAATAAGGATTCAACCTCAGAAAGAGAAGTAATACGCTGGAAATATGCCTAGATCTATCTTTTCGCATTCTATACACTCATATAAACACGTGTGCGGGGAAAAGTCACGAAAATTGTTTTTTTTTTAATATGACTTGGCAATTTTTTTTATTACCAACCGTTTGGTACAACACGCGTTTAGTGGGAATTTATTCAAGTGCTTCCGAAGGTCACGTCGGTAGCGAATGTGACTCAACATCTGTGCTGTTGCAGAGTAGGAAAACACAAATTAAAGAAATGTTTAAGAAACATTCCGACCGACTTGTTCAACGAACAGCAAAAGTACCTTTTTTTGATTTGCTCCGCATCCATTCAGAATATGGCTATATGAGATGAACATATATAGTCTTTGGTTAAACAGATATTCTGTCTTTTTATGATGAATTAGAGGAATCTGTATATAAATACAGCTCAATACTCGAAATCTATGCGTTTCTGAGCATTATGCCCATGAGAACTTTTTATCAGAATGACTTATAGAATATCATATTAAGTTTTTAGCTAATTTGACCGGGATCCAATTTTCATAAGATTTGTGCAGGGTTCTTTCTTGCAATTAAAATTTAATTTTATATTTTTAAATAGATTGCTAAATTTCTATACATTTATTTTTGACATATATGTTAGCACAGAATGTTCGACCTATTTCATTTAGTGCATATTTTCACCGCTAGATGCAGTTTTGTAAGCCACGCCTATTTTCAGAGATCCCAATATATTACAAATAAAATACAAATTTTTGGCGAATTAAATATTTTATGTTATTTCAAATTTTTTAAATTACAGTATACCTTAACAGCATACATATGTCCATATAGCATGTTGTTGTAAAAGCTCAGAGCTTTTACTTACACATACACACATTTATTTTGTATACTTACACGTTGCATGTATGTTAACATGTATCATATATATATATATATATATATATATATATATATATATATATATATATATATATATATATATATGTATATATATATATACGTATGTACTCGTAGATGAATTGTGAATATCGAATACAATGTATTTATATTGAACCATAAGATTAAACATTTTAAAATAGTTCTCTGTATATTATAATACGGATTCGACACAAACGTTCATCTCTTTTGAATATACAGATGAATTCGAATTCGTTTAACAAACGACATTGCAGAAGTAATGTGGAAATTGGTTTTAAATAAATAAGTATGGGCCACAAAAGTGCCGCTCATTTTTCATAATTTTTTAGTTGGTCTATACCTTATTCATCTGGTTTTTCGGAAAATGATTCGAATAAAAGTTGCTCGTATATTTATAATGAACAAAGTATTAAAAACTAGCACCCCATGCTTTTGTTGGAATAAAGTTAATTTTGTTGTCAATATCTTGAGCA
Organism: Nineta flava; assembly: GCA_963920215.1. Taxonomy (NCBI): domain Eukaryota; kingdom Metazoa; phylum Arthropoda; class Insecta; order Neuroptera; family Chrysopidae; genus Nineta; species Nineta flava. The sequence continues at coordinate 67,312,971 of OY986044.1, forward strand.
AAATAACGAGCAAAATATCTCTGACTCCATACATATCCCAGAGATAGTTACTACTAGCTAATTCATGCTGATGATGAATACCTTGTAGTAGAAATACGTATTTATAAATAAAAATAATTGACCCCTTGGAAAAATCGCTAAAATTGGAGGAAAATTTTGTGTCCCCGATTTTGATAAAAACTTGGTTTAAAGCTAATTTGGACCTAGCGAAAACGATGGCATTGGTTAAAATACGATACGATTAACGGTTTTCAAGGTATCAAACCCATAGTGCTAAAATTCCATACTGGATGAATTGAGAAGGCAAAATTTTGAAATGTGTTGGTCGGACGTATAAATGAACCTGATTTTCGTACTGTTGGGGTCAAAATTAGCCTAGAAACTGATTATTATTAAAATGGAGAACAAAAATTTTCTTCACTTTTTTCACATTTTTTCCAAGGGGTACCCCTTAAAAAAATCGCTAAAATTCGAGGAAAATTTTGTGTCCCCGATTTTGATAAAAACTTGGTTTAAAGCTAATTTGGACCTAGCGAAAACGATGGCATTGGTTAAAATACGATACGAGTAACGATTTTCAAGGTATCAAACCCATAGTGCTAAAATTCCATACTGGATGAATTGAGAAGGCAAAATTTTGAAATGTGTTGGTCGGACGTATAAATGAACCTGATTTTCGTACTGTTAGGGTCAAAATTAGCCTAGAAACTGATTATTATTAAAATGGAGAACAAAAATTTTCTTCACTTTTTTCACATTTTTTCCAAGGGGTACCCCTTAAAAAAATCGCTAAAATTGGAGGAAAATTTTGTGTCCCCGATTTTGATAAAAACTTGGTTTAAAGCTAATTTGGACCTAGCGAAAACGATGGCATTGGTTAAAATACGATACGATTAACGGTTTTCAAGGTATCAAACCCATAGTGCTAAAATTCCATACTGGATGAATTGAGAAGGCAAAATTTTGAAATGTGTTGGTCGGACGTATAAATGAACCTGATTTTCGTACTGTTAGGGTCAAAATTAGCCTAGAAACTGATTATTATTAAAATGGAGAACAAAAATTTTCTTCACTTTTTTCACATTTTTTCCAAGGGGTACCCCTTAAAAAAATCGCTAAAATTGGAGGAAAATTTTATGTCCCCGATTTTGATAAAAACTTGGTTTAAAGCTAATTTGGACCTAGCGAAAACGATGGCATTGGTTAAAATACGATACGATTAACGGTTTTCAAGATTTCAAACCCATAGTGCTAAAATTCCATACTGGATGAATTGAGAAGGCAAAATTTTGAAATGTGTTGGTCGGACGTATAAATGAACCTGATTTTCGTACTGTTGGGGTCAAAATTAGCCTAGAAACTGATTATTATTAAAATCGAGAACAAAAATTTTCTTCACTTTTTTCACATTTTTTCCAAGGGGTACCCCTTAAAAAAATCGCTAAAATTCGAGGAAAATTTTGTGTCCCCGATTTTGATAAGAACATCTTCAAGCACTACGATACGACAATCACGATGATCGTTCAACGATAATCATTGAGCACTGTTTCTTTCAATGTCCTATTCGGTCAGAGAAATACTTCTTAATAAACAAAGAAATACTTGCTTAACAGTCATCGTTATACGATCATCGTGATTGTCACAAGGAAAAAAACGTTCGTACCTTTAACCACCTTAAATTACAAGAACAATAACAACTTTGATAAAGATAATAGAAATAAAACAATTGATTAAAGAACTGACTGAAAATTGAGAAATGTTCAACAACAATGAATAACTACAATAATAATAATAAAATAAACAATTGGCAGTCATCAAAAGAATAGGGTGGTATGTACTGTGCTAGTGATGGTATTTTAAAAGTAGTCTCATGTATGTATGCATGTGGTTTGGTTAGATCACTACTGACTACACAATGCCTTTTCTTTGCTATAACGCAACTCACACTACTAAATATGTTTGGACAATAGCAAATCATGTTATCCATGGCTGACTCACAATGTGGCTTCAATTCAACCGACCACATTACTTGCAACCCACTACTACATAGATTCATTCATTCTATCATCGTAGTACTCACTGTTATTATCGCTTATGATATCACCCTGTTATCATACCGTTCACATACACAGTATTCTATTATTTTTTTCCTCTGAGTAAAGTCAGACAGAGGCTGTGAATGTACCGGATAATAAACCATTTATTTCTTATTAGTTGAATAAATAAATAGAAACTGACGCCTTGGTGTAGGTATCTGTTAAAAGGGCCTACAAACGAGGAATATTGTGCAGCAACATTGAACTCCGCCTACAAAATATTTTCTGTACAGACTTGCAACCAAAATTACGGAACATAAAATTATTATTTTATGACGCCAGTCATAAAAATTCAATCATTTCTCATCTTGTCTCTATCTATCTCATTTAATTTGTATAGTTTTGTATATTTATATGTATGTACCTCTAGTAAAACTAGTGTTGGATAATATCTATACAAATAATAAAATATATAATGTAACCAATTTAGGTAATAAAACATAATACAATATTAGGAAAGCATAAAATTTTAAATAATATGACCAAATAAAAAATATAAAAAATACAGACGAATTGAGAACCATCCTCCTTTTTTAAGTCGGATTAAAAATAGAAAAAATGTTTCTCCGTCAGCAAAAATCTCGCAGTTCTGTCTAGTTCTTTGTTAAGTTTAGCAAACATAGTCTGCTAGCTTTAGTCTTAGGCTTGGTTTTGCTACTGCAGATATAGTATTCGAACGGGGCTAAGATTTCAAGGCCAAGACCAATTTTGCTCATCACCAGAAGATAGCAATGGCTTTTCCTTGTGCTATCTCGTAGGGTCTCAGATAAGACAGGCATATTTTTGTTTGATCAAGAGCTTTATTGACGTAAAGAAGACCATTTTATACGAATAAAGAACACCATCAATAAATATAGTCTGTTTCTAAAAAAATGAAGAACTAAGATTGATTGACGGCTAAAGATTTTTAGCCTGATTGAGTCTCATGAGTTTTTTCAGGCACAAACTTCTGATTCACATAAAGCAATCGCCAAACCTTTATAAGAGATGTTTGAAATTATTTTTAATTCAAACGTTCCAAATATTCATTAAATGCAAATTGCAACGTAAAGGCATGTGTTCAATGAAATTGCAATCACATAAAATCACAATCCAAAAATTGTAAAAATCTACCTCAAAAACTAGTAAAGCCTCAATGATTTTAAACACTTATTTGGAATATTTCAAATGGAATATAGCCGATTTTTTTTTTAAACTCAATGTTTGTGAGCCAACATAAAATGATCCGACTCAGACTTTTTAAACTTTTGTAGGAAATATTATACCCTAAAACCTAAAAGCCAAAAAAAATTGAAGGTGAGTTACGGAGTTTTGTGGATGCGGATTTGATACAGGCCTAGACAATATGTTATATTGACGGAGAGCTATTGACGGTTTTTCTCGAGTATCTACGTAAAGCAGAATAATATCAACAATACTTGTAAATTTATTTCTCATTTGAGAATCTGTACGTCTGATAGACTCTACCCCCCCTGCGTTTCAGATAGAACGTAGAAATTAGATAGGAAAAGGATTCTAATAAATGAATAATAACTTGTTATCTGACGACATGATAACAACAAATAATCAATCAGGAACTGTTATTTTATGGATTTTAAATTATTATTTGTATTTTTGCCTCAGAACTCTGTCATTTATTAACCGATGTGGAATTTTTTTTCGCATTCCAATCTGCATCCACATATGTAGATTTAAACGTAAAACAAATTTGCTTCCTCATCTGTAGATGTCAGTAAAACCTACAGCCCTGCTCCATACTATTTATACTTGTATACATTTGATAGCCACACACCACCATAAAAAAATAATCATTGAAAGACTATTTTTGACGTTATTTGATTTTTTTTCGCACCAAAATTCTTTTCTTTTTTTTTTATGCCCTAACATACACACCACACCACTTTTATTATTTTGTTCGACTTTCAATACACAAATACATTAGTGATGTAACATATAATAGAGAAGGTAACCAGATTGGAGTATTTCAAAATATAACAAACTTTTTCTGATTTAAAAAAAGATATCTAGAGTTTGCTTGTTTACAAAACTAGTTATAGACCAGGAGATGGTGACAGCTGACGTTCTCCCATTTCACCGCATGCCTTCTTAAGGCTTGATAATTAACCCTGAAATATGAAAGCATGAATTGCATGCCGATGTAAAGAATTGAAGTTTTAATCACAAAAACACTCTGGGAAAATTGGCATGCGCCCCTCGTATGATAAATCTATTCAGTCTGTTAAAAAACACATCAGCTCCTAGTTGGTGTAATAATCTTTGAGGAAGGAAGTGTTAGAGAGTATTATAATACGATATAAAATTATATTATAAAATATATTCCCGGCGCTTCTGGAAACATATATTTGCCCAAAAATATTATTTCTTACTTTACAAAAAATTCACTTTCAACATTAAAACAATACCTCTAAATTGGATATTATTATTATCTCGTATATAGTGGAAAGAATCGGACATTCGTTACACCACCAGATATATAACATTTGTTCCTTTCGATATAATACTTCTAGCTGTGTTATACAACTGATACCTTCTGGTTCAATTCAAAACTACACCATCCTTTCTCTATTCACTGTTTTTTTTCTTTACAAATAATATATGCCTTCATTCTTTACCCCCACTACTCCCCCTACTACTTCTTAACATTCAAAACGTACATGATTTCTTTCTCTCTCACCATTGACTCTTGCAATATTTATGGTCGCGTTAATATTATTTATTTTCAGTTTACAATGAGACTTTTTTCGGTTTTTCGATGTGGATGTCTTCATTTGACAACTAACACGTAGGTAATTAAATATTAAAGGCGTTATTAAAAATGTAACCCTTGCGCTAATTGAACAGCATTATTGTTAAAACGTTATACTACAGTTACCACAAAAAATTATATTTTCACAAAACGTCACAAAACTTACAAACATGCTTACAATTGGGGCACAAACAATTTGATGAGGCAAATCAAATAAGAGAAAGTTGCCATCACCAATATTTTGCTTCATAAAATAAGGATCATAGTACGTAAGATTCAATAAAGATCTTCCTAAAGACAAGGCTACATATTTTCAACACCACGGTAAAAACTGTTAAACGGTAGTGAATCCACGCTCGTGACCACCCAGAGTGAAAAAATATTACAAACATTTATAAATAGATGTAAATTCTAGCAATAAAATGGCAAGAAATAATATCAAATGAAGAACTATGGCGACGCACGAATCAAGAACTAACTGGCATCACAATTAAACGCAGAAAATGGAAATGTGTGGGTCATACACTCCGTAAAGACCAAAACGATATAGCTAGAACAGCCCTTGATTATGCACCACAAGGTTCTAGGAAAAAAAGGTCGCCCGTTAAACATCTGAAGAAGTACTCTTATGGCCGAAATAAAAAATATTGGCATAACCTCGAAATATTGGCATGACCACCAAACTAATCGCAACAAATAAAATACGGTGGAGTTGTATTGTAGAAGCCCTATGTTCCTGATGGAGTTAGCCCTATGTTCCTGATGGAGTTAGCCCTATGTTCCTGATGGAGTTAGCCCTATGTTCCTGATGGAGTTTAGTTCTCAAGCGTTTCTTGAGAACTAAATTATTCTCAGGGGTATGCGAAATTCTATATTCTTAAACAGCGCTCGAGAGCTCGAAAGTGAACGGCGTAAGTGACAAATTTAGGCGCAGGGAGCATAAATATTTCTAAAACAAATTCGCCTTCAATAGTAAAGCATAATAAATAAGTAGCGGTGTAAAGTAGACTCAACTAACATATTATATATAGATATACATGTAAATATAATATATATGTATGCATAGTTACGTATTGTTGGTGACGCCCGATCGATTTCATCAAAAGATCGTCTTTGAATTGTGAACAATTGTTGTGAATAGAGCGTATGTACTTGTGTTCTTCTTTAGAAACATTTCCAGTTTCTTGTTGTTGTAGTTGTAAAAGTCCGTCTGTTCCTATACGTCCTTTCTTCTTTCAGATGAAAAGTTTTCTTTCAATATCAAGGAAATATATTTCAGATGACGTCTCTTTTTCATATCTCTCAGTTCCATTATTGTGTTATTTAATTTAAATGGATTCTACACATGCAGGAAAGGAACAGATAAACAAAAGAGGTCTACATTCAAACCATTCAAAACGAAGCCATTTTTTTAAGATTATTGTATTGCTCTAACAACCTGAATCTGACTCAATGTATTTACATTAAATTTCATAACTAGAATACGATGTACAGTATGTTCAAAGAATAACTGAATGTTTTAAGCTTCGTAAAAAAAGGTGTATAAAAAACTAAAATTGTCCTTTTTAAAACATCAATTTTTTTAACGATTCAATAATTTTTTGTTGACTGAAAACTTTGAAACAAAGCTTTAACTGACAAAAGACTGAAGAATCAGCATTTTAATTCAATAATAACGGAACCACGTTAAACATATTTTCTTGTACGAAATAAGATTTTTCAGAACTCATCAAATTAAAGATACTTTATTAATATAATTTAAGAATTATAATAGTTTATAAATTCAACTTGAAAGACATAACAGGTGCATAAAAAAGCTAAGTGTCGTATTTAAAAATTAATTTTCTTAACGATTGTATTTTCATTTTTACGCTGTATATACCTTGAAAACTTTTACCTTTACCTTATATATTTAAAAATCGAAAATTTATCAATTACAAATTGTATTCATTCATTCATTGAATAAAAACAGTTAAATTATATAAAAAAGCCATTAATTGTAAAGGCCAATAATTACGTAACATGTAAAATATAATATAGAAAATAAATTGAAATTTAGGACATATTTGACAAAAATAAAAATGTTAGCGATTAGGAATGGAAAAACATGATTAAGTTTTCAAAAATATACTTATAAAGAGCCATCTGATTAAAAGCCTTTGAACTACGAGAATAATAAAATTAAAATCATGTACGATTAAAAATTTTTAAGCTTCATTTAAAAATAATTGATTATTGATATTACCATTAAACTGGAATGAAATTTTTACGTTAGAAAAAATCTACTTGTTTTCTCTAAAGTTGATCATATCTACAAACTGTCAACTTCGGTTTGGATATGAATTTAGATTGAAATTTTTGGTTTTTATTGTTAATAAATTTTATTTGGTATTTCTATTTTCTAAATATTTAAAAATATATTATGCTTTTAGATATTTAATATAAAATTCTATTTCATTTTTGGATAATGTATTTACTTGCTGGATTCATAACATAACCTAAAAATGTTAAATTTAACCGCGAACTAATTATTGCATGATAATTCTATTTCCTAATTACCCACATGAAAAAATTTATTCATAGTATTGAAAAGTTCATTACATATATCAAATTTAAAAATCATTTTTACTTACCAAGTAAATAAATTAATAACCTCACTTACACACACTACTTGACATCTATACTTATAGAAGCTTCTACATAACCAAGTTACGGGAATGGTAGCAAAAAAAAAATAAATATTTTAAATAAATTTTTATTTATTTATTAATCAAAGTACACTTACAACTAATACAAAATAAAATCAAAACTGAACCTTCACAACGAAATATGATGACAATATTTCCCTAGGAATCTGATTAAAAATAATTAGAAATCTTACTTAATTTAAGGACATAGTAATGAACTAATGCCTGTCTCGTCTGTATTGGTGGACAGGATGGTATTGTGTTGTGTATATGACTAGGCCTGAAATTTACCAAGGTTTACTTTTCAATACATCTTTATTACGCTCAATCATCTCCTCTTTTTTCTCCTTTTTTACCTTAGTTAAAAATTTATCCATTTCCTCGATATTTGTTTCTGATGGAATTTTTTCCTTACTTTCAGATGTTGATGGTTGTGGTGGTGGTGGTTCTGGGGGTTGCCCGTTATGTTCACCATCCTCTTTATCTGCCCATTTACCTTCATACTGTTGACGATCTACCATTTTGTCCCCATTATAATCATCTCTATCCTCACCCTCACTCAATGGTCCATCGTGTTTAGTTGGTGGGTCATTACTGTCGATATACTTATTAATCTTTTCCTTTTCCTCATTTACTTTAGTCATGGGATCTCGATCCGAATCGTTACTGTAACTACGATCTCCACTGACACTACGAGAATCTGACCTACGATCGTATCTTCTGTATCTATCATCCCGATAGCCACCTCGCCCAAACCGACCCCTCGGTCTTCGGCTTCTGTTATAAGGTCGACCTCTTCCACGATAACGATCGTAATATCTATCATCACGATCTCGATCTCTATAATCTCTGTAGCCACCGCGACTTCCTCCGCGACTAACAAATCCTCGAGATTTATACCCTTGGAATCTGGGTTTGTAATACGTTCCACGATCATTAAATCGACCACGATACCCTCCACGACGATCATAATAACGAGATCGTGAACGTGAACGCGAGCGACTACGTGAATAATATGAACGACTACCACTGCGGGATCGAGATCGACTATAATACGATCGAGAACGACTACGGGATCTACGAGATCGAGAACGCGATCTAGATGAATGGCTACTAGATCTGGAATGGCTTCTAGACCTTGGTGTTCGTCGTTTACGTCCAGGAGATCGACTGTAAGAACGTGGTGGGCCAGGAGGCTCTGGGGGTCTATTTAATTTTTTCGGGAATGGAATACTTTGTGGAGGAGGAGCACCAGGTGGTAATGGAGGTAAATCCTCATCTTGTTGTAATTTTTTTGCTGTGTTCGGTGATGCAATACGAAAGTTACCGAATTTATCGAGAACCACTGGTCCCGATGTGTTAATAGAATGGGGAGCTTTAGGTGGTGGTGGTTTCGGAGGTGGGCTACCAAGAGGACGACGTCTAGGTGGCTCCTGAGGTTGATCTTTTTTAGGAGTCTCTTTCATAGCCATTGCCTTTCGAATACTAATAGCTTTTTCTTCAGCACTAGGACCCAATTTAGGAGTTGGTTCTTTAGTGGGTTTCTCATCGTCCCATTCCTCACGATCAGTCTTCTTTTTAAATCTGCAAATGAAATAATTTTAACACTTGAATTTTAAAAATAATATGCTGATTGTACAATCGGCTGCAAAAGTATTGCTATCATTTCAAAATTTTATAATTGATTTTTACCTTATTTATTCGATTTTCGGGGAAATGTTTCGAATAAAAGTTGTTAGTATATTTACAATGAACAACTTTTATCCGAAACATTTTTTCGAAAAACGAATAAATGAGGGACGTACAAATCAATTATAAAATTTTGAAAATTTAACTATACATATGAAGTTGAGTGTACCTAGAACTACTAGTTGAAGCATTAGTATTCCCAACTTGCATTCGCCATTTTGGAAAAGCTGCATTTTGAGCACTTGCAGCTGCTTCAGCAACCGTTTGACGAGCTTTTTGTTCCCTAGTTGGTGAGGGTGAATTGTCAAAACGCTGAACTGGACTAGAAGATCGACTGCGATTTTTACTAAAAAATAATTTTAATATTATTCAATATCACTGAATTATATTAAAATCAATGTTACCTTTTTTCAGCTTTCTCAATTGCATAATAAGCACTCAATTTTGTTTCTAATTCATCGAGGTCCGGTAGACTATCCAAAAGTCTGGAAAAATGAAAATTATTTTAACTCACAATTGTAAATAAAGGAAAGAAATTAACATAAACTTTCAATTATAATTAAAATACCAGTGTTTTGTAATAAGTTTAAATTATCGTTAATCAACTAAAAAAGTTTTATCAATCTGCAAAAATATTATCTTCTGAAATTAAATCAAAATTGGTATTTTTTTTGGTATAATTTTACAAATTCTTCGGATATATTTAAAATTACATCCAATATCTAAAAAAATTCAAAATATACGGCGCATTTTTCGACGTTTGTCAACCAGAATTCTAGTCCTGGATATTACAATGCATAGCAAAGTGTACTATTATACACACATGAAGAAAATTTTTCAAGATCAGTATATCAAGCTTAGCATTCCTCTAGTATACGATGGAGTTGTGAAAAGAGCTTCTTTGTACAAAATAGACAACTTGTTCGTATTTTCTATAAAGTGGCCAAATATTTCAATAATCAGTTATTCCTTCGGCATTTACGCCTACCACTGTAAGAATAAAAAATATTTCGAAATATGTACCGCCGTATATACCCAGTTTACCCAGTATTTTTATATTTCAAACTTTGAACATTGCCAAATTCTAATTGAAAAAAATGATTGGCTTTTATGTATGAATTTCCAATCGACATGCAGAATTCAGATTTTTTACAACATAAAACAAACAAGTGAGACATTTCATTAAATAACTTTTGGAAACAAATTATAGAGCGTTAAATCTCTGAAGTATTTTTTACGTGTGACTACTTTTTATAATCCACGGATATATAGTGTCACCTCCCAATTTTTTCAATTCCAGAAAAAAATCATTTTAATTTATAATAGCCAATTTTAAACGTGTACTCTGAAATTTTAAACCTGAATACGGGAAATATAACAAAATATAGAATACAAAATTAATAAAATAAATCTAAAAAAATTACTTTTTGCTAATTCCATGTTTGCGAAGTAAATATTCTTCTTCATCTGATCCTAAAGATGATCGTTTAGTCTTCTTTTTTTCTTTAGTTGAAAAACCTAGCTCCTTACGTAATGCATCTCTTAATTCTAATTCTTTAGCTTGTGCTTTTGCTAGTTTTTTCTCTTTGCGTTTCTTTTTACTTTCTTTCTTTGATTTCTTATCTTTCTTCTTCTTTTTCTTTTTATCATCAATGGACTTCTTATTTTTATAGCGAGCCGTTTCTTCTAAAAATTTTCTAACCTGTAACAAGATAAGAGAAATTTACGATTAGTATAAGAGTCAACACAGTTAAAAAAAAAAGAGAGATAAAACTTACCCGATCTTCATAATCTGAATCATCTTCTTTATTCTGCTCTAAGAAACTTCTAACTTTTAATTCATATTCTATATCCTTATTACCGGAAGGTGGGTCTTGTTTTTGCTCAAATCCAAAATCAAAAGACGACGATGCTCCCGCTGGCTTATTAAATTGAAAACTAGTGGGCGTATCATGACTGGGATCCATCATTGCCATTCGTTTGCTTAATGGTGATAGCGACTTTTGTTTTTCATGTCGATCACGGCGAGATCTACGTTTTTTACGTTTTGATTTTGAATCTGAACTAGAACCAGAACTAGAATCGGAACTGCTTGAAGATGATGAACTAGAACTACGTGAACTTCCTGTACTCCCAGAAGATGAGCTTGATGATGAAGAATGATGTCTACGTTTACGATTCTTAGATTTTTTCTTCTTTTTCTTTTCTTTTTTTTCTTCGTCTTCGCTACGTAGAAATTGTTTTAATGACTCTGTTACTTCAGTGGTCGATGTAGTAGGCGCTTGTTTATTTGATGATGTAGCTAGATTAGGTAATAATAAATCATCAGATGGAACAATTTTGTTCGTATTATTTTTATTTTGTAAATAGTCTAAAGAATGCTGCGCCTCTTCATGGAATGGTATAATATTCAAACAATTCTGATAAGCTTTACGTGCTTCGTCAATTTTTCCTTCTTCTTCGTAGCTACGACCTAAAGCTACTAATGTTTCGCCCATATATTTGCGAGCATTAGCATGACTCGGGTTTAATTTTAACGCTGTTTCAAATTCATCAATTGCTTTCTGAAAACTTCCACTATTTGCATATAGAGCACCACGTGCTACAAGACCTTCAACATTTCGTGGGTCAATTGTTAAAGCTTTATTTAAACATTGAAAAGCCTCAGTATGGCGTCCATCTTTAAAATGTTTTATACCATCGGCTACACTACGAAAAGCCCAGGCGCTTGCTTGTACCTGTCGTAATTCGCTAGCATATTCTTGCTGAGGAAAACGAGACCTAATAAAAATAAAGAAAACGTATTAGTCTAATATTTGTTGAAATTTATTTATTAGTGCTATATAAACAAACTCTACATGACTTTTCCCCCAGCAGGGGTGAGGTATGTTAAAACTAGTTTTGTTGTTTTTTTTTAATTCAATGTGTTCCTCGATGTATTCGATCGTATCTAAATTCGATAACAATATATTTTGCAATCTTCCAGTGTTATAAAATTCAAAATGTTGTAATCAATCAAAAACTTAGACAAATTGTTTTTAAAACCTATTATACAAAAAATAATCTTTTTTCGATATTTGAACCAAGTAAAATTTTGATTTTTCAAGGGTAGACATTATCCGTCATGTTTCGCTTCCAGCATCCGCATAAACATTAATAATTTTAGTGCAAAATGTGCAAGTGACAATATTTTCACGTTAGGGCCTTTAAACAGTAACATGTAAAATTTCCTGCAAGCATTTTTCATGTGTAATTCGGTAACGATGTAAATCCTGTGCACCTGCGAGGAAAAGCTATGGCACACGATTGAAATAACGTTACAAATATTATTTTATTGGTTGGCTCTTATACTATTAAATGTAACATTTTACAGACAAATTTTCTATTAGATACACATACCACATAAAATGCAAATAATTTACCTCAATCCAATCATGTTGCTCAATGGTTGAGAATTTAAACCAAAAACACCAAATAAATAGTTGATATTATTCGGATTGTTGAATCCAACACTCTTTTCAAGTACAGCTTCATAAGATTCCCCTTTAGTATCCAATGCTTTTCTAAACAAAACCAAGAAGAAACAAAACTCCAATTATTATCCAAAAATCCTAACAGGAAGTGTTAAACATATTTAGGCATTATATATTGAAAAATATTTTGTGATTTGTAGTAAAACCCTAAATACATACCATCAAATATTATTTTTGAACATAAAATTAAAACGAAATTGCTCATTGATCGATTGAAATTTGTTTTTTTGAACATTTAAAAACAATATGCTGTAAAAATTTGTGTGTGAGACATTAAACATACTTTGAAACAGAAGTGACTTTTGATTATGTTTGAAAAACTTCTTCATGTTTTTTTTTTTATTTGAAGATGTAATAATATATCTTCAAAAACGACAATTTTTGTATACATTTATATAAATTTTTGAAACATCCTGTCATGTAGTAGTTTTTTTTTATTACGTTTATTATATTTATTTTAGATCACCTTTTTGAGTACTTTTTGGATCTCTACAATACATGAAATAATTTTTAAACGATTTTATTTATGAATAAAGATTCAATTTTTTGAAAAGCGTGCAATAAATTATTTAATCATTTCGTTAATAATTGTTTTTTTATCTAATGATCCAAAAATTAAAATATTTTATCCCAAAGTTTTCATTTAACAATAGATTTTCGTACTAATTTTGTGATCGAGCAACTACTTACCACCTAAATATTATTCAATTTGGTAAAATTGAAAAGCTGTCTGAGGTCCTAGAAAGTATAGCTTGGATTTGGGTACTTACCGTAAATTATACTTAATTTGTAATTAAGGTATTTATCGTGAATGACCAATTCAAATATTTTATTTTTTAACCTTATTAGTGTAATAAATGTGACTTGTAGAACAGCATTTACAATTTTATTTGAAAAATCAAGTAAAGATTAAGAATTTATGATTTCATTTACTCAATTTTAAGTAAAATTGAAATTGTTTCATTTAAGTATTTATTATAACATTTAACTATATAAATTTTTTTTTATGGTGACAGAAAATTTAGGCGATGCAACTTTGGCAACAGTTTATTTGAATACTATACAAAATGCATTCGCATAGCTTAGTGCCTTATATATTTGATCCAAGGTCTCGAGTTGACAATTTAATAAAAATAAGAAGCTTGTAACACGCATTAATTAAAGAATTACGGTAATTATATGTACAGAAGTAACGACTCTTGTGTACTAACTCAGTACACAAGAGATTACCGCATGTTCGTCAAAATACTTTTTTATTTTGTATTGATGTATACACACCTCGAAAGATTTATGTACAAAAATGATATAAAAACATACTTAATTTATTTTATTCAGTGATATACGTAATAGTTATACATTTTTCATGAACGCTCAAAAACGCTGTCCGAACATGATCATTTTTGTATGTTATAGAACTAATGAACATGTGATAATTTGTAGTTTTCAACAGTGTTTAATTAATTAATCATGACTTCTAATAAGTACAGTATTTATGATTAGCGTATAGCTAAAAACTATTATGTTTTCAGGAATATCACTTCAATTTAAGTACAAATAATGCCATAAATTTATAAGTTTGTGTAACTTGAATGTCAATTTTAGAAAGTGTGAGTTTTTAGATGTTTACTAATGAAGTGGCGTCACGACTTAAAACACTATCACAGACTAGCAAAATGGTCTTTAAAATTCAATTTTAATAAAAATCTTGTATTTTTATGAATAAAAACTAGCATATTTTACTTCCTTTGGGCACAAACTATATTAATTTGTCTTATTTTTTTTTAATATGCAAAGTGTCAACTACAGTTAAACCTAGATGAGCGATAAAACTACAAATGAGAAAAAGAAACTTTTATTTTTCGTTTTTCACGCCTGGACCTCTATAATTAAGACTGCCACTTATAAGCGAGAATCGAGCATATTTATTGTCTGTTATACGCTTTCTAAATTTTGTGGAGTAACAATAAATTCAAATAAAAAATGATGTATTTACATATCTATGACTTATTCCTGTATTTTTTTAAACTCGTGTAAGTGAGAAAAACCACTACTCCACCTCTATAAGTGAGAAACTTGATTAACTGAAAAATCCACAAGCGAAGATTCCGGTCCCTTCGCTCATCCAGGTTTGACTGTAGTATATTCTACAAGCGAACCCAACATAATTTGCCATGAAAACCGTCGTCTCTCAAGTTGTATGTAAAAAAAGTATTATTTTTTTAAATTTATCGTTTCAAGTTCGAGCCTAATAGTAAAACAAATTATCCAGGTATATTTCAAATGGCGTCAAATATTAAATTTTGGATATCTACTTTAAAAATAAGCTATTTATTTTTTAATAATACCTACAGCAAAATCAACCTACAATGTCCATCCATATAAACAGACGAAACGCTTGATCGGAGCACATGGATCGAAACCATATGATTGGTTCGTTTGATACTTTGGACCTTTAAAACTGAATTAATACAAGTCTCAGTTCATTCATATGCGAGTTGTTTACTGCTATCATTTTTGTGACCCATCATTTCAATTCTTTCTTTAATTTTTTTTTTTAATTTATGTTTATTTGTTATTGCTATATTTGTTATTATTTTTATTGTTTCCATTCGTTATATTCTTATTTATCACAAACTAATATGAATAGAACACGAAAACGATAGAATGAAGCCGGTCTGTTTTAGCATGTGTTCACGTGTTCACTGAATATATATGTTATTGTAGATGGACTCTATAGGTTGAGTGTAATATAGTATTATTATAAACTTTTGATATAAACACGACTTTAACACCATAAATACCATAAATTTAGTACGAAAAAGTATTGTTAATAATGAATAAAATTTTCTAGATTGTGTTTTGAAAAATCGTAGTTATTATGTTGGCTAATAGTCCCCCAAGTATATACTTTGTTTTTAATTTATAATGTAATACCCACACCTATCAATATCCTCACCTGTTATGAACGATCAGATGTAGTAATTAGCAAAATTAAAGCATCAAAAAATAATGCCACAATTGCTTCTCAGTAGTATTGCAGTAGATATATGTGGCAGTAAATGATGTATATATATTATATTTATATAAATGGGGTATATCAAATATTTTTTAAATATAAGTTTGTGCTCATTCAATTCAGATTTTTGTTCATTCAATTTTTATATAGTGTGTAGTTTCGAAAACAACGCACACCTTAATTTGATTTTTTTAACCTTTTTTACGGTTATTTGTGCTGTAACGTCAAATTGATTTGTTAATAAAATTGTGATGAAAAATATGTGATTTTTCGTTTTTCCTTCCATTGTACAAATTCTTTGCATTTCTTACCAAATAATAAAGTGTTTATTAAGTCACTTCTATATCGAATTGCTCTCAAAACATGTTTGTTTCCTTTTGGATTGCACTACTTAAGAATATTAAGCCTTTTCTATCAATGATCTTTCCAGACTGAATAGTTATAATTCAGGAATGGATTTATTTGATTGAATTCATCAGAATGAGCCATTTCTTTAGTTTCTTTTGTTTTACCCATTTTCAACATCATATTCAAAATTAGTTAAATGATTATAATACATAAATTAATTATTTAAATAACTAATATATAACCTACTTTGGTTGTAAAACTTGTAGTGGGACAAGTTTCTTAGTGGATGGACTGTTTTATAATGTTAAAAGCATTACTGAAGGCACTAAACATGATTACTAAAGGCACTGACAGAGAACCTAATTCATAATTTCTTCCGCTGAAGACACCAATGAAAGACGTACAATCCATTGCAAATCTTTTATGCCAATATAATAAAAGCTCTATCGTCCAGCCAAAACTATTAGTTAGAAACATGAAATTTGGAAGATATGTTCCTCAACCACCAACCTAAAGGAGTGAAAGTGTGTATTGGAGTCCCGTTTTTTTAAAGTTAGAACCATGAAAATTGGTATTTAGGCTGTTAATAATAAACAATGCAATACATGTTTAAGCAGTTTTAGAAAATAAACCCTTTAGGAGGTAAAACAGGGAGTCAGAGTTTCCACTTTTTTGAGACATGAAAATTGTTATTTACGTTATACACCATAAAAAAACGTTGTTCAGAGTTTTTGGAAAATGAACCCTCAAGGGAGAGAAACACGGGGTGAGAATTTGTATGGAAGTTTAGTTTTTTTGTAACATTAGACACATAAATATTGATATTTTGCTTATGAAGAAACGAATTAGTCCTTGGCGAGTAGAAATAGTGAATATATTCCTGAGCTAAAAGTAATCGTATGGAAACATTGATAATACAAAACGGATTTTCGAATATCAATAAATGATGTAAAACTGCATCAATACAAACTTAATTAAAAAAAAAACAAGGCTCATTTTGATTTACTACTAGTTTGCTAAAGGAAATTTTAATTTACGAAATTGTAATATATATTTATAGCTAAGATAAAACAGGGGAGTCATATTAAAAAAACTATATTCTTAAGTAGGCACATGAAACCAGAGTTGACATATAACAAGTACAAAAATTTCTTCACTCGAAAAAAAACGATTTGCTAAATCAAGCAGTGAGTGCACTTTATATTGAACAAACCTACAAAATTTTCAAATAAAAATATTAGCACTTGTTGCTTACTTGTATAATAGAGGAAAATCATCAGATGAGACAAGACCTAATGGTGGACATCCGGGTGGTGCAGGAGAATTTCCTTTCATACTGCACACCATCTTGTCACAATCAGGAACTACTTCAACAACTTCACAGCATACTGAATCATTCATCATGTAACTTCGTGATGTGCCTTTTTTATCAACAGCAGATATTATGTTCGCAGTTGGACAAGCCGCCTATTTTAAAAAAAAATTTACTTCAATCGTTTGATAAAACTCGAACAAAAGTGGTCATACAAAATTAAGGTGACTAGATTGATGGATAGGAGGGTAGTACTTGCATCAAAATGATATATAAAAATTGACCAAAAATTGAAAAAATTATTAAAATTTATAAACATAGGGCTTGTAGGATTTTAAAATGTCTTTTATCTGTTAATCAAAGCCAAGATTTATTAAATATTTAAGGTAGTGTAAAACGTTGTCGACGAAATTCCTAATTTTTTGAAAAAATAATTCAAAATATATCTCATTACATTGAGGGGATATGTAAATGGAATCTATCACCAAGAATTCTCAGACTATATAAATCTAAAAATATTAGTCGCTTACAATATTCTTCGATAGTTATCGAAACGATATATTGTAACATAATTCTTAGATCGAGACTTTGTTCAACTACTAAGGAGATTGACAGTAACGCCCCAACTCATTTAAAATAAAGTTAAACTTTGTTGTGGGCACAGAGGACCCCTTGGTCTAGGTGCTAGAGACTCACATGCGGTACCCCTCTTTCTAATTATAATTATTATACTTTGTTGTCCCTACTGTCATTCTCATAAAACTTAAGGTCTAAACTCTATAAAGACATGTGGAAAATTCATAAGAGATCTAAACTGGAGGACCTTGCATATTTTTTATAAAAATTCTCTGGATAGTTTTCAGGAAATTGGAGGGGAGCATTAAGGCTACTACTATTTTAAGAAAAATAATTTGTTAATATGAAATTTAAGATATTCAATGTTTAAAAATTTAAGAGAAAATATGTGATTAAGATTTGTTTTGAAATAAGGAATACAATTTTTTTTAAATTTTTTCTTTAAGAATAAGTCGATTGAAATTATTTTATTCATCTTAACCGAACATTAAATCTTGGTGCCCTGAATACCGCGAGAAATTGTTTTAATATTTACCTTTACATTAATATCAGCAACATAACGCATTCGTGCCCCTAAAGTACAAAGCACTTTAAGCATCATTCCTGAAGGCGATTTACTGGCAATTGTCCCCAAAATATAATCACCCTTTTTCACATTCTAAAGTTAAAAAATTAAATTAATTGATAAATCATAACATATTCTGATTGAGAATACAAACCTGAAAAAAGTATCGTAAACGACTCTGCTTTTCAATATTCAAATAAACCTCCAAAGGAGGCATGACTGCATAAACGTCATCTGTAGTTGGTACATCACATTGTGGAATTTCCTCACATAATTCATTCGAAAATAATACATCACCTTTCTTGGCAATAAATTGTTGTAATTTCAACCTTTTACCTCGGTCTTGAAACGACAAATGTGCTTGTCTTTGAGCATAAACATGAAAATCTGGATCTTTCACATTTCGTTTGCTTAAATCTTGTTCACCACGTTCACTCTCCCACAATTTCTGTAATTGTTGTCCGTGAAAATTGAGTGATTTTGTAATCAACTCAGCATTCAATGCAGTATCCATCTCGAGATATTTCGTTTATAATGTACTAATAAAAGGAAATACAAAATTACAACTAAGATTTAAAATGTCAACTAAAAATTTTTTCCAACTAAAGTCAACATGATTGATAGCATCAAAAATGGTACAACATATTTATTTTACCTTAATAAACCATTTTATTTTAAATAGTGGTAAGAAACATTACTTTATCCCTATTTGAATTATGACTGCATTAAGCGTAATAAAAAATATTGTGTTTATTAACGGTTACCAAGGTATTAATTTTATTAATAAATTATCTCCCTGTTTTTATCGATTTATGGTTTTGTTTTATTCCTCATGAAAAAAAAACGCTGATTCTCCACAATTCTTAGAATACAACTAAAAAAATAATGGATTTATTCTAAAATAATATAAAAAAATTGTATCAATTAAAAATACAGCTTTCAAATCGATGAAAATAATCTCAAAATAGCTGTAAAATTATTTTTAGTGGGAAAACTATATAACTATTAAAAATGGTTGTCTCAAGGATATATCCTCTTTAACATGCTACTTGTATGTCCATAATTTCTAGAATAAATACAAACAAAACAATCACTACTACATAAAAAATTTTATAAGTACTTACATTATCATTTTAACACAATAATTTACTATAATAAACTGTATTCAAATAATTAATTTTATAATTACAAAAATACACAAATTCAATCAATATAAGAACTTGGTTACCATAGCATAGTAGATAGCTTTAACAAGTGCCGGTAGTATAACGCTACAATAGCGACATTTCCGGAAGTAGTAGCAGCATTGGTAACTAACTTTTATTTAAAAAAATCTGCGCTTCCATTTTTGATTGATTTCGTTTGTAAAATTATAATTTAATTTAAGATTTTTTTCTAAATAAATGGCTTAAAATTAATTTTATTACAAGAAATGCAATCAATTAATTGTACCTGGTATTCTACAGCTCAAAACAAACGAATTAAAATCATTGAAATTTAAAAAAACGCTAAATTTACAATATTCAGCGCTCGAAAACTATCTGAAAATATTAATTTTTTTACGTGAAAAAATTCGTAAATTTTCTCTGATACTGGAATAATAACGTTGCGAAGAGATATTTCCTTATTTAGTCACTTCAGTGTTTGTTTTCTACCCTACTGCGGAAGGAAGGATTATGATTTTAGTAATCTATTATGTATATACTATATACATATTAGATGTGCCCTCCTGGAGACCAAATTAATGGACCAATTTTTTTTATAAATGAGTTGTTTTTGAATTCGTCTCAATATCAAGAGTGTCATAGGCTATATATTTTGCCGAAAATACAAAATGACGACCGCTAAGCCTCTATATTAGTTTGAGTTTCTAAGAAAAATCATGTAAAGTTATGATGTGGAATGTCATGTGAAAGGACTATTAATAGATTTCAAAAACATATAACCAGAGACTAATAGAATATAACACATATAAAGGAAAAATTCAAAATGAAAAAGTATACATTTTGGCGTACTGAAAATTTATAAATAAAATAAAGTTAAAAAACTAAGACTTGACAACGGAAAAAATTAAATAACTTAGAAAATCAATCAATTAGCGAAATTTCTTACAAAAGTTATACATTTTTTTTTTGTATTTAAACTTGATATCCCATTTTGTCAACATAAGGCGGCAAATTCAAATTCTTTCCAGAAAAATTGTCTTTTAATCGTAGCTTAAGAATTTAGCGTAAGGTCAGAAAAAAACTCAAAAAACCGATGAACTTGTAACTATAACTATAAAGTTTTAGAGTAAAGTAAGACTAACCCATGGATACTACACATACTGTGTAGTCTCCATAGACTAACCCATGGAGACTATATAACCAGAGACTAATAGAGTACTCTATTAGTCTCTGATATAACTAACCAATCATATTAATGTTTTTCAGAAAATATAGATGTCATTGCTGATATTGGCAAGAAAAAAATTCGGGGCGCTGCCTTTTAATCATAACAAGAAATATTTGGAAATTATTGTATTTTTCGTCGGATTGTACGCTTAGGATTGAGGATTGAGATAGTTCATAATCTGCTGGTTGGCTAGTGAATGTGATTACACTGGTCGAGTTAACTAGCAGCTAGTGAATTCGCCAACTAGCAGCTTGTAAACTCGCTCAATGTAATCGAGCTTTTAACTCCAATAAATTCCATAGATGAGTGATTAGTGAACTTGTATACAACCGTGACGCGCTATGATAATTTCATTTGAATCGTTACGAAATTGTAAATTGATTAATATCATACAACAGTATAATTTTTAAAAAAGATATGAATTGAATGAATTTAATTCTTCAAAACTGACATTATGTCCGTTGGTTATTTACAATTTTAAAAATACTTATCAAATTGGAGAAAGTACAATACTGAAATTTAAGTAATTTATTAACAAAAAATGTTTCCAATTTTTGATATTAGAAATTTCGAATAAAAATATTTATGTGTATCTGTATAGTAATTAAAAAAAGTAATTAAATGATATGTAGTTTATGTAGTTTGTTAAAAACAAGAAATTACGAAAGATGTACTATAATTTCTAGGCAGGCATTCTACGGCTCTAGTCACATAATTCCTTTTCAAAATCTGGTAACACTGCTGAACCTAAACGTTCCTATTAAATATATTATGAAAACAGGTGAAAATAACAATTAACTAAATTAATTGCTTAAATATCCGGTAAGAGTAATTCAAATATTTGAAATGAAATTACGGCGAAATTAACCATAGTTTATGAAAAAAGTTTCAAACAAAAGTTGTTTATTTAAAAAAAGGTACTTTTTTTTTCTTTAAATTTTTTTCTTTCTTTTACGGTTTCATAGATGGGTATTTACCACCCTTCTTTTTCGGAAGAAGCATTCGATTTTTCCCCTTCATGTACTTGACCTTACTTATACACAAAATGTCAACTCATTATCTCTTCGTTTTTGAGTTATCGTATCTACGGACAGATAGACAGACGGATGAACATACGGAAATGGAATAGTTAGACCATTTTATGAACACCTTAACTCAAAATTTTTAACCGTTACAAAGTCGAGAAACTAAATATATCTTTGCATATATTATATATACCGGGTATATCTGTAGACAAAATAATCAAAAACGAAAAGAGAAACGAGCTAAAATTTTGTGTGTGTGTTCTAGAGCTAAAAAGTACGGTAAAGTTCGTGAATGGGGAAAATTGGTTCTTGATTCCTCCCACCAGGAGGGAGGGAATATCCATCTTTGAAACGATAAGAGATAGAAAAAATATTTAAAGACAAAAAATATTCCTTTTTTAAAAATAATTAACTTTTGTTTGAATCTTTTTCCATAAACTCAGTATATGCTGAGTATTTAAGCACTTAACACAGTTAGTTGTTATTTTCACTTGTTATAGATTAATTTTTAATAATTATATAATTTTTGTATATTTTCTTGAAACAGGAAAAATTACTTTCAAAACTACTTATAGTTTATTTTGTGAATAACGATTAAATAACAAAATAATTATGTATGTCAGACACACAGACGACTAAAAATTATATTTCTGTTTTGGTTTGTGACCGATATGACCCGTATGATATAGGTAATAAACATGTTTTTGCTATGTCTCCTTCGATAAAAAATTTTGATGTAAAACACTCACACGACCTCTGTATAGAACTTTAATTAAAAAAATTCAGTCGGTTTTTAAAAAATTTAAGTTTTTTCTTTTCTCTCTAAGAAAATATTTTTGACACTATTTTCCTTAGTCTAGAAATTGATGTGTACACCAAAATGTGGGTCTTAGAAAAGCTTATATTGAATAAACAGTTCTTATGGGTCATTTATCAGTTTTTACAATTTCTGTTCTTATTTCTTGTTAGAAAGGGCTCCCAACAATCTTGGGGGCCCCGGTGCAAATAGTTATATATATATATATATATATATATATATATATATATATATATATATATATATATATATATATATATATATATATAAATATTGTATGTCCACGCATAAATTTTTACAGAGTAGTCCGATTTCAATAATTCCTTTTTTATTGGATAGGGTATACTTCGAAGTTAGTATCATAAACTTTGAAAAAAGAATTTCGCCCCTAAGAGTAGAAAAATAGGGAAAAATGGATTGTTCACCCACTGAATTGTTATCTGTGAACCGATTTTGTTGAAACTTGGTACACTTATGTAGTTCTAATGACACTATACCATGTACGAAAAAAGAAAGGCACTGAAAAGTGAAAAATAAAAACTTTTTAACAAAAAATAGAACCGACAAAAGAAGAAAGTAACTGAAAAGCAAAAAATAAAAACTTTTCAACAAAAACGATATTGAGTGCTTTCAAAGTGTTTACATACAGACAATATACAGCAATTATGATATTTGTTCTTTAGTGGAAGCGCTGGGATGTCTTATTTTTTATGTTTTTTTTTTGTGGCTAAGATTTGAAATTTTCAAATTTATATGGGACCAAATTTGAATGATTCCCTATCCAAAAAATAAAGAATGATCAAAATCGGATTACTCTGAAAAAAGTTATGCGTGATCATACATTTAAAAAAAAATATACAGGTTGAATTGAGTACCTCCTTCTTTTCGTCGGTAAATAATCAAAATTGTGAGAGACTGATTCGGTTCATTTTTTTTGAACGGGAGTGTACATTACTTTACAAAAACAGCATAGGATCGTTATCGATATTTAGACACATGATGTTTGTGATTGGCATGTATCTGGAAAAAACTAAGAAAATTAAAAATTTTGTTTTAATTAAGTGTCATACCAGACTATTTAATTATTCATATATGCTTCGTTGTAGCCTGTGTATAGAGGATAAATAAAATAAAAACTATAATAAGATAACCTTTCAAAAATTATTAAGTTAGGAAAACAGATGTTTGTCGATAAATAACTCTATTTTATGCAGAATTATTAGTACGAAGGATAAGAGATAAATTCAAACGGATTTTTTCATTTTTGATTCAAGTAATGAAAATTGATACACACGTGTTCAATGAACCCTCTTTCATTTAATAGCCCGGAAGTGCGTTTAGCAATGAAAAGCCAGAATCGTTAATTACATACTGGTTAAAGTCTGATCCCTCACAAACATTGTATTTACAAAAAATTGTAGTAAATTAAATTTTGAACCAAAATATATCCAGAGATATGAAGCGGGTAACTTTAAATATATTATACCGAAATCGGTAAACATTTTGAGACTGAAATGCAATTTCAAATTAGTTAATGGACCTATCTATATTCTTCAACCCAAAGTTTAATTTAAAATCTGATTCAATAATTTTTATTTTTTTTAACTCGACTTCAAAAAAGGAGGATGGTTCTCAATTCGTCTGTATTTTTTTTTTTTTTTACAATTCCAACATTAGAGGTTACTATTTAATTATTGATGTTTTTTATTTTTATGTAATTATTTTGCGAATTTTAACTATCACTTCAACTAATTCCTTATTGAAAAATTGAAATTACTTGATCATTTAAAAAAAATATTTTATTGGAAAAATACTTTGGCTGGAAATAATTTTTATAATACTATAAATGCGTAATGTTTTTCAATTAAAATTCGCGCCTTAGACTCTCTGCTCTTAAAGATTATTAAAATAATCAAAGAGAACTCTAGGTTTTTTTGAAATTATATTTCAAATATTGCCCCTATTCCTAGAACATTTATTTGTATTTTATAAATACGTATTTCGACTACAATGTAGTCATCATCAGTATGAATTAGCTAATCGTAACTATCTCTGGGATATGGATTCAGAGATATGTTGCTTGTTGCTAATTTGGTGCCTGTGTCTGTGCCTATGTATAAAATGCAAACAAATGTTCTAGGAATAGGGGCAATATTTGAAATATAACTCTCTGTTCTGTTTCCGGTGCCGAAGGAACACTACTGACATCTTATTTTTGCCAATTATTTCTTTACATGGAGTTAGGTATCCTTGTTTAGTGTCTATGGCTTGAAAAAAAAAATGCAACGATCGGTTTGAATTTGTCACTTATCCCTCGCACTATATTTTCATAGTTAGATAACAAAAGTTTTTATAGGAATATTACTGTTGTTGTTTTGGATTGATACATTTGTTGTTGCTAAATATGATACCAGAAGTTCATGAACATTATTGTTCGTTAGAAATTAGAAATAAAAAAAAAATTGAACCGAGATAATATAAATTATTTTAGTAGTCCGGTCATTTTAGACATTTGAAATAAAGAAAATTCCGACAGAGCTAAATCTTCGTAGAGACCTTAGGTTTACCACAAGGAATAAAGTGTCAAAAGTCCCCATCAGTCCCATGTGAGCTTAGGGACTTATTCGGGGCCCAAGGTCAAAATTTTAGGTTTTTTGGATTTTTCTCGAAAACGGTAAGTTTTATCGAAAAAGTACCTCGGAGCAAAGTTGTAGATCTTAAAATTCTCTATAAAAATGGTTCCCATGATTTTTTCTCTAAGACCCACTATTTCCCAGATATTGCGCTTGTAAGAATCATGTTCTACATAGTATGCACACATATGCCACGTATATACATATTTAGGTACTCAAGCAAGCAAAAATGCCTACTCGTGCCTCTTCTATGTATACATTATACTATTCTAAGAAAATTTACTCTAAAACGACCGCCGGTCCCTTACCGAATCCCCTCTACTTGAATAACATCTGGCCTTGAAAAACATCTGCCTATTCTTTTGTCCATGTGGTGTCGTTCACGTATACCTGCTTCTTTTAGTGTTGAACGAGCAGTTCGAGTGACTATACGTATTTATTACAAGCGTCTACTATTGAAATTAGTGCTGATTAATATTTAACAAAAAATGTCACAATTTTGCTTTATTTGTAATAAACTTTTGACTGAAGATGAAACTGTTGTGGTCAGTCGTGGAATGCCAACTTTAATCGATGCAAGCGTCGCGAGAAGTGATGAGTTTGCTGATTATTTAAGAAGCCAAAAATCCGTTACAATTCACGTGGATTGCAGAAAATCATACACCCGGAAAACTTTAATCTCTGCATCAAAAAGACAACGTGAGGAAGAACAGGCCAGTACTTCAAAAGTAAGTCCACCTCATACTAGAGCGCGAATAAGTGAATCCAGCTTTTGTTTTAAAAACCACTGCTTATTTTGTGGCGATGAAGCGGATGAAGAAGCAGAAAAGAAGAAAGTGAAGATTTATCGCCGAAAAATTCATAAAGTTTCTACACTTACATTCAAAGATTCCATTTTAAAATTAGCTAAAGATCGTTCTGATGATGTGTCAAAAGCTGTCTTTGCGCGTATTAATTTTCAGTATGATTTAGTTGCTGCTGACGCTAAATACCATGACAGTTGTTACAAATCCTTCCTGAGACCTAATACTGGCGGTAAAATTGGCCGTCCTCAAAGTGAGGCTATAAACTCTGCAATGGAGGAAATTTTCAATTTCATCGAAAGTAGCGATGACTGCCAGTTTTCGTTAGATGAACTGAAGAATGTTTGCCAAAATGTAGCTTTAGAAAACGGGATTATAAAAATACGATTGAAATTAAAGTATGGTAGTAGAATTATTATTACAGAGAAGCCTGGAAAATTAACATTTATTTGTTTTGTAGACAATTACCAAGACATTTTAAGTCAAGCCTGGTCTGATAACAAAAACTTGAATGAAAAGGAAAAAAGGTGGAAAACTTTAAAAGCTGCGGCAGAAATTATTCGAGAAGATATTCAATCTTGTGTGTTTGATAATACTATGTACCCGCCACCGGGTAGAATGTTTGAAGATATAAATAACGATATTCCCGAATCATTATCTTTTTTTTTGGGACAAATCATTCTTAAAAATAAGCGTCATAATTTGGATCATTTAAAGTTAGTTTGCACAAATATTAGTCATAGCATAATGACTGCTGTTCGGCCTAGATCCTTCAAGTCTAAATTACAGCTGGGTCTTTCAGTTAAACTCAGTAACCCATATCAATAATCTTCATACTATTAAATAATTATTGTTCCTGAAAATAACGTCATAAAGGTTCGTGGAATAGGCCTACCGGGGATACCACGTTAAAAAAAACGCGCCGAGTACACTACCTCACAGGTGGTGTGGAAATGTGTGCATATTATGTAGAACTTGATTCTTACAAGCGCAATATCTGGGAAATAGTGGGTCTTAGAGAAAAAATCATGGGAACCATTTTTATAGAGAATTTTAAGATCTACAACTTTGCTCCGAGGTACTTTTTCGATAAAACTTACCGTTTTCGAGAAAAATCTAAAAAACCTAAAATTTTGACCTTGGGCCCCGAATAAGTCCCTAAGCTCACATGGGACTGATGGGGACTTTTGACACTTTATTCCTTGTGGTAAACCTAAGGTCTCTACAAAGATTTGGCTCTGTCGGAATTTTCTTTATTTGATCACTATTTTTATGTCTAAAATGACCGGACTATAGGTATACTATAGGCCATAAAAGTAACGCTTATTTTTCAAAATTTTTTAATTGGTTTATATACCTTATGCATTCGGTTTTTGGGAAAATGTTTCGAAAAAATGTTGTTGGTATATATTTATTACGAACAAAGTTTATCTGAAGCATTTTTTCGGAAACCGAATGAACCAAGCACAAGTCGTATTTACTATGACTTGTTTAAGTTTGTGGTCATATCTACTAAAACAATATCGATACAAAAACAATAACTGCATTTCCTTAGGAGGAAATTCCCTAACATGAAGATAAGGCATCCATTCGAACCACAGAACTTCGTCAATCCGATGCTGTGTCCTTCCGAAATAGAATTTGGTTGCTAAGTGGATGCCTTAGAAATTTTATAGAATCATTTAAAAAAATAAAAAATTTCTACTAATTACGTCTCTGTATTTGAATGAGGAATTGTTTGTTTATACTTTTTTGAATAATAAATTATACAGAATCTTGTTTTTATCTTGTGTAAGTTAACTACTGTAATTGAAATATTTTTTTAATTTAACTAGAACTTGATCTAATAATTAATTCTAAGTATACTTGAATTTATAAAAAATTGTTGATTATAAAATTTTTCAAAGGCACAATGAGAGATTTTTCCAGTTATGCAAACAAAAAATACAGTCTCTATATCTTTTAGTACAGAGTACTTAATAATGAAATTTATGCTAACTTTAAAAAAGTTTTAACGTTGATCGGACCTTGTGGAATCGTTAGAGGGGTTAATCCTGAACTGTGAAAACCTCTTTGGGACATCCACCTCGCCCGGATTTTTTTTTACAGAAACCTCACATTTTTGTTTGAACAATTATTTCGTAGCGTCAATAGTTTAGCCAGAAATAGCAAAAATAAAATAAATGGGGTACCAAAAAATCAATCATTTTAATATTTTTTTTTTTGTGGTGCTCAATTCTTACGAATCAAAGATTCTTACGAATGTAAATAAAACACCTTACGCCTGCGGGAGGGAAAGCTGTTGTCCTAAAGTGGTTTTCGCAGTTCAGGATTAATCCCTCTAACGATCCCACAAGGACCGATCGACGTTAAAATTATTTTAAAGCTAAATCCTAATTTCCCTGAATTATTTATATATACGAGATATATATTAGATCTATTTTTTATTTAAATAATGAATAATAAAAAATTGTGTTTTTATCTTAGAAATTCCAAATAATATTTAATTTTATATTTTTAAAAATAAACAAAAAATATTACCTCTAATCTTTTACTGCAGGGCACAGCAAATATTTGAGGGATATTTTTTTTTAGCCTGAGAGGTTGTTAAGAGTAGTAAATCTTCGGAAATGTCGTCGAGTAATTTCGTAGGCATAAATAATTTGCACATTTTTTGTGAACATTTTTACCGTACTGCGAGTTCCAATCAAAGGTCTCTTTTGACACAGTATTTCCTGATCTTAAGGTGTGCCCAATCCATTTCCATTTACAGTTTTTAATTTTAAATTGTTTCGTGTCATCTGATATTTAAGATGAAACGTAGGGAGCAGTTAATAAAAATTATTTATGCCAACAAAATTGCTCTGACCGACCTTTTCAATTTACTCAGCAGATGAGTAGATATCAAGAAAACGAAAAAATTCACCCCTAAAAAACAACCCTTCCATAGTACCACTTAGTACATGTTTCTACTCTAAACAACCTTCCTGGTAAGATTTTAAAAAATGTGTCCCAAAATTTTTAAATTATTTTTAATTTATGGTGACCATTTCACCAAATGAAATGGTCTCCAAATGTTGACCACCTTGGTTTCACCACCTTGGTGAAATGGTGACCATTTCACCAAGTGACATGGCCACCAAATTAGGTCACCAACTTGGAAACTGGAAGGTTATGGGTTCGAGTCCCGACATCGACAGTTTGTAAATTGTTAAGAAAAAAAAGGGGCGGTTAATTGATTAAAACTGTCGGCGTATGAACAAGAACGAAGGAACCGGCTATGCTTGAGAAGGTTTTCTGTACCTTCCTTCACGAACTCCAGACGAATATCGGCATAGTTCCTATCATAGTCGGCTGCAGCCGCATATCCTAACAATTCCTAGTCTATACACAAAAATTCCTTCCACTCCACTCAATCCTCACATTCTTAGGCATCACAATGGACCGTATAGTTCTTTCTCGCCTCGTATAGTTTCTCTTGTCTCTCGAGGCATTAACAACTATGGGCCACAAAAGTTGCGTTATGTTTTTTCAGAATTATATAGTTAATTTGTGCTTTATTCATTCAATTTTTGGAAAAATGTTTCGTGTAAAAGTTCTAAGTATATTTATAATAAACAACTTTTACCCGAAGCATATTTTTTCGAAAATCGAACGTCTGAGGTTCAAATCAATTATACGTGTACCATTTAATATTTCAAAGAATAATTTAATCGTATATATACATTCCATTATTGTATCAAAATATTGTTTCATAATATTTTGATAAAGTTCTTCAAATCACGGTAATTATGAGAATTAATGAACTCATTGATGAATTACAAAATATTTTTTGATTTCGTAAAAGTTCAGCGAAATTAAAAATGACGCAATTCTGATTAATATTACTATTTTTTGTTTTAAACATAAATTAATTAATTTGTAAAATTTTTGTGAAATACTTAATTTATGCAATTTTTGTAAAATACTCAATTATCAATCATAACATTTATCACATGTTCTTAATTACTTTCTTATAATATTTAGGTTTTTGTATATTTACTGTTGGTATCAGGCGTTTTGATCCCCCGACAAAATATCCCCGACAGAATATCCCCGACAAAATATCCCCGGACAAAATATCCCCATGACAAAAAATCCCCGGACAAAATATCCCCATGACAAAAAATCCCCGACAAATTATCCCTTGAATTCGTGATTGTTTACTTATTTGAAATATGTTCAAATGATACACAGGGTAATGTGCATTCAACTAACATTTACAATTTCAAAGAAGGGAAATGTACATTGAATTCACAATGACCATGTCGTTTTGGTAAATGTGAGCATACAAAATACGAAATCGCAAAATACGAAATAGAGATATCGATATGGGTCGAGTTGGGTTGGGTCTGGTTGGGTTGGGTCGAGTTGGGTTGGGTCTGGTTGGGTTGGGCCGAGTTGGGTTGGGTCTGGTGGGGTTGGGTCGAGTTGGGTTATTCCTGGTTGGGTTGGGTCTGGTTGGGTTGGGTATATATTTTATCATCTAATTTCATCATGTTTTAGCTCTCTCTGTTGGAATTTTGCATATTTTTATCGTAATCGTGCCAAAATTTTAAATAACACCCAATAAGACACAGCGTTTGTATGAGAATGCACTGTCAATAATTCGTAATGCTCTGCCAAATTATAAGCCCGCTCGAATGATGACTGATTTTGAGGATGCATTTGTTATGGCTTTCAAGATTAAATATTCAGGAGTGTTATTATCTGGTTGTTATTTTCATTTCAACCAATGTATATGGCGACATATTCAAGCTTGTGGTTTGCAAAAATTATATGATACAGATATCATTTTCGCAATGAATCTGCGATTATTGTCAGCTTTAGCTTTCGTACCAACAGCGGATGTTATTAAATGTTATGAGCTAATTGTTGCAACTGATTTTTATGATGCTCACGCTGAAGAGCTTGATGATTTGTTGAAATATTTTGAGCTAACTTGGATTGGTAAACCTTGTCATAATAAAAAGAAAAGGGAGAAACCCCGGTTTGATTTATCGATGTGGAATTGTCATAATGCTGTGATGAATGATTTTCTTCGTACAAACAATCCCACTGAGGGTTGGCACAATCGTCTGAATCGTGGTGTTGGTGTTCATCATGCTACTGTCGGTGTCTTTTTAAAAGCTTTAAAAGATGAGCAAGTGAACACAGAGCTTTGTATGACTCAAATCAATACCGGTATTAACATTGTAAATCGACGCAAAGAATATCGTGACTATGATGAGCGTTTAAAACGCGTCGTTAGTTGTTATGATTCTTCCTCGATGTTAAGTTTTGTCAGAAATGTTGCCAAAGTTATTTCTTTTAATAAGTAAAACATTTAATTGATACAGTATTTTTGATTTTTTAATGCTGTTGACATCATTATTAATTAACATTGTAAATCGACGCAAAGAATATCGTTGACATCATTGTTAAATATCAATTTGCAATATTAGTTGCTTACCTTAACTATTCACTAAGAATAGTATTTATATATTAATTATTAATGATCTATTCATTTAACCTATCAGTTGTTTATTATTAATTATTTTTTCATTCGTTACTATTCATTACTATTCATTCGTTTGTGATATTGTGTTGTACTAATCATTAAGTGTTTTGACTAAATAAATTATTTCTTTTGTATTATGTTCATTGTTTTATTAAAACAAAAACTCCTGATATTTAGGTTTAATTGTCGGGGATTTTTTGTCATGGGGATATTTTGTCCGGGGATTTTTTGTCATGGGGATATTTTGTCGGGGATATTTTGTCCGGGGATATTTTGTCGGGGATATTTTGTCGGGGGATCAAAAATCATGGAACCTTACTGTTAGTACCGTCAAATTAAGGGGGTTTCAGGTAGGTTGCTCGGAACCGCAATTTTTTAAATTGATTCATCTTGACGCCCTGAATATGACCCTAAATTTGATAATAAAAACCCTATAATATAATATAATAGTTTTTCTTAATATCTTTTTTAAGGTATCAGGCGTTTTGATCCCCCGACAAAATATCCCCGACAGAATATCCCCGACAAAATATCCCCGGACAAAATATCCCCATGACAAAAAATCCCCGGACAAAATATCCCCATGACAAAAAATCCCCGACAAATTATCCCTTGAATTCGTGATTGTTTACTTATTTGAAATATGTTCAAATGATACACAGCACAAATTCATGATAAATCCGCAGAACCACAATTTTTATTAAAAAAATTATTTAAATAAATTTTATTTATTTATTTATTTGAAATATGTTCAAATGATACACACCACAAATTTATGATAAATAAATAATTGACTTTTATTTATCTATTTATTTTTTCAAACTGGCCGCTAATTCAGATTGTGTGACATCTGGTGGTTGAATATTGATTATAGATCTAATTATTTGGCTCTAGTAAATTAGCTATAGTAAAACTTAATACCTACAACTTTACTTCTTATAAAATTTTCGATTTTTTGAATATTAAGGGAGATATGTCAAATTTTGTGTTTCCCTCTCTCTCTAAACCCCCCTTTCCCCTGGTCCGATTTTACCCATTAACGAACTTGACCTTTTGAATACCAAAAGCGCTTCAAATACCAAATCTCATTCCGATAAAATGAAAACTGTGACCGCTAGAGTGATGACAGACACATATATATATATATATATATATATGTATATATATATATATATATATATATATGTCCATAGATATATATATATAAATTTTACAGATGGTGATTTTTGACATCTACAAGGTAGGATCGATGGACATTTGAAGAAATTTTTGCGAAATTTTGACTTCGGTACGGGACCAATAGCTCTATTTCCTTTCAGGAAATTCGCTAAAAATAACTCTATATATATATATATATATATATATATATATATATATATATATATATATATATATATATATATATATATATATATACATGTTACGGTAAAAGTCAGTTTCCATCACGAACTCCAGATTAATATCGGCATAGTTCCTATCATAGTTGGCTGCAGCCGCATATCCTACCAATTCCTAGTCTACTCACAAATTCCTTCCACTCCACCCTCACATCCTAAGGCATCACAATGGACCTTATGGTCGAAGTGTAGCCCGTCCAGGGCAGCCTTTACAATCTACCTCTACCTCTACGGTAAAAGTAGATATTGCGGCAAATGTACACATTTTCCGGTAAATATGCACATTGCCTCCTCGTTTGGGTAATGTGCATTCAACTAACATTTACAATTTCAAAGAAGGGAAATGTACATTGAATTCACAATGACCATGTCGTTTTGGTAAATGTGAGCATACAAAATACGAAATCGCCAAATACGAAATAGAGATATCGATATGGGTCGAGTTGGGTTGGGTCTGGTTGGATTGGGTCGAGTTGGGTTGGGTCTGGTTGGGTTGGGCCGAGTTGGGTTGGGTCTGGTTGGGTTGGGTATATATTTTATCATCTAATTTCATCATGTTTTAGCTCTCTCTGTTGGAATTTTGCATATTTTTATCGTAATCGTGCCAAAATTTTCCAACTTTTCTTAAAACATGAAGGTAATAGTATACATTTCCCAAACCGTGTTTTGACTCTGATATTTAGGTTTAATTGTCGGGGATTTTTTGTCATGGGGATATTTTGTCCGGGGATTTTTTGTCATGGGGATATTTTGTCGGGGATATTTTGTCCGGGGATATTTTGTCGGGGATATTTTGTCGGGGGATCAAAAATCATGGAACCCTTTTTTAAAACTAAAAATTTTAAAAATGACATAGAATATTATTCAATTCTATATAAAAAAAAAAAAACAAATGAAAACAAACATTAAAATCGGTTTATTAGAATTCGAGGATAAAAGTCCCATATTTCGAAAAACGCAAAAATTTTAAATTAAAATAAAAAATCTAAAAATTATGTCATTTTTCATTAACAATGTCAAAGTTTGCCTTTTATATGTTAAAAATAATGTGCCCAATTTTAGCCCTTAAAAAACGGTTCCATGATTTTTGATCCCCCGACAAAATATCCCCGACAAAATATCCCCGGACAAAATATCCCCGACAAAATATCCCCATGACAAAAAATCCCCGGACAAAATATCCCCATGACAAAAAATCCCCGACAATTAAACCTAAATATCAGGAGTTTTTGTTTTAATAAAACAATGAACATCAAAATAATACAAAAGAAATAATTTATTTAGTCAAAACACTTAATGATTAGTACAACACAATATCACAAACGAATGAATAGTAATGAATAGTAACGAATGAAAAAATAATTAATAATAAACAACTGATAGGTTAAATGAATAGATCATTAATAATTAATATATAAATACTATTCTTAGTGAATAGTTAAGGTAAGCAACTAATATTGCAAATTGATATTTAACAATGATGTCAACGATATTCTTTGCGTCGATTTACAATGTTAATTAATAATGATGTCAACAGCATTAAAAAATCAAAAATACTGTATCAATTAAATGTTTTACTTATTAAAAGAAATAACTTTGGCAACATTTCTGACAAAACTTAACATCGAGGAAGAATCATAACAACTAACGACGCGTTTTAAACGCTCATCATAGTCACGATATTCTTTGCGTCGATTTACAATGTTAATACCGGTATTGATTTGAGTCATACAAAGCTCTGTGTTCACTTGCTCATCTTTTAAAGCTTTTAAAAAGACACCGACAGTAGCATGATGAACACCAACACCACGATTCAGACGATTGTGCCAACCCTCAGTGGGATTGTTTGTACGAAGAAAATCATTCATCACAGCATTATGACAATTCCACATCGATAAATCAAACCGGGGTTTCTCCCTTTTCTTTTTATTATGACAAGGTTTACCAATCCAAGTTAGCTCAAAATATTTCAACAAATCATAATAATAATAATAAATAATACCTACTATTTATTCTCATCTGGAATAAACCAATCCAATCCAATCCAACCCAACCCACCCCAACCTCACCCAACCCACACCAACCTCACCCAACTCAATCCAACCCAACCCACGCCAACCTCATCCAACCTCACCCAACCCAACCCAACCCCCACAGGGGCTTCACCCCTGGACCTCTTCATCATCATCATGATCATCATCATCTTCATCATCATCATCATCATCATCATCATCATAATCATCATAAGAAGTAGTATAATATTATTATTTTTGTGGTGTGTATCATTTGAACATATTTCAAATAAATAAATAAATAAAATTTATTTAAATAATTTTTTTAATAAAAATTGTGGTTCTGCGGATTTATCATGAATTTGTGCTGTGTATCATTTGAACATATTTCAAATAAATAAATAAATGAAATTTATTTAAATAATTTTTTTAATAAAAATTGTGGTTCTGCGGATTTATCATGAATTTGTGCTGTGTATCATTTGAACATATTTCAAATAAGTAAACAATCACGAATTCAAGGGATAATTTGTCGGGGATTTTTTGTCATGGGGATATTTTGTCCGGGGATTTTTTGTCATGGGGATATTTTGTCCGGGGATATTTTGTCGGGGATATTCTGTCGGGGATATTTTGTCGGGGGATCAAAACGCCTGATACCTAAAAAACATTAGGTCCCCGACAATTAATAAAATACCATGAGCCATCTTGGAGATCTAATACAATATCTTTGATTTTGACCAATTGTAAATTATTTTTTATGGGGAAACTATTTGGGGGAGATAGATTAAAGCGTTTATTTTAATAAAATTAAACAAAAAAAACAAAAAAAATACAGACTAATTGAGAACCATCCTCCTTTTTGAAGTCGGGTTAAAAATATAGGAAATTACTTATTGTATTGATATTAAATTTTTATTAAATGAAATAAATGAGATTATAATCTTTTTTATAAATTTGAAAACAAAATAGTTGTACAAATGCATCCAATGGGACCATCCTATAGTCTTTTGAAGATAACTCAAAACGTTTTATTATAAGATAATCAAGTGAAGAACGAGGACAAATTTTCGTCCTCCAAATTCAATGGAATGGACTCCGAGTCTCCCATCCTCAATGTTCAACGGCTTCCAGAAAATTTCGATACCGTTTTCCAAAATTTTATAATTAAAAAAGTTGGGCGTCTTGTCAAAAGGACGCAACTTACAAAGTACCAGCTTGTTGCTCCTCATCCTGTAAAAACCCTTTGGTCTCCCGGACTATTCATCTTTTCCAAATATCTAAATAAGAGTTTATAGTCTTGTTAAACGTGTGTAGTGTTAGGATCATTTCATGACGACAAAAAGATCATAAGTTTTATGAAAAATTTGCATTTATTGGATCATTTATTTGGCATTTGGTGTTGTAAGATAAAATTTTGATGAATTTTCACAAAATTCATTGATAAAGTTTTCTAAACATATGCTGTATATATGTTCACATTTTTTACCTCTATGTATCTAATATAATATACAGACTGTGTTGGACAGCTTTTCCTATA
Organism: Nineta flava; assembly: GCA_963920215.1. Taxonomy (NCBI): domain Eukaryota; kingdom Metazoa; phylum Arthropoda; class Insecta; order Neuroptera; family Chrysopidae; genus Nineta; species Nineta flava. The sequence goes on from OY986044.1 coordinate 67,349,720, forward strand.
GTAAATCAATGTTAAATATTATTTATTACTAGCTGTCCGTCTGGTACTGTATGAAGTCAGTCAGTACACATATAAATAAAGTCAGTCAGTTATCTCACAGCTATACTCTATGCGTATGGTTGTTTGTTTGTCATTAAACAGTGGGGATTTTGTGATGCACATACTAAAATGTACTTTCGTCACATGTGTACTGACTGACTTCATACAGTACCAGATGGACAGCTAGTAGTAAATAATATTTAGCATTGATTAACTATAGGAAAAGCTGTCCAACACAGTCTGTATAGCTCTAAGTGAAGTTGACTGACTGACACACTCACTCATTCATGTATACAAATTCTAAGGCACTTCTAGACATGCTAGAAAGATGTGGTATTTTGCATTCGACGCGAAATTGCTTGAAACCGGCGGGAAAAACACCCCCCCCCCCAAAAAAAAACAATATATATTTATAATAAACTTACTGAGGAATTGGAACCAACCGTAATGAAACGTTTTTTTTAATTTTTAGCTACAATATAGAGGACGAGTGAGTGTTTGATTCTAGTTTTTTCTTTTTCTTTGACATGTGCAAACATAAAAAGCTTATGCTGTGATATAATTGAAAAATTGCATTGAAATGAATTTATACAAATAAAAAATTTCAATGGTTTATTTATTTTCTTTAGACGTTGTGCATATGAACTTTCAATATATTGCTGTTCAATCAATTTTAAACTAATTTTAGAAAATTTGTACACATGGATACAAAACTGGCGATCTTTTTTCAAAATTTCGAAGTTGATTTGTTCCAATTCCATTTATTTTTTGCACAAAAATTGTTATTAATTTTATGATGAACAAATTTCATTCGAGACATTTTTTTTGAAAAATGGATTGGGCACAAATTAGCTATGAAATTTTGTGACAAGTACGCCAGTTTTGTGTCCATGTGTGCAAGTCCATCGCCAAATAATGCATCAATTGAATGACAAGCATTCGGGGAAATTAAGCTGTGTAGAGGAGGGGGTAACCAGAGAGGATCACAATAAATCGGAATCATTTGTATTTTTCTTCAAAACATATATGACCTAATTTTATTGCCCTATTTCAAAGATACAAGGATATACTGAAACATCCATTAGAAAAGAGGAATGAGGGACAGTTCACATTTGAATATTTTTCAGTAAGGGGAAGATGCCAAAAAGAATTGAAGGAGTTTTTTTTTTGTTTATTACACATCACGTAGTTGTATTCTCTACTATCGACAAAGGCGTCAGTCTCCTATTTTTGAAGTGAAACTAAAATATACATTGAATAATTTTGCAAGAAAATAAGTTTTAATGTTGTTTTTTGGACAGAAGAGATCTTCCTCTAGAAAATCGGTCCAGTGCAACAAATAGTCCCAGACAAGATATCTGAAACAGATAGACACACACACCGAAGTGATTCCATAAGAGTTCTGTCTTGCCAATTTTGACCAGGATTAATAAAAATGATCCATTTTTATTAGCTTAAAAAATTTGGTATTAAACAAGAAATGTCAAAACTAATTGTAAAAAAACCCTGTATATATTGAGTTCATAATTATTACGTAAACTGTTTATTTAACCTCTAAACGCTCACAAATGTATAAAAATAAGAAATGTGTATACAGGGTGAGTCGAACCAAGTGGATAATAGCACACACCTCCACTTCCTTCCACAATTCTATCATTTTTCTACAACATCCAATAGACGACAATACATTATAACAAAACGAAGACCACCCAAAGACATGATTTAAGCCACAACCAAAACACTCAGATCATTGTGCGCACAAAAATAAAGCAGGCGGGTCAAACAACGCTGTCAAACCTATGTGCGCATAAATAATCAAATCCGGGGCCCGGGGAACAAATATACGAAAAACAAATAAACGGTATGGATTACCAGGGTAACATGTATTAAGACAAAAACAAAAATTCGTTATTTTTCTTGTATTATATCAAATTTAATTGTAATTTTAGGGTGACCAAATTTAGCCCCCATAATTTTTTTTTAAATTTTTATTTTGATATATCGTTAGTTTGTCTTTTGTTCTTGATTATTTGCTATAAACAATTGTTTGTCCTTAATTTTTTTATGTTGTAGAAAAATGATAGAATCGTGGAAGGAAGTGGAGGTGTGTGCTATTATCCACTTGGTTCGACTCAGCCTGTATATCAAGGTATTACAGATATATGTATGTATTCTTATTCGTATGCTTCTGATAATCTACAGGAATTATAGATATTTGAGTTGAAAAAATAGCAAAACTATTTAGGTCATGAAAAAAAGATTCAAATAAAAGTTTTTTTTTCATCATAAAGGTTAAAATAAAAGAGAAATTTTCGGGACTTAAAAATCTTTCTCGGTTTAAAAATAGTTATTTTTATTATGCATAGACCGATTGTACCCATTCACGAACTTTTAACACGCTATCTTTTATATATAATATTTACAAGATTCTACTTATTAAGTTTGGTCCCGATATTCGGTTGAAAATATTCTTACAAATTTATTCCATCATTTCATCTTTAACAACGCATGTGAAGGATCGTCTAGGTCCTAAGGCTAATTCAATAGACAAGGCGTAATAAAATATTTTTTGTTATAAAAAGTAAACACATAAAATTCAAAACAATAATATTTTTGTCTATTTCGAGACGAGTTTGATTTGATACAAACAATCAAAATTTTATTAACTTCCACGAAAATTTTAATCACCGAATTATGAAAAAGGTTCTAGTGCAACGATTTAAATCGTATATGTATATCTTTCATTATTACATAGTGTAGAGGGTTAATAATATTTTTTAATAGAATAGAGATATTAATAAAATTAATTGAGGGAAGAAAATCTGAGGGTCTAAACTCTATTATATCCTTATGGTTATTCCAGCTCTCTAGAATCTAGATACTGCACTTTTTATCACCAAATCATAAAAGATTATTTGATTACTATAATAAAATAATAAAATATCCTGACTAGTGCATATTTGTGTGATTATATCAAATATTTGCTATAAATAGTAAATGTAGAAGTGAACATTTACCATAGTGCCTTTTGGTGAAGTCAACAAACACTGTGTATTCAACAATGGGTCCTATAGTTGGTATGTACTATTTTATTACAACAATAAATTAATTTTTTTATGATTATGGGGTATATCGATAATTTGTAGTTAGTTATCCGTAGCAAATTTTACTTATGTTTTTGAGTTAACTAAACGTAGATTAGTATCAATTTATATTTTTTCAATCATTTTGGGTGAATAAAATCTGGAGAACGGCTTACACGATTTTGATAAAATTTTCATAACGGTTTTCGAGAAAAAAACTACGCAACTTGTTAGACACTGGTGTGTTGATCTTGTGTGAACCCGCCATAAGGTAGCTACTTACTGGATCATTTTGAGACCCAATATTTAAATTTTATGTAAAAAATAGATTTGGTGAACATTTCACATCTGCCCCTAGCAGAGATCAGTCGCTCAGATACTTACTCAAACCTGACATGAATCTGGCAACCGTTTCTCAAAAGATATCATAATTCTATAAGTTAACAATATGGTTGTACAGCCCTTAAACAAAAATGTTTCCTACGTATTTCCCGTGACCTACATTGAGTGGTCATTTTAGAAAATATCTATTGGTGGTTATCAATACCCAACGTATATTTCAAGATTTTATAATTGATTTGTGTATTATTTATTCGGGTTTCGAAAAAATGCTTTGGATAAAAGTATAATTATACTAATAACTTTTATTCGAAACTTTTTTGCGAAAACCGAAATAAGGCACAAATCAATTATAAAATACGCAAACCAAAACAACTCTGGATATGATCGATGAAGTATAAGATTATAGTACTCGGTTGAAATAGTTACATCATCGACCAAAATAAATAAAAATCACATTTGCGGCTTAATAAATGCGTTTAGTTTGCTAAGGATTGGTTTTAAGGATATTGTAAGGATGGATGTCCTTATTAACTCGGTTGTCCTTTTTCCATTCTTAAATAATTTGAATAACCATTTCTCATCATAATGGATGATTTCCGTTGAAAAAGAACGTAGTTTGGGGGCGGGGGCTAATTTCAAAAAAGATCCGTTATTAGATATGTAAAAGAGTATTTCAGTCTATTAGGCTCTTTTAGGTATAGTTTGTTCATAGAATAAAACAGTCATGTTTCTAAAGCTATTTTTCTTGGAATCTTTAAAAACAATATTCTACAAATTAAATCCTTATATCCATACATATTATAAAATAAAATCCTCCAGTCGTGTCTGCCTGTCTATACGTGGTAAACTCTAAAACTACCTAACGGATTTTCACCTATGGACGGAGTCACCTTCATGAGGAAGATTAAGGTGTGTAATTCATTGAAGTTTTGTGTAAATTAGCTGAAATATGACGATGATAGTTGAAGAAGTCGGAAAAAATCATGCCGGCTGGGAGCCTTTCTGGCGTACCGTTGCACTGTATCTAAGCACTATACCAGGCGCATCTTCTGGCGAAGCGGGGAGGATTGCTAGTGTTATATATTTTATATCTTAAAATATAAATATTTTTTTAAACTTCAAGAACCACTTGGCACATTTTACACTCATTTTGCTAGACGGTAATCAATAACCTTAATGAATAAAGGAACGTAGATTTAAAACATATAAATGTGTAATTTTTACTAATATTAGTATTACTTAAAATATAAAATGAAAAACTTTTTATTTGTAGCTTTTTTTCTAAGCATTCTTGCTTTGAGCAGTGCAACAGCATCACAAAATGAATTATTTACAACTGGAAAACAAGTAGTATTCCGATATGAATCACATGTTACGGTTCGAACAGATCAACCTGCATCATACGTTTCATTATATGGACTCCAAGCCAAAGTACATGTTCAAAAGAGTCAAGAAAACTTATTAATGGTCCGTTTAGACAATGTCGTATTTAATCTGGAAAATGGCCCAATGCGACTAAATGCCACTTCTGATCTTAACTTACCAATTCCAAAGGAAGCTGAGGCACTTACACTTCCATTTGCAATTAAATATGACAGTAACAAACTTGTAACGGCTGTGATTGTTGATTCAACTGACAAAGAATGGTCATACAATATCAAAAAGTCAATTGCATCAATCTTACAATTTAACAAAGAAGTGATTGCCACATTCGATCGAAAAGTAAGTCATGTCGAATACTCAAGGGAACAAACCATTTACGGTTTGTGCAACGTCACATACGATGTGTTACCACGTGAAGACCATGTTACCGTTGTTAAAACCGCCGATCCTCGCCAATGTGAAAATAATTACAATTTAAAAAGAAATAAGAACATTTTGGATGTTGACTCAAATCGTGTGTACAAACTAAAACAAATTGGCAACAAGGTTCGTTTAGAGATGATTGAAGCACGAGGGGATATTGTCATCGCACCATTCAGAGCCACCACTGAAATGCAATCACTTAAAGTTCATCAAAGATTTATGTTTGTTGAAGAAGTTGCCATCACAAATCCACTTGTAATTAAAAATGAAATGGTATTACGCTCATTAAGGTTCAAAGATCCACTTTCACAATGCCGTGATGCACCAGTACTTGCTCAGGTTGACATCACTGGTGGACGTGCCAAACACAATAATGATGTTTTAGCAGTAAAAGTCCGCGAATGGTTAGATCAATTCGTAAATTTAGAAAATCATCTAACATTAGGAAAACCCGATTTAAAAAGATTACAAATTTTACAAAATTTGTTTGCAGTATTAGAAAACTTTGATTTATCTTCATTGGAGTATACTTTCGCTTTATTACAAGAACATTCTCAAAATTCAGTTAAAAAATTACGTAACATTTATTTATTCGTTCAATTATTACCTCATGTTGGAACACGATCATCCGCTGTGTTCATCCGTAATTTAATTCGTAAACAAAAGGTTGATGAATCACTGGCTGTCAGAGTACTTCGCGATTTATCAGCTCATTTACGTTGTCCAAATGAAAAATTATTAATCGAACTTGAAGATTTACTTACACTTGGTGAAAATGGCAGCCGTGTTCATCGTGCTAGTGTACTTGCATTCGCTTCATTACTGAAGCGTACATACTTGGGAATTGATGAAAAATCAGTTGTCCTAGATAAATACATCAAATTGTTCATGCAAAAATTACAAAGCTCTCAAGATTATAACCTCCAAGTACTTTATGTACATGCGTTAGCCAACGTTGGAATTGAATCAGTAATTTATACTTTAGCACCAATCCTAACAGGTGAAATGAAAGTTGAACGTAATTTACATTCGTTAGCTTTATGGTCCGTAGCTCCATTACTTCAAAAGAATCCCAGTTTAATGATCAAATATGTATGGCCAATTCTTAGTGATCGCAAATTAGACATTAGTTTACGTACAGCTGCATACGATATTTATGTACGCACTGAAAAACCAACATTAAATCGATTCATGCAACTTCATTGGTTAATGCGTGACGAAACTAACGAACGATTCTACAATTTCCATTACAATACATTGGTCACAATCACCCAACTAGAATACGTTTATAATAATGAAAATCAAATTATTGAAATAGCTCGCGCCATTTTACGAATGAGTCGTCATCCAATTGTTCTTTACCAAAATGAGGGTATTTTCATAAATGATTACATTGATAAGAAATCTGGACTTGGTGGAAAAGTTGATAGTTTATATTCACTTGGAAATCATATTAATATTCGTTCAAGCCTAATGGCACGTGTTAATGGATATGACACAGAAATGTTATCCCTTCATATTATTATTGCTGGAGTTGAACTGGATGTATCAAAATCTGCAAAAGAGTCCGTATCGAAATATTTTGAGCTTATTATCAGACGCGAAGGTCGAATTGTAATGACTTACGTTGTGGGCGAACCAACTGCACGCACATTCATGGAAATTGCCAAAGATTTAGGACTAAACGTTGAAAAAAGTGAACAATATAAAATTCTTGATATTCCATATTTATACGAAAGATTTATGCCAACCGATTTTGGAGTACCAATTCGATTGTATGATTGTCTTTCACATATTCAGTCAATTTATTTCAAAATGAATGCTGATCTAAAGGGAAGTATGAAATTGGATTTCCAAATTAAGACAACGTCAATTTACAACACTGGATCCAAAGTTTATAATCCAATTAACGATTTATGGCATGGACTTGAAGAAAATAAACATATTAATTTCGCATTTGGATTTAGTGTTTCTGTATTAGAAAATGACGAAAACGTATATAAAATTAAAATTAATAAATTGAGTGGGGCTGTGAATGGATTACAAGTACACAATGATAATGTTGTTTACATCAAAGGGAATAATGCACAAGAATTACTTTTACAATTCCATAAAGATAGTTCAGTACGTAGATCAATTATACGAGGAAATGACTACATTAAAAATGTAAGTGGAATTTATTTAATGTCTTTTCTTATTATATATTGATAGGACCCTACAAGTGTAGTCCCAATAAATTACTATTTACTACAACTACCTTTATTTATTGTGATCTCGTCAAATCTATCTTTTCAAATTTATAACTTCGTTAACTTAATTTGAATTATTTTCAGACTGTAGTCTACGATACAAAATGCAATACACTTGGACAACATATTGAAGTAAAATTATTCGATTGTGATCGCGATTTATCACGTGGTAGTTTAATTTCACATTTTCCGGCAATCGAAATTGACAATGATCGTAACAATTTTGTCTCATTAGAATTTTTACGTTTATATTTATCATCACTATTCCAAAGTGGTCATGGAACTTGCGGCAGTGGCATTCGTTTTACACCATTGAAAACTCTTGACCACATAGAATTCGATGTAACAACGAAATTTAAAAAATCCAATATTACAGATGATTACCTACAGTCATTCAGTTCTGAACTTGATATTCAAGGTGCTACCAAGTCAATTAAAAACACGAATCTTGCTACTTACCATTCGAGACTGAATGTAGTCGTTTCTGAACATCAACGAAATGTTGCCATCAAATGGTGGATCGTTTATAATGATCAGGTGAACAAGGAACGTAAACTTGATATCGACTTACACTTTCTATTGAAGGAGGATCGTTTAGATTCAAAATTAATTGTTTCGCTTGGTGAAGTTGACAAATTAGGCGTAATTACTTTTGACGTAAAAGGAACTCGCAGCGAAGAACAAAAACTTATCTTAAAAGAACGTAAAATTACCTATGATGAGTGCCGACCAGATATGGTATCACGTAAGATCTTAGCTCCCGTTCCAGTCGAATGTGCGGTTGCACATTCAAACTTAAACCGATATGCGATTGATGTTACTGTCAATGACGCCGAAAACAAAATGGTCCAAATGCTTTTATCTCATTTCGATGCATTACGTCATCATTATTTGATGTATGCAGAAAAAAAGGTTAAAACTGAAACAAATGAGATTCCAATGCACTTAGATGTAGTTTATCCAGTGTTTAGAAAAGAATGGGATGTTACAGTTGATACACCCCGTTACACTGAAGTTTACACTGGAATTCCTCAATTCCGTTCGATCATTTGGGGTTTGGAAGACATTTCACTGGCTAACATTTTCTTCACTATTTCTAAATGGGATAGTATTGAAAGTTTAACCCCAATGGAAGAATGTGTTATTTCTAAAGATAATGTTTTAACATTGAATGGCACTCTTAAAAAATATGAATTGACAAGTGACTGGACTTCATACCTTGAAGGCAGTACACATGGAGGGTATTTTGAAGCTTATAATGTTTACGTTAAAAAAATCGATGGTAATCTACCACTTGTAAGTACGATATTTTATTATAATATGTTTAATTTTCCCATTTCAAACTCATTCTTATATTTCTTGAGAAACAAAGTTTGTGATTGAATAAAAGTCACTCAATTTGATAAAACTCAAAAACCTTAAAACCTGACTCTTTACTCATACTCAAGAGAACCAAAGCTTCCTGTGAGGATCTTACCCTGGTCACACAAGAGTTAGATGTATGCGTTTATCATGGGAATAATTAATATTCCAAATCAAATTAAAAACCATACGTAGACCAGTTAGAAAAGTAGAGTAGGTAGTAAATGATCATGTGAATTAATTGGATGAAATCTATCTGTATTAGATTCTAGATCATTTCAAGTAATCTGTCTATGTTGTTAATTCCAGGCAATCCGAGTAAAAATAGAAAGCGATAAGTTAATTGAAATCATGCCACAAGGATCCGAATTCGTTGTCAAAGTAAATCATAATAAAATAACACCAGTTATTGGAAAATACGTAGAAGAACCAGAATGGAGTTATTTAATGGTTGATTCACCAAAAATGATTATGTTTACAACAAGACTGTATGGTGTCCGTGTAATCTTTGATGGTAGAACAGTACGCACAATGGTACCTTCCTCCCAAATGGATCAATTCGACGGACAATGTGTGGAAGCTCAATTAAACCAGAAACAAATTGAAATTTCAAGTTCTGGGTTTGCCTCCTTATTTATTAAACGTTCTTACTAAATATTTTTAATTTTTGGAAATCCTTATATTTGGTGTTTGTTTTACAAATTTATTTAAAATAATTTTTTTTTGTAAATTTATTAATTATCATTTTAGTTAAATAAAAAAATATTTTGAATTGATGTAATTTTTTTACTTGCCTCAAATTAAACCTCGCTTCTATCGATTTATCAAAGCAAAAATCAAAACAGACCTGTTGCAAATTTCAGTAGAAAAATTCTACAAACATTATTGTTCCATTTTTCGTCCTGTTCCTCGAGTGACAACTTTGTACCGAAAAGGGAATTTGTTGATCTAATTATAGTTTTAATCTTGCATTTCTATGTATGTACATTTGGCCAATTAAGTTGTTTTTTTTTTTTTTTAAATTTTAAAATTAATTTGTGTCTTATTCATTTGGTTTTCGAAAAAAAAATTCGAATAAAAGTTGTTAACATATTTCTAATGAACAAATTTTTATCCGCATTTTTTCGAAAACCAAAAGCATTTTTTCGAAAACCGAATCAATTGTAAAATTTAAAAAAATGACATGAATTTGTGTGGTCCATAGTACATAATTTTAATTCATGCATTCATTTCAGTTCGTTTTATTTCATAACTAATAAAAAGTAAAACGATGTGAAATAAAATTATGTAGTTATTATACCCGGTATATAATATATACCAGGGTATATTAAGTTTGGTTCCGACTCTGTAACGGTTGAAAATATTAATCGTAGAAAACAATTTTTGTTATAGGTGTTCATAAAAAGACCTAATTAGTCCATTTGTTCATGTTCGTCCGTCCGTCCGTCCATCTGTGGACACGATAACTCAAAAGCAAAAAGAGATAACGAGCTGAAATACTGCATGTGTGTTCTAGAGCTTAAAAGTATGGTCAAGTTTTGAATGGGCAAAATCGGTCCATGTTTGGACAAAATGGACAAAACTGCCTATTTTTGAAAGCGTAAGAGATAGAACAAATTTAAGGACAAAAAATTCACCTTTTTTAAAAATATACAACTTTTGTTTGAAACTTTTTAAATAACTTTCAGGGCAATCGATTTTGAAGAGTGGAAGACAACTTACGATTAGAACCTACTAAATTTTGCACCAGAAATTTTACTCACTAATATTTGCAGTATAAGTATTATCTACATATATGTATAATGCTTCGTTAAGACTACGACATCAGTTGCGACACAAATTTCTTTACTGATCACACTTAAACAGATTTTTGGTGTCTGGACACTAGCCAGGCACAAATGTACGGAACTAGTGTCCGAGCTGTTCACACACATAAACCCTATTTTGTCAAAATGGAAACCCGACTTCAAAAATCAAATATTCTATAACAAAAAATGCACTAAAAAGTAAAAAAATAATTGCATATTCTTGTGCCAATTTTAGTTCACCTAAGCAAAATTTTTTTTATATATATATGTACAATTATATATGTACAATTATTGTTATTTTTGGAGTCGGTGTCAGCATAGCGAAATTCACATAACTTTTGGACACCGCTTCCAAAAATAACAATAATTGTATTTTTTTTACTTCTATTCATGCTAAAAGGTAGCGGTTTTTTGTAAGATTTATGTAACGCGAAGCGTAAAGTAACGCAAACCATAACAAAATGCGTCGCATTTTGTGCGAATCCTTTGGCTTTGTATATTTAAGCATTTCAAAAAGATGTGATATCCGATCAAAAACATAAATGTAAAAAAAAAGAATAACTTGCTAAGTTATAAAATTTTAAAAATATACTATTCAACCAAATTTTTTCTTACATTTAATCAATTTACCCCTCATTAATTTTCTTGGTAAATAGTAAACTGAGCTATATTTACTTTGTAAATAGCTTGGTCTTTTATCTCATATCATCACTTTTTAAGGAGCAACTATGACATGAAGTATCTCCCCGAAAACTCGGATATTTTTTACATTTATGTTTTTGACGTATTTATCTATTCTAAAGAAATTCACTAAGTTAGCGCAGCTTTCATATTTTTAATTTATAACAAGGTATTACAGATATATGTATGCATTCTTATTCACATGCTTCTGATAATCTGCAGGAGTTATAGATATTTGAGTTAAAAAGGTTGCAAAACTATTTAGTTTATGAAATCAAATAAAAGTATTTAATTTTTATTTGAATCTTTTTTTCACAAACTAAATAGTTTTGCAACCTTTTCAACTCAAATATCTATAACTCCTGCAGATTATCAGAAGCATGTGAATAAGAATACATACATATATCTGTAATACCTTGATATATACACATTTCTTATTTTTATACATTTGTGAGTGTTTAGAAATAAACAGTTTACGTAATAATTATGAACCCAATATATACAGGGTTTTTTAACAATTAGCTCAATTAATTGTGACATTTCTTGTTCAATACCAAATTTTTCCATTAATAAATTTTTTAAATTAATAACAATGAATCATTTTTATTGTTCCGGGCCAAAATTGGCAACACAGAACTCTTATAGATATCAGGTGTGAGTGTGTGTTTATCTCTTTCAGGCGTTTTTTTTCAAGGACTATTTCGGAACACTTATGGTGCAAGTTTAGCTTGTACTAGACCGATTTTCAGAGAGGAATACTTGCAAATAGAAGAAGATACTTGCAAAGTTATTCAAAATATAACGAGTTTCATTGCAAAAACTCGAGGCTGACTCGCTGACTCCCTTACTGAAAAATATTCAAATGTGAACTGTCCCCCATTCCTCTTTTCTAATGGATGTTTCAGTAAATCCTTCTATTTTCGAAATAGGGCGAAAAAATTAGGTCATATATGTTTTGTAGAAAATTACAAATGATTCCGATTTATTGTGATCCTCTCTGGTTACCCCCTCCTCTACACAGCTTAATTTCCCCGAATGCTTGTCATTCAATTGATGCATTATTTGGCGATGGACTTGCACATATGGACACAAAAATGGCGTACTTGTCACAAAATTTCATAGCTAATTTGTGCCCAATTCATTTGGTTTTCAAAAAAAATGTCTCGAATGAAATTTGTTCATCATAAAATTAATAACAATTTTTATGCAAAAAATAAATGGAATTGGAACAAATCAACTTTGAAATTTTGAAAAAAGATCGCCAGTTTTGTATCCATGTGTACAAATTTTCTAAAATTAGTTTAAAATTGATTGAACAGCAATATATTGAAAGTTCAAATGCACAACGTCTAAAGAAAATAAATAAACCATTGAAATTTGTTATTTGTATAAACTCATTTAAATGCAATTTTTCAATTATATCACAGCATAAGCTTTTTATGTTTGCACATGTCAAAGAAAAAGAAAAAACTAGAATCAAACACTCACTCGTCCTCTATATTGTAGCTAAAAATTAAAAAAAACGTTTCATTACGGTTGGTTCCAATTCCTCAGTAAGTCTGAATGACAATTTAAATCGTATTTGTGTTCTTTCAACTGTGTTTTAAATTAAACTAACAGATAAACGTCGTTAACCAATAGTTTACGTAGGCTGCGTTCCATTTGAACGCTCACACGCTTTCAGCGCTCATAAGCATTACAAACTGCGCTCACAAATACATTTAAAATGTCATAGTCGTCATCAATTGTAATACATCTCAATGTATTATCTATGGTAAGCGATTTTATCCATAAATGAAACGCCTTAAAATAGTAATTGTGAGCGTGAGCATTGAAAGCGTGTAAGCGTTCAAATGGAATACAACCTTTGTCTGACAAGTACCGCGTAAGCTGTTAAATGTTAGTTAAAACATGAAGAGGGCTTTGGTTGGGGGTAATTGACGCGATGAAATTTTTTTATTTGTTCTAGAGCAAAAAAATAAGGTCAAGTTTGTTAATGGGCAAACTGGACAAAACTGCCTATCTTAGAAACCGTAAGAGATATAACAAAAATTGAAGGACAAAAAATCTTCTTCTTTATAAAATAAACAACGTTTGTCTGACACCGACTCCAAAAATAACAATAATTGTACATTATATACCGTACGTTTAGTTTACATCTTCGCATAGTAGATCTCCCACGAGTATGAGATAGTACATATGTATACATTAAGCAATGTGTATGAGAAGGAGAAGGTGTAAGCAATGTTGTGTTGTGTTGTATGAGATAATCACCAACCACTCGAACAGTTATGAATATTATTTTGAAAAATATACTTGTTTATCAAACCTATAAGACCTCCTTCTCATACACATTGCTTAATGTATACATATGTACTCTCTCATACTCGTGGGAGATCTATTATATGAAAATGTAAACTAAACAGACGGTATAATATGTGTGTGGAATAATATGTATGTTGATTCTTTTAATTTTGGTCCCGACTTTGTAACGTAAGGTCCCGACTTTGGAAAAATTGATAGAAATTTAAAATAGGAATTCTAGGATTTACTTTAATGTATTTTATCATGTCATCTTTAACGATTCCAGAAATTTTGATGAAATAACGTGACTAGACGAATGAGCAGGCACGTCTAAGTACTCAGAGCCGGATTAAAGATTATTAGGTCTAAGGCGAATTCAATAGACAAGGCGTAATAAAATAGTTTTTGTTATAAAAAGTAACCATACAGAGTTTGATTTGATACAAACAAACAAAATTTTATTAATTTCCACGAAAATTTTAATCATCGAATTTAGAAAAAGGTCCTAGTGCAACGATTTTAATCGTATATGACGTATATCTTACATTATTACGTAGTGTAGAGGGAAAGTAAATTTTTTTAATAGAATAGAGATATTAATAAAATTAATTGAGGGAAGAAAATCCGAGGGGCTAAGAATATACCCTTATGGTTATTCCAGCTCTAGTCTAGATACTGCATCTTTTATCACTGTATATGATTAACAAATCATAAAAAAAGATTATTTGATTACTATAACAAAATAATAAAATATCCTGACTAGTGCATATTTGTATGATTATATCAAATATTTACTATAAATAGTAAATGTAAAAGTGAACATTTACTATAGTGCCTTTTGGTGAAGTCAACAAACACTGTGTATTCAACAATGGGTCCTATAGTTGGTATGTACTATTTTATTACAACAATAAATTGATTTTTTTATGATTATGGGGTATATCGATAATTTTTAATTAGTTATCCGTAGAAAATTTTACTTATGTATTTGAGTTAACTAAACGTAAATTAGTATCAATTTATATTTTTTCAATCATTTTAATTTTGGGTGAATAAAATCTGGAGAACGACTTAAACGATTTTGATAAAATTTGCATAACAAGGGTTTTCGGGAATAAGAAGTCGATCTAGCTAAGTTTTATATCTGGGAAAAATATTGTTTCACGATTTTACATGACGAAAGATACATTGTGAAACTTTTTTTAAAGTAGGCAACTTGTTAGACACTGGTGGGTTGATCTTGGGTGAACCCGCCATAAGGTAGCTATTTACTGGATCATTTTGAGATCCAATATTTAAATTTTATGTAAAAAATAGATTTGGTGAACATTTCACATCTGCTCTGAGTAGAGATCGATCGCTCAGGTACTTACTCAAACCTGACATGAATCTGGCAAACGTTTCTCAAAAAATATCATAATTATATAAGTTAACAATATGGTTGTACAGCCCTTAAACAAAAATGTTTCCTACGTATTTCCCGTGACCTACATTGATTGGTCATTTTAGAAAATATCTATTGGTGGTTATCAATACCCAACGTATATTTCAAGATTTTATAATTGATTTGTGCGTCTTCGAAATTTATTCGGTTTTCGAAAAAAGGCACAAATCAATTATAAAATACGCACATTCGAACAACTCAGGGTATGATCGATGGAGTGTACGATTGTAGTACTCGGTTGGAATAGTTACATCATCGACCAAAATAAAATAAAAATCACATTTGCGTATTAATAAACACGTTTAGTTTGCTAAGGATTGATTTAAAGGATATTATAGGGATGTATGTCCATTTTCCATCCTGAAAATAATTTTAGTTATCATTCTTAGATATGTAAACGAGTATTTCAGTCTATAAGGCTCTTATATGATTTTAGGTATTAAACTTAATTTTTAAAAACAATATTCTAATAATTAAATTTCAAAAAAAACTTCAAAAACTTTAAAAACTTCAAAAACCGCTTGGCATATTTTACACTCCTTTTTCTAGACGGTAAACAATAATGAATAAAGGAACGAAGATTTAAAACATATAAATGTGTAATTTTTACTAATACTTGTATTACTTAAAATATAAAATGAAAAACTTTTTATTTGTAGCTTTGTTTCTAAGCATTCTTGCTTTGAGCAGTGCAACAGCATCACAAAATGAATTATTTACAACTGGAAAACAAGTAGTATTCCGATATGAATCACATGTTACGGTTCGAACAGATCAACCTGCATCATACGTTTCATTATATGGACTCCAAGCCAAAGTACATGTTCAAAAGAGTCAAGAAAACTTATTAATGGTCCGTTTAGACAATGTCGTATTTAATCTGGAAAATGGCCCAATGCGACTAAATGCCACTTCTGATCTTAATTTACCAATTCCAAAGGAAGCTGAGGCACTTACACTTCCATTTGCAATAAAATATGACAGTAACAAACTTGTAACGGCTGTGATTGTTGATTCAACTGACAAAGAATGGTCATACAATATCAAAAAGTCAATTGCATCATTCTTACAATTTAACAAAGAAGTGTTTGCCACATTCGATCGAAAAGTAAGTCATGTCGAATACTCAAGGGAACAAACCATTTACGGTTTGTGCAACGTCACATACGATGTGTTACCACGTGAAGACCATGTTACCGTTGTTAAAACCGCCGATCCTCGCCAATGTGAAAATAATTACAATTTAAAAAGAAATAAGAACATTTTGGATGTTGACTCAAATCGTGTGTACAAACTAAAACAAATTGGTAACAAAGTTCGTGTAGAAATGATTGAAGCACGAGGGGATATTGTCGTCGCACCATTCAGGGCCACCACTGAAATGCAATCACTTAAAGTTCATCAAAGATTTATGTTTGTTGAAGAAGTTGCCATCACAAATCCACTTGTAATTAAAAATGAAATGGTATTACGCTCATTAAGGTTCAAAGATCCACTTTCACAATGCCGTGATGCACCAGTACTTGCTCAGGTTGACATCACTGGTGGACGTGCCAAACACAATAATGATGTTTTAGCAGTAAAAGTCCGCGAATGGTTAAATCAATTCGTAAATTTAGTACAAGAAAATCATCTAACATTAGCAAAACCCGATTCCAAAGAATTACAAATTTTACAAAATTTGTTTGCAGTTTTAGAAAACTTTAATTTAACTACATTGGAACATACTTTCGCTTTATTACAAGAACATTCACAAAATTCACCCACAGAATTACGTAACATTAATTTATTCGTTCAATTATTACCTCATGTTGGAACACGATCATCCGCTGTGTTCATCCGTAATTTAATTCGTAAACAAAAGGTTGATGAATCACTGGCTGTCAGAGTACTTCGCGATTTACCAGCTCATTTACGTTGTCCAAATGAAAAATTATTAATCGAACTTGAAGATTTACTTACACTTAGTGAAAATGGCAGCCGTGTTCATCGTGCTAGTGTACTTGCATTCGCTTCATTACTGAAGCGTACATACTTGGGAATTGATGAAAAATCAGTTGTCCTAAATAAATACATCAAATTATTCATGCAAAAATTACAAAGCTCTCAAGATTATAACCTCCAAGTACTTTATGTACATGCGTTAGCCAACGTTGGAATTGAATCAGTAATTTATACATTAGCACCAATCCTAACAGGTGAAATGAAAGTTGAACGTAATTTACATTCGTTAGCTTTATGGTCCGTAGCTCCATTACTTCAAAAGAATCCCAGTTTAATGATCAAATATGTATGGCCAATTCTTAGTGATCGCAAATTAGACATTAGTTTACGAACAGCTGCATACGATATTTATGTACGCACTCAAAAACCAACATTAAATCGATTCATGCAACTTCATTGGTTAATGCGTGACGAAACGAACGAACGATTCTACAATTTCCATTACAATACATTGGTCACAATCACCCAACTAGAATACGTTTATAATAATGAAAATCAAATTATTGAAATAGCTCGCGCCATTTTACGAATGAGTCGTCATCCAATTGTTCTTTACCAAAATGAGGGTATTTTCATAAATGATTACATTGATAAGAAATCTGGACTTGGTGGAAAAGTTGATAGTTTATATTCACTTGGAAATCACATTAATATTCGTTCGAGCCTAATGTCGAGTGCTGATGGTTATGACACAGAAATGTTATCCCTTCATATAGGTACTGCTGAAATTGAACTTGATGTATCTAAATATGACTCACCAATGCAGCCCGTATCGAAATATGTTGAACTTATTATCAGACGCGAAGGTCGAATTGTCATGACTTACGTTGAAGACAAACCAACTCTACGAACATTTTTAGATATTGCCAAAGATTTAGGACTTAACATTGAAAATAGTGAACAAAGCAAAATTGTTGATATTCCATATTTATACGAAAGAATTATGCCTGCCGATTTTGGAGTACCAATTCGATTGTATGATTGTCTTTCACACATTCAGTCAATTTATTTCAAAATGGATGCTGATCAAAAGGGAAGAATGAAATTTGATTTCCAAATTAAGGCAATGTCGATTTTGAACCGAGGATCCAAAGTTTATAATCCAATAAATGATTTATGGCATGGAATTGAAGAAAATAAATATACTAATTTCGCATTTGGATTCAGTGTTTCTATGTACGAAAATGACGAAAACGTATTAAAAATTAAAATTAATAAATTAAATGGGGTTGGGGCTGTGAATGGATTACAAGTACACAATGAAAATCTTGCTTTTATCAAAGGAGAAAAGGCACAAGAATTACTTTTACAATTCCATAAAGATAGTTCAGTACGTAGATCAATTATCCGAGGAGAAGACTACATTAAAAATGTAAGTGGAATTTATTATATTGCTTTTATTATTACATTGCTTACAAATGTAGTTCCAATAAGTTACCATTTACTACAATTACCTATATTTATTGTTATCACATTTGAAATATTGATTACTATTGAATTTTGCGATTAGTGTGCGCTAAATCCTGCGCTATCTTGTCAAATTTATAACTTCGTTAACTTAATTTGAATTATTTTCAGGCTGTAGTCTACGATACAAAATGCAATACACTTGGACAACATATTGAAGTAAAATTATTCGATTGTGATCGCGATTTATCACGTGGTAGTTTGATTACACATTTTCCAGCAATCGAAATTGACAATGATCGTAACAATTTTGTCTCATTAGAAGTTTTACGTTTATATTTATCATCAATATTCCATAGTGGTTATGGAACTTGCGGTTATGGCATTCGTTTTACACCATTGGAAAATCTTGACCATATAGAATTCGATATAACAACGAAATTCCAAATATCTAATGTTACAGATGATTACCTACAGTCATTCAGTTCTGAACTTGATATTCAAGGTGCTACCAAGTCAAATAAAAACACTAATCTTGCTACTTACCATTCGAGACTGAATGTAGTCGTTTCTGAACATCAACGAAATGTTGCCATCAAATGGTGGATAGTTCATAATGATCAGGTGAATAAAGAACGTAAACTTGATATCGACTTACACTTTCTATTGAAGGAGGATCGTTTAGATTCAAAATTAATTGTTTCGCTTGGTGAAGTTGACAAATTAGGCGTAATTACTTTTGACGTTAACGGAACTCGCAGCGAAGAACAAAAACTTATCTTAAAAGAACGTAAAATTACCTATGATGAGTGCCGACCAGATATGGTATCACGTATGATCTTAGCTTCCGTTCCAGTGAAATGTGCGGTTGCACATTCAAACTTAAATCGATATGCGATTGATGTTACTGTTAATGACGCCGAAAACAAAATGGTCCAAATGCTTTTATCTCATTTCGATGCATTACGTCATCATTATTTGATGTATGCAGAAAAAAAGGTTAAAACTGAAACAAATGTGATTCCAATGCACTTAGATGTAGTTTATCCAGTGTTTAGAAAAGAATGGGATGTTACAGTTGATACACCACGTTATACTGAAGTTTACACTGGAATTCCTCAATTCCGTTGGAGCATTTGGGGTTTGGAAGACAATTCATTAGCTAACATTTTCTTCAGTGTTATTAAAAAGTTCCATTTCTTTTGGAATATGGACCCGATTGAACGTTTAACCCCAATGGAAGAATGTGTTATTTCTAAAGAACATGTTTTAACATTGAATGGCACTGTTAAAAAATATGAATTGAAAAATTATTGGAACTCATACCTTGTAGGAAAAACACATGAAGGGACTGTTGAAGCTTATAATGTTCACGTTAAAAAGATCAATGGTAATCGACCACTTGTAAGTACGATGTTTTATTATAATATGTTTAATTTTCCCGTTTCAAACTCATTCTTATATTCCTTGAGAAACGTTAAAGTTTGTGATAGAATAAAAACATCACTCAACTTGATAAGACTCAAAAACCTTAAACCTGACTCTTTACTCATACTCAAGACAACCAAAGCTTCCTGTTTGGATCTTACCCCGGCCACACAAAAGTTTGATGTATCCGTTTATCATGGGAATAATAAATATTCCGAATCAAATTAAAAAGCATTCGTAAGGTGCATGAAAAATAAAAAGACATACGTAGTAAATTAGAACACCAGTTAATTCACCATGTCCTGTGAATTAATTTAGGAAAATTTTTCCGTATTGATTATTTGGTGGAATAATTGGATGAAAACTATATGTGCTAGATTATAGATCATTTCAAGTAATCTGTCTATGTTGTTAATTCTAGGCAATCCGAGTTCAAATAGAAAGCGATAAGTTAATTGAAATCATGCCACAAGGATCCGAATTCGTTGTCAAAGTAAATCATAATAAAATAACACCAGTTATTGGAAAATACGTAGAAGAACCAGAATGGAGTTATTTAATGGTTGATTCACCAAAAATGATTATGCTTCGAACAAGAGTGTATGGTGTCCATGTAATCTTTGATGGTAGAACAGTACGCACAATGGTACCTTCTTACCCAATAGATTATTTCGACGGACAATGTGTGGAAGATCAATTAATCCAGAAACAAATTGAAATGTCAAGTATTGAGTTTGCCTCCTAATTTATTAAACGATCTTACTAAATATTTTTAATTTTTGAAAATCCTCATATTTATTCTTTGTTTCACAATTTTATTTAAGAAAATTTTTTTTTGTAAATTTAATATTTATCATTTAAATTAAATAAAAAATATTTTGAATTGATTTAATTTTTTATATCCCAAAAATCAAACATCGCTTCTTTCGCTATATCAAAGCAAAATTTAAAGCTATACCAAAGCATTTTTTAAATTTTATGATTGATTTATGCTTTATTCATTCATTTTTCAAAAATAATTTTAAAATATAATCAATTTTTATTTTAAAATATTTTTATTTCGACAAATCGGCCTGGGGGTGGCGTGCTAAGTGCGTTTTCGGAAGAATAGCCGAATTATAAATTAAATATAAAATCTTAAATTAAATCTTAAATCTATCTTCAAATTAATAAATTGAAAAAAATATCAGAAGTAAACAATTTATTACTTCACCATATTTTGATGTAGACTTCACCATATTTCGTGAAGGAAACTGCAGAAAACCTTCTCAAGCATAACCGGTTACTTCGTTCTTATCCATATTAACCGCCCCATTTTTTTCTGAATAACTGACAAACTGCCGATGTGGGGATTCGAACCCATAACCTCCCAGTTTCCAAGTAGGCTTTCTGCGCAGACATAACTTCTTAGACCGCTCGGCCACTTAGACTGGTCAGAACACCGAATACCTTAGGTTAAACTAAGTCAGTCAAACAGTAAAAAAAACAACTTCTGAGCATCTAAGTTCAACTGTTGGATAACTGATGGATATATAGATATATCCTGGAGTCTAAAATGCACTTTGACCTCATGGTCATTGTGCTCCTCCTTATACTTTAGTCTGACGAGGTTCGCTTCTCCCATATTTTGGCAATAGCCAGGAGCTTTCTGATCAGGTCTTCCTAAAGGTTCATTTATTCGGGATGAGATGCACCGAATATCTTGTATATTATATGTATATTATATCTTTCGCAGTTAAAGATAATGTAGCTGGATGTTTCGTCCTACTCGCCACACAATCTGCACATAATGGACCCGTTATGGATTTCCATTATTCTACTTAACTCCTACGTATCGACTTTTTATAGTCTTCTTGTAGTCTGTTTGTAGTCTTATAATAAATATTAATTCGTAACCAAAGTGCATTACGAAGTAGGAAAGTATCGAAATCTGCTTCTTTGAAGGTATATTTCTGAAACAAAATGAGTTATCAAGTTCTAAGTTTAGAGTGTATAGTTGTACTGATAAAATTCTAAATTTAAATAGATATGACCTTAGCTGAACCTCGTCATAAGTTGAATATTATCATACTGCTAAATTTTAGAAAACAGTAGGAGGTATAACGAAATTCTTCATTAAAAAACGTTTGTGCGGGACATTTTTCGAAAACCAAAATGAATCTTTTCTTAGCGTTTTCCGTTAGCTGTATGTGATGGGGAGGTGGAATGAGGTTTAATAGTTAATAGCGCTTTTTAATCCAATAACACGCCCATTAATTTTGGACATGATTCGTTTTAGAAAAAAAAACTGTGTTATTTATAACAGCCATTTCTCCATAACCATTGTATTTATTTCACTCAAAAATTAATATAATTTCTAATCGTGTTCTTTTAATGGAAGTTTCTTCCCACTACTGCTCACTCAATTTTGGCCAAAACATTCCACACTTATTTAATCCTTCACAGAAATGGTTCAGAATCTTTAACATCGACTCTTACTCTAAAATAAGATACTAATGAACAGGGTGGGATTAAAGATTTTAAGGCCTAAGGCTAATTTATTATAAATTTTTATATATTTAACAATAAGTCGAATATTTGATTTAAAAAAAAATTTTTTTAGCAGCTTACAATGCAGGGAAAATCGTGATTAATTTTATTTTTTCACGAGTTTCAGACTCCTGGCCGAACGCACATGTTGGTAAAGTGTCGAGATTATACAGCTTAGCGGGCTAATCATATTTGTTTTTTATATTAATGACATATATTTTTCATCATTGAGAGCCGAAATTTGAAGGGCCATAGTCTTTTTAGTCTTATCGTTAATCCGGCTAACGAAGTGATACACATGTATACAATATTATGTGCTCTATTTTTCTAATTAGTTATGGATATTAGTTGTATTTTTGTATGATTCAATGATTTTTTTCGTAGAAATACAATCTTCTAAAATATAATAAACAATGTTGACTATCTTCTTTTATCGCCATAATGAAATAAAAATTCAAAAAATAAGTTTGACCCCACATCATAATAGTAAATAATAAATAAATAATAAGGTCATTATCAATCAGTTACAAAAATTAAAAAAAAAAAAAGAAGATTAATGCATTTTTTTAAATAATTATATCAAATATTTGCTATAAAAAGCAAATGTAAAAGTGAACATTTACCATAGTGCTTTTTGGTGAAGTGAACAAACACTGTGTATTCAACAATGGGTCCTATAGTTGGTATGTACTTTTTTATTTCAACAATAAATTTAATTTTTTTTAAGATTATGGGGTATATTGCTGGGCAGCTTGTAGTTATTCGTGAAAATTATACTTATGTTGTTAACTAAACGTAGAATAGCATCAATTTTTTAAATTTTTAAACTTTGGGTCAATTAAATCAGAAGAATAAATTACATTAAAACCTGGCATGAATCTCGGAACCGTTTCTCAAAAGTTGTTAAATGGCCATAAGTCAACAATATGGTTTTTATAGCCCTAGAAGAGAAATGCTTTCTCGTAATTTATCACTCACTTTTCATGAACATCATTTCTCAAAGGGCGTTTCTATGCTAAACGTTAACAGGGCACTAACGTTTTAATTTTGAATTATTTATTTTATTTTATCACAATTCTGTACACGCATTACTTTTATACCAGGTATATACATATATACATATATATACAGGTGAGTCGAACCAGGTGGATAATAGCACACACCTACACATCCTTCCACGATTCTCCCTTTCTTCAACAATATCCAATAGAAATCGATATACTGAAACAAAATGAAGACCACTCGTGTGTGAATTACAGACATGCAAAACATCAAAACAATCAAGCACACATTGTTGTTGAAGAAAGGGAGAATCGTGGAAGGAAGTGGAGGTGTGTGCTATTATCCACCTGGTTCGACTCACCCTATATATATATATATATATATTTATATATATATATATATATATATATTTATATATATATATATATAATATTTATATATATAATATATACAAAAAATTGCATCACTGACAAAAAATTTTTAGAGTAGGTGTACCTAAAATGAGTCAAATAGTCCTTTGCCACATATCCGTCCGTCCGTCCGTCAACACAAATTTTTAATAAATCAAAAACGAAAAAAGATAACGACTTAAAATTTTGTCTGTCTTACAGCTATGTGTGCCCTATTATTTTCTCTCTTCTGTGTCATATTTCTGCGAAACCATAAAAAATGTTCCTTTTTAAAACATAAACAACTTTTGTTTGAAACCTTTTTCATAAACAAAATGGTATTGCCCCAATTTCAGCTTATACATTTGTAATTACTCTTGATTATCTGTGCATGTGTGAAAAGTAAAATCACGCATTGATAATGTATAGTCTTTTACATGGGTTGAGTAGTGCTTTTTTAATTCGTCTCACTAAGAAACAAAGGGAACTAAAATTAAATAATATGTCTGTCCATATATTAGAATGTGAAATTAATGACTTTTTCTTTGTAGCTTTGTTTCTAAGCATTTTTGCTTTGAGCAGTGCAACAGCATCACAGCATACATTTTTTACAAATGGAAAAGAAGTAGTATTCCGATATGAATCACATGTTAACGTACGAACAGATCAACCTGCATCATACGTTTCATCATATACACTCCAAGCCAACGTAACTGTTCAACCGACTCAAGCAGACACATTAATGGTCCGATTGGACAATGTTGTCTTTAATCTCAAAAATGGTCCAATACGAGTAAATGCCCCAAATGATGTTTATATAAACATTCCAACAGAAGCTGAGGCACTTACACTTCCATTTGCAATTAAATATGACAGTAACAAACTTGTAACGGCTGTGATTGTTGATTCAACTGACAAAGAATGGTCATACAATATCAAAAAGTCAATTGCTTCAATCTTTCAATTTAACAGTGAAGTGATTGCTACATTCGATCGAAAAGTAAGTCATGTCGAATACTCAAGGGAACAAACCATTTACGGTTTGTGCAACGTTACTTACGATGTGTTACCACGTGAAGACCATGTTACCGTTGTTAAAACCGCCGATCCTCGCCAATGTGAAAATAATTACAATTTAAAAAGAAATGTGGACTTAGATGTTGACTCAAATCGTGTGTACAAACTAAAACAAAATGAAAACACTATTCGTATAGAAACGATTGAAGCACGAGGGGATATTGTCGTCGCACCTTTCAGAGCCACCACTGAAATGAAATCACTTAAAGTTCATCAAAAATTTATGTTTGTTGAAGAAGTTGCCATCACAAATCCACTTGTAATTAAAAATGAAATGGTATTACGCTCATTAAGGTTCGAGGATCCACTTTCAAAATGCCGTGATGGACCAGTATTTGCTCAGGTTGACATCACTGGTGGACGTGCCAAACACAATAATGATGTTTTAGCACCAAAAGTCCGCGAATGGTTAGATCAGTTCGTAAATTTAGTACATGAAAATCATCTTACATTAGCAAAACCCGATTCCAAAGGATTACAAATTTTACAAAATTTGTTTGCAGTATTAGAAAACTTTGATTTAACTACATTGGAGCATACTTTTGCTTTATTACAAGAACATTCACAAAATTCACCCACAGAATTACGTAACATTAATTTATTCGTTCAATTATTACCTCATGTTGGAACACGATCATCCGCTGTGTTAATCCGTAACTTAATTCGTAAACAAAAGGTTGATGAATCAGTGGCTGTAAGAGTTCTTCGCGATTTACCATCTCATGTACGTTGTCCAAATGAAAAATTATTAATCGAACTTGAAGATTTACTTACACTTAGTGAAAATGGCAGCCGTGTCCATCGTGCTAGTGTACTTGCATTCGCTTCATTACTGAAGCGTACATACTTGGGAATTGATGAAAAATCAGTTGTCCTAGATAAATACATCAAATTATTCATGCAAAAATTGCAAAGCTCCCAAGATTATAAGTTCCAAGTACTCTATGTACATGCTTTAGCCAACGTTGGAATTGAATCAGTAATTTATACTTTAGCACCAATCCTAACAGGTGAAATGAAAGTTGAACGAAATTTACATTCGTTAGCTTTATGGTCCGTAGCTCCATTACTCCAAAAGAATCCCAGTTTAATGATCAAATATGTATGGCCAATTCTTAGTGATCGCAAATTAGACATTAGTTTACGAACAGCTGCATACGATATTTATGTACGCACTGAAAAACCAACATTAAATCGATTCATGCAACTTTATTGGTTAATGCGTTTTGAAAATAATGAACGTTTCTACAATTTCCATTACAATACATTGGTCACATTCACCCAACTAGAATACGTTTCGAATAATGAAAATCAAATTATTGAAATAGCTCGTGCCATTTTACGAATGAGTCGTCATCCAATTGTTCTTTACGAAAATGAAGGTATTTTCATAAATGATTACATTGATAAGAAATCTGGCCTTGGTGGAAAAGTTGACAGTTTCATTTCACTTGGAGATCACATAAATGTTCGTTCAAAAATAATGTCACGTGCTTATGGTTTTGACAATGAAATCTTATCCCTTCATGTTGGTATTGCTGAACCCAACTATAAAGCAAATATAAAAATTAAAGAATCAATATCGAAATATATTGAGCTTATTATCAGACGCGAAGGTCGAATTGTCATGACTTACGTTGATGACCAACCAATTGCACGAACATTCATGGATATTTTTAAAGATTTAGGACTTAATATTGAAATGAATGAAGATAACAAAATTCTTGAAATTCCATTTTTATACGAAAAAATTATACCAACCGATTTTGGAGTACCAGTTCGAATGTACGAAATGCTTCCAAATATCGAGTCCATTAATATCAAAATAGATGCTGACCAAAAGGAAAATATGAAATTTGATTTCCAAATTCAATCAATGACTTTGTACAATACAGGATTCAAAGTTTATAATCCAATCAACGACTTATGGCATGGACTTGAAGAAAATAAACATATGAATTTCGCATTTGGATTCAGTACATTAATTTCACAAAGTGACGAAACTGTATTTAAAATTAAAATTGATAAATTGAGTACTGGAGCTGTCAATGGATTACAATTACACTATGAAAATGTTGCTTTTATAAAAGGACAAAACGCACAAGAATCACTTTTACAATTCCATAAAGATAGTTCAGCACGTAGATCAGTTATCCGAGGGGAAGATTATGTTACAAATGTAAGTGTAATTTATTATGCCTTTTTATTAAATACTCATCGAGATAAGCAACCATTTTTTTTTTTAAATTTATATGTTATTATAGAAAATATAAATTCTAACGACGCACTGATGATTATAAAACTTGATGTCTAACCTCAGTAAGGTACTTCCAAATTTTGTACTAGCATTCAAAAATTATTACAAATATTGGTTTATATCCATCTGAAGAAAAAAAATTTAACGGCAATTTGAATGGAGTAATCTCTCAATATATATATAAACCATATTTTGACAAAATGGAAACTCGACTTCAAAAATCAAATATTCTATAATAAAAAATGCACTAAAAAGTAAAAAAATAATTGCATATTCTTGTGCCAATTTTAGTTCACCTAAGCAAAAATTTTTAAATATATATGTACAATTATTCTTATTTTCGGAAGCGGTGTCAGCATAGAGAAATTCACATAACTTTTGGACACCGCCTCCAAAAATAACAATAATTGTACATATATATTTAAAAAATTTTGCTTAGGTGAACTAAAATTGGCACAAGAATATGCAATTATTTTTTTACTTTTTAGTGCATTTTTTGTTATAGAATATTTGATTTTTGAAGTCGGGTTTCCATTTTGTCAAAATATGGTTTATTTCTCGCTTTTTAGTGACTTTGAAGACAGACGAATTGAGAACCATCCTCCTTTTTGAAGTCGGGTTAAAAAGAGAAATATGTTATGTATGCGTGTGTTGTGTGTGTGTTTATCAGAAACTATAGGATATAGCGGCATAATGATGAGAGAAGATGTTAGGTAAATCTTCCGTACGGCTTAAGAAAAACTATCAAAACTTCAAACTCTAAACCGTTCCAAAGTACTAGCCTTTTTTCATACAAAATACCATCATTAAGAAAATTTTTTAAATCAATTTTTGTCAATAAATTTAAAATATAAAAAATTTGACCAATTGAAACGACAAAATTTAGAAAAAAAAATTATTTGACATATTTTCCACTCTTTATAAGAATTTTTTGAATGGATGAAAATTTCGTTACGTGGAAATATTCAAAGATATAATGACGCCATTTATCCCTGTAAGATAAACAAGTTTTGTTTGAATTAGTTTTTCGAAAATTGAATGTTCAGGAACGTTTTGTGTTTAAAAATTGAAAATTTTAACTGAAAGATAAGTTCAGTTAGATTCATTACGAAGAGGTAGAGAGAGGTAGATTGTAAAGGCTGCCCTGGACGGGCTACACTTCGCCCGTAAGGTCCATTGTGATGCCTAAGGATGTGAGGATGTGAGTGGAGAGGAAGGAATTTGTGAGTAGACTAGGAATTGGTAGGATATGCGACTGCAGCCGACTATGATAGGAACTATGCCGATATTCATCTGGAGTTCGTGAAGGAAACTGCAGAAAACCCTCTCAAGCATAGCCGGTTAATTCGTTCTTGTCAATACGCCGACAGTTTAGTCAATCAACCGCCCCTTTTTTTTATAATTGACAAACTGCCGATGTCGGGATTCGAACCCATAACCTCCCAGTTTCCAAGTACTGCATACTGCGCAGACCGGACGCCTTAGACCGCTCGGCTACTTGGCTGGTATTCATTACGAATATAAACTATGGAAATACATTCCAGTTACAAATACATTAAAAAATACATTTTACTATTTTCAGACTACACTCTACGATACAAAATGCACTACACTTGGACAACATATTCAAATAAAAGTATTCGACTGCGATCGTGATGTATCACGTGGTAGTTTGATTACACGTTTTGAGGAAACCGAGATTGACGATAATCGTGACAACATTCTCTCATTAGGAATTTTACGTTTATATTTATCATCAATATTCCAAAGTGGTTATGGAACTTGCGGTTATGGCATTCGTTTTACACCATTGGAAACTCTTGACCATATCGAATTCGATGTATCAATGAGTATACAAAAAGAATTTGATGAACCAAATGGTTACTTACGACCATTCGGTTTTGAACTTGATGTTCAAGGTGCTACCAAGTCAATTCAAAACACTAATCTTGCTACTTACCATTCGAGACTGAATGTAACTATTTCTGAACAACAACGAAATGTTGCCATCAAATGGTGGATCGTTCATAATGATCAGGTGAACAAGGAACGTAAACTTGATATTGATTTCCACTATCTACTGAAAGAGAATCTTTTTGATTCAAAATTAATTTTGTCGCTTGGTGAAGTTGACAAATTAGGCGTAATTACTTTTGACGTTAAAGGAACGCACAGCGAAGAACAAAAACGTATCTTAAAAGAACGTAAAATTACTTATAAAGAGTGTCGACCAGAGTTTGTATCAGGTACGTTCTTAGCTCCTGTTTCAGTCGAATGTGCGGTTGCACATTCAAACTTAAATCGATATGCGATTGACATTACTGTCAATGACGCCGAAAACAGAATGGTCCGAATGCTTTTATCTCATTTCGATGCATTACGTCATCAATATTTAATGTATGCAGAAAAGAAGATTAAAACTGAAACAAATGTGATTCCAATGCACTTAGATGTAGTTTATCCAGTGTTTAGAAAAGAATGGGATGTTACAGTTGATACACCACGTTATACTGAAGTTTACACTGGAATTCCTCGAAATCATGGAAGCTATTTGGGTTTGGAAGACATTTCATTGGCTAACATTTTCTTCGCTCTTTCTAGATGGGATAGTATTGAACGTGTAACTTCAATGGAACAATGTGTTATTTCTAAAGAACATGTTTTATCTTTGAATGGCAACATTCAAAAATCTGAATTGACAAATGACTGGACTTCATATTTCAATGGCAGTATAGGTGGAGGTGAAACTTATGTTTACGTTAAAAACGTGAATGGCAATCGACCACTTGTGAGTACCCAGTTTAATTACTTTCAGTTCTTATTCATTGTTTTAAGCGTTGTTTATCTCTATATTTAACAAATAATAAAAAAACACGTAATCTTTGCAAACTTCCACCAAAATTGTTGGAATCTTGTAAATATTAAAAAATCTTTTTTATTATTTGTTGAATAATTTGTCCAAATTACCCATTTCAAAGTTATTCTTGTATATTCCTTGAGAAAAAAAGTTAGTGTTAAGATATCTTGTTTTAAATTCCAGATCTTTTAAATAAATCTCTCCGTATTATTTAATTTCAGGCAATCCAAGTAAAAGTAGGAACCAATATCTTTGAAATCATGCCACAAGGCCAAGAATTTGTTACGAAAATAGATAATAATATAGTCACACCCGTTATTGGAAAATACACAGAAGAACAATCGTGGACTTACTTAATGGTTGAATCACCAAAAATGGTCATGTTTTCAACTAGATTGTTCGGTCTTCATGTAATCTACGATGGCAAAACGGTACGAACGATGATGCCTCCATCCCAAGTACAAAATTTCCATGGACCTTGTATAGAAGCTCAAACAAAGCAAAAGCAGATAGAAATTTCAAGTACTGGCTTTTCGTCCTTATTTTTATTCGCTTAAATATGACTTATAATTATTATTATTAAAAATCTTAATACTACTAATTTTTTTAATGTTTCCTTTTTTTTTTGTATTACAACTTTATTAAAAATTTTTTTTTTTTTATAAATTATTATCTAGTTTAATAAACAAATTTTGTGAAATGTTTTCATTATTAGGCTTTTTTTAGTTCAGTTACTCTATCCGGAAAACTATTGTATTTATCTATAAATCTTGGAATACAAATTTTGAGTAGTTCTAACTAAGCTTCAGTTTTGTACAAGTGTGTAAGTTTGCACAGTATACCATGATACTCTACTATTCTACAGGCAGAGGTCCCCACCAAAGAAAGACTGATCTAATGACAAATGTCTGTGGTTCTCGTATCCAATCCTCCTCCGATTTTAAAGCAGAACAAAGTAAATCACATCATAGTACACTAAATATAGACAGCGATAGATACACTATACATTATTTGCAGATTGGGTGTATTTTAAAATACAATTAGTATGTGACTACTGACTAGCATAGCACTATAGCAGTGTTGCCAGAAGGTTACATTTCTTACATTTTACGTAAATTTTCATCTACCCATGTAACTTGTATGTAAGAAAAAATTTTAGATACTTTTGTGTAAATTTTTGAAAAATTACTTTTTCTCGTTATAATAAGTTTGCCATAATTTCGGTATTCACAAATATTTGATTAAAAACTCACGCTTTTATAAAATTTTATATAAAATAAATAAATGAAAATGGATTGAAAAATAAATGTGTGGGTACTTATTATTATTTTTATTTTAATTATTTCATTTTTATTAAATACTAGCTGTTTCCCGCTTATATATATATATATATATATATATATATATATATATATATATATATATATATATATATATATATATATATTCATTTATTTATTTATTTATTTAAAATACGATACGATTAACGGTTTTCAAGGTGCTTCATAGTGCTACCATAGTGCTACCAAGGTGCGACCCATAGTGCTAAAATTCCAAACTGTACCCCTTAAAAAATCGCTAAATAAGAAAATTTTATGTCCCCGATTTGGATAAAAAAACTTGGTTTTAAGGTAATTTAGACCTAGCGAAAACGATGGCGTTGGTTAAAATATGATACGATTAACGGTTTTCAAAGTATCAGACCGTTAGTGCTAAAATTCCAAACTGTATGAATTGAGAAGGCAAAATTTTGAAATGTGTTGGTCGGACGCTAAAATGAACCTAATTTTCGTACTGTTTGGATCGAAATTAGCCTAGAAAATGATTATTATTAAAATCGAGAACAAAAATTTTTTTCACTTTTTTCACATTTTTTCCAAGGGGTACCCCTTAAAAAAATCGCTAAAATTAGAGGAAAATTTTATGTCTCCGATTTTGATAAAAACTTGGTTTTAAGCTAATTTGGACCTAGCGAAAACGATGGCGTTGGTTAAAATATGATACGATTAACGGTTTTCAAAGTATCAGACCGTTAGTGCTAAAATTCCAAACTGTATGAATTGAGAAGGCAAAATTTTGAAATGTGTTGGTCGGACGCTAAAATGAACCTAATTTTCGTACTGTTTGGATCGAAATTAGCCTAGAAAATGATTATTATTAAAATCGAGAACAAAAATTTTTTTCACTTTTTTCACATTTTTTCCAAGGGGTACCCCTTAAAAAAATCGCTAAAATTAGAGGAAAATTTTATGTCTCCGATTTTGATAAAAACTTGGTTTTAAGCTAATTTGGACCTAGCGAAAACGATGGCGTTGGTTAAAATATGATACGAATAACGGTTTTCAAGGTATCAGACCAATAGTGCTAATATTCCAAACTGTATGGATTGAGAACGCAAAATTTTGAAATGTGTTGGTCGGACGTCAAAATGAACCTGATTTTCGTACTGTTTGGATAGAAATTAGCCTAGAAAATGATTATTATTAAAATCGAGAACAAAAATTTTCTTCACTTTTTTCACATTTTTTCCAAGGGGTATCACTTAAAAAAATCGCTAAAATTGGAAGAAAATTTTATGTCCCCGATTTGGATAAAAAACTTGGTTTTAAGGTAATTTAGACCTAGCGAAAACGATGGCGTTGGTTAAAATATGATAACTTAAAATAATTTGGTTAAAATATGAAAACCTTTGACTGAAGAAAGCATTAAAACTCGTTCTGTGATTTAAAGACCATTAAAATTTTGCCCAAAGTGTTCATTTTTTATTAATTCGCATCATTTAGTTTTATCAAAACCAGTGACCTTTAGGAGATAGAACAGTGATTCTTTTAACCACTGTACCGTGGCACTTGTGTGTGCCGCCAAATTTTAGAAATGTATATAGTAAATTATTAACCAACATAAAAACGAAAACAGATCGAAACTGTTAAATGTAGTAGACGATATGCGAGTAGCATTGTCATTTTTACGACCAAATATAAATGAAATTATCAAAAAACATCAAACTCAAATTTCTCATTAAAATTATTCTTATTATTAACTTGTAATGAATCCCTTAATAAACGTACTGTTGTTTTTGTAGTACATATTATTTTATGAGTATTCAAAATTATTCTCATAAACTATTTTACACAGTGTATTTATTATAGGTAAACAACTTTTAAGCTTTTCTTTTTCTTTGTGTGCCGTCAAATTTTGAAATCGTTAAAAGTGTGCCGCGACAAAAAAAAAGATTGAGAATCACTGAGATAGAAGAATACGAAACAATATGATAATGTTTTCCTTACTGATTAAAAACCGAACAGGAAAATAAAATTTGGATAAATCAACATGCCATGAAATTATTTTGTTTATTTATTACTCTTACATATGTGAACAATGTATATAAAATAACAAATAATTAAATATTAAACTTAAGTACCGACTAGACTGCTTAGATTAAGAATCATAATTATATTTTTAATCCTCGAATATATTTACCTTTGAGATGATTTGCACTTATACTAGTAGGGTAACCATTTATATAAAACACCTACATTACTTCTTTTCTTTGTTGGAAAAATGCTATGTAAGACGAAATCAAATCATCCATTTTATATCCCAAAGTAGTTTCACATAAGAATTTCGTACCACGCATGAAATTACCAATTGTCATATGGAAAAATGTATTTCCTGATGACCAATTGGATAGTAACGAATAAGGATATGTTATTAAAATGTCCTAAAAAAAACATTTAATTCATTTATTTTGCTACAATTAATCATTATTGAAAGTAATAATCTAAAAATGAATGACCAAAAAGTCAAAATAACTTCGAATATTATTTTTTACCTTAGATGTCGGATGTATAAGGCTGACACCACTTTTATTGATACCAATAATGATAAGCTCTGGATAATTCGTATCCGTTGTTTGTTTTACTTCAAAAAATGCACTTCCGAATGTTGGCCATTGTGAAATATATTTTAAAAATTCTTCTTTTGCATCCTCATGTAATATATTATTATATTGACCATTATTTTTGTACGAATCACTTATTGTTTTCTTCCAATCCGACGAACTCTGCATTTTAATCATATCCATGGGTACAAGGTCCCTAATCATTTGTGGGATTTGTGAAAGGTAGCTTGAATCATTGCCAAATTGACATCTATATAGTAAAGCACCTAATAAAATAGCTTCTTTCTTCGTACATTTGTGGTAGCCACGAATATATTTTGGCATCTCTTGAGAAAAATGGAAAATCATATCAGCATTTCTATCGCGTCCAGGATACGTGTTTACCCATAATTTTCGCAAGAAAAATATTTGATATTGCCATTGCACTAGATTTGAAAAATGTTAAAATGAATTAAATTATTCTCTGTTTTAAATAAAGTAACTATTACAACCGAGTACTACAATCTTTCACTTCATCGGTCATACCCCGAGTTGGTCGGGTTTAGCGTGTTTTTGGGCCCCGCACTAAAAGGCGTTTTATATATTTCCCTATATAAAAACGCTCTTTGTGACTACAGATAAGCTATTCTGCATTACGTCTACACGTGGGTAGCAGTTTTGTAAAACGTATCGCAATGACAATCCAGCTGAACGTTGTTTTACATAACGGAGTTGTTATGTAAAACAACTAGCGGTTTTGTAAAACATCGGATTCGACGATCCATCTGCGACATATATAATACGTTATAGATTTGTGGTAATAATACTTTAAAACTCAATAAAAATATTCATCCATAAGTTAAATACTTACCACCACGATCAGGCATAGATTCTCGCATCCATTCAGTTAATTGATGTATGTAATCAAAAAAGAAGGCACTTTCTGGCACTGAAAATACTTTATCAGCTATTTTAACCATTAAACTAAATCCTTCTGAATATTTCAAGCCAAGACGATTCGAAATATTTGTACATAATTCACTAGCCTTAAGCGATGAATCAACTTCAAACGCCTCATCTGTATCATCTGGAAAGTAAACTTTATGAAATATTTGTTTACTATCGTTTTGTATCGCTTCCACTTCCACAATGTACGGTGGATATTTTCTCTGTCCACTGCGCAAAGTTTTCTTTAATCGTATCAAACATTGTGACGCATATCGATGAGGTCTTGTACTTAAAAATTCATTTAATTCTTTCATCAACGCTTGACTGCATGCAAACAAACCGGTAGCAAGCCACATTAATTGCCAACCACGTTCTTCACTGATAACAATTTTGTTGTTTGTTAATTGTTTCATAATTTGACAGTAAATTTCATCCCGTAAGATATCATGTTTTAATGCACCACCAAAAATTTTGTTTGTGATTTCCGTAACATTTTTATTTTGACCACTTGGTATATCACCCATATACTTCAATATTGCATTGTACGCTAAACACGCTTCAACGCTTAAACTTTCATCTTTTTGTAATTTTTGTAACAGTGGCAATTTCAATGGCTGACGTGAATGTCGCCATAATTCCTCAATATTTGATTTCTTAATTGATGACAATGATTGCCGTCGAACTGAATGTATATTAATCGGTTCTCTAAAATGTTCCGCCGCGTATTTTTCGAGTGTATGATATTTTTGTGTTCGTTGAAGCACACTAACTCGTCTTGCTGATTGATAGTTTGGATCAAATGTGTTTTCTTTTTTAAACAATGCTAAAACATCTGATGGAGGCTTTGACAAAGTTGGTAAAATGTATATAATATCAGTTGGAAAATCACCTAATTGGCCGTTACATTCACCGTAACCCCATGTTGAATTCGTTAATATTTCCCCATTAATGTTATCTTCTAAACATATTAAGTCACCTTTTTTTAATGTAAGGAACGAACCAACATCACCAGGATGTCGGTAATCTTGTGTAGCAACTACAAATTTTGATAGTTTTTTTAATCCATCAATGAAATATTCTATTAGTTTACTTAAGTCCTCAGCATCTGGTGAATTAAAAACATATTCTTCTTTATCAATTATCGTTAGTATAAAAGTATGTGCTGTCGAGTTTTGATTTAAGACATATTTCACTTTAGCAATTTCCACGAATGATAATTCTAATAAAATATGCTCTTGATCATCAATAAAATACACTCCTGTCCAATTGACGCCGATTACAATCTCATTTTTACTCAATTCAGGTCCGGATATTTTTAAACTTTCGTAATATCGTGAGAATAACAATGGCCATGTTAATTTTGCAAACATTACAACATTTTGTTTCACTTCAATTTCGGTACATTTTTCTTGACTACCAAAACAACTTGTGTAAGCACTTACAATTTTCTTCTCCCATTTACCAACATTTTGTGATCCCGATTGTAAACAGTAGGTGGGTAAATATTTTGGGGCGGCTTGATGTAGAATTTTTGAATCCATTTTATTCCAATCAATGTAGTATTGTTGAGCTGCAATTAGTGCAATATCCCCATCAGTTTTACAACGATATTCACCGAACTTCATACCGCGAATTATTTGATGATATATTAAATTCGTTGCAATTGAATCTAATGAAGGATTATACCATGGTGAGAATATTTCTTTTCGTAAATATAATCGCCAAGGGGCAATACGTTCTTGAGTCCCTTGTTCTTTAGCATATTGTTCACACTGTGATATGGCATCCATGATATGATCCTTACCACTACCAAGTGATAGAACTTTATCGAAAATTGCGATGAAAATGGAAAAACCAAATGTATCACGTAGCTCAATGTTTTCAGCTAATTGTTTAACTAACTCTTCAGCGGTTGTTGCAGAATCAGCTAAAACATTACGTTTGGAATCATCCATAAAATACACTGATAAAAGTATTGGTTTTTTTGATTTAGTCGCTTGCAGTTCAATCCAACTAGGTGGTTGAGTGCGTGCTCCATTTATAAATGTACGATTTAATCGTTTCTCACAATATGGTGCATAGCCAGGTGGACCCTGTCTAATAAATTCCCGCAGATAATTTACAAATAGTGTGGATGGGGGAAAACAGCCAACACATAATGACAGAAGAATCCAACCACGTGCATGTGATGAGTTTGTGGGATTATTTGTTAGTTGCTTACAAATTTGGCAATAAATTTCATCGCGTAATTCTGGTTTCAGAATACCGTGTCCAATAATAAAATGCAGTTTTTCTAAGTTTGTGGTTCGTCTAGATTGTAACCAATTATTATAATTTTGAAAAATGTGTTCTTCTTCCAAAAGCCCTAGACGCACAATATTGTTTAATTTATCCTTATGCTTCAATGTTAAATTTATAATTTTTTGTCGATCTGTTTTACTATGCCCATCTCGTAATTGTTCTTTGCGAATAGCTTCCTTAAAGAAAAAAAAACAATTTCTAGAATATTCCTACTGATAGTTTAAGTGCTTAAAAATCCTGATTACTAAAACCAAATCAGAGTATTAAGCGAATGGTATTATTAGTACAAACAAAACGTAATAAAACTCATTTGAATATCTGCAGATCAGATCAGTGGTTTCGACAAAATTAGTGTACAATTATTATTCATAGTCAAAAATTAAGGTAGTACTACATATACCACAAGGGTCAAATGTGTGCTATGTGTGATTTGAATTCAGTAGTATTTATATTTGGCAACGCCGCGTAAAAGTAAGATAGATAGAAATAAAACTTCTGCGCAAGCATCAATGAGTTACATGTGTGTCTACTAAAAAGTCTGAGGTCAAAATTATTAATATTTCATTGGAAAGACTTTTAATGATAAATGTAACTGTACTAATAAAAATTACTATATAGATTTTGTAATAAAAAAATGTGGTTAACATTGATATCCCTACATGCCGCATTCAAAGTATGTTTGAATTTTGCGCACGTCATAACCTCTTTGATGGCGTTGCCACATGTAATGAACATAGTATCACACTCTCTGAACCTCAATTTGTGAGTAACTAAAATGTTCGAAATTGTTTTTTCTTTTTGTTGATACCACTTTCATTGTAATCTGAACGATACTTTTTATGAAATAAAATAAAATCTGTGATTTCTCATAAGGATTAATGGTAAAGGCAAACATTTTTTTATATTTATATCTTTTTTCTGGTTCTCTAAAGCTCTTTAAAAGTGTTGGTTCATTATCTTATCATAATGTACTAGTATGCCAAGTTTCTGAACAGTAATTCTATAACCGAGGGTACTACCTTAAATCAGGAATTTATAAAAGATATTGGGGCTACATTATCAACGAGGAAGAATATACGAGGAAAAAATTTCAATTCAAGGCTGGTGGGAGGGTTTTTAGCACCCATTAAATCAAACGATAGAATTAACCTATACTCGATTACATTAATTTTTCATCAATATGGCGTCCAGTGGCTACAATAAATTTAAAAGTATACTGTAGCCAATTGACGCCATATTGATGGAAAAATTGATAGATTTATTAGGAAGTATCATAATTTTTTAGCCCTTTAGTGCTAACTAGTTTAAAATTTACAAGTTAAAAAATTAACTTGCATTCCCCAACATGCTCGCCATCTCTACATGAGGTCCAGCCTCACACGACTAACAATCACATTGCTGTGGTTGTAGCACAGGGAGAATGGCTAAGGGCAAACGCATTAATGGGGTTGAACCAGCCAAGTAGCCGAGCGGTCTAAGGCGTCAGGTCTGCGCAGTATGCTCTACTTGGAAACTGGGAGGTTATGGGTTCGAATCCCGACATCGGCAGTTTGTCAATTATAAAAAAAAAGGGGCGGTTGATTGACTAAACTGTCGGCGTATGGACAAGAACGAAGTAATCGGCTATGCTTCAGAAGGTTTTCTGCAGTTTCCTTCACGAACTCCAGAGGAATATCGGCATAGTTCCTATTATAGTCGGCTGCAGCCGCATATCCTACCAATTCCTAGTCTATTCACGAATTCCTTCCACTCCACTCACATCCTCACATCCTAAGGCATCACAATGGACCTTATGGTCGAAGTGTAGCCCGTCCAGGGCAGCCTTTACAATCTACCTCTACCTCTTAATGGGATTGTAGCTGCTAAAAGGTATAACCAACTATCAATCTAATTACTGTAACATAATTAAGGTTTCTCATTAAAAACTTGTCACAACTGAATACTCAATACCTAATTATGATCTCGACTACGCTAATAATATTTTACTTATATTTTCAACTTCGATAGCTGTAGAATAATTGGCTTGATTTTGCTCTCAATATAATTAAGATAGATTCGAAATGAGAATACTTACTTTATACTCTTTCGTGTTGGCGTAATTTTTGTTAAGTGTGCCAAGTAACTGAGTCATTACCGGTATGTTATCTTCAGTTTCAGCAGAATATCTTGGTTCTGGCAGGTCACCCATAAATCTCAAAATTGTAATCCATAAAGCTTGGGCACTAAATACATCAATACCATCTGATAATTCTAATAATGATGTTTTTAATGTACGTTTAGAGTATTGATGGTTTAAATTACTTGAAAAGTATGTTGCCGCGAATTTACGAAAGTTATAATCGGATAAATCTTCTTCAATAATTTCTGATGTTAGAATGGGTATTTGAATAGGTATTTCTTTTGGATTTGTTGTACTTTGAATATAAATATCTTCATCCTAGAACAATATTATTACCACTTAAATGGAAAGTATTGCTAAAACTAATTAAAGAATGTTGCTAAAACCAAGTTTAGGTCGAATACAAACCTTGGCTAAGGTACTGTTAAACTAAAAGATGTCGAAATACAGAGAGTTGACCACTTCAAATATTTATAAAAGGCGTCATCTTTTATGGACGTTCCCAAAGAGTAGTTGTGGTCAACTTAAAATAAAACCTATTTTGACAAAATGGAAACCCGACTTAAAAAATCAAATATTCTAAAACCAAAAATGCACTAAAAAGTAAAAAAATAATTGCATATTCTTGTGCCAATTTTAGTTCACCTAAGCAAAAATTTTTAAATATATATGTATAATTATTGTTATTTTTGGAGTCGGTGTCAGCATAGAGAAATTCTCATAACTTTTGGACACCGGCTCCAAAAATTATTCTAGATACATATATAAAGATAAATTTTTGCTTAGGTGAACTAAAATTGGCACAAGAATATGTAATTATTTTTTTACTTTTTAGTGCATTTTTGGTTTTAGAATATTTGATTTTTTAAGTCGGGTTTCCATTTTGTCAAAATAGGTTTTATTTTAAGTTGACCACGACTAATCTTTGGGAACGTCCTTAAAGGATGACGCCTTTTATAAATATTTGAAGTGGTCAACTCTCTGTATTTCGAAATCTTTTAGTTTAACAGTACCTTAGCCAAGGTTTGTATTCGACCTACACTTGGTTTTAGCAACATTCTTTAGTTGCTAATCCCCGAATATATAAACCTTCAGGAAGACCTCCTAAGCAAGCTCCTGGCTATTCCCAACATATGGGAGAAGCGAATCTCGTCGAACTGAAGTAGAAGGGGGAGCACAATGGACCATAAGGTCGAAGTGCAATACTTTTAAGACCCCAAGATGTATATATCGATCTACTTATCCTTGAAATCATCAATAGAGCATTTAGGTTATCTACCTATCCCAGAAATCATCAATAGAGCATTTAGGTTTTTAATTTCAGTATGAATTGAAGACCTTGTTGCGCTAACGATGTTCTAAATTTCGACTAGAACAAACACGGAGATGTAGTAATATATTTTCTCCTTCCTTGTACTTACTTTTCTAGTACTTTCCAGTGATATCGGACTCGATGATTCATTCCTAAAGACATTTTCAAAGATATCATCCACGTACGCATCAACATCCTTATTATCAATTTTTAAATTTTCCTTCTCCACTAACTTCTTCCTTAATCGTTCTTTATCCTTTCCACTTTTCCTATATTTGCGAATTAAATATCCGCGACATTTTGCCTGAAGCTTAACAATATTATTTCTGGTTTTTTGAAATTCGCAACTACACTGGCGTGAACGGATAACTGCTTGCAATCGATAATATCCGCGTTTGATTATCAGATATTTTTGTCGATATCCACGTGCTCGGAAATTTTTTTGTATAATAATTGTTGCTGCACGTAATTGTAAATATCGTCGACGATGAATCCACATACGAGTATTTTTTTGAATCAGTAAAATATATCTGGTTAATAACTTTGAACGCTCTTTCTCTAACAAATCATCGTGGAATATTTTTAAGAATACTTTTGTATTCCCGAATTGATAATCGGAGTCATTTGGTAAAACTTTTGAACAAATCTTTTCAGCTGCGCTACGACAATCAGTTTTGTGGGCTGGTGGTATTCCAGGTGCCAAAAAACGAAAACGATCGACAAAATCATTGTAATCATATCGAATTGGATATCCAGCGCTACGTATTCGTGCGGTTTCCATCATTCCAGAGTATCTTAATTGCCGACAGCATAATGCTTTATCGAATTCCTAAAAATTTAAAATTTTGTGCATTAGATTCTAGTTATTAATTGAAGCCTATACTAAATAGTTATTACAACATAGTATTAAAAACAAGATACAATAAAAAATCCAGTAACATACCTAAACATGTTCAAAATACAAATATACCTAAAAAGTGAACATGTTTAGGTGTGTTAAGGCCATTACACAATGAAAAAAATAAGGAATAAGATATAAGAATAAGATAGATATAAGATATAGCACAGCGACCAAAACACAATGGGCGATAAGATATAATATTAAACCAATCACAGCGGTTGAATGCCAGCTGCTGTTGTGTGCACAAATGTCAAAAACATAAGTCGGAGAGTCGACTGCGCATAACATCCTGCGCATAACATTGTGATTGGCTGGGAATAAGAAATAAAGAATAGATATCCAACGCGACGGAAATTCTGTTGCTATATCTTATTTCTTATTCCTTATTTTTGAATTGTGAATTGATCAACGGTTCTGCCATCTGCTGGATTCCACTATTCCTTATATCTTATTTCTAATATCTTATTCTTATACCTTATTTTTTTCATTGTGTAATGGGCTTTACTAGATTTTTTATTGTATCTTGTTTTTAATACTATGTTGTACTAATTTTTATTTGATTATATTTAATTTCAGTTCCCTGAGGAAGTATAAATAATATACGAAACGTTACAATCATACAATAGTTAACTGTTGGCTATTTGTCCAAATTCCTGTTATTTAATTAATTACTGGGCGTTAACATCATGGAGAATTTATAATAATTTTAGCTGTTGATTTTTAAATTTTTTCAGATTATTTAGATGATATAACAGAGTAAATAGTGATATAAATATTTATTATGTTTTAAAATGACTTTTGGTACAGCCTTTACATCCAAAATAGTTATGCAATTACTTCAGATACTTAAAAAGTAACTTTTACCATTGGCTTTTTATTTTCGTTGGGTTTTATACATCTTATGAAGAATGGATGGCACGCGCCTAAAGTTTTCATTAGATTATCCACCGATGTACGAAACTGATATGATAATGTTGTTAATCCAGATCGATTGTTAATCTCTCCGTTAACTTCCTTGAATAAATTTTGTAAAAAATAATTTTCAGATTGTTGAATTAATTGTTTTAAATCGTAATGAAATGTATCACGATTTTTTTCCAGAAAGCCTTAAAATAAATGAGAATAAAACTATTAAGCCTTTCAATAAAAGTTCTAAAAAATATTAAATATATTAAGAACATTAGTTTATTTGAAATATTTATTTGAATTGAAACAATTTGTAATAGGTATTGGTAATCAAAAGACATGGACACAGGGACACTCCACAGACCCGGACTCATGGTATTTACCGTCCTAGGTTGTTAAGTTTTTCTGGTAACCCAAAGCTCCAAGCTTCAGAACGTTTTTGCCCGCACGGCCACTTGTACTGGTTGATGTAAAATAAGTAATGGACGAATTTTTTTCAATAACAAATTTGAATAAGCTTGGCCATAATTGTTTTGAGAAATGTATAAATTTGGATAGTAAACGTTCCAATTTGAGGACTAAAGAATGACATTATTTCCCTCTTGATATGTATTTCCCTCTGAATTGATACGTACCTTGTACATCGTATTGAACAACTCCAGCAAAATGCTCAATACCAAAACTTGGATTTAAATCTGATTTTGGTTTAGTATAATTGCTTTTATTTTTATGATGCTCATGTAATTTTGCTAACATTGTTAAATCACTACCCTTTGGAAATTTGGATTCTTCATCAATTAATGACATGATATTCATCGGTTTTTGTCCAATTAAATCTAATATTTGTTGATTATCAATAAAATCAATATGTTGCCATCGAATACCTTCCTCTATATACTCATTTTGTTCCATTTTAAAGATATGTTGCACGAAAAATTGTTGTAAATTTTCATTTGCATAATTTATACATAATTGTTCAAAACTGTTTGTCTTGAAATGTTCAAAACCAAATATATCTAATATTCCAATTGAATTTTTGGTTAATGTTTTTGGACGAAATGTAGCTGTATTAATTTTATCAACAATAAAAATAAATAATCGCCCATAAATGCCTTTCACAAATGCATCTCTCGCTTGTTGCGCATTTTCTTGTGTCATTTTTGTTAGAACTTTTTCAGTGTTTGTATGAATTGTTTTTGTTGTTAATGCATCAGATAATTTTGATTTAGTTGAGCCCAAAAAGTTTGCAATCCGTGTTAAGTTTGTGGAATCGTTTATTTCAGCTACCTCCATGTTTGAAACAACATTTGTTTGATATTTTAAATTACCCAAATGTAAAATAGTGGCAAGTAATTTAAAAATATCCCATATTTCTGTATCAGAGAAGTTTAACACTTTCATAGCACCCTTTATGTGTTGCAATTCCTATGTATATAAAAAAATTGTTTAATATCACATCTGCATTAGTTTTGTGGTATTAAGAATGAATGGTATTTCGATCACTCGTAGTTCGTAGTTGATTTTCGAAAATTTTATTCTTAGTGCACCTCCACACTCTCTACAGAATCCAAATTCCATGTTTCTAACACCAATAATTTTTTGCTGTGCGATGATGAGTGAGTGTTATATATATATATATATATATATATATATATATATATATATATATATATATATATATATATAGGGTGAATCGAATCAGGTGCATAATTGCACACGCCTCCACTTCCTTCCATGATCACCCTATTTTCCAATAACATCCAATTGTGGAGTACTTTTTGTTAGGGAGATCCACTAGCATATAGCATATAGGATGGTATTTGTGTTATGAATAGACTGTCTCCCTAACAGGAGATGTTCTATTGGATGTTGTTGGAAAATGGGAGGATCATAGAAGGAAGTAGAGGCGTGTGCTATTATGCACCTGGTTCGATTCACCCTATATATATATACTCACTCACTCGCCCATCTATTGGAGTTAGAAACATGAAAAATGGTGCCCAGGCTATTAATAATAAACAATATTTTTAGAAATTACAATTTTCGCGAGCGAAGTCGCAACGGGTAATTTTAGTATTAATATATGGATAATGCAGCCGCAGGGCGCTAAACAGAACCTAACCACTCACAGTGGCTGGATATATAGAATTCTTGTAATTCGTGGCAATTGCTTAACCTTATCGGTGTGTTCAAAAAGTTTATTATTATTTTGTTTGAATAAGAGTTACAAATGAATGTTTTTTTGGATGAATGTGTTTTGCCATACCAACGCAGGTTTAAATTATTCCATATCTTAAAAA
Organism: Nineta flava; assembly: GCA_963920215.1. Classification (NCBI taxonomy): domain Eukaryota; kingdom Metazoa; phylum Arthropoda; class Insecta; order Neuroptera; family Chrysopidae; genus Nineta; species Nineta flava. Next base: position 67,394,455 of record OY986044.1, read on the forward strand.
TGGTTTAAATTCATAAAAAATTTCTTTGGATATTATCATCTGGCACAATGTAGAATACGTAAAACTAAACGAGTTTTTGGAACTGCAGTTCTCATTTCTGCATTACCACTCAATTCTGTATTAGCTTAAGCTTAAAATATTTATCCCTTATTAGGTTTATTAATAAATTACACTTTACCTGGCTATCATTACGACCATCACAATCAAATGTTTGCCCACCATTTAAATATCTATATTGTGTTACATTTGTTAATTCTAATTTCTTTTTTTCATCTTTAGTTAAACCATTGATTAAATCATAAAATATATGATAATTACGTTCGCCAGTATTTTGATAAACAATACGACTCTTTTCCAAAAGATATTGTTCAATTTTTGCACCTTCGATGTATCCAGAGTCATTAAAATTGATATCAATATATTTGCCAAAACGTGATGAATTATCATTCCGTACAGTTTTTGCGTTGCCAAATGCTTCTAAAATTGGATTCGCTTCTAATATTTGCTGTTCAATCCATGAATGTTTACCACCAATTGCAGCTATATATTGTAATATTAATTTTGTACTTTCTGTTTTTCCAGCACCACTTTCGCCGCTAGATAATTTTTTTTTTAAATTAATTACAAATGAAGTACGCGGTTATTTCAATCAGAATTCATTGAAAATTATTTAGGTTATGCAATTTGAATTAGGTTATGCAATTGGGTATTGTTTAAACGATTTTGTGCAGAACTTACTTAAAAACGGTTTACGACCTTTTAAGTACGATCTATTAGTGTTACTAAACCACATCTCACTCGCCAGACATTGCACTATTTAATCGCCTTAAGTAGCTACGATCAAATTGTGGCATCCGAGCAAATTGTGGTTTAATTGAACTTCTGCTTAAACTGGATTCTGGACAATAATAAATGGTAGTATATGGCAATTAGTACACGATCAATCACTAAAGTATACAGACAACCTAAACTGGCGGGTCTAGAAGCATGAGAATTTGCACAGGAAATCCTTATATAACGTAGGTGAGCACTAAAGATTCATGACGCCAAAATTTGTTTACTTATAAAAGTTTGGAAAAAGATATCGAAATTTTCTGGAAGCCGTTGAACATTCAGGATGGAAGACTCGGAGTCCATTCCATTGAATTTTGACGAAAATTTTTCCTCGTTCTTCACTCCTCAGTCTTCCATCCTCAATGTTCAATGGCTTCCACAAAAATTTCGATACCGTTTTCCAAAATTTTATAATTAAAAAAGTTGGGTGTCTTGGCAAAACGAAGCTACTTACAAAGTACCAGCTTGATGCTCATCAGCCTGAAAAAAACCCTTTGGTCTCCCGGACTAATTAGTTTGGCAAAGTCAGAAATACTAATCAAAGTTATAGCTTTCAAAAGATATGGGTTTGGTAAATGAATGAATTTATGATATATCAACTGTTTTTAATGTGATTAAAAACTTTCATCAAAACTTCCACGCATTAAAAAGGGCTTCGGCTTCTACTTTGTAAAATTTGTTTACCTTATAACAATGCATTGATCTTCATTATTATTTTTCATTGCTCTGTAACTACTATCTCCCACAGCGAATATGTGTGGAGGGAGTTCGTTTATTTTTCGATTTTGATACAATTCAATTTCATGGTTTGTATAAATCGATAAAATTTCATATGGATTTATCGCAACCAGCATACTACCACAATATGTCTGCAAAAAAAAATGCAAATATTTTGGTTTATTGTCTACAAATGAAGGCGTTTTATATCTGTAAGACCTTCAAATAAAATTATCACGAGTAATGAACTTTTAGCGGCTAAGAATTCTATGTACAAAAGGAAGTTACTGAAAATATATTTGGAGAATTAAAAAAATCTTTTTAGAACGATATTTTTTCATGAAAATGAAGGGCAAATAGCATCCAGAAATATATAAAAAACTATCGGTTGTAAACAGAGTCCGTATTTTATTAAATTTTATTTTATTTAAATTAAATTTTACTTGCCCCTGATTCGAGTCAGGGGCAAGTCTTACAAAAAGAGTTTATGACCGCGACCAATTTGATCTATTGTACCTCCTTTCCTTCAAATGTGTTCCTCCAGGAGTCCTATGGTTTTGATAAACGTTAGGATATTCCTCGGCGACACCTCATTGATTTCATCTCGCTAGAGATCTGTCCATCCCAAATGATAATGTCTTTTGAGAGAGAGATTTTCGCAATCACATAGAACGTGAATTCCTGTTTCCTCTTCTTCATGACAAAACCTACACAGATCATTCTCTGTGAGATTAATTTTGTGCATATGTTTATTGACTTTGCAATGGCCAGTAATTTTCCTCAATTATTTTTTTCCAATTAGTAAAGGCTCAGAGGCCTTTTTTAGCTTTTTATAAGAGACTTTGCATGATCTTGACCATGAGTATTTACCCTAGAATGGTTGGACCCTTGTACCGCCCTTTTTTTTTAGATATTTTATTGTACTTTTTGGCTCTCCAAGAAATGGCTCTGGGCCGTTTAGTGGAGCACTAGCACCCTTTCTGGCTAACTCATCAGCTTTCACCATCGATTCGTAAATACCCAAGCACCCAGCCAATAGTGACTTTGTTATATGTACCTAGATTTTTCAGTGAGTCGATACACTCCAGGACAATTTTGAAGTTTATTTCAGGCGAACCGAACGCTTTAAGCGCAGCCTGACTATCGGATAAAATATATATTATTCTACCTTTGTAGTTTCTATTTCTTGGTAACGGTACTTTTTCGGATATTATACGACAGACAGCTTGATCCTAATTTTTACATTTATGTTTTGATAGGATTTAATATTTACTTAAAAGAATAAAAATAAAAATGTCGGGAAGTATTGACAATGCCTTCGAAGCGGCTACACAAACAGTTTTCACTGTTTTCATGATTTTACGCAACAATTAAGTGGAAAAAGATGGATTCAACAAAATTTTCCATACTTACATATATTAATTTTTGATTGTAACGTAAATTTAAATTACGTAATATCGCATATTCTTGTAAATCACCTAAGGTGATCATATCTTCAACACCCCGCACTGATGTTACATGCATTGTACGTAATATTTGTTGTAATGGTATCCAAGCACGATTCTGATTATCGTCTTCAACATGTACACGATTTTTATCCAAACCAATTACTTTACAGCCACTTGGTATGTCATTTTCATTGTTTGCAACAACTTTCACCCAAATATAATCACCCTGTATAGCAATCAAATGATTAATATAGTAGTAAGGTTTTTTTTCAATTGAATATATACCAATAATTAATTGTTAAGGATAAAGAAATTATGTGAAAGATAACAAATTTGTACAGATAAGAATTGTTTACGTAAATAAAGTAAAAAATTAAAATTATTTTCTATGAAAATAAATCTTATTCTATATAATATCAAAGTTAGCTTCGATATCCTCACCTTAGTGACAAAAACAACACCGCATAGTCACAAAAGGATACCGTCAATAAATAGGTGGGTTTCTTCACACACCTAATCCTTTAGTCAATCAACTCAAATAATCCCTCAGGTCAGATTATACCCTCAGTCAAATCATATAAAAGACAGAACTTTTTTAATATTATTGTGAGACACGCACCAAATTAGCAACAAGCAACATATCTCTGAATCCATAACCCAGAGATAGTTACGATTAGCTAATTCATACTGATGATGACTAAATTGTAGTCGAAATACGTATTTATAAAATACAAATAATTGTTCAAGGAATATGGGCAAAATTTGCTATACATCTGTAATTAAGAGAAGTCGCTTCAGTACTTTTATAAGTCAGAAATTGGTTAAGTGATAATAAATTATCGATCTTTATTATTCTCACTAGTTTATCGGTCTATTTTCTGCTTAATTCAGTTAATTTTAATTTTTTACTCTCGTATTTTTCACGTGTATTTTTCGTGTACAAATTTTTAAAACTCAAGTGCATTATAATTGCATGTATCCGGTTATAAAAAGATATTTAATCACTTTTTAATGATAATAATTTCTATATTAATCCACTAATCTCTACTAACAGTTATATTAACACAATTAATAATATAACAATTAATATAACAATTAATATTAACAAAACATATTAAACAATTAAATTCAAGAATAAACAACACACAAAATTATTTTGATTTAAACAAAAAATTTTAACTACAAACAATTACTGATTAAGTTTGTTAAAAAAACTACACTGAAAAACAATTAAGATAGAACCAATTTATGAATAAATTTTTATTAATTTCACATACCACAACAAAAACGCTATTATTATTATTGCTCATTTTATTTGTAGATAGTAATTTTTGTAGTATTTTATCTAGATAATAATTAATTTCACTTTGAACAAATACCGCTTTTATTTCATTTTAATATAAATTTTATGTAATTTTGGTACCAAATATTAATATTAATCTCTAGTGTAAATCATAGAAAACTAATATTTATTAATAAAATATCGGAAAATATTTAATTAGTGAAATAGAAATTATCTATTTATCAAATATATTTTATTTTATATCATATCTTATCTAAAAATATATGTACTTATTTTATTTTATAATATATTTTTATAAATACATACTACTTATTCTATATGTCTAAAACTCGAGTGTTAGCAAAACAAGATCAATTGTTAAAATTACACAAATTTACACTCGGTTATCATTAGTTGTGACCAATATGGGCGTCCATTAACTTAGATAGATTGTAGAGGCTGGTCTGGACGGGCTACACTTCGACCATAAGGTCCATTGTGATGCCTAAGGATGTGAGGATGTGAGTGGAGTGGAAGGAATTTTTATGTATAGACTAGAAATTGGTAGGATATGCGGCTACAGCCGACTATAATAGAAACTATGCCGATATTCATCTGGAGTTCGTGAAGGAAACTGCTTCGTTCTTGTCCATACAGAACTCCGTCATTTATGAACCGATTTTGAATTTTTTTTTCGTTTTAAAGGGTTTGGTTTCCCATTGGTCCCATTGGCACCAAATCGCATTCTGATGAGAGGATCCCCGGAAAATCGTGGAAAATCCTCATTATAATTTCCGAAATTTTTTTTTTTTTTGAAAAGGTATACTCATTCATAATGGGAAAATAAGAAAATTTTTTTTAAAAACCGACTTCAAAAAAATTTTTTACCAAAAAAAACCGACCCCAAAAAAAAATTTTTACAAAAAAAAGAAAACAAAATGCATGTAAAAAAAACTGAAAATATTTTTTGCTTTATATGTATCTATAATTTGATTTAGTTCTGCTAACTTTACACACGTAATGAGTCATCTATAAATTAATAATGACAGATAAATATTTTATACCAGGGCCGTGGAAATTAGTGAGTTACTAATGAATTTTATTAATATTCCATTTAAGTCAGATGATTGATTCATTCGAGCCGTTTACGAGGAGAGAAAAAGGTGGGGGAAGCTTAAAATCTCTGGAGTTTCTCACTTAGTACTAATAAATAGAAAAAATTACTCTATGCGCTCTGTGTGATTGGTTGAATTTATCAATGTTTAATTGATTGTATTTAATTGATATCTTAAAAAATAAGCGTCAAATCGAAAAATTTTATTAAACTTTTTTGTTTGTTTTTAATATTTCGAAAACTAAACGGAATCGAGAAATATGTCTGGAAAAAAAGCTGCAGGGTTTCGAGGGAGACATCTGATGGTGATCTTCCATTATTTTTCAAGGTCAACTTTCAAAGAGAAATTGATGTTTCTGATATCGGCAATTGAAAAAACGAAAAATTGTAAGCCCGAATATTTTTTTTTCCATTGGGCCAGGTTGACCTTGAAACCTTTTTTGTTCAAGTAAATCCAATTTATAAACCCGGAGGATTTACGAAGCTTTACTAGATTATTTCATGACCTCAAAAGATATATTAAAATTATGGCTGTTAGGCCACAAAATTGAAGTAACACTGTTAGGTTTGTTTTTTATTCACTCCCCCCTTCTGTATTGTACCTACCGCTAGCTATATGACCCCCGACCCCTTCTCGCAAAGATATTTTTTGAATAGCCCCTGTTTATATTGAACACTAATATCTGTACTTCCAGTCGAGTAGTTACTATCATTAAATTTATTTGTTATCATTCTGTATTTTTCACATTGTAAATTAAATTTTATTGTAAAAGGTTCAAATTACAATTTTTTTTCTTTGTGTGAACTGAAAATTTTTGAATATGAAGAATAACTAATGATCCCCGCGGTTATACAAACCATTCTATTTGAAACAAGGGAACATTTTCTATCTAGAATTATCTAATTAGTTAAAAAAAGTAAATATATCAACTAGGATTCGAAACATAGTGAAGACTAGGATAGTGACGTCGGATGTGATAATGCCTATGCATTCTTTTATTTCTTTACAATTTTCTTATGTTCATTTCGATAATCAATTATAAAGCGATATAAACGTATTGTTAAAAAGTAAAAAATTTCAGCAAAACTTAGTACACTGCAACCTAAAAATAATCCAGCCATTCCACCTACGTACACTGAAATACAAAAATTATAATGTAACAAATGAAAATAACAACCAACTGATTCAATTGCTTAAATACCCGGTATATTCTGAATTTATGTAAAAAAGTTTATTACAAAAGTTGTTTATTTTTAAAAAAGGAACATTTTTTATCTTTACATTATTGCTCTATCTTTTATGGTTTCAAAGATAGGCAGTTATGCTCATTTTGCCCAGACATGGTCCGATTTTGTCCATTCACGAACTGGACTTAATTTTTTTGCTCTAGAACACAAATACAAAATTTCAGCTCGTTATCTCTTTTCGTTTTGGAGCTATGGTGTTTACAGACAGACGGACAGACAGACATGCGGAAATGGTCGAATTAAGTCATTTTATGAACACTCATGCCTGCGATGAATATTTGCACGCGTTACAAAGTCGGGACTAAACTTAATATACCTTGTATATTCACATATACCGGGTATAATAAAACGAATAGGCAAACAAATATTGTTGGAACGATTTCGGCAATTCAAAATACTAATATTTAGCGAATCAAACAATTGTGATAGTTTGGACGGGACAGAGACCCGAGGATAGATGTCATCGGACATCGAATAATGTAAGATATTTACCAAGTACATCAATAAAGGCAAATAAAACATCTCGTTTCAAACGCATTCGCGGATATTCTTTTAATCCCCATTGTAAATTTGATCCCAGAAACCATTCTCGTGTTTCGACAAATTCAACAACATAAATGACTTCATCACAATTTGCTAAACATTTACATGAATCTGTAGGTATATTTTCATCGTTAAGTGTCAAAAGCATGTCTGAAAAAAAAAGCAACAAATACACACTTGATAGTTCAAGCAAGATCGACGTAACCAACTTAGCCAGTTTGACAAATTGAACAAAATATAACCAATTTATATAATGGTGCGTCCACAAATGCGCGCTGCGCGGTACGCGCGCCGCTCATGCACATCGAATTCATCATATTTGGACAGTGCACGCGCGCGGAGCACAGCGATCCATCTGAAGTCAGTTTTTTCAACGAACACTTTGTATGTTCGCAGTTCATATTTGGACGGGTTCGTGAAACGTTTGTCGGTTTTAGCGCGCATGTGATTATTGTTTTTTTAGATATTAATTAAGATGTAGTATTTTAACTTGAAAATTTGTTGTGACTTCAAATCCATCATAAGTTCTGAATTATTTCTTTTTTTATAAAGTTCAGTGCGCCACTAACGTAGACGTTTCTTTTTGTTTGACAAACTTGCCATTAATAATGCCGCACCCCTCATCACCATAATCGCGAGATTTTTCCGTCGCGTAGACATGTGTACAACTTCACTACAAAATGAATATATGTTCGTGGGTTTCATATGGATCGCTGAAGGTTCGTCGAAATCCACAATTCCAACGAACCAAAGGCGAGCGGCGCGCACACCGCTCGGAGTTCGTGGCGCGTATATGTGGACGCACCTTAATGTTTACGATACCATATTTTTTATTTTATCGTTGTTTTACTAAACTCCAACGGATTTCGTTTCATTTTCTTAAAAACCTTTCGATAAGATTTCATTCATGTCCAACTACAAACATAAGTCCAGCAGCGATTTTATTCTACACCCACATTATTGAAAGAATTTGTTTTAGTTTGTACAGAATACAAACCTTATCCGTTAACCTAGTTGAGCTTGCTGAGTGGTTAAAAGTGAACTAAAATTAACTTACCAGCATAATTTGATAAGCAATGTAATCCTTTCACGTCACATATTTTCTCCCCAACTAAAATTTAAATACACGTTGATAATTAGACAGAACATCATTATTGACAGAAAATTAAATCGGTGGAAGTTAAACTTAAAGTCCTTAACATGTCAAAACTACACTGTGTTTCTGACTTTATCTGTATGAAACGGTTTCGCTAATATATCTTCAAATATCCATCGATCTTATCTATAATGTCAAAAATAGTCCATGAAAATATATACCTAAATGAGCCAGAACATAGGTACACTTCCGTTCATAAAAATTGAACCACCAGTAAGTCACATTCTGAACGTGTATATTACTAAATATATGTATATTACATACAATAACATTTAGAATGTTTCAACTGGTTCAATTAACTGGTTTAATTAATAACACATGGACATGTATGCTTGAAACAAGCATACTTCATATATTTTTAGGGCCTATTTGTGACTCTGCAAACTTTCACATATATTAGTGGGGCATCCTATTACAATCCCATTCCACTAATATTATAAATTTGAAAGTTTGTTACCGTATCACGTTAAAACGGCTGGACCGATTTTGATGCGGGTGATTGAGAATATTTATACTCATATAACATATAGGCTACAGAAACATTTGTTCCATGTATTCGTGGGTACATCGTCGTGATCTAACCTATAAACTAAACGGTGCAATATAGGGAAAATAAAAAAAATGTTTAACTCATAAAAACTAAAATTTTCATTATGGTTATTTCCGACATTTACTGGATAAGATCGATATATATTTGAAGAAAATTTTTGCTCAATTAATTCATCAATGTGAAGACAGTAAACACTCAAATGCATACCTCGTGGTCTATAGAAATGCGGAATACATCCACATAATTTTAAACATAATTGAATTCGACATTCAATTCGACATAAATTGTAACTGTAAACCGGGCTATGTGCCAGGTTTGATTCATATGAAAATCGACATTTTCTTTGTTGTATACTTAAATTTCCAGCAGCATAGCTAGTAAATAATGTCAATGCAGATAAATATACTTGTAAAAAGAAGCCATTTTCAGAAAAGGTTGTTTTACTAGTAATATCAACTGTTTCTTCCGGACCATGAATATAAATCTACACAAATATTGTATAAAATCAATTTTTTAAATTTTATTATTTAAAAAAAAAAGAAGCGAATTCATTTACAGAAAAGCCTGTCGACATATTTACAACGTTCGTGAATACTTCGCCATCTAATGGATGAACATAAAATGTTTCATTTACAGGGACCAAGTTCCATTGATTTGACTTCCAATAGCTGTAAATAATTCAAAACTTTTAATTGATTAAGTACATTTTGTTAGTAGCTGTGATTTCATTCGAGCACAACTAATTTGGAAAAGATTTTATCACAAATTAGTATCCATTATCGTATATATTAAAAAGGCGTTATGTGTACTTGGAACTGGGAGGTTATGGGTTCGAATCCCAACATCGGCAGTTTGTCAATTATTTAAAAAAAAAATAAAAAGGGGGCGGTTAATTGACTAAACTATTGGCGTATGGACAAGAACAAAGTAACCGGCTATGCTTGTGAAGGTTTTCTGCAGTTTCCTTCACGAACTCCAGATGAATATCGGCATAGTTCCTATCAAAGTCGGCTGAAGCCGCATATCCGACCAATTCCTAGTCTATACACAAAATTTCCTTGTACTCCTCTCACATCCTTAGGCATCACAATGGACCTTATGGTCGAAGTGTGTCCCATCCAAGACAGCCTCTACAGTCTATCTATCTATCTATAATGTTTTCCAATAGGGAATATGCATGAAAATTTGTTTTCACATTTATTTTCAGAATATGAAAATACTGTTAATACTGTAATAATATTTAAAAACGAAATTAAAATCCGACAAATATCAAGGAAGCTATAAGCTTTTAAAGATTATTATCTGTCTCTTTCTTGCAAAAATACTAAAAACGGAGTTTTACGTGTATTTAAAATGGTGAAAGTGTAATATGACGTCACATAACATATCAAGAGGGCTATCACCCTCTTTGTCTAATCGGGAATTTCAATCATTCATATCTCGCGTATTTTTAAATTTATTTAAAAAGTAATTTTACCTTGATATTTGTCAAGTAAGCATGCTTCAATTGAAGTGAAAAAAAATGTTCATGCATATTCCCTATTGTATGAGTAATTATTATATGACTGATAAAAAGATATTGGCATGATTTAAAAATTTTATGTTATTCACTATTACTATTTCTTATGTAATATTATAAATAACCAGTGACGGGCTGGTCATAAGTCAGGGATGTGTAAACCCGGGAACTAGCCTACATGAGGCTTCTCAGGCATACTAACTACACGCAAAATAGTTCATATACAGAGGAGGAACGAGGAAAAGTAGAAACACATCGATGAAGACGGTTTAGAACACACAGGAAAGAACGCTATTTGTCTGTCCCAATTTATACATCATCCTTATTATGTAATCCTTACAATATCATTTACACAAGTAACTTGCAAGATTTTCCGCGCTGAATTTAATATAGAAGAGAAGCTGAAAAATGCTACCGTTAGCTGTAGTAATTCTTTTAGTGAGGGTAACAGTTTAACCGAGTTACAGCAGTTTGAATACGATTTTCTTTTCTAAAATTTATCCCCATCAATATGGAATTTTAATATTAAGATTTAAGTCCTAAAATCGCAAAACACTGAAAATACTCTAATTCTTGGCACATTATCTCTATTAGCATATTTTACTTCTATTAACGTATGCGGGTAAACTTTTAAAAAAGTTGATTGTCGATCATAGGTGAAATTAGTCGTGCCAATGCTAGCAAATATAAACATAACCAAATATTATGGATACTATGAATAAGGCCAAAAAAAAAGCGAGCCTAGTCAGTAGTTAATTACTTGTTACATTCTTAATTTAAATAAAATTGGAAAAACAAATTAAAATTTCGAAATTTCTTCCAAACTAATACATAACATGCACTTCCATAAATTAAGGCTAAACACAATATAAACAAATGTTACTTACCCCATTGTTGAATATTTAGATAGTTTTGAATTAAAACTATAGCAAACACCCATTTCAGTAATAATTTTCTCTAAATAATATTCAACACCACTTGTACCAGAATTTGTAACAGATGGCTCAAAAATAAATGCATATTCCATAAGAATTTCCATATAATCTTGACTATCAATTTCATTAAATTCAGGTAAATCACCAAATGTTCTATAGTCAGCTAATGCTAAGGCTTTTATAAACTCTATTGCTTTCTCATTATCAGAAAACTTAAATTTGCTGAAAAGAAAAGTATTCAAATACTTTAGAGCCAGTGTCTGACTGGCCATAGAGTCAGGGTAGCGCTAATCACGCGGGCCCTAGCTTGCGTGGCCGCCCAACGTTACTACCTACACGCAAAATTTTACACGGAGAAGAACGGAGGAGAAAGAGCTGAAGTAGATCTACGAACATGGTTTAGATTGTAGCGGAAAGGCTACTATAATCAAATTTACATTCTTTTGGAAACCTATGCTCCTCAACTACATTCTCCCTGAGTTATCACGGTAATTATTATTGTTTATTACTTAAATATAAATATACAATTTCTGAAATGCTGTTTTTCATCGCGACTGTTTCATTATAAACTGTGCTGTTATGTCAGCAGCGCACAAAAAAATGATTTCTGAATGAGAATGTTGGGGTAGTTAATCGCCGTTTTGAATGAGAATGTGCGACATCGCTTCCTCTACGCAAAGATACGGAGATTAATTTCTCATTATTTATCATTTATCATCAGTACAATAGACTCGTACTGACGATTCCGGCATTATATTTGAGCTAAGTCGGCAGATGTTCCGTAGAAGGGGCCCCAAGATCAAGGGAACGCGTCCTTTCATACTTACGACGGACCGTATAGGTCGCAGTAGACCGATTTTTCAACGCGTAGTGAAATAATTTTCGTTAATATACAAAATACGCGTGTTGGTGTAGATGTGTATTGGTTTGCGGCACGCGAATGCTGAAACTATTCATTTTACATAAAAATAAAAGGTTAGTACATAAATTGTAGGAAATTTTCTCTAGTTTTATTTATTACCAACTATTTTCATCGTAAAATGAATCGGAAAGAAGATATTGTCAAAAAACTATTTTTGGGTGTCATTTTTCCCATATAGCGGTACGTGCGTCAAAGATACGAAGTGGGAAAATCGAAATTCGGAAAAAAACGCGTTGAAATCTATAAAAATACCAATTTTCAAAACTTCCCCGAAAACTTTTCAGGTAATCCTCTTTTTGTGCACCAAATGGTTGTGTACTATTAGATATATTTTTAATACGACCTAACCGACAGAAAATAGAATCAAATTTTTGTTTACCCAATTTCATCATTTAATTTTTGCTCATTAATTTTATAACTTGGACATATTGTTGCAGCGGGAAAAGAAGTATTCCAACTAAATTTATCACGTTCCATTGAAACTACAATCGGATTATCTTGATAACGTTTCCATGTATCTAGACTTAACGTCACTGATCCGAATAAAGCAAATGTAACAAAGATAAACCACATGATTCTATAAAAACATTCGTATTCTTAAAACATAAAAAAGGCGTTACGCAGGACCTGCGACAACTTAGCGAATTTCTTTAGAATACATAAACTACTCTCTAAGGGCCACAATTATAGTTTAATCAAAATGAAATATCGTATCTGATATGATTTAAGTATTTTCAAAACCAATTTTAATACTAAATGGTCGAGGGGAAAGGAGGGCATAGAGAACGAAGAAAACACAAAATATAAAATAATATTCTTAATATTAGAACAACAATCTCAAACCGTCAATATTTCTGTAAATATTAGTGTAACAGAAAAATGATAAGAGACAAAATTACAGTAAAACTTTGTACCTACAACTTAACTCCTGATAAATTTTTCGATTTTTCAAATATTAAGGGAGATATGCCAAATTTTGTGTTTCCCCCTCCCTCTAAACCCCCCTTTTTCCTTGCCCGATTTTACCCATTAACGAATCAAAAGCGTCAAATACCAAACGCGCTTCAAATACCAAATTTCATTCCAATCGGAAGAAAACTGTGTCCGCTAGAGAGTCCACAGACACATAAACTTATAGATGCTTTTATATATATATATATATATAAATATAAATTTTAACGATAGTGATTTTTGACATGTAGTAGGTAGGATCGATGGACATTTGAAGAAATTTTTACGAAATTCCAACATTGGTACAAAAACAATAGCTGAGATATCCTTTGGGGAAATTCGCTAAAAAAATTATTATTATGATTTTTATACCCAGTATATTGTAAATATACAAGGTATATTAAGTTTAGTTCTGATTTTGTAACGCTTGAAAATATTGATCGCAGAAAAAAAATTTTGTTATAGGTGTTCATAAAATTACCTAATTAGTCCATTTCCGTATGTCCGTCTGTCTGTCTGTCTGTCTGTGAAGCCGATAACTCAAAAACGAAAAGAGATAACGAGCTGAAAAATTCTTTGTGTGTTCTAGAGTACAAAAGTAAGGTCAAGTTCGTTAATGGGCAAAATCGGAACGTGTTTCCCCTCTCCAGGGAGGAAAATTTATATTTTTGAAACCGTAAGAGATAGAAAAAAATTTGTTTACAAAAAATCTTCTTCTCTTTAAAATAGACAACTTTTGTTTGAAAAATTTTTTCATAAACTCAAAAGTTTTCTCATAATTTGTGATTAAATGTTTCTCGGAAAGCCAATTGTTAACAATTCAATCACTGATGTACAACTCAGTATATACTGCGTATTCAAACAATTAACGCAGTTAGTTGTTACATTACTTGTTATACCCAGTATATGTAAATATACAAGGTATATTAAGTTTAGTTCCGACTTTGTAACGCTTGAAAATATTAATCCTTGACAATAATGCTTCACAAAGATATTTATAAAATGGCCTAATTCGGCCATTTTCACATGTCCGTCTGTCTGTCTGTGAAGCCGATAACTCAAAAACAAAAAGAGATAACGAGCTGAAAATTTGTGTGTGTGTTCTAGATCAAAAAAGTAAGGTCAAGTTCGTTAATGGGCAAAATCGGAAAATTTTTTCCCCCGCCACGGGGAGAAAAAATTATATCTTTGAAAACGTAAAAGGTAGAAAAAAAATTTATTAACAAAAAATCTTCATCTCTTTAAAATAAACAACTTTTGTTTGAAAAACTATTTCATAAACTCAATAGTTTTCTCAAAATTTGTCCTCAAATTTGAAAAAAAATGAGAAATACAATTGAGAGGCGAATGAAGTAGTAGGTATACATAACAACCGTACATACTATTTTTATACCCTGTATATGTAAATATACAAGGTATATTAAGTTTAGTCCCGACTTTGTAACGTTTGAAAACATTAATCCTTGACAAAAATGCTTCACACAGATATTAACATTAATATAATTTTTTTTAAATGCAAGAACATTTTTACTGTTTCAATATTAATTATTAACACAAAACAAAGATTTACAAATAAATCATATTTTAAATATAAACATTGAATAGGCAGAAATATTCACAATTCAAAGTATATACAACTCAGTATATACTGGGTATTCAAACAGTTAATAACTGAGTTAACTGTTTGAATTTAACTGAAGTTAACTGTTGTTACATTACATGTTTTTAATTACATTTCAATTGGATGCCTCTTTCGTTTGGTTAAATGATTTAAACCATGTATTGAGCTAGTTTCAAATATAAAAAATGTAAATTTTTTGATACCACCATAAATAGTTTGTACTTCATCTGAATTTATATGTTTTTGAGCGCTGAACTTTTTCAACAAATTTTTATTCTTTTGCTTGATCAAATTGTCATCAATTTTTATTATTTTTTTTGTATCTAGTTTTAATTTAGGTAATTTTGACTGAATTTGTGTATTGTAAGAAATAGTTTCAATATTTCTAAATTGTGGTGTGTAGTTATTAGTATACATTTTGAAACAGTATAATCGAATGTACACTGTTAACTGTTGGTTAAATTAACTGTAACTGAAGTATATATAATATATTCCAGTCGTATATATTCAGTTGCGGGGGTGATACAGGTAACAATCAATTGTATTTAACCCGACTTCAAAAAGGAGGATGGTTCTCAATTCGTCTGTATTTTTTTTTTATGTGTGTCACCTCAGATCTCCGTCATTTATGAAAGAGTATACTCATTTATAATGGGAAAATAAGAAAAATTTCAGAACGGCTACATTTCAGATATATAAAGCAGCACAACAACAATAACGTTAGTTCAGTAACAACAGCTCACAGTACAGTAACAATGTAATATTAATTCAGTAACAATCTAACATTCGTTGAAATCAAAAAGTTAGTACAATTCAAAAGTGTAATTTAAAGATTGTAATTGTTATCCAAAAAGTAGTGAAATAAAGTTTACAAAAAATACATTTCAAGTATTTTCTTTATGACACGCACCCTTTCGCTACAACTTCAATCACTTGCCTTTACAACAAGATATGAAAAAGAGTTTCATACAACAGTTGTTGGAGATAATATATTAGAGAAAAAAGTATTGATGTGTTTATCTCGTAATTATTATTATAAAAACCTTATGTGCGATAAAAGATTTGGGGGTGGGGCAACCTTCTCTCGAATTAGGTTCTCGAAGGGTTGCCTAGGCAAGTGATTGAAGTCATTATATGTACTATCTTTTCTAAAAGTTCCATGCCCGAATTATATGGGAACCGTTTTTGAGGGTTCCCGGTTGGACTATATTAACTATAACAGTATCGAACCATATATACTTAGTATATTATTCAATCAAATAATTATTTTATTATCGCATTATTTTTCTCCATTCAATACGAAATATAATTGTTTAAATTTGTTTTCGAAAAACTTATAATAACATTGTTTAAATATTTATACAATTTCGCTATTGTTATAGTTTTTAACAAAAGGTTAAAATATATTAATATCAAATAAATATACTGATAATAAAACTCATATAAAATTCTTTTATACAAGTTATATACTTATAAATTTTTAATGAGTTAATTATCATTATAAATCAGTTAATACTTGGTAATTTTGGTTGTTAATCGACTAGCTGTTGCCCACAGCTTCGTACACGTTTTTAAAAATTTTCAAAAAAGTCAAACGGAGAGTGAATGGATAATTTACTTTTTAATCCCGTTATTAAATATTTGTATATTTAAAAACTCTATTCTGAACATTTGCTCAAAGGATAATTTTAATAAAACATGCTCCAAAGCATGACGGAATGGTAAATAATAAATTAATATTATTATCTGGCATGTGCTTAATTTAATTAATAAAAAAATTCGTGATGCAGGAGCTTCCTTAAAATACATAAATCACTAGCTAGCGGTTATAAATTTAGTCTGATTCAATTCAAGTTCAATTTTTATAGGTCAAGGGGGAAACGGGACATAGAGACAGAAGAAAATACAAAATGTAAAATAGCTCTCCTAATATTAAAAATTGTTAAACTGAGTTTTAAAATGCGCAGTCGAACATTTTATTGTAATCTTACGGGTCGACATAAACCGACGTATTGGACGATACATTTTTTCCCTTTTAAGACTTAGTTTAACGGTTGAATGCATCGATACGCCCAAATTATCTAAACTGTATATCTCGAAAACTATTGGTCCTACCTGAAAATTGTGAAGGACCTTTTTTGGTATAGAAATTGACTAACAGATACAAATACTAACCTACTTCTAGACATGCTAGAAGGATGCGGTTTTTTGCATTCGACGCGGGATAACTTCAAACGGAAAAATCGGAAAACTTTAATTTTCAACCAACCCCCAAAAATGGCAGGAAGAACCAAAGTTTACCTCCCGGAGGTCCGCCGATTCTAATTCAATTTAATTGATTTGAATGATTTTCTATTCTGACTCATAAAGAGCTGAATTATGGCAAACCTAATATAATAATAATACTGAGGACAAGAAATTTGTATCCAAACTAGGAATTGGTAGGTTGTGCGGCTGCAGTCGACTTCGATAGGAACTATGCCGCGATTAATGTGGAGTTCGTGAAGGGAAACAGAAAACCTTCACAAGCATAGCCGGTTACTTTGTTCTTGCCCATACGCCGACAGCTTACTCAATTAGCATTATTTATAAGTGACAAACTTCCATCGCCGGGATTTGAACTCGCGACCTTTCAGTTCCAAGCATAGTGCATTAGACCGCAAGGCCACTGGGACTGGTTCATATATCTAATACCAATTTTGATGGTTATTTTTGACCATGGGTATAAAAAATAATAATGAATAATTTAATATATTTTTGGCATACATATTTCTTATTTTTTATTGTAATGGATTTCTAATGTGTAGAAAATGGTCAAATTTGTGATATTGGTAAACATAAAAATTTATATCATCTAAAATATCAATTTTATTTTAAAAATCTGTTAAATTTGAATGTAACCAAACAATATGTAAAGAGTTTATTCCGTTCAAAAACAATAATGTTTTGGAATTATTTAAACCATTTCGCTTTAAAATATTGAGACCAAATTTTCACACTCATGTTTTTCAAAAATAAAATTTGAAAAAGTATACAACATATATATTTATTTCAATGTAATAAACAAAGTAGAACATTATTAAATATTTATGTTATCAAATATAGTTGGTGAATATAATAATAATTTTAAACTTTCTACACGCAACAAAACAATTGTGAGTTTTTACAAAATGTAACATAATTAACAATTCAGATTGGTTCATTTTTTTTTTGAACCGGAGTGTACTTAATATCTAGTCGTACCTTTACACCTCTTGCTTCATAATAGAAAAAAATTCAAATGAGTTTCGAAGTTTCGCTTCTTACAAACAAAACATTTTGTGTTTTAATTATTAAATTTTAATCAATCAGAGTTTAATCAATCAATAAGCTTAACAGAGATTGCACAAATATAGATTGGAAAACGCTTTGTATTTTTACAATAGGGAATATGCATGAACATTTTTTTTTACTTGAATTGAAGCATGTTTTCTTGTCAAATATCAAGGTAAAATTACTTTTTAAATAACTTTAAAAATACGCGAGATATGAATGATTGAAATTCCCGATTAGACAAAGAGGGTGATAGCCCTCTTGATATGTTATGTGACGTTATATTACATTTTCACCATTTAAAATACACGTAAAACTCCGTTTTTAGTATTTTTACATGAAAGAGACAGATAATAATCTTTAAAAGCTTATAGCTTCCTTGATATTTGTCGGATTTTAATTTCGTTTTTAAATTTTATTACAGTATTAACAGTATTTTCATATTCTGAAAATAAATGTGAAAAAAAATTTCATGCATATTCCCTATTATTTTCCATACATTAACAGGCAGTTAGTGACGTTAAAGTACATGTAAATATGCCATGCTTTTTATAAACAAAACATTTTGTGCATTTTAATTATTAAAATTTTTTTTGATATGATATTAATCATTAAATAAGATAAAGATTAGAAAAAATATATATTAACAATATTTCAGCTTTCACGTATATATACTTTTTTATAAAATTTATTTAAAAGCGATTTAAGTTTATTACTTGACTTTCATTTCAAATGAAATAAACAATAAAAAGGCGTTACGTAGGAGTTGCGTCAACTTAGCGAATTTCCTTAGAATACATAAATCACTCTCTAGTCACAATTTAAGTCTGATCAAAATGAAATGTCGTATCTGATATCATTTTAGTATTTTCAAGGCCAATTTTATTAATAAATAGCATACGTCAGGGGAAAAGGGGGGCATAAAGATAGAAGAAAACACAAAAGATAAAATATCTCTCTTAATATTAGAATAATCGAAAAATGTATAAGGAGTAAAGTTGTAGAAAATTAAGTTTGCTACAATTAATTACCTGATCATTTTTCTCAAACTCTAATGTGAACAGTGATTACATTTCAAATGTTGCCCCTATTCCTAGAAACAGCGCTTGTTAGTAAAAATAAAATCAAAAAATTACTGGGCAACCCTAAGGATAAAATTAGTAATGAAAAACAATCGGGCATATATGGTGTCAGTTGTCAAAACTGTTCGAAAATTTATGTTGGTCAAAGTCGTCGCCAAATCGGAATTCGAATTTTGGGAGAACCGAAAAACCGTGTATAGCTGCGCACGTTATTGAGAACAACCACAAAATTGACAAATCGAATCTAAAACTACTGACATCGGTACAAAACCCCACAGAATTAGATGCATACGAAAGTATCTACATATACAAATTGAGAAAACAGATTGAATTTAGACAATGGCCCAATTCCAAATTCTGATTTAATAAAATTAAAGATATATCAAATTTTATGTTTCGCTCTTCCTTTAAAACCCCCCTTCCCCTTGTTCGATTTTACCCATTGTCGAACTTGACCTATAGAATACCAAAAGCGCCTCAAATACCGAATTTCATTCCAATCGGAATAAAACTGTGACCGCTAGAGAGTCCACAGACACATAAAAGTACATATATATAAAAATTTTAGCGATAGTGATTTTTAAGAAAAAATTTTTACGAAATTCCAACATTGGTGCAAAAACAATAGCTGCATTTCCTTTGAAGGAAATTCGCTAAAAACCATAGCGAACATCTACTTAATAATCTTTTTGTTAGTTACATCATTTAACCACCACAGAAAATATTATTTATCTGATTTTGAGTAATTTAACAAACAGTCATTCTATTTATTTAAAAGTATATGGGTTTGTTTCCGATATTCAACTACAAACCAAAATAGTCGAATAGTTAAGAAATAAATGATTTCTGCAAAACTTAACACACTGCAGCCCATAAAGAAACCTGCCATTCCACCAATATTCACTGAAAACAATAAATAATTTGAAATCCACAGATCAAACTTACCAAGCATCCGTTACTCACCTAATACATCAGTAAATCCAAATAAAATATCACGTTTTAAACGCATCCGTGGACAGTCTAACAAACCCCATTGTGCATTTGTTCCTAGAAACCATACTCGTGAATCAAATATTCCAGGTACATATTTGACATAATCGCAATTTGGTAAACAATTGCATAATGATTCTCCAGTTTCTGATTCCTCGAGAGTTATTAACTCCTCTAAAGATAAAGTATCAAAAAATATAAATGTATTATTAGAAATCAGATATGCGACTGCGGCAAAACATTTTTGGAGACATAGATTTCGGAAATTAAAATTTTTTGTAATTTCATAATCATATTTGATTTCATATAAAACGGCGATGGCCAACAAGTCGATCGCGAAGCCAATTTTGGTCGATCACTCGCGATGTCTTGACAAACAGTAATTGAAGAAATTGAGGTAAGATTTCAGGATTTTGAAAAAAATAAATAGAGAAATTATGGTATTTAAATTGTCCGATTTTGCCCATTCCCACTATCTTTCTCCAAACTATTCAAGTTATCATTTCATCTTTCTTTCACTTATTAATTTATATGTAATCGGTTTGCAGGAGATTGGATGAATATTAAAGATTCCAATAACTAAAAATCCTACAAATAAATAAATAAGAAGAAACGATAAAGATTTAGTTGATCTTTATTTAATATAAACCATATTTTGACAAAATGGAAACCCGACTTCTAAAATCAAATATTCTATAACAAAAAATGCACTAAAAAGTAAAAAAATAATTGCATATTCTTGTGCCAATTTTAGTTCACCTAAGCAAAAATTTTTAAATATATATGTACAATTATTGTTATTTTTGGAGGCGGTGTCAGCATAGAGAAATTCACATAACTTTTGGACACCGCCTCCAAAAATAACAATAATTGTACATATATATTTAAAAATTTTTGCTTAGGTGAAATAAAATTGGCACAAGAATATGCAATTATTTTTTTACTTTTTAGTGCATTTTTTGTTATAGAATATTTGATTTTTGAAGTCGGGTTTCCATTTTGTCAAAATATGGTTTATTTCTCGCTTTTTAGTGACTTTGAAGTTCTAAAACTGATTTTATTTGTCTAAATATGGGTAGACCTATTAATTTTTAATGCAATTTTCTATAACACATTTTGTTTTACCCGTTTTTTTTTTTTTTTTTAATTTTTAGCGCATTTTTTTATAACAGATTTTCAGTTTGTTTACATACATTTTGTTTTTTTTTTGTAAAAATTTTTTTTTTGGGGTCGGTTTTTTTTTTTGTACAAAATTTTTTTGAAGTCGGTTTTCAAAAAAATTTTCTTATTTTCCCATTATGAATGAGTATACCCTTTAAAAAAAAAAAAATTTCGCAGAAATCGGTTATCACATATAAAATGAGGATTTTCCTCGATTTCCCGGGGATTCCCTCATCAGAATGCGATTTGGTGCCAATGGGACCAATGGGAAGCCAAAGCCTTTAAAACAAACAAAAATTCAAAATCGGTTCATAAATGACGGAGTTCTGAGGTAACACACATAAATAAAAAAAAAAGCAAAAAAAAAAAAAAAATACAGTCGAATTGAGAACCATCCTCCTTTTTGAAGTCGGGTTAAAAATATGTAGAAAAGTCATTATGTACCTATTTGTTGATAGTTACTAAAGGTATTAAACATAAATAATTTCCGTAATAACAGGGGGAGTAGGAAGTGGATATGCAAAGGTATCTAAAATAAAGAAAATATATTTAGTTTTAGTAGCGAGATCGCTACATACCTCCCCCCATCATTCAACAATGAAAAACCTAAGAAAAAGGGGGAAAATACTTTTACGATTGGTGCTCAACCATAAACATAAATATAAGGTTCCTAGGAAAAGAAAATAAATAAAAAATTTATTTTATTTTTTACAAAAATGAACAAAATATAAAAACTAATAGAAATCACAGATGCAGTTCACTGATTAACCTGTAGCGGGACCGCTACCGGTTAAACCTAGCTTATAAATGCTAACATCTGACGATGATTGTCTTCGAAATACCAGTATCTAGGCGTAGATAAGTAAGGCTTGTGTGTATTTATTTATTTTTTAACCCGACTTCAAAAAAAGAGGATGGTTCTCAATTCGTCTGTATTTTTTTTTTTTTTATGAACCTCAGAACTCCGTCATTTATGAACCGATTTTGAATTTTGTTTTTTTGTTTTAAAGGGTTTGATTCCCGATTGGTCCCATTGTCACAAAATCGCATTCTGATGAGGGGATCTCCGGGAAATTGAGGAAAATCCTCATTTTATATGTGATAACCGATTTCTGCGAATTTTTTTTTTTTTTTTGAAAGGGTATACTCATTCATAATGGGAAAATAAAAAAATTTTTTTAAAAACCGACTTCAAAAAAATTTTTTACAAAAAAAAAAAAAACCGACCCCAAAAAAAAAAATTTTTACAAAAAAAAAACAAAATGCTTGTAAAAAAAACTGAAAATCTGTTATAAAAAAATGCACTAAAAATTACAAAAAAAAAAAACGGGTAAAAAAAAATGTGTTATAAAAAAATTCACTAAAAATTAGTTGGTCGTTTAGTAGGTCTACTCATATTTAGACAAATAAAATCAGTTATAGAACTTCAAAGTCACTAAAAAGCGAGAAATAAAACTTATTTTGACAAAATGGAAACCCGACTTCAAAAATCAAATATTCTATAACAAAAGATGCACTAAAAAGTAAAAAAATAATTGCATATTCTTGTGCCAATTTTAGTTCACCAAAGCAAAAATTTTTAAATATATATGTACAATTATTGTTATTTTTGGAGGCGGTGTCCAAAAGTTATGTGAATTTCTCTATGTTGACACCGCCTCCAAAAATAACAATAATTGTACATATATATTTAAAAATTTTTGCTTTGGTGAACTAAAATTGGCACAAGAATATGCAATTATTTTTTTACTTTTTAGTGCATCTTTTGTTAAGTCGGGTTTCCATTTTGTCAAAATAAGTTTTTTTAATATACAATTTTGTATCGAGTATTACGTGGTATAAGTTTTATTATTTTAATAACTATATTGAGTTAGTTATTTAAACTGTTAAGATTTCGGAAAGAGGTTTTAAACAAAAGTTGTGAAATTTTTATAAAGAAGAAAGTGTGTCAATTAGGGTTACTAATTAATTTGAAATTGCTTCTCAATCCAACAACACATTCAAAACCTTTGGAAACCATCAAATATCCATAATCAGCGACTTTAGCAATAAAAAAATTAAGATATCATTTTTATTTTAAATTAACTAACTTACTTTAATTTTTCTGGCAATTGTTTCCCAGAAAAGGTCACTTAACTCCAACAGGGAAAAACACAAAACCTTCTTGAAATATTCTACCTCATTTTATCCGGGAGGTGAGGTTTTGATTCGCTTAAACCACAGAAACGCCCCCCCCCCCTCTCGCAAAACTAATCTGAACCATGCCATCCATTTTAGCAATACATCATCATTTCACAGAGTTATGGTTTAGTAAACAAGTGTACTATGGGCCACAAAAGCAGCGCTTATTTTTCAAAAGTTTTTAATTGGTTTGTACCTTATTCATTTGGTTTTTTGGGAAAATGTTTCAAATAAAAGTTGTTAATATGTTTCTAATGAACAACTTTTATCCGAAGCATTTTTTCGAAAACCGAATGAATAAGGCACAAATCAATTATAATATTTTGAAAAATGAACGCTACTTTTATTGCCATGTGTATCAATTTTCATTGATTGAATTTATAATGCAAAAATTCATTTGAATTTATCGCTTAGTTTGCATAGTAAAGCTAATGAGAGCTTGTTAAAAATACAATGACATGTAAACTTACTTTTGTATTGGTCTAGGCAATGAAGTCCTTTAACATCACAAACTTTTTCACCATCTAAAAATGTGGACAAGAATTATTTATATACTGTTATTAATTATATGAAAATGAGTTCACTGTTTCAAAATACCAAGTGGTCTATAAAAATGGGGTATACAGTTGCATTTTTTCAAACAAAACTGAATACGACACTCTATTCGGCATAAGTTATAACTGTAAACCGGGCTATGCTTAAGATTTGATTCGTGAAAAAATCGACACTTTCGTTGAGCAATTGTTAATTGTCTGGCTGCATCACTAGTATATATTGATGTAGCATATAAATACAATTGTAAAAAGTAACCATAGTTAACATGGTAACCTCGGGTACCAATATCAAACGTTTCTTCTGGTCCATGAACATACATCTAAAATTAAATGACATGTTTACACGGAATACAACTTAAAGATTATTTTAATAATTTGAAATATACATCAAGCCCTGAAGTCGCGTTGGAAAAAACAAGATTGGCAACAACTTCACCCTCTAACGGATGTGTGGAAATTATTGCCCTTCCTTTTAACAAGTTCCTCTTACCACTAGCCCAATATCTAAAAAGTATTCACAAACTTTTTTTAAACCCAGAAATTATTCGAATAGTAGAGGGGATATACCGGTTGCCCTACAATAAGCTCAGATAACAGGTCTGCAAACGTTTTTTTTTTTTTTCAAAATCGAAAACTATAAGATATACTTACTGCAATTAATAACATTAACAGTATATTCTGAATAAAAATGGTGTCTTACTGTTTTCTGAAACCAATTTTTTGGAAGATACTCAGGATTATTTAGGATATTCGAATATAAAGCAGGATTCAAAAACCCTATTCCCGCGAAAACCCTGGTTTCCGGCGACCTCTTTACGTGCGTCGCAGCTGCATCACTTCGACAAAAAAAGTTTTGAACAAAATGTTATGACATTGTTTTTAGTATTTATTATTTAATTTTTATTTATGTTAAAATTGTTTTTTTTGAAACTATAAATGGTGCCCGTTGCTCGGCTGATATTCTAAAGTGTGCTCTTAGGTTCAAAAAGGTTGTTGTCTCCTGCTTTAAAGGGTTGCACTTCATGTGTGGCTACGATTTATCTATTTGTTTAATGGAAATAACGGATTTTTTTTAGTGAAATCGTTAAAAAAATGATTTTAACCCAACAATACACCCAAAAATTTGGAATCATCTTTTTTTTATATAATCTTCAAAAACTACTAAAATCACTCCCGGCAAATAATTTACTTTTCTCTGATAGATCAGCAGAACAATTCTTCCAACAAATCACCAGAGTATTATGACTCATTTTGCAACCTGCTTTGCGAAGCCAGTGTACATACATAGGTACATTATAACCAAAATCGATACTTTTAATAAAGCTCTGTACTTACTCTGGGGATGAATACTGTGCCAATTGTGAATTAAAACTATAACAAATACCCACTTCCGTAATTATCTTGTCCGTACCGTCTTTATCAAAATCTGTACCTGTATAACCCAGTATAGGTCTAAACTCCACTGCAAATTCAATCAAAAATTTCAAATAATCCCTACTGTTAATTTCTTTGAATTCTGGTATTTCCTTAAAATTTGTATAATTTGCTTGAGCTAATTTTTTTATAAATTCTTTAGCTTTTTTAGTATCCGTGAAATTGTATTTACTGAAAACGAATACAAATTTTGTAAGTTATTCATCATAAACGGATTTCTACTCATAATAGACATTGCATCTACACAATACAATACAATTCAGAAAGCTATTGTTCATTTCATTTTTTATTTCTAATTTCTGAGGGAACTGGGTTATCCGAAACTAGTCAAATAAAGTGATTTTACGAAAACTTCAAATATTTGTTTTATTTAATACATAAATAAATGAAAAAGATGGTAATAATTTTTAAGAATCTTTATATTATAATCAAATTTTTAGTATAAAAATTTAAAAATTGGTGACAAATATCTTCTGACAAAATATGCCCGGAAAAATATCCCAACTGCATAAAATTGCAATTATTAAACTTTCGGGATGTAAAAGCGTAAAAGTGTTTTGTCTAAGAATATTTTATCTTGGGGTTAAAATTTTTCTGGGGATATTGTATCGAGCATATTTATCCAGAGATAAAAACTTACGCAACCTCATGTAGTGGGGAGAGTTGCCTAATTCGTTCTGATCACCTAAATCGTGCCGGCTCATTTTTTTTTGTAACCAATTAATGTTTGTGACTTCTATTGGTAAAAATATAAAGCGTTTGTGGAGTTAAATACTAAAATTGATTAATATATTTTATGTTTTTTTTGAATTATATTTAACTAGCTGACCCGCCACGGCTTCGCATGGGTTCTTTGTAGAAAATATAAAACAGCCTATGTTACTCCGAGGAGATGTAGCTTTCGGTAAAATTGGTTGAGTAGTTTTTGAGTTAAATCGTAACAAACAAAAAATAAATCATCTTTCCTCGTCATACATAATAGCATTACCCGTCGCGGCTTCGCCCGCAAAAATTTTGTAACGCCCTTATAACCAACTAACATAATATTTTCTCCCGTCAAGGACTGATAAATTGCGTTTAATTTTTGAAATACATTTGTTGTATGCACTGCCACCTATTGGCAAAATTTTTGAAGTATTCATGTTGTGTATACTGCCATCTATACAAAAATAAACTAACTTAATATTAATTTTAAAATGATTCACTATGTGAATAGAAATCGAAACAAATATGAACAATGGACTGTATTAATATATGATCCACTGTTACATATCAATCAAAATGTCTAAAAAAAATAAAATAAATAAACAAAAATATATAACAGTCAAAATGTCTACATCCCCACTCCTGGGAGACAATGTATATAACACACAGCACCTAGAGCAACGAACGTCTGTTACTATGCACTGATAAATTATACACCTATACATCAATAAATTATACAACTTTACATTTTTTTATAATATTTAATGACCAATTTATAGGAAAACTTGACAAATTATATACTAAAACCTTCCTCGAGAACCACTCTATCCATTGGTGAAAACAGCATGAAAATCGGTGAAGTAGTTTTTGAGTAAATTGCGAACAGACAGACAGGCGCGGCTGGGGGACTTTATTTTATACTATGTAAGGATATACCATCTTTATAGTAAGTTTATAATATAATTTATATAATCATGCATTTGTCTGCTAATTAATATGACATATATTAATTAGCGCTGTATATAGCCTTTCCGTAACGCTTGAAAATATTGATCGGAGAAAAAAATTTTTGTTATAGGTGTTCATAAAACTACCTAATTAGTCCATTTCCGCATGTCCGCAAAAAATCTTCTTCTCTTTAAAATAGACAACTTTTGTTTGAAAAATTTTTTCATAAACTCAAAAGTTTTCTCATAATTTGTGATTAAATGTTTCTCGGAAAGCCAATTGTTAACAATTCAATCACTGATGTACAACTCAGTATATACTGCGTATTCAAACAATTAACGCAGTTAGTTGTTACATTACTTGTTATACCCAGTATATGTAAATATACAAGGTATATTAAGTTTAGTTCCGACTTTGTAACGCTTGAAAATATTAATCCTTGACAATAATGCTTCACAAAGATATTTATAAAATGGCCTAATTCGGCCATTTTCACATGTCTGTCTGTCTGTCCGTGAACCCGATAACTCAAAAACGAAAAGAGATAACGAGCTGAAAATTTTTGTGTGTTTTAGAACAAAAAAGTAAGGTCAAGTTCGGTAATGGGCAAAGTCGGAATGTGTTTCCCCCAACCCTCAGGGGGAAAAATTTATATCTTTGAAACCGTATGAGATAGAAAAAAATTTGTTGATAAAAAATCTTCTCTTTAAAATAAACAACTTTTGTTTGAAAATTTTTTTCACAAACTCAATAGTTTTCTCATAATTTGTGCTCAAAGTTGAAAATGAGAAATACAATTGATCGGTGAACGAAGGCATATATGTATACTTGTACATAGCATCCATACGTACTATTTTTATACCCAGAATATTTGTAATTATAGGTAAAAGATATATTAAGTTTAGTTCCGACTTTGTAACGCTTGAAAATATTGATCGCAGAAAATAAATGCATATCTTATAAACTTTGAATTTGAAGAATTGTTCAAACATTGATATACAAACTCAGTATATACTGGGTATTCAAGCAATTAACTCAGTTAGTAGTTACATTACTTGTTTATTTTTACTTCCTTCGAGAAACCATTACTGTTTTTTTTTGTTGGAATATTGGTGTTCTAAATCTTACTTTAACAATGTCTTAATTTTATTTTATACGCAGAATGTTCATTTAGAAGGTTTGTGCAAAAATCAATAATATAATAATTAAAATTGACGTTACCAATTATTGGTAACGACAATTTTAGTAAACATGTGTATTGTTTATTAGATATATCAAAAATCTCTTAGGTAGTACGATATTGGCAACTCTCTCCTGTATATTGTATATAGCATAGACAGTACTCCTGAATAGAGTCAAACTACTGGTTCTTGTGACGAAGCGAAAGTATTAAAAACAAAGATATAATATAAACAAACCCAATGTCTTGATCAAGTTTCTCAGTATTTATTTTCATTTTCGGACAAAATGTTACTGATGGAAATGTCGTATTCCAAGCAAATCTATCACGTTCCATGGAAATAACTATAGGATTGTTTTGAAAACGCTTCCATGTGCCCAAGCTCAAATATACAACACCAAATGAAGCCATACCAACAATAAACAACCAAATTATTCTGGTGACAAAAATAACGAAACTTTGATTGGTAGCTCAAAATACCAGATAGGTAAAAACTAGTTCAAAAATAACTAGCCAACAAACATATAAAAAATTCGTTACGCAGGAGCTGCGTCAACTTAACGAATTTTCTTAGAATATATAAAAGACTCTCTAGCAGTCACAATTTGAGTGAAAACAAAATGAAATGTCGTATCTGATATGGTTTTAGTACTTCCAAGGCCAGTTTTATTAATAAATGGCATAGGTCAAGGGAAAAGGGGACATAGAGATAGAAGAATTGGGATTGATTATTTCAACCCCAAACCTTCAAAGTATGTGGTGAAGACCAGCGAAGAAGCAAAGTTTCCTCTCGTGGTCAATTGAATGTCAGACTCTTATGAAAAGTGTTCACCAAAGAAACAAACGATACTATAATTTCTAATATAAACAAGACCTCCCGTAAAGTCGTCTATCCGATTGAAAATAAGACGCATATAATTATACATTGACTCTTAAGGGTACTCTATTATTCGACTTTCCCCAGATTCATGGAGAATATTCTAAGGTTCTAAATATTGAGTGATTTAACAATATTTGTGACCAAATTCCTACAAAACACACTTAATAATAACATTATTGTATACATACATTTCAACTGGATGACGAGAGACTTTCGTTAAATGACTTAATCCATGTATTGAACTAGAATTAAGAAATAACACCAAAAATTCTATGCCAAATTTTATCTTTTCCCTAAAACTATTTTGAACATGTTCATTTGATCTTTCAAAACCAATTCTTCTTGGAAATGTATTATTTTTATCATTTTTTATTTTAGTTTGAATAAACTTGAGTCGTGGTAATTGGACTAAATTAAAATCAGTATAATCAGGATAACTATTTGAAAAATGAACTTTTTTTGAATGCATATTGGTTCTGAAACAATTTGCAAATAGATTGTTTAGGTTTGTTGATAAAAAATCTGCTTATTCGTCAATTAATTAGATACAAATCTGATTTGTTATGACTATGTAACAAAATTTGTTTAAAAAAATTCAGAACATGCACAAATAAAAATCACGCAACTGAAATATTACACGATGACAAATGAATATTTAATTTAAATAAATTATAAATTTATGTTATAGAATTGTTCAAAAGATATAGACAAGGTGATAACCTCGCATTCATTCAGAAAATATTCTTATTTGGTATTTTGCATATTCACGTTTGGGACATGCTCCTGAATATGGATCAAAATTTTCCAAAAATGTCCCAATTTTTAAAAAATTAATTTTTTTTCCAAGTCGATTGATCGGATGCTTTTACGAATAGAGTTTTATTTTATAAATTTTTTTAAATAGGTATTTTGGGTCATTTTAAGTATTTTGCATCATTTTTTAGGTATTTTTATCTCTAATCATTTTTTTGAGTTAAACAATTAAATATTTGAAAAAACGCACAAACGGCTGCATTCAAGACTGAAAAACAGTATTAAGAAATGAAACTTTTGAGTTTACCAAAATTGTATACTAATCTTTGAACATCCCTTAACAAAATCCTGAAGAGTCATTACAGATTACTTTATTCTAAAGCTTTAGTTTCTTTATCGAATTAGTCCCAGAACCCGAGTATATATTAAGTTCAACTGTCAAAAGACAAGTTTTTAAAACTGATTAAACATACACTTTTAGTAATCTAAATAAGGTTCATTTTCCTGAAATGTGATGTATCATAAGTTTATATTGTAATTCAAAAACGCATTTATTTTAAATAAAGAACAACATTATTAAATAATTAATACAGCTTAATTATAAAAAATTATTATTTCATTCGTCCATTTCAATTAATATTTTTCCCATTGATTTTTTTGCTTTAATAAAATCAATCGCATCGTTTACTTTTGATAATGTGTACGTTGAACTAATATATGGTGACAACACACCTTGATCGGCTAATTCCAATGTATCCATTATTACTTGACGATATAAATTGTTGTTTTGTATTCGCAAACGTGGTAAACTTATAATGGAGAAAAATGTATTCACTGGCGGTTTAATAATTGTATCTTTCTCATCGCGTACACTTAAAATTGTGCCCCCCATTTTCACACTGAAATAAATAAATACCATTATTAATATTTGTATAATATAATATATTAATTATTAAATTCTATTTTGAACAGATACGGATGCTTTTGAAACTCTGAAAAATACCGACAACAATCTAAACGATATCCCAGAAGAAAGGTATACCAGGGTTATTTCCAACTTCACTCTTGCAGGTATAGCATCCCTCATTTTTGTATCATTACGTTGAAATTTTGGAGCAATTAAATTTAAGAGTATTTCCACTTGTGTAGGTGTCACTCTCATAACTGCTTTATATTCCCAGGGATCTTCATTATATAGCTCTTTAAATATTGTATGTGTTGCGTTGCCCCTTTCCTTTGCATCCAATTCCTGACCCAAATACTTCTTTTTTTCTTCCTTTTTTGTATAGCACTTTAAGCTCGAAGTATTTCAGCGCAAAGCATTTTTGTAACCGCTTTTATTGTGCTATGATCAGTCGTGAATTTTGCGACAACATTGCACGGGACATGATACATGCGAGTACAGAGGTGCAGTAGCTGCCTACTGTCACGGCAGCAGCTCGCACTCGTGTGACCGTGTGAGGCGAATCGAGCTACTGTCATGCCAGTACAAATGACAGTAGCCGTCTACTGTCAACGTCGGTAGCTCGCACCGTGTAACCAGACCTTAAAACATTTAACTAAAACGATTTGTCAGGACGATTTGACAAAAATATTTTGGTAACCCTGTTTATAGCTTATTATTTTTAGTGCGTTTTCTATGTTTGTCGCTGTGATTTATCGTTAACACTTCATTATTTTAGCATTGATTAACAGCACACTGAATAATTACGTTGCGAAATATTCAAACTGATAAATAATTTACCAAGACATCATATTTTTCAAAATTTGACCACCAAGACCGTCGTAAGCAACATCAATTTCTGCATTTTCCATTCGTTTCAACACTCGTTCTTTCAACTTTTTTTCATTTACACTTAATGCTCCAAATGCTCCCCGACTTCGCATTATTTCTGCTCTTTCTTCTGAATTTGTCACTCCTAAAACCTAACTAAGTTTATTTGCTATGGAATTTTTAAATGAAAAATAAAAGTATACCTTTGCTTTATAAATACCGGCTGCAATATCTAAAGCAGCTAACCCAAACCCTGCAGACCCACATGATATAAGAAATTTAGAATTTTCCTTTGGCGTTGGGTTACAAAATCTTGAAAATGCATATAGTGCGGTTGAATGGGCAAATATTAAAACTGCCGCTGTTTTTGGCTCAACATTAGAGGGTAAACGAAATACATCGGATGAGTTAACCTACAAATTGATCTCCATTAGAAAAATTAAAAAATAACAACACAAATTATATTCCAAATTTTGCCCCTATTCCTAGACCATTTGTTTGTATTTTATAAATACGTATTTCGACTACAATGTAGTCATCATCAGTATGAATTAGATAATCGTAACTATCTCTGGAATATGGATTCAGAGATATGTTGCTTATTGCTAATTTGGTGCGTGTCTCACTTTTGGAAAGTTTTTCAGAAATTATTTCTCTGTCTATTTCTTTTGCCTTTAAATCATTTATAAAACATTTATTTTACTTTTTTCGAGATTTAATCTCTTTCAGAAGTCTTATTCAGAGTTTACAAAGAATTATTCTCAGTTTTTGAAGAGAATTTGTGGCAAAAACTATTGAAATTAAATATGGTAATTATCCTGACCGAGTACTTTAGTTTTTGCCACAATATGTGAAATATATAGCACGCGTTTTAGTGCGGGGGCCAAAAAACACGCAAACCCGACCAACTCGGAGTATGACCGATGAAAAATATATTATAATGGCTTTAAACGCTTCACGCTGTAGATACGCAAGAGGCCCGTGTCTGTCTGAATAGCCACATCGAAAATAAATCGACAAGTGATTTTCGTTAATCCACTAACAATACCCGCTGTGGTTGAAATTTTTTTGGGTAAAGTTTATTGGGTTCATTACGCAATTTATTCTTTTTGGAAAGATGTACAGTAGTTTTTTGGCAAGATATAATAAAAAAAAAAGGTTGATTTTGGAAGACATCGGATATTTTATACACTTTTTTTTTATATACTTATTTTATAGCAAGAGTAAAATTTTTTAATAATTGCCCAAATCTTAATGTTTTAGTAATGTTTTTGTATTCTCTTACTATGCATTCTTGTGATAAACCACCGTAATTGTCCAAGCTTAGAGCTGCTACTGTTTCTCCAACAATAGCTGTTGCCGGCTGAACTGTTTCACCTATTTCAACAACTTCCCCGGCTATTTCATAGCCTGGAATAAATTGCTCGCCCTCTCGATTCTTATAACTGGATCTAAATGAATCCACGCAGCAATAATGAACTTTAATACGAACTTCATTTTCTTTTAACTTTTTAGGTACGTTTATTTCACATATTTCTAAAGGTTTTTCTAAATCCTTAAAAATGACAGCTTTAACTGTACTATAATTTCTATATTGTTTAATTATTTGCCCAGAAAATATTTTTGAAAAGTTTCTAGTAGGTTTTGCAATATTTACAATAATCTTCCAATTAGATAACATTGTTATTTGTAAAAAGGTTAGAATTGTATTGTAAGAATTGTCATAAACATTTTATATTTATGGACATACTCTATGCGCATGAACAATTGATTTTCTAACAGTTTAAAAGATTTTCGTTTTTCATTCTAATTCATAATTTGAAACATTAAAAAATTAAAATGATTAATTATTCTTCTACTGCAAAATGTATCAATACATTGTAAATAAAACCCACGGTAAAACCAGACCATTTACTTACAGGATCACTCTTTTCGAATGTCGTTAACATACAAGGTACGCGGGCCGCTCCTGTTGCTGTAAATGAGGCTTTATAAGTACCATAGATTTGTTATCAGTTGCCAGTTTGTTGATAGTTGATACTTAAATCGATTATTTATTGGACATTAATATGTCAAATTGACAATATTTTGGTTTTAATTTAATTATTAACAGAAGTGTTTGTTGCTTTAAAATTAACAAATTAAAGAACTAAAGCAAATGATCGTTACCTAATAATTTTCATAAACTTTTATTATTTGATATTAAATAAAATATTATAACTAGTACAATGGCTGTAGCTCATGGCTCAGGAGTCAGTAGCGGTAAACGTAAAGAAATATATAAATATGTAGCTCCTTGGCCCTTATACAGCATGAATTGGTCTGTTCGGCCAGATAAACGTTTTCGTCTTGCTTTAGGAAGTTTTGTGGAAGAGTATAATAATAAGGTTTGGTTTTATTATTGATGGATTTTTTTTCCTCATTATAAAATTCCTATCTTGTAGGTTCAAATTGTGACTTTAGACGAAGACAGCAGTGAATTTGTCCCTAAAAGTACATTTGATCACCCGTATCCAACAACGAAAATTATGTGGATACCGGATAGTAAGGGGATGTATCCAGATTTGTTAGCTACTAGGTAAAAGACAAAATAATTTGTTTAAGACTTCAACGATAATTTTGGTATGTTATTCTTTACAGCGGTGATTATCTTCGTGTATGGCGTGCAATGGATACTGAAACTCGTCTAGATTGTGTTTTAAATAATAATAAAAATTCTGATTTTTGTGCACCATTAACAAGCTTTGATTGGAACGAAGTTGATCCGAATTTAGTTGGTACATCAAGCATTGATACAACTTGTACAATATGGGGCCTAGAAACCGGTCAAATGTTGGGTAGAACTGAATGTGTAACTGGACATGTTAAGACACAATTAATTGCTCACGATAAAGAAGTGTATGATATTGCATTTTCACGCGCTGGTGGTGGTCGTGATATGTTTGCATCAGTTGGAGCAGATGGATCAGTTAGAATGTTTGACTTAAGACATTTAGAACATTCTACAATTATATATGAGGTAATTACATTCATGACATATATACAGTGTGTTCAGAACAGCACGGGACTCTTTTAAATTTTACGAAAGTGTTTTCACAAAGGTTAAAGGTATGTGGATTTAAAAAGTTTGCGTTTAATTTGGTTATTTCAAAGTTAATTTCGGATTTGACCTCTATAATTTAACTTCCCATATTTTACCATCGCTTCCAGCAAAATTCTAAGTTATATTTCGTGGTATCTTTTCCAATTTCATGATGATTTTTCATCTAGAGGGTACTAAATTATTGTATTGTGTTCAGAATTGGTTGAAAATCAATTTTCAATATTTGCTTAAATGGTTACAGATAAAGGTAATAAAAGTGTGTTAGTAATTAACTTTGTACTAAATCATTGAAGGTTGATTTTCATGCACCCTGTTAAGATAAGATCTACTTCCATGCAAAAATTCAACTAACAAAGCCTTGTAGTTTTTGAGATGTTTTTGGTTAAAACAAAAGTTGATCACCATACTATTAAAATATTTTGAATTATTCCCTTTATGTATTTTAAGGATCCAGCACATACTCCTCTGTTACGACTAGCATGGAACAAACAGGATCCAAATTATTTGGCTACTGTTGCAATGGACGCTTGTGAAGTAATTATTCTCGATGTTCGTGTACCATGTACACCAGTTGCACGATTAAATAATCATCGTGCATGTGTTAATGGTATTGCATGGGCACCACATTCATCGTGCCATATTTGTACAGCCGCTGATGACCATCAAGCACTAATTTGGGATATTCAACAAATGCCACGAGCAATTGAGGATCCTATTTTAGCGTACACAGCCGCTGAAGGTGAAGTGAATCAAATTCAATGGGGAGCAACACAACCTGATTGGATTGCAATTTGTTACAATCGATCTTTAGAAATTTTACGTGTTTAAAACATTGTGAGCGTGTGTGTAAAGTGAATTATGTTTTGAATTAATTTTTATTTAAATTATTTTCAAATGTAAGAAAAATGTTTTCATACTGAAGACGAAAATAATCGGATCAAATTTCAGGATGAAAATTTGGTTTGGTTTGACGAAGATTAGGCGCTTTGTCTAGTCATACAATTGCGTGATAAACAATTGTTGTTTCAAACACGAAAATAACGTCATTGTATAATGGTAGTGGGAATGTATAAATAATTATTACTGCAATATTATGTAGGGTTTGACATAAGGTGACGACTAGATTACAGAGACGAGGCTAAAGCATCCGATTACAATTTTATCAGGTCTAGATGAATCTGAAGGACATGCAGCTTTGTATATTTTTTGTTTCTATTGTAAGTATCTAACAATTCAAAAAGTATCAAAGTATACCAAACTGATGTTTTTTTAAATATAATTTTAATGATTTTTCATGTCAAAATAATGTTACATGTGCGTTATTTGCGTGAAAAAAACAGCAAAAATACCACACAAGTGTGTGACTAGACAAGACGTTTGAAATAGTTATTAATATTTCGGAATATATAATATTTATCTACAAATGAACGAAATGTTTTATCTTTGGGAGTTTTTTTTACTAAGAATTGTGTTTATGATGCATCTCGTTTCGAATTCTTAGATACAGTTGATAAAATCAGTTTAAATTATGCCTGTGAGACTCCCATACTACCTACTCCTTAATTTAAAAAGATCCACAAGTTAAATTAATTTATGGATTTTATTGTTTCGACTATTACAGCCTTTTTCATAATCCTCAAGAAACTTGAATGGTATTTAGAATAATCAGTAATCATTACATAATTGTTTTAGACAATTGATATAGACAACATTTTCAACAATTTAAGTATCTATTCTCATTTTATCCATTCATATTTAACTATGATTTTCCTTATAATTTTAAGGTAGTTGTCTTGCAGTAATCCTGTTAAAATGTTTTAGTTCGGAACCCACTTCAATTATATGAATAGACTGAGATTGTAGACTATACTTTTTTTTTGCCTTGAATGTACACTTGATTTGATTTGTACACTTATAGTTGATTTGCGCCTTCATTCATTCGATTTTCGAATAAAAGTTGTTACTATATTTCTAATAAACAACTTTTATCCGAAGTGACATCACCTTTTGTGGTCCATAGTACCTCGTATACAATCAAGAGTCGTATTATTGGGTAGTTGTCTTGCAGCAATCGTGTTAAAAAATTTCAGCTCAGAACCTACATCAATTATATGAATAGAGGATACTTAAAAAATTCTTTTTCTAAATAAGTAGACTACATCCGTCTTTAATGCTTAATAGACGTAATATAAAAACTTATAAGAGAAATAGAATATATATTCTATTAAGGCTGGGTAACCACTATCTTCTAAATAAATATTAATCGGATCGAGATGAAGCATAATCGACACAGACTATTATTTAGTTTTATTAATATATTTTTAACAAATTATTAGGATTTATAAAGACAGAATACTATATAACATAACTATTTTTAACTTTCAATATAGTATAAAACAAAAAATCAAGTAATATATTTCCTATTCCGTGGGCCATTCACTCATTTTTGTATGAGTCTCTACTAAAAGCCTGCTAATTAATAACGTATGAAGCGTTTGTCAATTGTTAAATTCTGTAGCCGAGAGGTAAACAAACGTAACTACAATTTTTGCCAATATTGAGTCAATATCACCTTTAAACCACTTGAATGCTAGCTCCGTAGCATATACTCAATTCAGTTCGTTGCTAACTGAAAATTGCGAAAATCTAAAAAAACGTATTATTATTCATTGAAAGCATTTATTAATTCCTACTATTTTGATTTTGTGTATATTTTTTAATCACAGTTGTAGTTGTGCGGTTTTATTATGGAGAGTTAAAAATGTGTGGAGGTATACAAAAGGCATTTGCTGTGCAATTTCAACAAAACCAATAGAAATATGATGGACAAGTCTGTGGCGGGCGGACGGACATAATGTAATTATTATTCTCCGAGGAGATGTTGCTAATTTGGTCTGCACCAAATTAGCAACAAGTAACATCTCCTCGGAGAATAATTACAATTAGCTAATTCATACTGATGATGACTACTTTGCAGTCGAAATACGTATTTATAAAATACAAAAAAATTTTTTTTTAGGAAATTGGGGCAAAAATTGAAATTTAATGTGTAATTAGTTGTTACTATAACTAAAAAAATAATCTCAAATTTTATTACATCTGACATAGGTGTGAACATTTGACAAAGATTATACTAACAAAATAATAAAAGCATTGGACAAATTGTTTTTTTATTGCTTTCTTTTAAATCATTCAATATTAAAAGTCGTAAAAATTAGCTCGCATTTCAAACTCGACGTGATATGTTGTGACGTATTTCGCCATGGTGCTGTCAGCTATCAATATCATAGATAATAAATTTACGTAGTCAATATTGTTTGTATACACGTTTTATAGATTACACTATGTTTATAGTTTATTGTTTTTAATCCGTTTTCCACGTTTATCGCTTTGGATATCGTTGTCACTTGTTTCTTTAGCATTGACTGACAGCACTGGTTAATTAGTTTATAAAGTATACCTTCTTCTTTTTTATATTTTGGGGTCGAGATAAACTTTTGTAGTATAAAAAACTTTTCTACAATGTTTTTTTTAC
Organism: Nineta flava; assembly: GCA_963920215.1. Classification (NCBI taxonomy): domain Eukaryota; kingdom Metazoa; phylum Arthropoda; class Insecta; order Neuroptera; family Chrysopidae; genus Nineta; species Nineta flava. Next base: position 67,432,887 of record OY986044.1, read on the forward strand.
CTCTAGATTACAATAAACAGGTTTTCATTTTTGATCAGAATTACGAAAAAAAGTTAAATAGTTCATAAAAAAGTTTAATATTTGTTTCTAATGTATTAGAAAATATTACACTTCAAAAAATACACAATTAACATGGTAACGTTGCAAAGTGGTGAACATTTATCAAACTTTTCAGTTGATTTATGTCAAATCCATTCGATTTTTGAAAAAATGTTAGGATTAAAGTTGTTAGTATTTTTATTATGATCAATTTTTCATCGAAAACGGAATGGATCCACCATAAATCAACAGTAAATTCTCGTGAATCACTAGAGAATACCGTCTCAATAGAAATCAAGCTTCAAATTCTTGATAAAATGCAAACAATATTGGAACAATCGACTATCCAATTAGTTAAATCAATCATAACAATAAATATTTTTGATTTTCTTAATAAATATTTAGCACATGTAATAATTTTTATTGTTTTTAATTTTTTCCATTGTAATCAAATAAAATTTATAAATAAAAAACATTTTTGTATGACCAGCATTCATTTTCTTGTTGAATTATTTATTTCAATCTTTAATACAAAATATACAAAAATATTATTAAATTATCATTTCTTCTAAAAAAATATTTAAATAAAGTGGGTGAATCAGGAGAAAAGCACCAACATCTAGAAGTGTATTTTACATATAAAATAAAAGCTATAAAATTGGAAGAATATTGTTATTCGATTTTTATACCCCGTATATATATAATATATACAACTCGTAGCATTTAAAAATATTTTGAATTCGAACACAAGATGTCGGAGTAACCGTAACTAACGATTTATAATAATGTAAAATTGTAAGCGCTCAAGACAATTCATACCTTTTCCAAAATTATTCCGTGATTTTCTTACAAATCAATTTGCAAGCTTCAGTATTTTGTAACGAGATTAAATCTAGCACAGTAATAGAATATACTTTGGAATTTTTTTGTTTTAATTTCTCCAACAATGGTATTAATATTTGTATTAATTGTGTACAACAATTTTCTTTAATATCTCTTGGAAATACAGTTACCATATATAATAATGTTTCCCAAACAATTAACTGTGCATTGTAGCTATTAATTTTTGGCAAAATTATATCCTGAAAACATACACGAAATTTTTTTTATTTAATTTTATCAAAAGCAAAGGACTTCGAACATTTGATACAAAATTGAATCCCGATTACATCAGGTGAAGTTAAAAAATATATTCTAATATAACATCACTTACATTTAAAGTCATTGTAAAATGTTTTATACAGCATTCAAAACACAATAAACTTGTTTGAGATGAACATTGGTTTACTACTGTTGAGAATAAGTGTATGAAATCATTTAACATTTTAAAATATTCCAAGGCATCTGATTGTTCTTCCAATATATTTATTGATAGTATTTTCCATTCTTCTAACGTGCTAAACGGCAACAACTACAAAAAGAAAAATATTTTATTAAAACAACGTTTTTAAATTCCATAACCACTTAATAATAAAAGTGGTTGTAAATGTTAAAAAAGTCATTTTGATAGTATAATGAACTTCTACAAATTAACGATAATAAACATTAATAAAAACAAATTTTTGGGTAGAATCAATGAAAATCTAACCAATACGTACCTCTAAAAATCGAGACACATTCCAAGGTCGTGTATGATCTTTTAAGCCACCCATAAATACATAATTTAAATAATTAATACTTTCAATACTCCATAATGGCTCAAAATAGTAACGATTTACAATTGTTTCTGTACCAATGGTATCTTTCAGATAAGCAATATCTTTATTCGATATAAGATTCTTACTTTTTACATTATTTATAACAATTTTAGTAATAGCGATACTTAATTGTAAAACTTTTAACGATTGCATTGAGAATGTGTTAATATCGTTACGTGAATGATTTAACATTTGTGCTAAGAATAGTACAAATGGTGTATATAATTTGAAAAATGATTCTTGTTCACAAATTTCCTAGAAATAATAATTATTTTGAATTTATTTCTAATTGTTTGTAAAAGGTATTTGAATAAGAACTATAATATTTTATGAACAAACAACTTTTTAGTCAGCATTGTACATATTGAGAACATATAGCCTCTAGGATTTAGTGGCTTGAACCTTAGATAGTTATCAGACTGTACTTTTTTCATTATATTCTAATCATTTAAAAACTTGAAACAAAACGATGAGGAAGAAGACAGCATTTGAGTTTTTTACGACTAGTTTTATGTTAAAATGACGTCCATGGCATCTATAATGGCATTTGAATTGTGAACTCCAGCACTTGGATATGCACTCTGGTGGATAAATTATAAACTAGAGCTAGTAGGTCTATGTTATCTACTCCAACCTTGTGGCATACCTTCTGGCTTTCGACTTTTTTCTGTAGAACTTTTCAAAATTGCTTTTATTACTATATTCTACGATCCCATTCCCTGATCTTTAGTTGGTAACTCCAAGAAATAATAAAAACAAGTAAAACTAACAACTGAGTTAATTGCTTAAATACCCGCTATAAACTGAATTCATGAAAAAAAAGTTTCAAACAAAAGTTGTTTATGTTTAAAAAGGAACATTTTTTACTTTTGAAATTTTTGTTCTGTCTTTTACGGTTTCAAAGATGGGCAAGTTTTTTTGATTTTGCCCATTCACAAACTTGACCTTACTTTTAGCTTTAGCACACACAAAATTTCAGCTCACTATCTCTTTTTGTTTTTGAGTTATCGTGTTTACAGACGGACTGATTGACGGATTTGCGGTAATGGACTAATTCGTCATTTTAAATGGACTAATTAGACCATCAATATTTTGCAAAGTCGAAACTCAATTGAATATACCCTGGTATATTATTATATACCGGCTATAAAAATTAGTGATCAGAAAACATTTTAAAACTATCATCAAAATATGATGGTATTCAAAATTTATTAAATGAATTTACCTTGCAACCCTCTAACCACAGCAAAACGTTTTCGAAATCTTTGTTAACCATAAATTTATAAATGTTTGGAAATAATATCTCCTGTGCAACATATTCAGCTGAAATAATATTGTCTTCAGTTATTTTTCGAATACAATGTACGAATGTTTGCTGAAATTCTTTTGTTGTGTACTGACTACAAATTTCTTTTAATAAACCTAATCCAATCGATTGATCACTTTCATTTTGAATTTGTCGTTGGCATAAAGATTTAAATTGTTTTAATATCTCAATCATTAAGTTTGTTTTTAATTCACTTTTAAAGCATTCTTCAAAAATATTTTTTAATACTTTTCGCGGATTTTGAATTAATAAATACAAAATTGAATTTAAATCGTCGATTGATATAATTTTATTAAATGTTTCTACCAAGTTTTCATTGAAATTCGTTTGTTCATAAAATGTACTGAAATGTTTTAGCTCATGAAAAGTAATTATAACTTTTAATTGATCTTCAATAGTAAGACTTTTTAACGCATCTAATACAATTAACTTGCATTGATCTATATCTATATTTTCTTTGTTTTGTAAACTATGAGCTAGAAACATTAATTTATGCACGTCTTCAATATCGCATAATTTTATATATTTTTTCAATAAATTTCTATGATTTTCATCAATTAAAAGTCTATCCATTGATAACAATTTTTTGTACCATAACTTTTGATTATTATTTTCGTTTGATACATTTTTTAAAATTGTATCAAAGTCAGCTTGTTCGATTTCTTCCTCTATAGTTAACGGTTTTATTGAAATTGCAGAAAACATTCCTGTTAATTCCTCAAGAAATTCTGCTTCGATTTGTAAATATGGTAATTTTTCATTAATAATATGTGCGTATGTTGCTACATATTGTTGTATTGTTTGGTTTGAATTTTCTAATTTAAATTCATACCAAGAACAATAAATGTTTACACTAATTGCTTTTAAATTTGCTTGACATGTTGTTAATAAGCATTTATTTATTTCAGATAAACTTTTTAATACTTTTTCATGTTTAATGTCCGGTGATATATAAAATTCAGCACCGATTTTATATTCAATGTCAAATAATTTGTGATATTCTGGAATTTCTGGCGATTGATTTATGTATATTTCAAGACAATCATTTGTTAATTCAAGTATACTTTTCATTGCATATCCAGTGTATCTAAACCCAAATAATTAATGCATGTTATTGATACCCGCTTAACACTCTAAGATCTAACATTAGAAATACACTGCTCAGCAAAACAAGTGACGCACTTTGAAAAATTTATTTAAATTGTTTTCTGAAAAATTATTTTACATTTCAACTATATTTTTTTTAAACTTGCAAATGTTTTTGTTCATATGGGGTTACAATTTCAAAAAAAAACCTATAATTTTCGAAAAAAAAATTTCTAAGACAAATTTGCATAAATTTTTTACTTCAAAAATGGCAATTGATTTATAGGTTTTTAGAATGAAATAAACTTTTAACGACGGATATTACCTCCTCTTGCTCTACTGACTGTCTCTCTATCTCAAATCTTTTAGCTTTTAATAAAGTTCGCTGCGACATCTTGCGTGATATCCTCCTTCACTAAAGCTATTCTGAGCTATTGTAAATTATCAGAAGGGTAAATTCATCTTCTTATACGCCTGATACGTTCATCCCAGAGATGTTCTATTGGATTTTACTCTGGGCTACGTGTTGGCCATCTCAAATACTGAATTTTGATCGTTATATTTTGATGCACACCTTCCGGCATCGTTTTTCTAGTGGTTCTGAGACTGCTCAAAGAAATTATTACAAGAAGACTTGCTGAAACAAACTTATTACCCAGGACAGCCGTAGCACCAAGACTCGCTATAAATTATCGAAGAATCTGCCTAGAGCACATGATGTGGAATGAAAATTAATGGAAAAAATTTCTCTTTTCAATTGAGTCTCGATATGCACTGTATGCGCCAGATGGACTTGCAAGAGTCTACTGAAGGACAGGTAAATCAATTTGGGGATGGCTCAATGATTTAGATGGTTCATTGGGCTCATCGATGATTTAGTAAATTCATTTTGGCAAGTCTTTTTCTAAAAGTTTTTGCACTAACTGCAACACAAAGAACCGTATGGAGCTTTTGGACAGACTCAGAAGCAGTAGAAAAACTATTCCGAATGGTGTGCATTAAAATGACACGATCGAATCCAGAGTGGAATCTAACAAAACATCTCTGAGAGAGAAAACATATCTAGGAATGTATCAGGCGTATAAGAAGAATAGCTTTAGTGAAGGAATAGGAGGATATTACGCTAGATGCCGCAGCTAATTTTATTAAAAGATTTGAGGTAGAAAGGCAGTCAGTAGCAGTGTTGCCAGAAGGTTACATTTCTTACATTTTACGTAACTTTTCGTTAAAATGAACCTGATTTTCGTACTGTTTGGATCGAAATTAGCTTAGAAAATGATTATTATTAAAATCGAGAACAAAAATTTTCTTCACTTTTTTCACATTTTTTCCAAGGGGTACCCCTTAAAAAAATCGCTAAAATTGGAGGAAAATTTTATGTCCCCGATTTTGATAAAAACTTCGTTTTAAGCTAATTTGGATCTAGCGAAAACGATGGCGTTGGTTAAAATATGATACGAATAACGGTTTTCAAGGTACCAGACCCATAGTCCTAATATTCCAAACTGTATGGATTGAGAAGGCAAAATTTTGAAATGTGTTGGTCGGACGTTAAAATGAACCTGATTTCCGTACTGTTTGGATCGAAATTAGCCTAGAAAAGGATTATTATTAAAATCGAGAACAAAAATTTTCTTCACTTTTTTCACATTTTTTCCAAGGGGTATCCCTTAAAAAAATCGCTAAAATTGGAGAAAAATTTTATGTCCCCGATTTTGATAAAAACTTCGTTTTAAGCTAATTTGGACCTAGCGAATAATACAGTACTCGCGTAGAAAAATAATTAGTCCAATAATTAGCCGGGAACCGTAATAAAACTGTATCCATTAATTAGGGGATGACACTTTCAGAAAACATAGTACATATAGAGACTTCACTTGCCTAAGCATCAGTGCGAGAACCTACCGAATATTTAAATATATATATATATACCTACCGATAGAGTTCACTAATGCCCCAATCATCATTTTTAAAGGATTTTGGAGATATATAATTTTGTAATAATTCAATTAATCTTTCGAGTAAAGTTGTTAAACTATCTTCCATTCGCATATAGTAAATTTTATCACCTTGTAATCGATATATTTTCAAATAAGTGGCATAAATTAACATTTTTACACGGTCTAATAAAGGGTACGGTAATGAATATCGCACACTGATTGTCGAGTCTTTCAATAGCTCTAACGATAACGTAACTGGACCATAAGTCAGAATTTCACATAAATAACGTCCTAAATTTAATCCCCATATACAATCAAAGAAAATGCAAGGTGTTAATAAAGGACAAATGCCAACTAAATGTCCCACATTCTCTTCATTAGATAAATTGGTTATATCTGTTAAATCGCAATTTAAAACTAAGAAAAATGTGATTTTACGTAACATTTCTTCATTTAAATGATTCTGATTACTATCCAAATATTTATATTGCATTAATATTTTATGTAATTGAGATACAATATGAAGGATTGCCGACTCATTTCCTGTAAAATATTATTTATTATTAATTTGTTTTTTGCAAATTTTTATTTAAGCTTTACTTACCACCACGGCTTTTTAATTTTTCGATTGGACCAACAGTTTGATCAGCACTCTTTAAGAGTCCTTGAATTTTTGAAAAGACTTCTTCGAAATCCATACTGCAATTTGTACAAAGATACGCTATTGGAATCGAGGAATATTCTAAACGATTATTTGTCTTCAAAAATCTAAGTTTTACGCGCGGAATATTAATAAATTTGACATATAGGCTGTCAACACAAACCAGAGAGAACATACAACAAAACTGTGACAGGTGCCTCACTTAAATTGCTGAACACTGGCGTTCAGCAACAGACTTGGCCGAACTAGTCGAAAATGTAGAAACAAGATTGCAGTGTCCAAATTAAAAAAGCTAAACATTGGTTGCTTTCCATTTAAACACACAGCCATGAGTGTGCACGCAGCAAAGTACGCTGTGTGAGAAAGGGCAATAAATGGAACGTAATTTAAATCTTCACATGATTTACAAATGGTGTTTATAAACATTTTTCACCCTGTGTCTCTCTGTGTGCGCACACTGTAAAACGAAGTTGTTAATGGAACACCCACTGGCCACTGCTTACAAGTTACACACTGTGTTACACTCTGTTGCTATGTGTTAAATGGAAAGCAACCAGTTTAGTTATTTTTAATTGGAAGGTTCATTTTAACGTCCGACCAACACATTTCAAAATTTTGCCTTCTCAATCCATACAGTTTGGAATATTAGCACTATTAGTCTGATACCTTGAAAACCGTTATTCGTATCATATTTTAACCAACGCAATCGTTTTCGCTAGGTCCAAATTAGCTTAAAACGAAGTTTTTATCAAAATCGGGGACATCAAATTTTCCTCCAATTTTAGCGATTTTTTTAAGGGGTACCCCTTGGAAAAAATGTGAAAAAAGTGAAGAAAATTTTTGTTCTCGATTTTAATAATAATCATTTTCTAAGCTAATTTCGATCCAAACAGTACGAAAATCAGGTTCATTTTAACGTCCGACCAACACATTTCAAAATTTTGCCTTATCAATCCATACAGTTCGGAATATTAGCACTATTGGTCTGATACCTTGAAAACCGTTATTCGTATCATATTTTAACCAACGCCATCGTTTTCGCTAGGTCCAAATTAGCTTAAAACCAAGTTTTTATCAATATCGGAGACATAAAATTTTCCTCCAATTTTAGCGATTTTTTAAAGGGACTTAAAACCCCTTGGAAAAACCTTTCATAGGCGCGTGCGTAAGTGGAAACGTCGCGTCAATAGAAAGAGAGAGAACATCGATGAGGTATACTTGTCTTTTTCTAAATGACAATATATAATGATTATATTAATTAAAAAGAGACAAGTATACCTCATCGATTTTCTGTCTCTTTCTATCTGCAGAACAACTTTTGGCTCGGCTTGCCTACTCTATGTATATATTATCTCTATGATCAGCTATCCATATATTATGGAGGTTAGATTATCTAACCTCCATACGATATATAGGGGTCAGGTTCGTGTCACAGATAATAAATTATGGTCTATTCTAACCTAAAAATACAATAAATATGGCTCATATAAGACAATTATTTTCTAAATATATGAGTAGTAAGTATTTAAATATTAAAGTAATTTATAAAATCTTATAAAATATCTCTGTATCATTTCTTAGATAAACCATTATATTTCACTACTTCAAACTTAAAACATTTCTCAACAACAATTAACGAAAATGATCTCCCAGTTACTGATTTACAAAATCCATTTGAAAAAGAAAAAGTGAAGTGTATTTTATGTAAACTTAATATAAAACCAAATTTCAAAAACGTTCGACTCTTATCACAATTTCAAAGTCCGTACACAGGACGTATTTATGGTAAACACATCACAGGGCTCTGTACGAAACAACAAGAATTAGTTGAAAAAGAAATTGTTAGAGCCCAAAGTAGTGGTTTAATGCCTTATTATAATAAAATAGAAGAATATTTGGATGATCCAAAGTTATTTGACCCCGAAAAGCCAATCAGACAACATAAATATTAACAAAATTAGAATGGGTACTGAATGCATTGGAGATTCTCATACATTTGCATTAAAAAACTTCTGTATGTGATCTCCGAAACTAACATTTAAAAATTCATAGCAATATTGTGTAAATTATTGTCGACGTCTTTTTGATATCACGGTGGTATATTTACATTTATATTTTTAGAATCTTCAAATAAATTAATAAATTTTAGTAAAGCGAATTATTTAATTTTTTTGGTCCTTTTTGTTTGACCCTTCCTTTATGTACGATTTTAGTTTGGACGAGTAGCAATACAATTAAAAAAGATCGGAGAACTTGGTGCAAGGCTTTTCGGTTTTTTAACTCCTTATATTGTGCAAATTGAAATTTTGTAAATTTATGCAATTCAGATGACCATATAATAAGGTACCATTTAAATGAACTAATGATGGAATTTGAGATTTTGAATTGAAATTTTGTAAATGTATGTTATGGAGTGCGTGGGCACTGGGTTGGGGCCATCTGGTCTAGAAAATTCAAGCAAGAGTACGATATCCGAAATACTAATTGTCGAATCAAAAAATTAAGAATACAAATTTTTTTATTTCGCTTAGTTTTTAATATACGGAACTCTGTGGTGAAAATAAATAATTCTCGCCCCACCGTTTGGTGAGTCATTTCGATAGATTTCAACGCGCTGAACAAAACACGAATGAAAATTTTATAACATCGATTAGTTAAGTTTAAAAATCGATAAAAATGCGTGAAACAAGTTAATATACTCAAGGCCCAAAAACACGCTCTCAGGCAAGTAATCAAGGCAAGCAAGAATATCAAGTTCTCAAAAACATATGCAAGATTTGGCAATACGCAGATACATGTCAAAGAGTGATATATTCAAGGCCCAAAAAGGTACAAATAGATTATTTAATTTTTTTGTTTAATAGTGCATCGAATTTATAAGAAGTATTAGATGGCGGCATCACGGATATCATAATCTCTCCATTTGCCTAACTGAATTATTGGCATTTACAACGCCACGTGATATGTGGTGACGTAGTATTGATAACTGACCACTTTGGTCACGACTTTTAGTGTGCAGTGTAAGTTATAGCCGACCCAGAACTCTAATATAGTTTATAGTTCTATAGAAATATAAAATGTATAAAAATTAACATTTCAAACTGTCAAAATTTAGAAAAAAGTAATTATTTGACATAAAAAAAAGATTATTTTTCACACAAAAGTCAGCCATGTTTTTAAGCTCCACCCTCAGGTCAGTTCTCATACACAAATTTTCTAAATTGTTTTTATACTCGTTATATAATATATACCAGCTGGTTTAAACTTTGTAACGGTTGAAAATATTGATCGCAGAAAAAAATTTTGGTATAGGGGTTCATAAAATGGCCTAATTAGTCCATTTCCGAAAAGTTGTCCGTCCGACTGTAAACACGAAAACTCAAAAACAAAAAGAGATCGCGAGCTGAAAGTTCGTATGTGTGTCTTAGAGTTAAAAAGTAAAGTCAAGTTCGTGGATGGACAAAACTGTTTATCTTGGAAACCGTAAGAGATAGAAAAAAAATTTAAAGACAAAAAATGTTCCTTTTTCAAATATAAATAACTTTTGTAAGAAACTTTTTTTCATAAACTTAGTATATACCGGGTATTTAAGCAATTAACTCAGTTATTTTTACTTGTTTTATCTCTAAATTAAATTAAATAAATTGTAGAGGTTTTAATCTTTGACCGACCGGATTACTATTATAATTTGCAAAAAAGTTAATAAATCAATGTTAAATTATAAAAATTTCATTTTAAAAATGTACCTATTTGTTAAAATAAAATTTAATAAATTTGTAATATTTTATTCAGTTTTTTTGTTCTTACAATAAGAAATATATTCTCAAAAATAATTTTTTACAATTAAGCGTATAAAATACGATTTAATAGCTAGTTACCCTTACTTTATTAGTCATCGTCTGAATCAATTTTATATTAACAGTTTTAATAAGGTTTACTTTAGGTGCATCCAGGAGCACATATATATACCTTTCAAAAAGTGGTGATATCCGATCAAAAACAGAAATGTAAAAAAGGGCCGAGTTTTCGGGGAGTTACTTTATATAATAGTTGCTCCTTAAAAAGTTATGATATCCCAATTAAAGAGCCGAGCTATTTATAACTTAAATAGCGAAAACTAAAATGTAAGAATGTAAGTGCAAAGTAAAATGAACGCATGCAGTGCGTTCCACTAGACGCTCACAACGATCAAAAAATTCCTTCAGCCGTTCCACATGACGACCACGGTCGCGGCGAAAACGTCACTAATGACGTCATTATTTTCGCTCACGCCGAGCTCACAACGACCCATCTGAAGAGGTGGGTCGAAGTGGACGTTGAGAAATTGGTGATGGCGACAGAAAATATACTTTATATGATTAGGAAAGAAATATTTTAGCATTATTGCGATTCACCAACAAATATCCAACTGTCGCCACAAAAGACATTTTGATTATATTTAAACCTAAATTATTTAAATACTCCACTAAAATAAAATATAAAAAATTCAATTGTATATTTTTTTAAATATAAATCAAGTTGATCAATAATTATTAAAGTTTATTATTAAGACTTACAAATTATAACATAACCTCTGACTTATTAAGCTTCATAACATAAGCTTCTGACTTATTTTCAAGCTCGCAAGTTTTAATGTTTACATCAACGGTTAAAACACTCCATAGTCCATTCAACTTGGGTTTATGATTGTAACGCTCGCAGGCAAGTGGAACGGGAAAAACCGCGGTCGGGAGCGTGATTGTTGTGAGTGCTTAGTGGAACGCACTAGTAGTAAACTGATCGTTAATATTTTGTTATGCGTGATTGCAGTTCAGCCTTTTCTTATGTTTGATATTGTCAAACAAGTGTGTAAATTCTTTATGAAGTATCTAAAGCGAAAACATACCAGGAATTGAATTTGATAAAAATGCGAATAATCATTCTAAAATACCTTTTATTCTGGACAGAAAATTTTTCAAAATTGTGAAATTTAATACAAAGTAAACCATACTTTTGTACAACAATTGCTTCTCAGAGCAAATTCCCTTTTTTGCATTTCGAAATCAACATTTACATACTTATTTGAAGATTTATTATGGTATTTGATATTTATTAAATGAGTGTCAAACAAAAAAAATTTAATCTCTAAATATAAAAATTTGCAGAATTATATTTTTAGTTTTAAATATATTCCTATAAATCATTGACATTTAGCATTTTGAATGTAATGATACTTTAAAGAGCATTTAAACCATTTCCATTTTAAGTATATTCAAAAAAGCATTTTACCCTTCCCTAGCTATTTACTGATAATAGGAAATTTGTATATTTTTAAAAATATTTCCAAAACTGTACAGTCACTTTTACGAAACTTCATAATCATTTAATAAAGGTAATAAACCTATCTTTCCAATGTTAAAAATCATATTCAAAATTGATTATCTCAAAAACTGTCGAGCGAATTTTGCTCGAACTTTGATAGATTAAATTCAATATTATAATGAAGAGTTTCAAAAACTTTAGTTGAAGTCAGTAACCTCCTATAATTTTAACATAACATAGTTGCATTTTGATTTAACTGTTGATTGTAATTATCCATATTATGACCTTCCAAACTATGGAATGTAAAATAAGAATTAAGTTTAAAACAAGTTAACAACACGTGATTTTAAGACTAGTATCAATCATCTTGTGAAATAATTTAATTTTGAAATAAAATAAAATATATTTAATAATAATCAATTGTAAAATTGGCACACATTTCACAATATATATAGGGTGTGTTCCGAAATATAACCCAGCATACTGGCCAGTGCTGATGACGTCAAGAATCGACGCCATACTGTTGATTCGTTCCGAAATATACTGAGAAATATACCCAGTTATTATTTTATTTGCTTCGGCCACCAAAAATAATTGATGATTTTGTTGGGATGTCATAATTGCAAACAAATAATACAATAAAAAATTCCTCAAAGTCTGATGCACACACGCCCGTTTGAAATACTACTACGTCACACTTTCTCACCACAGTCACCAGTACAATATGGTGGCACACCAGTACAATATGGCGTCGAATTCATGACGTCATGAGTACTGGCCAGTATACTAGGTTATTTTTCGGAACACATACATAAAATACAATATTAAAAAGTCACTGCACATTATATGCTTCATTGAAACGAGACACCAAACGCTAAGCTGGTATTACACTGTAAAAGGTCTGTGTCAAAGATATTTTATAAAATAATATTTCTTTTTTTTTCCAAAGAACTATCTGTCCTATTATATTACTTATAATTTGTCATCATAGTTGTTTAATTTTAAAAACATTAGTAATTAGTGTTTTTAGATACAACTGCAAAGAAATAAACAAGTAGCCCAGTCAGCGAAGAAAGCATGGGACACACACTTCAAATCTTTAATAAAATGTAATGCTATTACAGTTTAATACCGGTCTAAGAGTACGTAGTAGATAGATAGATAGATTGTAGCGGCTGCCCTGGACGGGCTACACTTCGACCATAAGGTCCATTGTGGTGCCTAAGAATGTGAGGATGTGAGTGGATTGGAAGGAATTTTTTGTGTATAGACTAGGAATTGGTAGGATGTGCGGCTGCAGCCGACTTTGATACGAACTATGCCGATATTCATCTGGAGTTCGTGAAGGAAACTGCAGAAAACCTTCACAAGCATAGCCGGTTACTTCGTTCTTGTCCATGCGCCGACAGTTTAGTCAATTAACCGCCCCTTCTTTTTTGACAAACTGCCGATGCCGGGATTCGAGCCCATAACCTCTCAGTTTTCAAGTAGACATAACGCCTTAGACCGCTCGACTACTTGGACGGTAATAGTACATAGTAACACATTAAATTAAACTTAAAATCTCAAATATTTGTCTAAATTTTTTCTTTGTTTTGAAGCTTAAGGAATTGTAATTGTTGGTATTTCAATCACTTATTTAATAAGTGGCATTGTTATTTATATTAGACCATAACCTGGAAACGAACATTTAATTTATTTTAAATGTTTAGAATACACATCTAGCGTTTGGTGCGTACCCCTAACTCATATTGTGTAATAAGAGTAATGTATTGTACTTGAAAGGATACAAATCGTATTCACATATATATAAAATAAACAAGTAAAATTATTAACAAATAATTTATTCGTAATTAAAAGCGAATTGTCAGTACTGTTAATTTTTATGTTAACGAGGTTAAATTTCATAATTTATATTTTAAAAATCTTTAACTAATTTATAATAATTTTAATTGTATAAGCGCCTTCTTGAAGAAATATTCAGGGGCATTGTTTAAAATGAGACACCTTTTACGATGACTGTCGATTCGAACACCAGATGTTAGCCACGTTGCTTTTAATTACGAATAATACTTTAACATAAATTTGTCTATGTTGTTTATAATATCAGACACGTTAAAGAACGCTCTCAAATGTTAAAAAACTAAAAAGTTTGCGTCATAGAAATGTACTAAATTAAATGTTCTAAGCTAAAGTATACATACTTTTAATAGAATAGCACAATTTCTAATAAAATTTGTTTGAGCATAAAATGTAAAATGACTTTTGAATCATTCACAGAGTGGCTTACCAAAAATCAAGCATATTTTTTTCATAGAAAACTTTTTTTTTTCTAAAAATTTATACAGGCTCTTAAATTTACATTAATGTAAAAATAATTTTAATTTCGTTTTAAGGAAAATTTGTTTGACAGTAAAATTTTTGGGTATGATTAAAAATTTGTAAGCTGCATTATTTAATTCACTAATTAAGACTCGAAAATCAATATAGTTCATTCCGATCAATCTTAGGCATCACTAAATTGTATGATATACAAAAAAATCATGTCATACCGGCTGTCCAGAAAGTACCAGAGGGGGTTGATAGGATAGACAGAGAATAAAATTCTGAGAAGAAAAATCCTCTTTCATTTTTTAACCTGACGTACAGGTAATTAGTTATTAATTAAAATAAGTAATCAATCAGAGGCGCAGTGGGAGAGAGAGAGAGGAAAGTGGGAGACTTAGCAGCGAAGGGTGGACGAGAGACGCGGGAGGGATAGAGGGGGGAAGTTCCTCTGTCCCTCCCACGTCTCTCGTTCACTCTTCGTTGCTGACTCTCCCACTTCTCTGCTTACCGCTATTGCGCACCTCTGATTGGTTACTTATTATAATTAATAACTAATTACCTGTACGTCAGGTTAAAAAATGGTAGAGGACTTTTCGTCACAGAATTTTATTCTCTATCTACCCTATAAACCCCCTGCGATGCTATATGGACACTCAGTATATCTCTTGACACTTAAAAATTTGGTAATTGACACTAATTAGTTTGATTACAATTCAGTTAATTTGGGTATCTCTTTTCAAACAAATGTTGATTTCGGAATTTTCTTTTGAAAAATTTACTGTGCCTTAATATGTTAGTTCATAAAACATGTAGTAGGTGAGTATTTCTACATATTTTTTGCCAAGATTTGATTCGTTTGATTTTTGGCGAGCCACTCTGATGCAGTACAGTGATCAAAATTGAATTTTATTTTTAAAAAATATGTTGGAAAATCCACTATGTATGGAAAATTCATATAGCATTCAGTTGTTGTAAACTAGGACCAATTTGAAATTGATTAGTCATTGATATGCTTTAATTAAATTAAAAACAAAATTTTTTGAAAATCGAAATGTATAAGTTGCACCTTTATAGCCTGTATAACCGACTAATGTAATTAAACCTAATCGTATTGTAAATTTAATTACTTTTGATGTTAACGTTGGTGGTGGTACAATTAATATATCCGATATTTTATGATCTTGTGGTGTACCCCATAACTTGAGAATACCAGGAACGTGACCAATGCCTACAACACCAACAACATTTGGCAGTTTAACAGTACCTGTAAATAAAAATTATACTTTAATATGAAATGATTTACATCAAATATTTATAAAAGTTTACATGAAATATTTTTGGAGTCGCAGTTACAAATTATTACCATTTAAATATCAATAGATTTTTTAAAAATCCACAATATATGTTGTTTTTTTTTAGTTAGAGACATGAAAATTAATATTTAGACTATTAATTATAAATAAACAAATAAATACGTGCAACAGCGTTTTAAGAAAATCAGTCTTTGATGGGGAGAAATATTATGTTATTTATTTATAAGAAATTTACTTTAATTAAGGGTAATTAATGCTAGTATAAAATATTAAATATTACCATCGCCAGTTCTCTGTGGAACACTACAGCATTGTAAGGAATGTGTTAAGTATATATTCCGTTCATTTACAAACACTTCACCAAGTGCTGGAAATTCCCCCGCCATCTCACTGATTAACTGTTCTAGGAGATCCCGTTGTTTACATTTTTCTATGTCTTCTTTGCTAAAAAATTAATTTTATCGTAAAATATGTATAAATTTTTTGCACATAAATATATACTCATACCTAATCGAATCATTAGTTGTAAGTAAACGCCATGCTAGTTTTGTTGTTTGCCACCAGGTTAACGATTTCAATGCTCGTTGTAAAGTGATACTAATTGGACGATCACCCAAATGGATTGAGCAATTTTTAATTTTCTTTGCCTGATAAAATTTTTAAAATGAATTTTAGCACTTTTAGTACATAGAAACAATTTTTTTAAATTAATAGTGGAGCTGCTATGGACAAATATCAGGAATCATGATGCATTTTGTAATAATAGTACGAGGCTTCAAATAACATTTTCAATGGGTGTCGTGGCAGTAAACTAATTTCGAGAGGTAAAAATGGGGTAAAATATATCTCGAAAACTATGATGCTTTTCGCAACAAAAAAAAACTATATAAGGGAGTAAGATATTGAAAATTCTATACATTACATCTAAATAATTTTTTCTTCACATATTTCAAATTAATTTATGTTTAAATTGGAACCGTGTTTCCTAAATGTAGAAATTTGCTAAACGCCTTTTTCAACATTAAAGCGCATTCAAACTGAGTTAAAAAACATAATGGGACAAGAACGTCTAAATGACCTTACTTTGATGAACATAGAAGGTGATTTAGAAATATTTGACTAGTGTTATTTCTAAATTTGCCCACATTAAATCACGAAATGTTTTTTTTTGTAAATGTGTTGTTATACCCAGTATATGTAAATATACAAGGTATATTAAGTTTAGTCCCGACTTTGTAACGCTTGAAAATATTAATCCTTGATATAAATGCTTCACAAAGGTATTCATGAAATGGCCTAATTCGGCCATTTCCGCATGTACGCCCGTCTGTGGATACAACTCAAGAACGAATAGAGATAACGAGCTGAATTTTTTTTTTGTGTGTTCTAGAGCAAAAAAGTAAGGTCAAGTTCGTTAATGTGCAAAATAAGAACGTGTTTCCCCCTCCAGGGAAACAAAAAATCTTCTTCTCTTTAAAATAAAACAACTTTTGTTTGAAAATTTTTTTCATAAACTCAATAGTTTTCTCATAATTTGTGCTCAAAGAGCAAATGACATACTATTCATAGTCGAACAAAGGCGGACATATGTAGAGATACATAACATCTCTTATACTATTGGTATACCTAGTAAAAGTATTAACAATTCGAACATTGATATACACCTCAGTATATACTGGGTATTCAAACAATTAACTCAGTTAGTTGTTACATTACTTGTCTTAACTTTAATACCTAAAACAAACCAAGGGCCTCTTGTTCGCATTTGCTGCAGGTCCCGTGCTGTCTTAGTCCGGCACTGCTAAAAATGTAGAGTTGCCAGTAATATTTCTCCATAGCAGCTACACTATACAATTAAGTTATGTTAGCTATTCTAAAATTTTAAATATCATAGCCTAAATTATAGCCCAAAAATGATATCTATAAATAAAATGTAAATTAGGTGAGCCACCTGCAATACATCATAAAAATGCCCATATATCCATCACCATTTTTTTTCATTAAATATATTTTTTATTTGGAAAGTACCTCATTGAATGCTGTACGAAATTCACCACCTGGAGCAATACCCAATTCTTTCGTAATATGAGCACTCATATTTAAAAATAATAAATACATAATACCATTTTTTATTCCATTTTGTCGAATCATTGATATAATCTAAAAAAATGATTTTTGTGATAAGAATTTCAATTGATTTTGATTCTATAGCTTCAAAATTTATAAAAGCAATGAGTTTGTAGATGGGAATCGGGCATAAATTTCAATGTAATTTTTTGTGACACATTAATACGCTCAAGACCAGTATAAATGTCCATCAGAAATAATAAACAGAGTGTTTGAATAATTTTTTGTTATTTTGGACATTGTTTATATATGTAAGAATGGAAGGTAGAAATAAGGAACACTAACTCTGTTTCAAATGTGTCCCTCAAATAGCATTATATTAAGATAGCGTTTCAGTTCGATAGTTTCTGTAACAGAATTCCCCAAGTTGTTAGAGTATGGCAGAATTAAACAGAGAAAGTCTGTTGACTAGTTTAAATATTCTTTTAATATTCTTTGAGCTATAGAGAACCAGAAAAAAGATATTAATATAAAAAATGTTTGCCTTTACCATTGATCCTTATGAGAAATCGCAGATTTTATTTTATTTCACAAAAAGTACCGTTCAGATTACAATGAAAGTTGTATCACCAAAAAGAAAAAAAATTTTCGAACATTTTGGTTACTCACAATTCGAGGTTCAAATAATTACGAAAAATGTACTATGTTAATTACATGTGGCAACGCCATCAAAGAGGTTATGACGCGCGCAAAATTCAAACATACCTCGAATGCGGTGTGTGGGGATATCGATGCTATACACATTTGTTTATTACAAAACATATAAAGTAATTTTTATTAATACAGTTACATTTTTCACATAGTCTTTCCAATGAAATATTAATAATTTTGTCATTTTAGTAAACACACATGTAACTCATTGATGCTTGCGCAGAAGTTTTATTTCTATCTCTCTTACTTTTACGCAGCGTTGCCAAATATAAATACTACTGAAGTAAAATCACACAGAGCACACATTTAACCCTTGTGGTATCTGTGGTACTACCTTAAACAATAAAACATAAAAATTCAGTAAATGGCAAGTTTGACTATTTGTACTAATTTTAATACAAAAATGTGCTCTTATCACAATATACAAATGTACTATTTTTTTACCAAGTGTTCATCCAACACTTTTTTTTACGACCTTCTGCACTTATTTCATCTAGTTTCTAAATGAAGTCATTATTTTCCTACAGCTGTGAGCACACACTGTTCACACATTATTTAGCCAATATAAATAAAAAAGTCCTCCGTATAAATCCATGTTATTAACAACATCATTGTGAGCCAGTCGTATACCATCATTTTTATTTGACTCCTTGTTTTTAAACAATTTTCACATTTAAGCATTTTCTAAATTTGTTGAAAAATGTAGAAACCACCTTCATTATAACTACGGTCGTCTTCATGCGTAATATTCTGATTCACAGGTATACCTAAAATTGTATCTATATTTTCTAGCCATACTCTAAGATCTAAATAATATCTAACCCTTATTGTTTTTAGCGCCATTATGGTTTCTTATTGAACTACTAATTTAACGCTTTTAGTTTGCAGTCTAAGTGCCGTATGAGATTGCATTCCTTACTTCTACCTTCCATATATGTAAGATACAATTCCTTCATAAGAAAAAATGATAATGAAAAAAATTACAAATAATAACAAATAAGTATAAATGGAAACAAAGATTTGAGGAAATACAGGTAAAACCTACAAAATACAATCGGTTTAAGGATTAGCTGAAATGAAATATAGAATTAAACTATTTTCGGAATTATACAAAGATTATAAACCACAGGTAATACAAATTATTTGTATAATTTACAAATAAGTTTATACAAAATTAAAAAAATGTGTTAATTGTGTTCAGCTTTAATTTGAGAAGATACATATCAATAAATAATAAAACTTATTAATTTGCGTATTTCCACAATATATATTTTTTAAAGAAAATTTCCAACTATGAGGAAATTTTGTAACAAATTGTTTCACTAAATAAAATGAATATTATAAAAATATTATAATAAATATTATAATATATTTTTATTATTTTCTTAATTACCTTTTCCGAATTAATATTTTTTGCTTCTTGCAGGATAGTTTCCTCATCTAATTGTAATATATTTAGTCTTGAAGAACATAGTTCAACTACAACTACATCGGGCTTTACAGCTTGAATAATATGACTAACATCGTTTTGTGATTCAACACTAAAATGAGCAGTGCCTGAAAATTTATAACACAAAATTATAATTCAGGAAAAATAAACATAATGTTCGAAAATATTATTTCTAACATATTGATATTAAACTATCACTAACGGTTTTTAATGCTAAAATCCCACTCAAAAAGCTGTTGAAGAATCAAATAAGGACCAGATTTTCAAAATTTAATTTTTATAAAGTTTCTTAAATTCAGTAAAGATGGCATTGTATTCTACATTCATAAAGGGGTCTCATAGTGCACGCAGTTCATTCTTTTAATGTAAAATAACGAATATTAGCGAAGGTGAACATATTGTTAAAGAACGGATAGATATAAAATGAAAAAAGCTTCCTCCAAAAAAATAAATATTATATATTACTTTATAAGTTTGTCAATTGTTCTCACCCAATAACAAGCAACCAACTGATTATTTTAATTTGGATTTTTATATAATGGTCTAAAACGATTAGCACTTAGGGTGCATCTAGACGGACAATATTATTGTCAATTTACGCATTAATAATATTGATGGATGCTCATTGAAGCGAATATTGATCGTTTAGAGGACGATTGATCGTCTTCTGGAGAGTCCTTGACGGGAGAAAATATTATGTTAGTTGGTTATAATGGTGTTACAAAATTTTTGCAGGCGAAGCCGCGACGGGTAATGTTAGTATTATATAAAATCGTCTTGCATATCTACAAAATACTGGGCTTGTTATAATTTCTCTCGATTATTAACATATTGATATGAGATATCGAATTGTAAAAAGGGTTTGAATTAGATTTTTAAAAGCCAGTCTCTCACTAATAGCTTTTTAAAGCCCTACATTAAGAGCATATCGTAGTTAGACCTCTCTTATAGAATACCCGTGACAATTATGATAAAAATTAATCTGTTATCGAGAACAAAAGGCATAAATAGTATAAATTAAAATTAATTGTAGTACTTATCACCTATTAAATAAACTTTGCCTCCTTCTGGAGTCCTTAATAGTGTAACAGTTTCTGATGGTAGTTTATCATCAATATGTGGCTGATTAGGTTCGGGTTCATTTACTACGATTTTAACATCATCATTTCCAAGTGGATTTGTAGTTAGTTCGAATTCATCGCCACCTAATTCTTCAAAATTTTCACTTTCACTACTTTTCTCTGACATTAACGAACTTGTATCACCAGATACCGTAGTCGGTCCAGATTCAGCCATACTATATTTTAAACAAAAAACCTTTAATTTTTTGTTTTTCAAAAAGTATTAAATTGTATTTAAAACGAATAATAGAAAACATATTTGAAACATTCATACGTAATCAAAAAGGCTCTTAAACGTCATCGTTTAAAATTTTAAAAAGTATAGGTTTTAGTAAATGCATAATTGAACAAGTTTGATTTTAGGCTTAAGAAAATCAGGAAAACAATTTTCTTACCTAAAAAAATTATAAAAACAATTAAAACACCTTACAAGTTACATGAAATATTGTGCATGTTATTACAAGTATGATAAAGTTTTCAATATTGTAGGCTGTGTCCACATGCTACAGCATAGAGAAGTTTGTCATGTGGTACAGTATCATATATTATCACGCGTATCAGAGTGCGTCAAGGGAAACGTACAAGATATTTATGCCACACTCAAGATGATGAAATATTAAAGTGTAGCATGCTAATACACTTATTGATGCATCCACAGACGTAAAAAAGTTGTGTAAATATATATATATATATTTAAATATATATATATATATATATATATATATATATATATATATATATATATATATATATATATATATATATATATATATATATAGGAAGTTGACTGTCCGAGAGAATACATACGTTCTGGTTTATGTAGCCTCTACGTAGGTTCTCACGGACGCAAGCCCGTATATATATATATATATACATATATATATATATACATATATATATTCTCACGGCTTGCGTCCGTGAGAACCTACGTAGAGGCTACATAAACCAGAACGTATGTATTCTCTCGGACAGTCAACTTCCTTATATTAGTACACAATAATTAATTTAAGTGTCCTATTAACTTATTTTACAAAAACTATTCCATAATTTTTTAATCAGCTTGATCAAATTTGTACGCCGATATTTTGGTCTACTCACAAACCTTAACATAGATTCTAAATATGGTTGCCACCTCTCCAGATTTCGACTCCCGAAATCGTACACTTTCAGTGGAACAAAATTGTGCTAACCAAAATTAATATATTTTGCAAAAACAATTCTAAATCTGAATGTAAATCCAAATAATAATAATATTATTATTAATTAATATTAACATGAAAAAATAACTCAATCCGCTAGGAAACGAGCCCCGGACCTCAGTATATTGGGAGCGATAACCGTTACACCACGCTTGATTATCTTGTCAATCACTAACTTATTATTCCAAAATCAAAATTTGCCCCCCGCCCCTAGGCAGCCACCTACATTGCCTACCCTAATCCTAAAAGTTTGAGGAAAAAGATCCAAGTAACTTATTCTATAATGGTCAGTAGACCAAATGCTTATCCTTCACATGTCAGAATATTATATTTATGACATTTCATTACAAAAGTACAAACGGGATTGTGAGACAGACCTTAAGCAAAAATATTAAACACCTTTTGTTTCAACAATTATTTTGACGTATAGTTGTAGGTCTATTAGAAACCGATATGGGTTTTTATTAGAGGTTAAAATTTATGAAAAATGTAATGATTGAATGATCGAAGAAAACATCAAGAAGAATGTCTAGTGGGAAAATTTTACTTTTTAAGTATAAAATTTTCTTTTATACTTGTTCGTACATTTTTAATTTTCCCATTTTGTCTACTTTCTAGGGTTTTGCCATCATCATGTTTAAATTAGAATCGTATTTAACGCCGATACTGTTAAGTTATGTTGATAAATATATAAAAAATTTTCGCCCTGAAGATGCACAGGTATTTCTTTTTCTACTGAACTTGAAAATTATTATTAATTTGACCAAAAAACATGGTCGGATTAGTTCGTAGACATAGAGAAATTATTCAAATTTATATCTAGTATTCCTTAAAATTCTCCATAACCTAGGAACTGATGAATTTTAGGTATCTTTGTGGGGTGGTGATGCATCATTTCATAACTTAGACTTGCGACTAGAAGTATTGGAACAAGAATTGCATTTGCCTTTAAGTTTTATTTCTGGGCACATTCATGATTTGATTATTCATGTACCATGGACAAAACTGGCTTCAGAACCAATTACTATTACAATAAACACAATAGGTATAAATAATATTAATTTAAATCTTAGTAAACGATGTAGCGATGTAGTCATTTGATAGATTCATCAATATATTTATATCACCACAATATATTTATCAAATTCGCAAAATAAATTTTTTTAGAATGTATTCTAAAACTGAAAGACGAAAATGCAGAAGCAGAGTCAAACAGTTCATCCGGGCAAAAACGAGATGATAGACGTAAAAAATTAAAATCGGAGTAAGCAATATTTAAAACGAAAATTTTACTTTATTAGAGAGATCACATGTTTGCAAAATATTTTTTAAATATTTTTTAGAGAAGATGTTGTTGCTACCCCACCCGGATATATGCAAAATTTAGTCAACAAAATTGTAAATAATATCTGTATTAATTGCAACAACTTGATATTAAAATATGTTGAAGAAGATATTGTGGTTTCTGTTAATATTCGTATGTTGAAGTTATCATCAGCTAATCAAAAATGGCAACCTACATTTACAGGTATAAAACTTTATTAACAATATTGAGGTGGTTATGTCTCAAGAGCTAACAGTTGACAGACTTACAGTATTGTAGTATAGAGTTATTTTCAATAATCTTTGTATAAAAAATATTATTTAATTAAAAAAAATTCCGAATAACGACTATTTTTATGAATTTTTAACTGGAGTATATTTGATTTTATAGATATATCAACGGGGTTTACATTTTTAAGAAAATTAATGACCATTACTGATTTAACAATATGTTTGGATAAGCGTAATGCTGCTGGAAAAATCGATGTATATCAAGAACCAATGCTATATCGTTGTTCACTGGAATTACGAATATTACAATGTTATCATCCATTGTATACAAAAAAATATTCCGTTTTACGAGTTGACTTACATTGTTCAAGGTATATTATAATAAATCTTTATTATTTTGATATCCCCAGTAATTTTGTTAATTAATCCCACTTCTTAACTAAATCTGTACTAATTTTGTTGATAATCAGAAAATACTTCAATTTTACGAATTTGTATTAGACATTCCGGCTACGTGAGACTCTAGAATCTAGTGGTTAAAACAAGAAACACTACGGTCGCAATATTTTAACAAAATATTAAAATAAATATATATATATAATAGAACATGTTCGGATTAACTAACTGATTCATCAACGCCTAGCTAAAACTATTGAAATTAAAAAGGGGTGAAATAGGCGGTGAAAGTTTGTATTGGGGTCTTGTTTTTTTTTTGAAGGCATGAAAATTGATTTCTAGGTTATTGATACTAAATACAGAAATATATGTTTTCGCGTCTTTCGCAAATCAACTCCTAAAGAGATAAAATAGGGAGTCGGAGTTTCCGTTTTTTTTGGAGATAGAGAAAAGAAAATTACTATTTCAGTTATACAACATAAAATGCGGTTTCCGCTTTGAAAAATGAACCTTCAAGGAGTGAGATTTTGTATGGAAATACTTATGAGGGAGAGAAATCTGATAAAAGATTTTGTATGAGGATCTCTTTTGGTTATAAACAAAGACCTTAACATTAAAGTTCAATAGCGATTGTAAGACTTTGCAGGAGCTCTTAAAAAATTCGAAAATTGTTCAAAATTCGAGAATTTTTTATTCGAATTATTTACCCGATTAAAAGAACATATGGCTCATATGAAATACGGCAGATTTGAAAAATCCTGTGTAGCTGCTCATATTATAGAAAATGACCACAAAATCGACAAATCCAATTTAAAACTAGTAAAGGCAGTACAATATCCTTCAGAGCTGGATGCATACGAAAGCATTTATATTCAGAGATTAAAAAGAAATATTATGAATTTAGACAATAGACCGATTCCAAATTCAGATTTAATTAAAATTTTACAGAAAAATTAATTGTCAGTACGTCCGTCTCTTTCTAGCAAGGTCAAAATATAAAAATCGGTTTACTACGTAACACACAACTTAGAGATAACAATAGGATTACCATATGCACCAATCGAAATGATCATAGAATAAAGTTAACATCTGCCAAACATATATAAACAAGACACAACCAAAAATTGTCCTGAAACTGTCACTAAATTAGCAAACAAGTAACATATCCAGAGACAATATAAGAGTAATTTTAATAAGAGTAATACTAGCAAGAATAAATTTAATGAAAATAATTTTAACAAAAATTTTAATAAAATTTATTTTTGTTTAATCTTTTTATTTATTTTTATTTTTTAATTATCAAAGAGTAAATTACGTCTAGCTAATTTATACTTATTTATGAGGATGACTACTTTGTAGTCGAAATACGCATTTATATTACAAAAACTGATCTTGGGGCGAATTTGAAATTTTATATTGAAAAATGACAATGTCAACTTGATGTTAACGAATTTAAGGATGGAAAAGGACAAATATAAAATTGGTATATTAAATATATGGAAAATTTAGAAATTATATGAGAAAGTCCGGAAACGCTATATTACTCTGTTTAATGTAGTCATTCAACATAATTAAATGTATTCATAAAATTTATATTTATTTTAGTTTGGAATTTAGTATGACCGAGCAACAAATTCCAATGTTAATTCGATTAATTTTACTCAGTCAAATATTAATGCAAAGATTTTCAAAGAAACCCGAAGAAGATGATACATTATCCCAAACAGAAGAATTTGACAGCGGTAGGTCTTTTTTTTGTTTTGAAAGTTTTTAATATTTTAACTAATCAATTTATTATTAGAAAATGAATCACAAATGGGTGATGAAACATGGACTGGTTGGGCATGGAGTTTTATACCATCTATATTTCCAACTACTGATGATGAATGGCATCATGAGAATATCCCTCAACAAACTGGTCATACAGTTCATTTTGGATTTTACGTGGATAGTTTATCATTTATATTTAAGGTAATTTGAAGAATACTTATTAGTGAATTTTGTGCCCGGTGTTTTGTAAAATGTTCGCGAATTTGTATTATTATTTATAATTTGATGCTTTAACTGAACGCCTGCATTTTGGCGACGTGATTATGGTGAATATCACTTCATTAGTGTGTTACATGTTCTTTCAACTATTGTTCGATAGATAGCAAATGCGATTTGGAATCGCGGTAGAGTATTTAAATAAATCACGTTCGATTTGTACTAAATGTAGAGAAATAAAGGAATGACATATAAAGCCCAACGCACACCAAAAGAGCAAAACTGCTTAAACCACTCTAGCATAGTAAATGAACGTCCTTAATTTGTGTAGAAATTCGAAAATTCAAATTGACTGTGCGCGCTATATATTAAAATATATATATTATTAAAAGCTATATATATTAAAATTTTCTTTTAAAATTTAATACTTTTCAGATATCCGAATGTACAAATGAAGGCAATTATTATATACCCAAAAAAATAAAATATTGGCCATTAATTCGAGCAAATGTAAAAGGAATTTGTTATAATATTATCCGACATGGACCAATTTGGACAAATATTCAAGCAGGTGTATCACAAATAATTGTAATACCTCAAGGAAATTGTTGTTGTGGAATTACAGAAGTAATCGAAGGATCTGATGTAAGTATATTTTAATCTATTTTCATTTAAACACGAATTTACTTTTAATAACTCTTTTAGCCAATACAATATTTGCATATTGGAACAAAAAGTTCAAAATATATGGACGATTCTTTGTTTGATAGTGCATCGATTGAAAATAATTCTGGAAAACGATTATATAACAATAATTGGAATCAACATTTACAAACTTATACTGAAACAGCTTTACTTGAAAATACACCAGCTCTTGCAATGGATTTGGTACAACATTTAGAATTATCAGATGATGTTACAACTGAAAAGATTCTAGAATATAATGGGGATTTAGAATATAGGTGAGTGAAAAATATTTGTTGTTTTAAAAATGATCTGACCTGAACCAAGTCCAAATTCTCACTCTTTTATCGAGTTTGTTTTCTTATTTCTAATCGATATCTATCGAATACATATCTCAACTAGGGCTCTATATATGAGAGTAAAATCGTTCGCCATTTTGACGCCATAAGTCTTTGCATTTCTCATATGTGAACATTGAAATAGTACAACTGTTTTTTTTAAATGTTAGTTATTATGGTTAAGATCCTCGATGATAGATACAAATAATAATTTCAGAGATTACAGGATCAAAAAATAAAAATTTTTTAAAATTTTTGATCCTATACCCTCTGAAATTATTATTTGTTTTTTAAAATGTTTTAATAGTTTTGTTAAGGTTGTAAGCGCGGTGCGAAAAAGAAACGTCTATGGTTTTTATACACTGATATTGGTCAAGAAGTTGTTCTTTTTTGACCACGCATGGCGCTAAGTACGGTTGCGCTCGGAGTAAATACGTTTGTTTTATTTTACAGGACTTTTAGATTAAAAAAATATGTAAATATGTATCTCTATTTTGTTTCAGTTAGATTATATTATTTTGAAAAAATTGTATATTATAATCAATTATTTTTAATTTTTAGTAATATCAAACAAAGGGCAATCTCTCGTTTTGTATTGGGTACTTTAAATTTAAAACTGTGTTCGGGCTTAATTCATCGAGTGACAGCTGTTTATAAAGCAGCTATGGCTTATGATTATTCACCATATGGTGCATTAATCGAAGATATTCATCCAGCAGAACTAAAGCCACCATCTGAGGATGATTTTGAAGCATTGAACGAATTTATTCCACGACAAATTATTCAATTTACTTCATTTAATGTTAAAATTGAATTGTTTTTAACGGACCATATGTATTTTGAACCGGTCAAAGGGAATTTACGCCGTAGACGGGTATGTGTTTATTATATAGGGTGGTTCACTAAAAGTAAAAGAAAAGAATAGTCTTTATATACTTACGGATTTAAAATTTCATGAAGTAAATTTACTAAAGCCTTATGAACTTCAAATTAAAAAAAAGTAAAGACAATGCAAATTCGAGGCATCGTACAAATTTTTCTAATAAAAAAATGTACTTTTTTTTTTTTGGTGAACCACCCGGTTTCTATAACTATGACATTGATAATTTTTTTGATTTGGCTTTTAGAAAGGATCAACATCATATTTAATGAAACCAAATAATATATCGAATTTACCACGTCTTACAATTGAAGCACAATGCATCGATGCAAAATTAGTACGTCCAATATATCCAAACCGTTTAGTATATACAACATGTCAATTACCATCAGCTCCAGAGGAAATGTTTGAAGCATGCCATCAACATACAAATTTAAAAATATTAGGTTTAGCTAGTAATGTGGTTATTGATGATAAATCATGTACATTATTGTTACCGTGCTCTTTGACAGCATCGTATAAAGAAATAATACTTCCTAGATATTGGCCGAGTAATCATTTACCACATTTAGAAATTAATTTTAAAATAGGTATATTTTATTTTATCATTCAAAAATTAAATGAGAGTTTTAACTATTAATTGGGTTTTATATGAGTTGAAATTTCCAATAAATTTGAAAATCCATCTTCTATCTCCTCAATCAAAAGGCGTTTAAACAATCTTTTACATCTACTCAACTTTAAACTCATTCTGTTAAACACAACCTTCCTCCAGAAAGATGAGACTGCGAATGAAACACGCGACTAGATAAAAATTAACAAATCGTAGATGCTCCACGCAAATTGGTAACCAACGATTGTCGTTCAATATTTAATCATTCAATAATAATCGTGGGACGATCATCGCGTTAGTCGTACCTAAGAAAACTAATCTAGTTGTCAATCGTATGCTAATCGTTTAAAATCTCTGTAAAAATTTTACAAAAGAGCATTTAGTGTTTATCGATTTGTTAAGCCGTGCTTCGACATATACTGGCATTACAAAAGCTAAACATTTTGGCAAAATTAACCATCCAAAAAATCAACTTTTCTATCAGAAAAGTAGAAGATATTGAAGAATATATTTCAGATGTTTTATGAGTTGAATTGAATCACGTAACGGAAAAATTTCTTCAAATTTCTTTTCAAAATGTAAATGGTTTGATTATACAATCATTAATTGTATTTATAACACAATATTATATATTTAACATACAACTAACCTAACAATTTACATTTTTGGATCGAAACTGGAATCATTCATAATAAAAACCCAAATAACAAATCGATCAGTAGAATCCGTTACGCAAACCAACTCAATCTATAGAATCTTGGGCTCGATTATTTTTAAATTTCCACTTAGAGTTTGTTAGGTTCATTTTAAATATAAAATAATGTTTTTGTCTAATCTTTGATCCGATCCTAATCGTTTTTTTTTAATTTTATTTTTAGAAAAATTTGCGTTTACAGTAACAAAGGCGACCTTACTGGTAACAATGTATATTATTGAATCATTAAACCAATTAGATGATAAATTAAAAACAGAAATAATGAACACAACTTTATTAATCGATGTACCTCAAACTGGTAACAACATTTATTATGTAGTTTTTAACTTTCATAGTATTCCAATCTGGTAATGTATTTAAAACGGTTTCGGTTATGCTTACACAAATTAAACGGCTTTCACCTAATTTCGGTTTCGTTAGAATCTCTGATTTTAAAGCACTTTTGTATAGTTTTTAATCTATGGAATTATATAAAAATGAATCTTTGGAATGCTATAAATATAAAAATATATGTTGACTTAACATTAATGAATGAACTTTTAGCGACGGGAGTATTAGAAATACATTTAGAAGATATTAAATATCGATATGTTGGAACACCAACAACAACTACAAATCAAATGATCATTGGATATGTTAAAGGATTTGTATTAGAACAAACAATTAAATCATCGTTATTTACACCAAAGGGACAGTATTTTCAGTCGAAATTAAAAAAACCTGGATGCAAATCTGTTAAAGAAGCACAACAAGTTATTGTTATATCTGGCCCAGAAATATCTGACTCTGATATGTAAGTATGTGGGTTTTTAATTTAAATTTTAATAGCTTGATTGGGAACTTAGAGGAGTGTTCTGTATTTATTTACTACAGCGTCAGTGATGATACATTTTGAACAAAAACTGAAAACTAATAAAACGTACCACAAATATATCGCATAAATTATTTCTATAGGAATATCTCAGTCAAAAATCTGGAAATGAATTTTAGATAACAATGCCATGAAATAACGACAAAATTAATCTCGAAGTTTTAACAGGATTAAATCTTCACTTTAGAAGAGTTCCACGATTTATTTCTATATAGTTCCCATTAATAACTGTTTTGTAATTAAAAAGGCATTTAATTTTTTTAGAGATTGTATAGACATTCCATTTTTTTCAATAATTGCTCAATTTTCAAAATCAAAAGCAAAACAAATTCATCCTCCATTAATGACATTCCATGTAGCTGAATTAAGGTTAAATTTTGATCCACTTCTTTGTCGATGGTTACAATACGAACCAAAACAAATAACAGGAAAGGATTTATGCTCATGCACAGGTATGTATGTACACAAGTTGATATTAAACTGTGATATTTCATTCAAAAATTGCATGATTGTAGGTATTGAAAACAATGCCCTCCGAAAAAGTAATTATTCGGAATCAACGAGTACTGCAATTGATACACCACGGCGCACATTAACAACGCATGAATCAGTGCATAGTTCGGATCGTGAGCGTGAATTGTTATTCCCTATGGTTATGCCATTCCATGCAACACCAAAGCAATCAGAAGAAAATAAGGTAAATCAGTATTGTTTTCATATGAAGATTTTGAGTTTAAATCAATAGGGTAGCTTACTAAGTTTAGAGGCATCATTATAATACATACGAGTCTATTTATTTGTGTCATACGAGTTTGGTTTGACACGGACAAGCAACGCTTCTACAAGAAATAAACGAAAACTTGAGTTAAAACTCACTTCTGAAAAATCTTTTTGACGGTACGGGGAGGTTCAGTTTCACTTCAAGACCCAGATTACCACTCGCCATCCGGTTGCCTCTCCGTCAAAATTTTACGCGTCATTGCTTTGAATAATATAAAGTTTAAAGTGCACATTTTTTCATATTTTAGAAAATCATTTTAGGAACATATTTTACAATGCACGATTTTTGTTGCATATCGATTTTTGTCCCGCACCCTTCACATACACGATATCATAGATTTTTGGTAAGACTTCAATGTCTAACTGTTCACAATATATAGTTAGCTATGCAAAAATTCGAGAAAGTTTTTTGTGGCCGAGTACGAATTTAAGTAAAAAATTTGTGGTAAATAATGTTTTTGTTTTTAATATACAGAATTCAAAAGCCTTCCTAGAACAAGCTGTTCATTTTTATAACATTTGGAATAATGTTATTTTATATGGAACAATATCTGCTTGTGTAATATATTTTCCCACAAAAACGCTAATGGCCTATGATGTAACAACTATACAAGAAGCCTTAGACGCAACGATTAACGTTAATAAAGATTTGGAAGTATTCGTGATTAAAATGCCATCGTTAACAGTACAAAATAGTTCACATTTACAGAATTTGAATAGATATACAACAAGTTTTCCAATTCAGGTGCCAGAAAATATTTGGCAACCTCGTAAGTAATTAAATTTTGATTAACTTATTTTTTATGTTATCATTTCCATAGATTGAGAATCTATGGATATAATTCAAAAATAAAAAACCTTTAAACACGTGTTCTATCTACATTTAGTCCTCGTTGAGTTAAGCAACGATAATTAAATTTATATTTAAATTTATTTTTAGGAAAAACTTTTTTTCCATGGACAGTAAACGTCGAGAATTTATGCTGTGCAACTTTACAAAATGGTGAACAATTAAGTTTGATAAAATCAATTACATGGAATATTGCTGTAGATGTATCTGTGAAATATGCTGTAGCAAATTTAACGAAGGAATGTGAGTGTTGTGGGCATAAGACTTCTGATCGCAGTTCAAGTGTTGATATCATAACCGCGTTTGAGGCAAAGCATACCGTAAATGCTTTATTTTGTTCTGAATGTTCCGAACCTTTAAACGCATTAACGAATATGGATTTAAGGGTATATGTTGATACGCCACCTGTACAAATTAATATGTCCGATCAACAGGTATATTTAACTAGTAAATATAATTTTTAATTAGTTTCGTTATTTTTTAACATTTAGAAATATAGAATGCCGAGAATTCGATTAATATATGCATTCATAACATAATCTGAATAATTAGTCAATTTCCAGACGTCTGTCAATTTATCTATCTATCAGACAACACGATAACTCAAAAACTAAATGATACAACTTACTGTTGCTTTTAATCCATGGATACTTTTAATACGGAAAGTAAAATTTACAGAAATATTTACAATTTAAGATTGAATGTTAAAATTCTAAATATCTCTGTTCACATTAGAGTTTGAGAAAAATGATTATGTAATGAATTGTAGCAAACTTGATTTTCTACAACTTTACTCCTTAGGTATACATTTTTCGATTGTTCTAATATTAGGAGAGATATTTTATATTTTGTGTTTTCTTCTTTCTCTTTGCCCCCTTTCCCCTTGACTTATGCCATTTATTAATAAAATTGGCCATGCAAATACTAAAAACATATCAGAACGACATTTCATTTTGATCAAACTAAAATTGTGACTGCTAGAGAGTGCTTTGTGTATTCTAATGAAATTTGCTAAGTTTACGCAGGTCCTGCGTAACGATTTTTTTAAATTGTTTTTATTTTGCCAGGTGTGTTTAATTTTACATTTAGCATCGAAAATATCACTAATGTTAAATCGATTATTTCCTAATTTCAACGATAAACCAAATACTACAAGTCTTCCAAAAAATATATGTATTCATCATAAAGTACCTGGTTCAACACCGTCAGTCTCTTTATATCGTGAAAGTACACCATGTTCAGAATCAGTTAGTGAACCTCCAGCAGAAATGGATACAACATTAGAATCAGGTTGGTTTATTACACAATTTGCACTACAAATGTTCATGCACGATAGTCAGGTTTCTTTTATCGCTCACTAAAATTCCATAGTCCCCTTCAGATTATTTCATGCTAGTTACATTTCAAATTTTTCTCCTATTCCTAGAACATATGTTTGTATTTTATAAATACGTATTTCGACTACAATGTAGTCATCATCAGTATGAATTAGCTAATCGTAACTATCTCTGGGATATGGATTCAGAGATATGTTGCTTGTTGCTAATTTGGTGCGTTTCTCAGGCACCAAATTTATTTATATTTATAAATATAAATAAACCTCTTGAAATGTAATTTCAAAAAACCTAGAGTTCTCTTTGATTATTTTAATAATCTTTATTTCATGCTAGGTTTTTTATGTAATAATAGAATGACTTATGATGTTACTCTAATAACCTTGAAATATGCGTGTGCTTTAAAAGAGATAAATACCGTGTTCTTTTGGACAATTATTAATAATTTTTACTGCAAATATTATTAGATGATGATCCGATAAAATTATCAGCATTGTTTCAATGGACATTATCACGACTACAAATCAATATATTTTCACAAGATTTAACACAAATGAAAGATTGTGCATCATTTACGGACACACCCGATATTAAAATGATGGTAAACGTTGAGGATATGTTTACATCTGTAAATATACAAAAAATTTATATGAAGACTGAAACGAAAATATCATCAATGAATATTTATCAATACAAACGTGTTGACAAAAAATGGGAATTGGGACCATTTCTAGGATTGGTAATGCGTAGTCAAGATGAAGATAGTGGAACTGGGCCAATGCCTGAAAATCAAGGAAGTTTCTTAAAAATTACTATGACACGAGCTAGATGTGATCATGTGCACAGTAAATGGGGAGCTTCTTCGAGAACGAAAGTAACCGATTCAAAAGTATGTTTTAAATGTTTTAAAACGCTATGTCTACCTATTTTATGTTTCTCTCACTCAAAATGTAGTTTTCTTTTAACAAGCTTCTTTTGTTCGTCAATTATTTTGCAATTAGAAATATTAATTAAAATTTGCAATTATTTTGAATCATATATCCACAATTATGGCTTTTTACGTTATAAACACCTCTGACCAGTATATTTTTTAGAATGATGGGCCATAACATACACGAGTAAAGCGATCAAAGGGGATGTTACAGACTAAAGTTACTCATAGTTTTCAAAACTCAAGTAGTTAAAAATTCTAAATAAAACTTGTACGTATTCCAAACGGAATAGCCATCAAAAAAATTTCCACACTGCTTTAGAAAGGCCATCATTTTTAATTTAACGAATGATTTTGTTTATCGGGGTTTTAACTTTGGCAACGGACAAATTTTAAATATAATTATTGTAGTAGCTTTATTTTAAACATTTCCCAAAGTTAATTGGTACCAAAAATTGATGACGTAGATTTGTGTTCCCCGTCTAGAAAGACCCAAATGTTCAATATTATAATGAATATGTTTTTTGCTTTTATCGCCATTTCGAGTCTAATTAGTGAGTTTGTTTTTGGCGAATTTCTCCTTTACGTCTCACTTTCCAATTAAACTTCAATGAAATAAATATCCTAATATTATAGTACAAAAACATGAGCAGTGAGAAAACTGCTCTTTAATTCAGATAAATTCATCAATCTTTTATATTTAAATATAGGACATTTCTCTCTAAGGGTTTTGATCGGAAAGTGAACAATAGTTAAGAAATCGAAATAGCGAATAACGTAAAAAACTTTTATGTTAAAATAATGCACTCTAGAATCTTTCTAGACCGGGTAATATGTAATATAAATTATAAAATTTATAAGCTTTGTGTTGTATTTTTAAATAGAGTGACAATAAAAATGGGAAAACTTCGATGAAAACTACATACATAACAGAAATTGATATTACAGTACAACCTATTGACATTTTAATTTCAATATCAACTTTAAAAAATTTCATACAAAACTTTTATGACTGTTTTCAATTGGAAGATGATTATGGTTCTGAAGTTAATGGTTATCGCCCTGTCACTAATATAAGTACTTTAGATGAACAACTATATTCAATCAATAATCATCAATTACCATTGCTGTATATTGATTGTCGTTCACTGCGTATTATTATGCCAGCTAGT
Source organism: Nineta flava (assembly GCA_963920215.1). Lineage (NCBI taxonomy): Eukaryota > Metazoa > Arthropoda > Insecta > Neuroptera > Chrysopidae > Nineta > Nineta flava. Next base: position 67,468,231 of record OY986044.1, read on the forward strand.
CAACTTATTAAGAAAAGTCATGCCCAAGATGTTTGTATTTTCCAGGTAAGTTTTTTATCGCGGACATTTTTTTATTCATACATTTACTTTTTGGAAATAAATTTCAAATATTATTTGGCTATTTAAAAAAAGACAGTTGACAATGAATCAAAATTTGAAACATGTACAAAAATTTTAATAAAAAATAAAGTAATATAGCTAGGTTAGGTTAGGTTAGAGTGGCTGTCCTGGGGTAAGACACACTTGGACCATAGGACGTTGTGATACCGAAAAAAGTGGGTTGGTCCATCCCGGCCACAACTTCATGAACCATTTGGAGCTGTTTAAGAACAGCGAGAGTGCTTTGACGTTAACGGACTTAAGATCGGAAAGGTCATTAAAGAAAGGCTGACTCAGATGAGTCCATCTCCTCATGGTAAGAGCTTGACAGAGAAAATGAGACATCGTTTCCTCCTCCTCCCCACTGTGACAGCTCCTGCAATAATCGTGATGCACTGGTAGGCCCAGCCGTTCTGCCGCCTAGCCAGTGTCCTGTAATAGCCACAACGATTTTGAATATCTGTCTTGTAGTACCACAAGTACGTTCCTCCCTCCATCTAAGGTTGGCCTTTCTTAAGATATTCTCATTCAGGAGCAGCTTGCAGTTCGCAAACGGAACTCCCGGATACCTATTGATGCTTGTGTCTGACAGGCTTGTGTCATTTCTAGCAAGCTCGTCGGCTTCACAATTCCTTGAAATGTCCCTGTATCCCATATCAGGTTCATTTGTTCCGCTAGCTCATTCAAGGACGTTCGGTAGTCCTGTGCTACCTTTGTAATATAGCTAAATAATATTTAAAATTTATTTAACTACAAAAAGTTAACAGGGCTCTAATTTTGAATATAGCATAACGTTTAATAAATTTCTCTTATTAATTTTTAGTTTAAATTTAAATTAAATTTTTTTAAATATACAGATTGCTAATATTAATTTACGACCAAATGCTAAAAATCCAATTTGTCGAACACCGTTAAGACCTGATATGTATCAGCAAGCGGCAAGAGCACATATTTTAAATATACCAGGTGCCGATATCGAAGATAGACAATATGAATTGAATATATCAGAGTTTTCAATAGCTAGTGGAAATTGGGTTCAACTAGATCCTGTTTTGGCTAGAGAAGTAAAATAATCATTGTTTAATTTTTCTCGTTTAAACATATTTTATATAAAATATTAATTTTTCAGTCTACTAATTCAATACCATCCTTACGAACAATGAATGAAAATCCTGCTTTGGAATGGAATAATTTAGAAAATAAACGTTTTAATATAAGACCACGATTTAATTTAATGTATATGATATCTGGGTAATTCTATTTTGTAATATTTAAAATTTATTTTTTTATTTTAAAGTATGGGAAAGGTCTCATAAGAGATTTTAAATGTTGATATGACAAATGATAACCACATTTTTCCACAAGAAAACGTGTAAAATTATAGCTTTTTTAAATTGCTTGGTAAATCATTTTGAAATTCTCACGGTAGCATTAGAATTAAATGAGGAACATTCTACTAAATTTTCGTTCGTTTCGTACCATTTTGGCAAACCTCTAACATCCTTAAATCTAATTCTTAAAAAAATTTGAAAATTTACAACAATTTTTCAGATTAAATTTATCTATTATATTTGCACCAGCCATTGTTTCATCAAATGATATCCTGATTTGTGGGCATTCATTAGAAATAAATGCTGTATCAGATTTGGAATTGAAACTAAGTACGAGTCAAATACTTTTAGCTACTGATTTAGCATCTGAATGTGTAAATATGTTTAAACCAGTTCTATCACAAAAATTTATGCGTCGCCGATCTAAATTTCGATATTCTTATCGAAGAAAAAATTCATTGGAAAATTATCATGTACGTATGGAAGAAACAACAGATACCGATGGTGAAGGTGTAAAAGATTCCGGAATAGAAGTAACTGATGAAAGTCATCATTATCAAGTAAAATTCATGGTTTAATTAACACACTTTTAAGATAATCCAAGTGTATGGTTAATTTAGATAATTAATAAGTCAAATTTAGATAGTGGACCTATTCCAAATTCAGATTTAATAAGAATACAAAATTAAAATATCTAAAATTAAACTACTTCCAAAATTAAAAAATAAATGTGAAAAATACAGTTTTGAATAATTTTGGAAAAAAAATTTACCTTTTTTTTGTTTTTTTGCCGAAAAATCTAAAAGTGTACGGTAATAGAGATATAGGCCGATACAGTTTTTCTCAAAATTACGGCACTTCCGGGGTCGAAATTTGTAAGAATTTTGTTCATTTACATTCAGTACGTGATACTGAACCTAATTAAAAAAAAAAAAATAACTCCTGTAATTTAGTGCAGCGCAATATTCTCTATTGACTGTACTATAATTATAAACAGTAATCCACATCTTTATATCTTTTTATAAATAAAAATTGTTTTTATTTTAATAGCATCTACCATTCCTTTTCAAGTTATGAATAATTATTCTGAAACCTTCTATATATTTCAACCTTTTGCTTGGAGTATCTTAAATCTTTCTAAATGAATAGATTTTTGTAATTAAAGCTATTATTTCCTTAGCCTCCACTTCATCCTGATTATGACCGAATACGAAAAGAGGATATTCCATTCTTTTTCCAACCAGAATCCCTTGAAACAAAACAATTGCTACATGTTCCAGTCGATGTTTTGATTACTGGAGGAAATATGTCACTGATAATATATCAGTTCGAGTTCAATGCCAAATCAAGTTATTACTGTAGATGTGATTCATTAGTAAGTGATTAAAAGAATTTTTATACTTGGGTACCCGAATGTAATAAAGATAAAAGGTCGAAGAAGAAAGTGGTTTGCACCAAAAATCATCAATTATACTATTTCATATTTTCAATTTATTCTTAACTAGCTTATACCCGCGACTTCGCGTGCGTTTTATAGTTATATCTTCGGCTCCCGTCTTTTTAAGACTAAAAACTGCAAAGTAACGAGATATACTAGTTTTGAACTCTAATCATAAGCTTTTGATCACAGAAAGTTTAGTCAAAATCGGTCCAGTAGTTTTTGCGTGATAGAGTATAAAACCGACCTTATTCCTAAATTTATTATTATTTTGATATTGAGAGTGACGAAAAAGCTGATAAGCTCATTTAGCGACCTAATAGGCTCAACTAGGTTCGTAAAGGATCCCGAATTACATCTATTTATGTCTGTTAAAGAGAAGAGGTTACGAATGATAATTCACCTCAATGTAGAGTATGGGGCAAATAGAATTTCTAACTCAAGGCACAAATTTTAACTTCTAAGTTTGAGCGTTAACAATCTATAAATACTGGTATTCACACCAATTGCATCTGGTAAATTGTAAAGGGAAATGATAGAAACATCAATCTACCTTCTTAATAAGTGCATGATTCTTTACTAAACTTACTGAGACCTCGGGAGAGTTTAATAAACTCTCCCATGAGACTATAGGCTTTTATCAAAGTCAACAATATTTCATTAGACAAGACTCAATCTACGTTTCTAGGAGAAATGCCCAAACTAGAATCTGTTTATTATTAAAAAAATTTTATTCGACACTTGACAATAGATTCTTTTGGTACCCAATATTTTAGCTAATATTCAAATTGTTTACTTTTTCTTAAATTTTTTTTATTTTTAATTTTTCTAGATAAGACAAGATGATTTAGGATATGAAGCATCAGAAGAAGGTTCACAAGAAGAGTTACAAGTACGTGATAGACGAACGCAACCATTATTTTATTTTCTATTAGGCCAACCAAATATATATTTTTCACGTTTAATATTTGAACGTAAAATTCATTTTTCAATATACGACATAAAGGCAATGATAAGCACAAATGAAAATAATTTTGTGAACGGTATTCCCACAAAGCAACACTTTGGAACAAATTTATTAGAAACAAAACCAGGTCAACCAAATCCATCCACTGGCATTTTACCAGCATTTATTACAATAAAATGGAGTCGACGTGCTGGTAATATTACAGATGCGACAGTAGAAATATCACGTCCAACAAAAATACATTTCTCATTGAAAACATGGGAATTTTTAATATTGTTAAGTAACACATTATTAAAAACTTTTAATGAAGGAACAACCCATTTTAATGGAGATCATCATGACGATAATATTGAATTACGTACACCAAAAATTGATTATACAACAACAAATTGTGGAATTAGTGAATTTGTGAAGTATAAACAATATCATAAACAATTATTATATTTAACAGCGTTTCATTTTCAATCCGCACAAATTGTATTTTGTTTACAAACGAAGACAAATATGGAAGTGCTTTTAGGTTGTGAAAAAATTAGTAGTCATTTAGCAATTAAAAATCGCCCGGAACGTATTACAAATACATTTTTATTAGAATGTCTGACATTAAGTGTTATTCAGGCAGAAAGTTCACGATTATTGTTGAATCCATGGAGTGTTAATTTAGAATTAAATTTGTTTTGGGAATCGTGGCAAGAGTTAGATAGTGATCCACAAGCTGCAATTTCTGGTAATTATTAAAAATTATAAAATTTTGAATGAAACATCTGAATACAAATTTTCGCGTATTTGTGCTATCGAGAGAATGAATGAATAAGTTAGTGGTTGCCAACCTGAACCGATCTCTTGCGTGTAATCGTGCATGTATACAGACCAATGGACGATGCTACATGTTATTTTTCAAAAACTAATTCAAATCATAGTAAATATTTTTTTTAAATGGTACCATCTTTTAGAGGGGATGTCTTCCTTTCAAGTCGCTATATTAAAAGTATGTTATTTATAAAATACCCGAGTCATACTTTCGTCTTTTGTCAAAACTCGACATTAGCGTGCAAGTCGATAGTAGCTTTCACATGAGTGATCGAACAATGCACAAAGGTAAACTAGTTTTTGCCCGTGACTTCACGCCAAAAACTGCAGTGCTCTAAACGCCAATAAAATCTAATCAATTTGTACTGCAAATTTTTCAATATTAGCGTTTTTGTCTAGACTAAGGTGGAGGAGAGTCTGGATCCCCTAGACCCCTCCCTTATATACTCCGTGGCACAGCATAAATCGGTGTATCTAGAAGCATGAAACTTTGCACAGGAGTTCGTTATTTAATACAGGTGAGCTCTACACATTTTTAAAAACTCATCCCGTAAGATGGTTAAATAGGAGATGAAAGTTTGTGTGGAATTTCGACCACTTTAAAAAAAAGCTCACAAAATGTTAAAATATATTCACACAAAAATTCTTTTTTTTTTTGTATTTTTCCATTAAAAAGTACTTTCTACTTGTACTTTATTTTTCATGAGTACCTTCAAAGTACTTATAATTAGTAATTGTAGGTTATTTTTTAAATTTACTTGGTGCTCATTGAATGATAATGGGGGGAATTTGGTGCACTGCGATCTATAAAATATATTAGTGCTCATTACTTAAGTATTTTTTTTGTTTGTTCAATACTTCGTACTTATTACTTACAGTAGCGTTTTCCGGTATTTTTCCCAGTTAAGTATTTTTTCTATAATAGCAAATTTGGTTAAAATCAGACTTAATTGGTATTTTTGTTCCTGAAATTATTTAAATATTTTATAATTTATAATCACATTATTAATTAAAATTATAACCAAATAATAAAATGTTTATATTTCTCAAATTTTAGTTGATACCGATTGTTTACGACTCGATATTGGTTCAGAAAATTTACATTGCTTAGAAATTGTAGCAGCTGAATGCCAAGAATTTCTAAATCAATTTAATGATTCCATGGATAAAATTTCAACAGATGGTTCTATGACACCTCCTTTGAAGTCCTTATTATCAAATACTGGTAAAGATCAACATTATAAAGATGATTTACGTGCTGGAGCTTTTCAATTTGTTGATGCTAATGTCGTCGGTGGAGCATATGATGAATTACCGCTTCCATATCAAGTATTATTTTCAAAACATCCACAGACGGCTATGTCATGGCGCTATCCTCAACCACGATCTTTAACTAAAGTTCGTGTATTTCCTGTTCCATTTAAGGTTTGTTATATAACGTTTGTATAAACCAAATTATCACTTCATAGAAATATACCATAGTTAGTTTTCGATAAAAACTAATTATATATTTTAAAGTTAGTCCACTTGAACTTAACAACAGGATAACTCAAAAACTAAAAGAGATATGAACAGAAATTTTCATGTTATAAAATTAACAATCCCTGCCCTGCCTTTTTGAGGAATGTGCTCCGACTGATTTTACCCATTCACGAACTTAACCTCACTTCTTAGCTAAACACACATAATTTTAACTCCTTTCATTTTTGAGTTTTCGAAAAATGTATAAGGAGAAAAGTTGTAGAAAATCATGTTTGCTACAATTCATTACCTGATCAATTTTTCCCAAACTGGAATGTGTACAGAGATATTTAGGATTTTAACTTTTAATCTTAAATTGTAAATATTTCTGTAAATATTAGTGTAGTGTAACAGAAAAAATGATAAGATGATTTTTTCAATATTAAGGGAGATATACCAAATTTTGTGTTTCCGGACGATCGGTCGGTCACGTTCGATCGGACCCAACCTCCCTCTACGTCACATATCGTCACGTAAGGCTAGCCATATAAGCTGACAAATGTCTAATATAGTTAATAGTTTTTATAGAAACGAATGAACAAAATATTTCTTGTTTTGGTGTAAAAATTCTGTGATCGGACTAAATGACGTTATTCTAAATTTTAGTAACTTTCATTTATTTTTTTCTATCTCAATAATGGATTTAAAACATTTCAGGAAACAAAGGGTAGTTACAATCAAAATAATCAACAAGTTTTATGCTGCATAGAATATTGGTCAGAAGCTCAAAACGCATATAAATCATTTGCTCAATTCCAACTATCCGAATCAGAATTATATCAACTTGAAGTACCTCGAAAAGTACCACAACCAGCAGTTAGTTGTATTTGGCGTGTTGTGCTTTTAACGTCTAACGGAAATGATACATATAACGATAAACAAAATTTACTATCACCTCGTGCATTAGCTGCATGCATCCGAATTGATTCGTATTTCAATCCTGTACTAATACCAACCGTTCAAGTATCAATAAACATGTCAACTTTACAACTACATCTTTACAATTATTTAAATAAGAAAATTACGTTTAAAATGCCACCATGTATGAGTGAATACACTCCCGATCAAGTGATACCCGAAAACCAATGTTTTTTAGTTTTTAATTTTGAAAAAGCGCATGCCTATACTGCATTATGGGTCTCAAATGATATATATTTAGGAATTAATGGAATTTTACAATGCTTTGTATTGGATTACGCATTTTTGAGCCGGCAACATTTTATTGAACAATCATCGGTGCAACTTAGTTTAGGTTTATCGGAAAATGTGGATTTAAGTATAAATACAAAACCAATAAAAATTAACTTTGGTCCATCAATTGGACATACTTTGGCAATATCAATGGAACTATGGGGTCAAACTTGGACGAATCGTAATCAATTGGATTGTAAGAATATCGAAATGGTGGTTTTGACACGCTACGTCATTTGTAATGATACTGTTATGAATATTAAATTTGGTCAAGGTGCTACCGATGAAGATATTTATTTAGCTAGTCGTCATTGTCATTTGTATTGTTGGCGATCACAAAAATGTAAACAGTTGTTACGTGTTGCAATCGATGATAATGGATGGATATGGTCAGTACCTTTCGAAATTGGTACAAATGGAACTCGTGTTTGTATTGTTGAAGGGAAAACAAATGCTGTACTGTATTTAACAGTCAAATCGTTATCAACAACTCAGAAACAAATTATATTTTCAAGTGATTTAATTGCTGTGAATAATTTATGTGAACAACTAGAATTAAAAGTATTGCCACGTGGTGAAAATAAAGATGTTGCATTTAAAATGGCTGAAACACATCTATTAGTGGGCAAATCTAGATATCCATCATTACGATTAGGTGTTGATAAAAGTGTTAAGTTACGTGTGAGATATTATGGATTAGATTCAGCGTGGTCGGGTGATATTCCTGTTATGGAAAATACAAGCTGTGATCAACCGTGGCTAGTCAAAGGTGGCAAGTTTTTGTTTTGGAATAAATATTACATATAGATTGTTTTATTACAAACATTGTTTCCTATACCATATGATCATAAATATACAGAGAAATCCAGTAACAATGAAACGAATTTTTTCATAGAAAACTAATAGTATTGCTATCAAAATTTTTACGATATTTCGAATTTACAGTTAAATCTATAATAGAATTTCTATACTGGCAGTGGTGGATTTACCACCGGGTAGGTAAGTTAGGCAGCTGCCTAGGGCGGCAAATGTTCAGGGGCGGTAGATTTTGATCGTTTACACTAGATAGATATAACGCTACTTAGGAAATAAAAAATAGAATTTTCATTTTCATTATAAACATACTTTCAAAAATTGAGGTTGATGCCGTTTTTTGGCGTCAGCGCTTGTTTTGAACGTCGAACATGTAGCGTCGAGCTAATTTGCCAGTGAAATGATCTCATTTAAGATTATTAAGCTTTAAAATTGTCTTCATCCTAAGTATACAATCACTACACAATAAAAATATTTTGAACTATTCTTGCAATGACTTTATCCTTTTTATTTTTGGTGGACCTTTCTGTATAGTAAGAAAAATACTTGAAATTATAACAATAAAAATAATAAGATATAATATCTTTATAAGATCACAAACGACGCAGTAATAGATAACTTTATTTTTAGTACCCTTACATGAGCGTGGACATTTTTTGAGCGTATGGTGTCAAATAATTGTACAACACTTTAACGAACATAAAAGATTTTTAGCTGTTTTTTGGCCTCTTTTTATGATTCGATCGAATTTACCAGTTGATGCCAAAGTGAATATTGAAACGCCAACGCTCCAAGTTGCATTAGAAACAACAATTACAGGTCGTGGAAAATTACAACAGTTATACTGTCCTGGAACTACTGATCATTCACATCAATTAACATTTAAATTAGAGTAAGTTAACACGCGTTTACATATCGTGGCAGGTCACACGTTAGAATGATATTTCACGTAAATGACATATATAATTTGATAGTTAAAAATAATAATGGTAGCCTTGTGCTCTTTATATCCGGTATATATATAGGGTTTCCAAAAATTATGGAAACGGTCGAATAACTCTAGAAAAACAATTTGGAATTAAAAACGAAAAAAAATACGTTTTTAATATTTTTAAAGAAGTTATCTATCCAATGATACAAAGGTCGGCACCCCGTATTACGTGAAAAAATCTTGAAAGAACTATTATGCTAACGTGTGAGTAAGTACTGTGTTTTTAAGCTCGATTTATAAATTGATAATAAGCAGCATCTTTAAAAACATATTTCAGGTCTAGTACTCCTTCAAATCCATATGTTCCATTAAATTATAGTTTGGTTAATCAAAAAGAATTTTTTAAAAAACCTGAACAAATTGATATTGATAAAATTTTAACTGAAATACAAAACTATGAAGTAACAAATTGGCCATTCTGTGAAGAAACTTGGTATTCAGATTGGGATACAGATGATCAACCTTTGACACATGTTCAAGTATAATAAATTATTTTCTAATGCCTCCTTATTACAAATCAAGTAGATTACATATTGATGTCGTTGTCGTTGATGATGGATGGTTGGCGATACAGATCTTCCAGATTATGATGGCAGGATACACTTTAACTTTTAGCTGGCTGTAAAAATTTAGCTGGCTGACTTTAATTCAGAGGTTAAATCCTTCTTTGATTGGAGTATTAATAAATGTTCTTTCAATTATTATAAAAAAATTGACTAATTAAAAATAATGTTCAACCATCTTATAATTCAATAGAATATTCCAATACTCTAACTTACGAATGATTTCAATAAACAGATGTAATCTACTTGAAAAGTTTCATTAAATTTGATTTACTTTTGAAATATAAGTATTTTTAGGTTCGATATGATAAAATATGCCCTTATTCGAGTTCATTACTCATTGAATTGTTACCCTGGTGTTTAATGATAAATATTACAGGAAATACAATAGCACTTATTGTTAATGCTCAAGAGTTATGTCGAATTGGACATTATGGAATTGCAACACCTCCTAAATTTCAAGTGCGTATGATTTTAATCAATAATATTTGATTACGCTTAAAAGAAAAGGATTATAATTATTTTTTGTTTGTAGGATACATTTTGTTTTGGATTTGGAATTCATGGAACATGGTATGTTTCACATCCTATTGAATTATCAGCAGTGCCAATAGTGGGAAACTATTCAACAATAATGTATTGTGATTTAATGGTAATTTTGTATAATTTAAAACATCATTATAATGGACTCTTCCACGATTACCAGCCAAGTAGTCGCGCTTGTAAAGGCGTTGTGTGTACTAGGAACTGGGAGATTATGGATTCGAATCCCGACATCGGCAGTTTGTCAAAAAAGGGGGCGGTTAATTGACTAAACTGTCGGCGTATGAACAAGAACGAAGTAACGGGCTATGCTTGTGAAGGTTTTCTGCAGTTTCTTTCACGAACTCCAGATGAATATCGGCAAAGTTTCTATCAAAGTCCTAGTCTAAACATAAAATTCCTTGTCCTCCACACATTCTCACATCCTAGTGGTCCTTATGGTCGAAGTGTGTACCGTCCAGGATAGCCTCTACAATCTATCTATCTTCCACGATTTGTTATGACTTTTTTCATAATTGCTGTCACGATGTTATATTTACCGTGTCACACTTGGAAGTACTATGGGCCACAGAATTACAAGTCATATGTCCAAATTTTATAATTGATTTGTGCGTATTGTATTGATACGGTTTTCGAAAAAATGCAAATTCGTTCAGTATAACTGGGTTCCGAAATTTAACTCGTTTCATGTATACGAGCACCCGGCTAGTTACAGAAAAAGTGTTTCCGTAACAATTTCTTTCAAAAGGGCAATTACGAAGTGCCTTTTATATTACTTTAAAATAACCCATAACTAAAAATGGTATTCATTTACAGATTTGTCGCTTACTAATATCAAGCTATGAACGAAACGAAATGCGTATAATGACAATTGGATCCAGTCACATATTAACAAACACTACCGATTTTGATGTATATGTTAGTTGTGTAGCAATTCCTAAATCTAGTGATAATAAAGATATTCCAAATAATTTAGCTATGAATAGTTTTCGTGTGCCTGCTAAAATTGCCAAAAAGTAAGTTTACATATAGTGAATATGTTATTTATATGTTGATAGATAGCATTCCAATCTGATACTTCTTTCATGTACTTAGAACACTAATTTATAACTGTTTACGTGAAACTTTAAAAGCGTTATGCCTCTGGTGGTCACATGATGTAACTAATAAAAAACATAAATAACAAAGTTCACAAAATAACAAATAATTTAAGCATCTAGATTTCGGATATGCATCTCCACTATGTGTGGAGTTGTGGGATGTGGTTAATCTTTGGAATGGTATCAATATAAAAATTTTAATTTAAAGTCAGTAAGATTTAATACAAAATTTTACTAATAATTTCATTTTTTCAGTATGAATGCAGTCCCACTTACACAATGGATTCAATACGGAAGTTGTGAAGGATTACAAATCGATGAAATTTCATTTTACTTATTTTTTTCAATTAATAATATTGAATTTTCAAGACCAGTTCGAGTTGATCGTTTATCAAGGCAAACTTTTAGTACTGTTACAGGCCTTCTCAGTGTTAGTATCATTCTTCGGTATGATTTTTGAAATAGAATTTCTATACGAAGGTAGCAAGAAAAAAAAAACTAGTGAAGAAATTTAAGCGAAACACAAAGGGGGGGGGGGAATTAAAGTCTATAATCGCCACGTAGATGTGAGAAAGAGAAGTATTGCACTTAGAGGCCATGTACGCAAAATGAGGGGAAGGGGCTTATGCTTAGCCTTACGTGACGATATGTGACGCAGATGGGGGTTGGGTCCGATCGAACGTGACCGACCGATCGTCCAGAAAAACAAAATTTGGTATATCTCCCTTAATATTGGAAAAATAATTTTGTAGGACACAAGTTTTATTACATTATCTCTTAATTTAACTAACAAATTAACTGTTACTGATAAAATTTTTGCTATAGTCAAACATACAAGTTACTTTCTTACGCGCTTCGTTAGTCACTATTATCAAGAATTTTCACGAGAGAAAAGTCGGGCGTCTCGTCGAAAGGAAGCTACTAACAAAAATTTAGCCTGTTACTAATCATTAAAAAAACCGTGTTGTACTGTGGACTATAATGAGACATTTTCACTTTTTTATTTTGTTTACTTTCAGTTAGCTTTTGTCATAACTGTAAATGAACATAATGGATGTTTGAATGTCACAATTCATCGTGACACATATCCTCAATTATTGATTGAAAATAATACTAAATGTGAAATAGTCGTTGGTGAACATAAACGAGAGAAACAAGATTGTGCTGAAAATGAAATTGGTTCATTTAATTGGCGATGCACTGTTAAATCGGATAGTATTAGACATTATACTATGCCAAGTGTTACAAAATTCTTTCCAGACATTAGTCGAAGTTTTATCATGCCTAAATTAACTGTTGCTGCGAACATTAAAGGTAACTTTTTTTTTAAAGTTTCCAATTCAGTAGATTTACGATTAAATGTTTTAAATAAATGTTGGTTGTAATTTTATAAAGCAAAAATTAGTTTTATAAAAGTCACATTTTAACTTCGTCTTCATTTTAACTAAAAGGTTCAATAATATTTTTTCGATAAATAATTTTTAGACGGTGAAAAGTATGAATGGTGTCAGGGTATCGATTTAACAATATCAAATGAAACTTATATACGAACGCATAAAATTGGTGATATTAAAATTACAGTTTCTTTAAAATGTCACACAACACAAGTTTCAATTGATTCTGTCACTCAGGTATGACGACTATAATAATTAAAATAAATGTTTTTTTTTTTAAATTTGAATTGTTTTATGTAGGCGGAATTTAGTGCTGGTGATGTTAGAAATCGACTTCAAATGGTATTGAAAGATAATTTAGATCCAGCTGTGGTGCAAGAAATACGTTGTATAGCAGTAAGTCAAAAATTATTACATTATTAACACGCTATACACTGAATACTGGACCACACAGTAGAAAGTCTGTCCGAAAAAGTATCCGACCTACCTTCTATAAATGTTTGCTAATAATTTAGTGAATATTAACAATTATTTTAATGTTTTAAAACATGAATAAAGCAAAAATTAACTCTATTAGGCATTTCATTATTTGTTAAAATTCATTATTTTATTTCAGGGTCATGTGTGTGATGTCGATTTAATTGAAGTGGAGAGTACAGTTGCATCAACATTAGACAGTGAAGATTTACAAATTGAAGAAACCAAAAATATTTCCAATAAAAAACTTTTATTGAATGTTCAAGAAACGAAAAAATATAAGGATGAAATTAATAGTGAAGGTTGTTAACATCATTTTTTTCGCTATTTTTTAGTTTAGAATTTTTTTTAAATACTTATATAATAAATACTTAACTTATTTATTAAAAATAAATAAAATAAAACTACTAGCTTTTATTAGTAGGTAACGCACTAAAAAAGCAAAATTCTTGCAAACCTTATCTTTCAAGTGTTCATCATGCATACATTAATACATTATGCATTATGATAATGCCTAGTTTAATATAAAAAAAATTGTGTATTGCAATTTGTAACTCCACTAAAACAGTCTATAATTATTTACTTAATTATTAGAAACAAATATTTATTCTAATTTTAAAATAAATTATTTAATTTAATTGATTTTTTTAGATTTAAATACTTTGAGTGAAAGTAGTCTAATAAAAGAAAATAATAATTCGCTGACAACCAAAATTCGATCAATATTTGAAATGAAAGTGAATACCAATGTAAATATTCAAGGCATTGTATTAACTTTAACAAAAGATTTGTTAAGTGATTCATATAAAACAGCTGATATTGCCGCATTTTATTTAGATCAATTAGTACTTCAAATTTTGGATACTGAGGTAATTGTGTATTGTTTCTTTTACTAATTAAAAAATAATTGAGTAATATGAGTAAATTATATGAAAATAGAATGAGTTAGCATAAGATTGGACGTTCATATTATTTTATCACATATACAACAATACATCACCTATTTATACATTTCTGTCACGCAATTTCGACTCATATTTTTTCATGGCTTTTCTCCAGTAGTATTATTATATAAGTTCTGTAATAATTAATGTCATTCTGAATTCAAGTGTCCTCCTCGGTTATTTTTTTGTTGTACTTTATAAAAATTCATTTTTATCATTTTGATAGGATGAAAAAAATGTTTCTTTAAATATATCAGATGTACAATTTGATAATCAATTATACAGTCAAGGTACGTACGATTTTCCGGTAGTTTTTCGATTTGATGAAACTTCAGACGATAATAAAGATGAAAATACAAATGAATCAATATCAACAAATTTTTCCACAAAAAAATTTGTTGAATTCAATATGATTATTAAAAAATGGACTGCCATCAATCATTTACGAATTAATGAAGAATTTTCAGGTAATATAATTTTTTCAAAGTATGATTCTTTGAGTGGTCTCATGATGATTTACTTTAATGTTTATTTCGCTTCATTAGTTAGATACATAACTAACTAATAAAGGGGTCTAAAAAACATTGACTTGTTTTGAATTTCGTTCCTATTGGAAATAATAAAATGAAATTTGATAAATATTATACAGAACAAGGATTGTCATGTAAGAAAAATTTATAACATTTGTTGAAGTGAATTATTTACATGGAGTCAATTATTTACATGTAGTCAATTATTACATGGAGTTCGGACTCCTTGTCTAGTCTCCATGGTCCAAGCTATCAAAAGAATCAATTGTATTGCACCATGTGCTTTTATCACCCGATTTCGTCTGTTTATATGACTGGACTTTATAGCTTGAGTATACTATAGATACGTGAAATTTTTGATATATTTTAATCAGAGTTGTGATATATTTTCATCAGAGTTATCATAAATCTCCCAAGGCATTATACGAAAAGAAAAACTTTTTTTAGAAAATCGTCATGAATTAATCATTCAAGGAATTAAACTGTTAAATTTTTCGTATATGTATATTAATAAATATCAAGAAACAATGTAAATTTAATAAAACTAAATTATATTTTTGCAGGCATCCACACGGTTTATTTAAAATTAAAACCATTCAAAGCATTTGTTGAAGGCGAATACATTACAGAATTGACTGAATATATAAAATCCATGATGCCTGTTAATCTTGTAATTTTACCTCAAACAATTAAAGAAGAATGGAAATTATTAAAAAATAATTATATTCTTGTGAATGAAAATTTATTACTAGAGTCTGAAATATTGGCCAAACCAATAAAAATTAACTCATTAATTATTGAACCAGTGATGGGAACACTTTCAGTACGTTCTCATATTAAAATTTATATTGCGTTGGATGATTCTCCTGTATCATTTCAAATATTTCAACGAAAAAATATTATTACAACACCATACAGATTAGGTCATGCTTTAACTGTACATTTTCTATCAGGAGCTATTGTTGGAGCTGGTTAGTATCCACATTCAATGTTCATGAATATGCTAATATCAAAAATATTTAAATTTGGCCTTCTCTTTAATTTAGGTTGGATGGTTGGAGCATTAGAAATTCTTGGTAATCCAGGTGGATTAGCTAGAAGTGTTGGTGTAGGCTTAAAAGATTTTATAAGTAAACCGTATGAAGGTATTATGAATGGCCCTTGGGGATTAGTTGTTGGCGTAAGTCAAGGATCAGCTTCTCTTGTTCGGAATATTACTGCAGGTATTTGATATATTCATATTATCTTAATTAGAATATGAAAACAAAAAAATTAAATTAGTTTAAAGAGAAACCTTTGTTAATTTCAAACTGGTTTCCTCAAGATCAGTGTAACACCTAAGTCATAAAAAATACAAAAAGTTAAAATTAGTGGTATATTCTTTACATTGTTTCTTACAGTTGTCCTAAATACAACATTTCTCTAGTGACGTTTTCGCTAACAGATTTGACGTTTTCGCTAACAGTTTAACTCTCAAGCTATAAAATATTATCGGAAAATTCAAACAATGCAATTACTGTAATACAAAATTTCAACTTCCAAGAAAGGGAAGTAACTTACAATTATTTATATATCATTATATATTTTTTCAGGAACACTAAATTCAGTCAGCAAATTTGCTGGAAGTTTAGCACGTAATTTGGATATAATGTCATTGGATGGTGATCACCTGCAACGTGCTGAAGAAGCTCGACGACAGCGTCCTTCAGGAATGGTTTCTCAAATAGCTAATGGATTTACCAATTTTGGCATAAGCATTCTAGGAGCTGTTGGTGGTTTGGCACAGCAACCTCTTCAGAGTATGGTATCAGAAGGTATGATTAATTGCTTTGTTTAATTACTCGATACAACTTAATCATTAAAAAATATTTGCTTAGGTGCATCCCCAAAAGCATTAGTGGCTGGATTTGGTAAAGGAATAATGGGAATTATAACAAAACCAATTGGAGGGGCAGCTGAATTAGTGTCAGTAACTGGCAATGCAATATTACAAGAAACGGGTTGGAAAGCACTTCCAAATCCAAGATGCACACCAGTTTTTCATCATATTTTTAACACGGATAATGCTAGTGTAAAATATTGCTGGAAATTGTTACCGGATTTATTAAATTCTGATAAAATTATTTTATGTGATACGGAAGCAACAATGATTGGATCAAAAGGCGAATACCATGCCGTAGCAATAATTTTAACAGTGAATGAATTAATATTAGTGAATACTGATGAAGATACAACACAACAAATTATTTTATTAAAAGATTTGGAACCATTAACAAATACTAGCGATCCAACATTATTAAGTTTTAATTTTATCGAAAATTTACCAAATGAAAATGTTTTAGAGGTAATGAAAATGTTTTAGAGGTGTATTTCTCTTTGAAATGATCGACGACAGGTTTTTAATTTTTGATGAGAAGATAGCTACACAATTGAGCTATTCAATTCACTAAAAAATTTTTTTATCTACTATCAAGCCTCATGCATGAACGTCCTTTAAACACTAAGATTATTTAAAAAAATTAAATTGATAAATTACGATTAATTGATCCAGGAATTAGGATAAATTTAATTTGGTGGTCCTAAATTTTGGAAAACTTCTTTTCTAATAAAACCTAATAAAATTTTACTATTCGACTCCCGTAATATCTTGAATAATTTCTTATCGTTCAAATAAATAAATAACAAAAGTTTTTAATATTTTAGATGGATCCAGCAGCACGAGCTCGAGTTGTCGATTATGTACGAAGTGCTGTTTCTGGTTTATCCGATATAGCATCAATTAATTCGGCTGAAGCATTAATGGCAACACCACCAGAAGTTGATTTATCATCACCAGCATTAATGTTCTACGTGAATCCACAATGGCGGAATTATTTTCTTAATATACTTTCATTAGCAAAAAGGCATAGTCAGAAACGTGGATTTTCAGTTTTGTGATACAATATAATATTAATAATATATTTTATAAATGGTTGTTTTTATACCAAAAATATTTTTGTCATTTGTTTTTTAATTAATTATTTATATAAAAAATAGATAAAAAAAAATCGACAATAAATGATACACTTGTAAGATAATTCAATTAAAGTATTTAAAAAATAAAGTAAAATATTTATCTTAAGGTAGTTCCAGCACTGTGTTATCAGGACAAAAGACCGGTTTGCTTTTATGATAGAACAAATACATATACTCACATACGTAGACAACACGTAGATATATACTATTTATATATACAAATTAATGTCATTTTTAAATAAAAAATAATTTCAAACTTTTATATTTCGAAAACAAAACGATAAAACGCGATTAAAAAAAAAAAATTATTTTATAAATATTTATCTTTACTATTCTAATTTTTTTTAAATTCTGTCGAGTATTTTTTTTAACAGATAATAGTTGGACGGGCATGCAGTTTTACATGCTTCTAATGAGAGAGAGTGAGAGAGAATCGTTAATTTGATATTAATTATCTCGCGTTCTAAACGGTCAAAAACTACCTTAAGTATTACATTTTGGGCATCTAAAGATTCCAAATTCTTTTTCAATTTCCATATTTCCATAACAATTCCCAATTTGTTGGAATTGTCTGATAATCTCCGGCGTTTTTGGTCTGTGTAAATTATTTACTTAGTCATTCTCCGTGTGATGGTGATTTTATTTTGGATCATGCATTTTTTTTCCACCTTTTCATTTTCTTTGAAGAAGTTTGCTCAATTCAACGATTTGGATACTCCTGTAGACGATACATTTGTCAAACTATGGTATTTGGAGTATAATTGATGAACAATAAAATTAATTTTCAAAAATGATAGTGCATCAAGAACCTGCATTCGAACATGTCATCTATCATCAATCTTTGAAGGTATTTCTTGTTGAAATAGCACATTTCTTTCGTTTGTAATCTCTGGTTATTATCTTTTATTAATACATTTAAAATTGTTGTATGTATTTTCATAACGGTAAATACAAAAAATTACCTTTGAATAGGTTTTGGGCCATTTCATTATGTTTTCACATCTAAATTTTTTTTCATTATATTTTCAATATTCACAATTTTTATTTTAGTTGCTTTATCTGTTGTTGTCTCCATATGTTTTTCTGCTAACCTTTCTATTTTAGATGAAGATCCCTGAAGAGGATTATCATCTGGCAAATTTAGTGAGGGTACTGCAATTTTTTTTAAATGACTTTTTTGTTTTTTGTCACTGCTTGTGTCTAAAATTTATAAATAAACATTACCTAATCTTATGCATTTAATACTCCTACATATATGACCTAATCTATTATTTATGCAAAAATTCTTTTTTTTAAATATAACCAAAAATATAACTCTTCGTTTCTATATACGAAGTATATAGAAACCATAAGTAGTCGAGTTCCATTAGAGGGTACGATTTTGGAACGAAAAGTCCTGAGACATTTTTTTATTAGACGCACCGTTAATTAATTATTTATTAATTAAGGAAACTAGGTTGAAACCAGACTTGCAAAAATGCATTTTTTTTGATAATTCATTTTTGATTTAATTATCAATTTTTGGAAAAATGTATTGCTTAGATTTTTCAAATATTAATTTCTTGAAAAGAGCATTAATTAAATTTTTTTATTTTTTCAAAAATGTAATAAATTGTTTTAATAATAAATTGTTAGAAAAATGCGCAAATTAAATTTTTTTATTACATAAATAAAATTATTTTATTGATTAATTTTTTTAATAATGCAATAATTAAATAATAATAATTTAACAATGATAAAATAAAAATTAAAAAATAATATTAATATTTAATAATTTATTTTATTTTTTAAATAATTTAACGAATTTAATTTGCGCATTTTTTTTTAAAATTTATTATTAAAACTATTACATTTTTGAAAAAATTAAAAAATTTAATTAATGCTCTTTTCAAGAATTATTAATTAGCAATACATTTTTCTAAAATCAAAACTCAAAAATGAATTATCTGGTTTTAACCTAGTTTTCTTAATTAATAAATAATTAATTAACGGTGCGTCTAATAAAAAAATGTCTCAAGACTTTTCGTTCCAAAATCGTACCCTCTACCTACCATCTTATGGAACTCGACTACTTATGGGACACCTGTATATGTAATATTCGTTTCTACCTCTATAAAAAAACATATTTTGTGAAATGGCGTGAAGATGCATAAATCTGTTGGATAGTCAATTTTTAAATTTTACATTTGATAATTCACGGCGTGAATTTCACGCTGCTAGCCTATCAAGTTTGATTTTATTACCAGAAGCATCAGAAATTGTCACCACTTGCTTTTTTGGTTTTGGGAATACCTGAAAAACGATTTCCGGATGTTTTTTTTTTCAAGAAAAACAACCAAGCATCGAGCAAAATTGACTCATTGTGAAATTAATTGAAAATTAGCACAAACTTGAAAATTTTTAATAATACTATGAAAAAATTATAAGTAATACTGACATATGCGCTACTGTGGCAAAAATCTAAATTTGTTTCAGACAGTATAAAATTGTCATATTAAAATTATGCCCAATTTTCAATTTCTATAGATCTTGCTCCGTATAGCGATTGAATTCGCCATTTTTATTATTAGTACTTTGTAAAAATTTTTTATTTATAGATAAAATTTTATAACCTTAAAGTTTATACATCTCTAAAAAGTATGTTACCTTTATAAAAATAATCATCTTTTGTAAAATGACGAGAACACACTACCATATATTTGGTAATAGATTTTTTAATTCTTAATTTTAAAGCCCATGCCTTCTGTCGATCCATTTGGATTTTTGTACCATTTTCATTAAATATGAACACTTGTTGTTTTCCTAATATGGGGAAAGAATGAAAAGAAACTTCTGGGTGTTTTTTCTTCCAAGAATGGCAGTTAGGTACTGAACAATACTGACTCATTAAGAAATTTAAATAAGACCAAAATTATTCACAACGTTAAACTCTACTAGTCTCTGGTTAAATTTGCTTATTTTGTTGAGATTGACATTTGTGTAAGTACTGTGCTGTCTTAGTTCAATTTTTTACCACCACAATTCGTTCCACTTGTGTTTTGTCAATATTTGAGTGCGTTCGTAAAATATGAATTCAATTCGATAGTTTGCAGTGTTGTCTCCGATTTTGATAAAAACTTGGTTTTAAGCTAATTTGGACCTAGCGAAAACGATAGCGTTGGTTAAAATATGATACGAATAACGGTTTTCAAGGTATCAGACCAATAGTGCTAATATTCCAAACTATGGATTGAGAAGGCAAAATTTTTAAATGTGTTGGTTGGACGTTAAAACGAACCTGATTTTCGTACTGTTTGGATCGAAATTAGCCTAGAAAATGATTATTATTAAAATGGAGCTGAAAAATTTTTTTAACTTTTTTCACATTTTTTCCAAGGGGTACCCCTTAAAAAAATCGCTAAAATTAGAGGAAAATTTTATGTCTCCGATTTTGATAAAAACTTGGTTTTAAGCTAATTTGGACCTAGCGAAAACGATGGCGTTGGTTAAAATATGATACGAATAACGGTTTTCAAGGTATCAGACCAATAGTGCTAATATTCCAAACTGTATGGATTGAGAAGGCAAAATTTTGAAATGTGTTGGTCGGACGTTAAAATGAACCTGATTTTCGTACTGTTTGGATCGAAAATAGCCTAGAAAATGATTATTATTAAAATCGAGAACAAAAATTTTCTTCAATTTTTTCATATTTTTTCTGCTATATATTGATGTTCATCCTTATGCTCTTTTATAGACAAAAATTACAAAACTCTCTCAATAGACTCTACGCCTTTTACATAACGAGCATTGACAATAGGGTTGCCAACTCTGAAAAATTATTTTGGAATATTTCGAAAAATTGTCAGAAAAAATTGGGGGCCAGTAAGCAGGATAAATAAACGTAATTTAAAATTATATACCATGAAGAATAAATATATCTATTCTTCATGTTATATACAAAAAATTCAATATACCGCACTATATGATAAATGATAATAAAGTAGAGTTGTTTACACATCACCTATAGTTGTGTCAGTAAAACATTTTCTAGTAGTTATCTTCGGTTTTGAACCGAATTAATCATCGTAATTTTTAGGTAAAATTCGGGACCGTATGCCCGCGGATGCTGGGAACGGGATCCGCGCCCAAAATCTATTTTTTAGACGGCGCGAGAAAATCTTTAAATACAAAAAGTGTTTATCTTATATAAATTAACAACTTAGAAACACTTTTTTATATATGAATAGCTTTAGCTTATGTACAGATCGGCTAGTTAGTAGTTACTAAATAATTGTATATAATACATATATGTATAAGAGTTTAGTCCCGACTTTATAACGGTTGAAAATATTAATCGCTGAAAATAAATTTTGGTGTAGATGTTCATAGTCTATTTCCCGCATGTCCAGCTGACCGTTGTGTGTGTGTTCTGGAGCTAAAAATGCATTCCCCACTTGGGGGTAATATATCTATCATTAAAATCATAGGAGATGAAATCAATAATCTATCAATAAAATATTTTAAGTTGTTTTGAAAATCATATTGAGAAACATATATTTCATAATAATACAGTTTCTAACGAATATAGAAGCGATATTTTCGTAAAAAAACTGAAAACAATTTCAATTTCTCACTTGACGATTTTACCGGTAAAATATCAATGGGTATTTTTAAGGTGTTATTTAGAATTCCAAAAATACATCCTTTTATAAAATTGGAGGAAAGTAATTGTTATAAAAAAAATGCATATATATTTTTTAAATATTTATTTAATTAACAAATTTTTGTGAAAAGTTAAATAAAGGTAATAACAGTAGAAAATTACGAAAAAGAAATTTTTTTGAAGCTTGTTCCTCACTTTTGGAAACGAAAAACACAAAAAAAAATATGAAAATTTTATTTGTATGCAAGAATTGAAGAAAAAAGTTAGTTTAGAAAGAAAAAAAATGATTAGAAACTTCACTGACATATGTACACAAATTAAAAATATACACCCACATCAAAAGGCACAATTATATTATTTTCCAAGCGTTTTTCCTTACTTTCCATACAGTAAATAAATAATTATTACATATAAGTACAGTTAATACACAAAAGAAACAGACCAGCAAAGAATGAAAATTTTTTTCTAAAATTTTATTTGTACAAAATTTTTGTTCACAATTATTCACCTATTTCTAAATATAAAAAATAATTTTTTATTCTATCGTACAGCAGTACATCACAAGCAACAACCGTTGGAAAGTATAGCTTTTACATAAAACAAAAACGAATTCAATGAAAGCAATGAACAAGCTTTAACATTAATTATTGATTTAAGAAAATTTTTATGTAGAATTAGAAAAATATTCTTTTTCAAAATGAAAATAAAAATTTCTTGGGATATTTAAAAAAAAAAAATTTCTCGTTAACTACTTCACTCTTGCTTGTGAAGTTTTATTTTTATTAACGGAACCGGCAAGTTTGTACAAAATATTTTTAGCCTACAATATAATGCAGGCCTTGTTTTGAGTTATATTCAATATAATCTATTAATCAGTCTTGAGTGTAAGCGACTGAACATTCAATACCAGGCAAGCTGTATAACATTCTTCACAGAATTGAACATCAGAGTTAAATCTGTGAGTACGATAGAGAGAAGCTTATTCTGAGGATAAAATGTGTACAAACACGTCAAAAATGCAACTTAAGCAGTTAAGACCTTGTCAGTATTTTTTTTTTTGGTATTTCGTTGTAAATTTTTCAATTCTAGGATACATATTTATAAGATGTATCTATTTATCATCTCTTAAAAACAGTAAATGATTTTTGGTAATAATATTATGATTACGTATACAAGTCCTTTTTAATGAGTTAACAAGTTATTTCTATGTTCATCAATTTTTAGTGAAGACTTCAGAAAATATTAAAAATGGTCGACTTTGTTGACTTGAGCTTGATAAACGACATTTTCATAAAATTCACTAAATATATATACTGTGTAGTCTTCATGATATAGACTATCAAATAAATTCAGTAAGTTAATCGACATAAAAAAAATGAATATGCATATAGAAACTGATTACACGTAATCTGTAACCAACTGATAAATTAAAGTAGAAGTCTAAATTCATCTTCAAGTTCTTAAGAGAGACAAAACATTGCATATTATTGCGTTCCACTTTAACAATCACAACGACCACTGGCTCGTTCCACTTTACTGAGAAATGAAGAAGCTAATGACGGCGTGATAGTCTTTTGTGCCCCTAGTACTCATATTGTTATAAATACTTTAGCCCATTTGTTATCATTTCAGTACACTCACACGACATCCAGTTTGACATAGTTTGATAACAATTCAACAGGATTTCATATCTACCGGGTGAGTTAACGTAGTTCTTAAAATAAAAAGGACAAACATATATTCTACTTTTTTCTTCGTTCTCTTCTCAAAAAAATTGACAACGGCGCAAACGGTTTTATATGTGTTAAGAGAAGCAACAAGCACTCGTGTGCGTACGTGTTCATACCGAGTATATACAGCTGTGTGTTATAAACGTTGTCAAATCTCTTCACCTATCTGTTTTTTCCTCAAAAAATATATTTTTTCATTATTTGCAGCTATTGGAAATTTTTTTCCAATTAAATAGATTATTAGATTATTAAAGTATCGATACAAACATTTCCGCGAAAATCTGGGCCGAAATTCTTTGTTAATTTCGTTTTCCTATTGGAAATATAAGCTATTCACCATAAGAACGCATGTTATTTTCGTCATTCATATTTTTATTACAACAACAACTTTCTATCATCTAAGTTTAATCAAAATCTGAACCATAAGTCAACCCATAGAACTGCCTTAATCTATGGATGCCTAAATCGTATTTTAAAGAAAATAGCGATCATAAGCTGTTCTACTAAAGTTTTCGACGGTAAAGGTTGTAAACTAATGGTTTGGGAAATTGTTCTGTTGCAGTCGTAGTGGTCATTAAGTGGAACGTAGTCTAATAAGTCAATTATTTATTCAAACTAAAATATACTGACACAATTTTGAAATGATGGAATGATTTACATTTTTTTTTTTCAATTACAAAACCAATATATTTAATGTGCCCCTAAATATATCACAACATAAAAATATAATAAAAGTTTCATTAGAAAATTATCTAAATATTAAATAATAAAAAATTTCTAAAAATAAAATATTTTTAGAAACTGTATATTTGGTTTTAGATTTTTATACAACATATAAAAAAAAGCCTTGGATGTAAAACCAATCACCCATTCATCAAAATAATTACATATTTCTATGCAATTTAAAAAATTTGTCGATAACTTAAGGCTAATAATTGTATGCAAATGTTTTTGTTTTAAGCAGTAAAAATTTAGTAATCTTTCCTCAAATTAACGATCCTTAAGTATAAATCTAGTTTTTTTTTTTGTAATGGGATACTATAATTGAGTTAAGTATTTTTATTTTAAATTAACAACTTGCACATAAAAATAGCTAATTTTTTTTAAATCAATGCCAAATTTTTTGGCACTCTGTTAATTTGATATGCTTAAACCTAAATATTTGTTTCAATAATTTTATAATTAGTGATGGTCCAAAAACTAAAATTGATATAACAGTTTCTTCAATCACAGGTTAACGTTTGATAAATCTCTATTATAATCTGTGTTTAGTTGAAGCCGTATCCTTTTTTCAAAATGGTATATTCATTTTGTACCTTATTAATTCGGTTTTTGGGAAAATTTTTCGAATTAAAATTGTTAAACAACTTTTATTCGAAAAATTTTCCTAATAACCGAATGTATAAGACACAAAATGACTATACAATTTTGAAAAAAGAACACGATTATTCCGAAATACCAAGTAAATAAGATTACTTGGGCGCAAAAGAAATGTTTGTAAGTTGTTGTATTGACGAGAAATTGTCAACATCCATCTCTTTACGTAATATGCAATATGAATGTCGTGACAATAAAGAATTTTTATAATGTATTAAAAACATACTCGGACCAACCTAAATAATATCTGTCAATCGTTTGATTTAAAATAAATAAATACGTCATTTAATATTTTATAGCATATTTAAAGTTAAATGATGACCCAAATGAATAATAAATGACATCTGTTTAAAAACATTGACGAATCCATACTAATTTTCAAAATTCGTAGCTAAAACATATTAATCAAAGTTATGACATAGATTTAATTTTGTAACATTAATTAGTAAAAATTGTAGAACTTTTCTAATATTTTCAATTTGCAAGTTGAAGAACACCCGTCTTGAAATTAAAAATCTTTAGCAAGGTTTACGCGTCACAATTCTATTACGTCAATAATCATTTTTTGTGAGTACCCATCACTAATTATAAGGCTAATTTGATCATAGGCTTAAGTAAACTGATAATAGTGACATTTCGATTACATTTTATTCGTTTTTTGATTTCGTATAAAACCAAATTTATAATTATTACTGAGCATATGTATCATAAATATAATTATTAATTCTAAAAACAATTTGCTTACGCTTATATTACAAAGTGTTTTCTAAAAAAGACTTCTTCTTTTTTTTTTTAATTACATTAATTTGAGTATATACAAATTTGGCGAACAATTTCTTAATAACGACTTACAAGTTAAAAATTTCGTTATTTACAAGATCCAAATCATCGTAACAGATGTAGTTTGAAACCACATAGTCCGGAAGACCAAAGAGTTTTTTCAGGATGATGAGCATCAAGCTGGTACTTTTTAATTATATAATTTTGGAAAACGGTATGGAAATTTTCTGGAAGCCGTTGAATATTGAGGATGGGAGACTCGGAGTACATTCTATCGAACTTGTAAAATCGACATGTTCATCCAAAGTTTACGAGCATCAAGTTACTTTTAAGTTTAATTGTAAAATAATCAAGTGAAGAACGAGGAAAAATTTTCGTCCTACAAATTCAATGGAATGGACTCCGAGTCTCCCATCCTCAATATTCAACGGCTTCCAGAAAATTTCGATACCGTTTTCCAAAATTTTATAATTTAAAAAAATTAGGCGTCTTGTCAAAACAAAGCTACTAACAAAGTACCAGTTTGATGCTCATCATTCTGAAAAAACCCTTTGGTCTCCCGGACCAACAATGAATGATGATGTATTCCTCTTTGTTCATGATTAAATACTTATACACCTTCGATTTAATCACGAGAAAACGTGCTTGTGAATGTTTAGAGTAGATTCTTTTAGTGATAGAACAATGACAACATTATTTTCAGTAAGTCAACATCATAAAAAAAATTATTTTATGTTTCAGATTGAAATCATCTGTTTGTCATTCTTTTAAATTAAAAAAATCTTAAACAGATTTCAATGACATTTGATGAAAGAATTTTATCCGAGGAACTTCAATTATTCCTTGAGAATAATCTTAACGCCTGTGGGTCTACATAATTATATGTCGTAAGATGGGATTGTAACGTCACTATTCTGATTTTCGGATCATAGTAAGCATTCACAAACAAATCGCGATGAAATATGGTCGTATTCTTCGAAAAGTAATTATTATAATCTATTGACTTTGAATTTCTTTTTGTACGCATTGAAATTTATATTTTGCTAACTTTAATGTTGTATTCTTAGGAGAGTCATGTATAATTTTTTAGCCTTATTTGACTTATTTCAACATTATCGAATCATCACCGTTCTTAAAACTAGTTGAACAATCGATCACTAAAAGAATTTCAGTTCAGGAGCGCTTGCAGCGTTAGATTTGAGTACCAAATATCTTTAAGTCACTTTTAGAAAACTGTATACTACCACAAAAAAGTAATTTCCTAAAATGACCGCTTTATTTCACTGGCAGTAATAGTCCTATTTAATGTATGTGCTTGATGCTTGTTAACCTAAAAAATTATGACAGTTTTTTCTTTTTTATTTGATGAAGGCAACTTTTTTTAAACACAAAAACAACCATTAAGCGCATTTTATATTATAGCAATTATGATGTATGTATGTTTGTTTGTTTTTGTTTTTTAAATTTTTGAACATGTTTTTATCATCAATATAATTATATAAATGTAAAATACACCCAATTATTAATTATTTTGAATATTTTATATTGAATTATTTTTGTTTGAACAAAAACAAATAGGAGTTAAATAATAACAAATAAATTAATCTTGTTTAGCAGAACGTTGTTTTTTACTACGTCGTTCACCACTTAAATATGCTTTGTAGAAGAATCGTGCAAATAGTACGAAGTAACTAAAGTACATTGCTAATGATAATTTTATGTTCATTTGTGAAATATGACAGTCTGAATCTGATGTTACAAAATTATGTGCCCATATATTTATAGTACATCCAATAACCATTTGAGCTAATTGTAATGTTGTAATGACCATTGCTATTTGGCGAGGTGGTGAATATCTGAAGAAAAAAAAAACAAAAAAATTAAATATTTATAAAAGATTGTCATTTAATATTAAACTGAATCTAAGCTACTTTTATTTAAAATGAATGAGAATCGAAAGTGGCGTGTTTTAGAAACTTTAGCTTAAACGGGAATGTCCATAAAGATAGCAAAGGACGCACATTTTACTTATTGTAAGTGTTTATTTGCAATTAATCATTCTAATTTAAGGTAGTTGTCGTGTGAAACGCTTTGTTGACGAAATTGGCTGAATTTTTGATAAATTATTCAAAATATAAGTATCTCTTCGTTTAATATTTCAAAATTATTTACCGTTTAGTTTTGTAAAAATCGCTCTCAAAAAATTGTATATTTAACATTACAGGTAAATACAAAAGTAGTAATTTCATCACACTTTTATTTATAAAACACGTCGAGCGATTTGGTTAAAAAACTACGATAATGTAAAGTGATGTTATATTTATATTTAAAAAAAAAATTATTGACCGTTTAATCATTGTAATAGATTAACAAAAAGATTGACATTTTTATATAATCCAAGCGAACAAGTATACGAGGTACATTCAAGTCAAAAAAGTTTAGTCTACAATATCAATCTATTTATATAATTGATGTGTATTATGAGCTGAAACTTTTTAACACGATTACTGCAAGACAACCACCCAATGATACGACTCTTGACTGTATAGCGTAAGAGGTACATTTAATTAAAAAAAGTATACTATACAATCTCAGTCTATTCATATACATAATTGATGTGTGTTCTGAGCTGAAACTTTTTAACACGATTACTATAAGACAACTGCCTTACGAATCGCGGTAATCTTTTAAGTGCACTCCGTTCTAGGCTGGCAATGATTTCATTAATTTTCACTTTATTATGAATGAAATTTATATAGGCTAATTTTATAAAAACGTAACTAACCCCATTGCTCTAAGAGCATAATATGAGTACATAACACTATGAACGAAATAGTTCATAACAATAAACCATCTTGCTGATGCAGTATATTCAGAGTATGAGAACCAACTGTACAAGAGCACGGTAATGTGGTGGTACCTGAAACAGAAAATATAAATTTTTAATATATATTTTAAATATTATTTATAATTTTTAATAAATAATATTTAACACTGATTCTCTATTGGAAAAGCACTCCAACACAGTCTTTAAATATATATATATGTATATACACTAGCTATGTTCGATAAAGATTTGATTTTTTTCCGAAATTCCTTCATCGGTACAAAACCAATAGCTATATTTTCCCTCGTTTAAATGACCTTGAAAAAAGTTAGAACATCAATTTTAACAAATTATTATTTAAAAAAATTAACAAAAAGTATTTTCCTTAACTATTAATTATTAGCGAAGACACCTGATTAATATTTGAAAAGAATTTGACAATGACCTCTAAACACTTTAAAAAATAAATATTTTAAATGAAAATAATGAATAGAAAATTGAAACATAGTTCTTTATTTAGTGTATAGACAACAATATTAAATATCTATTATATATTTAAATTTTATAGGAATACGTGCGTATAGATAACAAATTATTTTCTGTCAAGTGTACATAAATATTCTCATGTAAAGTATTCCATATCTAATAAGTTGGTTTGACAACACATCTTCTTCAATAAGAATACGAGGTCTGTCCGAAAAGTATCCGACCTGCTTTTATATCTTCACGCCAGAGTGTTCGAGTGATCTCTGCGAGGCATGAACGTCAACAGTGAAGCCTCACAAACTTATCGTTTGCTCGCCGACACGTACAGGACGTATAGTTCATGCGCAGCGTGTATTTGTTTACAAAGCCTTTTTTGCGTTTATCGGATTTTGTTATTGTTAAAAATGACTAAAAGATTAGATCAACGAATTTGCATCAAATTTTGCTTTAAACTCGGAAAAATGAGTTCGGAAACTATTCAAATGATACAGAAGGCCTTTGGAGATGAGTGTATGGGCAAAACACAAATAAAAGAGTGGTATAATCGTTTCAAAAGTGACCGCACATCTGTTGATAATGATCCTCGTTCTGGCTGACCTTCGACGACAACAACACCGGATAATATCGATCTTGGAATACCAAAAACTACAATCTGGGAAATTTTAACCTCAAATTTAGAAAGTGGTAGCGATGGGAAGATTCTCATCGAATCTTGTGCAGCAGTTTTTAACTAAATACAATATCAAAATTTTATTCATTTTAAATTACTGTCAAATAAAATTTCAGTGGATTCTCTATCAGTATTTTTAGGACGAGTTTAGTTTAGATTGGATTGGTAGGGGCACATAGGGGCATAGCCTCCCGTCACTGTGACCTGAAAGATCTATTGAAACATTCCTTATCTTTATTAGGATACCCAGACCAGATCCTTGATAAAACCTTGGGTTTTTCCTGGGTTAAGTTGCCTTACTTGGTAATAAGAAAGAAAGCTTCACCTCACAGAAGGCTTAGCTGTTTACGAGCGATAGCTTCACAGCTGCAAAATAATGGTCTGCTTTATCCGACGCCTCATCACAGAAGCGATATGTATCATTCTCAGTTAGTATCATCTAGAGCACGGTAGTGCGCAAGGCCGAGTTTAAGGGATATAAAATACAAAAAACAGAATCTGTGATGCAATTACGGAATGCTAAATGAAGAAGTAATAAAAATGAAATTATACACATGAAATAGTGAAAACTATTAAAGAAAGGTAATGGTTTTTTATTAATTTATTTAAGCGCAAATAAGTTTGTTCTGTTAGTGTCAGGTTTGATTTTTATTATTAAATATTTTTTACCTTTCAAGAATTAACAGTTACGAAAGTTTTTATACTGAATGAGTGGTAAGAGGATACTTGGAAAGTATAGCGACAACAGTTAAGGCGGGAGAGGAGGATAGACAGTAAAATAGCCTTTATATTATACCGACGGTGAGATGGGCTTCCTCCCAGCTTAAACCAATTTGGCAATAGTTAAAGTTAAAAAAATATACAGAAGTGAGCATCGACTGGGAGGGGAGGGGTGATTATAGGTCTTAGCACACGAAAACTTCAAACATTTGTGAACCGATACCTTCTAAATTTCTTGAGGTAACGATCAAACGTAAAAAATGGCAGTCAGTGGCTTGGACACACTCTCCGAATTCTCCGGACTACATTGAACGACAAAGTTTGAACTCTATCCAGCAGGGTTGACGCAGAAGAAGAAGGCCTAGACAAACTTAGAGGCCTAATAGTCTTTGCTGAGAATAGAGATGACTAGTGAAGATTCACTATAGCCGTATATTCCACTTTGGAGTTCAGTAAGAAATTAAAAGTTTGTTTCCAGGGCAATCGTGTAGGGTGTCAAAAGAAAGCTTATTCAAGCACAAATTATATAATATACTTTATTTATGCCTTTTTTTAAAACATTATTTGGGAAAAACTAAAAAAATGGTGCCCCTCACCCTTTTTTTAAAAATTCTAACGCGAATTATTAAAAACAATTTATTATCTAGAGTGTACGTTACCGTGATATTACTTCACGAAATATTAGAGGGTTTTTGACCGCGATATAACTTTTGAACGAATATAAAGTTTAAAAAAAATGCTATACTAAACATTAATAATTTTTTTTCCGAACTCGAAAATTTGTTTAATAGGTTTTCATCGGAAAGACTGAAACTATAAATTAAAAAAGGTTTCAAGTAGTTCTAATGAGGAGAAACAATTAGTCAACGATCTTTTTATTATGCGTTAAAATTATGGGGTAAACCGCAGGTCTATAATAAAGAACAAACTTATAAAATTTAATACATTCTTTGTTTATGTTTGAAACATAATAATATAACTGTTGTTTGTGTTTTTATACATATATAAAAGCTAACTCTCTTAAGGACGTTCGAAAGAGTCATTTTGCGGGGAAAGATGAAAGGGGGGGTATCAAGCGACTGCGCGTGCCCGCAGCGTTACAGATTTAATATGTATACGTTGAAACTAGATTTAAATATTCTATGGTTATTTGGTAAATAATCATACTCGTGAGTCGTGATTCGTAATGTTTTTTTAATTTTAAATAAAAGTTAAATCTTGTGTTTTGCTTCTCTAAAATGATAATTCATTATTACTTTCCAAAATGCAGTTGAACATACCTTCATCTTTGGCTCAAATAAATCCTTGTTTATTTAACAACAATTTACATAGTTTTATAAAAACTTCTCTGCATTTTAAACTACATTTTATTCGATTATAAAGATTGTTAAAAGTATGATTTTCAATATCGAAAAAAACTAAAAATTGCATTTGAACTAACATTTTGAAGTACACCAATGAATTCGTATTGGCTTTTTTTATAACATATTTAATTTATAAGAACTTCTCTCTGTATTTTTCTCTCTTTCGAACGTCCTTAATATTTAATATTTACGGAAATATTCTGGAAAAATTATTGTTATGCTTACCAATGCAAAAATATCAATGGTTGTTTACGTAATACTATAAAAAGTGTGTCGCCCAATTCTGGTAATTTTGATAATACAAACATCCATGTCCAAAATCCACTCACTCGATTATTTTCAATAAAACTGCAACAAAGTAAAAAAATATATATTAAATCAATTAATTTTTAAAAAATATCAAAAATTATTAAAAAATTTCCAGTAAATTAATTTATGTTTGGAATCAGATGAAAAATTTTCGTATTTTAACAAAATTTTCACATTATTAATAATAAAATGGAGGTGTAACAATTATAATATTCGGTACATCAAGAGATTTTTCAACTTAGTGAATTTTCTCAGAATAAATACATCACTTCTCTTTTGGAAATAGATGCTAATTAACTTTTATCTAATTAATGTTCATGGAACAGACACATAAATATGTTTTCGTATCTGATATGATTTTGGTATTTGCAAGCCCAATTTTATTAATAAAATGGCATAGGTCAAGGGGAAAGAGGCGGTATAAAGAGAGAAGAAAACACAAAATATCTCTCTTAATATTAGAACAATCGAAAAATGTACAAGGTGTAAAGTTGTAGAAAATTATGTTTGCTACAATTCATTGCCTAATCATTTTTTCCAAACTCTAATGTGTACAGAGATATTTAGAATTTTAACTTTCAATCTTTAATTGTAAATATTTCAAAATGATAAGAAACAAAATTATCGTAAAACTAAGTACCTACAACTTAACTCCTAATAAATTTTTCGATTTTTCAAATGTTAAGGGAGATATGTCAAATTTTATGTTTCAAGAGAAATATAAGATTTTAGGTATTTTATTCTTTACAAATTTTTGCATTTTACTAATATTAAGAGAAAAATTCAAGTTTTAATTCCACCCTCCTCCCTCTAAACCCCCTTCACCTTGTCAAATTTGATACCAAATTTTATTGCGATCAACCTAAAGTTGTGGCCTCCAGAGGAAAAAAATCGGAATAAAACATTGTCAGTGAAAGAATTAGACCGCCTGTATAAATTTTATAATATATTTAAAATTTTCATTGGATAAATGTTTGAAATGTATGGTAAATTTTATAAAATAAATAAAACGTCTATTTTTATGCAAATCATTACATTTGGAATTTACTTGTGCAATGCCCATAAAAATATAATACCATCAAAAATTATTGTTTAATTTAATTGTATCAGAGGAAATATTTGATGTAGGATTCAATAATTTTTTTGCATCCATATGTTTTGGTAACATTTCATTTGAAATCATCAAATATTTATATTTGAAATTAAGTAAAATATTTTATATTAGAACATTTCAATTTGACTATACAGTTGGCATTAGGTATAGGAATAGGTCTTTATCATAAATTTATGTTTCTGATAAATGAAGAATTAAAGAATTATGAGCCACTTTAATAATGATATCATTTTTATGGGCTCGTAAATTTTGTAAATGTACACTCCCGTTCAAAAAAAAAAAAATGAACAGACCGGAACCGAATCAGTCTCTCAGATACATTTAATTTAATTTTTATACGTAAGAGGAAGATATATTACACTTAACATGTATTTACATAACATATATTTTTTAAATGCTTACTCTGTCACTGACACGTATATATAAATAAAAAATATAAATTCAGTTTACATTTCCATTTCTTTTTTACACACTTAAAAAATATACTACTTATTTTTGTTAATAAATAAATAAAATTATACATTATACAGAGAGTTACAAAAGTGAGGAGTTAAGTTGAAAGTAATGAAATGTAAGAAAATTAACATTTCCGTTCTGTTCATTTTTATCGAACGGGAGTGTATATTGTATTAACTCTGATTCTAATGTAAACTCTAGTTTTAACGGAAGAAATGACGCTGGTTCTATTCTATCATGATATAAAATGTAGAATCATTGGTTTTAGTTACAATATATAATTTTTCTATTGATGTTTTTCACTATTATTTCATTTTATTAAATTTTTGTGTCTTAATAGTATTTTTGACCTTATTTAATTTAATTTTAATCAATTAATTTAAAAAGAAGTATAAAATTGCGAAAATCAGTATACACACAAACAGTTTTTTTTTTGGCGTTTATTCGCTGGACTATATAAAGAGTATCCGTGATTTATAAAGTCGCCTGATGTCCATTTCACATATTTTTTGATTAGGTATTACAATAATAATTTATGATTTATCTTTTTTTAAATAAATAATGATACCATGCAATAATACTATGTTAAAATTTATCATCGTACGATATATTACATAAAAAGATACATAGCCACGCATGTGGAGGGGTTAAAGATCATATTTTTATGTGCATGATATCATTAATGTGTTTGATAAATGATTACAAATTAAAGGTAATATAATTATTTTTAACATGCTTTTTATTATATCTTTATTATTATAATTATGTGATAAGCTCATGTAGAGCTACTAAATATGAACCAATTTTTAGCGAATTTCCTGAAAGGAAATAGAGCTATTGGTCCCGTACCGAAGTCAAAATTTCGCAAAAATTTCTTCAAATGTACATCGATCCTACCTAGTAGATGTCAAAAATAACCATCTGTAAAATTTATATATATATATCTATGGATATATATATATATATATATATATATATATATATATATATATAGCGCTTTTGGTATTTAAAAGGTCCAGTTCGTTAATGGATAAAATAGGACAAGGGGAAAAGGGGGGTTTAGAGGGAGAGGGAAACACAAAATTTGACGTATCTCCCTTAATATTCGAAAAATCGAAAATTTTATAAGAAGTAAAGTTGTAGGTATTAAGTTTTACTGTATTTTTGTTTCTTATCTTTTTTTCTGTAACACTAATATTTACAAAAATATTGACGGTTTAAGATTGAAAATTAAATTCCTCAATATCTCTGTACGCATTAGAGTTTGAGCAAAAATGATAAGGTGATGAATTGTAGTAAACATGATTTTCTACAACTTTATTCCTTACGCATTTTTCGATTGTTCTAATATTAAGAGAGATATTTTATATTTTGTGTTTTCTTCAATCTTTATGCCCCCTTTCCCCTTTACGTATGTCATTTATTAATAAAATTGACCATGCAAATACTAAAATCAGATACGACATTTTATTTTGATCAGACTAACATTGTGACCGCTAGAGAGTAATTTATATATTACAAGGAAATTCGCTAAGTTGAAGCAGCTCCTGCGTAACGAATTTTTTTCATATTATTATCTCTATATACAGCGTCAGACTGCTCTCCCCCCGTAAAACCAAATGATAATAATAATCAAGCGCACTACCGTGCTCTAGATCTTTTAATAATAGAATTACGCATCTGTTTGACTTACAAATGAAACAATTGGTACTATGGTGTGTTCGGATATCGTTTCTAAATAGTACACGCAATGATAAAATTTTTTCCAAATAATACAGTTAAAATTCAATTATAAATTATCGAACAAAGACCTAAAATCACATTTAATTTTAATTAATCAATAATGCAATTAAGTTTAAATGATCACTTATATTAATTTTAAGTGGCCAATTTAAAAAGTACTCTGTTTAAGTATGTCTTACTTAATACCAATCAAAATATTATGACATAAAAGAACGGTGAAAGATAATTAGTTATTAGTACAATCAAAATCACACACATCTTGATGAGGAATGAACCCACGACCTCTGGTGTTCCTGAGACCAGTCATATATTAACAAAAATATGGTATGTGGAATGTATGGTCTTCTTAATGTACCCGCAATATTGCATTGTGGTTATGTTATATTAACGGAGGTGATAAGCGTTTATTAAATTTAATATTGAAGTAACATGTCTGAATATTGGTAACTTTTTTAAGCAACTGTAAGGCAATGGTACTAACAATGGACAGATAGACGTTAAGTTTACAAAAAAAAAATGTGTGTGTACTTATGCCCGCACGTAAGGAGTTATATTTCTTTTTAAATAATTTATTAAAATAATATTAATTAAGGTCAACACTACTATTAAGACATAAAAGTTTAATAAAATGGTATAGTAGTAAAAAGTTTTGTACGGACGAAATTTTTGTTATTAAAAAATTTTACGTTTCGTCATCTTTCCAATCGATTGATCAATTAAATTAAAAATTTTAAATGAAATGAATATTTAGAAAAATATAGAATTTTTTGTGGTTTTTTATTACATAGGCAACTTGTTATACAATCAAGCAAATTTTGTTATGATTTGTAATACAATTATTATTATCATATATATATATCAGAGTCTCAATAAGTGTAGCGAAACCCGCAAAAATTCAAATGTGATTGGTTGAATTTATTAATAATGTTTAATTATTTGTATCTCAAAAACTAAGCGTCAAATCGAAAAACTTAATTAAACTTTTTTGTTTGTTTTTTGTAGCTTTACCCCGTGGTATAGTTTTCCTGAATAAATTTCAGAACCACCTGTATATATATATATATATATATATATTGAAAAATTTGCTAGGTCGAGATATTGTTATGAAACTTAATAAGTATGTTTATCGTAAATGGTACCGGATATTTATTCACAGATCCGGATTTGAATATTTTATATACACTCTATTTGACGTAGAGATTATAGATTACGATATTAGCAAGTTACATAAAATAATGTCAAGAAATTGAAAAAATATCGTAATTATGACGTTTAATTGCATGAATGAGTAGTGAACTGCATAAAATAAATGTTATCTCAATGATACATGTAATTACAATTTGATTAAGATTATAAAAAATAAATAAAGAAAGCCCTAAACATACTGACACAATAAAACGGTCACAATTTGACATCCATACACTCAATGACAAATAATAATCTGATCAATTATATTATAGTATTGATTCAAACAAAATAATATATACTAGTTGTCTTTAGTCTATACAAGGTGCTCAACAATTACAAAACATATAATAATATTGTATGCAGAAAATGGGCTTAAAGGCGCAAACAATTTGATAGTGTATGCCATCATCATGGGTTGAATTGTTGCACAACGATTTGAAAGAAATCGGTTGGGACTGACTTTTATTGCGCAATATTTTCGCGCTTGACCACCGATTTGAAAGTGTATGCTAGTGTTTGTCAAAACACTAGCTTTCTAACTTTTCACATATAAAATCGTTTGTCAATGTTTTGTCAACGTGCGTTGTCAATGTTTTTGAGAAGAGAAATAAGAAAATATGTTTGTTGTCCCTTTTATTTTAAGAACTACCTTAATTTAAATAAAAAGTTACCCAAAGACAAATTGATACCTGTCCAAGTCTAGCTAAATCGCGGTTGTTTGAATGTATTAATTTATTATTTATAAAAAGTTGCACTTGAAAATTTGAAGAGATTTTTGACCAGAATTGGTTGGTGCTTTAATACTTGTATGGATAAATACCCTTTAAATGTACTACTAACTTTCCGAGATACTAACTGAATTTCCGTGCTCTCTTCATGTTAGATAAAATTTCAGAGTTAGATAAAAGTCTAGAAAATTTTTGGACGGACAGACAGGTAAACAACTTCTCTCCTCTGTGATCAACATTTCTTTCTTACATGTTATAATATACCGGCTAAACCATATCATTATTTCCAAATATATATACAGTGTGTAAAAAGTCACCGATCTAAAAAATTATAGTTAATCTTCGATTACGTAGAGTTTTGAATATGCTCGGCAAATAAATTGCAATTATAAAACTGGTTATATAATAATTAATTGAAGTGAATACAAGGTATGATGGATTTGATTTACTTTTTTTTTAAAGTTTCTATTCGACCTTGAGTGAAATATTTTCTTGTTTAGATTTATATTGAACATGGGCAAGGCAATCCAGATCAACATGAGTAATTCGGAACATAATATAATAAAATATTTTGTATGTGTTGTCTTTGTGTTGTTTCAGCAAAAAATTTGCCTGTTTTTGTAAATATTATCATAAAAAAACTATTTGCTTATTCAGTCATGCAACAGAATCACTTTTTGGCATTCGAACATTCTTGTACGACGAAATAATGTAAGACTATAATCGCTAGTAATTACTTCGTGACAAATAATACGTTTCCAATGGTTGATCTCACAACAGATAGATAATTTTTTACGTATCTGTCGCGCCGTATTCATTTTGCCTGTGACGTCATCGTACCAGCGCATGTACATAAATAGTTACGACTTAGCTTTGAGTAGAGTTATAAATTTGTGTCGCGTGGAAACGCGTTTAGCTAGGATATTGATACTGGTGTTAATACAAATATTCGCCGGAAGTGAAAATCGGCATTAAATTGAAAATTACGTCTCATATGACTCCGTCGTAAATATGTTCGGAGGTATCATGAGGTCCACACGAACAACTATTTATTTCATTTTTTATATGAATACTTTTCGTTCATTTTAAATGGTGAGACTTTTCATGAAATTTTTGCGAAATATATATATATATATATTATATAATTACTAGGTATGTTCTATTAACATTTGTAGAAACTACTCCAAAATCCCTTCATCGTTACAAAACCAATAACTGAATTTTCTTATGAAAATTCGCTAAAAATTGACAGTCAATTTAACAATTGACAGTCTATTAACATTTGTAGAAACTACTCCAAAATCCCTTCATCGTTACAAAACCAATAACTGAATTTTCTTATGAAAATTCGCTAAAAATTGACAGTCAATTTAACAAATTTCCATACATGTTTCGTTAATTAAAACTTGTGTTGTTCTATAATACCAATTACCTTAATAAATAATTTGAACTATTAAAAACAATTTTGTAATAATAATAAGTTTTAACCATACTTTATTTACCAAAATTAACATAAAACAATAATAATAATATTATTCAAACAATAAACAAAGAAGTTATAATTGTTTTATTTGAAAAATTAAAAATAAGGAAATATTTGTAATTTACATTAAGTAATGTAAATTGATATAACAAAAAAAATGTTTCCTGTATTTTTTATTAATTGTATTTAAATAACAAAACAAAAAACTGTTTAATTTGTAATTTTTTTCTTTGAACTCACATAAACAAATAAGTTTTATTAGATTTTAATAGTATTACAATCAATCTAGAGCACGGTAGTCCGCAAGGCCGAGTTTATAGAGAATATTGCGCGCTGCATTAAATAACAGAAGTTATTTAAAAAAAAAAAAAAAGGTTCAGTATCGTAATTTAAATTTACGTACTGAATGTAAATGAACAAAATCCTTACAAATTTCAACCCCGGAAGTGCCACCATTTTGAGAAATACTGTAGATATAGGCCAATATCTCCATTACCGTGCTTTAGGCCCAAAATAACCTTTCTTGTAGATACTTGAATTTCCTTTTTATTGTGATCATTTTCATATATTATAGAAAATGACCACAAAATCGACAAATCCAATTAAAAACTAGTAAAGGCAGTACAAAATTCTTCAGAGCTGAATGCATACGAAAGCATTTATATTCAGAGATTAAAAAGAAATATTATGAATTTAGACAATGGACCGATTCCAAATTCAGATTTAATTAAAATTTTACGAGAAAATGAATCGTCAGTACGTCCGTCTCTTTTTAGCAAAATCAAAATATAATAATCGGTTTACTATGTAACACACAACTTAGGGATAACAATAGGATTACCATATGCACCAATCAAAAACGATTATAGAAGCAGGTTAACATCTGCCAAACATATTATATAAACAAGGCACAACCAAAAATCGTCGTGAAACTGTCACCAAATTAGCAACAAGTAACATATCCAGAGACAATATAAGAGTAATTTTAATAAGAATAATACTAGCAAGAATAAAAAAATGAAAGTAATTTTAACAAGAATAATTTTAATAAAATTTATTTAATTTATTTTTGTTTAATTTTTTAAATATTTTTTTTAAAATTTTGTCTGTTTATTTTTATTTTCTATTTATTTTTAAATTGTCAAATAGTAAATTACGACTAGCTAATTTATACTGAGGATGACTACTTTGTAGTCGAAATACGTATTTATAATACAAAAACTGATCTAGGTGTGGGGAGGAATTTGAAATTTGATCATCAGTAAGAATTAGGTAATAGAAATTATCTCCGGGATATGGAATCAAAGATATGTTACTTGTTGTTGCGTGTCTCAAGAAATTTTTTATAATTATGGTAATTAAAAATACCGAAAAAATTGTATGCTTTTTTTTTTTTAAATTGGTGGGTATGTGGAAAAAAACCTTGTGACACGTTTAATTTTTTTTAATGACAATTTTTTTAATGATAAGTAAATCCTTCAATGTCATTGAAGACAAACTTTGATCTATTTTAAAAAGTGTAATTAAAAAATATAAAAAATGATAAAGTTTTAATTAAATCATACAAAACCTTCATTGATAATGCATATCCTTTTTGGCTCAGTTTTTTTCTTTCAGAGTATACCAGTTAAGATACCCCTTTTTTGTGGGTCATTAATTATGAATGAATTTTAAACAGTCGGATTGATGAGTAAAATAACCTTGTGCGTATATTATCAAAATGGATGTCTCTTAGGGTGTATTCGTTTTGGGCGCTTCGCGCTGTCAGCACTCGTGCTATAAGTGCAATTTATTGGCGTTCGTTTTGGAATTATGAATTATTTTCAATGCGTGTAAGCGTCAGTTAGCATCAATATTCAATATGGCGGATGAAAACATTTTAGCTGTTTTTCAATCGATAGAATGTTTGCTTGAGTGACTTAAAAAGCCCCTAGAATCAAAGCCCCTAGAATCAAATTGATAATTTGAAAAAAATGTCTGAAATGTAGGTTTTTTTCGAATAAACAAACGCTTATACAGTATTCGTTTTGAAGGTTAGTACGATTTAGCGCTGACGTTTTTGTTGCCCGTCGGAAAAGTTTTCGACGTAAAAATATGCGAATGTGTACATAACTTATCTATTAAATACTAGGATGCATACTTGTTTCTCATTAAACAATTTTTTTTAAATTTAAGGTTGAACGGACAGTATGGGTACGGTCCCAAATCAAAATAAACAGAAAAACTTTTTTTAACAGAAATTAAAAATTTTAATCTGTAAATTAATTATTTAAATTTAGATAGCATCTAACCT
This sequence comes from Nineta flava, assembly GCA_963920215.1. Taxonomy (NCBI): domain Eukaryota; kingdom Metazoa; phylum Arthropoda; class Insecta; order Neuroptera; family Chrysopidae; genus Nineta; species Nineta flava. The sequence goes on from OY986044.1 coordinate 67,509,871, forward strand.
CACTAGTAATCGGTTTTATGTAATTATTTAATTACCAAATATACTAAATATAATAAGTAAATTTTTTATATTTTTAATTAAGATATTTACAAAACTCTTCGTCAGACTATTTTTTCTTTAATTTTAACGTAATGTACGATATTCAATTTATAAAAGTAGAAGTTTTTTTACTTTTTAATCTATAGAAGGTGGAGCAACATTATCGAAAATGTATTCGTTTATTCAACATTTGCTATTCACAACATGTTAAAATTCCAATTTTTAATTACATGAAAACCCTTCGTCAGATATTTTTCAAAAAATTATTTTATATGTATGAGTTAGCAATATATCAAAAATTCAGATATTTATCTATACATTGTCGATTTTACCTATACATGTGTCCGATCAACCGTAAGTAAAAAATATTTGAAATTATTAATCTATGATTAATATTAATGTAAAGATTAAATTACATAAAATTAAAACAATACATTACATAAAATTAAACTACATTCTTAGGTAGGTAAATATAATCCATTCAAAATGATGTGAGAAATTGTAAAAATTTTTATACTGCCATAACAACCTTAAAACTATGTAAAATTTATTTATACCTTGAACTATACACAAAAAATCACTTGACCGTTAAATATAAATATTGTTCAATTATTAATTATTATTTGTTATTCATAATTTATTAATTAATAGTATGATGTTAATGTTTGCATAAAAACTTGAATAGCTTATTAGAAATAATATATTAATTCATAGTACAAATGAAAAATGCATTGTTTTTTTTTTGAGTCCATTGCTTAAATATCTGGTTTTGAGTTTATAGAAAAAAGATTCAAACAAAAAATGTATATTTTTAAAAAAGGAACATTTTTTATGTTTCAATTTTTTTCCTATCTCTTACAGTTGTCAAAGATGGATACTTTCTGCCGTGGTCGGGGAAGCACAGTCCGATTTTGCCAATTCTCGAACTTACCCTTACGTTTTAGTTCTAGAAGACACGCAAAAAAGACTCGTTATCTCTTTTCGTTTTTCAGTTATCGTGTTTACAAGCGGACGGATTTGTGGAAATGGACTAATTATAGGTCGTTTTAAGAACACCTGGATACCAAAATTTTGCGATTAATATTTTTAACCGTTACAAAGCGGGATTAAACTGAATATACCCTGAATATACATATTATATATACGGGGTATATAAATACGGACTGATAAACGTATTCAGTTTCAAGTTTTATCTATTTTTAACTAGCTAGATAGAAAAGAAATATCAAAACAATTTTATTCATGAAAAAGCTCTGTTATTTTATATTGCGAGCAAGTATTTGTTCCCAAGTTATTAATATTTCTGCTAGCGATAGCTTTTACGTGGGAATATTTTGTAACCATCATTCATTCATTTTTGCACTCGATTTGTACCGAATACATTTGGTTTTCGAAAAAAGTGTCTCGAATAAAAGTGGTACGTTATGAAAATCTTAACAACTTTTGTTTTAAACATTTTTTGAAAAACCAAATGGATGGGGCATAGATAGATCGATTGAAGAGGCTGCCCTGGACGGGCTACACTTCGACCATAAGGTCCATTGTGATGCCCAAGGATTTGAGGATGTGAGTGGAGTGGAGCTGCAGCCGACTATGATAGGAACTATGCCGATATTCATCTGGAGTTTGTGAAGGAAACTGCAGAAAACCTTCTCAAGCATAGCCGGTTACTTCGTTCTTGTCTATACGCCGACAGTTTAGTCAATTAACCGCCCCCCTTTATTTTTCTTAATAATTGACAAACTGCCGATGTCGGGATTCGAACCCATAATCTCCCAGTTTCCAAATAGGCATACTACGGACTGGTTGGATGGGGTCTTGGGCAGGAATGGAAAGTAAATAGTGAGATGATAATCAATCCACCTTCCTATCTTTTTAATTAAGATATTTACAAAGCTCTTCGTCAGAAGAGTAGAAGAATAGAAAAGTAGAAGTTTTTTACTTTTTAATCTATAGGTGGGGCAACATTTCGAAAATATATATGTAATATTTTCGAATAAACGTTTTTTCACCTAATTTATAAAGGCAATTTATATATACTTCCTTATTCAAATCTCTACCAAGTACTCATAAAAAATGTTGTTTTTAATCTATAGATTTATTTTTATAAACATAATCCATTTTATTGCCAGAACCGGGTAAGATTAAAAAAAATTTCAAGGGCGCAGTTATATAAGCTCGCACCGGGCGCATGAAAGGCTAGTTACGACACTGTATTAAACTGTCGTAAAAACCACGTAGGGGATACAGAGTGCGGTTACGAAACTAAAGTCTAACTCTAAATTTTTATTGCTTCATTGTGAAGAGTTGCATCTTTAGGTCTAAATGATACTTAGCAATGATTTAAAATATTGCCATTTAAAATACTGAGCAATTCTGCCATGCTTCGGTAAAAGGCAGTAAATTCATTCAAAGGCAGCTTCGGTAGAAGGCAGTAAATTTATTTTTCAAAGTCAAAAAGTAGTAGTTTTCAAATTGAACTGCTTTTATCCACTGAAAAATATAAGTACTGCTTTTTTACTCTTTACTCTGTGATGATTATAGCATGTCCAAATAATCATATTAGAGATAAGTGTATGTTTGAAAGAAAAAATTGATTTCAATTCATTATAACTATTCATATTCTAACCTCACTTATTTTTATTCCGCACTAGCATTACCCGTCGCGGCTTCGTCCGCAAAAATTTTGTAACGCCCTTACAACCACGTAACATAATATTTTCTCCCGTCAAGGACTGATAAATTGCGTTTAATTTTTGAAGTACTCATGTTGTGTATACTGCCATCTATAGGCAAATTTTTAAAACGTATTTGTTGTATGCATCGCTATCTATGCATAGCATATTTAACATATTTGTTTTATAATATGTTTTCCGACATTACCAACAAATATCATTATATTTTAGCCAATGTATACAAAAACTTGACAAATTATATACTAAAACCTTCCTCAAGAACCACTCTATCCATTGGTGAAAATGAGACGCGGCTGGGGGACTTTCTTTTATACTATGTAAGGATTACTACGTTTTACCTTCGACAAAATAATACATGTTTTATAGAGTTTTTATTCAAATGTTACTGCTTTTCGATTTACAACAATTAAAGACAGATGATCTCTGTATTTTCGGAGACATTCTGATGAATTGTGATCTAAAATCACACTTAAATGTTTTTTTCAGAAAATATATAATAATGACATTTTATCCTGAAGAAGCAATAGTGATTGCGAAACTGTAGTCAAAATAAAAATATTATTACGAAAATCGCAAATATTTGTTTTATTTAAAAATCATAATAGATTTCCATCAAGTAACGTGACTCCCATTCACATAAGTTTTCATACTGCATTTTATTTTAATTTTATTACTGCCACGAGTAAGCTATTTAATAAATAAATAAATATTTAGCTAATAATGACAAAAAAAAGTTAAAATCGCTAGAACTTTTCAAGGTGGATGAAATAAAACATCTTCCCACATTTTATAAAAATGTCAATTACTAATCTTAAGTTTTATAGTCATAATTATTTGTAAAAGCAAAATAAACAATATATTTACAGAAAATTTTCCATTTACCCATGGTCAAGTTTTTTTAATTTAAATTTTGTACATTTTATTAATAACTGTATGAAATTTTCCGTAAAAAATTATATATTTATGTTTAATTATTTATTAATTCTCAGTAATGACTTGCAATAGTAGTGTATTGTCTTTGGACTTGTCGATAATTACACATATGGTCATCAATTATAAGAAGCCATTATGTGTGGCTGTTTACATATGGTTTTATAAACTTTGGAATTGCATTTGAGTGAGGTTGTTGTGTGGTTAAAGAAAAATAAAGAAAAAAGTCTAAAACTTTATTGTAATAAATGAAAATATCAACTATAGCTGCGTTACCAGTCCAAGTGCCGAGCGGTCTAAGGCCTTATGTCTGCGCAGTATGTCTACTTGGAAACTGGGATGATATAGGTTTCGAATCCCGACATCGGCAGTTTGTCAATTATTAAGAAAAAAAGGGGCGGTTAATTGACTAAACTGTCGGCGTATGGACAAGAACGAAGTAACCGGCTATGCTTAAAAAGGTTTTTTGCAGTTTCCTTCACAAACTCCAGATGAATATCGGAGTTCCTATCAGAGTTGGCTGCAGTCGCACATCATTCTAATTCCTAATCAATACACAAGAATTCCTTCCACTCTACTCACATTCTCACAACCTTAGGCATCACAATGGACCTTATGGTCGAAGTGTAGCCCGTCCAAGGTAGCCTCTACAATCTATCTATCTATAGCTGCGTTAATTGCTTTCATATTGGGTATACACTGAGGTCATTATCTATTCGTAAACTGTTTATTTTAAATTACCACGCACAAATGTATTAAAAAGGTATGGTTTTGTAATCGAGAGTAATTTTAGATGTTTGGGGTAAAATTATGACAAAACTATTTAGTTTATCGGCAAAAGTTTTTCAAAAAATTTGTTTGTCTGTTGCCAAAGAAATTGATTGTCCATAAGAATAAATATAACAAGAAGTTATACCACAAAAATAAGTTATAAAATCACGTGCTGTCCTATTTGGATACGTGTTATCCTAGATTGAAATACACATGAAATAATACTCAATTATGGGTCAACGTCGTGTACTCATTTCATTACTCATTGAATTTGTATACAATGCCGTGATTGGCACCCACTAAAGACTCTGGTCTACACAACGACCATTTACATATAACAATTGGTTTTAATTTAATAGCTGGCGCACGGTATTTATATCATGAAGAGGGGATTTCTAAATTAGTACTTATTGTTAGTTAAACATAAGCCGTACTTACATTACCGATTTATTTTGTTTGTTGGGAAATAGCTTTTTAGTTTTTTAAAGGAAATTTGTCCGTTGCCAGAAAGATGAAATTATCATATCAAAATAGTTCAAAATTTAAAAAAAAAAATCGATTTTATTTTTGGCTAGATAAATTGTTAATACTTTTAAGAATATTTTAAACCCTAAACCACTTCAATTCCAATTATTTCCGAAGTCAGAGAGATGACCAGAAATTCAGGTAGCGATCGGACCGTTACGAACGCTCAAAGCCTTGACAAAGGGTATTGTTCTTTTAGTCAGTCCTTTATAAAATTCGGTTGGGGAATTTTGGAAGCTAAAAGTAACTCAGGTCCAGGAATCGCAGATTGAAGTTAATTTAAAAAAATATTTGGTTTCAAGACACTGACGCTGTCTGTTTTTTCTTATGCGAATTGACCGACATCTGTTTAAGGAGGTTCCCCAGCACTTTTATTATAGAACATGTATATTCACAACACAACACATAGATATATTCACTATTCATATATACCAATAAATGTAATTAAATAATTTTAAACTTTTATATTTCGAAAACAAAACGGTAAAACGCGATTTAAAAAAAAAATTTAATTAATAAATATTAATCTTTACTCTCCTAGTTTTTTATTTAAATTCTGTCTAGTATTTTTTTAATACAACAGATAATAGTTGGACGGGCATGAAGTTTTACATGCTTCTAATGAGAGAGAGTGAGAGAGAATGATTACTTTGCTATTAATTATCTCGCGTTCTAAACGGTAAAAATTTCTGAAACTTTGGGGTTTATTAGAAAACGTTATTTTTAGCTTGTGAATAAAAAATTAGTAAAATCTGTGCTGAACATCCTTAACTTCTACTTTTGAATATCAATAAATATCCCATTATCGCAGACCCATGGGTTTAAGTAAATTGACGTCCAACGCTTAGACTAAAAAAATGCCAACCCCAATGAATTGCAAAACATTCATCAAGTGGTATAAAATAAATAAATAATAATCCAAATATTTACTATATTTGTGTATACATACATTGGCGTCAGCGATACAATATTTATCCAATTCCAGTTCGGTTACGTAAGATAAATTTGAGAGGATTTAAGGTTGACCGGACAGTGCATTTCATAATAAACAAAAACATTCTTTTTAACATAAATTAAAAATTTTAATGTGTAAATTAATTATTTAAACTTAGATAGCATCTAACATCACTAGTAATCGGATTTAAGTAATTATTTAATTACTAGACATAATAAATATGACGATTATTTTGTTGATTTGATGCAAAATTTTCGTGGATTTTTTATCTTTTTAATTAAGATATTTCTACATAATTCTTCGTCACACTATTTTTTTTTTAGTCTGAACGTTATGTAAACATATTTAATTTATAAAAGTAGAAGTTTTTTTTACTTTTTAATCTATGGAAGGTGGAGCAACATTATCGAAAATGTATGCGTTCATTCAACATTTGCTATTCACAACATGTTAAAATTTCAATTTTTAATGAGTAAATGCATGAAAATTATTTTATACGTATGAGTTTTAACAATTAATGACATCAAAAATTCAGATTTTTATCTATATTGCCGATTTTACTTATACATGTGTCCGATCAACCTTAATTAAATAATAATCTTTGCGAAACTTTCCAGATAAAATTAGTCTGCTGTATTCCAATTCCCTGATACTTATTGAATTTATCTCAAATTTCCTGCCGAGTCAACAGGTCTGTAGTCACGCTAGGACTGTAAGTTCAAGTTGTTGGCACGCACTTGGAGAGTTTTTTTGCCAAGTGTGTTTCTAGCCTTAATAAAATGGAAACACATAAAGATTACAGTAATGTGTTCAGACGATTTATTTCTATGAATAGTGTGCGTTCACAATTATAATAATAATAATTTAAACAGGATGTAAAATTTTATCGCAATTTTTAGCCCTAATTTTATAATTGATTTCATTAATCATTTATTTATTTATATTTAACATTGACGACGTACTTTAATAAAATCAATTACACTTGTTGAAATAAATTCCAAACTTAAGCAGAATTAAATTATTTTATGGCCTACATTTCACTTGAGTATCGTGGATCAGTTTATCAATCATGTCTTACCAGCTAAGCGTGCGTATTTTTCTACTTGTCTTAAGTCGTCAAAAGTGGCCGCTTAAGCTATAAGCCAAAATATTTTATCATATACTTTGGAAATATTTTTAGATGTACTTAAATTATTAGTGTTGTGAATTGAAAGCGAAATCAATATAAGGTCAAAATTTAATAAATAAATCTTGTATATAAATTTTGTCTTCCGAATATAAATTTTTCCATCACAAGTTATTAATAATTTTAATAAAATTCCAAAGATCCGACAGACTAAAATACGTACTTATAAATTAATTCTTTTTCGAGTTTCAATCTGTTAAATTTTTACGCAGTTGAGTATTTTTACTTTATGATTATTCTTATTCATGTTCTTTTAAATGTGTACGAGGTGTTCAAAAAAAAGGTGCCTTTCAATTTTTGTTGTGTTGTTGTCAAGTTGTGTTGGTACACTCGTCACGAACATACGAGTGAGTCACAGTTTCAACTATATAGCATTCTTTGTTTGTTTGTGAGAGGCATAAAAGTTAGAAGTGTTTGGTGTGCGCGGCGATTTTTTATTTTTATTTTCAAAGAATTTGCATCAAATTTTGTATAAAAAATGGAAATAAGTGCTCCAAAACACTCGAAATGTTGACAGTGGCATAAGGTGAATCTATTCGGAGTATAAAAAAAATGTTTATAAACGGTACAAGGTCTTTCAAGAAGGTCGAGAGATGCCATACGACAAGGTTTTGCTCAATGTTTTCTTCGATTACCGAGGCGTAGTGCATCAGGAGTTCTTACAACAAGGTTGTACGGCCAATAAGGAGTATTACCTTGAAGTTATACGGGGTTTGCGAGAAGCGATATGAAAAGAACGTCCGGAATTGTGGAAAAACAATTCACGATTTTTTGGACAAAAACAACACCACAATCATGCCTCAGCCACCATATTCACCGGATTTAGCCCCCTGCGACTTTTTCCTATTCCCAAAACTGAAGAGACCCATGAAAGGACGGAGATTTGCAACGATTGAGGAGATAATACGATAATAGCCGAGCACACCAAACACTTCTAACCTTTATGAAAATTTTTTAATTTAAGAAAATTTAAAACAGAAATACTTTTCTTGTCTTTTTTGACGTCAATAGAGTGTATTATACAAAAAAATCAAATAATATCTCCAAAGAAATAGTATAAAATTTTGAAATAAACATTAAATCATCACACAACTCAAAATCGTCAACAGGTGTATATTGAAGAAGTGTTTTAAAACAGAATTGATAAAAAGAAAAGGATAAAATTTTTAAAAGAGCAATACATACAAAACATACTACCTATGTACACTACCGTACAATAAAAATGGACAGACCTGAACCGAATCAGTATCTCACAATTTTGATTATTCTTGTAGTAAATGTTTTTTTATAGAGATAAAGATATAACACTTAACATGTTTTAACATTACATATATATTTTAAATTCTTACTCCGTCACTGACACCGCATGCATATATAAATAAAAAATATAAATTCAGTTGATACTTCCATTTCTTTTTTACACACTTAAAAAATATACTACTTATTTTTGTTTATAAATAAATAAAATTATACATTATACAGAGAGTTACAAAAGTGAGAAGTTTTATGAAATGTAAGAAAATTAACATTTCAGGTCTGTTCATTTTTTTTTGAACGGGAGTGTATCTATTTCTTTTAAGTATTACTTTATTTAATTATTGTTCCGTCATCCGTCAGATATAATAAATATTATTAGTATTTATTAATTAATAAATTTTTGTGTAATATCAAACATCATACTATTATTATCGTATACAGTGTGTGTTAACGAACATTAATAATCATTTCTTTAAGACAGGTTGTCCAACTGGCGGCCAGCGGGTGCCTAATTTCAAATTTTGGTCCAATTCCTAAAACAATTATTCGTATTTTTATAAATACGTATTGCGACTACAAAATAGTCATCATCAGTATGAATTAGCTAATCGTAACTATCTCTGGGATATAGAGTCAGATATATATGTTGCTCGTTGTTAATTTGGTGCGTGTCTCACAATAATATTAAAAAATTTTTGTCTTTTATATGGTCTGACTGAGGTAGTACCTGATAGGATTATTTGAGCTGACTGACCAATTAAGGGATTAAGTGTGTGCTGAACCCAACCCATTTATTGGCAGTATCCTTTGCTGATCATGCGGTTATTGTCTATAAGGTGAAGGTGTTGATCGAAACTAACCTTGATATTCAGAATATTGATATTAATTTTATTAAATCAGAATCTGGAATTAGGCCATTGTCTAAATTCATTATCTGTTTTCTTAATTTGTGTATGTAGATAATTTCGTTTGCATCACGGTCCTTGTCCCAAATAAGACATAATCACTTGTAAATAATTATAAATATTGATATGAAAAAATTAACTCATCCACCAGGTATTTCTGGATCGAACCATGGACTTCTGGATTTCTAGCATAGTGTGCTTATCGTTACACCACAAATGATTCTGATGAATGCATCAATTTTTTTCATATCATTGACAGTACTACTTTGTTGTCCACATTAACTCATTATTCCACATATTATTATTTGTGTATACTTAAACGTCACAATACATTACTAGAGTCAATGTCATTTGTAAATAAATTCGAAATGTTAACTGTAAGTTGTTGGAGACAAAGATACGCTACACACACAATATAATTTTGTAAATGTTCGTGTGTAGTGAATGTAATAATATGACGTCATATCGGCTGATTTAACATCCCACAAAATATAATATGGTGACTGCAGAATACATAACACGTTATACAGTGTTGTTGTTTGATATACTCTAACCACTAAAGTTTTTTCAAACAACATAATAATATCGATGAGTAATAAAATTTTTCTTTGCTATTTTCAGTGAAAGAAAAAAGAAATTTAACCTCATGAAATGAAAATATTTAATTACCTTTAGATTATTTTTGTTACGGGTACGATTATACGGTGTCCATACGGTAGCCCGTAATGTCCACCTACAATACCTAATTCGCGCAATGTATCCCGCCCATCTTCACTTAAGACTCTCTTTACCAGGGGCGTAGCTACCGCCATATCTGCCGTATCAATTATACGGGGCCACGGGGGCCCCCGACGTGCGTAAGCAAAAATTCAGAGTGTATATTTAATTTGAATTGTTTGTAAAAATTTTGGAAAAAGTGACAGATAGATAATTATGATGAATAAATATTTCTTTTAATTTTATGCAAACATTTTTTTTTCTTTTGTGAGAAATCTTTACCCTTCATAAGGGCCCCCAAACAAATTTTTATACGGGGCCTCGCCAAGGCACGCTACGCCACTGCTCTTTACACTAACTACAACGTCTTTAGCTTGAGTTTTTTGTCAACTCTTCGTATGCCTAATATTGAGTGCTCCATGCTTCGTAGGCAAGTTAGGAGTATTTTATATTTCTTATTTGTTTGGACGCTTGTTTTCGAGCTATAAGTTTAGATGGGCAAGACGCACGTATCCAAAGGTTTTATCTTTAAGCTTAGAGACAGTGAATTACTCTTTAAGAAAGGCCTCCCTAATAGATGCTGGCAAGACGAGCTGGAATCTTTTGCGGGTGGTTGTTGGACAAGGACAGCTGTGAATAGACACGAGTGGTGAACCCTGGAGGAGGCCTTGCCCAACCTATGGGATGACAGGCTCCTGTTATTATAGATTATTTTTAACGAACTTTTGTTTATAAGGAAATTTAACTAGTGTGGTTGGTACTTAATTTAACTATACTTCACGTTAAAATTCGTGAAATATACACGAAACTTTTATGTTATTTTTCATTTGTTTGCAGCCGATGTTGATTATGTATATAAAAAAGAACATCAAGAACATATTTATGGTATTTATGTTTCTTTTGCTTATGAATATTATATTTTTATACATTTTACAAGTTCAATGACAGTAATAGCAATACCAATCTTTTTAAATGTAACCTGTTGACCAATTTAATACCTACATGCACCTACTTTTTAAATGTAATACCTACTTTTTAAATGTATACTGAGTATACACTATAGAGCATTGGTTAATTTTATTATTATTATATATATACTTCAGGGTCGTTCAGCATAAAAATAATTTTAACGTCAATCGGAACTTGTGGGAACGTTAAAGGGGTTAATCCTTAAATGGGAAAATCACTTAAGGACCTCGCATTCTTTTACGTGCATAAGATTCTTTGTTTTCTAGATATCTTTCCAACCGTTCAGTTTCTTGGAAAAGTTGTTGAGAATAATTTTGTAGGAAATAAAAATCCTCACATTTTTTATTTAAACAGTTTTTTTTTTTGTAGCATCAATAGTTTAGGCAAAGATAGTGAAAAATTGAATAGTGAAATGTGAATGGAGGCACCACAAAATGTCCTGATGACCCATTCATTTTATTTTTCGCTATTTCCTACAAAACTGCATTCAACAACTTTTTCAATAAACTGGATAGTTTCGAAAATGTTTAGTATAAATTTATTGTCAATGATTCTCCTTGGAATGATCAAAAGTATGCAAATGATGGGTATAAATTTACTGTGTAATTTTCTCAGGTGCAGGGTATTTCATATTGGCAAGTTTCAGATTTTATTACACTTAATATACAATGAAAAATATGGCAAATTAAATATGAAAAACCCTGCACCAGAGAAACTTACACAATTTGGTACGTAGTCAGATGGAGGGTCTCACGCTAAGTTTTACGTTTGAGAATCATAACTTTTTGGGCCTCAAATATACAGGTTTAAAAACCGTCCCAAATCCTTCATGTAAAACATAGTACGGTAGACGTACTCCACATAAACTTGGTCTAACCCACTACCGTGCGATTTGGTTTTAAAATTATTTATAATTAAATATTGATATGAAAAAATTAACTCATCCACCAGGTATTTAATCCTGTATCTCTAGATTTCTAGTCCCTACCATTACACCACGGATGATACTGATGAATGCGTCAATTTTTCATATCATTGACAGTATTAATTTGAAGTCACTATTAATATATTTTTCTAACATATTTTTCATAGCAATATTTAATTAAAAAATTCAATGATATGTTGGTCTATATAGTATATGCTAGTTGTTTTATACTATGTCTTACGTGACCTTAATGGAAATTAATATTAATATTGTATTATGACGCTGTACACAAATAATAATATATTAATATTATTTGTTTTTAAATATAAAAAATTTAATATGTAAAGTTTATGTCTGTTAATTATACAATATTTTTGGAATCAGGATGTTTTATATTGTTATACTATCAACATTCGAATATTAATTAAGGCTAACCGATTTACAGTTTTAATATAAACAAATATATGGGAATTTGTGAATAATTAATTATGGATCAAGGTTTAATATACGAGGGTGTTATGATATATAGAAAACCTTCAAAATATTATAAAGTATATATTTTTTAAATAAATTGTATTATTTAATTGTGTGTCGCATTAACCTCAGTGTAGGATTCGAATTAATACTGTCAATGATATGAAAATGTCGGAAAATTTGCGCATTTGTTACGAAACCACGAAACCTTCAACTGCTGACGATAAAAAAATTAAAAAAAATCGTAGATTATGATAAAAATAATAAAAATACCATACGTTTTGTAGATAATTTGATAAAAACAAGGAAATTATCATATAAATATTCATTTTTATAATTTTATAATCAAAATTTTAAATTGACTAATAAAGTTTATTATTTCAGTTAAAAAAAAAAAACAATTTTAAAAGCAATGAATAAAATTAAATTTTATGCAATTCATTAAAAATTTAAAATGCAGGTATAATTGACTATAATGCATAAAAATTGGTTGTTTACATAAATACAAATTTTCCTATAGCTTAACAGCTTAAGTCTTTATAGTTAAAAACGTTAATAAATGGTTTCGTTCGAGTTCGTGAATAGGCAAATTCGATCTATAAGTTCTCCCGCAAGGAGAGAAGGGAAATATCTGACTTCAAAATCGTAAGTGATAAAAGAAAAAAATTAATACAAATACAATCTCTGCTCTGCAACATTTATCATTACTGCAGATTATAGAAATTATTAGATTTCTTGTTTTAATGATTATTTTGACTGGTCTTTTACTCATGAAGGTGTTGTGAACCTTAATAAATAAATATGTTTATGTTGCGGGTAAAGTCTGAATTCTGGAAGTTTAATATTAATTCCGGATAAAGTATCCAATTTTTTTTGGATAAAATTGAATTGAAACATAAAATATGATTAATTTCGGGCTTTATCCGTCTAAACATAGCATTATCCAAATCTCTCTGGATAAGGCGAAGTTGTAGTAATTTTAATTTCAATTATTATTGATACTATATCTCAAATATATAGAACGCCTTTAGTGCGGGACCCAAAAACACGCAAACCCGACCAACTTGGGGTATGACCGATGTATAATATTAACCGCTGGAAAGTATCATTATTCATATTTTCTAATCGACAAATCTCAACTATATCCAGCGGTGTTTGGCAAATGCTAGTATTAGCCGACTAAAGCCCGAAATTCACCATTTTTGTCAACTTTATCCAGCTGTTTTGAGTACAACTAAGTTTAGCCGGCTACACCTAGCTTTAGCCTTACCCGTAACATATACATAAACCTACTTAATAAAAATCTACACACTGACTATATATATATATACAGGGTGAGTCTAAAGTCATGGAGTTTTTTGAAAGGATTGATAGGGGATGAAATTCTAACATGAAAAGTCCTTGGACATGTTTGCACCTGACCCACCGTTAATAAGATATTAATTAAATAAAGTAACCAATTAGAGAAGCGCGTTAACGGAATAAGAAATGGTGGGGAATGAAGAGATACGTGATGGGAGCGAGCTCTCCCCACCAGAATTAGAATTTCATCCCGTATTCACCCTTTGAAAAAACTCCATGACTTTTGACTCATCCTGTACAATATATATATATATATATATATATATATATATATATATATATAAATTTTGGTATAAAATGTTTGGAATGAATCTGATTATTGAGATATTTAGAAAAACTATTTTACGCCTCAAAATTTCAAGCCCTCAAAAGTAGGATTTGTGTATCAATTTCAAATAAACCGGAAATACAAAGACTCGATTTGAATTTGTCACATAGCCTGCTTACTAAAAATACGGAATTTATTATAAAAACAGGTTTTGAACAGGATTTTGATTTACGTCATTGTGACTTGGTTAATATCCATAAATTACAAAATTTCAGAAACATTTAAAGGTGAAAATATTCCTCCAAAAAATAAACTGATTCACCACTACCCATGAATATTAAATTTTATAAAACATTTCAATATTTACGTCATGCCATTGACGAGGAGATGATATTTAATATGCTTGCGGCAATATTTTAGAATTTCTTGTATATATAATTATTATTTGGTATATTAAATTTTATTTTATTTTTAAACTAGTCAAAGATGGTCCAGTCACTTCGAAAATTAAAACGTGTTTTATTTCATGATAATCTAGTTTATTTTTTATATTGATAAAATAGTATTCATATCTGATGACGTCATAGGAAATTCACATTTTATTCGCAATTGAAAACGAATGTAAATGTCACTAAAACACTTCATATGTCTATTGCGGGTCTATGAAGGGATTCGGAATATCCTTCATAGACCCAGAGCCTATTTTGGGAATTCCAAAGGACTGCGTACCTATACTTATTGGTAGAATTATACGTATTGAGAACCTACGTAGATTGAGAAATTAAGATAGAGCTTTTATTTAATTTTTTTCTCAATATTTCGTAGTTTTTTTTATTTATTTTTTATTGTTTTGTGCTTTATTGATTCGCTTTTTGAAACAATACTTTTGATAAAAGTTGTTCATTAGAAATAAAGTAACAACTTTTATAAGAAAATTTTTTTCGAAAACCAAACGAATAAGGCACATATCAACTACCTCTCTGCCTTTTACTTCTCTGATCGTTACACTGCATCACATTTTTTGAACTCTCTGTCAATTAATACGTCACAAAACCTAGACCTTCCCCTAAAATTAATGAATAAATAATACAAATAGCAGTTATGTCTTAACAGTTTATAATAATCAATATATAAACAATTTTATTTATCTTACCCCACGACAACTATGATCGTAGTTATCTTTATATCGTGGCAGAAAGGTAAAGTCTATAGTTTGAAATAAAATTGTGAAGTGCGAACGGCACATTATCACGCTAGATAATTTTCCCCTTCCCCCTTTTGCGAATATATTTTGTGTACCTTGCTACCAAAAACTGACTCTTCACTCTTTTTTATCAGAAATTAAAAATTTTAATCTGTAAATTAATTATTTCAGTTTAGATAGCATCTAACATCACTAGTAATTGGAGTTATGTAATAGGGAATATGCATGAAATTTTTTTTTCAAATTTATTTTCAGAATATGAAATTACTGTTAATACTGTAATAATATTTAAAAACGAAATTAAAATCCGACAAATATCAAGGAAGCTTTTAAATAAGCTTTTAAAGATTATTATCTGTCTCTTTCTTGCAAAAATACTAAAAACGGAGTTTTACGTGTATTTTAAATGGTGAAAGTGTAATATGACGTCATATAACATATCAAGAGGGCTATCACCCTCTTTGTCTAATCGGGAATTTCAATCATTCATATCTCGCTTATTTTTAAAGTTATTTAAAAAGTAATTTTACCTTGATATTTGTCAAGTAAACATGCTTCAATTCAAGTGAAAAAAAATTTTCATGCATATTCCCTATTATCGTCTTTTGACGATTTGATGAAAATTTTCGTGAATTTTTTATCTTTTTAATTAAGATATTTACAAAACTCTTCGTCACACTATTTTTTTTATAATTTTAACGTAATGTACGAGATTTAATTTATAAGTAGAAGTGTTTTACTTTTAATTTTTAGAAGGTGGAGCAACATTATCGAAAATGTATGCGTTCATTCAACATTTGCTATTCACAACATGTTAAAATTCCAATTTTTTATGATTAATTACATGAAAAAAAACCCATTGTCAGAATTTTTCAAAAATTTTTTTTATACGTATGAGTTAGCAATTAATAACATATAAAAAATTCAGATTTTTATCTATACATTGCCGATTTTACCTATACATGTGTACGAACAACCTTAATCAAAGATTTTTTTTTTCAAAGAAAAAATGGCTATAGTAATTATCCTTAAATATACAAAGAAGGAAATTTACAAAATCAATTAAGTGTATATATAGACATGATATTTAATATATTGATTCAGAATTTTCCATTACTAATATTAAAAGTCTATAGACATTTAATTTGCAATGTTTATTCAAGAAAATATATTTCCTCTCATTCTTTACTAATTACAATTTTCTTGGAAATAAATATGCTTCGTAAGATAAATACCACCATGTATGAGAAAAAGGATTACAAAAAAAATATCTTTAAAAAAAATAAATAAATAATAAATATGTTGACATTCGTAAGACAAATAACATGTGTGAGAAAAAGGATTACATGTTGCATACTACAATATATTAAAAAGAATAAGGTACTGTCGCCTAATAAGCACCGATTCCTAGATAATAAAACCCAGTCATGAAAAATCGTTATTGTAATTGTTGAACTAATTCGAAATATCCAACATATAAGCAGAAACATCAATAGTAGTAGAAGCAAATTAGCATTTTTCAGGCAGGTTGCTTGGAATCGCAACTTTTTTTTTTAATCGATTCATCTTGACGTCCTGAATATGACCCTAAATTATTACGGTCCGACTCGTGACGGAACAGGGTCAAAATTTAATTTGTTTATAACAATAAAGCGTTTTTTCTTAATATTTTTTTTAAAACTAAAAATTTTAAAAATGACAGAATATTATTCGATTCTATATAAAAAAGAAAACAAATAAGCCCATAAACTATAAAATCGGTTTATTAGAATTCGAGAAAAAAATTGCTAAAGTTCGAAAAACGCAAAAATTTTAGATTAAAATAAAAAATCTAAAAATTACTTAACAATGGCAAAGTATACCTTTTATATGTTAAAAATAATGTGCCCAATTTTAGCCCTTAAAAAAAATTAGGCCCCCGACAATTAATTAAATACCGAGTCACCGATTTTTATAAATAAAAAAGGTGCATTCCATTTTAGATCAAAAATTTTTTTAAAAATGATAGGTCTTAAAAATATCTATAAAATGAAAACGAAAATTATTTTTTTAACTGTATTTTTAACCATTATTTTTCAATTTGTTTATAACGTGCTATAAACAAATTAAAAAAAAAAAAAAAAACAGTTAAGAAATGACTTAAATAAATTTAATTTTCTTTTAACTTATAGATTTTTTATGGACATTTAATTTAAAAAAAAAAATATTCCGATACGTTAACTTTTTAGCGAGTTATCATATATTTTACCTGTTGCTAATTTACTTATAAACAAATTAATATTTTTTAGGTTTTATAAGGCTTAATCGAAAGCTAAACACTAACAATAAACTCAAAAAAATTTTCCGACCAATATGGTATATTTGTTAAAGAAAACCAGTTTAATATCTGTCGGTTTTTAATTAGAAAATATTATTATTAGAAAATATTCTAGGTAAATTTTTCTTACGACTCCAAAAACAAAAACTATCAGAAGTTCAAAATTCAAAACCGTTCAAAAGTTATAACCGGCCCAGACCTCTAATATACCTATATACCTTACGAGTTTCTATAGAAATACATGCATTAACCAAATTGTGTAAATAAATTATTTTTAATTTAAAATAGAAAAAAATTGACCAGAAATGTCTCCAGTTGTCAAAATTTAGAAGAAAAAAATATTTTTTACTCAATTGGGTTGTTTTATTTTATATCACTTTTACTTGTTAGTAGATAATAATTGTCATATCAAAAATTATTGAATAACAAGCACACACATAACAAAGTTCAATAAAATCTTTTACTTATTTATTGTTTTCTGAGAAACACTTCATGTTATATGAATGTGTTACCATAAGCAATCCTATAAGAATTTAAAATATGCATACGATAACGTCATTGATAAATGTTTCACAGAACCACAGTCATACCTATTAAAAATATAAATGAAATGGTATTGTTAATAAAAATCTTTTATTTTAGTAAAACAAACAGTTGATTACATTCCTCTAAATCAGGGTTTCCCAAACTGTGTTCCGCTTAGTTGCCAATTACATTATGCAATCCTTCCGGTTTATGTTCTTATGAAATAATCGTATACGATTGATAGTATTGCTGAAATATTCTTTATAAACCTGAAGGACGTCTTATTTCTAGCGGAAACAAGTCTACGGGAATAAAACTTAATTCACAAAATTAGCTTAAGTTGTTTTATTGATTAATGAAATTTTTTCTCTTCCATTCAAAATAAACAAGGTGTTGTTAATATCTATGACATCGAGTTACCTTCCTTGCAAAAAATTCGAACCAGATGAAGCATTCTAAATGTAACTGTAGGTACTATTATACAGTGTGTTC
Source organism: Nineta flava (assembly GCA_963920215.1). Taxonomy (NCBI): domain Eukaryota; kingdom Metazoa; phylum Arthropoda; class Insecta; order Neuroptera; family Chrysopidae; genus Nineta; species Nineta flava. The sequence goes on from OY986044.1 coordinate 67,528,388, forward strand.
CTTTAATTTTTTTTTTGTTTAATATGCATTTTAGAAAAAAATGTTTCAAACAAAAGTTGCTTAGTTTCATAGGGGGAAACATTTTGCAATAATTATAGTTTTGTTTCATGCATCTGTGCCCCGTGGTATAACTTATCTTTAGACGTTTTAAACAAAATTTGTTAGTTTTTCAGAGTTCTTAAAACAAGAACAAACAACTTTTGTTTTAAACAAAATTTGTTCGTTTTTCAGAGTTCTTAAAACAAGAACAAACAACTTTTGTTTGAAATTTTTTTTATTTATTCAATATGTCTGATGTAAATACAAAATTTACGCTGTATTTACAACAAGCCTAGGATATGTATGAAAAAAAAGTTTCAAACAAAAGTTGTTTGTTTTTATGTAATAAACAGTTTTTACATTTAAAGATTTTCTCTATCTTGCACTATTTAAAAGATAAATCTTACCACGCGGATGCGGATGCATGGAATAAAATATATAATTATTGCATTATGTTTCGCCCCTTTAAACTGCAAGTAAAAGGAATCACAACTTAACAGCGACGAATGCCTTATTTTTTTTATTTAAAAAACAGATTTAATTTATGATTTATCAAACATTGCATAAATTTACATAAAATGTGTTTAAAAAATTTTATCTTTGTCAATAATTAGTTATTATTTTAATTAATATAATTAACTAAACAAATAAATTAATTTTAATAATCATTTTATATCTATACATAGTATAAAAGGAAGTAGCCCTCCGAGCCGCGTCTGTCTGTTTATCCGCTAACTCTTTCTAAACCACGAAACGGATTTTGAAACGGTTTTCACCGTCATGTAGATAATTTTTTCCGGAAGGTTTATATGTATAGTTCATCCTAATTAAAATTTCCGCGCAAAGCCGAGTCATACATACAAAATCGATAATAAAATTTTTGCCCGACTCAATATGTGAGTATATTATTAAAAGCTTGGAGTGCTCATAAAAGCTTGGACTAACATTTTAAACCAGACCACCCGAAGTTTTTATTTATACTCACATATTGATGACTCGAGAGAAAAATTTTATTTTCTACTTTTTAGTTCATTAATTAAAAGCTTGTTTTACCGCTTTTAACTACCACCGCTTCCACTCTTTCAACACTTCCACCTAATTTGAATTTAGATACGATTGTAGATACTATATTCCATTGTCACGTGACTTATGGACGAGTGCAAAATTTCAAATGTCCAGCTCAATTAGATCTAGTGGAAATTTTGATTGCAAGATTTGACCTACACATACATACTACCAAGGTAAATTAAATAAAAGCTTGTGAAAAATAAGTGTTGTAACGAAATTTGTCAAGAATATAAATTAAAAATTGACCAACCTGCATCAATTAAAAAAATTCCCCAAAAACATATTTGTTATTTTTGTAACGTTTTATAGCAAAATTGTGTCAGGAAACTAGTATTTATATAAAATCTTTTTTAGGATATAAATTACCTACAAAAAATTCGACCTGAATGTCCCCAAAGCCTGTTTTTTTTATACAAATCTATTTGTAAATATATATAAAAAATAAACAAATGTTTATTGATTTTTAAAATTATTTAAATCACAAATTAATCACATTAACCTCTTGTTGTCATTGAGAGAGTGTCAGTAATTAATTGAAATAATAAAATAACTCTGAGTGTCAAAAAGACTGATAATATCTAGCAACAAGTGAAAATAACAACTAACTGAGCTAATTGCTTAAATATCCGCCGCTATGTACTGAATTAATATTTTAAAAAAGTTTCAAACAAAAGTTGTTTGTTTTTAAAAAAGGGACATTTTTTGTCTTTAAATTTTTGTTCTATCTCTAACAGTTTCAAAACTAAAAACCATGGATTACTTTTAGTGCAACGAAAGGATAATCATTTTTTATGTCAAATGATTATTATACTCGGTATATGTAAATATACATGGGTATATTAAGTTTAGTCCCGACTTTGTAACGCTTGAAAATATTGATCGCAGGCATAAATATTTGGCATAGGTGTTCATAAAATGATCTAATTCGGCCATTTCCGCATATCCGTCTATCTGTGAACACGATAACTCAAAAACGCAAAGAGATAACGAGCTGAAATTTTATGTGTGTGAAATAAAATCGGACCATATTTGGGCAAAATGGGAAAAAATCCTGATCTTTGAAACCGTAAGAGATAGACAAAAAAAAAATGTAAAAACAAAAAATGTTCCTTTTTTTTAAATGTAAACAACTTTTGCTATAAACTTTTTTACATAAGTTCAGGATATACCAGGTATTTAAGCAATTAACTCAGTTAGTTGTTATTTTCACTTCTTTTTTTCTAAATTTTGTGAGCTTGAAATGTTAATTTCCTTATATGATACTTTTAATTTATTGACAGATAATTTATTTTCAAAATTTGTTAATGCAGGTATTTCTATAGAAACTATAAACTACATTAGAGATCTGACCTGGCTATAACTAGTGACCAACATGGTCAGTTTTCAATAACTGAATTTTCTGAAGAAATTCGCTAGAAATTGGTTTCCATTTTAAAAAACAAAGTTGACCTATGGTTTACCTATTGTAGAGTCGTTTAAATAAAACTGCTAGTGTCATAGCTGTTTCCGTTATCAGATAGATCCTGTTCTAGTATTTTGCTATCATTTATATCTTTGGAGCAATTTTTGTGGATACAATCAAATGGACTGTACTAAACAAGATGCAACTTCTAACAGCTCTTAACAAGCTGACGACACTTATCTTCAAAACTAAATAAATCATAAATACGTTAATTTTAACAAGTGCCGTTAGCGAGTTCATGAATTCCGAAATAAAAATCCCGTGAAAATTGAACATCGATTTTAGACATCGCACACACGATCTTTATATTCCACACTACGTATTGTAGTCAGTATATAGAGGTAAGAATGTTCAATATCAATTGTTTAAAAAATGCTTTCATAAAACAAATGTAGTATGGGAAAATAAACAACTGATAACTACGGCAAAATTAACTTAAGGAGGTTGCAACGTTTTCAATTTGAAAATAAAGTGAAACAAGTGAAAATAACAACTAACGGAGTTAATTTCTTAAATATCCGGTATGTACTGAGTTCATTATGAATGCCTGAACTGTTTATTTTAAATTTGAATTACTTATTTAATAAAAATTTACATAATTAATTCATTGACTTTTTAACTTCATTAATTTCATTATTTGAATTTGAGTACTAATAATTTGCTTTCCTATTTACATGATACACACAAATAATGAAATATAAATAACGTTAAACTGAACAAAAACGCGGAGGATCTCTATTTAAGGGAAAAGTCCTCACAGAAAAACTCCTTGATCGAATGCAAAGAAAATTATTCATTTAGTTTAAATACTCTTCTATATGTTCTTTTGGATTCACCCCATTGAGTAAACATCAGTTATTTTATGTATCAAGTTTTTAAAAGCTCTATAGATTCAAAATAAAAAGATATAGATTCGTTCTTCTTAAACAACAAAAATGCAGTTTAGATAAAAAATATACCGTTGGTTTGTCAACGGGTTTTCGCTGGTCAATTTATAAATAAACAAAACACTATGTTATAAATTCGTACTATGAATTAATTTCAAATACGCTGCAATTTCCTTAAATTAAAAGAGTGTTTTAACGTAACACTAATTTTAAGTAAACATTTACTTAAAATCCAAAATTTTTAAATTTTAATTACACTTATCAAAAAAAAATTTACATAAATCATTGAATCTTTCGTTTTTCTTGATGTTCAAATAATAAATGAATATTTATTTAACCGCGTTTTTTTAAAAAGTTGAATGAATTTTTAAATAAAATATTTGACTGATGATCACTTTTAGGTTATCAACGTGAAAGTAAGATACCTCACACTCAATTCTACTAAAGTAGTACATACATAACATGCCGTTTAATCATTTTATATTGACAAATTAAAGAAAAAGAATTTTGTGTCATTTATTAAAAAGGATAAAAAATTTGTTTTCAAACTTACCTTGGCACACATACTGAATGATGTAGTCCGTAATGTTTTAAAACATGAAATAATTCTGGAGCGGTTCGAGTAAAACCGATTATTGAAAAACATGCTAAACATGTGTTCCAAAATGATAATAAACCTCGTAACTCAAATCGCGGTCTATTTTGCATATAATGTTGACCGCCGAATATAATAATCATATACAACCCGGTATAATAAAATCCTAATGTCCAATTTTCCACCATCCATTTCCTAGTTTCTTGATGTATGAAATCCTCTTCAAAATTAAAAATATAAGAATAATTTGGCATTGTTACTTCCATATTACTGACACTAGCCATTATTAATGTGATTTAGATTTTTTCCTTAATTATATATCACACAAAAAATATTGAAAAAATCACAATATGAAAATAAATTATAAAAAAAAGTTCACTCCCGTTTATAGTTTTATAAATTAAACATAATTTTTAAAATTAATTTAAGTTTGTGAATATTTTTTAATTGACCAGCAATAATAAATTGTATGACTGATTTTTAGCAAGCACACCTCACAAGCTAACCGTTTTCTCATCAGCTCGGCTGGCTTTAAAGAGGAGGTTCCCATATTCAAATCATTGAAATGCGCATGCGTTCGTAAATTACACTTGAATCGGATATTTATGACTCACGGAATTCATTTGATAATTTGCAAAAAAAAATTTTCTGTACCTAATTACACTTGATAACGACAATTTTATTTGTGGCGAGATAGTTCATTGTAAGATCATTCGATTTGTATATTTTTTATCATATTTAATTGTCATAGATTAGGTGCAGTTTTACAAAGTATATTTATTTTTATTATAAACCTTTGATCGACGACCGGTTCGGCTCGCAATTAAAATGGTCAATTATGCCCTGCAAATATCATAAACCGTGAACGCATCAGGTGATATAATTGAACTGTATTGTTTTCAAAAATTTCATTCTGTCTATTATTAAAAACTATATCGTCTTTGAATCTTTCAGATTTAATTATCTTTTTGGGATTAAATATTAAAAACTTGTTTTAATATTTAAAGTCCTTCTGTTTTAAGTCTTCCGTATCAAAATTGTAAAAGCACTTATGGAATTTTAACAATTTTATAAGATACGGATAAGTAACGCAAATACATACGTTAGATTATGTGTTGTAAAAAAAGACATAATTCCAAAGCCATCGAATGGAGTATTAAATGATAGCTTAGAAAACGCAATATTTTCAAGAATTGAAAAAACTTTAAAAATTCCTTTATATAGAAAAATACAACTCAAAATATTTTTCTTAAGTCAATATTGTTAAAATGGGGTACGTACAACAATAGCATATGAAACTCAAGACTTGCACTTCATCGTTTTTTTAATGTGTTTTGAAAATCTAATTGTTGATATTGTATCAATAGTATTTATTAATACTTATTCTAATTTCATATGTTTCAAATTTTTCATATTTTGAAAAAAGTTTGTGGTTAGAGGAGTTAGAAATTTATCAGACATCTTGGCGTCTATAGATTAAACTTATTTTATATTAAACTTTAGAAATTTTCTTAATTAAAAAAATAATAAAGGTAAAAATATATAGTTTTTCTTAACTTGTATGCCATGAACCATAAACGAAATATTTTCACAGCAATATAATATTTACAAACTTACTTTCGAAAGATTTATACTTAATTTCGAGAATTCACCGCCATCTACTAGACAATGTGCAACTGTCGATTTCTAAGAACACAGTTGATAAAATAGAATAATGCAAAATATCTTGAAAATGACAAATGAATAATGACAGTTGTCACCAATTCACCATCGTCAGTTGTTTAATAAAAACAAGTGAATAAATAACGATTTAATACACGTACAATAAGTGATAAAATGATTCTTTCTTATACTCGTCTAAAAAATGATTTTATTTTGGCGTGTTCGAAATATTTGAATGACTCCAATTTGTTTACATTAAAAAACTTATATGAAAACGAACTGAACTCAGTTAGACGTTTAAGTTATTGTAACAATTTGGAGAAATTGATTAAATTATTGGAGAAGGCTGATATATTAAATGAAGAGAATGTTTTACCATTAAAACAAATAGCTATGAATATCATCGGGGAGTCTGAACTCAGAAGTATTTTAGGTTATATAGAAGTTTTCGAAAATCAGCATTCCAGAGAAAGGGATCCTATTAATTTACCAAATTTAGAAAGTTCGGTGACATTTCAACGTAGTAATCGAGATACAAGTTAGTTTTTTTATTTCAAACTGGAAACAAAAATAAATGTTAAATTAATTTAAAATATTTCTAGGTTTTAATTATAATCAATTAAATTCAATGCACCAACAACCTCGATTAATACCGAATATTCCTCAAAATTTAACATTAAATGAACCTCAACTTATACCCCATGTGGTATCCAATATCCAATCTAATGATGAAGTACGAAATAAATGTTTTGGGCTGTTATCCCAAAATCTAGGAACACAATGGAAGTTTGTGGGTAGATATTTAAATCCAACCGTACGCGAATGCGATATGGACGATATCAGTAGAAGGTACATAAATAATATGCCTTCGCAAATATTACAGGTTTGAGATTATATTTTTTCAAGCATAACCTTTGCAATTATATTATCTTTCAATTTAAATTAATTATTTTGCAGATGTTATATAAATATGAAGAACATCCACTATATGAGCGCCGAACATTAAGAACAAATTTAATAGAAGCTTTACGGAAAGCGAGGCGAATGGATTTAGCAAAAGATGTCGCAGATGTGTTTGACAGATACTCATAATATTAAATTAGAATAATTTTATATTTATATATTTTTAAATACTTATATACAAATTTTTATTGAAAAGCTAATGAAATTTATTTAACATATTATCACACAAAATTTGTTACGGTTTGTTATTAGATTATTTTATCAATCTCTGAAATATTTCTAAGAATCTGAAGTGTATTTTTATTATCGAAAATTATTTTAAAACATTCTGAAGGAGTGTGCATGAAACTCTTCTTTAAGTTAATAATGGGATTCTTCTCTATGAAGCCCGAGTTTGTTTACTCGTTTCACATGAAGTGTTAACTCAAATTTTGTTACGTTTAGTCATTAAATTGTTTTATTAATCACTGAAATATTTCTGAGAATTTGAAGAATATTTTTATTATCGAAATAAGCGCCCTCTTTTTAATTTACACTCCCGTTGATATAAATTGAACCAGTAAGTCACATTCCAAGTGTATATATTACTAAATATATGTATAATATTACATACAGTAACATTTAGAATGTTTCAACTGGTTCAGTTTATATGAACGGGAGTGTGCAGTAAAATATACTAATAATTACTGAACACTCGTGTAAAAAAAAATTAAAAAGTTGAGTTACTTTTAATTTAATCTTACAATTTTTTTAATAATAATTTTAATTCATTAAATACCTTTCCCAGCTGGCTCCACTGATTTAAAAAATAATAACGATCCAATTATTTAATGTATAAGCAATCACGTTAAAACAAATCAATTTCACTAACACATTTCTTTATTGAAACATATCACAACAGATAAAACAATAAAAAACGAGTGTCATTATTTGTTATACTTTTCGGGATTCCCCTAAAGTTTTCTATTAACATGTTGGTCATTTTAGTAATCGAGGTTGTTGCGAATATGAGATTACAGGTAGAGATATGGTAGTTCACTCGTTACAGTCGAAACAAAAAGTATAAAATACAATATGATTAATTTACTTATTACAACTATGCCAATTGAACAAATCTAGTATAGCATATATAGTGTTTTAATATTTATGATACAATTTACTATATATATGTTGTACTTTTCAAGAATTGTTTTCACAGTGATTATTGAATATTTTTGGGGTCGCAGTTGCAAATTATTACTATTAAATATCAATAGATGTTTCAAAAATCTGCAATATATGTTTTTTAAAAAAATTAGTTTCAACTTCAACTTTATAAGATATTTGTTTTTGAAAAATATGTATAGAAAATTTAATTCAGTTTTGTAAAAAAATGGAGAATGCGCGAACCGTTTACGTATACCATAAGAATATAAAAAATTTCGACTTTATGATTATAAATATTCCGCTTCACAATCAGTGAAAAAAACTTTTATTAAAAATAAATGCAAAACATTAAAGATTAATATTATATTTCAATTTCATCAAATTCTTAATGAAAGTGGGTTTATTAGTGAACTACCTTAAGATACGGATGTATTAAGAATCTTGTTTCGGTTGCCCACGTGAATATATGCAATTATTTCGGATATCCGATAATTTCGGTTATGTTATAAATATCTAGAAAAATGAATAAGAATTGAAAAATTGCTATGGTGATTTTTGACGAAAAAAATAAATTCAAAGCATCGGGGCACTAAGAAAAAAAAATTGCAGCGCTGTGAACTTTTCAGGGACATCTTTATGATACCGACGGTATCATGGCCAGATCTAAAAACTAGACACTTGGAGCTACAATTTGTTTTTTTCATTTTTGTTGTACAACCATTTTCTTTCGAGTTACAGCCTGAAAATCACCCAAAAGTTTGGAATTTTATTTATATCCCTTAATTTTTGTGACTAGTGTATATAAATAAATTCATTTAAATTCAAATCATTAATTTTTTTCATTTATAATAAAAAATTTGACACCATAAACAAAATTAATTAATGTTATCAAAATTTTATCAAAAAATTTCAATTGACTTTCAACAAATATATGATAACATTACATAGAATACATTATTGTTAAATCCTTGACTTTTACTAGTTTGTGCATCAAGAGTAGGTATGTATATCGAATGATTTAAGAGCAAAGGTAATGTTTAGCTTTATCGATTTTAGATACTAAAAAAATAGTCCAGTACCTAAGTATTAGAACCGTGAAGAAAGCTTGGTATGCAATTTTTATACCCGGTATAAACAGGATGACCAGTTATATGCTCCGCCAACTTTTTTCTTAAACGTCGGAATATTTCGAAAAAATAAAAAACACGTTTTTAATTATTTTTAGTCTAGTTTATTTTTAGCGTTTTACCCTTTTGTTTAAACTCCAATATAAGGAGATACAGCATCTAATTTTTGTTTTCAAATTATACATTATATTTTTTGTACAATTTTCATAATTTGAGCTTCTAAAAAAAATGTAAATATAGTAATTATAGTGTAAGTAAATATAGTAATTAAACATCTAATAAAACTTTAAGCTCGTCATGTCTTTTTATGAATTACTTTTGATCAATTTTACGGAAACAACAATAAATATCTATTATTTCATGTATTAGAACAAAAAATACATGTTTATTTTTCGCCGTGACTATTCGTCCAATCTCTCAAGGAATCAGGGATATTTACTCAAGGCTACGCTGATGACATATCCACACTTGTTGTCAAAGGCAGGGACAAGGGCACTATCTATGATTTGATGCAACAAGCGCTCTCTTACGTGGAGCGTTAGTGCATTGACAAAGAACTCTGTCAAACCGAAAAAATCGAGCTTTTTACAAGGAGACGGAAAGTTGGATGATCAGCATATCTGGCATTCAAATTACACAAATCAGAACGGTTAAGCATCTGATAGTCATCCTGGACGCAAAATTGAACTGGGGTGATCATTTGAATTGGAGACTAACCAAGGCAAATAGCGTCTTCTGGATGTGCAGGAGAGCATTTGGACAATATTTACAATGATCGTAAAAGCCAATGCTCACATTTGGCTGTGTAGTATGGTAAAAAAATTGGACTACTTGCTCAGAGTTGTATGCCCTAGTGTCACTGGAGCCATGCGAACAACTCCTACTCCTGCGCTTCTAGGTATTCCGCTGATTCATTTAATGATTGAAGCGGAGGCCATGACAGCTGCCTACCGACTTAGGATTTGCAGACAGTGGTACTATAGGACAAACTCAGGTCATGCGAGTATAATGAACAGGTTGGAAACTGTGAAGCCCATCTCACTGTCCCGATTTATCGTTTTGACAGCAAATTTAGTGTAATCGTTCCTTCCCGTGAGAAATGGGATCTAGATGTACCTAACTTTTCACCTCCTCCCCGAACCATATCTTTATACGGATGGGTCAAGGGTCGTAGATTTATCTGGTGCGGGGGTTTATGGACCTAGAATAAAGGAATCGATTCCTCTTGATCAATATGCGACGTCAATATTGAGGCGACAAGCTTCCAATCGAGGAAAGTCTATGAATGCTTCGAGGAAGTGAACCGCCTGGCACTGAATAACAGTGATTTTCTATCAGTCTAGACGCCATCAACGAAAACGCTAGAAGTTGAAATGAAATCAACTTCTTCGATTGATTCCAATCGTAGTTAATTAGAATTGATTTATTGTAATTTCGCTATTTTCGTTCTGTATTGTCATCCACGTAGAAGCTGCATCTCAAGCACATGCAGTTTTAGATAAAATAATTGATAAGTGAGATAATTTCAGTCGAATTAGCTCGACACCTAAAATAAGCGTTGACACTCAGGCGTCAAATCAGATCATGTGACTCCCCATATTGATTAAAAAAAAAAAATGTCTATATAAATAAAAAATTCGTTACGCTGCTTCAACTTAACGAATTTCTTTAGAATACATAAATCACTCTCTAGCAATCAATGAAATATCGTATATGATTTTAGTATTTGCAAGGCCAATTTTATTAATAAATGACATACGTCGAGGAGAATGGATGGGGGGGGGGGGGGGGGGTTATAAGAAAGAAAAAAACACAAAATATCTCTCTTAATATTAGAAAAATCGAAAAATGCGAAAGGAATAAAGTTGTAGAAAATCAAGCTTGCTACAATTCATCACCTTATAATTTTTGCTCAAACTCCAATGTGTACAGAGATATTAAGGAATTTAATTTTCAATCTTAAACCGTCAATATTTCTGTAACAGAAAAAGTGACGAGAAACAAAATTATAGTAAAATTTAGTACCTACAACTTTACTTCTTATAAATTGTTCGATTTTTTGAATATTAAGGGATATATGTCAAATTTTGTGTCCCCCCCTTTCCCCTTGTCCGATTTTACCCATTAACGAACTTTTGAATACCAAAAGCGCTTCAAATACAAATTTCATTCCAATCAGATTAAAATTGTGGCCATTAGAGCGATTACAGACACATATATATTTATATATAAATTTTCTACTAGATAGGATCGATGGACATTTGAAGAAATTTTTGTAAAATTTTGAAGTCGGTACGAGACCAATAGCTCTATTTTCTTTCAGGAAATTCGCTAAAATTAAATTATGTTCGTTGGTAAGCGTTGAACGGCTAGACCGACTTGACTAATTAAAAAAAATATTTCGTAATAGTCCGAATAAGGCTTTAAGGGAAAGAAAAATTTTTTAATTGAATTCTTAATTAAAACTAGTCTGGAGCAAATTTTTCGTGACAATCCCCCTGGATCGTGTTTGTTAATATGTTTTATTATTTAAAAAATATATTTCGCCTGGAAAAAGAGTGAGGGGTCCATCACATAGATCGGGATCTTAGACTAATTGATCATAGAAGTTTTCAAAAACCATTCGAACAAGGGTATCATCCGTATTTGTATTCAACATATCGATGATAAAATAATGAAATTATAAAGGGAACAATTAGTAACGAAGGCTGTCCATTATAAAAATTGTTTGTTTATATATATACATACATGTATGTATATACATATACGTTATTTTATTTACAACAAATTAACACATAAAATTTATAAAAAAACGTCGGATAATAAGAAATATTTTTGTTAATAATATAAAGTTACTTAAAAGAAAAACATTTTGCTCAAATTCTGCATTTTTTCAAATATTTAAATAATAAATATCTTTAAATAACTTTATAAACAAAAGAGAAAATGAAATGTGTGTAATGAATCAATCAATTGGCTACAAAAAAAAAAAATTAGATAAAAAATTATTACTATCAAATTAAAATTTTAAAGAAATAAATCGATCATTTTTATTTTTTTTCCATTCAATTTGTCTAGACATAATTTTCATATATATTTTCAAAATTTTGAAAATTATTATATGGAAATTACATCTATACATGAACATAAGTTACATAAAATAATAATTTATTTGTAACAAAAAAGATTGCGACATGTTATATTAATTGACATTAAAATTATTTCTCGTCGAAACGTTTACAAAAAATAAATTTACCAAATGATCGTCGTGTACGAAGATATAAATTTTATTCCATTTAATAAGGGAGACAAAAGGAATATAATTACCAAAATAAATAATGTATATATATATATATGATTGTTCTCTCCTATATAGAGTATCTTTTTTGAGCATACAATATAAATATGCCTTCATTTATTTGATACAATTCACTCACATTCAAATAAAAATATCAAATTCGGTGAAAAATAGAAAAATAAATATTAATAGTGAAGTTTGTTTTTAATTTTAAAAGTACTCAGATGCATTTATAAGCTATATATAAATCGATTACCAGCGATTAATCTAATTGTCGTCTAGCTGATGCTAAATACTTTTAAACGAAACGTGTTTTGATATTTCCATAAGGTGTAAGCTGATCCAATCAACAAATTATTGAGCAAATAAATGAAACATACTAAAAATTAAACGTTATGATAGACAAAAGACAAAAAAAAAGAAACCTGCAATGATCAAAAATTAATTGAATTTAAATAACTTTAAATTCAGAAAGGAGCCATAACAAAAAAATAATAATTAAATTCTATAATTCATGTGTTGATTTCTATTTGATGTATGAAATTAATTTATTAATATTTGCGTGATGAATAAACGTAACATTATTATGTTTTGGATTATTTAAATCAACACATGTATGTCGCCGCGATAAATTCTGTTAAATATTTCAAATGGTTTGTTTTTATTTAAATGATAATTGGTATTTTTTTAATATATATATATACATATATTAATTATACGGTATATGTAACTCGGGTCACAGATCCGGATTTAGCCATTGTATCTTTATGAATTTGATAGCCAATTGTTATTTTTGGCGAAATTTTCAATCTGTCTTTTAAAGTTTTACCAATTTCTAAAACACCGTTATGATTAGTCGCGTCTGCTGTCCAAAGTGCTGTAACAGAATTAAATAATTAATCTATGTAATAATTACAATGTATTTATTTATTACTAGTATTATGTAAGCCTAAAATATTGGGTGCGTACAAATGTTTTGAACAACAGTTGTTTGTCTTTACCACGTTTTTTTAAATTCGCCTTTCTCTTGTCTGTCTTGTTTGTTCGGTACAAATTTAAACTAACGATTCGATTTTAAACTAACTTTCCAGCGAGCTAGAGACTTGAAACATAGCTCAGAACTGGATGACAAAGCAACGATCTGGCCTTAATTTGTTTTATTATTGAAATAAAAATCTTATAAAATTAATTTTAGAAATTTGGTGTAAGTGTCGATAAATATTGAAAGTAGTGGAAGCGGTGGGAAATTACATTAAGGTTTTTAGCCTTAAAATAATGATTTAAAAAAAATAGTTTTTATTTACCATTAACAGGTTTTTAAAAAGGACTAAAAAGTATAAAATAATTTATCCTAGCCCCATACAGACTGTCCTGAAAATTTGTGATTATGTTTTTTAAAAACCTAAAACATTGGGGTGCATGCAATAGATAATTGTACGGAGTGTAGAAAGTAGCTGTAGTTCATATCATTTGCTGTGCTATAAAAATGTTATTGACTATTCATGCATTAATTATGTATTACATGCGTTCCACGTTTTTCGTTTTATCTTACAAGTATTTTCATAGCTATTAAAAATTCATAATTACAAATTTTCAAATATCGAATGATGATTTTTTAACTGCTTTCAAAAGGATGGTTGTTAAGAAATGTCGCAAACTCAAGAGTTTTTTTAAATACGAATCCCTAACGTACATTGTTAGAAAAGCCTGGAAAAAAACTCATAAAAAATAAAGACTAGCTGATTTTGTTTACCGACCTAATTAAGAATCAAATCTATTTTAAATAATTTAAAATCAGATAAAGGTTTGATCTTGGTGCAAAATTTTCCAAGGCTTTCCAACTATGTACGACAAGCATTCTTATTTGAAAATTTTGAGTTTGGGACACCTTATCTCATAATTATTCTTTTGAGAACGTTTTTTGAACAAAATAATACCATCGATTTGACGCATCTATAAACTCTATACCAGAACCTTCCAGAATTCAAAAATTCTCAATCGTTATCGATCCGTTTAAACGGATTTTGACACAGACTATAGCATACTTATTTAATTAAAAGTATCCCATTCATCATTCAATAAACAAATGAGATAATAAAGAAATAATAGTTTTTGGTAATTGAAGTAAACAATAATAATAGATAATTGTTATCATGAGAACAAAATTATTAATCTATATCTCATTCTATTTATTTATTCATTCATTGAAGAACTACATAATAATCAATTTTTTTTATCTAAACACATTTTAAAATTCAATAATATCATATTTCCAATGATCTATTAACGATTACTGAATATCTGTTTATGGGTCGAATAATGCAAAGGAAACAAAAAATCATCCTTTCACTAAAATTTAAGCTTCATTTTAAAAACATTTATGTTAAAAATATTAAAATAATTTTTTTCTTAATATATTCGAATTTAGTTTATTTTGCAAATTTATCGAAATTTAGTTTATTTGCTAACATTTGTTTTACATTCCATTAATAACTCAAAAATTACAAAAAAATTTATTAGTATCTATAATATGTAGGTCACATTTGCAATTGGAAAGGTTTTAGCACACGGTAATATATGCATTAATATATAATGTCTAATTTGGGTTGTGTTTTATCTTTCTACGACGTAATTATTTTAGAATGTATAACGCGAAGTGTATACTGTAAATAGATAGATTGTAGCGGCTGTCCTAGACGGGACACACTTCGACTATAAGGTCCATTGTGATGCCTAAGGATGTGAGAGGAACTTTTGTGTGTAGACTAGGAATGGGTAGGTTGTGCGGCTGCAGCCGATTTCGATAGGAACTATGCCGATATTCATCTGGAGTTCGTGAAGGAAACTACAGAAAAGCTTCACAAGCATAGCCGGTTACTTCGGTTAAATAATTGACTAACTGCCGATGTCGGGATTCGAACCCATAACCTCCCAGTTCCCAAGTAGACAGAGCGCGTTAGCCCGCTCGGCTACTTGGCTGGTAGTGTATAGTCTAAAACTCGAAATAAGAATCATCAATAAAAAATATGGGTTTTTATTTAGAAAACAATGTTGATTCCAAAAAGCAGCACTTCAACGTTTCAAAAAATTTTTTTCATTAAAAAAGGATGCAACTTAAAAAATTGGCAGATTAAAAGTTTAAATAAAAAATAGAATTCGTCACGTAGGAGCTACGAAGATTAAGCGAATTTTCCCAGAGGAAAAAATTAAAATAAATATCAAAGTGACGACGATTGTAATATTAATTATGATCAGAAAATAATATTATAGTAACTTTTATTTTCTAAAACTTTATTTATTATAAATTTTTTTATTTTAGTAATATTAAGAGAATTCAAGAATTTATGTTTTCATCTCCCACCACCCCCTTTCTCCTTGATCGATTTTGACCATTACCGAACTTGGCCCTTCAAATACAGAAAGCACACCATATGCCAAATTTCATCAGAATAAAATTTTGGCCAAAAGTTTTTAACATTGTTCATTTTTCACATCTACCAGGTAAAATCGAAGTACGTTTGAAGAAATTTTTGTGAAATTGTTTCATTGGTACAACCACAATGGCTGAATTTTTTTATGAAAAAGAAAATTATTTTTACCTATTTTATCACCCTTTCCTCGAATATTTACGACAGCTCCACATACTTCATCTGCATGTTCAAAAGCCTCCCCAATTAAACAGAGTAACTAAAAATAAGAAGAATTAATAAGATTGATTTTACACTAGGTACTTGGTCAATATTAAATCGTCTATGACGCGACCTAATCGTGTTGATAAAACGCCAAGTTTACGACCCAATTTGCCATAAATGGCACATAGGTTTGAATGTAATACGGATTTAAACGTGGGAATGTTTCTTTTAATTTGATTAATAAACAAATTATGATAGGATGATTATAATAGGATGAATAAAAAGCTATCCACGTAAACATACACAGTTAGATAATAGATGAAGCAATCGTTAAATTGAGTCGCAAGGTGAACATCAATGTTACTATCTTCTTAATAACATTTGGTATTTTAGTCAAGTTTAAGTACCATGTACATATTTAATCTCCAAAATATGTCGGGCATTTTATTGTAAGGAATGTTTTTGAAGCAATTTTTAAAATTAATGCACTCGACGAAAACACCAGTGGTTTACGGGTTAGTGAAGCGTGAAAAGGGAAACATACTCACTTGAAAAATATAACTAAATTACTAAAACTTCAAAAGAACTCGACTAAATTAGTCTATTCGCAAATGTTTAATAACACTAAATTACATTCTACGCTACTAAAATACTAAACCTATGTGAAGAAGGGTTAAACAAAACCGTAGCCGTTATGTAATCAATTATCCAAAATGAACACTAATTAGTTAATTATGTAATTTCTTACAATTTCTATCCAATATTTATCTAATTCTTGCGTTCGTTGCTTCTTTTCCAATGATATTAACCAACGTCCACCTTTCTTATTATGTTTGTCTTCCCACATGGGGCGAATTCCTTTCTTAAATAATGCATAATCACAACCTTGTCGAAGATCTCCGGCTGGCTTAACATGCGTATAGATACTAAACAAAAATGACATTAGGAACAAAATTGACCATTTTATTTAGATGATAAAACGATTACCTCCAAAAATCTTCTGCAGTTGAAAATGAAGTAACCTCTCGTTGATTCGCTTCCCAATCTTTATTTCGATCATTTTCATAATACCATAGTGTCCATGTATGTTCTAACGGATGTTTGGGACCTTCAGGGATTGCATCTGCACCCACAGGCATGTTTCCGTCACCAGCGTTGTTTAAAATTGTTTCGGAAGCGCCTTCTTTCACTGTATTTTCATCTGCAGGTTTCTAAGAAATTATTATATTGTTAATTTGGAATTGTATTTTAATATATTACTTTATTGAATTATTTGACGATATTTTAAAATTTTAATAATGAATAAATGCAGCAATTGAATTGAAATGTTTGAATATTGACTTTAAATTTTTTTTTTACTCACTTATGTTAGAAGTACAAACAATTTATAATGATTTAACAAAATTTAAGAAATTTGTTACAAAAATGAATAGAATACAATAAATTTAATATATATTGTCAAAACCAGGTACACTGGTAATCAGGTAATTAATTGTTTTAACATATGGATAAATGCCCTACTTTAATGAAAACAAAAAAAAAAATTATAATTTAGAAAATTATTCCCTCTAGTTACAAAACTAGTACAAAGCCAAAAAATATGTTACCATTGATGGGTGTGCAGTTTTAAATGAATGCAATTTTCTATTATTCTGAATATAACACATATTTAAGGTTAACGGTAAAATTTTTTTCTCTAAATATGTTAAAATAAACAGTAATCATCCTTGTAGATAGTTTAGTAAATTTACTTACAAATATTAGTTAAAAAAACTGAAATCTTTAATAGAATCTACAAAATTATCAATACGTATGACAAATTTGGTTAGAAATTTTTGGTGTTAGAAGTACCATATAATATTTATTAGAATTTCAACACTTTGATAATTTTAAAGATTATATTAACATTGGATATTCCTGAAATATGTAACTTGTTTAATTGGCAAATATTAAATGAATAAATACCTCAATATCATTAAAATGTTCCGACATGGTGAATAGAGCACAGAGTATACAGCGTTAACATAAAAAACATGCGCAAGGGGCTATACATATTGCCAACTCCTCATAATTCATATTTCAAGTTTCAACAACGTTTCGTGTTGAGTGCACTTGAGTGTGCACCACTGACCTCCATCCGTCATATAAGACGGATGGAGGTCAGTGGTGCATAAAAATTAAAAAATGGCCCAATTTATCGTACACTAGAGCCATCTATTTGTACAGAGTTTATTAGCGAGAACTAATCATCAATCTTAATTTTTCAATGAGTTTTTTTTAAATAATATTTATTATGATTATCAATAAATTCTTTTTATTATATTAATGTGGTCCGATTTCAATTTGCTAATTAGCTTAGCCTATCTTAAATATTTATTTATATAAAAGTTTCATATTTAGTGCCTAATATACGACTCATAATTTAAATATATTCATAGTTCCTTTGTTTCTGCTGTACAAATAGATGGCTCTAGTATACCAAAAATCGGGTCATTTTTATAACATAGGATAGTTAGTCCATATATGAAATAGTGGAGGTCAGTGGTGTGCACTGATTACTAGTTTTTGTTTTTACACAGAAATGAAATAACAAAAATCATATATTTATCCTAAGTCCTAACTGTAAAAAATTTTGCAACAAGACATGATAAAATATTTTCAAAAAGAATAAGTTTGAAAATCTTTGTTATTGAATCTCGAACATTTACAAAATTTGCCATTTTTCTGAGTACAAAACGTAATAATTGAAATTTTAGACGAAAAGGCTATTCAGTAACAAACGCTAGTTACAAGGCAAACCCTGCTAAACAATGTTCAATTGTATATACCTCTACAAACATAAATTACATAAGCATTAGCAAAATATTTCATATTATATAAATAAAAATTGTTTATAAGGTTATAAAATCCGTAAATTACACAAACTTACAGGTATTAACAAGTTAATGTACATTTATTTTTGTAATTGCTCAAAAATATTGCCAACATCAAAATTCAAAATATACTAAAAAGTACAAGTTAGTTTGACGTTTGTTCTACGTAAAAAGTATTTTTAGCCTAGAAAAAAATTGAAAAACCAATAATTTTAATCATGAAGTTACAAATAAAGCAACTAAAAGGTGAAACGTTGGAAGTTGAAATAAGTGAACAAAATAAAATTTACGATTTGAAACAACAGATCTCAAAAAGTTTGAAAGTTCCTGCATCACAGTTAACACTTTTACATGTTGGAAAAACATTGTTAGATGATAAGCAAATTGACTGTTATCCTAGTATAAAAGATGGAACTAAATTAAATTTGGTTGTTAAAAAACCAGAGCCATTAAATGAAGTTATGTTGAGGTTTCTTAGTAGATGGTATACAAAAGAACAAAGTATTAAAATTACAGATGCGTTTATGAAGGTTTGTTAATTTAATACGAATCTAAAATAGTAATAATAATGATTATTATTTTTACTTCATAGGATTTCAAGCTGAAAGCTGACAGTTTAAGTTGGGATGACTTGGAAAGAATTGCCACTGCTTGGTACGCTGAAGGAAGCTCATGATTTTATTGCTACTCGATGTATATATTTCATTTAGTTTAGATCAATGTGTAATCGTATTCATATTTAATAAAATTTAATAATTTTTAAGCTCAATAGTTTAATTTTTCTTCTTTGATTTTACTGTATTTTGAAATAATCAATTTTCTTGAACAATTTATTGAATTGATATATGTTATAAGCATAATTCGAATAGAGTTTGTAATTTTAAGAGTTAATAGTTTCATTGAAATAAGCAAATGAAATGAAACAAGCGACAATATTAACGGAGTTAATTGCTTAAATACACGGTATATATTGACTTTATGAAAAGTTTCAAAACAAAAGTTGTTTATTTAAAAAAAGGAACATTCTTTGTCTATCATAAACGAATCCATACTGGAGAAAAACCATTTTCATGTGATGTTTGTAATAAAACATTTAATCATCGAACATTCTAACTCGACATAAACCAATCCACAATGGAGAAAAAAAAAACATTTTAATGTGATGATTGTGACAAAACATTTAGCTATCAAAGCACCTTAGCTAAACATATGAAACCAAGGCATGCGAGAACATAAAGAATTGAAAACGAACGGAGGATATTGGTCTGATAATTGTTTACGACATCAAATAATTAAAGAAAAGCTGCAGGGCTCAGTGGAAAATAAATTCTGTGAACATTTGTTGAACTTGGAAATTAAATAATTACAATTTAAAGTTGATCAATATTTTTTTAGTCCTGACGTTTTTGTGAATTATCTATTAATTAAAGTTAGAGCGTGTTTTTTGAAAGCGCCTGGCGGTGACCAAAATATAAACGTAAACATATTTCTAAAGCTCATTCGTGAACGATGGAATTTTAATTGTATTGAATATTTTCGTTTTTTTTTTTAGATAAAATTTGAAATTTCACCAACTTTATTTTCGTTTTGCTTCATTTAAATCACTGCCATTTGATGAAACATCAACTTTTCGTGAAAATCCTTCTTTCGCTGACGGGTCGAGTCTTGATCGGTACTGAGAACAGGCCTGATGGCGGGGCTCAAAAAACATGGCTATTTATTGAGTCTAACGAAGTAATAATCAATGTTTACACGATGAAATTCACATCAAAGTTATCAATCGCATGTTTTTTACCAACTTTAAATCCCTTCTTGTTGAATATTTCTTTTGTTTATCACATGGTCACAAGAAAGGAGTTTTGGAGAGGAATTATGTGATGTTTTATTAAGGAGATGAAAACTAGTTATATAAAACGTATATATATCTTATTTTAATGTTAAAATAATTATTATACAATGTTGACCGTATTAAAAACTGTATAAAATAGTGTTCCAAAAATTAGCATCAACATCTCACCTAAGAGAACTGACGGTAATATAAACATTTTATAATAATAATGTTAATAATAAGATTTAAAATACAATCTAATCTATAACGGTTGGGAATATTGAATGTAGAAAAATAAATGTTTTCTGCGTTTATAAAATATTCTAGTTACTCCATTTCCGCATGTAAGCCCTTTAAACAAGTGGAAAACTAAATGAGTTAATTGGTTAGATATCCGGTGTATACTGAGTTTATTATCAATACGCGAACTGTTGGCTAATGGACAAATATGGTTATTTTATGAACGCCTACCGTTTAATAAAAAATTTTATTAAACTTAATATACCGGGTATGAAAACGGAAAGATATAAAGAGGTGAAATTTCTTGAGCATAAACTTTTTCAACAAAAAACATTTGAATACACTACGCGAAATAACCCTATTATTATAAGTAATAACCATAGATAAAAATATACTCCACGCCAAAAGGTTTAATACTTTAATAGCTTACCCACCCCACTCAAACTCAAAACGAAGCCATTGCTTACACGGTGTTGTCATGATGAGTGATTGTGTGCGATAATTAATTTATTTTCTGGAATATTTTTGGCAATAAACGGTAAGATAATATTTTTAATACATTGTTTTTTGAGATTTTATTAATTGATATGCAAAATTCTTCATAAATATATTAAACAATGGGAAATTGCATGAATTTAAAACGGCGCCAAAAAGAGTAGCTTGGGTTACTAAAGTATAAAATTTGGAATTTCATGAATACATGCAATTTTCCATAAAATTAAGATACTTAAAAACAAGTTTTCGGTAATTTACCTATGTATAACCTTTTTTTAATATTAGTAGTTTTAACAATTTTTACTCGTAATAGATATACAATTTTTATAGTAGGCATTCTCACAGTTTTAATCCGATAAAATTTATTCGGTATTCTATATTTATTCTGAGAAAATACGCTCAGTTGACGCAGCTCCTGCGTAACGATTTTTTTTAAATAATCATTAATTCATACAATGCATACAATCAACGTAAATAAATATATCTCGAGATTACATTTAAAAATTTATGGGATTTCGTCTTACTGGCAGTTATTTATTCCTTGACTGTTCGAATGTTCGAAAATGGGAGTCTTCAAATGGGGTCGGCTCCTTTTCAGTTCACAAAGAAACAATAATTATTTTTTAGAGTAATTTAGACTATATCTATATTTTTCTTTCTTTACAGTTTTTGGGTAATAATTGGTCTGCAGTCTTCATAAAAAAGAAAAAAAACAAGCTTTATTTTCTGCCCTATTATGATTTATGAACTAGCCGATAGATGGAACTGATTGTACAGTGAATGAACATTTTTGCTAAATTTTAACTTTCCTATAAAATGAAGAAAAATCATCAGATAAAAATTATTAAAAAAATTAATGATTCATAATTATTCAGGACGAAATGATCGTTACACTACGTTTTTTGTCGACGCATGGATTTTCCTATACTGCTGTAATATTATGTGAAATGTAATTTGGGTCAATAGTTTGTCAAATTATTCAAGATACGGTAAACTCGAACAGTTTATACCATCACAGCTTCGGTAGCGGTAGGGACTCCTTCGGGATTGTCCTGAAAGGGATAAGTGAAACCAATTCCTTCCGTCCGCTTGGTTTCCAGGTGCTTCTTGACCCGAGAAGCTAGTACCTGTAAAGGGTCCCTTTCGAACGTAAAGGGTAACTTATACTTTATTAATGGATTTTGGATTTTATCAATCAATTCGACATATTCTAAGACAATATAAAAATCATCAGATACAAATTATAAATAATTCAAGATTCATCAAACATATTCTGAAGCGAAATCACTATTAGACATCTTTTTTGTCAACGAATGGATTTTGGCCATATAAGATGGTCTTTTTAGGAACTTAAACCCGGTTTTTACTTCGGATTAACAATGTGTGAAATGAAATTGTGATCAACGGTTTGTCATATTATTCTAAACACAGCAAACTCAACAGTTGATAAATTATGATCAAAATTTAATCAAAATTAATCAAACGCATCATCAAAGCTTTAGTAACGATTGGAACTACCCCGGAATAACATTCATGCAATTGAATAACGAGCTTTATTGGAAAATTAAAGAAAATCATACAAAAAGAAATAATCAAATACAGATATTAAAAATTTTGACATTCGTCAAACTAATTCTGAACAAAATCATCGTTAAACTACATTTTTTGGAAATGATTTATTTTCGATCAATATAATTCTTGGGTGGCGATTGGAACTTCTTCGGGATTGTCTTGTTAAAATATAAAAAAAGTTATATACTCAGAATAATATATACAAGTAAAAATTTTGAGTAAAACAAGCTTCGAAAAATATTTGGCTATGATGGTCTCAATATCTATTATTCATCATACGTTTGTTATTATGTCAACGAATGACTTTTTGCCATATGGGATATGGTCTCATCACTTCTTGTATTTTGTCAACGAATGGTTTTGGGCCATATGAGATGGTCTCGTTAGGAACTCGAACTAAATCTTAAACGCTGCTAATTTCGGATTCATATTACTCATAGATCAACTTTGGTAGATGATTTTTGATATTTCACAACTAAATTTGAGTCCGATAAACTCAATGGTTTATAAATTTTCATGTAAATTTAAATTTGAATTTCATGAAATTCATTATTCAAATTTGCGTAGCGGTAGAAATAGTCTTTGTTTTTGGTGTCGAAAAATTTATCACTTTAAACCATCGCAATTATTTGTTATTTGGGTGAAATCCCGTAAAACTACATCATTATTATGAATTTATCAACCCAGTCAATAAATGTCATGGTTCATTCCTCGTTTTACTTATTGTTGGTTCCTCCTTTTTTATCGTTTTCTTCCTACTCCAGTATGAATTCTTAACCTTATCACTTTAAATCATGGCCATCATTTGTTATGCGCCATCATCGTCAATTCCTCTTTTTACCCATTGTTGGTTCATTTCAAATTTTGAAATATGTTTGTCGGACATTAAAGTTAACCTGATTTTCGTACTATTTGGGTCAAAATTAGCCTAGAAAATGATTATTATGAAAATGGAGAAGAAAAATTTTGTTCACTTTTTTCACATTTTTTCCAAGGGGTACCCCTTAAAAAAATCGCTAAAATTGGAGGAAAATTTTATGTCCCTGATTTTGACAAAAACTTGGTTTAAAGCTAATTTGGACCTAGCGAAAACGATGGCGTTGGTTAAAATATGATACGATTAACGGTTTTCAAGGTAACAGACCCATAGTGCTTAAATTCCAATCTGTATGAGTTGAGAAGGCGAAATTTTGAAATGTGTTGATCGGACGTTAAAATGAACCTGATTTTCTTACTGTTTGGGTCAAAATTAGCCTAGAAAATGATTATTATGAAAATGGAGAAGAAAAATTTTGTTCACTTTTTTCACATTTTTTCCAAGGGGTACCCCTTAAAAAATCGCTAAAATTGGAGGAAAATTTTATGTCCCTGATTTTGACAAAAACTTGGTTTAAAGCTAATTTGGACCTAGCGAAAACGATGGCGTTGGTTAAAATATGATACGATTAACGGTTTTCAAGGTAACAGACCCATAGTGCTTAAATTCCAATCTGAGTTGAGAAGGCGAAATTTTGAAATGTATTGATCGGACGTTAAAATGAACCTGATTTTCTTACTGTTTGGGTCAAAATTAGCCTAGAAAATGATTATTAAAATGGAAAAGAAAAATTTTCTTTACTTTTTTCACATTTTTTCCAAGGGGTACCCCTTAAAAAAATCGCTAAAATTGGAGGAAAATTTTATGTCCCTGATTTTGACAAAAACTTGGTTTAAAGCTAATTTGGACCTAGCGAAAACGATGGCGTTGGTTAAAATATGATACGATTAACGGTTTTCAAGATATCATACCCATAGTGCTAAAATTCCAAACTGTATGAATTGAGAAGGGAAAATTTTGAAATGTGTTGGTCGGACGTTAAAATGAACCTGATTTTCTTACTGTTTGAGTCCAAATTAGCCTAGAAAATGATTATTATTAAAATGGAAAAGAAAAATTTCGAAAACACTCTCACATTTTTTGTTTTTGGTCGGATATGAATTTTCTTTTAATCTCCGCACTAACTCCTCTAGACTATATTTAATCATTATTTCAATTTATGCGCGTGTTTCATGTACACAACAATCAGTAATATAGGTACTATTTTAATAAACATGCAATTTAGTGCAACGAACTTACACTGCATTTGCATATTCAATGAGGATTCTGTAGGCATAGAAATAAACTAATTTTCATTAATGTTACATACACATCTTTGCAGGAGCGGATTAAGACTTTGCTGACCTAGGCAATGTACAAATTGCCGTCTCCTCTTTTTAAGGTACATTTTCATGCTGAAGCTTGCTGTTGGTATTGAGCGTCGAACTGGGCCACGTGACCAGTTTTGACGAATATGACACAAATCAATTATAAATTTTTTTTAAATGACATGGTCTTGTGTGGTCCATACCTACAACTAGCAATCGGACGACTGGCTATCGGGCAGTCGACGCACCCACCACTAACCGGACAGTTTACTTGTAGCAGTGTGCGGGAATGCAGTCCATTTCGACCAAATTATCGTACGATAGTTTGATCTGTAGTGTGCGCCGGGTTTTAGAAAACTTCTGAATGAGTTCTGACAAAAATAGTTTAGATCTCATGTATTGACTAACATCTTGATTCTAAACGGAACCCTAGAAAATATAAAATTCTAATAAATAAATTAAAAAAAAACTGGACATAATGTTGGTGTATGTGATGTAATCGACAAATGAGCACGTGACATATAACATGGCGTTTATGTTAGGTTGTTATTTTCTCTATGTAAACTGATATCTTTGATTGAAAATGTATTGAACTGTAAGTACTTGCCTATTATAGCTGTATATTTATTATTAACAATACCCAATAGTTGCTAGAAAGAAGTACGCTGCAGTTGGTTTATTGTATGTAATCTGTCAACTTGTCTTTCTTAAAATCATCTAATTTTTTTACACGATATCATTTTATGATAAATTTAAAAAAATATATATATTTTATTTATATTATATATATTGCAATAATAGTTTTATAGACATTCGTTTGTAAATAACAACATGAATTTATATAAAATGATTATTTGTAGTAGAAAGTGTTTCTTTCATACGGTAAATTTTAATGTTCAGTAACCAGAAGCCACATGAACTTTCTGGGAGTCATTTATTTCTACCTGAAAAGGTAGATATAAAATTAATTCCATACTGAAGACTCATTATTATTATCTTTGTCAGGATAAACACATAATTATGATTCCATGGTTAAGTAGGCTACAAACGCGGAACATTGTGTAGCAACACTTAAATCTTTTTTTAAATGGATCAAAAGATATAAATTCCACAATTTCTTTATTTTTTCAAAATCTTGAAATCTTACTTCAATTTCTTCAATTACTTATTGTCAAGATATCGCGAGCGATCAACCCAAATTGGCTTCGTGATCGACCAATCAATCGCGATCGACTTGTTGGTCAGCCCTGTAATAAGATAATTAGAAATTTTCTAAGGAGAAGGAGTAACGGAATGCGTTATATACCGGAACATAATAATACAGCATAGCACCAATTATCCGAACCGCGAAATATACAACTTGCAGCAGTGAGATTAGGAAATCCACTTCCAGAGCCGATTAGTTACCGAAGAAGCATAACTATTAGCCGAGAAAATTGATAGTTTGTCTTCATTCTTTATCATGAAGACAAATTTGATTTATGTTTGATAATATTCGAATTCCATTTCAAAAGTCAATGACCATTATAAATGCAACAGGTAGTGTACATCACTGACATAAAATCATATCTTAGTGGGTGTTTTAATTTTATACATATTTTGCGTACCTAGATAAAATCGTATCAATATATTTTTAATAGAAAAATCGTACTACTACAGGCCACAAAAGTTGCATTCTTTTTTCAAAATTTTATAATTTATTGGTGTTTTATTCTTTACTTATACTTAATCTGACCGCTTCTACCGTAAGTGTAGGGGTTGGCAGAGTGTTCGCCATTTGGATCTATCAGCAAAACTAATCAAGACGTGTGTCCAGGTAGCTCTTTTCTCTCACGCTGATTCCATTACGTTGCATTCCCATATGCGTTAAATCTTTCGTCTAGTATCCGCATCATATGGCCAAACCAGCGAAGTTGTGAGGGCTGGATTAAAGTCATGCGGAGTTCTACTTTGAGAGAGTTTCGAATGTTTTGATTTCGGATTTTGTCTCTTCATGTTCTTTTCTAAACTCGTTTGAGGTATTTAATTTCTGTAGTCTGCAGTCTTAGTTTGTGCTTCCTAGCTAGGATCCATGTTTTCACACTGTAAATGAGTATAGGTCGGAAGACGGTCTTAAATACAGTCACCATTGAACCGCCTGCTCATGGAGTGGTAACACCGTCTTGCTACCGCTCGTCGTACGTTTACTTCCACGTCAAATGTCCCATCTTCGGCCATTATTGCTCCCAGGTATTTGTAGGTTGAAACTTGTTCAATGCCCTGGTTGTTTTGCTTTGGGGAAATGATTTGAATAAATGATCTTAGTATATTTAAAAGCAACAACTTTTATCCGAAGCATTTTTTTCGAAAACCAAATGCATAAAACACAAATCAATTTTAAAATTGAGAAAAAGCGAACGCTACTTTTCTAGTCATGTGTACATGCTTTATAAGTTCTAACTCTAAACTAAACTATTTATTTTGTAATGTTAAACCTATTTTATGTTCTAATCAACATATTTATGTTAAATAATATCAAACTGATTTAACTATAAACAAATATAACCAGCCTATTTAATATAAATTTAATTTAAATCAAGATTAAACAACTTGTATAATTTTAGCATTCGATAAAGTCATTTTTATTTTATTATTTTATCATTATTATTATTTAAAGAAAAAAATAACGGTGTGACAACACTCACACGACATCTGTATACTGGCGGCCCCTCATTTGAGCGAATTTTTACATTACTTTGATTCCTGGACAGATTATTTTAATATTCTCACCACAGTAGGTAGGTAGTAGATATTGTGTACAACTCGCATTTTGGTTCATATGAACTTTTTGTCATATTTTGTTGAATACTGCCAATTCAACCCAAGAAGTTGTAGACTCTCTTATTGACAACGCCACTATTTTCTGAATAAACATTCACATGAGCTTTCTCATTTTGATGAGTTTCATCACCTCCAAAGGATATGAAACGTACTGTTTCAACATTCAACAACATATAGAAGTTAAAGAATTTGGTTTATATCGTTATGCTATCTGCATTTACATTATTGATCGATATTATGTGTGTGTGTTCGTTTAATGTATTTAGTTTTGTTTTGGGCGGGATATCAATTACTAACAGGCGGAATATATTATTACACTTTAAATATGCTTAATTAAAAAAATAATAATTCAATAATAATTTTACAGTTGAGTATTGATTTTTGAATCAACACCAATTTATAACCACAACATTAAAAACACGTGAAAATTACAATTGAGTTAATTGCTTATCAGTCCAAGTGGTCTAAGGTGTTATGTCTGCGCAGTATGCCTACTTGGAAACTGGGAGGTTATGGGTTCGAATCCCGACATCGGCAGTTTGTCAATTATTAAGGAAAAAAAAAGTGGCGGTTCATTGACTAAACTCTCGGCGTATGTACAAGAACGAAGTAACCGGCTATGCTTGAGAAGATTTTCTGCCGTTTCCTTCACGAACTCCAGATGAATATCGGCATAGTTCCTATCATAGTCGGCTTCTTAGTTATAAATTTGTTATTAAATCTAATCAAAACACTTCAAACACTATCCCTAAACTGGGCTTGGCAAAACTTTAAATTACACAAATTAAACTCAAGCTGTAGAGCACCCAATGATAAAAACATTTTTATGATTGTATCGTTTTAATTGTTTGTTAATTGTTTCGATTTGCATTTACATACTGTTTTCAATGTTAAAAGATTGGCTTAGGTTTATTAAGCCAATCTATTTGTTGTAAGTACATAGATTTGCTTTTCAATTTTGTGTACGTTACGTTTTCTATGGTTGACCTCATAAAAATACTAACACACCAATTGTTTGAAACACTTTTGTGGAATGCGAATGGAGAGCATATTTTAAAATAATCTAATATTGGTTTCTCGTGCTTTGTTGATAACAACAAATAAAGCTTGCAATTAGACGTCATCTTTAATTGACATAATATTAACAGATATTTGAAGCTGTTTTTACCAAAAAAAGACTTAAACCAATTGATATAATTCAGATAAAGTCATTAATTTCAATAGTTGCTTAAAGGTAACCGATCTCCACTGTGTTTTGTTCAAAGTTGACTCATAGCTATACATGTGAGTCAATTTTTACCTACATATGCACACTTGAACGTAATACGTAGCCTAGAGGTTATATGATGCTTGATGTTAAGGTTTTTAGAGATCCTTCTTCTAAAAATACCATTGTTGGTCATTGGTCTACGTGGTCAAAGTATTTATATACTCGCTTCTCCATAATTCCGATAACGGCAGAGTTATTCTTTACCTGCGAAACAAACACAAAATCTGATATTGGTTCCTTTTGTAATTTTTTACGAGAAATCGGAATAGTTATTAGATTTCGGATCCCATGGACCAATTAAGGTGAATCAAGGTCAAAGCCTGAAGTCTTAAATGGAACCTTCATTATTTATGGGGGGGGACATGTATGCGTATGGTTGTTTGTTTGTCATTTAAGAGTGGGGATTTTGTGATTCACATACTAAAGTTAAGAATTCAATGAACATATTTAACCATTATATGTGTACTGACTGACTTTATACAGTAACCAGTGGTTTGGTATATGACGTGTTTTTTGTATTTAAAAGACTAAGTTCGTTAAGGGGTAAAATCGGGCCAGGGGAAAGAGAGATGAAGGGGGAAACATAATCTTGAATTTCTCTCTTAATATTGGTATTGTGCATGACGTTTTTTTTTAAAAATATTATTTGTGGATATGAAAAAATGTAATACAAATTTTACACTGCTGCTTTAGCATATTCAAGTGTGGCATTGTATTTTACACATATATACTGGTCGTGTGAGGTCGATAACATATATTCCATATCTATTATTTGATACTAAATAGATTGATATCTATAATA
Source organism: Nineta flava (assembly GCA_963920215.1). Taxonomy (NCBI): domain Eukaryota; kingdom Metazoa; phylum Arthropoda; class Insecta; order Neuroptera; family Chrysopidae; genus Nineta; species Nineta flava. The sequence goes on from OY986044.1 coordinate 67,558,351, forward strand.
CTATCAACGAATAGGTAGGTATATATAACAACTAGATCTTTATATATATATAATATTATATTTGAAACATTAATTTATTAATTTATTAAATTATGTAAATTTTTTTAATTAATTTTCAAAAACATTAGTAAGTATATAGATATAGATAGATATATCTCGTACATATATATATATACATTATCAAAATAAATCATTAAAATAAGATGGATTTCATTTATCAATAACTTTATATATACTCGTAAGTCTTTAATAATAATATTGTTCAACACATTAACAATAATATAATATATAAATTTTGTAAGATTTATAAAATAAATATAAATTAAATTATTATAATCGTAAACTAGGCCAATTATTATGAAATTTCTTATAAAGTAGTCGCGCGGTATATATTACTATAACTAATGTTTTTTTGTATATTTTATTTTCAATATTCATCGAATATGTTTATTGTTGATTTTTATTATATTTATTCTTTGTAAATGATAATTATACAGCGTGTATCTTGTATGATGTAGGTGGATGCAAATGTATAGGATTTTGGCATCTGATCTAGAATGACATAAAGCCTATTTCTTTTAATATCATTTTTTGTCACACGCTGTCGCGGTATCTTGGCTCTCGTTAGCCTTCAAAATGAGCGTTGTAGAACCTACAACACATTCCGATACAGAAAAAAAACCACAAATATTAGTAAAAGTTTACTAAATCTATGTCAATTGGACAACACGCACTTTAGAAAAAAAATTAAATAAAACAAAATCTTTATGATATCCAAACCTGAAACCTGAAATCAGAATTGATTTGATTTAAAAATAAAGAATTTGAATTTGAATTTTTGTTTGTTTATTTCTACAAGTTACAACTGACCTGAATGTACAACTGACCTTACTTGAACAAATTTTACTTTTTAAACTGACTGTTAATCCAACAATGTTTAATTTATAAACTTGATGTTAATCGAACAATAGCTTATTTAAAACTGATGATTTTAATCCAACAATAGTTTACTTTAAACTGAGCTTACTCGAACAAATGTCAAATTTAAACTGATTTTGAATTGGTAAAACTGTTGCTTTATATACTGCCAGAACAACAACGTGTTCAAAGGAATAAAAAAAAAATGTTTTTTGAAAACATATTTTGTTATAAAAGTTCTTAAAACAAATAATTAGTACAATTCCCCAATTCAACATCTACATTTATATAAGTATAACATGATAGCTTGATTATGTACTTCAGCAAGCAGGTCTTCTTTTCTGTGTAAACTTGTTTCTGCATTTAATGACTAATGATAGAAATTACAAAATCTGTAATTAAAACTCAATATGAACATTTCTAAAATATCGTAAGTTTTCCTGTTACAACCTTAGAGAGAGAGAGAGAGAGAGATTATTACAAGTCTTGTTCTCAATTTTAAAGAAACAGTTTGAATATTTTAATAATTTATAGGATATCATTTTATATTATTGGAGATATGATGATTCATCATCAATCGATGAAATTTAACAGTTGAAAATGTGTATATGAGTTTACATTCTGGTTACATAATATAATAAATTTCTATTTCGTATTTTGTGTGTGTTATTTATATTCAATGACGTTTCTGAAAATTAAGTAGAGCTTCGTATTCCTAAAAAATGTCTAGGATAAAACAAAAGAAATTAAAACAAATTTCTTTATCCCAGATTTGAGGAAATTTTCTATATATCTATTCGATTTGCAAAGATGTGTGGTGACAGTTTTACAAGTACTATGGCATGGATTTATAGTAAGTTGGAAAAGTTATCCGGAAAATTGGAAAATTCGGGGAAAATTGAGAGCGCTTTTTAGCGAATTTCCTCCAAAGGAAATCAGCTATTGTTTTTGTACCAATGTTGGAATTTCGTAAAAATTTCTTCAAATGTCCATGGATCCTACCTACTGGTTGTCAAACATCACTATCGTTAAAATTTTGGTATACGTATTATATATCAACATATATATATATGTATGCACATATAAGTTTATGTGTCTGTGGACTCTCTAGTGATCACAGTTTTATTCCGATTGGAATTAAATTTGGTATTTGAGGCGCTTTTGGTATTCAAAAGGTCAAGTTCGTTAACGGGTAAAATCTTATTTGTTTTATTTAATATGCTTGCCAAAAAAAAAAATTCACAAATGTATCGAGTTTGATGTTTCGAGAATGAAAGGTTTTAATTCAGAGATTCCGTAAATGTGTAATTTACTTTTTCCGTAGTCGGGTTTTAGTTTCTTAAACTTTAATCTTATTGAAAGAAATATTTCGAAAAACTTTCCTGTTTAATCTCAACTTTGATTGCGAGTATCTTATATTGCGGTTCAGTATGTCATATTAAGTAAGTCATCATCAAATTCTTGAAAGAAAAATGAGTTTACGAATGTTCACTATCTTAATAAGTGAACACATAAATAATATAATTGATTTAATTATAAAATATACGTTAATTACAATTGAGTTGATTCATTATAATTTGTATTATTGAATGAAGTTTACATTATACAACATTGTAGTAAATATTTGTTATCTAATCAAAAATCTAATTAAGTATCATGTCCATCTGGTTGATTATTGTATAAATTATATTGTACTTAGTCAGGTATGTGTAAGAAGTATCTACCATAGTCTATACCAGAGGTGGGCAGGAGATGACTCGGCCAAGCTCTGAGTGAGAGGTAGGGAAGAGAGATAGAGTTAATACAGGGTAACCTACCAATTATTAATATTTTCTTTTTTTAATTAAAACATTTTTTGAAAAAAATATAATAATACCAAATCTTTTTTATGGTCACTATTATACAAAGTAAATAATACAAGCAATCATTCAATACATACTCTGGAATTTTGGGCTGGTAATTAGGGTCATAAAATGTACCTTTTTAGTATATATCATATTTGTGTATGAATAAAATAAAAATATATAAAAAATATATATAAATATTTTGAACCTTTAAGTTTACCGCTGGACCATTGTAATAAAAGAGGGAAATTTTTGCAAAGGATAATTTAAATAGAATTAAAGTTTTGGAAATTCCAAATGATTTGTCTAAATATTTTACTATTCATATCCGAGAACTAATAAAGAATTATTTACCTGATTTAATTATTTTTTCTTCGTATGGAGTATGCTCAGTATAGTGTCATGGGAATTTGATGCATTAAGTTAAATTTTACATAAAGTGGGAATTTGAGTTCTTCGAGTTAGTCTACTTTGAATTGAAAAAGTGAAAAGTACTATTTGTAGTAGTGGAAATTATTTTTCGCATAATTTGTTTTTCAAAAAAAATAAAAGTAGTGAATTTAATAATGGAGAAGACATCGCAAGCAGTCTTGGATAAGTTCAGATTATTATTATTATTATTATTATTGTTATTATTATCATTATTGTTATTATTATTATTATTATTATTATGTTTTTTGGTGTATCTCTCCATACTGTAAAAGATATTATTTAAACAATAAATATTTTATAAAACTATTTCTAAATTGATTGAATAAATTATTGGGCAATAATCGGTAGGTCAACCTGTATTGAAACATCGTTCCGTCTTGCTTCAAAACATACCTTCTTTACTTACTCTCACCCAGCTTATGGAGAGCTCGTAAGGCTCAGACGAGCTGTCTGTGCCCACCTCTGGTCTATACGATAGATTAGACCACTACCAATATGAAAATAAAAGTTATATACAACTACTATTTGCAATAATAAACACAAATTGTAATTATTATTGACTATATAACGATTATCATACAACCAAATAATAATGTATTTTAATAGACTTGAACAGTGAACGACTTGTGTTGAAAGCTTCAGTTGTTGTTGTTGTTGTTGTTTATACACCTAGTATTACCAATTATTATTATTCTAACATATGAAATATATATGGATAGTTGCAAAGTGGCATTCAAAAATACCTCCTGGTTTCGGTATTCAAATTAATCCTAGCCCTATTTTGGATTTAAAATAAAACTAGTTTAAAAAACTAAAAAAAAACATGCTTTTATTAGAATATGAACTAAAAAATGCAAAATAATTTAATATAGAACAGAATAAAGTGATTGATAACAAAATCAACTTTAATGTAAACAAAAACATGGGGTGCTCTCTACTTACTCTTGTAAAAGTAGAAACATTATGAAAATATTCAATATGGCGCATGAAAACAGTTTAGCTGTTTTTTCAAGCAATGGATTGTTTGTTTGAGTGACTTCAAAAGCCCCTAACTACATCACCTGTATTATCAGTCCTGGATTAATACGAATATTAGTTATTGACAACATAATTTTTGATGGAGAAATTTTTTTTAAGCTATCATTTCTATTTACACTCGAATGCAATATGCATATTCAAACAGTTAGTAATATTTTAAGCCTACATATTTGAATAGGCTTCTGATAAAAATTCCGTCGAAATTTTATTCTTCCAACAGTTATTATGACAAAATTTTGAGAGAGAGTGAATTAGTTCTAGGAATTTGGATACTGAGCAATTTCTATATACATCACTATGTAGGTTTCACCAGGTAGGTTTCTTTTCAGAAGGAATTAATCTGGATTTAATTTGGATTGATAGCTATCTCCCAGAATTTTCGCATAGAGATATTCGTAATCAAAGTTGCAATTTTTAACATGTATGGTATACGTTAACGGTTTGCGCATACTCCGGTTTCACGGATTAAATGTGACCATTTCACGCATGAAAAGGTCACCAAATTAGCAACGTGTAACATATCCTGAGACAATATAAGAGTAATTTTAATAAGAGTAAACTTAACAGGAATAAATGTGAAGAAAAAATTTTAACAAGAGTAATTTCAACATAATTTCAAATTTATTATATTTTAAAGTGTATTTTAATTTAGTTAATTTTCTATTCATTTTTATTTTTGTCTATTGATCTCGACTTTCTATCTATTTCTAATTGTCAAAGAGTAAATTACGACTAGCTAATTTATACTGATAATGACTACATTGTAGTCGAAATACGTATTTATAATACAAAAAAACTGATCTAGGTAAAGGGGACGAATTTGAAACTTTAATATTTCATTGTTTTAGATCGATTTAGGAACTATTTTCTGCTTTTAGCTACATGAGCTCATATCGTGTATTAATATGAACCATTGTGTAAACACATATTCGATGTTAATACACCTTCATGGCTTAGTATTCGAAGGTAAATGATTTATGAATGGCGCCCGTATCTATGTAGGTGAGAACATTTGTCTCAAATCAAACCAAGTATAATATACATTTCAGTTAAATTAATTTATAAAATTTATGTTTTTGTGTAAAATATATTAAAACTTTTATTACAAACGTATTACTGTTTTGAAAGATTGTATGTTTCTCAGCTTACATCTGCTGTGAAATAACAATTTTTCATAAACCATGTTTCAAGTTGTGATACTGTTAAAGACGAAAGAAACGTAATAATAATAAGTTAGCGAGAGACGAGACAAAAATTACAATCCTGATTATTGATAAATATTCAAGAGACAGATGAGATAGTACTCTCTTTCAATCTCTATAGATTTCTAATCAGTAAAAATGTACTAATCACAAACACCTGTGATGATTTAATTTTTTCTATAGTCTTTATTGTTTTTAATTAAACTATAAAAAAATTAATAAATTAGAAAAATATCCACTTTATAAACTGACAATTATGGTCACGACATCTGGTGGAAAAAAAAAGGAAACCAAATTTAGTGTACAGTATTATCTTCTTTACATATAAAAGAGAAAATGTCCGGATAAATGTTTGGATAATACTATAGGAGATAACGAATAATGATGAGGGAAAACCCTGGGTAAATTGTCTTTATAACTCCAAACAAAAATTACCAGAAGTTCAAAATTCCAATATAAAATACCTACATTAACAAAATTTTGGAAATAAATTATTTGTCAATAAATTTAAAATATAAAAAAAATTGACATTTCAAACTGTCAAAATTTGGAAAAAAATAATTATTTGGCATAAATACAAACACACATAATATATTACTCTTTCAGTTGCACACAATAAACAGCCATGTTTTTTAGCCGTGCCTTCAGGTCAAACGCTTCACTTTGCGTTGTTATATTTAAACAATGAGACGGTCAATAATTCTCGTTTTTTTTTAAATACGCTATTTTTTTAAAAGATTCTTAAGTGTCGTTTTTTTTATTAAATTTAAAAAACTGTTAGAAAGACTGCTTAAAGTGGGTAGTCCACATTGCTCCCCATGTAAATTATTCGAACTTCAGTTAAGTTTTTCCCGAGTTTCAGACGGTCGATCGATTTCAAATTTTATGTTTGAAATAATACCCTTAATATGTGTGCATATATTTGGAACATTCTATAAATATTTGCGCCTTAACAAGCGCGGATACTTGGGACTGGGAGGTTATGGGTTCGAATCCCGACATCGGCTGTTTGTCAATTATTAAAAAAAAAAGGCGGTTAGTTGACTAAGCGGTCGGCGTATCGATAAGAACGAAGTTATGTCCGGCTATGCTTGTGAAGATTTTCTGCAGTTTCCTTCATGAAATCCAGATGAACATCGGCATTGTTCCTATCAAATCGGCTGCAGCCGCACAACCTACTAATTCCTAGTCTACACACAAATTCCTTTTCCTCCAGACACATCCCTATGTATCACATTGGACCTTGTGGTCTAAGTGTGTCCCGTCCAGGATAGCCGCTACAAACTAACCTACCCTATAATTATTCCCATTAATGTGACAACTACTTTAATCTAAATGCATACTTTTATGCAATCTTACCCCAAACAGTAATTTTAAATGAAAGCTCACTTTTCTTATTGCTATGCAGTTTAATTAATTTAACACGTGCTAAATTTAATAGAAAAATGATGATACAAAATAACCGATCAATAACATGGTTAAAAGGCATAAAATCGTTCTTTTTTTAATAAGTAGCTAGCTAACCAACTACTTGATATTTTTTTTTAAATAAATGGTTTGTTGGATATCTTTGTGGCGTTATATAAAAGTAGGTAACATTTGATCGATTGACCGTATCTTATATTTAATAGTTATTATTATTTGATTGTTTTCACACTATTAGCAAATAATTGCTATATAGACAGACACCTCTTTGGTTTTGATAAAAGGATGATGATAGTTTTGTAGTAAAAATCATCATCAATAATTTATTAGCAAAAAAATAAAAAAATAATTTTAGTTCGTCGAGTGTGTTGTTTGGTATTACTTTGAAGGTTTTGTAGTAGTATATTTTGAACTGATTCCGAAGCGTATTCGAAGAACTTAATGTTGTTTACATGTTTATTATAGTTGTTTACATGTTTATTATAGTTGTATAGTTGTACATATAAATTATAGGTGTTCATAAAATAACCTAAGTCACTCAAATTTATAATGCTGCGCGTAAGAGTAAAGCAGTTTCTAATTCCACGGACTCTAACCACGGTTACTTCTTTGTGTTCGATTTAAACATTTTGAGTGGGTGGCTCCTTTACCTATTGAATGTGGTATTCTGAATTTTAGTTGTATATAACAAAACTAATTTTAATCTGGAATTCGAATCGAACGATTTATTCTTTAAAATATGAAATCTGGTGATGAACCTGACAATGCAACATGAATTGTGTATATGGTACATACTAAAAAAAACACTAGAATATTGAAATTATAAATCTCAAGAATATAAAATATCTCAAGAACAGAAATTTGCCAGAGCATTTTTCAATAGTTTTGTAGTATCAATATTGATCATTTGTCTATAAAGTATACACTAGTTTTCTACAATTTGTCTTACGTAACCTAAATGGAATTTGGACAAGCATTGTATTGTTGACGCTTAAGTATACACAAATAAATATATGAATAATAATTTCGACAGAAATAATACTGTCAAAATAAAAATAATGATATTAAAAAGTTGGCTCTTACGTCACAGTCGTCTTTGGTGTAGCGGTAAGCACGCTGGACTAGATATCCAGAGGCCCGAAGTTCGATTCCTGGTTGACAAGTTAATTTTTTCATATCAGTATTTAATCAATATTGATATTAATTTTACAATATTGATATTATATGATTAAAAGAAAAAGTAGGTTTATATAAAATACTAGAGTATTATATTTCAGAAAGTTAGCGAGTCAACATATCTTGGTACTGAATTCTAAAATTAAACTTTAAACAAAGCAATGCACCTGCTTCTATTAGTTTGCCTTTTTTAAATAGTTTTATTTTAACACATTGAAACAGTTAAACTTCTTTCTTCTGTGAATACGATACCTAAAATAAATAAAAAACGAAAAATTGAAATATTATAATTAATTTTTTATGTTATCAGAGAATTTAGAAATAAATTTTGGAAATTTATCCGCCCAAAGTGAGACTTTTTTTTGTTTTGTTTTAGCTGTATTTAATAAAGTGGAAAGCATTATAGTTATTACTGCAAATTTCATAATTCATTGTTTGTCGAAATGAATAAAATTTTGCACTTTACCTTATATTTTAAGATTCCAGGATGCTTATCTCACCGATGATATTTAGTCATACCGATCATTCCTTTTTTGAGGCGATCTTAAATAGCATTCGACGCCACCAGATCTTAGACTATAAGTATAGTCTAGCATTTTAGTCTGTATAAAGAGGTTGTGTGACATTCGCATTATATTTTTTCATATATAAACTCATATATAAAATTTTGAGGTTACTTACGTAAAGTGCCTACTCTCGTTTAATTTTAATGTAACCTTTTACTGTTAGAAGTAGCAAATTGTGTATTATAACGAGGTTTAACTATATTATAGTGAAACAGTAGATAATAACAACAACAAAAAAATGTGCATCATAGTTTTGATTTAATTATAGATTAAATATTTTAGTAGGTACTGGTTTACTATTTTTGATAATATCTAGTGGTTTTTGAAACAAAAAAAAAATATCTTTTTTAAAGATCTGCACATACGATAAACATTTTAATATAGGCGATGACCACAACCACATCCATTTGTTATCCTATTAGGTGTTAATAGAAAACTGTTATCACATTAATTTCCTATTAATTTGCCAAATTGGAACTATTTTCGAAAGTTGATTTATAAAAAAAACATTAATTTTTGTTTTTTAATAATCATCTCCGGTTGTTTTTAATCAAGAAACTTTTTGCGATAGTTCAGCAGTAGGCGATTTACACTTTGTTTTTTAATTAAAAACCAAGATAAAATTTGATATTAAAAAGAAATGAAATAGCTTTCTGAGAAACAATAAAATATAAGGAATTTCGGAACATACATCTTCTCTGTGTGTTTGAACGGACTGGCAAAAAGAGTAAGATTGATTAAAAAAATATATGTGATTTCAAAATATTTCTAATATTCTTCTGAAACAATCAGTTAAGATTCAATCAAAGTTAAATGTAAAAAAAAAGTTTCTTACATACGAGCTACGTAGATTAGGCCAATTTTTTCAAATGGTCAAATCAAGTTGGTGCTACCAAGCAAGGGAGTAGTTTTAATTATTATTATGTCATTTGCACATTCAAATTTGAAATATTTCTGCAAAATTATGTTCAGAAAACAAATTAAAGTAAAATTTATTTTCTGCAACTTATGATTTCCGTTCACTAATGTCAACAAAGAAATTCAAAATTTTTATATTTCTTTCAGAGTTCCGCCAGAAAATTCTTGTCCGATTCGCCTAATCGATGATCAAATGTAACGATATATTTTGACATGTATCTCAATTATTGTGAAGTTTAAAATAATTCTTTTGGTTTAAAGTTTAGTCTATATCAACCAATGAGAGTTCACTATAATATAGTAACGGGAAATCTGAATTTAGTAGCAAATGTAAATGTAAAGTCGCATAATTTTCGAAAATTTCTGGCAATGCCGGTTTACTCCTTGCTCTACGAATCTCTTCTTCATTGATAGAACAAATTCTGTTACTTTAAATTTTTTGAAATCCCTTCATCGTTACAATCGGTACAATAACACAATAATGTTTGGACAACTGGTCGGGAAAAACGGAATTCTTTGTGGGAGGGGGAGGGTTAAGTTCCATACTTGTCACATAAATTTACATACAATCCATTTCTGAAATCAGTAGCTAGAATTTTCTGATTATCTGTGGTACATATTTTCAAAAATATTGTCAGACCCGTCGAGAAAATTCGCAAAAACACAAAACTCCCTGAGTAAAGTTTTATTTTCGGTGGAGCTATTTCTAATGACTTATTGTGATAAGCTTTGGCGATACATAGCTTCATTATAAAATTTGAATTTCCTCTTAGCTATTTTCGTACACTAACACAAATCATCAGTGAAAAATGATATTTTTTGTTTGATTTATATATTTCGCTTAAATTCCATTACCCGCGTATCGAACTGAAAAATCCGTCACGTAGAACTTATGTAGGCTAGAGGTACAGAAAATGTGGTCAGGTAATGAATTGTAGTAAAATTTAATTACTACAATTGTATTTCTGACAATTTTTTTCATTTTACTAATATTAAGAGAGAAATGAAAGCTTTCCCCTCTCTCTAAGTCCTCTTATCCCCTTGATCGATTTTGCCCATTTGCATTTCAAATATAGATAGCACTTCACACACCAAATTTCATTCCTGCCAGACTAAAAAGTTTTAGAGCGTACTGACACCATATGTTAACACATTTATGAATGTAGTGCAAAATCGGACTGAGCTTCCCCCCTCAGGGCAGAAAATATCCATCTTCAGGGGCAGAAACCGTAAGAGGTGGACAAAAAATTTTAAACAAAAAAAAAATTCCTTTTTTAAAAATAAAAAACTTTTGTTATGAAACTTTTTTCATAAATTCAGTATACCTCGGAAATTTCAGCAATTAACTCAGTTATTTGTAATGTTCACTTTTTAATGTTACATTCGTCTAATAATCAATACTATGATTTAGTTGATTTAACAAGTTACATTCAATAATTTAAAATGGATTCTAATTGAATCACGATTTTGAAAAATAAGAAATGAATATTATTGACTTTGATTGTGAAAGTTTCATTATGACAATAAAAATTTTAATACATAATTTTAAAAACATTTGTTTTAAAAAAAAATGTACTTTTTATTTTAACAGCTACTAAATCTTGTAAGTATAAGTAGGCGATTGAAAATATGTAACTATGGCTTATAAACATTATGTTTTTTTGTATGGTGGATTTGAATAATGATAATTAAGTGTAAGAAATATCAAATTGGCCACCCAACTAGATGAATGTAACAATATTTTGACATTTGATTCAGAATAGAAACAGTATAGGCTTCACTGTTTTTTCCGAAAATTTAAAAGGACTAACAATAAAATATCGTTTAAGCTACATCTAGATAGATAGAGATAGATTCATTTTGATTGCACTTTGACCTTATGGTCCATTGTGCTCCCTCTTCTAATTCAGTCCGACGAGATTTGCTTCTCCCATATGTTGGCGACAATAGCCAGGAAATTGCTTATCAGGTTCATATATTCGGGGTGAGATGCACCGAATATTCTGTATCTGCTGTAACCTAGAGGTTCGCAGTTAAAGATAATGTGGCTGGATGTTTCTTCCTCCTCGCCACACAATCTGCACATAATGGACCCGTTATGGAGTCCCATTGTGTGCAGATGCTTCCGCAGTTGCATCCTGTTCAGCCTCCTGTGCATCGAGAGGTAGCCTCTTGGTTGCACTCTGAAGCAGTACCTTCCCGAGCTCCTGTCGCGGTACTTTTTACCAGTGATCACGGTTTTTTAGCATTTTACCACTCGTTGATTACTTGTTAACATGCAGTCCTTGAAATTTCTAAAATAGGCTCTGAGCCAATGAAGGGTTTTCCGAATCCTTTCTTTGCTAAGGTATCTGCTTTTTCGTTTCCTTCGAATCTATCCAATCGTTTGGGCTACATCAATTACACGAAAATGGACATTTAAATGTTCAAAGTCCTTCTCACCCGTTCTGCACCTCGTATATACAGGATCATCTTAAACAAAACACCTGAACATTTCTTCAAGAGCGCGTTTTCAAAAAAAATGACCCGAATAAAAGTTGTTTTGCTCGGAGGATGGCATCTTATAGTGATGAGCTTGCTGTCCATCTAAATTTTGTCAAGCAAGTTTGAGTTTTTCAACTGGACAAAAACAAACTTCTATTTGCATCTTATTTAAGTCTTAGATTTAGCACCATTGAATGCAAATTTTTGCGATGACAGCGTCATCCGAAATATTGCGAAACGAAAAAAAATGTTACAGATAAAATTAATCTATTTTTGTAGGAAACTGTGAATCTGCAATAAAAAGTTTACTCCCGCCTACACCAGGGTGTTTTTATAAAAATCGTATTTTTTCGTTTTTCCTTCCAATGTGCGATCCTCGGTGCAATCCTCCCCCCCCTAAATTAAGGGAGAAAATCTCGAAGTTAACACTGGAGTCAATACTGGTTGTTTAACTATACAGCTGGATTGTACGTCAGGAGAGCCCGATTGTGTGGCAGCCCTAAAATGACTTAAAAAAGTTCTATAGGGAATATGCATGAAAATTTTTTTTCACTTGAATTGAAGCATGTTTACTTGACAAATATCAAGGTAAAATTACTTTTTAAATAACTTTAAAAATAAGCGAGATATGAATGATTGAAATTCCCGATTAGACAAAGAGGGTGATAGCCCTCTTGTTATGTTATGTGACGTCATATTACACTTTCACCATTTAAAATACACGTTACTCCGTTTTTAGTATTTTTGCAAGAAAGAGACAGATAATAATCTTTAAAAGCTTATAGCTTCCTTGATATTTGTCAGATTTTAATTTCGTTTTTAAATATTATTACAGTATTAACAGTATTTTCATATTCTGAAAATAAATGTGAAAAAAAATTTTCATGCATATTCCCTATTGCCGTATATGAATTATCTCATTTCTATATAATGTTTCTTGGATTTGATAAACAAAAGATTCCATCTCTAAGAAATAAACCAAAACTATCAATAATAAATAAAAATTTGAAATATTTATAACAAAATAATTTAAATTTATTAAACAAATAATGATTATTATCATACTTCTACCAGAGACGACAAACAGACAATCTACAAATATATTATGTATGAGTAATTTAAGAAAAATGAAATTATCTTTTTTTTTTTAATTTTATTATTAGTTGTTTAGTTATTACAGTTATGGGTATGAACCTAATATATAACTAAATACACACATATATATATATATATGTGTAAATAAATAAAATAACTTATAAAATGTCACTTTATATTGTCGATTAACGACAAACTTATGAGTCATTCTTATTTTAATATTCATTAAATTCCACTATTATTTATTAACATGTTATATATTATTATTATTATTATTATTTATAAAACAAGAAATTTTATTTATATGCTGGCGCTTTTTTACATTGAAAAATTGATATTTGAACAGTCAATATATAAATTCTTACTAAAAAATTGTTACGGCCAATGAAAATTTTGCAACTGTTTTGTATAAATTTAATAGTATATATGGCCACAAAAGTAGCGTTCTTCACTTATACGAGAACTGATTTGTGATAAATATACTAACAATTTTTATTTGAAACATCAAACAAAAATTATAAAATCCTATAATATATTGAGCCCTTTGTGTATCCTATAATATATACAGCCGTTTGTGTAATTGACTGATTAACTGACTGACGTATACAAATTCTAATCCACTTCTAGACATGCTAGAAGGATGCAGATTTTTGCATTCGACGCGGAATAACTTCAAACTTACGTAAAGATTATTAAAATAATCAACGAGAACTCTTTTTTGAAATTACATTTCAAATTTTGCTCCTATTCCAATTCTAAATTCTGATTTAATAAAATTAAACCATTTTCAAAAAATCTAATACCTGAATATCAAGGTCAGCTTCGATATAGTTCACAAAAACAACGTCGCATGTTCACAAAAAATTTATTCACATACCGTCAATAAATAGGTGGAGCTCTTCACACATCTAATCCGTTAGTCAGTCAACTCAAATAATCCTCAGGTCAGATCATACCCTCCGTCAAATCATATAAAAGACAGAACTTCTTCAATATCATTGTGAGACACGCACCAAATTAGCAACAAGCAACATATTTCTGAATCCAAATCCCAGAGATAGTTGCGATTAGCTAATTCATACTGATGATGACTACATTGTAGTCGAAATACGTATTTATAAAATACAAACAAATGTTTTAGGAATAGGAGAAAAATTTAAAATGTCATTTCAAACTTACGATAAAAATCGAAAAGCTTTCCCAACGCAACCCTACCGAAAATGAAAAAAAAAAAAAAAAATTACATTTTTTACTTCTATTCATGCTAGAAAGGTGCGGTTTTTTGCATTATATCAAGGACGTGAAGCCGAGGCCGAATGATACCTAGGGGGTCAAGGGAGCGGGGGCCCCTTGCGAGCAAAGCGAGCCCTATAATATAAACAACCCTTTGTGTAACTGACTCACTAACTGATTGACTCACTCATCAATACAAAATCAAATCCACTTCTAGAAATTATAGAAGGATGCGGTTTTCATTGCATTCGAAGCGGAATAGCCTCAAAATTACGGGAAAAATTGGAATACTTTAATTTTCCCAACGCAATTTAATCGAAATTTTGAATAAAATGGTTTTATATTTTTATTAAAGATATAGGCTTTGAAGATTTAGAACTGGTTTATTCTAACTAATTTTACGAATCGATTTTAGATTTTAGATCGATTCGTTAATATTCTTGAAATACTCTGGAAAGAGTTACAGAGATTTTAAATTTTGAATACTAAAAATTTGATTATACTATAAAGATTATTAAAAATTATTATTATATTTTCCCTTTATTCAAGTACCTAAAATTTCGCATCCGCAACATCCCCTGCTCTATATATATAGAGGTAAACATTTGTTAGTAGCAATATTGTATATTGAGGTAGACGCATATTATTTGCAATATCTATAGTCTATACTATACTTCATATGTTATAAACTAAAGGTAGTAAGTATATACTATATAAGTAAAATGTTGATTTTATAATAAAATACTATAACTAGTATTAGCTATTTATTTATGATAGATATATGCATATACTATTAAATGTAATTTAAATTATGAATGGGAGACACTTCAAACATTAAATTCAAGGACATGCCATATATTTTATTCCATATTCTTTGTACATTTAAATTATGAATTAGGTATTGTATTTGTTTAATATAGTGCAAGTGAGAAAACATGCGATTTGATGTGAGTGTCTCAATTGCGATGATCCATAGGAATTGCTCGTAATAAATCATAGTCATAAGGCTTATTTCACATCAACCCAACAATAGGGAATATGCATACAAATTTTTTTTCACATTTATTTTCAGAATATGAAAATATTGTTAATACTGTAATAATATTTAAAAACGAAATTAAAATCCGACAAATATCCAGGAAGCTATAAGCTTTTAAATATTATTATCTGTCTCTTTCTTGCAAAAATACTAAAAACGGAGTTTTACGTGTATTGTAAATGGTTAAAGTGTAATATGACGTCACATAACATATCAAGAGGGCTATCACCCTCTTTGTCTAATCGGGAATTTCAATCATTCATATCTCGCTTATTTTTAAAGTTATTTAAAAAGTAATTTTACCTTGATATTTGTCAAGTAAACATGCTTCAATTCAAGTGAAAAAAAATTTTCATGCATATTCCCTATTATGTAACGGACACTGGATACACGACATAAGGGTTTCAAAAGTAGGCCGACTTGTCGTAGACGTTTAACTCGACAGTCGGACAGCCGCTAGGAGGCCTGACAATTTCCAGGACTGTGGCCGACTCTCGTTGAGAAAAACATCAACCTAATCCTGTCGCAACGACATTCATGTAGTAGAGGTTATGTGTTCGATATCAAAATAGAATTTCTCCGAAAAGCTATACGTTTTGAGGCTCACTAATGCCTAAAATACAATACTTGGCTATGCTATGTGTGGATGGATGAGTGCAGACGATATCTCAAGAACAGAAGGGGCTAGAATATTCATATTTCACAGTTAATTTTTGTATATTAAGAGAGACAGAAATAACTCAACCAAATGAATCATCCCATCAATTGATCCATCAATTCCATCGATTGACGGGATGATTATTTTGCTTGAATTTTTCAGAATAAAGCATGTTTTTGTTACCTTTGATCTTTTTTACTCACACAGTTTATATTTTGTTCGTTATTCAGTCAATGTAGAACACACCAATCGAAGTGGCCGGGCGGTCAGGCGTTATGTCTGCGCAGTATGTCTACTTGGAAACTGGGAGGTTATGGGTTCGAATCCCGACATCGGCAGTTTGTCAATTAAGAAAAAAAGGGCGGTTAATTGACTAAACTGTCGGCGTATGGACAAGAACAAAGTAACCGGCTATACTTGAGAAGGTTTTCTGTAGTTTCGTCACGAATTCCAGATGAATATCGGCATAGTTCTTATCATAGTCGGCTGCAGCCGCATATCCTACCAATTCCTAGTCTATACACAAAAATTCCTTCCACTCCACTCACATCCTCACATCCTTAGGCATCACAATGGACCTTATGGTCGAAATGTAACAATCTTTCTATCTAATGTAGAACACGAAACTGATGTTAAACATTTTTGTCTAAAGTTTACACGCTCATTTCTGTATATTTTTTCAACTTTCTTGTTTTCCCTTACACTCTTCCATCAATTAGATGTGTATAAATCAGATAGATATAGATCTATGACATATTGTCAATATTAGCTGTACAATATTTGTAATATACATGTAAATTTATACAAATAAATTAATTTGTATAATATTATGAAGAAAACACATACTAATTATTTATAATATTATGGGCGCACGAGCCATGCGCATGCTCATCCACTCCTCTAAACAAACAAAGTTGATTTATAATGAATTTATATAAATAAATTATTTTTTATTCATTTAAATTTGTATATTAAATTGAAAAATTTATACAATCAATCCTATTGAAGTACAATTTTTAGCTATCAATAAAGCAAGTTAAAAAAAAATTGTTTTTTATGTTGCCATAAAAAAAAATCTATTGATTTAAGATGTCAATATCGATTTAAATAAATTAAAATACGTCAATAAATTATATAGAATTAAAATGGTATTATTATTACTTTAAACGGATGTATATTATCGGTATATAAAATTATAAATTGACAATTATTATATACTAGGATAAATGTTTTAATAATTTAAGTGCCATATAATTATATAGAATTTATTGAAAATCAATGAATTATTGAAAATAGTATATAATTATTATTGATATTACTTATAATAAGTAATATTATATAATTATTCATTAAAATGTCAAGAAACGTTTTCAATTGTATAATATAGAATGATTTTAATTTCATTTCAAAAAGCTTTCAGAATACGTAATTGTAATAGAAACTATCAGATGCCGAAAATAAACTTTTAGACATGCAATTAAGCCGCAAGAAGTTTTGGCTAATTTTATGGGGTACGTTTTTTTCATCGTTTTTTAAATAAAATCGCATTGTTAGGTTGGATATTTTTAGATATGGTTTCAGCAGTAAATACACAGCCTGAACTCACTTCCATCGCCACTTTCTATTGGTCAACAAAAATTGGATCTATAATGGCCCCATTACCAGCTTCGGGCATGGACCCGGGTGGCGCTTTAAGGCCCACTGCCAAATGGTTATAATCAAATAGCCAAAAATTTTATTTTTAATGTCGTACATTTTTATGTAGAATGTTTCAATTAGTTATTATTGAAGCTAGTCTAACTTTTTGTTTAATAGAGAAGAAATTTCAGCTAAATTGTCAATTTTTAAAAACTGCTATACTCGTTTTCCTTGTTAAAAGCCGATTCTATGTCTAGGTTAACCAATGAGACCAGCAGTTCTTACTTCAGTAGAGAAAAAAGCATCATCTTAATGGGCTTCAGCACAGAAAATCGTCTCTCTCAAGTATTTTGTGTAATGTGATTGTTAGGATTACACTGGATAAGTTATAGTACGTACTTTATGTGTTTGTTATATTAGGATAGAAGTTTCTATGAATATGATATGTAACTTCGCAGACATCCGAATCTTTTCGAGACAATCAAATAGTGTTCTTTGCTGTTTGATCTTAACCACTTTAGTCGATTTCTTTCTGCTATACTTCCTTCCTCCTTCTCCGTGTATGTACTATTTAGCGTGTATCTGATTGCCTCGGAAACTCACGCAGGCTCGGGCATTGGTGGTAGTCGTCACCCTGATTCTGTGGTAAGTCCGATGCTGCGTACCACCACATTATATAGTTTGGCCCCAAACCACTCTTAATAATAATTATATTGGTATATTGTATTCATTGAATTATAAAAGTGCCGTTCCTTGTTCAAAATTTTGCAGTCGATTTGTGCAAAATCAATTTGGTTATTGAAAAAATATATTCAATAATAATAATTTGTTATAAAAATACTAATCATTTTTGCTTTATACATTTCGAAAAGCGAATGGATTTGGTACAAATCAAATATTAAATTTGGAATGCCATTTTAATGGTCCATTTTTCGTTTTAGTAGGTCATGGAATGACATTTTCTAAACACGAGGAAGACGACTTTCCCAGCGTGTTGCGAGAAATCATATATGTGAAGCAGGTTTCGAAAATATTTTATAAATACTTTGAGAAAATGTTTATAAGTTAATTGTTTTATTTCACCTGTATTTATAGTAGGAAAAAAATTGCTTTATAAATACTTAAAAATAATTTTGGCGCCTACTGTAAAATCGGTTGAGTATAATAATTGGTTGAAATTATTAATTATATTTCTATTATTTTTAGGTCGATAAATTATAATTGATTATCCAATTTTCAATAATATTCTATTCTTTTTATAATTAAATAATATTAAATTGTATTTTATAATAGCATTAATATGTTTTCAAATCAAATCAAACATTATTATTAAGATAAATTAAGTAGTATTAATATTATATATACAAATACACTTTCGAGCAAAGAAATCTACCCACACCAATTTAAACTACGAAACTATTTTTAGTAAATTTTAAAAATTCAGACAAAAAAGGTTTTATTTTTATTAATTAAAAACTTTTTTTTGAAACTATTTTACCTAAACTGGAATAGTTTTGTCACAATTCCAGCTCAAACGACTGTTATTTTTTCTTGATTATCAAAGCATATATGTAATAGCATCTGTGTACACTACTCTGTACTTTTATATATCTGTGCGTGTGTAAATATTTTAAATAAACTATAAACACATTGATAATAAACCCAGTATATGTTGGGTGTGTAAGCAATTAACTAACTTAGTTATATAGTAGCTTTTTTTACTTAATTTTGTTAAAAGTCTCATGATAATCTGAAATAGTCAAGTTGAATCTTTAAGTTGATTTGATCTGCAATGTAAAACAGAAAAATCCTTATGATTTCGTTTCGTTGGTAAGATGGATAGCAAAACCCTTCTTGACGACTACTATTTTGTGGTACTCACTCTGCTCTAAAGTATGTGTTTCTAGGTGATGACCAACTTCGTTAATTGATAGATGAAAAAGATAAATTTTACTACAGTTGATCTCTTGATCATTTTGTAAATATATAGTATTATATTAATAGTAGTAGGTAATTAATACCATAAATTACCTCTATAAGTAATTGATTTTAGTTTTGGCCAGTTAATAATGGCAGGCAAATTCTATATTCGTTCTTGATACGATACCTACTATTCCATTACCTCACACTATGCACACGAACTCCCTTAAAAGAAAATTATATATATCTTTAGGTAAGTAAAATATTTTTAATCTGCCATTAAAACAATTCATTTATCCAATGTATTTTGTAAAATGTTGATTAGAATCTACAGTTATATAGTTATATTGTTATATTGGGTTTTGTAATAATAATAATTATATTCAACTAAAATATAATAAAATACTTAATCATTGTTTTCAATAAAACCGATTCAACAGAAGAAAGTATTGTGCATTCGATGGTTCTGTTATGCAAAAGTGATTTGCGGTTTCAGTATATTTAAATGTGAATTTATATGTGAATTTAATATTGAAAAAATCGAAAAACATATAAGAAGTAAAGTTGTAGAAAACTAGTTTTACTATAAAGAGCTTGTTTAAAAAAATGTTTTTTGAATAGACACTTATTTGTCTTATTTACAGCCAAAATTAATATTATAAATGCGAAAAAATCCGTGTGCCTGCTTGCATGTTTGTAAGAAAGAACATAGGCTACCTTATTTGTTTGAATTTATGATTTGAAAGGGTAATTTTTCCCTTATAGTGAACATAACTGATTTTTTGAGAAGAAGTAATCATTAAAAATCAGACATAAGCAATTACAAAATCTGTAAGACCCTATCGATCTTCTCGCAGTGTTCCAAGTAAAGCAAGAAGCTTCAAGCACACGTGTCTAGTGCTTGTCAATTAATACGCTACTGATAGCGTAAATAGATGGGTTGAATTATGTATTATAAAATAAATGAAGATTTTACAGAACCCTAAGAAATGTTTCAAGTGTTTTTAGTAAATAAGTGTTTTACTTATTTTAAAATTATTAATATATTTAATTTAGAACAGATTACTATGATTGATTAAACAATTTGAATAATTACTATTATTACATAAATTTTCTATTATTTATGTAATTATAGCAATAACCTATTCACAAGTTCATTAATTCAATTCATTTTATAATTGTTTATAGACAAAAAAGGAATTAATGCCTAATATGGATTAAAACGCAGAACTGGGATATTTTAGATACAATGAATATCAATACGTCGATAGAATGAAAATCATATTTTAAGTTCTACAATGTTCCAGACAGTTTAAGAAGCATTATTGCATCTATCATTTATTTAAAAATCGGTAAAGAATATGAGAGCATTACAAACTTTAAAACCAGTATCACCCGGTTGGGTCACTAATGTTTGTAAAATAAAGCACTTGGGGGTCAATAATTGTAAAGTAGCAGTGATTATCCATAAAAAGTAAAAATCCATTTACGAGGTCTATACATATTTTTAGTAGGTGGCACTATATCTATATATATATATATATAAACAAACGTGGCTTATTTGAACCAGGTAATTTAATTATGATATATTTTTTTATGTAACAATTTATTATAATATCGTGATGATGATGACATCAGACTGTTTAAAACAACAGAAAACTATCATAAAATGTGTAAATTTCTGATCTAGTATGCTGTAAAAGTCAAGAAGCAATAAATGTTTTTTACTTCTATATTCAGGTTACAGCGTCCTATGTAATATAAGGTTTTTAATTTTTTTTATATATTAGCGGCTATTTATCTATAGTATGTATGGTTGTCTTTCGGTTTTATATTATACCAACGGAAGTAACTAGCATTTACATAATTTGACATTTATGTAATATGTCTGAATATTGATAACCTTATTGTTGTTTCGGTCCATCTTAGAATCAATAAATTTTTTCATTTTTTAAGGGAAATATGGACAGCTATTATGGATAACTATATGGACAACGTTTAAGTAAAAATTTTGTTTATTGTTCTATTGCCAACGTTTCGTCAGTCGCTGCTGACTTCACCAGGGCTCAAATTTCTACGCTTTACAAATGTGTATAGCGTATAAAGTTGAGCCCTGATGAAGTCAGCAATGACTTTACACATTTACAAATGTGTTACAAAGCGTAGAAATTTGAGCAACTGACGAAACGTTTTATTATTTTTATTATAAAAAGAAATAAAAGAAATTATTGTTAGTGAAACAACGTATGGGGATACGAAATTTGTCACGAAAGAATCTTTATGATTATCATAGCAAGTTAATAATAAGTGAAAAATTGTAGTAAATTTTATTTTCCACAACTTATACTTATGATCATTTTTTTTAAATTTTAAGAATATAAAGTTCCTTCCTCTTGATAGATTTTTTCCCTGGATTGTGGTGAGTGAAATGGCCTGCCTATATAGGAGTGCTGATTCTATAATTTTAAACACAATCGCAAAAGACATCGTATATAGAGGTTTTGTAGCTGTTGACACATAAAAAAAATTTATGGTATAACATATATTTGAAAAAACCTGTGTTTTAAAACAATAAAGCACTTGCTTAGTAGTCTTTATGTTCTGAATGTTTAATAAAATTAGATGAAAATACAGAATGTCCCCCCATGAATAGATAACTCATCAGATTATTTTCATGTAATATATTAATATGTAGTCCTCATAATGTCTCAGTGCATTTTCAAAAAACCAATTTTCTTGCTTAAAACTCAAATTATATGAGACAATAATATTTTTGAAAAAATTCGTTATGCAGGAGCCGCGTCAAGTGTTTTACCCTTTTGACACGTGCAAGTTTTGATCAAAGTCTTCAATCGATTGTTTTACTGACCAAGCGCTGTATTATTTTTATGTAAGTTTTTAGTTATAACAAAATATAGACAGTTTCTAATTTGAGGAAGTTTTACATGTAACTTTATATGCAAGTGTAAACATTATATGTGAGTGCACTGTTCGCAAAGTGTGATACCTTCTCTATAGTGATTGGTATGAAATATTCAACAGAAGGGAATTATTGCTATTAAAAAACACGTGATTGATAACTTTCATGTGAACTTCACGTGTATAAAGGCTGTTATTAATATTTTTCGAAATTGTAACATTTTAATTAAAATTTGGTAATGTGCTTAATTTAATTGAAACTTGTTTGTACTATTTTTTTAAAATTGTTTTTGTAAACTAGCGTCTATTTATTGTCAGTATGGTTGCCTTTTCGTTATATTATACCATTGAAAGCGACTAGCATTTTCTTAATTTGACATTTAAGTAATGTCTGAACATTGATAACATTATTGACATCGAATGTTTGATATGAAAAATGAAAAAAAGGGATGGGGATCGAACCCACGACCTCTGGCATTCTAGACTAATCAAGCATTTGATGTCAAAGAATGCTTTTTATACTATTTTTTGTTTTATTTCACTTGCAATATAATATTTAGTAGATTTGAGTGACATTCTGTAGCAATATGAAAAATGGAAAAAAACAAAAATTAATGTGTATTTATTTATAACTACTTGAAAAATGCTCTATAACAGAATACAATCACTATGCACAGGAGGAGTAAACCTTATGAAAAAACTAGTAAAGTACCAAAACAATAACAATAATAAATACACCCGCTTATATTCACTATATACTGACTTACTACACTTGGAATGGAAAGAAGTGTACAGGGAGGGACGATATTAGTGGCGCCGTCACTAAGCCCACGTTATTTGTCGTCGTTGACTTCTTGTTATGATTATTATTATAATATTGGGTGCGTCGAATTCATATTGTGTGTATGTGTGTTTTCTGGTTGTGGCTCTTACACTTATAAATCTTTTTTTTCCTTCAGGTTATTCGATTACTTTACAAAACTATTCTACGGATAAAAATCATTGAAGATGAATGGAATGTTAGAGACTAATAGGAAATATATATTTAATTTTACTAAATCTACAGTTTTATTATAATTATTTTACTATATAAAATGGATGCAATTATAAAACTCCGATCGGAATACTAGAAGCATATTTAGTGGAAGCGTTGGTAAAATATGAGAAATTAAAACTTCGTAAAACTTGAGAGATTAAAATAATTCTTCTAGAAATATAAATAAATATTCGGGGAACTTAATTTATATTGATTGATTTACATTAATTTATATCATTAGTTTATCAGTCATATTTTTGAAACATGAGTGTATGGAAATGTCGCTTCAAAAAAACGACAACGCTTGTTGCGGTGTATTTAAACATTGATGAGCGTATAGATGCTAATGTTAGTTTCAATAGACATTTTTTGAACGATTTGAAATATTAATGAACTTTTTTTTTGTAAAATTTATTGTAAACTAATCGAATAACCTCAAGAGACGATGAAGAAGACGCCTGCGCAATCATCTTTATACAACATAATAATTTTTTCTTATTATTTCACATATTTATTTTTCTTTATTTTTTTATTTTTTATAATCGTATTGTAGTTTTGTTATAATTTTTTTAAGGACATTTCATATAAAATTTTATTTCTTGTATTTTGTTTGATCTGTATCTTTACTTTTTGAATGAAAAAAAAAATAGAATTATTAATTAAATTTATGGAGTAAATGTTATTGCTGTTTTATGTAACCTTGAATTTAATTGATTTATATATTCCTTAAAAAAAATTTTATTTAAAACGGATATAGTACGAACTGCAGTGAGAATCGTATTTAGCGAAGTCGGAACGTCCTTAATTCAAAGGTGTTATGGCTGATAATTGTAATAAATAATATTGAAATATTATCCCACTAAAAACAATGATTTTAAATAATATTTCAAATTCGCCCCCTTTACCTAGATCAGTTTTTTATATTATAAATACGTATTTCGACTACAATGTTGTCATCATCAGTATAAATTAGCTAGTCGTAATTTACTCTTTGACAATTAGAAATAGATAGTAATAAAAAGTCGAGATCAATAGACAAAAATAAAAATAAATAGAAAATTAACTAAATTAAAATATACTAGATTTAAAATATGATAAATTTTAATTATATCCCGTATGCAGATTTTCAAAATAAAACAAGTGAAAAAAAAAAACGAACTGAGTTAATTGCTTAAATCCCGGTATATACTAAATTTATGAAAAAACTTTCTCACAAAAGTTGTTTATTTTTCAAAAAGGAACATTTTTTGGCTTTAAATTTTTGTTCTATCTCTTACGGTTTCAATGATAAGCAGTTTTGCCCATTTTACCCAAACATGGTCCAATTTTGCCCATTCAAGAACTTACTTATAGCTCTAGAACATACATATCAGCTCGCTATCTTTTTTCGCTTTTGAGTAATCGTGTTCCCGGACGATCAGCCACATTTGCGGAAATGGACCAATTAGGTCATTTTATGAACACCTTTTATACCAAAATTTTTTTATGCGATCAATTTTTTTAACCGTTACCAAAACGAAACTAAACTTACTATACCTGGTATATATCATATACCAGGACTCATACCAGGTTAGAAATTTCTTTAATTACTTCATTAATAAAATAATAATACTGAACTTATATTACTAATTTGTTCATAAGTGACTTAAACAAACGTTAAACATGGATTCCGATCGCACTTATTTTATATTATTATGACATGAATAATAAACAATATGACTATCATCGTCTCCAACACAAGAATATAATATTAATAATTATTACCATGATAAGAATATTTGTATTTAAACCCACTGAACTCGAATATAATAATAATAATTCTAATACCACATTGTGAAAATAATATACATTTAGTTATCAAGTTAATAGTAGTTCTTCTATAAGTAAGTAAGTATACATATATATAATATACACTGCACAGCAAAAAAAGTGACCCACTTAGAAAAATTATTTTTCTTTGGAATTTTTTTAAATATTTTTTATAAATATGTTTTTGTTGGTCTGGTAGTTCAGTGATGGAGGTGGTTTAGTGGGTTCTTCTATGATTTACACTGAGCTTTCGAGCTACGGCTGGGTTTCTGGGTCGTAAGTTCAATTCAACAAGTCTTTTTTTAACAGTTTCTAAAAACATTGAATAAAACAATCGAAATTCGGATTTTTATATGGCTACAATAACCAGTCAGGTAGCCGAGGTTGTTAAGGCATTGTGTCTACTTGAAACTGGGAGGTTATGGGTTCGAATCCCGACACCAGCAGTTTGTCAATTAAGAATAAATGGGGCGGTTGATTGACTAAACTGTCGGCGTATGAACAAGATCGAAATAACCGGCTATGCTTGTGAAGGTTTTCTGCAGTTTCCCTTTATGAACTCCAGATAAATATCGGCATTGTTCCTATAAGTCGGCGGCAGCCGCACACCTACCAATTCCTAATCTGCTTACGAATTTCTGATCCTCCACTCACATCATAAAATTGTAAAGTAAAAATAAATTAATAAAGATCGTCTTGTCTCAAAATCGGAGGTTAAACTCCATTACTTTTTTATTATCCGACGTATAAGAAGATGAATTAACTTTCCTGATAGCTCACACGAGCCCATAATAGCATTGGCCCAGGAGTGGGAAGTAATCATCCAAGATGTTGTTGCAAACTTATTTAAAAGTATGAATACTAGAAGGCTTTTGGCAGTCATTAGAACCAGCGGAGGTAATATCCATTGTTAAAAGTTTATTTCTTTCTAAAAAGCTCGAAATATGCCAAAAAAATTCCAAAGAAAATAATTTAAATGCACCATTTTTTTTTGCTGTGCAGTGTATATATATATACTTACTATTAGAAGTCATCTTATATGATAGGTGATTACACGCTTCAATACCATCATATTTATAGTATTATAAACCAGATGCATAAATATATTTATATAGATGATATTTAATATTTTGTCTTCTGCTCGTGTTTTAAATATTAGATATTTTGTATCTAATACATAAATGGGGTTGTGAAAAACTAATTATGTAAGTTGTGGTTAGAAATTGAGAATAATCACCATTGAATCTGCAGTGAATTAAGTCGGGCCAAGTTTAAACATAGACGCCTATCGTACTAAATGTTTTACAGGAAGGATACGAGAGGATTTTTAGGTCTCTGTATCTCAGAAACATAAACGCTATGAAGCTCAAATTTAATAGGCGTGGGACCTACCATCTGAATACGTACCAAATTTTCCAAGATATAGTAATCCTAAAAATTGACATTTTGGGGATTGATGGAGTCACTCACTCATCATCAATACTGTAGAATATTTGTTCTAGACCTGTTGTCCTAGAAAGCTTTTGATAGGAAGAATGGTTTATATTATATACAGAACTTTAAAAACCTATGGAAATATTGATCGGCAGAAAAATTTTTTTGGTATAGCTGTTCATAATAAAATTATCTAATTAGTTTATCTTCTGTCCGTTAGTCCGCCTGTCCAACTGTCCACCTGTCTGCCTGATCACCTGCCCATCTGTCCTTAAGCACGATAGCTCAAACACGTAAAGAGATACAGAGCAGAAATTTTGTGTGTAAGCACTCACACACATAATTTCGGCTCGGTATCTCTTTACGCGTTTGAGCTATCGTGCTTAAGGACAGACAGACAGGTGGACATGCCAGAGGGAAATATCCATCTTTGAATTCAACTTTTGCTTGAAACATTTTTTTTTATAAACTCAGTATATACTTGGTATTTAAGTAATTACTTCAGTTAGTTATCATTTTCACTTGTTTAAATCACAATTTTAATGCGCTAATAATCTCCAACTATTCTAATTATTGTTCAAAATTAGATTATTTCGCCATGAATATTTTTAAGAATAAACATTTACAACGGATCCGCCAGTTCTGAATCACCCTATATAAATAAGTGTGTCGTATAAGTATATGTATTGATCATTACAAAGAAATAGGCATGATAATATTTTAACTTTATGAAAAACATTAGTTTCACTATCACTATGGATGGCTTACACTCTAGTAAACTGCCTTTTATAATTTGTTTTTAGATAAAGCAATTTTATTTAGAACATTCAAACTCCTCTTAATAGATGTCGAAGCAGGGTTTCGTAGACATTGCGGTCAATCGAATTATTTTCACAAACTTGTATGGAACTCATATGGATTTATTCAAAATTTTTAACAAAACTTTGTAAATTCGTTTAATTAATTTAATGAAAATATAGCGAGAGCATGGAGAAAAAGGCGTTAAAATGGACTTCTGTTGAATAAATGATGGATGGTGTAACCTGTAACACTATGACCAGAAATTTCTCCAGGGTGTTTTGTATGTCTTTGAGCTGGATAAGGCATTCCCGGACTCGATCCCTATAGTTTCTTTCAACTAGACTCATTGTAAACTTTCGCTTGAAAAATATAACGATCGGTTAACTTTCAAAGATACTTGTGTTATAAATTGCCAAAATTATTATGTTTAAATAAATAAATGCAAAAAGATGGAGTTAATTTATTGTACAGTGAACTAAAATAACTTTTGAATTTGGATGTTTTAAAGTATTTTTGTTAAATGAACAGATAATGTATATATCAATTTGTTGAAAAAGGATGTTTCGTTGTTTAAAAAAATTTTATTAAGGCATTGGATATAATATCATCAGCCTATCGACCTCAATAGACCGTTAAATTGTGACGTGTCTATTAGGGTTGTGGGCATACCCATCGTGCCCACAACGGTGGATCCGCGCTTGGTCACAATTCAATACTAATGTCAATTTCCATTAAGGTTACGTAAGACATAGTATGAAAGAACTAGCGTATACTATATGGACAAACATGTCATTGATTTTTTAATTAAATATTGCTATGAAAAAATTAACTCAAGGATGACTATGTTAAATAAATCAATTTCTTTACATCATTGTCAGGGTTCGATTCCTGACGGATGAGTTAATTATTTCATATCAATATTTAATTAGACGATCTTACTACGTAATCTTGTACGAAAACCGTATTTTGAACTTGACCGATAATATTTAAGTAAAAAGACAAATAATTTCATAGTATTGTTGTTTATGGTTTTGAAGATTATATTTTCAAGTACCAATTTCAACTAACATATCTAACTGAATGTGGTATAGTGTTAGATATTAAAATATTATGGTATAGAGTGTTTAACAGCAGTGATACAACCAAGCAACCAACCGAGGAATTGAAAACAACACCATATATTTTATATTTGTATAATATAATGATATTATTTCTGTTTATACTTTTGATTGTAGGTTGTTGGTAGTATTCAAACTATTATTATCAATAAACAGCTTCAACGAACATTCGGTGATAAATTTCGATTTATATGTGGTTAATATTAATAAACATGTTATTATTATCGAATATTATTTTTCTATTGGATATGAGCTATGAGATACTTGCTAATTTGTTTGAATGTGACCTGTTAGATAGATTGAGGCGGCTGTCCTGGCCGGGCTACACTTCGACCATAAGGTCTCTTGTGATGCTTAAGGATGTGAGGATGTGAATGGAGTGGAAGGAATTTTTGTGTGTAGACTAGGAATTGGTAGGATATGCGGCTGCAGCCGACTATGATAGGAACTATGCCGATATTCACCTGGAGTTCGTGAAGGAAACTGCAGAAAACCTTCTCAAGCATAGCCGGTTACTTGGTTCTTGTCCATACGCCAACAGTTTAGTCAATTAACCTACCCTTTTTTTCTTAATAATTGACAAACTGCCGATTTCGGGATTCGAACCCATAACCTCTCAATTCCAAGTAGCCATAACGCCTCAGACGTACGACTTAGATCGCCCGGCCACTTGGCTGGTAATGTGACCTGTTAGTGCATTTATCAAATCATGTTTATTTCAAATCATTAACGATAAGTCACCAACGAAGCCTAATATGATAAGTCACCTAATATGATTGTAGAAAATTCCGGTAATGGCGATAATTCGGATTAAAAAACATGAAAGCTATCTCAAGGAATTCCTTTTCTCATACATTTTATATGGAACGACTTTTCTGATGTTATTGATTCTGAGGCGATACGAAGTTCGCGGGATCAGCTAGTAATAATATATAGATATAATGCTACTGTTAGATACATTTTGAAGGATCTTAGAACAATAAAAAGTATTTCGTATTTTTACATGAAAATATCGTATAAAATTAATTAATAACATGAATAAATCAATTTTTTGAATAAGCAATCAATAATAACTTTCATATAGAATTTAATAAATGATAAAAAATAATTATATTATATTAAAAGTAAAATAAAAAGATAATAATAGTAAAACCATATTACACAATGGTTTATTTTATATGACCAAACAATTGAAAATATTATATAAATAATAATAATATGTACTACCTGATTCTATAACAATATAGTGAGTGAGAATATAATTGAAGGTTACGTCATCATATACTGCAATACTTATGGTGGTTAACAGCCAACAAACATTTATTATTTTCAAAAAAATCTTATTAAGACGCTTTTAAGGAAACACGAAAAAGTAAAGAAAAAATGTAAGAGTAACTATGTTTGGTGTTGAAAATATCTTGGAGAAGTCTATGGTGATTTAACTCAATAAATAGACCTCCCAAGTTCTTACAATTTTTTATGTTTTGCTTTTCTTTTGTTAATAAAATCATGTACTTTTTTAAACACTAAGAAAATTAAGGAGCCATTAATATTCTTATTGTATATAAGGATATTTATATACAATGGAATGGGAATTTATTTAACATAAATGTATGATCTCAACTAACAACTCGGTAACTCTGTCACTGACTTTTGAGAATCCATATTTTATGAGATATAAAAATGTTCCTTAGCAATAGCCAGGAGCTTGCTTATCAGGTTTTCCTGAAGGTTTGTGTATTCGGGGTGAGATGTATTAAATATATACTGATTGTATTTTAAAATACACCCAATCTGGTGTTATGGTATGTACGGTGATATGGTGTCTTTGATACATATACATGTAGACACACTAACACGACGGACAACGGACAATAACGACGATGTATAGATGCACGAGTAAGTTGCAACTATATATAAATGATTGTAGTTAGATAGTGATAGGTATAATAATTATATGTTATAATACAATACTGATTTGATACAGTTTAAGTGTGACAAAGTAAACCATATCATAGTACACTCCGTATAGACAGCGATAGACTATACATTATTCCAGATTGGGTGTATTTTAAAACACAAGCTGTATAGATAGATAACTCTTATAAGTATGAAAAGTCTTGCACCTTATGTCCCATTGTGTTCCTCCTTCGACTTCAGTCTGACGAGTTTCACTTCTCTCAGATCTTGGCAATAGCCAGGAACTTGCTTATCAGGTTTTCCTGAAGGTTTATATATTCGGGGTGAGATGTATCGAATATATTATATCTGCTGTAATCGATGAGGCATGCGTGTGTTAGAGCGAATTAATGTAATTTTATGTTATATTCAGTATTTTGATCAAACTTGTTCAAAAATTTGCAAAAAGTTTAGTACAATAGAATTTTAATAACCTATACAGTTTATAAATATGACACATATAAGAATGAAATCAATTCATTGCATTATTTGTGAATATCTTATTAAATAATAAATTATTATAAAGTAATTTTAAATAATATATTATTTTTTATACGTGGTTAAACGTTTTTTAATATTTTATCTATTATAGTATAGATTTATTGATTAAGTTTGATCAATCTATGTATAAATAAATAAATGAACCAAGAATAATGAAACAGATAAAAAATATGGCAAAAATAATTCAAAATTGTCTTTTTAGTATCGTACCATCTTTTGAAGTCTTGAGTAGACTCTGTTCACCATATTATGTATGTTCTCAAATTACAGAAGTATTTTAAGACAGAGGGTGCCTCTAAAGGATCTTACTAACTCTTGGTGACATATTACTAAGGTGTCCAAAATTATCGGGATAGGTAAGATTGAGGTAGAGGATGTTGCAAATCTTATGACCTCCTATACTTGAAAGAGGAGAATCTCAAAAGGAAATAAAAATTCTTAAAATAATTTAGTTGTTCCAAATTACCTTTGTAAATTATTTGAATTTTTTTGTGATTGATAAAAGAGCCCTTCATTATTAAAAATTAGTGCGTGTGGGTAGTTTTTGCTAGTAACTCAGCTAAAAGAAAAAGATCTATGTATAACCTATTAATAAATATCTAAGGTTAATATTTCGCTTTCATGTAGCAATAGTAATAATAATGAATTAACCATTCGTGTAATATAAAAATGATTATTTAATTTTGTAACAAATTGTATAATTCTGAATGTTCATATATTTATAATAAAATTGATTATCGACAATCATTCATTTGAAACAAATGCGAATGAAGCCTGTCAGCGTCAACAACAACAGTCAGTCAGTTGTTGGATTCAGTCCAATTCAATTCAGATCAGCAATTCTATCACAACAACAGCAACAACAACAGCAACCACATAAAGCGATGGATATAAATAAATGAATGAACTATTGTTTAATATTATTACATACTACAACAAAAATGAAGAAAAAAACCATTATATCTTAGAGAACTACTCTTTCTGTTTGTTCATACAGTAATGTACAGTCATGGTCAATAAAATTGCACTGCTAAATTTAAGTGTTTTAATTTAAAACACTTTAAGCGTTTAAATGCTTGTAGTCACCAAGTAAACGCTAAAATGGTGATTAATATAAGTTAAACATCTTAAACGTTTAATTTTAAAACAAGTGCTTTAAATCAAAATTCGTGTAAGGTCTTTTTTATATGAAAACTCGGGCAAAATGAAAGTGCTTATTTCTATGGGACTTTGTATGCTTTTTTTATGTTTACTTATTTTAAATGAACAACTTGCAAAGTCAATAATTGTCCCTTACATACCCATGCCCTCCAGGGGGTGTGAAAATATATAACTTAAAAATCGTAAGCGATAGAAATAAAATTTAAATACAAAAAATGCCCCTTCGTTAAAAACTAATAACTTGCAAAGTCGATTATTGTCCCCTACATACCCAGCCCACCAGGAGGTGTGAAAATATATAGGTATAAAACCTTAAGAGATAAAAAAAATTAAAAGGCAAAAAATGTTCCTTTTTGAAAAATAACCCACCAGGGGGTGCGGGTGGTTAAGGTAAATTTTTGAAATATCTTTGCTTTTACTCGAATTTATCCCAAATATCTTTGCTTTTACGCGGCGAATTTGCACAGGTCAGCTAGTAGTTAATGATTTTTACTGTCATCAATTGTAATTTTAACCTGTATTTTAATTATCGAAAATAATTGTGTTTACAGTACTGAATACCAAACAAATCTGATGTACTTGTTTAAGATTGAGTAAACTTTTTTGCATTACAATGTACATAAATAATACCATGCAGTATATATCATAGTATATACAAATGTAATAAAATATATACAAGTTATTTGAAACTGAAACTTGTTTCATATTTGAGTATTACGTAATCGATATAGTTTGTGTTTATGGAATAAAAGTAGCGTACATACTTGTCAGTTTTGACATTAGAGCACGTAATGTCAGTTTGGACATTAGATCACGTAAATAAAATCCATATCCATACTACTATATAAATGCGAAAGAATCTCTGTTTGCTACCTTATCACGACTAAAGAGATGAACGGATCGTAAGGAAATTAGGCAAGGAGATAGATTATATCCTGAGGAAGGACATTATTAAACGGTCAAATGTTCATCCAAAGTTTACGAGCATCAAGTTATTGATAAGTTTAATTGTAAGATAATCAAGTGATGAACGAAGAAAAATTTTCCTCCTATAAATTCAATGGAATGAACACCGAGTCTTTCAAAATTTTATAATTAAAAAGTTGGGCGTCTTGTCATAACAAAGCTACCTACAAAGTACTAGCTTGATGCTCTTCATCCTGAAAAACCTTTTGGTCTCCCGGACCATATATTTTACACTGTTTCTTCAAAAAAAATTCGTCCCTTCCTTCGGTATCTTAACTTGCGTAAAACGTTAAATAAAAAGAAGCGAATGCGTTGTATTAAACGTTACTAAAACCAAATAGAAGTATTACTAAGTAGATATTATTTATCAATAATAAATATTACTACAGTTAATATTAGAATATTAGTTACTCGTCTGTGTATATATTTTATAAAATTTGCAATAAAAGTCATTGTTGAAGGTAATTATCACAAAAAGAAATAAAGATATTTTACGACAAATTTTCAAAATATGTCTAAGAAATTGAAGCGAAAGTGTATATTTTGGTAAATGGTTGCTGAAAGTTTTCGTTGTAAAACATTATAATTGATGTTAAATTTCAAAATTTACAACATCATCTTCTAATTTGCGCACAGTCAAACGTCGATCCTCTTCAATCGCAAGTCGCACATGCTCAATATTATCCGGTGTTGTTGTTGTCGAAGGTAGGCCAGAACGAGGATCACTATCAACAGATGTACGGCCACTTTTGAAACGATTATACCACTCTTTTATTAGTGTTTTGCCCATACACTCATCCCCAAAGACCTTCTGCATCATTTGAATAGTTTCCGAACTAGTTTTTCCGAGTTTGAAGCAGAATTTGATGCAAATTCGTTGATCTGATCTTTCAGTCATTTTTAACAAAAACAAAATCCGACGAACGCATAAAAAGCTTTGTAAACAAATACACGCTGCGCATGAACTATACGTCCTGTAGGTGTCAGCAAGCAACTGATAAGTTCGTGAGGCTTTACTGTTGACGTTCATGCCTCGCAGAGATCGCTTAAACACTCTGGCGCGAAGATATAAAACCAGGCCGGATAATTTTCGGACATAGACGAAAATTAGTATAATTTTTCGAATGTAGTTTTTCACTACTGTAGCATTTTATTAAACTTTTGTGTCTTGACAATAAGTAGCGCCAACCTTATTTAATATTATTTTTATGAATTATGTAAAAAGAACACTTTTTGTATGTTTGTGGGGGATCTAATGCAGATATCTTTGTCATGAAACTAATCTATTGTAGTTTTTTTCTCTCAATATTTTAAAATATAACCTAAAGCAATGTGCAATATTTCCAGTTTACGTACATATAGAAACTCAATAATTGTGTTTGATCGATATGTGTTTGTAAAGTGTGTATATTATTCTTATTTTGTTTTTTTGTAAATCAATGTACTGAAGATGATGATGATGATGATGATGATGAAGAAGAAGAAAGGTATGTAATAGAAATAACATAAAACATTTATAAAATAATAATTTATATCTTTTCAACATATAAAATACAATCAGTAGTTATATTGTTCTCAAAGATAGAAATTGTTGTTCATAATTTCAAAGATCTATTTGCAATAATAATAATAATAATAAGAATAATCATAGTATGAAGAATACAAATGGACATATTTATAACATTGCAATAATATGTGAATATTGGAATTTAAAATGAACAAAAAAAATTCCATACTAACAACCTACGCTCTTTATATCAGTAAAATGTATGTATTTATTCATATAGGTAGCTTGTGTCATGGACTCATATATTTGCAGTTGCTATTCTGGATGTGAATTTAGCCCAGTAAAATCTACTCATATAAAAATGAATGTTTGTATGTTTGTATAATGGGTTCCTAAACCATTCATCCGATAACGATGAAACTTTGGAGAGTTATTGGTTGGGAAACCTTTTCGGACGCCCGGAAAGGCGAAAATTTCTCTCTTGAAAACAGTAAGAGTTAGACAAAAAATTTCCCTTTTCTAAAAATAATTGTTTTCATAAAATTTATAGATTTGCCATATTTTCTGTTAAAACACTAACGTGAAGCATTGATTAACGTGGAGCGTCACTTTACGCAGACCGTTACTTTTTCGAAGCGTTACTTAATGAGAATCGTTACTTAATGCGAAGTGTTACTACAAAACTTGTCTGCTTTGTATATGTGAGAAAGTAAAATTACATTGCAACGCTTGCCGCGTACGGCTAGAGAACATATAAATGAGCTTACCTCATAAAAAATACTCGTGCAAGTTTTCCAACGTCCGTGACGAAATCGCGCGTACAAAAAAGTTATTGAAGCTCAAAGGTCCCGAAAATAAGTTTTTTTCAATAACTCATAAAGTATGAGTTTTAAATTAACAGAGGTCATTTTTTTAATTTATTTCCTAGCTAATTCTACACAGAAAAGGTCCCATACAATAAACTATCAAATTCATACAATAAACTATCAAGTTTTAATAGTAATTATTCAAATGTGTCGTCCAATACGTTTAGATTTTTTTACTATTATCAGTTCTAAAGATAGATAAAACTTGCTAATTGATTTTTCGTAACTTTGGCGCGAAACGGATACAAACGTAACGTTGTTTTAATAGGTAATTTTTAATTTTTTTTCCTATGTTTCGATTATATTTCGAGTATCAATCATATATTTACAAGTAGAATGCACTTTTAGTGTTCGGTGAGTTCCTCGTGACACACTCTGTATGTCAGTTAATATTACTATATTACTTCAGGCATTTTTCGTTTTGAATTTACAATTCATATAAAGTAAATAAATAATTTTACTTCTGTTATTGTATAATCATAATCGAACGAAAATGTGATTGAATTTGTGTAATCGATAGTCATGTGTAGTAGGCAAAAATTTGCGATATCTCAGCAAATATATGTAATAAAAAATGTTCTTTTGACACTATAATATGTAGTAACTTGTATTGAATCATAGATTTTACATGCATTAATTTGATTTCACATGGTTGTATGTTAATTGTTGAGGCCAAATTTTGCAATGGAAATTTCGACTAGTTCTAATTGAGCAAGAGAAAAAATATTGAACACGTTTATGACAATTCAATAAAGTAGATTTTGTTCTATATATAGATGGATCTCTGAATAAGAAATTTGATGATAGCGTTGATAAATATTCGTGATGAAGTCTTAAAATTATAGTAAATAAATTTTAAAAAGTTTTTGATATAATCGACTAAAAAGTCGAAAATAAAATATTTTTTCCGAGTTACCAACATGTAAGTGGAAAAAATTACTATTTGCTTCCGTCTACATTTAGTTCATTAAATAAAATCTTTTTAAATATGATTTTGCTTTCCAGTAATTCTCGGAAAGCTGGAAATCGTTAACTTTATTTTACATCGAAATGAAGGGACTTTAAGTTAGTCCCGTTTTCCGAGTGAGCTTTAAGGGTGGCACTTCAGAAATATCAAAATTTTTCAGTGTTTTTGCAAAAACTTTTTTTTCTGTAGGATGAACGGTTTTTGAATTATTTGTGAAAAATAGAAAAAAGCCCGAAAATTTCCATGTTTCTGTGGTGCCACATGCCAGTCTGTGTGGTCGGCTTGTTAATAGCGCTCTACTCGGAACTCAGTGGTTGCTGGTTCGTTCTCCAATACTAGAAGTTTGCCAAATTAAATTAATTTAAAATAAAAATTAATGGGGCGGTTAATTGACTAAGAACGAAAGTAACCAGCTAACTCCAGATGAATATCGGCATAGATCCTACAAAGTCGGCTGCAGCCGTAAAACCTGGTGGACCTTATGGTCTAAGTGTGTCCGGTCCGGGGCAGCCTAACCAACCAACCAACCGTGGTGCCACGACTAAAGCTCATTAGGCAAACAGGGACTAAATATAAATCCCTTCATCTCGATGTAAAACAAACTGATTAAAACGATATCCAGCTTTCCGGGAATGACTTCAAAGCACTGTATATATAAAATGCCAATTTTACTGGGCAAATTTGATTGTTTTTGTCGTTATATTTCAAATTTTATGAGAGAGTATCGGAATATTTATACAATTTTTCAGGGATTTTTACTTTATGTAAACTAAAAAATCAATTTAACCAAATTTCTTTTAATATGTTGAAATATGAACAAAAAAAATGAAAGTATCTTTGATGTATCGAATCCTATATAACTTAATTAGAATTATGTGTATTATAATATTTATTATGAAATAATTTCAATATTGACTTATATGCTATACGACTAATGAAATAATAATTTTTTATTGTCTATTTTATTGATGGATATGTTAATTAATCATAAATAAATAATTTTATGTATTTAAATTTAAATTTATGTTTATATTCGTTTTAAAGTTCAGTGAGTTTTTTTTTTAAATATTATTTATTTTTTTAAAATTATGATTTGTAATTAAAACAAATGATTTTTGAAGAACTGTCAAAATTATTTGTTATGCAATAATCAATTTGTTTTGTTTCAAATAAGAAATTCACATTTATAAAATTACTTTCGATTTGAAGGTTTTGGCGCCATTCATGTATTCATGTTCAAAACTTTATAGGAACTTTTTTGTTGAACGTTTTATTGTCGTTAGTTATTAGATTAGATTAGTTAGTTTTATTTTTATTAGTTATTAGGTTATCTTGATCTTAGTTTTCGAAATTCCTGACGGATCTTTAGTTATTTGCATTTAAAAGTAAATATATTTTGAAAAATATTATTTTAATCGTATAAATAAATTTACTTTTAAATACAAATAACTATAATGATCCTTCAAGAATTTTGAAAACTTTGTTCTAGATAATTTAACGTTCTACAAAAAAGGTCGTATAGAATATTGCTTAAAGTTTATATAGTTTCACGGAAAAAATAGATAATTGTGTGAAGAAAAGTTTTATACTAATTTATTTAAAAAATAGAAAAATGATAAAAATAATTTAATTTCTTTTCAATTTTGGAAGATTCAATAAAAGCTATGCTAATTAGAAATGCTTATTATATTGCAGTAATTCGCATTTTGTGTTTTATTGATTAAATTACTTAAAAATATTTAATCGTGATATAATCAATTAAACTTTTGTATACATTTAAAAATTTGACATAATTCACAAAAATTAGTGAACCAAACAGATTAAACCGAGGGTTCTTTTCTGTGAATAATAATATATTATGGGAATTTTTTTATGCCTACAAAAAAACCAATTTATAATCATTTTGTAACGATTATTACAACAATTTATTGTAAAGAAACTTTTGTTTTATATATTAGAATGATTTTGCAATATTTGAAAAGAATAAAGAGCCTATATATCTATAATATCATTAACAAAAGTAAGTTTTAGCGCCGTTTGAGATCTCAGGTTCATTTCAACATATCACTTTTACGTTTTAATTTTTTTATGATTTATTTTATTTAAGTTTTTTTTTTTTTTAATAAAAACAATTTAGTTTTTGTTAATAATAGGACTAGTTTACATTTATGGGCATTTCATATTGTGAGTGTATTTTTGAACACTTCTGTATACAGACTAGATTGTAGTATCTGTAAGTATTACAGAGATTATTGAATTTACAATGTCGAAAATCAAAGGTATGTTTTCATTACTATCAAACAAGGAAGAAATTTTACTTCTTTGGCGAATATCATTGGCCACCTTTTTTATAGTAATAACCATTGGCACTAGATCTGAAATCTGTGAGCTTACTTAAGGTCACGGAAAACTTAGATAAAGTTAGTAAAATTTAGATAAAGTCTGGGAAATTGGTCAATCTTTCCTACCCTAAGAAAAGCTCTTCCGGAATAAGAAAGATTTTTAATTTTGAGTTTTTCGCTAACCACTATATAAAATCAGTCTGACAGTTACTCTGGAACTGAAGTACACTGCCGTTCTCAAAATATATTTCAAAACAAACACCAGTTGCCAATTTCCTTGGGATTTTAACAGTTTTTCAAGATACGTTTTATGTGTTTCGCGATTTTCGATTACATATTTGTAAATAAAATACGCTTTTCTGGCTTAGGGGTAATGTCAAACAGCTCACAAATATAACAGGAAAAACGTACAAGGAGAAAAAATAAGATACGCCTTTTATACTTTGGAGGTCAATATAGGGG
Organism: Nineta flava; assembly: GCA_963920215.1. NCBI lineage: Eukaryota > Metazoa > Arthropoda > Insecta > Neuroptera > Chrysopidae > Nineta > Nineta flava. The sequence continues at coordinate 67,597,785 of OY986044.1, forward strand.
AGTACAAGTGCGACTTGAAACTTAGCGGTGCAGTACCATGCTCTTGTAGTGACTCACACACCCATCAGTGTCAACATTGCAATTGAACCTGCAGTACAGTGCAGAACGATACATTTACATATACACGCATATCCTTGTCTCTGTTTATATGCTTCATACATGCAAGAGTATTACATATATACTCACGTATAGACGCAGATCAATTTTAACAGCATGCTCTAGTAGTGTAAAGAATATTCGATGCGATTCTATCACCTTCTTAGAAGGCATGCATTCAGATATATAAGCTAGACAACAGTCACACATCATTATTAGTACAGTTCAGTACAACCAGCACAGCTCATACCACAGAAACAATCAAACATTCGTTGAAATCAAAAATTTAATAGAATTCAAAGTAAAATCTAAAAGATGTAATTGTTATCGAAAAAGTAGTGAAATAAAGTTTACAAAAATATACATTTCAGGTATTATCATATATTCAGATATTTATCACACTCACCCTTTCGCTATACTCTAATATAATTTTTTTGCAAGTTTGTCAGGCGCGCATTCGTCACGTCAATTTAAACGACTTTTACCGAAAGGCAGAGACTATTGACAGGTAGATTAAAAAAATTGACAGTTTTTTGCGACTGTGACCATTTCCATAAGACAAATTTTTGTTTGTTTGAACTATTTTGCCGGAAATCCTCCCCTGGACTCAGTTCAATATTTGAATCTTGCATTCAAGTTTGTATATGGAAGTTGTTTCAGTGTTTTGCACCAGACATTTATAAGAATATTAAACTTTTGTTTTAAATATTTAGGAAATGAGTTCATTTTTATAAGTAATTCAGGTGGACGGATGGAGACATTTTTATGATATAATTATACAATTTGTTGTATTAATTAATAATAATTTTTTAAGTTTATAATTTATTAAAAATTTCATAAAACTCATAAAATATCCCATTTTATAGTTATGTTATGAACTCTAGTGGTTTTTTCTAAATATCACTTGTTGTGTAGACCAATTAAAACCACACATGTTTCGTTTATTTGGTGAATTTCGTTTTCTATTTCGTATATAATTTTATTTTGAATGTAATGTAGTGACCATGGTATTTTCAAAAAAGTGAACACTTTGAAATAGTTCATTTAGAAACTAATACAAATTGGAATATTTAAGGCGTGTCTACCGCTCAATAAACCATTCAAAGTCAATTAATAATATTAATTTGTAATTAATAAGAGTATGTTTTACAGAATTAATTCATACATATCAATGAGAGTATGGAGATGTTGTACAACTGAAATACCTCCTTTTGAAAATGTACGAATTAGCTTTGTGTAAGGTTATAAATTAGTATAGCGTGAAACGCGTTTAGTTATGACATTGATTTATTTTGAAGAGCTTTCAGAGCTTTACTAAGACCCAAAGTGAGGCAAAAGAAATATTCACCGAAATATAAGTGAAAATCGGTATTAATTTGAGAATTACAAAATGATTAAAGATTTCGTCTCATTTGAGTACGCATGTCAGAAAAAAGATCGCATCAAGAAATCCAAAAAGCCTAAAGCCTAAAAAGTCCAATGCCGAACGAACGAAGCTATGGCAGCATCAAGAAGGAAAAAACGGAGTACAGCGATTACGTAGCTGGCCCAGCGACAGTTCAAATAGCTAAGGATCTTGCGCAAAATGTTTTCATGAAAATAGACAGCGCAGGCCCGAGCTGCACCTTTCTTCGTTTATATAGTTCCTTTTAGGGTTTATATCAACACGATTTAACATGAAAAGGGGGTAGCTGTTGGTTGATAAATTGTTGTAGACATTAAGGGAGGATGGAGTGAATATATGAAGATGGCGCAGATGCGGATAGGTGCGGGTTGTGTGTGACGATTGGAATCTACGCGGTCAAAAATCACGGACAAAAGCTAGTTCTTGATATTAGTACAATTTATCATAAGTAAAATTGCAATAAATCAACATTACTACAATTATATTATCTGATCATTTTTTGTTTGTTTGTAATTCCGATAAATGCAGAAATATTACGATTTTAATGATATAATGATAACAATGAATGTTTCAACGTTCGTCATGGAAACTTGATTTATTATGGTTCGTCCCTATTTTACTAACATTACTGATTAATTACAAACATTATTTATTAATATTGCAATGAAATATACAATCATAAATATCCTTTATTTTATATTTTGTAGAGTCTGATGAAGCTAAATATTCAATGTCACATATTGGTTTGTAACCTATTTTGAATTGTATACTTTCATAAAAAAAAATATTTGGCGTTGGAGGGGTTCGAATACACGATGTATCTTAAAGATCACGCAAATTCGTAAATTAAATATATCAAGAACGGAAGGTGCTAAGAAAATAGCCACCACTGGTATTGTGATTTCGATAAAAAATATATTTTTGAATCCTCTTATGGTATACAACTTAATTATGATTTTTAATATTTTAGCGCTTTCCGTATTTCAGAGGTATGGTATCTTTTATAGGCCTTAAAACATAAAATAAAAATTGGGCGTCAATTTCCGACCTCGTAAACAATAACACCCCTATGATGCAATCTGCATATTAACCTTTCACCTTTGTCGGCATATTAAATTCACCTTTCTAGTTGCTCTCATGATTTTGATATGTATTTTATCAATCATTTCAAACTTTTTCTGCATAAATAATTACGCAAAAATTTATTTACATTTATACTAAACGTCAAATTATAAATGATAACCAATCAATAATTACTTAAACAAATAATTAAACTTGTATTATTTAAATAAAAAATAACTATAAAAAAAACTGATCCAATAATTGTCAATCCAGCTGTGAGTTTTATTACAATTTATCTTTATTCAATCAGTTATTATAGTCAATCAAACTATCATTGTTTATCAATATAGGTATATTACACATATTATGTAGTAATCGTACACAGACCTAAAAAAGTCGGCATTATATTTAAATTGTTCATTTTTACATCGGTATTTAAAAAAATTTTAATATAGGGACTCGCTCTGCTCGCAAGGGGCTCAAGGGGCTCTTGACCCTCGAGACGGCCTTAGTTCCATGTCACAGAAAATAACAATGCATGAATTGTAAAAAAAGTTTTTGGGGGGCGTTTTCCGATTATCCGTGGGGGTGCAATGAAAAAATTAAAGTTTTCTGATTTTTCCCGTCGGCTTCAAGGAATTTCGCGTCGAATGCAAAAAACAGCATTGTTCTACCATGTCTAGAATTTGTATACATGAGTGAGTGAGTATGTGGATTATCATAATTGTGAAAATTAAAACCCAACTATTTGTATACAGCGGAAATTTACCTGTTATAATGATAAAATGTACAAATGTTGGACCGAACGTTTGAGACAAGTAAGTTTGACATTTGTTGCAATATAGTCGTTTTTTTATGAATTTGAATTAATTTTATAAATAAAAAAATTTTTGAATACACTGTTTTAAGTAAATATGAAAATATAGTTCTATTTGCAATATTTCAGATTGTTCATTATGCGTTTATGTATGCAGTTAAGTGAACTCCTCAACGGCTGATGGCTACAATTAAAAAGTGATAGTAAATCGTTAAATGTATTTCAGTACTTGTTGGCTTTCAAAAAGCTTTTGTTTTACTTTTTTAGGCGCCTTATATATATTTTGGTTGTGCAATTTTAGCATGCACGAGCAACATGTCTATTTCGTGAAATAACAGTTAAATTAATATATTGTACGTATGAACTACATTCACTATAGTACGAATAACAGTTAACAGGTGTCAGTACTAAATCTGGCAGTACTAAAAAAGTTGGCAGTACTGCCTTTAAGGTCGTACAAAGTCAAAACTTTCCATTAATTTTTATAACTTTTCGAAGTAAATGAATGTTTAAGCATCAAACGGTGTAATTATTGAAAATAATTATGTTCAGTTTCATAAAATATTGTCAAAGTTGGCAACGTTATAAACCTTTTTTGCAATATAATTATACTTAATAACTGATTTAACAACGTGGTGAATTTTGGCAATGTTTTGTGAAACTGAACGTTAGACTTTTTTTTGGCAATGGAACCAGTGTATAAGTAAAATGAATGAAAATTGGTACTATAATAAAGGCTAATTTTTGTTTAAATAGTATTTACTGTTTACACTTGGTGAAAAATGGAACAACTTTTGAATTTGGTCGTTACGAGATGCCAGTTACAAATGTAAGATAGGGGCAAAATGTATGAAAGCAATGATAGCAAGTGACAGTGGCTGAAGTTAAGGAAATCAACTTATATAAGTGTTTTGCCATTATGTTAAAATATTTACTCGTTATTTTTATGAATATTTCAACATATTTTCACAGTAATGTTGTTGACTGTTCAACGGGGATACGAGAAGCAACACTTTTTATTACATAGAGTCAATTTTAAATAACAAAATTATAATTGCGATCATTTCTTATTTGTTTAGCAGAAGTATATTCAAACTACGAAATAATCACCATATACGAAGACCATAGGATATCTTTATCCACTGAGTTAGTTTAGTATATACTATATAATGCAGAAATATAACATATATATAGTATTTCAAAAACCTGCATTTCAATCATGTTTATACATAGGTACCTTGAAAACCTACTGCGAAATACATCGTCAAATTGCTATAATAAAGATTAAACCTCATTGATCTCGTGTGTGGTCATATTAATTAATTATATATTAATTTATCTTATATCTTAATTTTAAAACAATCATATACAATTATTATTCTAATTTATAAGCAAGAAATCAATTTATTAATATCATTATAAATATATCCAGCTATGATTTTATTTTATATAATTTTAAATGAAATCACTTTCACACAGTAGGGAGGTAGGAAGGATAGAGAAAGAAGTTGGGGTACGAGTATGTATGCATATATCTTGACAATATATTCAAAATTAAATGATTGATAATGCAATTTTTATGAATTATTAATATATTAATGGTGTGATAAATAAGCAGAAAAATAGTGAAATGTCTTCATTGTACGGGGAATATGTGCAAAAGTATTGTATATACCAGATAATTATTGTGAGTATAAGATCTACTTTTTATCTTAAAAACGTGTCGGCTTGTACTATTTGTTCGAAGGTACAGGTATTTTATGTGTACAGGTACTCTAAAAATTTTTATGAAAGTAAAAGATATAAATTCCACAATTTTTTCAAAATCTTGAAATCTTACCTCAAATTCTTCAATTACTTTTTGTCAAGATTACATCGTGTGCGATCGACCAAAATTGGCTTCGCGATTGACTTATTGGCCGCCTCTGGTATATATTTTTGAATAATGAGTGGTACTTTTGTATAATTTATTTATAATTTGATATAGCGTTGAATAAAATGAATCAACACCTTTCTCCCAAACATTACATAATTTCTCCAATAAATCATCTAACTGATACGATAAAATCACATTCTTTTAAAATTCGTTACAAACATTTATCACAAAATTTATCATCATCATCAATTTACAAACCGTACAGTATTTGATTGAAGCAGGTGTTAAGTTATTTATTATTAATAAGTTACATTCAATATATTAAAATATCTATAAACCTATTGATGAAAAATTATTATCAAACGAAACCATATTCATTTGTTTACTCTCTAAAAGCAATACGCAACCTCTATGTACAAGCTGCAATCTGAACTAAGAGGTTGTGAGGCCATAACATCATAGATAGTTGTTTATCATATAAATTTATATAATAATGAATTGTATGCATTCCATCATATGCATTCCACTACCGTAACATCTCAGGTAGCTCAGTGGTAGACCTTATGTCTAGCCTGACAGAGGTCGTGGGTTCGATTCCCACTCTAGATATGCATATCAAGCATTTGATGTCAAAGAATGTTATCAATGTTCAGTCAAATTACTTAAAATTCAAAGTAAGTAAACGCTAGTTACTTTCGTTACTTTCGTGCGTGTTATCCAATTGACGATATTTAGAAAAACTTTTACTAATATTTTGTTTTTTTTTGTTTGTTTGTCGAGTATCGGAATCTGTTATAGGTTCGACAGCGGCTCCGTTTTGACAAAACATCTTTTGAAAACTCACTATCGTATTCTGTACACAGAGGTAAAAAAAGATATATTTATAGGTACTCAAGAAATATTATTTAAATGATGAACAGCTAACAACTCACCAAAGGACTGACGGACAGATTGTCTGACATTATAACATGCGTACGCGTGCGTTTCATTTAATAAAATATGCGTTAATAAAATATACAACAATAGGTGTATTTTATTATTATAATATTCGTCTTGAAATATTACAGCGGCGGTATATTATGTTTTTTTTGTATTATAGTTAGATATGTGTGTGTGAGAATATGTGTGAATGTTACTTAGCTCTAAGCTTTCAATTGGGACGTCGGGCTTATCACAATCATCAAATTTTAATAATATAATTTTCTTTACTTTCTGTACTTTGTTTTATTTTACATGCTGAGAAGCTTAATCATTTTTAAAACAGTTTAATGTTTTCCGTTCGAATTTGACACGTTGCAATACCATTCGACACGTGGGTATAGTACTAGACCTTTCTAAATATTCGATGCTCTTAGATTTTCGTCTAATTATATTATGATAACAGCAGTATGATTGTATGAAAAAAAGTTGTTTATTTTTTGGAACATTTTTTGCCATTAAACTTTTGTTCTATCTCTTACGGTTTCAAAGATAAACAGTTTTGCCCATTTTGCTCAAACATGGTCCGATTATACCCATTCATATCTTTTCGTTTTTGGACTAATTAGGTCATTTTATGAACATTAGTTTTTCTACGATCAATATTTTCAACCGGTACAAAGTCAGGACTAATACTTAATATACCCTGGTATAATATTACATACCTGGTATAATTAATAAATTGACAATACTCTAAAACAATTGGGATTACATAATTATCAAGTTCTCACACATGTTAGAATGTCGTTAGAGAGAAATGATGGACTCATACGGGAATGGTGTTTGACCTGACATAGCTATTAAATACCTTTATTGGTATGGATCCATCACATAGGTTACATGTAATATTTAAAATGTACACCTACGACTCTATTCAATTTGGATGATATAGTCGTTACAAATGTGTATAAGTGTTTCGTGGTTATATTTTACCGTGTGCTTCTAAGGGTTTAAGGCGGATCTACAATATAATGCCGATCACGGTACGTTCTCGGTTCGATCAATTATATTTATATTGTTATTCCTGTTTCGATTGGAACTTGACTGTTATGGATAGGTATGAATGCACACATTTTTTCATACTTGATAATATTTTACGACCGAGATCGGGACGAGAACGAACCGTAATCGGCATTATAGTGTGGATCCATCACTATGCTTCTAAACAATGGAATTTATTTAAATTTTGTACTGAATTTCTTACTACCGGAGATATATATCATAGAAAAAAAATTGTGTACACTATATAAAAGAGCTCATAAAGCTCAGTGTTAGTATCTTTTATGTCCCATTTTATTACCGATTATAAAGCAGCATATATTCACAATCTAAGTTAAGAAAACGGCTCGCATTTGCCCTATTTTCTTATAAAACACAATAATTTTTTAATACATTTCTTTGACAAATAAATAAAGTTAAATTTTACAAATTTATTTAAAAAAATCCAAATCATGTACTGCGATTTTTTAAAATCAGTAATCATATTTCAAAATTATAATTGCTAAACCAAAAATAATGAATAATCACTGTCAACGCAAGTGTTGCATAGTACAACATATACTACATTGTTATACTATAAATGTTAAAACACGATATATATTTTACTAGATATGTTCAATTCCCATAGCTGTAGCAAGTAAACTTAATTATACTATATTTTAGACTACGTTAAGTGCATAGTTTATAAAAAAGAAAGAAAATAGATTACCTATTTTGAATTGAATGAAATTATATGTTACACCTTGTCGGTGTAAAAAATTTGATGGTTGCCCCCCCTGGGCTGCATTAAACATGCATGATGATGTTCTTTACCATTTTATATAGTACATAAATTATTTAAATGATGTACTACATATATAATATTTTTGGTAGATAGATAATATTTCAGGTGAAAGATGAAATTTGGTATTAGTATCTAAAAAAAATCAAAAAATTAATATAATTCGATTTTTATTTCGTTTTTCAATTAAGTAAGTGTTAATTTTCAATGAATTTAAGATTGTTTTTTTTATGACTATCTACCTACCTTGTAGCGATAATAAATAAAAACAGTTTTTTTTATTAATTAAATATTATTGTTTAAAAAAAGATCGCGGAGATGTTTTGAAATTAAATACTACACCCGTGTCAGATGGAAGATTATGATAACAGCAATATGATTTTATCATAACCATTTCTTATTTTAAAATATACATGCGATCACAAAAGTGGCGTTCTTTTTACAAAATTACATAGTTGATTTGTGTCGAATCCATTCAAAATTCGAAAAAATGTTTTGCACAAAAGTTGTTAATGTTTTTATGACGAACAACTGTTATTCGAGACATTCTTCCGAAAACTAACTGGATTGCGGAAATAACGCTACTTTTGTGACCCAGTATTTGGAAATAATTTGAATTTGAACTGGTTATTATTGAATAAACTCGGGTTACTTATAAACATTGTGTGCGGTATCTTGGCTCTCTTTAGCCTTTAAAGGAGCGTCGTAGAACCTACAACAGATACCGATACACGACATACAAAAAAGCACAAAATATTAGTAAAAGTCTACTAACTCTATGTCAATTAGACAACACGCACTTTAGAAAAAAAATTAAATAAAACAAAAACGAGGTTTCAGGTTTATGAATTATGATATTTAAACCTGAATTTATTTGATTTAAAAAAAATAATTATTTGTCTTTTTAATACAACAATGTACACTTGTGTTATGCACATCATCCGGAACACAATATTAATGGCGGTGTTCCTTGTAAGACAATTTGACCAACCAAATAATTGTACTCGTAATCTTGTGAAATAGTGAAATTATATAAAACATTTATTCTTTTCAAAATGGTTAAATGCACCAAGTTTGGTGCAAGTCTAGAGTTTAATCAGTTGGGACATTTCTATTGAATTGACGACGACCATTGTGTTCGCAAAAAGTTTCGTGAAACAAATTTCTATTTTTATTTATATTGTATGTTGTAATCCAAAACAGTAAATAGTATGACGATAAATATACCATTGTTTTTGACCTGTAGTTCAATCAGCATAGCTTATACAGCTACCAGTAAATTAGCTTCTCTTTTACCTATTTTTTAATATAATTTTATTTCAAATTATATAGTAAAATAACTATATTTGAGGTTAGAATTTATTAGTTTTATTAAAACAAGAAAAAAAACATATTAGACAAATTAATCATAAAATGCGGTTATACTTTATATAATTAATAGCTATTGTTTTAAACTATATATGCGCACAATTTTGCCTTTGGGTATGCAATTTTAACACCTTGTATTTTTTATTTTTCGTAAATTATGTTATTTTTATCATATATAATTAAAGCACATTTTTAGTTTGCTAACCGATTATTATAGCAAATAACTTTTCAAAAGAATGGTTAAAAATTATATTGGTTTAGATTTTGTTTTTAGAACTGATATGTAATTTGTTTCAGCACTTATTTAGCATGGGTTAACTAATAAATGAATACTCATTATATACGAAATACCGCGAATCGGATATAAATAACAATTTTCTTTTGTAATTTTATAGTGAAATCAATATCTTGACTCTTTTCAAGTATACTAATAAGCAAGCGAATATAAAGTGTACGTTCATCACCAATTACATTAGTCTACGGGATTTTCGGAATAAAGCGTGCAATACAAAATTTGACTATGATATTACATTATTTTTGGTGTGGGTAATTCATTTTTTTTCCTACCCAAATGTGCTAGTAGACTAGACTACGATAGCCACATAACATATTTGACATTCAAAATAATGTAATTGGTCGCTATGGTATCTGTCAATTTAGTTTACTTGTGACTTAATTTTATCAATGACCATACGCATAGCAATACACACAATATTTGTTCTTTATGTATCACATAATCACTTTAATAAATCACTTGAAGTGAAGCTAAATAGATACGAAAAGCTATATAAACTTGTTAATATTTATAAAAGTGTGTAATATTTTTATAAAACAGTTTGTTAAAATGTTATGTACTTTTGTACAGATAAAATATTATACCATGGACAAGAAATAGTTATCGTATTACGATTTAGTATCTGGAAAAATTGAAATTTTTGCTTATACAACGAAAAATTTTAATAATTAAGTTATCATTATAAATAGTTGAGTTTTTAGACCTCACGTAGATATCACTAATATTTGCGGGGAATATGCAAGAATAACTATCAAGGTTTCCCTTAGTAACTTTTATCCGGTGTATTTTATGTAATATGCACAAGGGTTTTATACCCGGCATATATGTGATATATACAAAGGTAAATTAATTTTAGTCCTGTGTATGTAATGATTGGAAATATTGAACGCAGAAAAAAATTTTGGCTTCTGTGTTCATAAAAAGGACTGGAATTGTGTGTGTTTGTTCTAAAGCTAAAAAGTAACTTTAAGTTCGTGAATGGACAAAATCGGTCAACGCATCCCTCTTTTGGGAGTCAAACATCCCTCTTTGAAACCGTAGACTGTAAAAATCCTTCTTTTTTAAAAACATACAACTATTGTTTGGAACTTTCATGCTTATATGTATAAAACGTTTACCATTTTGTATGTGTATATATCTGTGCGTATGTTAAAAGTAAAATAAACAGCCCACGCATTAATCGTGAACTCAGTGTATACAGGGTAAAGCAATTAACTCTCATAGTTATTATTTTCACTTTTTAAAAAATTTTTATTGACTGATTTGGAATGAAATATGTACTTACAATAAATTAGATGATTGCGAGTTATTCTTAAAAATGTCAAACACCAATTTCATGGAAATATTTATGGTGAAATATTCTTTGAATGAAATTAGGATAATTGGTACATTGAAGTTCCTCACAAATTTTCATTCAACGTCAATGAATAGTTTTCGAGGCGTTCTTAGATTAGAGAAATGGTATTATAAATTAGTAAGGAGCATTAGCTGATACAACACAAGAAGTCAACAGTTTTTCCCACAGTATACTTGTCACATACCAATTCTGGCAACTATATAATTATAATGGGGTTTATCCTCCATTTTTGACACTCCTTTATTAATTTTTAACCTTACCTTAATGATGTAGGTGGAAGACAGTAATTTTATGCAGATTAGGAATTGGCTGGCTACAGCCGATTTTTATAGGAACTATGCCGATATTTAATCTGTAGTTCGTGAAGGGAAACGGCAGAAAACCCACACAAGCATAGCCGATTACCTGGATCTTGTCCATACGCTGACAGTTTAATCAATTAAACGATTAATTATAATTGGCAAATTTTCAACATTGGGAGTCGAACCTTCCAGTTCCAAGCAAAGCTCGTTTGGCTCCACGGCCGCTTGAACTGGTCCACAAAATAATTCAAGCTATAGTGTACGAGCTGTACGACCTGTGGATGTGTATGTTACAGATTGTATTAGTAAAGTTGTTTTGATTATTTTTTGAAATAAAATATTACATGTAGGCAGCGATACCAACAAACAACTTGTACATCTAATTTATTTATATAAATTGTGATATTAAAGCATTTTAGAGGTAACCCAACTTATCAGGACCCATTTATATATTTACTTCTCTTGCTTCACATGTTTACAAATAAATTCAATATATTAAATAAATTGATAACAATATCCATTTTATAAAACAAGTAATGTGCAATAAATGTTTTTGTATGTACAATTACATATAGTAGAGTTCGTGGAATTAGAAATGGAACAGACGCAGAAGCATACTATTTTGTACCGAGCTTAGTTATTTTACAAGCTTTTATTTAACTTGCAATGCATGTATGTATGTGTGTATGTATATTTTTACACACATTCATACATACATGCAGTAGTTTTTGAGTAAATCGCGAACAGATAGACAGGCGCGGCTGGGGGACTTTATTTTATACTATGTAAGGATACTCAACTTCGCTACACAGGCGAACAAGACAAACTCACTACACAGCAACTTTGTGCAGTGCATCTATCGCACTGTTTATGCACAGTATGCCATGATATGGTGTTACACTCACACGACGGATGACGGACAATAACGACGATGTATACATGCACGATTAAAATGCAACTATGTATAAATGATTGTTGTTAGAGAGTGATAAGTATAATATAATAGTTATTTATGTTTTAAAACAATACTGATTATTGAAGTGTGACAAAGTAAACCATATCATAGTACATTACATATAGACAGTGATAGATACACTATGCAGTATTCCAGATTGGGTGTATTTTATAAAATAGGTTGTATATACACGCTGTAAAAATAACTGAAACTTAACTTATTTCCGCAATAGACAATTGAATAAGTTATTAGTTAGGTATTAGTTATAAAATCCATTTTTAGTCCCATTTTTATTTGGCACAGACGTTGCAAACTAATCGGAAATAATATATGTGTATAAAAGGTTGTAATTATAGTATAAAAAGTATATATATATATATATATATATATATATATATATATATATATATATATATATATATATATATAGGTATCTCATCAAAATTCTTGATCAAACAATTTTTCATTATATACGACTACACATTGTTCTATTTTAAACAGTTAAATATATGTAACCACCATAGGCTAAAATTGATATATTTAACGCCTAATTATATTAAACACAAACTTTAAAAAAAATAGCCCCATAACCCTAAATTTTTTTCCAAATACAACAATTATCATGGTATTTCGTTGAAACAAAAACAATCCCTAATTGTATACAATTACACTAATATTTAACTGTAAATATAACAAATGACCAAAAAATACATACACACGCGTCCCTTTTGATAAAAACAAAATACTAATCGTTCCAAAAAAAAAACAAAATGAACCGTAATTATTGACTGTATAATATCGCACCTTGGAAACTAAAATATGTATCATAAATATCATATCTTGTTTTGAAAAGGGCAGGTATGTTGTTAGTGATTAGGCAGCTTACCGAACATATCCAGCTGTCTTGTTGAAGGGTTAAATATGATCGAACCCTTAAGGCTTATATATTTTTTGTTTGTAATATTTTATGCTTAAACAAAATCACCTCCTACAAAAAAATAGATCGATCTATTTTCGTTTATCACAAAATTATATCGATCGTTAAATTGATTTTGATATCGATTCACTAATCATTTTGGAGTAATATTTATTGATTTGTGTGTATTAATTTTTTTTTTCAACGTTTTTTTTTGGGTGGTCTGTCAGTGTTTGTTGTAGACAATTCAAGAAATTAAACCCAGGTGATGATTTGATACAATCCTTTAATCGTTTTCGTTTCGTATTCTATGTTAAATAAACAATTAAATATATTAAAGTAGAACCCCTAATGATATTTACTGTTCTAAATACAACTGTAGCAACTTATTTCTAAATATATACCTTTCTGGGTCCTAAAATGTGATAGTCATTTATTATAATAAAAAAAGGCTGAATTGTTTAAACACATTTTTTAAACATATAACTGCATAATTTTTTCTTCATTTTGCCATATTCACCGCAAATTTTTACTGCTTTAGTTTTGCAACTTGTAGTAGTGTTTTGAATGTGGACTGGTTACTTTACTATTTTATCTGGGACAGTACCAATTCTTTTCGGCTATGTAATTTTGTTACAGATATATCCATACAATATACACACGTGATAGTAGAATATGACCTGACATTGATATTTAAATTCTTAGAGTTACTGAAGTAAAGGAAGAATCCTTTAAATCCTATACCAAACAAGCCGTGCACGGTGGGGTTGTTTCTGAACGGCATATTTCTGGATGCCCATGATGTCCACACAATCATTTCCCCAGTATTTTTTATTTAATATTAAATTCCCCTCTCCATCTAAGCCCTCTTTCCCCCTGACTGAATTCGATAAAATTTCTTTCAGATAATATTGACGTTAAAATGCTACGATTGACACCCCAAAAAAGTCGAAGACATGTCTACTGATTCAATACTGGTGTTAAGAGATATCAGTGACCTCAAAACGTGGAACTACTGGGAAGCTAAAAAAAGAAAATTTGTAGATTTATTTAGAAGTTGGACGGTTCCGTTCAAGATTAGATTTCCTTAGAAGTTGGATCCCTATTGTTAATTTTCAGAAGTTTAGATGATAAATTGGAGCTTTATTATGGTAGACTATAAGGAGTTAATTAAAAATAAGTCAATATTAGACTATAAATATTACTATACTATAAATATTAGACGATTTTATAGTAAATATTCAACTATCCAAAAATTGCGTAGTCCTACTATCGCCTTACATTTACAATTACAAAGCCGAAATAAGCAGATACATAAAATTTGCTGCTAGTGAGATTTGACTCAACGATGGGACGTTTGTATTTCATGACGTCTACAAATTCTTGAACCAAAGTCTCAAGACCGAATTTGTATCAAGAATCAAGAACCAATGCGAAGTACAATTTAAACACAGGGACATACTCACTATAATGAACCGTTCACTATAGAATGATATTTGTAATTTTAGAGAGAATGCGAATAAAATCCATACATAACTTTTCAATTTTGCAAATTTACTGTGAAGGGCTAAAAATCTAAACTTAAATTAAAAACGCAATTACATATTCTTTCACTTGAAATAGTGACTATATATTTTATAGTTACATAAGAAATATATACAAGGTGATTATTATAACAAGGTTACCAACCGCAATATTTAATTAGGTTAAAAATAATTTGAAAATATTATCTATGATAACAATCTTAATATCATTTTTGTATTCTCACTATAATTGTATGTTTGTGTAAATTAAATCACATTATTTATAATTAAATATATAAATTTAATCAAATCAACCCGTCCAATGACAAGTGTAATGCATGCTGAAAATAAATTACCCCAAAATTAGATCAAATCCTCCCACTACATTCAACATAATATAATTATTAATATATATATAATATATATTATATTAAAATAGCAGCGAATACATATTTTATATTTATATTGAGACTATCTGTAATCCGAGTTGCGCGAATTAGCTGAATTATTGAAGTTAAAAAAAATAAGGAAAAAAAGAAAGGCACTAATTAAAATTAGTATAAAATAATATCAGATAAAAAATAGCACTCCTGCAGAGAAATCGTCAAGCCCGAGTTTTGCAATAAAAACTCGAAATGCATTAAAATTTCGATAAAATTATCTTGATTAAAAGTTGTAGAATAAAAAAATATCCTTCAAAAAACTCTTCGAACACTATAAGATTCGTCAACAAGCTTTAATGGTTTATGGATTTTTTGGGACGCAATTTTAGCACGCTCTACTAAGCAAATTACCAATTGAATAATCCAAAAAGAGCTTTGACTTTTTTTTGCAGAAAACTTAATACATTTCGAGCTATTTACGAAAACTTCAAAATTCTTATAATTTTCGATTTTGGGGTATTTTTTTTGGGGGTTTTCTAGGGTATTTTCTGTTTAAAAAAACATTCTATAGGGGTATTTTTTTGTATGGCTGGACCTAGGTATATTTACTAATGCTATTCTGTAAAGTAGTAAAAATTTGTGGAAACTCAGATGCATGCTCCTTGCTTGGTCTAAGTATAATCTCGAAAAACAAATTTTAATACCTGCCAAATTTCAGTCCATCCTAAGAATAAGCACAAGTTCACTAGACTAGAATTGAGTTCACTAGACCATAGAAGCATAATTACTAGCTGGTAAATTGAAATGATAGTATCCTGTCGAGGTTGGTAGGCATGTTGACCTAGAAAATTCTTCGCTTCGATGACGGGATTTTTTTTATGACGAATGACACCAATTCGTTTATTTCAAAAATTTTGTATCTAGTTTCTATAAGTACATTGGCCGTGAAAGAAGATTTCGAATTGGTTTAGTCAAGTTTTCTATATGAGACAACAGAAATTTTCAATATCTGTCTGATATTTTAGTTGGAACATAGCGATATATATATTTGAATCGCTTAGTTGTGTTTAATCGTGGCAGTATACTTTAAAGCACAAGCAAATAAATTGCATCAATAGCCTTTTAGGACAGATCGATACAGTCGTCCCTCGTACTACGGAACTACAAAAACACCATGCACTAGGATGGTGATATCTAAGAAATATAAATTACTCAGGAAGTGATAAAAACTGATCGTATAATTTTAATTTCACTTAATAAATTAGATTAGTTCAGTATAAAAATAACTTTCTTTTGAAATAAAACATTTTCGTTTTCTTTTATTTTCTATTGGCATTTTATGTGATCTCTAAACTGAACAAAACACATTTTGAATTAGAAATGTAAAAAAAAAAAAAGAAAAGAAAAATTACACAGGTATGTGTTCTATATGATGTAACATACCATACACCTATCTTTATCCCACATATACAAATGTAATTATCATCTATTTCAATATAACCTACAGTGGTTATATGTATGTCTGTATGTATATATGTATGTATATTAGATACATATTATATTATTATTAAAGAGAACCTGTGATCATACCCTCCAGGTATTTTGTAGGTGGAGTAAACGTGAGTGCGTTCTTATATATAAGTATTAATAATTATTATATGGTACCTCGAAGTGTTTTTAATAAACTTTATTTTATTATTATTATATTATTATAGAATAGATAGATAGTTGTACTACAAAACTATATTATGTTGTCTTTACTTTATCTCCTTATTTTTAACTACCTATTTAATGTTCTGCTCTGTATTATTGTATAGTTTATCTATGTTTCAATGAAACTAACGTCAAATTTTAATTACTATTATATGCATTCGTTATCATTTGTCTGTTTTATTATATAACATTTTGTCTATTAAAAGGTTATGTCAATATATCGTTTGAATATTGTTGTATATCAATTACGTATATTATTTCCCGTCTAGTTTATATTTAATAAATTCCTAGGTTTGTTAATTTGAGATAATATGATAATTTTATATATACCATACTTTACGAAATCTCAGTTGATCGTTTTTATCAAATTCGATCACATAGCACGGAAGTCTACAGAAGCCAATTGCTACTAGTATCGACCATCTTGGTCGATATTATTTCAAATTCAACAGTATTCTTACTGCGCAGCGGAAGCAAGTTGATCTGACTCGGGTACATAAGAAAAAAAGGCTTAAATAAGTTGTATCGATAAATGGATTTCGCAAAAATTTCTCAGATATGTGTCTCTATAACTCATAGTTTTAATCTGACCCGAAGGAAATATGGTATGCAACGTTTTTTCGGTATTTGAAAGGCTTAGTTCGGTGAAGGAAATAAATTTGACCTTAATCTGTGACCACTTTTAAAATAACTCTAATAAAAGTTTATTAAAATAATCAAAGAGAACTTTAGGGTTTTTTGAAATAACATTTCAAATTTGGCCCCAATTCCTAGAACATTTGTTTGTATTCTATAAATACGTATTTCGACTACAATGTAGTCATAATCAGTATGAACTTCTACCATAGACGGCTGCAGCCGCATATCCTACGAATTCCTAGTCTATACACAAAAATTCCTTCCACTCCACTCATATCCTCACATCCTTAGGCATCCCATTGGACCTTATGGTCGATGTGTAGCCCATCCAGGGCATCTTCTACAATCTGTCTATCTATCTAGTTGTATCGGTATACTTGAAAATTCATCCCCCAAGGGGGTTAAATAGAGGATAAAAGTTTGTATGGAAGTTCGTCATTTTTTAAGTTAGAAATATGGAAACTGGTGTTTAGGCTTCTGTTTATATAAATACAAGTCAGTTGTATCAGCTTTTTTGAAAATTCATTCCCTAAAGGGGTTAAATAAGGGACGAAAGTTTATATGGAAAATGCGAGAAATTTTTACACTTGAGAACTGTCGGAGGGTTCTTGAGATGCAGCCAATGGAAAATCTTATCAGGCATACGACTAATTCTATCATAACATTATCAATACAGCAGATGGCATCGCGTTAACGTAGTCGTTACATTAAACTAAATAAGACTATAATCTTAAAACCAATCAATAAAATGGTACATTTTATAATAATTTCTTATTAAACTATATGAGTGAGTCTCGAGTAGTGTGTTCGTCCGGTTATCACATTTATTTTAGTTATGTTATGCATGCGCATGTGTTTGTTGTATGTATTGAGTACTTACTTACATACAATAAACATTTGGTCGTAAATAATATTGAATGTTTTTGTCTATATTATATGTATATTAATTTATTTATGTTACGTAATATTGTAATTCTTAAAAATCATACTTAATTAAATCAGGTTACTGGACTTTGGTGTTAAATATCGTTGTCTAGATAGAGTGTGTACGTTTAAGGTTGTTGGGCCGCAAAATCAAAATAAATTGAATTTCTTGAATCTTGAATGTAGTAGTAGTCGTAATGGAGAGGAGTCGAAGCTTGGAAAGCCTATTTTACCAACCCCTAAAGGACAAGGAATTGTATACAGACTAGGAATTGGTAGGTTGTGCGACTGCAGTCGACTTTGATAGGAATACCGACTTTCATATGGAGTTTTTGAAAGGAAAGTGCAGAAAACCTTCACAAGCATAGCCGGTTACTTTCGTTCTTGTCTATACGTCGACAGTTTAGTCAATTAACAATTAATTGATAAACTGCCCTCGTTGGGAATTGAACCAGCAACTATCCAGTTCATTCAACAGGTATAATTTTTCTTTAATATGGCTTCCCGGTCATTTGAGAATAATAAATTCCGCAAACTAGCAAAAAAATTATACCTACTATCAGTAGATATACATTTTTTAACAAAGTGTAAATTACAATCAATACAAACACCCAGAGTAATGCGGCTAAATCAACTAAATCAATATTAGCTGCTAAAAGAAAAAGGCTTAATTTAGAAATTAAATCTTTGCATGGTAAACGCAGCCAAATTGAAATGGAAATGAATTAAGACAATGGCCCAATTCCAAATTCTGATTTAATAAAATTAAACCATTTACAAAATTCAATATCGGGATATCAAGGTTAGGAACACCCTCACCTTAATGACAATAACAACGCCACATGACCACAAAAGGATACCGCCAATAAATGAGTGGGGTTCTTCACACAGTTAATCCTTTAATTGGTCAGTTAACTCAAATAATCCTTCTGATCAGTTCATATCCTCAGGCAGATCATAAAAGACAAAACTTTTTTAATATCATTGTGAGACACGCACCAAATTTGCAACGAGCAACATATCTCTCCATATCCCAGAGATTTCAAGTTTTTTAAAAATCACATTATTATTAGTATATACTTAGGCATCACAATACTAATGTCAATTTCCATTAAGGTTACGTAAGACATAATATGAAAGACCTGGCGTATACTATATAGACAAATAGTCATTTCATTTTTTAATTAAATATATATATATTAAAAATTAACTCATCCATCGGGTATCGAACCTTGGACCTCTGGACCCCTAGCCCAATATGTTTACCATTAAACCACGGATGATTCTGAGGTATGAATCAATTTTCATATCGTTGACAGTCAGTACTACTTTGTAGTCAACATTAACTTATTACTCTACATTATTATTTTTAAATTTTTTCTTTATCAATTGTGTAGTTTAAGTTCATGATAAACGTGCGATTTACATGACATTAGCTTTCTATAAAGGGTTAATTTTTGTATGTTATAATAACATATTAAAATCAGATGGTGCTTTAACAACCCAACAACCCAACAACCTTAGATTATTATTTAACAATAATAATGAACTGTTATTATTATTATTATTAAGTTTTAAAAAAAAATTTATTTTCAATTATATTCAAAAAAATATTTTTATATTTATTTTTACATATGTATATATATACATATTGACATATTTATTGAACAATTATTTTATTATAGTAAAAATATAAAAATTGTAAATATTAACAAAATATTGAAAACAATCGAGACATAAACTCATGTTATGTGTATAATATTTTTACTTTAATTAAAGGGGTGCGCGATATGTTAGAAAGTTATGAAAAGTGTTTATTTAATATCATAGCTGATTCGTATATCGGCGTCGTACTGAAATTGAATCTAAATTAATAAATATATGAAAAAATCTTTCAAAAAAGAAAAGGTTTTATATTGAAAGATTTTCTCTATTCCATTGCCCCACCTACGTAATCGCCTTTCGACGCGAACTTGTGTATGTCTTAATATGTATAACTCGGTTTTCTATAATTCCGAGCATATTGACGAGTCATGAGTCGAAATCTTTAATTTTTTTGTAATTTTCAATCTAGTACCGATTTTCACTCATATTCCGGTGGATATTTTTTTGTCTCATTTTGCCTCCTAGTAGTGCTTTGCAAGATCTTTACAAATACATCCGACTTAATATCTTAGCTAAACACGTATTCACGTTGCACCAATTTATAACTTTACACAAGGGAAATTCGTTACCAATCACGCGCATGCGCCTACACTACGATGACGTTTACGATGACGTTTCAGGCAACAGATTCGTAAAGACATGATCTATCTATAAACGCATTATTAGTGACGCAAAATGACACACATTGACATTGACCATAGATAGATATATAGATTGACAGATTGATAGATTGATAGATAGATAGATAGATAGATGGATACATAGATAGATAGATAGTTAAATAGATAGATAGATAGCCACGAGTATATCTTGGGGTATATAAAGTATTGTACGTTGACCTTATGGCCCATTGCTCTCCTCCTTCTACTTCAGTTTGACGATATTCACTTCTTCCATATTTTAGCATTAGCCAGAAACTTGCTTATCAGGTTTTCCTGTAGGTTCATAAATTCGGTATGAGTTGCACTGAATATCTTGTAAATGCTGTAATCGAGATATTTGTTGTAAAAGATGATGTGGCTGGACGTTTCCTCCTCCTCGCCGCATAGTCTGTATATAATGGATCCATTGTGGAGTCCTATTGAGTGCAGATGATTTCGTAGATGGTAATGTCCGGTGATGAATCTGGTAACCTTCCGAAGTTGTATCCTGTTCAGTTTGAGTACATCGACGGATAGTCTCTTTGGTATATTCCGAAACAGTATTTTCCCCAGTTTTTGCTACAGTATATTTTTCCAGTGATCACAGTGTTTAACATTCATTCACTTGCTTACAAACTATCTTTGAAATTCCTATGAAGGGTATTCCGACTCCCTTCTGTGATAAGGTATCTGCTTTTCGTTTTTTTCGTAACCACTGTGTCCTGGTATTCAGATCAATTTAACATTGTTTCGTTTTGCCAGCTCCAGTAGTTCATCTAGATAATCCTTGAATACCCCTGAGGTGATTTCAGTTACAGACAAGGGATTTTAGAGCAGCTTTAGACATTGACCATACATTGGCATACATATTTAAAACTATCTACAAAAATAACATAAATAATATTTCTTTGTAGAAGTTCAAAACCAATGACAAAAGAAAGTTACAAACATTTAACCTGATTAAAATTATATTAAATCTATATTTGTAATATTTATTATTTTAAATCTGTATTTGTAATATTTTAAGATTAATTTCGAAATATTAAATAAAATCATACCTAGATGAACAAGTCAAATAACTATGGCAATAAAATATAGGATTCACGTGAAACAGGAGCATGCAATTATAAAAATATTTCTTTATGTTTTTAATAGAAAATCATTTAGTACATATTATAAACCATTTATAAATAGATCTCTCTATATACAGGGTGGGTCGAAAGTCATGGAGTTTTTTGAAATGGTGGATAGGGGATGATTCTAAGATAAAAAATCCTTGGACATTTTTGCACCTGATCCGCGATTAATTAGATATTAAATAAATAAATAAACCAATAAGAGAAACGCGATAACGGAAAAAGAAATGGTGGGGAATTAACGCAGCGTCAGCAGAGATACGTGAGGGGAGCGAGCTCTCCCCATCACTAACGTAGAGCGAGTCAATCTTATGCGTTTCAAATCCGGTACAGTTTTTATAGTAAAAT
Source organism: Nineta flava (assembly GCA_963920215.1). Taxonomy (NCBI): domain Eukaryota; kingdom Metazoa; phylum Arthropoda; class Insecta; order Neuroptera; family Chrysopidae; genus Nineta; species Nineta flava. Next base: position 67,619,964 of record OY986044.1, read on the forward strand.
TTTTAAAAATATTGGAAAAAAAATTTTAAATTCTTACGATGAAATTTTACGGCGGCATTTAGCATTGTTTTTTTAAAGTTAAGAGCTGATTAAATTTTGGAATCGATCGGTAGGTACAGTAGTGTAAAAATTCTTTAAAAAAATATTTTTGGGATTATCATAAAGATAGTCAGGATAGTTTTTTAGGACCTCAAAAATTCAAGATCTTATAAACTCAGTTTTCGATAATCGGACTGAAATCAAAAACTTCCCAATATTTGAAAACCTTCAATTTACTTAACGAAAAGTTGAAAATAATACAACATTAATCAATTTTTAAGTATAATTTTTTTCAATATTTTAGTGAGCTAAATTATTGGTGATTCGTTGCTTAAATTTTTTAACGAAAAATTTAGTTTTCAGGTATATTGAATCATTCAATTTTCATTGAGTTGAGAGTATCTCTGCTGCCGTTGCGTTCATTCCCCACCATTTCTTCTTCCGTTAACGAGCTTCTCTAATTGGTTACTTAATTAATATCTAAATAACGGTGGGTCAGGTGCAAAAATTTCATTCTCTATCCACCCTTTCAATAAACTCCATGACTTTTGACTCAACCTGTATATATATATATATATATATATATATATATATATATATATATATATATATATATATATATATATATATATATATATAATGAAGGTTTATATAATTTTTATTTATTAATATTAAATATAATAATAATGTTATTTTTTATACGCATGACTGAATTACCATTAAATTAAATACCAATTTATTTAAAAATAATTTTTATTGTTATGAAGGTCAATCAATATAATCATAATATTTATTGATTTCAATTATTAAGATGCGGTTTTTTTAAAAATATTATGATTGTTATTATTATTAGTAAAAATTGTCTAATAATAATTTAATTATCTTATATTATTTATTTATTAGATAAAATTTTAAATAACAATTTTTGTGATATAATTTATATCTCACGAGAAAAGTATAGTAAAAATAAAATAATTTTTATATTTTGATTCTTGTTTTGAACTAAATATGTCAATTACAAATAATATTTTTGGCATGAACTTTAGATTTACTTGACAATTGAAAATTTATTATGGATTTATTAAAATATAATAAAAATGTACAAAAAAAAAAAATTCAGACGACCTCCCGTTGTTTGGTATAAGGTGAAATTGATTTATTAAGTTTATATATTTTTGAAAAAAAATATAATAAAAATTATTGGTAATAATTTGACTTTTCAACTTCACTTTTCAAGATTATTTTTTATAAATTTTTATTTAGATTTAAACACTTGTTCATATAATTCATTACATATCATGTTTAATTTGATAATTGATGCATATTCTAATTTTGACACCTCGATACAGTCGAACCTAACTAACCGAAAAGTGGGTAAGTGAGAAAACTCACTTACCCACTCACAGTATGTCAGACCAATTAACTTAGACCAAACTCAGAGTTATTCCGCCATTTTTAACTTACATGTGCGAATGCAAATACGTTGTAAATACTTGGAAAGAGACTTATTGACCTATAATTTTCCATGTCTGAAATAGTACCTTTTTGTGAAATAAAATAATGTAAGAATTGTGAAATTGTGGCACAGCAAAAGAAAAACGACACCAAAGGGTGTGCATTAAAATAAAACGATCGCAGATCAGAATTTAAGATGGCCACCACGTATCCCATACCAGCCAAGTAGCCGAGCGGTCTAAGGCGTCATGTCTGCGCAGTATGCAGTACTTGGAAACTGGGAGGTTATGGGTTCGAATCCCGACATCGGCAGTTTGTCAATTATAAAAAAAAAAAAGGGGCGGTTGATTGACTAAACTATCGGCGTATGGACAAGAACGAAGTAACCGGCTATGCTTGAGAAGGTTTTCTGCAGTTTCCTTCACGAACTCCAGATGAATATCGGCATAGTTCATATCATAGTCGGCTGCAGCCGCATATCCTACCAATTCCTAGTCTACTTACAAATTCCTTCCACTCCACTCATATCCTCAGATCCTAAGGCATCACAATGTACTTATGGTCGAAGTGTAGCCCGTTCAGGGCAGCCTTTACAATCTACCTCTACAACGTATCCCAGAGTAAACATCTCTGGGATGAACTAGTCCGACGTATATGATGATACCTCACAAGATACCTAACAAGAGCTCATAATAGATTTAGTGCAGGAATGGCAGGTAATCACCCAAGATATCGTAGCGAACTCAATTAAAAGTGTGTCTAGAATGCTTGAGGCAGCCGTTAGTACAAGAGGAAGTAATATCCACGGTTAAAAGTTTATTTCCCTCAAAAAACCTCGAAATACAATGCTTTTTTTAATTTATAAAATTTGTCAATTTAAAAAAAAATTGTTTTCCCGTAGATTATAAGGTTTGACTTTTGCAATTGTATCCCCATGTCAACAAAAACATACAAATTTATAAAAGTATAATTGTTATGCAAAAACTTCAAAAGTCGGTACAAAACCATTAGCTACTAAAATAATCATTAATAACGAATGAATAATGGATTGGAGCTTTTTCAAAACAGTAAATATCCCCGGTGCTTAGATTTCAATTGATGTTTTAAAAAATATATAATTGTATGAGATTTTATTATAATTTACTTAAAACTGATGAAAGTCAACATTTCAAACTCATATAAGTAATAGTACCTATACGATTATCTACATCGAAAAATTTGTAATTCATGAGTAAAAAAAAAAAATTAAAAGGTAGCCTGTAATTAGTAAATTATTATTTTAGAAATACCCATATATATATATATATATGTAGTAAATACAAATATTTCGTAAATTAAAGCAAAATTTTTGAACTGGGCGTGTTAAATGACATTTTATAAGCATCAATGGTAATAAAATCAAATGCGATTTTTGTATCAAATCGTGCTAAATCCAACCTATAAAATCAGTTTAAAATTGATGTTATTGAGACACATTTTACATAGTAAAACTTGTTCAGAAGTTATTTATTAAGTAAAAAAATATAAAATTATAAATCATTGGTTTATATCATGAATTATATGTGATAATAATCAGCGTCAATAATGTGGGAACCAGTAGAAAAACTGTGATCAATAGTGCAGTTAGTGTAGTATGTGTTTACTTACTAGCCATGGAAAATCAGAGAAAATACAAGAAAATAGTTATCATGATAAAATGGGGAACTCACATTATCTTCACTATTTTCATCAGTATGTTTCTCTGATTTTCCATTTCCATTAATCCAAAACAAGTTCGTAGATGTATCTTTTGCCAATAATTAAGTTCTTGGATCTAGCAATAAACAAACAATATAAATAGTCCTTATTTGTTTTGTATTTAAAATGTTATGAAGTGTCGTATTATTTTAAAGTTAAAAAATTAGTTGTTTTCGTAAATTTTAAATAGTTCGGGATAAACTTTAGTAGTATATACAAATTTTCTACAATGCTATACAATATTTAGCAATTTAAAAATTATATTACAGTACTATCTAGATAAGGTTTGTGAAGTATAATATATAAGCTGAAGCAAGGCCAGAGTGCGTCCCATTGTTGATAGAATTGGATGAATATTTGTACGCTTAGGGATTTGGTGCTTCATATTTGGGAAATGTTTTATTTATACTTTTAAATATAATTGCGGATTTGTATAGATATATTTATTTGGATTACAGTTTCACTGTGCTAGCACAAAATAATAATAAAAAATTATTTATAAAATCGGTAGAAAGTGTACTAATTGTGTATGTAATAATAATATTCAATGATTTGTTTCAAAAACTAGATAAATACAAGATATTACTATTTCATATACCTGTAGTGTATAGTGCATACGCAGAGCTGGGCAAAATCCCTGGAAACAGTACTTTAAATAATATCTACCAAGTATTAAAAATAATACTTTTAAGTAATGCAAACCAAGTACGTTTCAAAAATAACTTCAAGTATAAGAACTTTGGAAGTACACTTGGCCATTAAAGTTGATTTGATTTTCTAAATTTTCTAGTTTGTACCTTATTCACTTGTACCTTATTCACTTACTCACCTAAAAAAAAGTCTTAATATATATAACAATATATAATCATTGACAGGAACAATTTATATAGTATTTCAAGAAAATTTATTACAATTATATTACATTCGCAATACAACAGACATGAAATCATATACAGTTGTTTTTATTTCGTAAACAAACTGACGGTCGCGGAAAATAAACTTCAAAATGTCATACGCCAGACTTTTACTTCAACAAACCTTTGTATAAAGTGCATAAAGATAAAGTCTTAAACCAATCGCAGTTTTGTATTCTATATACAATTACCCGCTTCGTAGGTAATTTTTAATTATTTTAACTTCGAAAATGAACGCTCAGCTGAGGCAAAAGTGACGGAAATCGTTAAAAAATAACATTGAGGCAGTACAAATATCCGGAAACTAACTGACAAAACATAATGTTTTATTAACAACTAATGTGCCAGCTGTTTCACATAATGAAGTTTTTTTATATGACTTTTGAGACAAGCACGGAAAGACAACAATTGTTCATGGAATTTGTCACTGATGTTTCATCATAACGTTCGATCAGCTACTTTCGAATTTTTGCATAAATCGTTATGTGATATCGCTACAAGCTGCTGCATTCGTTGACCCGGGAATTTGGGGCCTTTGAGTCATGGGGCTCCAGTGGTTGCTACCTGTAACACCCCGGGTGGGCACTTAGTATCAAAAGTATTTTAAGTATTATCCAACAGTACTTTGAGTAACATTACTGTAAAAATTGACGATTGATGTTCCATGTACACGTACCCGGTACTACAAGAGTACTTTTAGTATATTGTAGTAATGCCCAGCACTGGTACATACCATGTACTTATAAAATATATATATATATACTTTTATAGGTATATATCTTGCAATGAAACAAAATAATAATTTAAAATATAGTTACGCTTTGAAGAAAAAAAATGTATATACGTACCGATATATATATATATATATGTGTATAATCGTAGTTAATAATAATTGCTTCTGATATTTTATTACTCACTATTTATTATAGATAAATATATTGCAGAAAGTGAGGTTAAAACGTATAGAAAAAATCGTATAAAATTTAAATAATTATTTTACAAAAACAAGTGGTTTTTATATTATTTTTACTTTTAAATGTTTCTTTTGTTGTTAATAACATGCAATACTTACAACTATTACATATGTATTATTACTCTATATATGTATAAATAAGATATACATCTTTCTTGTTAATAGGTAATAACATTTATTGGACCTAAACTATCTATAATTTGTATAAAATATAAATACATACATGTATACACACACATTATGAGATCAATTATTTTAATACAACCCAAGAAACTTGTTGCAAAATTAACGGTTCACTTTTCCTGATCTTAATTTCTTATACTTTCGTTGAAGAACAGAACAGACCTATATTTTCTATATGTATTTCTAGAAACATAAGGTACTGATGCTCAATAAGGCTCACTTTTTGCAAAATGACTATCAAAATGTAAAATTACGAAATAAACCAAAATAAGTAGAAATTGAGTAAATATTAAATATATGTTGGATATTTCGAATTATTTCAACAATTACAATAAGGACCTTTTATAACTGGGCTTTATAAGGAGCCGGACTTTACTAGACGGCAGTACCTTACAACTTCGATTTGCCAATATGGGGTGCTCTGGTTTAAAATATTCGCCCCACCTTTTATTTATAGTCATATATTGATGAGTCAGGGAAAAATGATACAGAAACCTCCACTTTCAATAAAGTGCCTTTTCAAACTTGAGAATTCCAAAAGTCTAATGCATGATGCTCTTGACATAAAATATATAAAAATAATATTTCAATAAGAGAGCTTCTTCCGTTATTGAGATATTTTAGATTCCCGAATAATTTTGTTTTGCTAAATACAGTATGTACTCATTGTATAAATTTTTGTAATCATACATACCAAACTTGTTTATTATTTTTACATATACAATTTGAAGTTTGAATGTTTTCGTCCTTTACATGTTTGTGTGAACACAAACTTTATATATTGCCTTTAGTCTAGGGTACAAAAAGAAATCTAGTATGTGTGTCTCTGGCGGCTATTCAACTCCGATTATTTTCTTTAAATTTACAGGGGTGTTTGGAAATGTTCCGTTTTTAATCCGAAACGAAGTAGATAATGTTAAGCACAAAAAATGTTTAAAAAAAAAATAAACAACCATTGTTAAATATTTCTTTTCATAAACTGAAATATTTTTTCTATAATTTCAGCTCAAAAAGTAAAATAAACAGTCACGCATTGATAATGAACTCAGTATATACCGTGTATTTAAGCAATAAACGCAGTTATTTGTAATTTACTCTTGTTATATGCAATTAAAAATGTTGAAAACAAGTTACATTGAATGAAATTAAATTTTTAAGTGCTTTCTTAACTGCATATGGAAGACTTTTTTTTTTTAAACCACATTTTTACCTAAAAATAAACTCTCGTCTAGGCTGTAGGATTAGTCTAAAGTGGAGATTCATGGCAAACACCAAGACAGAAGTTTTGTTTTGGAAAATTTTGCAAGGGATCAATAGCTTTTAATTTGTATATTAAATTAAGCCATCATAATCTATAGAGACGCTTTGCTAAGAATCTTAATGTAAATTGTCAGCTAAGCAAAGTTCAGAAACCTTTAATTACATGACATAAAAGAAGTGCGATACAGTAAATATTATCAGTATAACAATTGAAATGGAATTTTCAATTTACATTGTACAGGATGTATCAAGACATTGAATCGTTTTTTTTTAAATTCTTTAAATAAACAATTTCGTTAACACTCTAGGCTTGATATTAGATCACGAAAGAGTGGTTCCTTGTGGCTGAGTGGTCTATGGCGCTCTGCTTGATTGGAACTGGGAGATTACGGATTTAAACGGAAGTTACGGATTGGCGGTGGCAGTTTGCCAATTAAAGTTAATGGAACGGTTAATTGACTAAACTGTCGACGTGTAGATAAAAACGAAGTATCCGGCTATGCTTCTGAAGGTTTTTGCAGTTTCCCTTCACTCTATCAAAGTGGGCTGCAGCCGCACAACATACCAATTTCTAGTCTGCATACAAATTCCTTGTCCTGTACTCACATCATTAATGTCTCGTTAAAAATTAATAAAAATTAAAAAAATAATGATGTGGAATGCCCCTGTTATAGAACATGGAGCCTCACAAACGGGGGTAAAACCCCATAATTATTATTTTGATCTGATTTAGAGAACCCAACGTGGTATGTAATAGAAATGGGATTATAGATATTACTTTTAGACTGTATTCTATATCGTGAGAATTTGTATCTCGATATATCATAACGAAAAGCGCTAGAAATTTTTTTGGGTCCTACTGGAGGAGTCTGAACTACATCACTCGAATGATTTCCCTGTTTTTCCTAATTTTTTTAAACCTGGCTTATTCGACCAACTTATATTTGGTCGAATTTTTAGACCTGACTCTTGTTATATATTATGGTCAATATGTGGTATGGCAATCCAAAAACAATGAATAGTGCGTTCAATGTTTCAATGCCGGGCAAAACTTTTCTGCCGAAAGTGAGTTTCTCGATTTCTTTGCAATTTTCTGAAAACGATTCTAACGTTTATTAAACTTGTTATACTCAATGAATCCTACATTTTGATGAAAAATTGATGAGTTCGGTGAGACTATTTTGTTCTCTAATAATAGAAAAGTTCAATATCAAATTTCAATGTGATAGGTCTTGCGATTCTTAAGATGTTTGATTTAAGAGTCGTCAACCGATCAGAAGTCCGTGGGGTAAGAATTTCAGGACCAACAAATAAACATTTTTTTACTTTACTGGTGCAATTTTGTCTAGTGTGTACGTAATATTTTTTGCCACATTGCTGCATCCACTTTATCTGTTTTATATGTTCTGCTGATCGGCATGTAATAACAGTTAAATTATTTAATTTAAGTATTAAATTCCGTCTATGATTTTTGAAATAGTATATACCCTAAAATAACAACACTGACATTTAAACCATCCGGTATCAAACGTATCTGTTTGAAATTTAATTATAATTATTGTCCAACACGTATTGTAATAACGACAACAAAAATTTACATAAAATATTATGATATTATAATAATTATTAAACTATTATATTATCTATAGTGTAAATGAATTAGTAATTACCACTTTATGTTCAATCTGTTTTAACTAGAGCCTGGTATCTCACAAAAGTATCATAAAAGTTAATTAGCAAGTAATTTTTATTAAAGTGATTAAAATTTTATTCACAATAAAACGACTATTTGCGAGAGTTTATTTATCAATCGTATACTAAATTTTTAAAATTTATTTTATAATGGCTCAAAGACTTGACCTAATGTACGAGAAATGGGGCCTAGTAATAATACTACTAGTAGAGGGGAAATCCAAACCTCAACCACCTCTATCCACCTTGGTGCCACCATGCCTTGTTCGTTTCCTCTAGCCCTGGTTTCGTTGTTGAACCTACCCGTTTACTTTGTGAATGGCAGGATACAGCTCCACTTGAGTTGTTTTACCTCAGATTTCCCCACTTCGGTTAAGCCGAAGGCTAGATACCTGATTCTGGCACTGTAAAGACATTCTGACAGAAGGTGGAAGGGCGTATCATCAGCCACATTGCATTCCAGACTGATCGCACTGCCTCCAACCTCATGAGAGATAGATGTCTCTTGAGCCCACAGTGACCGATAAGCATAGAAAGTTTATCTCTTTCCGATTTTTGCCAATAAGCCAGGTTGAGCTCGTGGTATTGACCTGCTATCATAGTTTGGCTTTTCTGTTTCCTAGTTATTCCTAGATATAGTTCCGGTCCCTGACATGCAGCCCAGCAGTGTCCTGGTACCTATATCAAGGTGACCTCTTTTGTCCTTGCAATTTTGAGATACCTGGTATAAAGTATAATAAGCAATAGGAGTGTGCGCAATACATACAATATAAGTAATATAATATGTTATTGTTTTTATAATATGGTATAGATATAGTATATTATTAATAATAATATTATTACTTAATGTGTTATAATATTAAAATAGATATATAAGAGATATTATAGGTATGTGTTAATATAATACAATTTATAATACTTTAGATGACAGCATTAATTAAAATTAATGCATAAAAGATATCTATTAATATGTATTGACTGTAGTATGGAGATAAGTTGAATGAGTATGCATAAATTAATAAGTATTTTATTAATATCCTTTTGTTATGATTATTAATTATTCATATAAATATATATCTAAGATCTTTACAGTTTACATTACCAACCAATATATTTATAATTCATTATGAATGTATTGTGTATGTTTACTTTTGTATTGTAAAATAATTACACTTCTTTTATATTTAGAAATCTTCATGTCTTTTATTACTTTGATTGATGAAATCTTAGGGATAAAAAAAATGAGTTTCATACTTAATAAATAATTAAAGCGTGAAAAATATTAATTGCAATTTGAAAATTGATTAAACTTTTTTCAGCTTAGACTTTTTTGAGCATTTTGTTTAAAGGTAATTTTAACAATTATTTCTATTACTACTACTTGGCTCTTCTGTCCAAAAATAACTTTAGGCTCACTTAAAAGGGTCTTCCTTCTTTCTGCCCTGGGCTTTGATCTATTCCTACTTGAGCCTTCTGGCATTCTTTCGAGGTGCCCCAACCAACGTAGCCTACCTGTCTTAGTTTCTGTGACAATGCCTGAGTTTTTGAACAGGTTTTAAAGTTCAACGTTAGTTCTCATCCTACATACGCCATTATCACATAAAGGTCCATAGATTTTTTTTTCTCAAGATTTATCTTCCAGACTTTCAGGCTCTTCTTATCACTATATATCATGCACCAACTTTCAGAACCACTACAGGCCTTATATTACCGTTTTGCATATTTTCTTCTTGGTTGTTCTTGAAATGATCGACGACTTGGACATATTTAAGAGGAAGTAAACGCATCTGTAACCAGCTCTATTATAGCTTTTATTTCTAAAGAGATAATACATCTGTCTCAGTCCTCAGTCCTTTGTTGAGGGTTAATTCGTTGAGCTAGTAATGAGTTTAATAAGTTTCAGTATAAATTAGCTAATCGTAACTATCTCTGAGATATGGTTTCAGAGATGTTGCTTGTTGCTAATTTGGTGCGTGTCTCACAATGATATTAAAGTGTTGTCTTTTATATGATTTGACTGAGGTGTGATCTGACCTGAAGGATTATTTGAGTTGACTGACTAAAGGATTAGGTGTGTGAAGAACCCCACCTATTTATTCACGGTATCTTTTTGTGACTATGCGGCGTTGTTTTTGTCATTAAAGTGAGGGTATCGAAGCTAACCTTGATATTCAGGTATTCGATTTTTTGAAAATGGTTTAATTTTAACAGTTCTTTAAGATGTTCTGTGCACAAAAGTGATATGTGATTGATCTATTCTTCCCAAACTCACACGGATAATCGTCCAATAGTAGTTCTAAAAACACTTTAAACAACTAATAGAAAATAATTATAGTAGATCTAAAAGCTTTAATAATAGAATAGATATGAGTAAAACTATTTTTATAAGAAAATATGATTTTAATGTTTGAACGGATACTGTTTGCAGTCTGACTTCAAGAATCCTTCTTACAATCCTTCTTCAAATAAATTCTTTTGTTGCGTTGTTAATATACATTTCAATGCAGCAAGGTTTTATAGTGTTGTCCTCACTTGCACTATAATAATATTAAATTTTTTAGAAACATATAAAGAAAATTTGTTTAATCACCTCAGTTTTGTAAGAACTTTGTCTTTTATGTTTAAAAATAAACACAGTTATTCCAATCAAATTATAAAAAAAAAAAAATTAATAACATGTTATTATTTCGAAAAGTAAAAACATTCTTTAATATTTCTATACTGTTAAGAAATACAGAAAAATTTTACAGTGATAACATATTTGTTACTTATATAGTAATAAATCATTTCAAAGGATTAAATTACTTTAGTTAAATACTCTCTGTGTTGTATAGAAGAAATGTATACTCGAATTGGAAGAAATTGAAACACTCTAAAATGATTTTTATTCATAGAAGCTGTTAGATAGATTGAATAGGCAGACCTGGACGGGCTACACTTCGACCATAAGGCCCATTGTGATGCCTAAGGATGCGAGAATGTGAGTGGAGTGGAAGGAATTTTTGTGTATAGACTAGGAATTGGTAGGATATGCGGCTGCAGCCAACTATGATAGGAACTATGCCGATATTCATCTGAAGTTCGTGGAGGAAACTGCAGAAAACCTTCTCAAGCATAGCCGGTTACTTCCTTATTGTCCATACACCGACAGTTGAGTCAATTAACCGCCGTTTTTTCCTAATAATTTTCCTAAGTTTCAAAGTAGGCATACTGCGCAGACATAACGCCTTAGATTGGTTAGGAGCTGTTAACTTATCATTATATTGGTTATATATACTTTGAACACGCCTTTATTGAAAAAGCACGCCTTTGCATACTGTATTTTCCCATATTCATTAATTTTCCCTTATCACAGCATTTGTTATTTTAGATAGTATGAGCTTGCGCTTTTTTATCATATCATGAATATATCTGTTATATATAACGACGTAACGGGAAACACTTAAAGCTTTCCTCTAGACAATATTATTCCAGTAAAATTGCATGTACTTAATTTACGGAATAATTGGCAGCATGATAATTGTTATACCCGGTATATGCAAATATATATACAAGGTATATTAAGTTTAGTTCTGACTTGTAACGCTTAAAAATATTGTCGCAGCCATAAATATTTGGCATAGATGTACATGAAATGGCGTAATTAGGCCATTTCCGCATATCAAAAGCTTATAATGAGCTGTAATTTTGTGTGTGCGTTCTAGAGCTAAAAGTAAGGTCAAATTCGTTAATGGGCCAAATCGGACCACTTTTGTTATAAACATTTTTACATAAATTCAGGATATACCGGGTATTTAAGCAATTAAATCACTTAGTTGTTATTTTCACTTGTTTATTTTGACTTTTCTCTTAGTGTTCTTATGATACCTTAGAATTAAAGCCACTTATGGGGGTTGGCAGAATAGTTTTAAAACTATAAGGTTTACTGTAACTATTGAAATTTATAAAATGAATGAAGAGACTGAACAAAAATTTTCTTCACTTTTTTCACATTTTTTCCAAGGGGCACCCCTTAAAAAAATCGCTAAAATTGGAGGAAAATTTTATGTCCCCGATTTTGATAAAAACTTGGTTTAAAGCTTATTTGGACCTAGCGAAAACGATGGCGTTGGTTAAAATACGATACGATTAACGGCTTTCAAGGTATCAAACCCATAGTGCTAAAATTCCAAACTATATGAATTGAGAAGCCAAAATTTCGAAATGTGTTGCTTGGACGTTAAAATGAACCTTATTTTCGTACTGTTTGGGTCAAAATACGCCTAGAAAATGATTATTATGAAAATTGAGAAGAAAAATTTTCTTCACTTTTTTCACATTTTTTCCAAGGGGTACCCCTTAAAAAAATCGCTAAAATTGGAGGAAAATTTTATGTCCCCGATTTTGATAAAAACTTGGTTTAAAGCTTATTTGGACCTAGCGAAAACGATGGCCTTGGTTAAAATACGATACGATTAACGGCTTTCAAGGTATCAGACCCATAGTGCTAAAATTCCAAACTATATGAATTGAGAAGCCAAAATTTCGAAATGTGTTGCTTGGACGTTAAAATGAACCTGATTTTCGTACTGTTTGGGTCAAAATTAGCCTAGAGAATGATTATTATGAAAATTGAGAAGAAAAATTTTCTTAACTTTTTTCACATTTTTTCCAAGGGGTACCCCTTAAAAAAATCGCTAAAATTGGAGGAAAATTTTATGTCCCCGATTTTGATAAAAACTTGGTTTAAAGCTAATTTGGACCTAGCGAAAACGATGGCGTTGGTTAAAATACGATACGATTAACGGCTTTCAAGGTATCAGACCCATAGTGCTAAAATTCCAAACTATATGAATTGAGAAGCCAAAATTTCGAAATGTGTTGCTTGGACGTTAAAATGAACCTTATTTTCGTACTGTTTGGGTCAAAATTAGCCTAGAGAATGATTATTATGAAAATTGAGAAGAAAAATTTTCTTAACTTTTTTCACATTTTTTCCAAGGGGTACCCCTTAAAAAAATCGCTAAAATTGGAGGAAAATTTTATGTCCCCGATTTTGATAAAAACTTGGTTTAAAGCTAATTTGGACTTAGCGAAAACGATGGCGTTGGTTAAAATACGATACGATTAACGGCTTTCAAGGTATCAAACCCATAGTGCTAAAATTCCAAACTATATGAATTGAGAAGCCAAAATTTCGAAATGTGTTGCTTGGACGTTAAAATGAACCTGATTTTCGTACTGTTTGGGTCAAAATACGCCTAGAGAATGATTATTATGAAAATTGAGAAGAAAAATTTTCTTCACTTTTTTTCCAAAAGGTATGTACATACCCCTTGGAAAATTTTTGTTCTCGATTTTAATAATAATCATTTTCTAGGCTAATTTTGACCCCAACAGTACGAAAATCAGGTTCATTTTAACGTCCGACCAACACATTTCAAATATTTGCCTTCTCAATTCATGAGTCTCACTAATCCGGCACTTCAATAGTTCGGCACGTCCAATAATCCGGCACTCTATAGTTTTTTATAGTGCCGGATTAATGAGACTCTACTGTATATGTATATCGATATATAACGATTTATAGAGTGCTATTATAGTTTATAGTTACTATGGAAACGACGTATATTTAGAAGTATAGTTTCTGTGGAAATGATAAAATCAACAAAAATTTTAACCGACTCCAAAAAAAATGAGAAGAATCTGTGTTCGACTGTATGTATTTTTTTAAATGTTCATCCCCTTCAAGATTATTTTTGAGACAAAAGTCCGTTGTCCTTTCCCCAGGATATAATCTATCTCCTTGCCAAATTTTATTACGATCCGTTTATCCGTTTAGTCGTGAAGAGGTAGCAAACAAACAGAGTTACGTTCACATTTATATAGTAGTATGAATATGACATACAGTTACATTTAGAATGTTTCAACTGCTTCAAATTTTATGAATGGGAGTGTACATATAACGCCTAAATACTTGTATTTGTAAGAAGTTAATTTATTTTATATGTTTCTACAATTAAATAATAATTATTCTTATTTTATTATCCAATCATAAATGCCTATATGAATGATATTGTGTTAATTGCAAGTATAACACAGTTATCGGTAATATTACTTAGCGAAGTGTTTTTCTTACACTATAGTGCAGTAGACGCTTTTAACTTGTCATCGATAATATCACCATTTATTATAAATACTAAACAGTAAATCCTATGGCCGGTTTATTATTTTTAATTTCAAAGAATTTGACACATAACTATATTGGCAAACACAGAAATAGTATAAAAATTTATTCTCAATATATTTGCTCCAAAAAATTTAAGATAACATTATAGCTGTAGAACACACACACTCGCACACAAAATTTCTGCGTCTTGCTTGTCTTCGTTATCGTTGACTAATCATTTTAAGATGTCCCAAAAAAATTTTCCAATGCAAAAATTTTTTTTCTCCAATCAATATTTTCAACCGTAAAAAAATCGGGAATAAACTTATAATACCCTGGTGGTATATGCTATATAAAATATTGTTTTTTGTCCATTTTGCAAGCGTGTGCTTTTTTCAAATTTTTTTAAAGAAAATGTCATTTTATTATGGTACATAATAAAATGAGATGGTAAAGAAAAGAAATCTCACCCTACAGAATCCGCTGCTTAATCCTAGATTATAAAATATAACGCGAATATTTACACACTGTATAATTTGTATTGTAAAATACTTAGACAGTTGGTTAATATCTTCAATGTGAATCACATTTGAAATAAACCTTCATATTGTTTTAAGGAAATGACAAGCAAAAAATATCTAATTAAAATGATTTTATTGTATTATATTTTTTTGTATTTGTTAAATTACCTTTATAGTGTTATACAACATCGAACAACATTGATTACATAAATAGGTGGAGAGAGATTACTTTTTAAATTCAATATATTTGAGTTAACGAAAAAGAAAACCACACATACATACAGATGTACACGTGATGCAAAACAATTAAATTTGATTCGGTTGTCTTCATTGTATAATATATTTAGTGTTTGTAATATGGTACCTAATTATATATCGTTTTATATTACACTGAACTGTAGTTCGATATATTTAACGTTCTGAAAAGTTTGTAAACCCAATACCATATATATACCAATCATTTTCGCACTTTTGGTAAAAACTGTGCCCTTAATATGTTAACCGGGTGGACCGATTTTGATGAACTTTTCAGGCAATCTTCAGATTATCCTAGCGGGTAATCCTGTGAAGTTTGGTAGCGTTTGGAAAAAACAATTTTTTTTTTGGCAATTTTGTATCATATTTTCAATTTTGTGTCATTTAGCTATATATAATTAGTATAGATAATTAGGCCAAGTTGGTAATCATTATTAGAATGATTTTCTTTTTTTAAATTTCATAATTTTTTGTAGAATCATTCGATTTTCCAAAAAAGGATTATTTTCAAACTTGTTTATATATTTATGATGAACAACCTTTATTCGAGACATTTTGGACGCCTCGCCAGTAGTACATACATCCAATGCCGGATTCCGCCTAGGCCTACAAGGCCACGGCCTAGAGGCCCAACCAGCCTAAGGACCCCAGTGGCGGAACCTTCATATAAGCTCAAAGCCTGGGTTGCATTATCAAAAATCTTTATCGAAAATATTAACTTAAAAGTCTTGAAACAATATTATTCGAGCTATTTAAAAGTGGGCAGTTTTACTTTTGCACTTGTCAATCAAAATGTCAAACAAAAATAGGTCATCTACCTGTACGTAAGCCGACCGTTCTGTCATAAGAAAGAGTTGAGATACGGTCGTTCATAGTGTTGTCAGGATTGCAAATTTTTCGCTTCCGAGGTCGCAAAATATTTTTAAGTGACACTTAAAATCGTAAATTCTTTACAATTTTATACAAACTCTATATAAATAAAATCATAATTTGTACAATTTCGTAAAGTCAATTTACCGACATGACAAAAAGTTTAATCTTTGGCGATTTCAGTTCGCAATATCTGACAACGCTCGCAGACAAAAATCAATTACCAATCAATCTTTTTTAATCGACTTTAATTATTATTAAGAAACAACAGAATTTAATTCGCTAAATTTCCAAAATGGTTTCGAGATGAGGGGACACCAAGTGCCTAAGGGCCCTGGGTCTCTAAGTCCGGGTTTGCCTACATCAGAGTACTTAAATCATATTTAAGCTTTATAAAATAATTTCTACAAAGCGATACATTTATATTTCATTTATCAATATTTTCAGTTCAGTGGATTGACAATTATATACCTAATGCAGTCAGTAAGTAGTAGGTGAGTGAATATTTATATTATGTAGGTAAATTCTCTAATGGTTGTCTAAACAATTGAGAAAAATGATCATGAGCATACGAGTATAATATACTAACAACAACTTAAATGCACAGAATCCATTAAAAGCAGGATACATTTTAGTATTCCATCTGTTTAATTTAAATTATCTCTCTATATGTTGTTTTTTTTTTTTG
This sequence comes from Nineta flava, assembly GCA_963920215.1. Taxonomy (NCBI): domain Eukaryota; kingdom Metazoa; phylum Arthropoda; class Insecta; order Neuroptera; family Chrysopidae; genus Nineta; species Nineta flava. The sequence goes on from OY986044.1 coordinate 67,636,699, forward strand.
TGAGTGCAGTATTTCTACATATAACTATAACTACCTATTTGGGAATTAGATCAGGTGTTACATATACCTACAGATCTGACAATTACATATGTTTTAGACTACATAAATGTAATTAATTTAAATATAAAAAATTTATTAAAGGGAAAAAATACATTAATTATAGAATTTAGATTTTGTGCAGTTACATTTAATCTAAATAAAATAATGATGTTTATAAAATGAGAAAATGATGTACTACATCATACGTAAAAAATTCAGAGTGTCCAATGTGTATCTCAAAAACTAACAATCGTAGGAGGTTAATATCTTACATGCAAGTTCTGAATTAGTCAAAATTATTTATATACAAGTACAGCGTGTATGTGCTTTTCGTATAAATACAAAACTTTATAAAAATATGCTGTACTAGATGGATAGATAGTTTGTTGAGGCTGAGATTATAAGGCCCATTGTGATGCCTAAGGATGTGAGGATGTACGTGGAGTGGAAGGAATTTTTGTGTATAGACTAGGAATTGGTAGGATATGCGGCTGCAGCCGACTATGATAGGAACTATGCCGATATTCATCTGAAGTTCGTGAAAGAAACTGCAGAAAACCTTCTCAAGCATAGGCGGTTACTTCGTTCTTGTCCATACGCCGACAGTTTAGTCAATTAACCGCTTTTTTTTTCTTAATAATTGACAAACTGCCGATGTCGGGATTCGAACCCATAACCTCCCAGTTCCAAGTAGACATAACGCCACAGACATACGCCTTAGACCGCTTGGCCACTTGGACTGGTATGCTGTAATAAGTAAGAGCTTAGTTTTAATCACAGATTTTTCTCGTTATTTTTACGCTAATTGTAGTTATAATTTACTTTGCGTATTTACAATATCTAAAGTTGGTATATTACATTAATCTGGCAATTACACCCTATCCTTAAAATCTGAGCTGAAAATGAAGTATTATCAAGATAAAAACTATGAAAGTTCTGAAATACTCGTTTCGAGAAATGGTAAATCCTAGCTCGTATCATCGACTTGGTGGGGAGTTTAATACTGGTTTTGTAACAGATAAAAACTTTCACCATTTTCAGGAAATTTATAATAAACCAATTTTCACGATGTGTTAATACGAGCAAATAGCTTAATTATTGCTTAAGGCCTACGTATCTATACGAAAAATTGAGTCAGTTATTAATTATTCGATAAACTTTTTGTAATTAGTTCCTGCTTACTTATTAATTATGAAAATATTTACGTTTTGTTAATACAAGAATAAGAAGGTGAGCGAAGTAAACGTTCAAATAAATAAATACTATAATAGACTCAAAATCCATCATTTCGATTTTCGATCTATCATTCCGATTATTTGTTTTGTGCATAGATTTGTTTTTAAATGTTGAACTCTGTACTGACTCTAACTTCGATAAACGGATATTTATAAAACTTATTAAATTTACTACAACAATTTTTAATGAAAACATAAGTTATAAGAATATCTACGCAGTAGTTTTGCCCACGCTAATTTAGGCAAGGTGTGGTACGATATATGAACTATACAAATGACATAATTCAAGGTAAAATATACGATTTTCTTTTTAACATAACTGTAATTTGTAAATTGTAAAGTAATTATTTAAGAAAACAGAGCATATTATTCATATGACAAAAATTTTACTTTAATTTTGTTATTAAATTGAAATATTTGCCTATTCGCAAAAATTAACCTGTGGATGCAGCCAACAAGTTTGTGATATTTCCGAGTATTGATTGATCTGTTTATTTACTTGCACACTAAACTTAGGATGATTATTTTTTCTCATATGAGATCACAGTGTTAAGAATGACAGTTTAATGAAATAAATATTTAAAAATATTTAAGTTGGTGGCATCCGTGTAGGATGCCACCAGAGATCGAAAGTGGTTTTTTGGCATTTGAGGGCCAAAACGTTCTATACGTATGATCCGATTCGGTGAAAACATATTGCCTCTATAGTACATACTACGTTGTAGTCTGTATATTGAAATATAAAAGCCGATTATTTAACACTTTTCGTTCAACAACGATTGTAAAATGAATACATAGAGTCGTTTGAACGGAAAACCATTTATTTAAATATTTTTGTGAAATTGATGCAGATAGATGTTCTGTTTCAACAAAATTTCGTCGCATTTAAAATAAATTGCAGTTTATACTAATTTTTTACTAAATAAATAAACAAATCTTTTCCGCCTTAAAAATAATGAAAAATGGGATCAATTAACATATTGATTGATTTTTATACCATATCAGAATAAGTCAAGGTGACATAAATAACTCATCCGCAGGGCAAACAAAAGAAAAAATAAACGTTTTAGTTTTTACAGTACCTACATGACTATTCATATGTTAAAAAAATTATGTAGTATTTAGCAACCAATTTCCAAAAACAATAAATTGACAATCAAATTTAATTTATAATTAGATAATATCAATAAAATATATCTACTTGTAGATTATTTTTTCTGTTCAGCACTGATATATATATATACATATATATATATATATATATATATATATATATATATATATATATATATATATATATATATATATATATATATATATAATGTATATTTAATACAAGTTATATATTGCTTTTACCTTTCATCAATAATAATACTCGTACTGGTTTATTTATATTATGTTAAGTGTAGATAGTTTACCATAAACGTACGGTTCTTTTTATCCCAATTTTGCAGCTTCTTAATCCAGCAATTATAAGTAGCAATAAATAGTAGTATTTATTGCGTACAATTTTTAGAAAAATGAAGTTTCTTTACTAATTGCTTATCACATATCACGATAGTGCGCTAACAAAGTTTAAGCACTAACTATTTTTACAGATAGGATGGTTTTTAGGCCTCTTTAACTCAGGAATCGAAAAACCTACGAAAACCATGTAATTAATTAACATACATAGCAAAATGCCCGGATGAAACAGGCGTCCTAGTCACTTTTGATATTAACATGCAACAATGCTGGGGTATTGTATAACTATTTCATATAGTTTAAAAGCGGCAAACGTGAATAATAATTATTTAATATCATTATAATGCGTTAAATACGCTTTATACTGAAAGACAGGTTTTAATTTTACAATGGTAATAATCCTAATATTACGATCAAAGAAATACATTATATATATACATATATATACCTATATGATACCTATGATATTATATATATATACGATACCTATATGATATTATATATATATATATATATATATATATATATATAAATAAATATATATATATATATATATATATATATATATAATCCAGAGGTGGGCAGGAGATGACTCGGCCGAGCTCTGAGTGAGAGGTAGGGAAGAGAGATAGAGTTAATACAGGGTAACCTACCAATTATTAATATTTTCTTTTTTTAATTAAAACATTTTCTGAAAAAAATATAATAATACCAAATCTTTTTTATGGTCACTATTATACAAAGTAAATAATACAAGCAATCATTCAATACATACTCTGGAATTTTGGGCTGGTAATTAGGGTCATTAAATGTACCTTTTTAGTATATATCATATTTGTGTATGAATAAAATAAAAATATATAAAAAAGATATATAAATCTTTTGAACCTTTAAGTTTACCGCTGGACCATTGTAATAAAAGAGGGAAATTTTTGCAAAGGATAATTTTAAATAGAATTAAAGTTTTGAAAATTCCAAATGATTTGTCTAAATATTTTACTATTCATATCCGAGAACTAATAAAGAATTATTTACCTGATTTAATTATTTTTTCTTCGTATGGAGTATGCTCAGTATAGTGTCATGGGAATTTGATGAATTAAGTTAAATTTTACATAAAGTGGGAATTTGAGTTCTTCGAGTTAGTCTACTTTGAATTGAAAAAGTGAAAAGTACAATTGTAGTAGTGGAAATTATTTTTCGCATAATTTGTTTTTCAAAAAAAATAAAAGTAGTGAATTTAATAATGGAGAAGACATCGCAAGCAGTCTTGGATAAGTTCAGATTATTATTATTATTATTATTGTTATTGTTATTATTATCATTATTGTTATTATTATTATTATTATGTTTTTTGGTGTATCTCTCCATACTGTAAAAGATATTATTTAAACAATAAATATTTTATAAAACTATTTCTAAATTGATTGAATAAATTATTGGGCAATAATCGGTAGGACAACCTGTATTGAAACATCGTTCCGTCTTGCTTCAAAACATACCTTCTTTACTTACTCTCACCCAGCTTATGGAGAGCTCATAAGGCTCAGACGAGCTGTCTGTGCCCACCTCTGAATTATAATCTGTCTTTGTAAAACACAAGTGAATATACCGCCTATTGAGTATAAAAATCACAATCAAAATATTATTTATTTATTTCATTGATTTAAATTAATTCTGTTGTGATTATATTATTTATTTATTGATTAAAATCAATAATAATAATTGTTGTTGTTGTTGTTACAATTTTATAAATTTAATTAAAAAATTCTTACCTTTCGTTTAACTTCAATTATTGTTTGATTAATATGAGATAATTAAATTATTACCTTCATCTTTGATAATATTAATTTTATAATGAAAACTGTCAAATAAACAACATTTTTATTTAAGCATTTAATTATTTAAAAAAAAATTTGTTACAAATTTAATGTTTTTAATACAATAATATAATTGTTATTCACTAAAATATTGAAAAGGTATAATTAATAAATTGTAATGTCATTGGATAAACATTTTATTTTATTTGATAAGTCAAAAACAAAAATTTTATATTTTAACTTTCGAATTTTACGGTTAAAATAACTGTTTTCAACAATTTTTGTTATTGGGTTGTTCTTCGTCAAATGTCACTATTAACAAGTGAGAATAACAACTTACTGAGTTAATTGCTTAAATACCCGGTATGTACTGAATTTATGAAAAAAAGTTTCAAACAAAAGTTGTTTATTTTTAGAAAAATGATATGTTATTCTTTAAATTTTGGTTTTATCTGTTACGGTTTCAAAGAGGGGCAGGTTTGCCTATGTCGTTCAAACTTGGTCCGATTTCATCTATTACTTGACCTTACTTTTTTGCTGAAGAACACACATAGAAAATTTCATCTCACTATCTCTAGACGGATGGGCGGTAATGTGGAAATGAATTAATTAGGTCATTTTATGAAAACCTGTACTAATTTTTTTTCTGCGATAAATATTTTCAACTGTTATAAAATCGGGACTAAACTTAATAACCCTGGTATATATTATATACCGAGTATAAAGAGCTATTCCTTATAAAATTGTGTTAAATAATATTAAAATAAGTAGAGTTAGAGGTGGTGGTATTATGGACCCCAATTTGATTTTTATTAAAAAAATCAAATTAAAGGGTTTTTAATATGGCATATTTATCGTTTACGAAAACAGTAGTATGGCGAAAAAAGTTTAATTTGAACGAATGTTGAGTGTAATCTGGCGAATTCACCTTAAATATTTGTTTAAAGTTCTTTTGAAAATTTATTGTATAATTCCATTGATACGATGCTTCCGATGACCAATATAACCCACAAAAAAATTATTATAGTAAAAAATTAGAAGTTTTAAATCTCACAATACCTATATGATTTTTAACATAGCGTGTTGTGGGTGGTCCCTGCCAAATATATCATACATCATTTTATTACAAAATTTTATGTATTTAAAAAAAAAAACTATATAATTTTAAGGACATTATTAGATTGTTATAAAATTCTTCAATATTTTACATTACTGGTAGCGGCAATCTCCCATTCTCTAAATGTATAATCGTTATTAAGCGATTTAGAATTATAGTAATTATAGTTTTAAAATTACTAAATCATGTAATAGGAGTTTTTTTTTTGTGTGTAGTATTTTTGTATTTAGAATACATTGTACCACCAATTAGCGAAACAAGTAAGTAATATACTATTTATTTTAATACTAAGAAGTTATTTAATATTCAGTTAAGATTATTAAGTGAGTCAAAACCGACATTACATAGGATGCGAAATATTCTTTACAAAATTTTTAAAGCTTCTATTAACTTTCAAGATATTATTTCTCTATCATACCCCCATATTTTGTTTCAAAAATGTTTTTAAAAATAAGCTTTTATTTCATAAACAAAAAAGTAGAAAAATATTTGTTTCGCCCATGGAACAATAAATTGGCCCCAGTTTTAAATGTTCAAGACACCATTAAATATAATTAATATAAATAAAATTAATAATACATTGACTGCAAGATAGTGAGACATCATATGCATTCCACTACCGAAACATCTCAGAGGCAGAGCGTTGTTCTAGGATGCCAGGGGAGTTGGATTCGATTCCCATCCTGGAAACGATAAGTCCAACTTCTTAGACATTTAAAACCTGAGCGCCGCAAGCTTTTGTTTATAGTCTCATGTTGATGACTCTCATGTAGATGCAATTTTTTTATGTGTATTATTTTCTACTTTTTAGTCCAATATTTAAAAAAAAGTTTAAGTTTTTTTTATTTATATTATAAAAATTAAAAATTCCCACCCCTTCCATTATTTCCCAATATTTATAAATTCTTCCACAAACTTCTATTTCAGGGCATACTTGCGAATCAACCATTTATCTAGATGGTACGAAAGAAGTTAAGTATTGCCATCAGATATTATGTTTTAACCTCAGAACCAAAGCTATGTGCAAAATTTCAGCATGATCGGATATTCGAAAGTATTCGAAAAATTATTTGTCAGATTATTTCCCCACAAACAAATTGAATATGAAGTTTAATAATTTTTTAATTAGCATGTTTGTCCTAGTTAAACCAAAATTATTGAATTAATGTTATGTAGCTTATGAAATAAACAATTTTTTCATGAATTTTCTATATCTTGTAAAAGGTAAATTTTGAGCATAGGTAAAGGTAAAGGCTGTTCCCGGATTCGTCTTCAGTTTCAGTTTGTATAGAGGATCATTGTCTGACTAATCTTTCACAACCTGCGCTGAGTCCTAGAATATTATAAATTGAAAATGTTTCGTATACTAAACTAATAACGAATTCAATGTGTATAAGACATAAACGAATGTGATATGTATAGTACAGTCAGTGGTCATAAGTGGTGTTCAGTGGATACTGGCTCTGAAAATAGTGCTTGATTTTGGTGTACATACCAACCAAAAAGGAAGATATACTACATTATACAAATATGCAAATATGTATATTATAGTTTTACAAATCGCATGTAATAATCGTAATGTATTTATATAATGTATATAAATGTAAAGTTATAAAACTGTATCTATCATTATTATTTAGTTAAAAATTACAATGAAATTATTGTCTTATATAAATATATATATATATATATATATATATATATGTATGATTTATTCGTGATATACCTCTGGCATTCAAAGGATAATTGAAATAAACCAGACAAGGCGTTTACGCGTATAAATTGTTGCATTATACGCCATAATATGATATACAAACATATTATGCATAGATATCTATGTTTCAAATTTGTGTAAAATTTAGTTTTTATCGAATTTTTATGAAAAATTTAGCTCTTGGTTTTGTGTCGATGCAGCGATTACGGATATATTTCTTTAAATATCCATCGAACTAACGTAGCAGATGTTGAAAATGACGATATAACATGCTTTCATTGTTTGAAAGGCCAAACTCGTTAATGGTCAAAATTAGTCAAGAGAAAAGAGAGGGAGAAAGTGGGGCCAAAATATAAAACCTTGGATTTCTCTCCTAATGTTATAGATAAAAGAAAAAAATTATCATTTATTAAGTACCCTGAGGAAATTCTAAGTGACAAATTTTTATAAATTTAAATCAAAACAAGACCTTAGGTGGATTTGTTTCTAAATCCACCTAAGGTCTCAAATTTTCTGTTGATATAAGTTTTGGTTCTGGAGAGCACGAATAAAGTATCTACGGCTTACGAACGTACACACACGGACACACACACACCGAAACAAATTTGCAAAAATGGTATTAATAGACTCTGGTAACCTAAAAACTTTTCAATTTCGATTTTCAGACTGGATAATTTGACTTCCCCTTACAGAGGGTGATTAAAAAAAAGCTTATCTATATAATTAGTTGATTCCAGTTTCACACGTGAATATCCACGTGAATATTAAAATATGCAGCATCTTTCATAAAATATCACATTGGTTTTAAAGTAATCAGATGTTTTTATTTTCTATTAAAGTCATTGAAATGCCAATATAAAATATTGACAATAAAAGTAATAATAAAGTTTAATTTTATACTTAATATTCTATTGCACACATACATACATACACATACGAGTGCATACATATAACTACTCAGTACAGCAACATTGTAAAAGTATGACTAAGTCAACTGTCGCGACATAACTATTTGTGAATGGCGGTATTTAAATCTTAGATCTTTTCACACTACCTAAGGTGTGCATTCTATTGTTATTTGTACTTCCAATTTAATTAATTACCATATCGGTTTTGATATTGGTTATTTATATAGTAGGGTTGAGCCTCAGACTATAAATTGTAGTCTACTTGCTTTCTTCAAATGTAAACAACGCCAAACAATGTAAATAACATAAACTATGAACACAGCGTCAACAATTTTAACTACCTACCCAGTAGATAGATTGTAGAGGTTTTGAGAGGCACCCGTGCTCACACATAGACACTCGGTGCATGCACTGAACGAAGCTTTATAGTGTGTACAAACACTAATACACGTATTGGTTTCCATATTTTGAAAAATTTACATATTGTTAGGGAAATTTCTGTTTTGAGAAAATTTAGATTCTGTTTTTGTACAGTTAAAGCTATTTCGGAAAACTTTCCTCAAATTTTCTATCTGTTCGATGTCGAAAATGACGTTCAGAGAGAAATTTCTCTAAAAATCTTTAAAAATATCAACAACCACATATACGCCAAAAATTGTAGTCTACTTGCTTTCTTCAAATGTAAACAACGCCAAACAATGTAAATAACATAAACTATGAACACAGCGTCAACAATTTTAACTACCTACCCAGTAGATAGATTGTAGAGGTTTTGAGAGGCACCCGTGCTCACACATAGACACTCGGTGCATGCACTGAACGAAGCTTTATAGTGTGTACAAACACTAATACACGTATTGGTTTCCATATTTTGAAAAATTTACATATTGTTAGGGAAATTTCTGTTTTGAGAAAATTTAGATTCTGTTTTTGTACAGTTAAAGCTATTTCGGAAAACTTTCCTCAAATTTTCTATCTGTTCGATGTCGAAAATGACGTTCAGAGAGAAATTTCTCTAAAAATCTTTAAAAATATCAACAACCACATATACGCCAAAAATTGGAGGGGGGGAGGTTGGTAAAAATATAAAACCTTGGATTTATCTCTCCTAATATTAAAGATAAAAGAATAAAATTATCATTTATTAAGAACAGTTGTAGAAAATACTCTCTGAACATATTTTCTGTAGTAACTTGGTTTGATATTCATTGAGAGTTTTTTCCCTGAGGAAATTCACTAGTCTAACTTACTAATCTATGAGTCTAACCTCGCCAGTGCTGTCTTAAAGGAATCGTAAAAGAACTCGTTTATAATTTCCACATATGTTGCTAATAGGGAATATGCATGAAAATTTTTTTTCACTTGAATTGAAGCATGTTTACTTAACAAATATCAAGATAAAATTACTTTTTAAATAACTTTAAAAATAAGCGAGATATGAATGATTGAAATTCCCGATTAGACAAAGAGAGTGATAGCCCTCTTGATATGTTATGTGACGTCATATTACACTTTCACCATTTAAAATACACGTAAAACTCCGTTTTTAGTATTTTTGCAAGAAAGAGACAGATAATAATCTTTAAAAGCTTATGCTTCCTTGATGTTTGTCGGATTTTAATTTCGTTTTTAAATATTATTACAGTATTTACAGTATTTTCATATTCTGAAAATAAATGTGAAAAAAAATTTTCATGCATATTCCCTATTGGCATATGGTTGAAAGTATCCAGAGACCATTCAAAATGAATACAATACCTTGGAAGTATCAGATAATTTTTTAAGTGTATTGCAATAATGTTTAGTTGAATTCATTTTATATTGGATATTACCATTTTCAATACATTCAGTTCACTTTGATAGATATTCAAATTACATTTTAAAGTTAATTTCACCGTTGCAACTGCTTATCAGAGATATTATAAGAGTAACTTCTTTAGGGCAATAATTTTATGATTTATCAACATTTACTTAGACAAGAAGTTATTTTATAAATATTTTTATCAGAGATAATTATTATAATGTGAATTTCATAAATATTTTAGATATTTTATTTAAAAAAAATTACAACAATTAGTCCATTTAGTGGCCCCAATTTACAGTTTGCGTTGTATAAATGTTCAAATCGAACAGTCATATGAATTAATTATACGTTTGAATTTCAAATTTTTTAATTAATGCGAATGGGTCTGGTTACTTTAATCGGACCTAAAAATTTATTGGCCTCTACAAATTTTGTATTCAACCAAAGTTATTCAGGTTAACTTGGTCTGATCTAGGCATTTACTGAGAAATTGAGTTAAGGGCCTACACATTTTTATCCCTTAATGCTTATATTAATTTTTATATCCGGTATATAATATATACCAGGGTATTATTAAGTTTAGTTCCGTTTTTGTAACGTTTGAAAATATTGAACACAGAAAAAAAATTAGGTATAGGTGTTCATAAAATGAACATAAATGTTCGACAATACGATAAATAAAAAACGAAAAGAGATAGCGAGCTCAAATTTTGTATACGTGTTTTAGAGCTAAAAAGGAAGGTCATGTTTGTGAATAAGCATATCAGTTGTATTTGGAACCGTAAGAGATAGAAACTTTGTGTCATAAATGCATTATATACCGGGTATTTAAGCAATTAACTCAGTTGTTATTTTCACTTGTTTGTATTCATTATAATGATTATAACTACAAAATACAATACAATACATTAATAAAAATTAGTCTGACGTAGACTAAGCGAATTTTCTTATAGAAAAAATTTTTCTTATAGAAAGAAATTTTCTTATGACTAGGAAGCTATAATTTTAAAGAGTCCATAATTTGATATACTCCATAAATAATACAGATACTTAACTTAATAATATGGTAACGCAATAAATTGTAGTAAAATTGATCTGGTTCTACTTATGTTAATTTTTATCATTTTACTATTATTAAACGATTCAATAAACATTTTGTGTTTTCCTGAACCTATTATAAATATATTTGTAAAACACAGATATTTTTAATTTGATTCGTAGACATTATATCTCTTATATTATGTAAATTAGATTTCAGAGAACTGAATATAGATCTATGTATGTTTATTTGTTTTGGACAAAATTAATTTTGATTTAATATTTTTATGTATTTCAATTAGTATGTCAGTGAGCTAAAAATTTATTTTGATTTACTGACAATTTGACATTGTGAACGTATAATTAATTTATTAATTAATAACAACTTGTTGACTTTTATTATTATATGGTTTTATTAGAGAGTTTCAGATGCCAAAAAATTAACGTATGTGGTTACTAAAATTCATTCCACTCAAATAGAGTAGTTTGCAAAATAAAAAATATATTATATATTTTATTTTGTGTTTTAAACCAACATGTTTATAGCAAGGTTTATATTTTAAACTTTTAAATTATAATAATTTGTTTTTAACATGTATTGTTTGTTTAACACATATGTATATTTTCTAAATATAGCAAAATGTTGGAATATTTCGAAACCTTCATTGTTTTATAGGGCTTCGAAGAAGTCGCAAGTACCATATCTTGATCCGAATGAGTCTACAAATAGGGAATATGCATGAAAATTTTTTTTCACTTGAAATGAAGCATGTTTATTTGACAAATATCAAGGTAAAATTACTTTTTAAATAACTTTAAAAATAAGCGAGATATTAATGATTGAAATTCCCGATTAGACAAAGAGGGTGATAGCCCTCTTGATATGTTATGTGACTTCATATTACACTTTCACCATTTAAAATACACGTAAAACTCCGTTTTTAGTATTTTGCAAGAAAGAGACAGATAATAATCTTTAAAAGCTTTTAGCTTCCTTGATATTTGTCGGATTTTAATTTCGTTTTTAAATATTATTACAGTATTAACAGTATTTTCATATTCTGAAAATAAATGTGGAAAAAAATTTTCATGCATATTCCCTATTGTTCAACTATAATATGTAAAGGGTTCAACAAAGGAGGCATGGCTATACCGTAGACTCTTGTATTTACATTAGTAAAACATTCGTACCTAAATATATTCAATAATCAATCAATATTTGTATTTGACTATACTAGTAATATATTCCATTGATAACATCTCGAATTTAGTATATTTAATCATTGCAAGTGAAATAAATATGTGTGTGATATTTCAAATAAAACATTTAAAATTACGATCGATGATTAATGTTGATAAAAACAGTAATACATATTTACACCTCCGCAAATCATGTTGACAGTCATTAGTTTCAATTTTTTTTTACCAATAATTATTGACAACATATATGTCAAAATTATTCTATCAGAGCACAAAAAATAAAGTTAAATGTTCAAAATTTAACTAATGACTAATAAATAAATAATATGATTGAAAAATAATAATACTTTGCGGCATTTTTTACTTTTAAAGTAATATATGTTATTAATCGTTTTTTGTTCGATAGCGAAGGACATTTTTTTATCTTAATAACCAATAATTGTGTATACAATTACCTTGAAATTTAAACTATTATATTTTTAAGAAAGAATTCATCTTCATTGCTTCTAATTTAGAATGGATAAAGGACATTTTATTTTTTTACTAATATACATTTTTTATTGATAATTGCAATAATAATACAATTGCCTTATTAGAAAGTAGTAATATGGAGGCTTTTGGATGCACAAGTTAATTCTTTTGAAAAAATAATCTACAACATGTTGAAATAATTGCTGAAAAATGGCAAAAATGTTGGACGTAATTTCTTCTTTTAGAAGTCAGCAGTTTTAAGACATGTAATCTTCCTGGTTGATCTTTATTTGGATTATAGCCAAGATAAAGTGTACACAAGGTTTTAATCAAGGCTATGCGGTGATTCACAAAACTCGAATTTAATATGTAAAAAAAAAATTTAGTACATAATTTTTAGCGAATTTCCTGAAAGGAAATAGAGCTATTGGTCCCGTACCGAAGTCAAAATATCGCAAAAATTTCTTCAAATGCCCATCGATCCTACCAAGTAGATGTCAAAAATCACCATCTGTAAAATTTATATATATATATATATATCTATGGACATATATATATATACATATATATATATATATATATATATATATATATATATATATATATATATATATATATATATATATATATATATATATATATGTGTGTGTGTCTGTAATCACTCTAGCGGTCACAGTTTTCATTTTATCGGAATGAAATTTGATATTTGACGCGCTTTTGGTATTCAAAAGGCCAAGTTCGTTAATGGTTACAATCGGATAAGGGGAAAGGGGGGTTTAAAGGGAGGAGGAAACACAAAATTTGACATATCTCTCTTAATATTCGAAAAATCGAAAAATTTATAAGAAGTAAAGTTGTAGGTACTAAGTTTTACTGTAATTTTGTTTCTTATCATTTTTTCTGTTACACTAATATTTACAGAAATATTGACAGTTTAAGATTGAAAATTAAATTCCGTAATATCTCTGTACACATTAGAGTTTGAGCAAAAATGATAAGGTGATGAGTTGTAGCAAACTTGATTTTCTACAACTTTATACCTTACGCATTTTTTGATTGTTATAATATTGAGAGAGATATTTGTCATTTATTAACAAAATTGGACTTGCAAATACTAAAATCATATACGACATTTCATTTTGATCAGACTAATATTGTGACCGCTAGAGAGTGGTTTATGTATTCTAAGGAAATTCGCTAAGTTGAAGCAGCTCCTGCGTAACGAATTTTTATTCTCGTTTTTAAACCAAACCAACAAATCAACAATGATCACAGGCTTTTAATGTTTCAGATTTAAACTATTTTCAGCTGTTACAAAATAAGTAACAAATTCGATTCTGAATTGAATTGATATTTGGTTCAAATATTAGGCCAGTCAGAAAATCGTGTGTTCGAACCGGCTCTAAACTATTTTTATATTTCTCAATTTTAACATGAGAGTCGGCACGAAGTCAGAGACAAGATAAGAAAGCCGACACTTTAGTTCCACCTCGTTTCTCAGGAAAACTATCATGATCCAACCAAATTTTTATTTTATTTTTTATTTTAATGTTCTTTGGTACAGATCCTTGATGTAAAAATTTTCACATCAAAAATTTTTTTCTCACGAATTACAAAAACAGAATTACATTTTAACAGAGATATATAAAATTATCAAATAACAATGTAAAATTATATAGAAAAATACAGAGAGACCTGTCTGATTGACTGAATGCGTATAAAAAAAAAAGATGTAGGGGCCAAATATTATTTTATCTATGACCATATAATAAATTTATGTGTAATAAATTGGTACTTGATGGTTGACAGTACACATATTGCAAATATAATTAAAAATAGGAAGCTGTAGTATCTAATAGCAAGTAGTTCCCAATAATATTTTAACAATAAACTGGTATTTTAATCCCCCATCCATATAACATAAATAGTGGTGTGAAGTTTGTGTGCTGTGCATATAGGGGTATAGAATTTCGGAAGTAATGCACTCGGTATATAGTCTATACGTATATACCGGGTGTTCATTTAAAACTATTAAATTTCGTTGAAAATGAAAACAGTATTCATTTAAAAGTAAAAAATTTTAATACCAATTTTTTAAATATAATTTTTTAAATTATATTTCAAATTTTGCCCCAATTCCTAGAACAATAGGAAATATGCATGAAATTTTTTTTTCACATTTATTTTTAGAATATGATAATACTGTTAATACTGTAATAATATTTAAAAACGAAATTAAAATCCGACAAATATCAAGGAAGCTATAAGCTTTTAAAGATCATTATCTGTCTCTTTCTTGCAAAAATACTAAAAACGGAGTTTTACGTGTATTTTAAATGGTGAAAGTGTAATATGACGTCACATAACATATCAAGAGGGCTATCACCCTCTTTGTCTAATCGGGAATTTCAATCATTCATATCTCGCTTATTTTTAAACTTATTTAAAAAGTAATTTTACCTTGATATTTGTCAAGTAAACATGCTTCAATTCAAGTGAAAAAAAATTTTCATGCATATTCCCTATTATTTGTATTTTATAAATACGTATTTCGACTACAAGGTAGTCATGATCAGTATAAATTAGCTAATCGTAACTATCTCTGGAATATGGAGTCAGAGATATGTTGCTCGTTGCTAATTTGGTGCATGTCTCACAATAATATTAAAAAAGTTTTGTCTTTTATATGATCTGAATGAGGTAGTACTTGAAGGATTATTTGAGTTGACTGACCAATTAAGGGATTAAGTGTGTCATGAACCCAACCCATTTATTGGCGGTATCCTTTTCTGGTCATGCGGTGTTGTTATTGTCAATAAGGTGAGGGTGTTGATCGAAGCTAACCTTAATATTCAGGTATTTAATTTTGAATATGGTTTCATTTTATTAAATCAGAATTTGGAATTGGGTCATTGTCTAAATTCATTACCTGTTTTCTTAATTTGTGTATGTGGATACTTTCGTAAACATTTAATTCTGTGGGGTTTTGTACCGATTTCAGTAGTTTTATATTCGATTTGTCAATTTTGTGGTTGTTCTCAATCACGTACACGATTTATTGGTTCTCCCAAATTTCACATTTCGTATGTCGTCAACTTGAGGACAAACGAGTATGTCGAACAAAAATCATACATAGAATAGAATTATATAAATGTCATTTTTAAAAGATGTTCGAAATGAAAATATACGGATATAATTTTTAAATAACCTTGAAAAATGTTCACACACGTATTTGATTTAAAATGAACACCCGGTATTTGTATGGTAATCTACCCTTCCTTCTTCACCCCTACAACAACTAGTTAAGTTCTGTGTGAATTTCAAATATATAATATGTTCCCATAGGACACTGCATACTATATATAAATAGCACACCCCCTCGTTATGTAATATTCAATTGTTCTTAATAAATTTATAACAATAATCGACATTATTTACTGTACTTGTCATACTGAAATTTTTTTAGGTGTATCATCTTAATAATAAATTGTTTTGATACATTTGGTAGTGTTGTGGGGTGTGTGGGAAATATAACTGGTGTATTTACTTCGGAAACAAAAATGTTTTGAAATTGTTCTTTTCAATATCAAATGTAAAAAGTATTTTGACAATAAAGATTAATAAATATTACCAAATCGATCTATAAAAAGTTGACAAGTAAAATAATTATTTTATGTTAAATTTATGGACTATGGACGTCATTTAGAAGATTTAGAAACTAAACTAAAAATTTATGCATCGGATGTCACTATAGGTTTGAATTAATAGCAAGTGAAAATAACAACTAACTGAGTTAGCAGCTTAAATACCCGGTATATACTTAGTTTATGAACAAACGTTTTAAACAACCGGGTATAAAAATGCGAAAATCATGCAAAATTTTACACACTGTGATAAAGCTGAAATTTGCATGAATAAAAAGTAGTACCATCATATTAACGAAACAAAAACTGCCATCCCATAAGTTGGTGAAAGCTATCTGACAAAGCCCTGGACGGTACACAATAAGGTACATTGTGATGCCTAAGGATGTGAGGATGTGAGCGGAGTGGATGGAATTTGTGATTAGACTAGGAATTGTTAGGATATACGGCTGCAGCCGACTTTGATAGGAACTATGCCGATATTCATCAGGAGTTCGTGAAGGAAACTGCAGAAAACCTTCACATGCATAGTCGGTAACTTCGTTCTTGTCCATACGCTGACAGTTTAGTCAATTAACCGCCCCTTATTCTTTCTTAATAATTGACAAATAGCCGACGTCGGGAGTCGAACCTATAACCTCTCAGTTTCCAAGTAGGCATACTGCGCAGATATAACGCCTTAGACCGCTCGGCCATTTGGACTGATGAACTCATGGAATATCTTTGAAGGAAAAGAGGTACAATAGATTAAATTGGTCGCGATACAAAAGCTCTTTATAAGACTAACTCCTGATTCGAAACTAATCTAATCTAACCAAATATGGCACAGGTTTTTTTTCGATTACAGTGCACGTGTTACCGTGTACTGTGATCCGTGTAAATTGTTTATAATCATATCTACTGGACCGTTTTACGTACAAATACCGCTATTTAATCATTTAAATAACAAAAAAAAAGGCTAGAGAGAGTCATGACTAAAATAATATTAGTTAGTTATTTTTTTATTTTTTGTCTTAATAATTGACAAACTGCCGATGTCGGAATTCGAACCCATATCCTCCCAGTTCCAAGTAGACATAACGCCTCAGCCATACGCCTTAGACGCTCGACCACTCGGCTGGTCGATGTAGGTCTAAGCTCTTACTTAGTACGCCATAATTTTATATTTTGATTCTCGATTGGTCCCATTGTCACCAAATCGCATTCTGATGAGGGGATCTCCGGGAAATTGAGGAAAATCTTCATTTTATATGTGATAACCGATCTCTGCGAAATTTTTTTTTTTTTGAAAGGGTATACTCATTCATAATGGGAAAATAAAAAAATTTTTTTAAAAACCGACTTCAAAAAAATTTTTTACAAAAAAAAAAAAACCGACCCCAAAAAAAAAAATTTTTACAAAAAAAAAACAAAATGCTTGTAAAAAAAACTGAAAATCTGTTATAAAAAAATGCACTAAAAATTACAAAAAAAAAAAAAAAACGGGTAAAAAAAATATGTTATAAAAAAATTCACTAAAAATTAGTTGGTCGTTTAGTAGGTCTACCCATATTTAGACAAATAAAATCAGTTATAGAACTTCAAAGTCACTAAAAAGCGAGAAATAAAACTTATTTTGACAAAATGGAAACCCGACTTAACAAAAGAAGCACTAAAAAGTAAAAAAAATAATTGCATATTCTTGTGCCAATTTTAGTTCACCAAAGCAAAAATTTTTAAATATATACGTACAATTATTGTTATTTTTGGAGGCGGTGTCCAAAAGTTATGTGAATTTTTCTATGTTGACACCGCCTCCAAAAATAACAATAATTGTACATATATATTTAAAAATTTTTGCTTTGGTGAACTAAAATTGGCACAAGAATATGCAATTATTTTTTTACTTTTTAGTGCTTCTTTTGTTAAGTCGGGTTTCCATTTTGTCAAATAAGTTTTATTTATATAAAATATTAAGATAAATTTATATTATTTATATTAAATAATTTATAAAATAGATATAAAACAAAAAAAAACAATATGGATGGCTTTTTAATAGTCATAATGATAAATATTATACATAATATTTTTATGTACACCATATCTTGATATATATTATTAATAATACTTTTTTTTTAAATTGACCAAATGACCACCCAGTTATAAAATAATTTCATATACGTTTGTGTATATTAAAAAAAAAATTTTTTTTAAGAAATAATATTTTAGTGTATGTAATAATAATTTCACTTATAAATGTAAATTAATCATTTAAATTTGATTATTTATATTAAAAAGTAGTTGATATTTTTTCTGGTGCCAGTAGCCTTTACTGCAGAGAAACAATATCACGTTTACAGTACCTAACTAAACGCATATGACCATGAAAAAACTTTCATAGATTGTTTATGTCTTATTATTAATAGAATAGGATATGATTTATATAAAAAAATGAATATGCCATAATATTGGTAAAACAACTGAATTCTGTAGAATAAAATGTATATAGATAGGTACATCCTAATCCTTTTCGATTACCAAGTAGGGGAAGAGGTAGTTCAAAGCGGGTTAGCGATGATATGTTAAGCATTCATTACTTATTACAACGTAACTGGGTAAGATGAAATATTTTAACTATTTTGTTAAAATTTTTAACGATGAGAATCGTTTCTGATTACATTAATTGTACAATTAAATGGATACAATCGTTGTAGCTTGATAACTCCATTGCCTCAATAACAAGTCAAATATTAAAGTACAAACTACAAAGTACAAAATAAAAGTACCAAAATGATATAAAACAAAAGTCAAAGACTTAAACGCTTTAAAATAATAGTATTATAAAAAAGCATAGTCAATAACATAAAATAGCAGTTAATAACTTACAACTAAATGATTTAAAATGTCAAATATAATACAAAATTTAAGTTAAAAAGCTAAAATACTTACAAATAAAACACTTTAAGGCCGCCTCCCACCAAACCAAATGATAATAATCTTCCAATAGCTAAGAGTTTTTGGAACATTTTATTTTCAAAAACTTACATTTTTATGTAAAAAGTTCCAATTAGTTGGAATTACTGAAGCTATCCTATTAACACACTTTTTTTTAATAGAGGAGAAATTTCAGCTAGATTGTCAATAAATCGTTCGAAAAGCTACTATCTTCGTTATTCTTGATAACATCCGATTATGTGTTTCGGATTATAAACGTCCAGTAGTACTTGCCCCAGTAAAGAACAAAGGATCGTCTTAATGCGCTTCAGCGTGAACATCGTCTCTCAAAAGTTGCATGCACATGGAATGCAACATCGACAGGCATCCGAATCTCTTCGAGACAAACAAATAGCGTTCTTCGGTGTTTGATCTAAACCATCTTAGCCGATTTCTGCCTACTCTATTTTCTCTCTCCTTGTAGAAACTATTCTTATTACCTAAACTGCGTGTAGATTGTCGGCATGGGGGACTCAAGCAAGATGGATTCCGGGTTGAAAATACAACATTGACCTTATGGCCAGTTCGGCACTGTGCTGGTCTTAAATATCTAAAATAAAACTCGATTGAATAAAAACGCTGATCAAGCATAAATGCGCGACCAGAATTCTCCACAGTCATATTATAGCTTTTCATGAGTTCACTTAATGCGGATACCTTGCTGATTTTATTATACAAAAGTATTGAAAGATAAGTAAAATACAAATAATACAATGATACAGATCTTTCGAATTATCTGCTTGAAAAGTAATAAATTTACGTTTCAAATTTATACTCTGGAATAATTTGTTATTTAATTGTTTCAATAAATTTTTATGAAAAAAGTCTTAAATTATTGTTGTTGTTACAATATCTGTATGCATATATTTTGCAATTTGTAGAAATAACTTCTTTTTTTATAAATAAGAAAACTAAACATTGAGAATATAGGTAGGTTACGATCAAAACTGAACCAATAAACAAAGTTTTTATAACATAACATAAAACTGTTTATGAAAATAATATATATTCAGTTGTCGATTAAGTTAGAATAAGTTTTTAAAAAACTTCAATGCTTGTGTTTCAAAGTTGAAAAGAATTATTTCTTTCAGTACGTCATTTCAAATACACTATCGGAAATTTTTAACAAAACCTTTATGTATAAACAATTTTTCGAAACAATACGACTTTATTGAAAAGAGAAAATAATTAAATAGTCAATTGTGAAAGGGTAGATAATTTTCTGATGATATATTTTGAGAAGCGTAAAATGGTTGCTAAAAAGGTTGCGTGTCGAATGATTTCAAAGTGTAAATGAGCTGAGTTTTGTAATTTTTAAGCCTTTATTTATGTGCTCTGAAATGACATAACTTTCATTATAGAAGCACGAGGAATTGAGACAAGTTTTAACAAATAAACCATATTAACAAAATCATTCAGACTTATCAAAGCAAACTGGATATAAAGTTACCCTCAAATTACCAGTCACTGCAGATTCAAGAGACACATATGTATCTCTCATGAGATAGAGCTCAGTCGAAATGGCGGAACCTGAGGTGGAGCTCTGAAACAACTGAAGTGGAGCTCTGTCTTGTCTTTCGTAAAGTAGATGGGTAGGTAGGTTAAACAACGAACACAGGGATATAGGAAACGATCCAGGGATGATAGACGATAGAAGAGGTTGAGGGGATGGGTTCCTTAGAGGTCAGAAAAAAGAGCCTAGAAAGGCCTAAAAAAGGCCTCCCCTTTACAACAACTACTACTAGTGCTAATCCTCCAACATGTACATCGTTACAACAAAATTGTTGTATCATATAATTGTTTTGTATTTGAGTCAATTTCCCATACTGTATAAGATTTTCTTTGATCATTTAGATTGAACATGTTTTGTCGGTCATTTTTACCATCACATCTCATAGTCGGTCAATAAATTGATTTAATTATATTGGCTGTTATGTTATAAATTCTCTTATCCATTACAATTACATTTATTCAAGATCGTTCAATGATATATGATAATGTCACCATACACGTTGAAACCAGATGTACAGATAGATGTATCTTATGCACCTGAAATTCAGGATCGATAAAATTTTGTTCACACACAAAAAGTGATCAAAACCGTAATTTTGAATTGGAAAACTTCTTATAAAACAAATGAAAATAACAACTATTTGAGTTAATTGTTTATATACTGACATTATTAGCAATGTGTGAGCTGTTTATATTAGCCTGGACGGGCTACACATCGACCATAAGGTCCATTGTGATGCCTAAGGATGTGAGGATGTGAGTGGAGTGGAAGTAATTTTTGTGTATAGGCTAGGAATTGGTAGGATATGCGGCTGTAGCCGACTATGATAGGAACTATGCCGATATTCATCTGGAGTTCGTGAAGAAAACTGCAGATAACCTTCTCAAGCATAGCCGGTTACTTCGTTCTTGTTCATACACCGACAGTTTAGTCAATTAACCACCCCTTATTCTTTCTTAATAATTGACAAATTGCCGACGTCGGAAGTCGAACCTATAACCTCTCAGTTTCCAAGTAGGCATACTGCGCAGATATAACGCCTTAGACCGCTCGGCCATTTGGACTGATGAACTCATGGAATATCTTTGAAGGAAAAGAGATACAATAGATTAAATTGGTCGCGATACAAAAGCTCTTTATAAGACTAACTCCTGATTCGAAACTAATCTAATCTAACCAAATATGGCACAGGTTTTTTTTCGATTACAGTGCACGTGTTACCGTGTACTGTGATCCGTGTAAATTGTTTATAATCATATCTACTGGACCGTTTTACGTACAAATACCGCTATTTAATCATTTAAATAACAAAAAAAAAGGCTAGAGAGAGTCATGACTAAAATAATATTAGTTAGTTATTTTCTTACCTACAATAAAACTAATAATTTAATGACCTCTCATTTATAGTTTTAACCCGCACGTATTCAATATAATTTGTTGTAGCTACGCCACTGTATTAGCAAAAGTTGATTGCAGTATTTTGTATGATTACTATCAAAAGCGATAATATTTATAAAGACAACGTACTTAAGCCAGTATGGTAGAAGTTAGCTAGCTAGCGCCGTCTTTTCTTTGTACAACAAATAGAGTATATATATATATATATATATATATATATATATATATATATATATATATATATATATATAATCGTCCGTCCATGTGTGTGCTGTTGTAATGTGTTTACTCTCGTAAATCACACTTGTAATTCCTTACTCAGAGTGTGTGAGGCTGTATGTAACTTGTTACTTGTTACATCTACACACATAATGTCTTAAATGTAATATATTATTACGTTCATTGAAATATACGAAGAAAAAAATTAAGGATGTTCCAGCATACCACCACTTTTCGGCAGATTTTGGTCATTTTTTCTTTTACAGGCTAAAAAAATGACCCTGGTGTGGGCCTTGTTTATTTTTCAAAAAGCAACATTTTTTTACTTAGAATTTTTTTTAATCTCTTAAGGATGTTCCAGCGTGAAACCACTTTTCGACAGATTTTGCTCATTTTTTTTCCACAAATATAACATTTATATTTGTAATATAATATTTAGTTTTCTAATAAATCCCAAAGTTTCAGAATTTTTGACCATTTAGAACGCGAGATAATTAATATCAAAATTATCATTCTCTCTCACTCTCTCTCTTTAGTAGCATGTAAAACTTCATGCCCACCCAACTAGTATCTGTTGTATTAGAAAAAATACTCCACAGAATTAAAAAAAAAAACTACGAGAGTAAAGCTATATATTTAGTACATAAATTTTTAAAGAAAAACGTGTGTTACCGTTTTGTTTTCGAAATATAATAGTTTAATATTATTCTTTTTCTTCAAAATAACATTATTTTGTATATGTGAACAGTGTATTTGTCTATGTGTTGTATATGTGTGTTTATGTGTTTGTGCTATAATAAAATCAAATCGGTATTTTTTACTGATTATATAACACAGTGCTGGACCGTCCTTAAGTAAAATAATTTCAGCAATAATATTATACTCTAAAAGCGAGCGATCAGTAGATAGACTTTCGGTAATTGAATTAGGTTCACATTGAGTATTGTTATTCTCTTAGACTTCAGTGACATGGAATGCGGATTTCGAATCTTTCGAAGCTTGGATCAAATTTTTGGGAATTTTTTTTTCAGTTTTTCAAGTCAGTGTAATTTTGTTTTACGATTTAGATAAAAATTACGGTACACGATCACTTATGGAATCATATCTACAAAATAGGACTCCACAATGGATCCATGATGCAGACTGTGCAGCGAGTAGGAGGAAACGTCGAGCCACATTATCATCAACTGCGAATCTCTCTGTTAAGCAGATACAAGATACTCGAGGTGAGATGCACCCCATCTCACCTCGAGTATATGACCCTTCAGGAAAACCTGAAAAGCAAGCTCCTAGTCATTGTCAAGTTTGGTTGATGCAAATTCCGGCAGACTGAAGTAGAAAGGGAAACATAGGCCAGATATATCTTGGAGTATAATAAGGTCGAAGTCCAATACTTTTTATACTCCAAGATATATCTATTTATCTAAAACAATAAAAAGTATAATAATAATAATAATAATAATAATAGCCTATAGTTATCCCATAAATTGGGCAAAGGCCTCCTCAAGAGAATTCCACAATCTTCTGTCTTTGGCTAGACGAGACCAACCACCTTCTGAAAACTTTTTCAGATCGTCGTGCCATCTACGTATTGGTCTGCCTTTTTTTCTTTTATGGCCGTACGGTATCCACATCGTGCTTCGGAACGTCCAACGATCGTCTTTTATACGCGCTATATGTCCTGCCCATCGCCACTTCAGTCTCTTCACAGAGGCGACTACATCCTTTATTTTGGTTTTCGTTCTTATTTCAGATGATGGTATTTTTTGAATAAGTTTAATATTCATCATGCTCCTTTCCATACCCCTTTGGCATGTTCTAAGTTTGTTGTAGTCACCTCTGCTCAGAGCTAAAGTCGCCGTGCCGTAGGTCAATACCGGAAGAATGCACGAGTCCATAACTTTTTGCTTCAAGTATAAGGGAATATGAGCTTTGAAAATGAACTTGAGACTCCAATACCGCTTCCAAGCATTAGTTGTTCTTTGCCGTATTTCTCCCGCAGTTCTGTTCCGAAATGAAATTTCTTGGCCCAAATATTTAAAAGTATCTACTCTTTGAAGAGTTTCATTTTGTATACTCAAAGAGCCCCTATCTAAGGCTTCGTTTGACACAACCTTAGTTTTAGAAATATTAATTTTTAGACCTACTTGGCCGCAGTATAATGATAACTGATTAAGCATTAATTGTAGATGATTTTTATTAACTGCAAATAAGGCTATGTCATCAGCAAATCTCAAATCAGTGATGCGTTTACCATCCATTCTTATGCCAAAATCATTCCATTCCACATTCAGAAACGCGTATTGGAGCACGACATTAAACAATTTTGCGGAAAGCGGATCTCCCTGTCTCACACCCCTATTGATATTGAATATTGGGCCCATTTTTTCCATCTTAATTTGTGCCGTACTAAACTCGTACAGTCTGCCGATAATACGAACATATTTTTTATCAACGCCAAAATACGATAGTGCACTGCTTATATAGCTATGCTTGATTGTATCGAACGCTTTGTAAAAGTCTATGAAAGCTATCCATATGCCTATATTATATTCAGTAACTTTTTCGATGATCTGATTAATAGTTTGCAAATGATCGTACGTTGAATAACCTTTCCGAAATCCAGCCTGATTAGATGGCTGGCTTTCATCTACCACTTTTTCGATACGCTTTAGCAAGATTTTAGAAAATATCTTATAGATATTGGAACTTAAGCTTATTGGTCTATAATTTTCAATTACACTATGATCTCCTTTTTTATGTAAAAGCACTATCACTGCATTAAACCAATTTTCAGGAATTATTTCGTACGATAATACCACATTAAATAACTCTGTTAGAGTCTTCACTAAACTGTCACCACCATAAATTAAAAACTCGTTGCTGATACCATCGTTTCCAGCACTTTTACCTTTGGATAGTCTACTAATAGCATCGATTACTTCGCTCCGTAAAATTGTAGGAATATTTGAGTTTCCATATTCGTCGTTCATTTGTTCGATGTCGCGACTATTTTCATATGGACTTTCATAAAGTTTACTATAATAGTTTGTGGCTACTTCCATAATTTGATCACGCTTTGACTGAAGTACTCCTTCGCTATTAACTAAATTTGGTAGCCAGTTCCTTGATGGATTCAGTTTTTTGATTGACTTCTTCGTTGAACCGCTTGTTTCGATTATATTTTGTACCAATGTATTATTATATTCGAGTATATCTTTGCGTACTTGTTTTTTGATAACCTTATTCAGTTTAGATATTTCCATTTTATGGAGTTGAGTTTTGGTTTTAATGTTTAGTAAATCTTTTCTAATTGTTATCAACTGCAGAGTTTCTGGGGATAGTTTGCTTTTCTTATCTCTATCAATTTCTTTAAAGATGGTCGACTCGGCTGATTGAACGATTGATAGTTCCATAATTTTGTATTGCTCCTGCAAGTTATTTTTTGACATAGATAGGCTTTGCAGACAAGAATTCAGTTGGTTTTGATACTCTTGTATACTTTGGTCATTGAGTATTAAATCTCTATTCTTGCCTTTAACTATGTGCCTTCCTCTAGTTATTTTCAGATCTACCTTACTTCTTAGTAATCTATGATCTGTGTGGTAGTTGAAGCTGCTAACTACTTGTGTATCCTTTACTATTTGAAGGTTATTTGTGAGAATGAAATCAATTTCGTTTCTAGTTCGCATATCTGGAGAGGTCCAGGTCCATCTGCGCCCAGACCTTTTTTGAAAGAATGTGTTACATATTTTTAGATTATGCTCGAGCGCAAATTGAATTAGAATATCTCCTTTATCATTTCTTTCTCCGTATCCATATTTTCCAAATACCTTTTCCTCTCCATTAAATCGTTCACCTATTTTGCTGTTGAAGTCTCCCATAACAAACAAATAGTGTCTATTTAAGTTGCAGATTTCATTGTGTAGGTCTTCGTAGAATAGATTCACCTCATCAATAGGATGGCCCTCTGATGGCGTGTGTACTTGGACTATTGAGAACAAGCATTTCAAATTCAGATTCAGTGTCAAGATAGCAATTCTCTCAGATACTGGCTTGAACTCTACTATTCGATTTCTCCATTTATTTCTTATAATAAATCCCACTCCTAGATGTCCTGGTTTTACTCCATAATAACAGAAAACATTTTCAGATTCAATTATTTTATACCCCGCTCTTCTTATTTCGCACAGACCAATAATATCATAATTAATCTTTTCTAAGGCATAATGTAATTGTTCGATTCTCTCTTCACCTGCTAATGATCTAACATTTAGAGTGCAAATGTAAAAAGGTTCGTTGTATTTAGTTTTTGAGTCTATATTATTCTCTTGAAGGTTGTAGTCGCTTTCCCCTTCGTTGACTAAACCGCTAAGGGGCAGCTTGTGTTTTATTTCATTATACTTATATTTATCTCTTATTATCAATTTATTTTTATTTGTTTCGTTATGTTTGCATTTATCCGTGTTCCGTTCGCATTTATCGTCATCATCCCTTCCATCATTTTCCATATTCAAATTTGTTGTAAGTTTTTTGAATTTGTGCTGCTAGTGAGATTTTCGTTCCTTGAATTCACTTTAGGTAATGAATTTGTTCGAGGTCTCCAAAAGTCATTAATTTTTGATCCACCTTGTATGTTGGTATTTTTGGTAGAAGTTGAATTCGTTGCCTTTTGGGTGCGAGGTGAAAAGAATGATTTTTTTACTTCAGATGTGTGTTCGCTGGGTGGAGAAGAGGACATATGTCTTTTTTTATGACTATTATCTTCCTTAATTGTAAGAGTCTTGCTGCTATTTAGTCTAATCACTCTATCAAATTTTATTACAGCGTTTATTCCCTTTTTCCTTAGATCATCTACTTCGGGTTGCAAGTTCTTGCGTATTTCTAAGACCTCTTTTGAGTAATCTTCTTTTAATGATATGTCATACTGTTTTAAAAGTTGTTTTTGTTTTAGAATTTCGATCTTTGTTCTATATGATATGACACCCAATATTATTGGTCTACAGCTATTTAAATTTTTGCGCCCCATTCTTCTAACAAAATCGATGTCACGCACACTGAATTCAATTTTCATTATATTTTTAACGAGGTCCATTACCATGTTTTCAAGTTCGTAATAATTATTTTCTGTTTCTCCTACTCCAAAGAATATCACATTACGTTTCCTTAACTCTAAAAGCGAGCGATCAGTAGATAGACTTTCGGTAATTGAATTAGGTTCACATTGAGTATTGTTATTCTCTTAGACTTCAGTGACATGGAATGCGGATTTCGAATCTTTCGAAGCTTGGATCAAATTTTTGGGAATTTTTTTTTTAGTTTTTCAAGTCAGTGTAATTTTGTTTTACGATTTAGATAAAAATTACGGTACACGATCACTTATGGAATCATATCTACAAAATAGGACTCCACAATGGATCCATGATGCAGACTGTGCAGCGAGTAGGAGGAAACGTCGAGCCACATTATCATCAACTGCGAATCTCTCTGTTAAGCAGATACAAGATACTCGAGGTGAGATGCACCCCATCTCACCTCGAGTATATGACCCTTCAGGAAAACCTGAAAAGCAAGCTCCTAGTCATTGTCAAGTTTGGTTGATGCAAATTCCGGCAGACTGAAGTAGAAAGGGAAACATAGGCCAGATATATCTTGGAGTATAATAAGGTCGAAGTCCAATACTTTTTATACTCCAAGATATATCTATTTATCTAAAACAATAAAAAGTATCAGTATTAAAATTATTACTTTCTAGTATGTTAAACCATGAGGTTCGAATTTATAAGGATCTAGAACTAATGTAGTTTTATAAAACCCTGACCAAATTCACTTGAATAATTACTTTAACAATATTCAAAATACATAAATAATTTATACACCATAAAGCTAATAATAGTATTAAAATTGACACGTGTCGTTAGCATTTCTAAGTACTCTATCAATGTTCAACAGAAATATGGTCCATTTAATTCACCATCTATACACCATGCAACATCATCCACCATCATCTACCATTAAAAAAAAAAACAACAAATCCCTTATTATTCAACGATCATGCTTGCAGCTAGCTCCCTAAATACAACCGTATATAGGAGATATGTGATTTTAATGTTATTGATGATAATAATATGATGTAAAGCAGATTGAATTGGTACCTTAACTACTAAATTGTCCCACGGGTTTGTATTTAACAAGTGTATAATATGTTTTAATACAATTGTGTTCCTATTGTTGTGTCGTATATGTTAGGGATTTATCCCGTGGGAAAGATGTATATTGTTTGATCCTGTGAATCGTTCTATATTGATAGGGGGATGAAGATTTGTTTGTTGTGGGTGATTTGTATATTATTTTGAGTGGGAAATAAAAATTGTATTATGTTTTTTTTCTTCTGCATAGTGTTTATGCTTTTTGATTTGTTTAAATGGATTAAATAAATTATTTCAATTATAAAAATTTCGACATTTGACATATTTTATTTCTACATATGTATATTGATAATAAGGGATCATGTACAAAATTGGAAT
The DNA here is from genome assembly GCA_963920215.1 of Nineta flava. Taxonomy (NCBI): domain Eukaryota; kingdom Metazoa; phylum Arthropoda; class Insecta; order Neuroptera; family Chrysopidae; genus Nineta; species Nineta flava. The sequence goes on from OY986044.1 coordinate 67,665,783, forward strand.
GCCTGTTTATCGGTTTGCCTATCATTATTAGAGTTGCTCCGAGATATGAGAACAGCTAGAAAACGAGAAATCGACAGTCGAGGTGAGAAACACAATATGTCGAATCAAAAAAGTCAGCGATAAAAAACAAATAAAATGAAATTTCAAATTTATTTGATTTTTTAAAATATAATATTTGTGGAGTAAAAATGTATATTAAAACACAACAAACGATACTTATTGCCTTGTATCGCGGCCACAATAGTCGTCTAATATCTCTGTCGAATTGTCTATGAAATTCTACGAATGAGCAAACGAAATCTATTCATCTTTTTTGCATCTAAAAGTTTGATTAAAATGTAACTGAAGGATCTGGTTATGGTGGTTTAATATGGTGGCTTCAATTTTCAATTTGCATGTAATTTTTTTTACACACAATATTTTGTTCAAATTTGGCCCAGTTCCTAGTTTAATTATTTGTATGATTTTGCTAGGCGTGACTATCTCTAGGGTCTGGAATCGAAGATATGTTTCTCGATGCTAATTTGGTGAACTCGGCGAACAGTGATTTCTATTTTTTTACCTCCATACATAGATAGGCGTAAATATGTGATAGTGAGGATACTGAGACAGTGCGTCGGTCTGGCCATAGTGTAAGGGTAGTGTTTGCAACCCGAGCCCTAGTCTGCGTAAGCCCCCAAGGTTTACTACCTACATGCAAAATAATTAATATACGGAGAATGAGGAAAGAACAAGAGAAGGAAGAAATCGGCGAAGGTGGAACAGCCAAGAAAGCTATTTGTTTCTCTCGAAGAGATGCCTTCCTGCTGAGGATTTCACTTTTTACAAACGAGCTATTAGCAATCTTCACTGAAATTTCTTCTCTATTAAAAATAAAAGTTAATAGGCTAACTTCAGTTATAACTATTGGAACTTTTTACATACAAATGTACGACTTTGAAAATAAAACCTTCCAAACACTTTTAGCTATTTGATTATTATTATCATTTGGTTTTGCTGGCAGTAGGTCTTAATGTTACCTGGGACCAAAATACCACCAGGGCTCCTAAAGCCCAGTCTGACGCTGTCTGTATAGTTTTTTTTGAAATCGTAAAATCAAAATTTCATTTTTCTTTGCATACATCGAAAATTATGTTTTTTATCTTACTTTATCTCATATGAAACACTACTTTAATATTATTGGAAAAAGATTGGACCAATGCCGAACTGAGAACTATCTAAACTGAATTTTTTGAACTAATAATTATTTGAACTCATAATAAGATGAGAAAGTATTTAGAGATTTTGTCAGAAGAAATATAATCAAATCTGTCAACAATTCTAAACTATGTTATAAAATACATAAGTATACTTGCAAGATGTATATATATATATATATATATATATATATATATATATATATATATATATATATATGTATATATATATATATATATATATATATATATATATATATATATATATATATATATATATATATATAAATATGAGGGAGTCTCCTCTAATCAGCTTCAGGCTGCAGATATAGTATTATATGCGTGGTCACACCTTCGCTTCGCCGGTACATAGCACTTTGATTCTCAATAATATTTATGTGTGATCGAGATTATGTTAATTTTTTTTTTCATTTCATTTCAAATAATTTAAATCATTTCACCATGAAAAAAATGAAATACCAAGTATTAAAATAAACCACATCATACAAGGTGCGTAAATGTGTAAAATACTTGCATTAAAATCTTCATTAAACTTAGTTAACAGGTTAGCATTATTATATATAGGTTCAAAATTATGCCCAACTACGCAGTTGCCTAACTACGGTTTATAAAATACCAGTCCAAGTACCTGAGCGGTCTAAGGCGTTATGTCTGCGCAGTATGCATGCTTGGAAACTGGAAGGTTATGGGTTCGAATCCCGACATCGGCAGTTTGCCAATTATTAAAAAGAAAAGAAAAAGGGGCGGTTAATTGACTAAACTGTCGGCGTATGGACAAGAAGGAAGTAACCGGCTATGCTTGAGAAGGTTTTCTGCAGTTTCCTTCACGAACTCGGATGAATATCTGCATAGTTCCTTTCAGAGTCGGCTGCAGCCGTATATCCTACTAATTCCTAACCTAATCACAAATTACTTCCACTGCAATCACATCCTTACATCCTTAGGCATCACAATGGCCCTTATGGTCGAAGTGTAGCCAGTCCAGGGCAGCCTCTACAATCTATCTATCTTGGTTTATAAGATACTGATTCCTTAAGAATTGACATCGTTATATCAATTAAAATCATCATAATAATAATAGTTCTCTTAATTTATAAATAAAAATGAAAGTTCTGGTTAAGACACCCTTTACAAGTATAGGTATTATTATATTGCATTTAAAAAAAAAAACAACAAAATTATCGATTGGAATATAAAAATGTTTGTCAGTCTTGTAACATAAATCATAATATCTCATATTCTAATTGAATTTTTTTGACAATACCTTTACCTACCAACAACCAAACAACCATAAAAATGTCTATGTTTTTAACAAGTAGTTTTATTTTAAATACGCAACTCACTACTATATAGATATAATAATAATAATAATCATTTAAAAATATATAAAATATTCTTGTAAGCGCTCACTGTGTTTGTTGTGGTGTGCTTAGTTAGTTAGTTAGTTAGCTATTGGTCTTACCTAACAATTGCTATTTAAAGAGTAAAAACTACTATCATATGTAACTTTATTTATAAGATGTAGGTGAAATACCTTAAGGGCATTCAGCTGATAACAAACATAACAAAATGAGATTTTTAGTTTTGTTTATAAATATTATATGTATGTTATAGTACTAATATACTGTAATCATGTACAATGATGTTCAAAAAGTTTTGTGTTACACATATAGAAAGAACAATAGTAGAGTAGTAACAGTGGCGGGGGGGGGGCGAAGCCTGGAAAGTAGGGCTACTTTTTTAATTGATCCCTAAAGGGCAAGGAATTTATATGTGGATTGCAGCCGAGTTTGATAGGAACTATGCCGATAGTCATCTGGAGTTTGTGAAAAGAAACTAAAGAAAACCTTGACAAGCCTAGCCGGTTACTTTCGTTCTTGTCCCTATACCGATAGTTTAGTCAATTAACCGCCCACTTAATTTTTTTTTAAATGAATTTAATTGACAAACTTCCACCGTTGGGAATCGAACCAGCAACCTTCCAGTTCCTAGCAAAACGCCTTAAGCAACTAAGCCACTTGGACTAGATATAGTATAGGTATTCATACAGAATGAGAACGCTAATAGTAAATTTAATACTTCATGATAACTACAGTGGTGTTAGAAAGACTTATGTTCATTCCCACCATTTTTTAAGCCCCCTGCAGACGAGAAGAGCAGAACAGCGACCAGCACCACTAGCCAATAATGGCCGAAAGTAATTATTCCTCTACTGTCCTAGTGGTGCAGAGATACTACCACTTCAACGTCCTGGCTGTAAAAGAAATATTTGTCCAGGTAAATATAGCTTTTGCGTAATTACAAAACTAATGAATGACATTACACTTATGCTTATTTATAAAATAGGCTATTTTATTATACCTATGGGTATCAACTACCTGTATATCTAATCATATCGATCTCTTTCTTGCATGCTTTCGAACCGTTACTTATGTTTTGGATATTTTTTTTCTATAAATTTTATTAATAATAAAAAATAATACGTGAATACATACAAAATGATACTTACATCATGTTAAATTTCTAATATAATCGTAGAAAATAATAATTATAGAAATTTAATAATTTATTTTGATCACTTGATACATAAAAAATATTTGATTATTTATATTATTTTTTTAAAATATGATAATGTGTACATATTTTGTTGGACATTTTTTAAGGGTTAAAAGTTCCTTATAATATTTTTTTTCTCCAGTTTTCTTATTCTTCAAATAAGATTAAAGAAAGAACAAATACGAAAAATGTTCCTTTTGAATCACAAACAACTTTTTTTTTAACTCATATTGTTTTTCTCATATATGCATACGAATCTCATGTATGCATACGAATACGAGGTCTGTTCGAAAAGTCCGATCTACCTTCATATCTCCGCGCTGGCCTTATTTTTCGTTAACGGGAGAGTGGCATGCTTCAAAGTAGTCCCCAGATTGAATAACACGCTCCTAGCAGTGTTTCCACTTTCCGAAACAGTCCTGGAAGTCAGTTTTTGGACTAGCCTTGAGTGCCCTCGTCGCATTATCTTCAACCGTCTTTTTGTCGTCGAACCGGTGTCCTTTGAGTGGTTTTTTCAAATTCGGGAACAACCAAAAGTCACAGGGGGCTATGTCGGGACAGTACGGAGGTTGGCGAAGCAGTGCGATATTGTGTTTACTTAAAAAAAACTGCTCCACAAGATTCGATGAGATTTCCCACCGCTTCCACTTTCTAAATTTGAAGTTAAAATTTCCCAAATTTTAGTTTTTGGTATTCCAAGATCATCTTCTAATTCGTGCACAGTCAAACGTCGATCTCTTCAATTGCAAGTCGCACACGCTCGATATTATCCGGTGTTGTTGTCGTCGAAGGTCGGCTAAAGGTATAGTTTACATCGTTGACATTTATTAAGGTTTCGAAATACGTTGCCTGATAATACTTTATCTATGGATATTTGGTATTTTGATAGGGCATATTATGTTTGGACAATATTTCCTGATGAATTTTTGTCGGAATAAGATAACTTATGTAACCAATCACCAAAGAGTAGTTTAGTTAATTTCAATGTTGTTCAAAATTGATGGTGTTTTTAATGGCATTGATATATCAGTCTATATTTCTGTATCAAAATAAATTAAAATAATAACAAAAATAAACTTAGTTTACTCTTTTTTTTTATTTCAATCCAAATCAATTCGATTCATTCAAAGATACATTTATTATAAAAATAATTGTTTTGCTCATTTCGTGCGTTATGCATTGCCAAAGGATGTACACGTGACGTATGAATATAATAATAAAACATGTGTATTACACGTGGCATATATTAACTATAATGACAACTGAATGTAAAAGAGTCACTTCAATAATTTATTTTAAGTATTATTTTTAAATACAAATATTGATTATTCCCAAATGAGTAATTCTGGTATATACTCGTATGTACGTTTGTACTTATACAAGAATAATATTTGCTATGTTTTTAAAAATTAAAATAGGTTTCGTTGGTTTATAATGATGACATGTTTATATCGTTATTGCTCATGACGTCATATTCCAAGATGGTGGCTTTAGTCGGGCTACATTTCAACAATTGATTAAACCTCTAATAGTATAATTACAAATTTTGAGTAGTAAAAAGTGACTTTGGAATTTTTAAGCAATTTTTAACTGAAATTTTTTTATTCGCGGATTTGACATTATATTCTCGTAATTTCAAGGCTGATAAACAGTTATTAAATTTAAATCAAGTTAATGTAGATGAGTTATTTTATGGTTATAAAATAACTGATCTAAATCTTTTTTGTTAGGCCCGGTATGACGGGTCTAAATTAAATTTTAACTTACGACAAAAAATAATTAACATTATTGTGGACTTTTATGAATGTAATATATAAGATTTTGAAGAATTTTATAAAGGGACTATATACATCAGCACTCTATATTCTATATACATCAGAGAAAAGATAGCGACTTGAAATTTTGTGTGTGTCTTCTAGAGTTAAAAAGTAAGATAAAGTTCGTAAATGGGCAAAATCGGACCGTGTTTGGGCAAAAAGGGAAAAACTGCCTCTCTTTGAAACTGTAAGAGATAGAACAAAACTTTACTCACAAAAAATGTTCCTTGTTAAAAATTCAGTATATACCGGGTATTTATTCCAGCAATTAACGCAGTTAGTTGGTATTTTTACTTATTTTGAGAAAAATTGGTGATAAGAATGGTTTTTTCTTCTATTGATTTCAAATAAAGCAGGAGATTATTTGTATTTAGAGTATAGAAAGTAAAAAGTATAAACTTCTGAATGTAGTGCAGTAATTTTTTTAAATTGAAATTTAATCGATGCCATAGGTATAATATAAATATAATATAATATAATGTAATAATATTATTAATAATAATCATAATAACAATAATATGACTGCCCTTAATAAATAAATACAATTGTTTTACTTACTATTATATACTATAACACATCAATATGTCGTTCAATAATGTATTGCATGTTTATTATTTTAAAATTTAATATGTGTATGTATATATAATATAGTGAATGTCATTTATAATGTCATCGTTTGAAGATATGGTAGTATTTTCATATAAACTTGATTAAGCTACGCGCTAAAGTCAAATGAGTACTATTTTTAATAAAATTTATTTAGGATTTAAAAAAGTTGGAAAGTATATCAATAACCTGTATACAATGATTTATAACCTTTTTTATTTGTTATTAAATATTTTAAAAGTATTTACTGTAAAATATCAGGAAATGTAAATTAGAAATTGAATTGACAAGGGGCGATTAATGGACTGAACTGTCGGCGTATGGACAAGAACGAAGTAATCGGCTATGTTTGAGAAGGTTTTCTGCAGTTTCCTTCACGAACTCCAGATGAATATCATAAGTTCCTATCATAGTCGTCTGCAGTCGCATATCCTACCAATTCCTAGGCTATACACAAAAATTCCTTCCCTTCCACTCACATCCTCACATCCTTAGGCATCACAATGGACCTTATGGTCGAAATGTAGCCCGCCCAAGACAGCCTCTTTAATCTATGGTTATCGAATAACACTAATTGTTATTGAACAATAGCTGACAAAGTAGAATATAAAGAGATAGAACTGATTGTAAAATACAAATTAACATTATAGTAATAATAATAATACTCGCACTACTCGCAAAGAAGTGCAACTCTCTTGACCCTCAGGTAGGCTTTCAGTCTTAGCTCCGCGTCCTTAACATAATACAAAAACCGCACTCTTGTATATGAATAGAACTAAAAAAAGTAATATTTAGTGTTTTTTCCCATTTGCAGGTGGGTTGCGTTGGAAACATTTTCCAATTTTTCCCGTAAGTTTGAAGTTCTTCAGCGTTGAATGCAAAAATCGTATCCTTCTAGTATGTCAGTTACAGAAAGGGCGGTAATATTATAGGATATATTTATTTATTGTGAGTTCGTCCTGGAGATTGAGTCGAAAGTATAGTGCAATGATGATCAGCACTGTGTTATTCGAAAAAATCTCTGGAATACGATTAAAGCACCATAATTTCTTTATACTTTCGATTAAAAAATTACGGCAATTGATATAGATTGCAATATTACAATAATACATTTGATAACTTATAGTTTGTTTTAAAATAATTAACACAAAATCCTTTTTTGACTTAGTAACTATGAACAGCTCTTTAAGATCATTGTAAGCGTGTTGGCATCTATGATGAATGTATCCATTGACTGATAAATGTCTTGTCCATTCTATTGACTTTATATCTGACTTACACTACAATATTATTGTATTGCCTATACATAAAACATAGAAAGTAAAATTATTATTAATATTAACAAATCATTAACTAAATGACTTGATGTCTTGTCTTATTTTACAATAAACAATAATACCTACAAATATATGTATAATTTTTATTATTATTATTTAGTAAATGTGTTTTTTGTATTTTTGTGAGTCTCTTAGTCAGTGCATGTGTGTGTGTGTGTGTATGTGTGTTTTAGGCTGATCATTATCTAATGACATTAAATAATGGTTTATGTATCAAAAAAAAATTATATCATTTCATATTTTTTATTATTAGTAATATTATTATTATTATTATTTATTAACAAAATATATATATTTCGTTACTAAACATATTTTTATTTTAAATTTATTATTTAAAAACTTTCATTTTCGTTTGTAAATGTATGTTCTCTATGTAGGGTATCTCAGTCTTTAGTTTACAGGCTATTTACACTTACCGATCGATAGATCGATAGAGGTACATACATTTATTTTATTCATGTCCTAATTTATTTCAAGTCGTAATTTTTTGGTTTGGTTGAAAGTATATCAGGGAATATCATGAAAAGAAAAAAATTTTTATCTGCAATAAAATGTGTTCAAGGATTAAGTTCCCGTAGTTTTTAAATTACCGTATTTCCTTACTCAGTCCCTACGTCATTTTAAACAATAAATGATTCTTATAGAGGCGGAGAATTTCCGAAAAAAATGTCGACTCCCGGAACTTGACCTTTATTGTTAATTTTTTTATTTAGTGTTGAAAATAGTATTCCACGCGGTGAGCGAAGTGCCGTTTTTTTTTTAATGAGCCAAATCGGTCCAGCCGTTCTCAAGTGATTCGGTTACTAGCGGACAACATTTAATTTTTATTATATAGATTATTACCCTCCACAGGTACTTGATTTACCCTCGATTTTAAATTGTCTATTTTCCGCTGTAGCAAAAATTATATTTAAAATCGTGGCATTAAAATCATTTACTTAAGAAGGTAAGCGTACGTGGACTAGCATTGTTTACATTTAACCATTTCAGTTATACTTAATCAAATAAAACTAAATATTTAATATTAAAGATAAGATAAGTAATCAGCATTCATGAAATATTCATAATTAATATACTAATTTATTTATATACGCGAATATTATTAACAAAATCTTAAAATGTCAAAATGCCCATAACCATTTGTCATCGATATCTCAATAATGAGTGTTGAAAATATACTTCTTTATAACCATACAACAGTGTTAAAACATTACACTGAGTGTACACTGTACAGCACTACAACCATTCAGCTTTAACAACAACTCTGGGCTGGCTTTATGTTAGTAATATAGTCTGTTCGCTCATCGCGATATGTTTAGTTGACCATTTAATGTAATACTCAAGTAGACTGACTAACTTTTTAACCGCTATATACAGACTACAGTAATTGAGTATGTCATATTGAAGTTATGTGCTTCTATAATACTGGACAGAGAAAAGAAACAGAGAAAAAGGGACCCTGTCGCCTCAACTAGCCAAGGTACTAAATTTTTCTTCAGTCACGTAAAAGCTCACTAAAAACTTTATGTATTTAGTGAACATATATGTGACAGCCAAACATACATTAACACACATACTGGCCACACATTCTAGTAACTTGCTAGTTGTGAAGCGCTTCAATTCTGGCTAATGGCGTAACATGGGATTAGTTGTCCAGTGATATATAGGTCCGTGGTTTCAGGTCTAAACTTTCTTTCTTTCGGGGCTTTCATCGGATATTTTGCGGTCTTATGAATACTATTTGTCGTCATGAATATATAACGTCATTAATCGTCATGAATATCATGACATAATGTGAATCTATCGAACGTGCCCATATATATATCGAAAATGACCATGAATCTGTATGCGCTATATAGAGCGCAGTTTTAGTCCGATCGAAATGAAGGTTTGCATATGCCGTGCTTTTAGCATTTGAAAGGTTTAGTTCGTGAATGAGCAAAATCGGTCTAGAGAAAAGGGAGGATTTTAAGGAGGGGAACCATAAAATTAGGAATATCTCTTAATATTAATAAAATCGAAAAATTTATCTAACCTGTTTTAAGAAACTCAAATAATAAGAGAAGGTGCGAAAATAGTTTACGGAAATAGCCCAGAAGGCTCAAGGCACGTAGGAAAACTAAGGCTACGATGGATGGGCTATGTTGTACTAGATATATGCCGAATTGGAGCTGGGAACTGCAAAGCCAAAGCCCAGGACAGAAAGATTTGGAAGACCCATTTAAGTGAGATCAAGGTTCTTCATGGACCATAGAGCCAAGGAGTAGTAGGAGTAGTTGATAAACATAGCAGGAGGACAAAGATCACCAAAATCTTCGAGTCTTGTTATTTTGCTTACTACCAGAGGTATAGACTTTGTCTTGGACTTGCACTTTGTGCAAGACTCAAATCAAAATTCCTGGATCAAGACCGATTTTACCCATTGCTATTTGGATACCATAATGAACTTGTTTATTATTACTAATTAAAACAACAATGAAAGTTGTAACATTTTAGTTTATCGTTGATTGAAAATATATGAAACAAAAATATATTGAACAGGCACACAACCTTTTTACACTGGAGTTGTCTGTATATAGAGATTGTGTGTTTGTTTACACCACATTTTTTTATTTAAAAAAAATGCCACAATGTTAAGTATGCAAAGAAATTCAAATTAAAGTAGAAAATAATTATTGTACTATGTACAATATTATCTATTCTCTTAAGACAAAGACGCTTGGCTTTATTATGTAGCTTCTATAAGTAAATATAAACACTACCCACTTAAATTACACTTTTAATAGAAGTATCCGATTTGTACAGAATGATACAGATAAAATCACTGGTATACTATGAATATATCTTCTTTAATTTGAACTATAAAATCTGTTGTTTTTTTTTTTTGTAAACTAGCGTCTATTTATGTCCATTGTTGGTATGGTTGCCTTTCGGTTATATTCTACCAACGGAAATGACTAGCGTTTACTTGAACATTCAAGTAATATGTCTGAACATATATACTTTTTTGTAGTTTTACAGTTGGCAATCACTGACTGTGAAGTTTTCTAATAGATTTTTCGCTTACCACCACACGATTGAGGTAACATACTCTTCAAAAGTTTGGAAGACAATTGAATTCGATTTGTAGGTTAGAGTGATGATACTGGTGGTGATGATACCGCTCATAGATAATAGTTTAAACTACGTTTTGAATCTGATTTTTTTATTTGCTTAGAGAGATAGTTATCTGACCCGGTAAAAACATTAAACCTTAGATCTAATGACTACATTTGTAGATAAGAGATTCGGCTATTTAAGAGACTTCGAAGTGATCAATTTACTATTTGTTAGTAGGAGATTCAAGTTTCAATTTAATATTAGTTTAATTCATGTATTTTATAGCTAGAATCGCTAATTAAACAGGACTGACTCCGTTTACTTCTGTGGCAGAGATCAGATTTTCGAGCGTTCTTGGTTTCTGAATAAAAACAATAATTGGTCTTTTATCGAAATATCAAAACCAACTTTGTCCAAAAAACATTAAACTATTTATCAAAACGCCAGTTTTGTCCCCGTTAATAGTTGCAGAGATATTTTAACACATTGTACTAAAATTATTTTACACGACGATGAATGAATATCGGATAAGCGGGATATATACGAATATTTGTGTGTATGAATTGATTAAATTTGCAGACCTTCATCAAACTGCCGTGGTGTCATTCTACAGAAATATATTTATTATGCACGTATAAAATCAGTTTCAAATAACACCTGTAAACATTTTGAACTGAATCACGCGATACATTCTAACATTTTGCATAAATTTACACCAACAAATAATATTAACCAGTAAGTATTCATACTCGCACCGACAATTTATATAACTAGCGCGTTAAGTTTAACAATTCTTGCACAGCTACTTTAAGGTGTTATTAAAACAAATAAAACAACTGATCAATTATTTATAAAGTTGCTATAGTATAATTAATTTAAAATTCAATGCACAAACATTTTGAGTGGTTTTCGATTAATTGTTTATAATTGTGCGTAGGGTTTTTAATGGATATAAAATGATTAACTTTAAAATTGTTATTAAGAAATTTAAACAGAATCTTTTTGCTTAATGAGACTTCTGAATTACCATTAAAGTCTTTAACAGTCTCTACGGAGATTATAACAGAAAAATAATGTTTTTATTGGTAATTATTATTGGACTTTATTTAAATCCAAGCTGGTGATTTTAGCCCCTGGAGGTAAATTTTTTTTAAAATTAGGTTGGTCTATTATATAGTTTTGTTTAAAAACTATTTAGCTGATATTTTAATAATAAATTTTATTCGATACAGAAAGTTTATTTTCTGATTATCCAGTCAAACGCTGTGTTATAGACAAAACAAAAAATGTTTTAATTTCTAAAGTAATTATCATAGTCCATTAAATTCATTCATTTATGGCATTTTTATGTAAATGATCATTCCTACTTTCGAGTTTTTTGCTCTTTTGAAATTTTGCTTAACAAGCATGTATTTGTAGTTTAATAGTGTGCATTTTAAAATCCGATATCGAAAAGTTATCAAACGAAGTTTACCAAAGAAGTCTGATCATCTATTCAGACATAATTTTATATATCATAGGAAAAAATTCACGTAGAAGCTACGTAGACTAAGCTAATTTTCACAGAGGAAGAATCATAATGAAATTAATTGACGTATAAAAACTTTAAAGTTGTCAATATTTCTGACAATGTCATAATTGCAGACAATAGAATCGGAAGATAAATTGTATACATAATATGTGTTTTCTACAACTTTACTTGTCATAAATTTAACTAAAATTATCAGAGATATTTTACATATTGTATTTCTCCCACCTTCTAAACTCCTTTTTCTTCTTGATAGATTTTGCCCATTAACGAACTGGGTCTTTACAAATACTAAAAGAATGTCGCGTATAAAATTTCTTGCCGATTTTGGACTAAAATTGTGCCCTCTAGAGGTTCTCGATACTACCTGAATATCAATAAATATACATTGCATACAGTTTCAATGCAACGAAACTAGGCATGAGTATAATTTGAATATAAACTAATTTTCTTTTCAATATTGTTTATAAAAGGTGTGGAGTATACGAGTATGTCTCATATAGGTGCTTTCAAGTAACTAAAACTTGTAGAAAGAATGCAAAATCAACATATCATGTTTTAATATATTACAAACAATTATCACTGTATCGAAATTGAAATATCGTACAAAAAAGAATTATATATGCACTTTTTAATATTAAAAAAATATCTATTCAAACACCACGACGTGATTATAAGGGGATCTTTTTACTGGGATTGTGTGGTTAAGTCTATGACTGCAGAGTATCGTTCGGACTTCGAGTGGGCGATATTATATCAATGGTTTTTATATTATACGTACAGGTCTGTATTTATCAGTAACATTTATCATTTATTGATTGAAAACTCTAGTACTTAGAGTATTTGACTGAGTATTTGACTAGTTTTGAAAAATAAAATTCAATAAAAAATAAAATGAAATGTAAAGGGTCAAATTCTAGCATATTCTCTATATAAAAAAAGGAGTGATATCTACGTGACGACCAATCAATTGCAAAGTTTTTCTTGGTAGCTGTTTAATATTTTACTTGGTAAGTTTATAGATTACTCCTTTTGGTAAGGATTCAAGCTGATTAAGCTTGAATCATTTTTGCACATTGTCGGGAATAACATTGACTCCCACTAGGGTGGGATAACTCTAATTTTTATGTTTTGTGGCATGTACCCTTTCTGCATAACACCATCCATATAGTCAAAAATTGAGGGAACATGAGTTTCAGAGGGTTTCAGTCAAAAAGTCTCCTGCATAAACTTGCTTATTCGGGTTTAGACCTTTATTCAATAATAAATTATAGAATGTACGACAAATACGTGTGAAGACGATCCTGTCTACTAGATATAACAATTCCAACAAAACAAATATATATGTATATTTTTAAACTCTGAAGTGTCGTATATTTTACATTATCATCGTAATAAGTGAAAAGATATTTTATTATTGAATTTAAATTTAGCAAAATGATTTTATAAAGCTTGCTGCTGCCATCATCATTGGCATCGTACCGCGTACCGTACAATAATTGCATTTATACTTAGCGTTAACACGTCTTATATCTATTTCTTGGTTCGTTATTTATATTAACTCAATAATAATTGCTTATTGAAGACTATCTGAAATTGTTTGTATAATATGTGTCATACAGGGTGTACCACCTAAAATAGTTTGAATTGAATATTTTTATTTACATAATATTGATAAAAGTAATAAAAAATATTTTCACAAAATGGAAACCCGACTTCAAAAATATTCTAAAGCAAAAAATGCACTAAAAAGTAAAAAAATAATTGCGTATTCTTGTGTCAATTTTAGTTCACGTAAGCAAACATTTTTAAATATATATGTACAATTATAGTTGACACCAAATTTAATGTGAAGGATAAATTTTATGAAATCTAACAAAACCGAATTTATATGAAAGCTATATATATATATATATATATATATATATATATATATATATATATATATATATATATATATATATGTATATATATTTATTTATATTTATTTAAAATATGATACGATTAACGGTTTTCAAGGTATCAGACCCATAGTGCTAAAATTCCAAACTGTATGCATTGAGAGGCCAAACTTTCGAAATGTGTTGGTTGGACGTTAAAATGAACCTGATTTTCGTACTATTTGGGTCAAAATTAGCCTAGAAAATGATTGTTATTAAAATCGAGAACAAAAATTTTATTCATTTTTTTCACATTTTTTCCAAGGGGTACCCCTTAAAAAAATCGATAAAATTGGAGGAAAATTTTATGTCCCCGATTCTGATAAAAACTTGGTTTTAACCTAATTTGGACCTAGCGAAAACGATGGCGTTGGTTAAAATACGATACGATTAACGGTTTTCAAGGTATCAGATCCATAGTGGTAAAATTCCAAACTGTATGAATTGAGAAGCCAAAACTTCGAAATGTGTTGGTTGGACGTTAATATGATCCTGATTTTCGTACTGTTTGGGTCAAAATTATTAGCCTAAAAAATTATTATTATTAAAATCGAGAACAAAAATTTTTTAATCTATCTCCTTGCCAAATTTCATTACGATCCGTTTAGCCGTTTAGTCGTGAAGAGGTAGGAAACAAACAGAAGTACTTTCACATTTATATAGTAGTTAGTATATATCTATATAACCGAATTTTTTTAATGACAGAGGAAAAATGGTTATACATTTAAACTTTGTCTATATATGGACGTTACATAGCTTTTTGTTGATTGTTTACACTCTATGTATAAATCACGTTGTCTACGTGAGAAATAACTATGAAAACAATACGTAGACAACGCGTGCACCATAAACGTTAACTATATATATACTTTTAAGTCTGCACGGTACATCTTTACTATAGCCTTGCTTCGTTAATTATCTCAAAACCATGAACGTGTGCCCATTCTTAATTTGATTTCTGTATAGTACATTCTCAATCAAAGCAGAGAATAATAATAATATTTATATAGTTTTACAAATTTATTGCAAGTATGACTAATTGTAAATGGAATTTATGCAATACAACTTTAAAAATAAAACTTTAATATATAATTCATGGTTATTATTGATAGTAATAAAAATGCACTTGTTAAATCTTTCATAATATGATATTTGTACAATTAAATTTTAAAATATGCATTCCATAACTATTTGAAGAAATACGACCATTATTATATTTAGCTAAATATAAAAAACACAAACGGAAAA
Organism: Nineta flava; assembly: GCA_963920215.1. Classification (NCBI taxonomy): domain Eukaryota; kingdom Metazoa; phylum Arthropoda; class Insecta; order Neuroptera; family Chrysopidae; genus Nineta; species Nineta flava. The sequence goes on from OY986044.1 coordinate 67,681,131, forward strand.
CCTGTTGAAAAACCGACGATACTCAATGTTTTTTTATACAAATGTTCGGCAAGAAGTAGCTAGAAGCCTATTTTTTCTGTTTAAGTTTCGTCCAGACATTATTACAGTTACAGAAATATAGAATAGAAATTTGGAAAATATCTTATCGAAGATGTCCTTCAAGTACTCTTTTTCTGTATTTATCTGTCTGTTAGCACGAAAACTAAAAAATGACAAGAGATAGTGAACTGAAATTTTGTTCTGGACTTGAAAATTCGATCAGAGTGTATTTTCAAAATGTAATGAATCGCATATAACACTCGCTCGATCGATTTTACACAGTTGTCTATCCTGCTCCATAGCACAGTGCTTGGGACACATTTAGTAAGAAATGTGTGTCATACAGTAGAAAGATTAAATTTATATATACATAGATTTTAGATGCTTAGCGAAACGTGCAACCAGTTAGTCTGTTACAAGAGTGACCCCACTTTCCAGGGGGCAATAATTTTGTGTGCGGTATGATTTTTTCATACATTGAAATATAAGACAATATTATGCATTATTGGACGAAAGAGGAATTATTGTTATTATTTTGGTAAACAGCTCGCCAGCTCTTATATTCGAATATTTAAATTCGACTATACAATTGAAATTAGGTACAGGAATGTTTTCATCATTATTACTCCATGTTTCTGATGATAAAAAAAGAATATTAAAATTACGAGCCATATCATCGTCAATAATACGATTTTTATGGGCTCGTGGACTTTGTATATTAAATGTATATATTGATAAACCTGACCTGGTTTTGATAAACTTCACTAAATCTTAATCTAATGTAAATAATGGATTTAATGTCAGTCTTTCAAACTCTAGAATCATTGGTTTTTAGATACAATATATAATTTTTCTATTCTAGTTGCTCCACTATATTATTTTATTAAACTTTTGTGTCTTAAAAGTAGTGTTACCTTATTTAATATTATTTAGAAAGATGTATAATATCTTGCGTGCGTACATAAGAACACATACACTTTTTTTTAAATACAAAAATAAGTACTCATGCACTGATATAGAACTCAGGATATTTATACAGTTATCTCAGTTAGTTGTTACAACTTCATTTGTAATAATTTGTACAAATTGCATCTCTAAAAGTTTATTTTTCTTGAAATTTAATACAGAACATTTTTTTTTATAACAAAATACGAAATATTTTGTTGAAAAATATTTGATACATCAAATTGAGATAAGATCTACGTTCATGAAAAAATTTCACCTTTCTAGGCCTTACAGAAGAAATTAAAGGATATTGGTTTGAGAATGTTCAAGACAATTGTGTACTTGCTGCTGTAAGTATAAAGTTGACCAGTTATAATATATGTTATCAGTATATATACTGTATACTGTAACAGTGAGATATAATGTCCTGGAAGCGAGTTTCAAAAAGTAACATCCAAGAAGCTAAGGCAGCTCGTATATTCTTTAGCCCTTTTATGTGTCACAGCCGAGTTAAATATTATTAGAAGCTTTTTAATTCTTAAAGATTTAAAATATTGTTAAGAATATAGATATAAGAGGTTACGGTATGTTGATATCCACTACAATACGAGTACAAATGGCGTAAAAAGTCGAGCTATCATTTCAAAATTTTATAATTGATTTGTGTCCTATTTATTTGGATTTTGGAAAATAGTTTCGAATAAAAGTTGTTGGTATAGTTGTAATGAAGAAGTTTTATCCAAAGTATTTTTTCGGAAACCGAATAAATAAGGGTCAAATTAATTATACAATTTTGAAATGATAGCTCGACCTTTCACGGCATTTGTAAATGTTTCCTTAAACATTTTTTTTAATTTAACTAATAGTAAAAGAGATATTCCTTATTTAACTGCCCCTTTCCCCTAAGCCCTCTTTCATCTCGACCGATTTTGCGAAATAGCACCGAATACAGCGCCTACGGACACATATACCGATCGATGTCTAATATATATATGTTGTACATATAGCGGTTCCAGGAACAGAAGAGAATTGGAGCAGCTATTAAACTAGGGAAAGGAGAAAATTTTAAGGAAAAATGATCGATAATTTTATTATACACAAGTTCAAGATATAAGCCCTTTTATACAGTTTCTTAGTTTTTGAATCTAGAATCTCTTTTGCACGTACAATATTGTTAAGGCAAAAACCTTTTACAAATATAAAGCTTTAGAATCTTGACGGAACAGGCCTTGAATGAGGAAGGGTGATAAAAATCGAAGCTCATAGTTATTTTATTAACGCACGAAGTCAGAATAAACTTATTTCGCTGGGATCACATTGTATTCAATTCGATGTAATCTGAATCTGTAACACACTATAGTACGGTCATGATCACCAACCGTTACGTTATAAATGACTTTCACTGCATAAAATCAAAACTTGTATATGTATATTACAATAAATATGAATAATAATAATGATAATAATAATAATAATATAGTGATATATTTTATGAAGTGTTAAAGTTATACTTTATGATTTTGCTTATTAAAAACTACCACAACTAACATTTATTCGTAAGCAGTCAAAGAAATATCCCATTTTCAAGTTTAATAAAAATAATAATAATAATACTAACAAAATATTACCAACCATTTTGATCACTTTAATAAATAAATAATTATAAATTATTTATTATAAATTAAAACATTTTATGATGTGTAAAAAGATTTTTGTCTGTAGGTGCTTTTACATTATTTACAGAGTATGATTATGTTTTTTTTTTGAAATCTGCACTAGCTATAGAATTAAGGATGTATAGTCCATTTATAAAATTGTTAAAAATCTTATATAGTACATTCATAAAAGTCCACAATATTGTTCATTATTTTTCCATTTCCTTAAGTCAAAAATTAGTACCTTCTTCTAAAACATTCACAGAAAATTACAATTGAACGACTTTTTCACATCAATATGTAAATTCCTTTCGACAAGTTGACTTTATCTGGATTTACCCAGTCGTAAAAGATGCAACGTAAACACGACGCGACATTAAGTCCTCCGGACTGTGGTATGAAAATATATTTTAAATTGCCATTGCCTCAAAAATCAATTTAAGATAAAAGTTCAATTCCTTCTTCGTGAAAAATATCCATTTACGTATCACAGATGAAAATTTTGTGACAGGTGCTAAAATACAACGAATGATTGTCATTTGTCCTGAAGCGATCCAATCGATTTCCAATCCAGGAGTTTGGATATTAACAAAATTGAATTGTGACTCTATTTTTGGCAATACGACGACTAATGGACGACCTGTCATATAATTTAGAGCTTTCGAAATAATCTTTCGACTGACGAAGTCATATGCTTTATTGTTCTATTCTCTGGAAATTTAGTTTGCCAATTATACCAAACAAAACCTCTGCTTATATGGAAAAAAATGTTTTCATTTTTCAACTGTTTTTATTTTTTTTCAAAAATATTTTTCACCTGGAAAATCGAAAACTGATTTTAATTTTAATTTTTTACTTTAGCACATGGCACATCTTAAGCACAAATGCTGTGGTTTCGATAAAGTAAAGTAGGGGGCTAATTCTCGTAGCAAAAAAGGACCCCTTAGAAAAACAAAATTTTCTGAATTTTCTTTTCATTGATTGCTGCACATACTAGCACATTTTGAGCACATTTCAGCACAATTTCTTTATATCAAAAAGTTCCAAAATGACGGGTCCAACGTTCATTCCAATGGACTGTAACTATCAAGGATTTTTCGAATTCAAACGTTGCACGGATTTTAATCTGTTTCTACCTAAGGGTGAAATTATCTGAATCAATGAGCACCTTTTGAAGTGATTAAAGTATTTGAAACAAATTTTTATTTGTAAATGCAAAAGAATATCTGAAGACCGGAGATTTATACACAACGTCTATTGTTGAGTTTTGGCAGCGAAATCGGTTAACGCAGAAAAATGTTTCGAAATATTTGCTTTATCTTAAGCGAAATTTTCTTTCTGTCTGTTTAACCTATTTGCCTTTTTCAGCAATTTTTCCAAAACTGCCATGATTTTGTATGCAGATCCCAATAATAAAATTTTATATCTTTGCGACATTAAACGATTTTATACACTGAAGGGTTAAGAGAATATTTTGATAGAAAACATTTAGATTACTCTAATATCTGCCTATAGTCGCTGAGGTAGGAAGCAACATAAAATATTTATTTTATCTATAATAATTGTGTCTACAGTGTTGTGTTACACTTGTACAAATCTACGATGAATCTATAAATCGTGTTTATAATTTATTCGAAATGATAGTCTCATGTAAGGTAGTTTAAAAAAATATTATTTTAGGAAAGGTATACAAATAAAATTGATGTCATTATTAAAATTGTTAAAAATATGTTACATACATACATTGTTATATCTACATTTAATATGAATATTAAAAACACAGTATGAAACACGTAATCTGAACATAAATAACGCCTTTTTTCATGAATATACATTATATAAGACATTATTATAGTTTTACATGTCCTTAAATATATTACTATTATATAAATCAAAATGAGTTTTTTCTCGAATTCAATTCATTAAAAAACCTCCAGACAAAATTAAAATATCTTATGATTTTTGGTAAAAAAATCAATCAAACATATTCTTAAATGTTCTTTAGTCGGCTGCGGCTTCCTGAACGGCATAAAATTGCGCGGCACAGATAAATAGGTTTCGCGCGTGATTCCGACCGAACGGACGGGATTGAGCTACGGAGTGATGAAGTGCGAGTGATCCGGGCGGCTGGCTTTTGCTATCTTAACAATATTTTCATTTTCCTATATGCTTGTGAATCATTATTTCAGAAACAGCTTGTGAATCATTTTGCCCCAATTCCTAGAAAAATTATTTGTATTTTATAAATACGTATTTCGACTACAAAGTAGTCATCATCATATGATACTCGTTGCTAATTTTGTTCGTTTCTCACGTGAGAGTGAGTTCATCAAAAGACATAGAATATGTTCGAAATAAAAAACCCTTTTGTACGTCGCATTGAATGAATGGCCAAAAAATATCTCCGTCGCGCTTCAATTCGACCGAGTAGTCAAAAAAAATGGATCATCTAGACCATGAAATCCCAAACTGTGTTTCGCGGGGAGATAATAAGTGTTCGCGTGAACAAATGTTCATAACAAAGCATTTTTTTTCAACATTTTGTAAACACTAATTTGACGAAAATTACATAACCACAAATCGCATTTCTTCTAGTTTATGTGCTTATGAAATAATCTTATATGGTTGGCCGTATTACTGATATATTCTTCATAAGTATGTTCAACATACCGATGTCTAAACTTTGAAGGAAACAAGTATGCGGAAATAAAAATCGGACCACCAAATTTCTTTAAGCATGTATCTACTTACAAGTAAGTCTGCGTTGTATGATTTAATCAAATTTATGTATTCGCATGACATTTGGCTTGTATACTCTTGTAAAATTTACCGTTCTGTTTAAATTAACAGTGTTCCTGTGGAGAAATAGTTTGGAAGCTTCTGATCTAGGTATCATATATAAGCACAGTACTAATTTTCATTCCATTGAGTTCAAATAGTTTTGAAGTAAAAAGATGGACAAAGTTCTAACATTTAATTATGTCTGTCACGATTCTTTGGCCCTATTGAAACGAATAGGGAATATGCATGAAAATTTTTCTGCACATTTATTTTCAGAATATGAAAATACTGTTAATACTGTAATAATATTTAAAAACGAAATTAAAATCCGACAAATATCAAGGAAGCTATAAGCTTTTAAAGATTATTATCTGTCTCTTTCTTACAAAAATACTAAAAACGGAGTTTTACGTGTATTTTAAATGGTGAAAGTGTAATATGACGTCACATAACATATCAAGAGGGCTATCACCCTCTTTGTCTAATCGGGAATTTCAATCATTCATATCTCGCTTATTTTTAAAGTTATTTAAAAAGTAATTTTACCTTGATATTTGTCAAGTAAACATGCTTCAATTCAAGTGAAAAAAAGTTTTCATGCATATTCCCTATTGTATCAATATATATGTACGAATCAATATATGTACGAATCTTGTTTTTTAATTTCAATGAAGTAATCTTAATAAATATTGTTATAGTTATACCATTATACATTGACTTATAATATATTATTATTATCATTATTGTACTTACTGAAGGTATGTTGTCTAGAAGGCATTAATTCATTCATTTCAATTGTAATTAAGGAGTGGTTTTTTATTCTCAATTGCGCACCGATTTGTTTATAATATTGTTATCAGTGTAGCGTAACATAATGCACGACGCATGAATTTATATTTATAAACATTAAACCAATTATCATAATTCACAAAATTAACAATAAAAACGTTTTTTAAGTAGTCGAATAATAACAAACAATATACAAAAAAAAAAAAACCAACTTTAAATATTTTATAATTTGTTCATAAACCAGTAGGTTTCCTTTTTAGAAATATTCAAATTCAATGCTTAATCAACAGGCCATGAAACAAAATACAAGACAACGATTAGTTTCTAAATGGCACAAATATTAGCCCAGATAATACCGTGAATATATTTAAGTATACTTTACAATAAGTGTTCAACTAGTGGATAGACTTTAAACACTGTGATCATTGGGAAAATACACCGCAATGAAAACTCGGGGAAGTACCGTTTTGGAATGCATCCAAGAGGCTGTCCCTCGATGCACTCAAACTGCAATAGGACACAACTTCGAAAGATTATCGAATTTATGAACGGATATTATCACCTACGAATGTACCTACACATAATAGGACTCCACAATGGATCCGTGGTGAGTTGAAATATCCAGCCACATCATCTTTAACTGCGATCTGTCGATGTATAGAGCGATGTCTGCCACTGTGTGGCATTTGATCATATTTTTGGGTATTGTAAGATGAGAAAAAACATACTTAATTAAATTTGCGAAACAAATAACACAGAATTTCACAGAAGAAATAATTCAAATAATTTGTTTAATCTTTAAAATCAAAGTATTTATTAATACAATAAGCTATCGAGTGTATACTCGTACAATAATATTTACTTGTTACATTTGCTAAAACTTATGACTCTATATTTAACTTATTGACCTTTTGACTGTATTAATCATAAGTCAAATTAAATATTGTTACAACTCTATTATTAGTAAAAAAAGGGCGTTACATATTTATATGTAAAAAAAAAGCCTGCAGTTATGATACCTTTGCCAGCTTTGTTCTTCATACTCATTAATTTGTATCCAGTTAAAACTATCTTTCTTATTGTAATTAGCTCAGTACTCGCACAATACAAAACAATTAACCTTTTATTCAGAAAAATTTGTATGATTAAGGTGCTTCTTTTCTATAAGAATACAACAACAAAAAATGAGTTTAATTATTTAATGAAGCATGTCATAAATAAATTCATGTGCAAAAATCTTTTGAAATCAGCGCCAGAAAGTTAGTCTTAAATTTCTGTATACACTTGTGTGATATCATATGTAAAATTTCAATAAGTCGTTTAGAAAATACGAGGGAATAAATGAACACTGTCAATCCTATAAACTTTGTTTATGGCTGGTAATAATGTATCCAAAGTTATATCCTGATACGCAATAAATGTAAAATGACAAGATAGGCCAGATAACAATGTCACATTTTCATGAATAAAACTATGAAACAGTATAGTGCGTGCCATCATAGATATGTATATTTAAACATAGAATACCCATTGTACACACCCAGACATCAATTTTCGAAATAGGTGTCACCTAGGAATAGGTGTTCAAAAATGGCCATTGAAAAAATTCGACCATCTTCGCATGTTCGCTTATCTGCCTGTGGACACGATAACTCAAAAACTAATTGTGTAATTAAGTAATTGTGTGTGTGTGTGTAAAGTAAAGTTTGCGAATGGGCAAAATAGGAACATGTGTGGGCAAAAGGGACAGAACTGGTCATCTTTGAAACCGTAAGAGATAGAACAAAAATATAAGGACAAAAAATGTTTTTTTTTTTTAATAAACAACTTTTGTTGTATACATTTTTACGTAAATTTAAGATATACCGGGTATTTAAGCAACTAACTCAGTTAGTGGTTATTTTCACTTGTTTAGTATATAATTGGTTCAAAAATATCTTGTAAACATTATTGGTCTATTAGAGATATAACCCTAGAGCAAACAATTACCTCATGGATTACGATCTCTACATAAAGCATTGCTAGATCCTATATCCTGCGATCATTTTATCAATACTAAAGTCTACAGATTTGAAACATTCTAGACCCATGCTTATATGGACGATCTTTCTTGGTTTGACGTGCGTAACCAGCCTCCAAAGTTTGTTAAAGTATCTTTAGGAAACTCCATATAGCGTTATACGTGAAACTAGTTGTTTTCATTATGTTTTCTATCAGTTTGTTGACATATCTTTACGACACTTATAAATGCATTTACGTTCTTTATATAGGTCCAGTTATTAGACAGTTTGGATGTATTTAGCTAAGTTGTGACATGAAATATAAATTTTCTTCTGGGAAACATTTTGAAGTCTCTCTTGGCTACGCACGATAATTGCGTAAAATATATATGAAATCAATAAGGAAAAGTTTATGACGAAGTATTTCCCGGTTTGAAAGTGAACATATCACTTACATTAATAAAGGAAGTTATGTAGCTATGCATATTATCTAAGCCGCTATTCGTATGTATATTACTGCAGAGAAAGTTCGGTTATTGTTAAAAGTTCAAGGATACCCGTTACTGATTATTAGATGCAGTTAATCAGCTATGACCAGTATTTGATTTTAAAGTAGGGCGACATCAAGGAAGTATATTTAATTGATAGTTTATTTTGTAATTATCTAAAACGATATTAGTGCATTTAGTAAAATAGATTTTAAGATATTGAACAGTTTCGCTTTTTTGTATATTGTATTAAATATTTATTTGCTAATTTATCAGTAGATTTCCGTATATACTTGCAGTTAATTAGGAAGTTGTACCGAAACTAATCTCTTTTGAAGATCCAATGTCTAAGAGAAAACAGAATATAGAAAATAAAAGTTTACTAAGATTTATGCGGATAGAACAATACACACTTTAAAGATGTGGGACCACTTTGGTACAAATTCCTTACAACCTATTAAATACTTTTGATATTAATATTAGACAAAATCAGTCGTTTGGAAACAAAAATCCATATTACTGCCTCATCAAACTGCAGATGGTCTCATGGAGAATATAAAAATATTTAGGGATATTTCAGTAAAAACTGATTTGTCAATGGAATTGTCGCAAAATGGATAAGTAAACATGTACACTAATTAAGATTAAGAGATGTTTTCATTAAAGATATTTTTTTCAACTTTTGATTTCATTGTAACACCGGTAATTATATACAGCTTGTATTTTAAAATACACCCAATCTGCAAAAAATGTATAGTGCATCTATTACCGTCTATGCAGAGTATACCACAATACTCTACTACTCTACAGTCAAACGTCCCCAACAAAGACTGATCTAATGATAAATGTCTGTGGTGAGAACGTATCAAACCCGACTCCAAGTAAACCATATCATAGTACACTACATATAGATTATAGACAGCAATAGATAGATACATTATACATTGTTTGCAGATTGGGTGTATTTTCAGTATGTGTATATATGTACACAGCTGATTTTTTCGCCAGAGTTTCTTTCGTACAGAGTAAATTCAGAGTAAATTTCGTCCCTTGTTTTTTACCCCCTTATGGAACAAATTACCAAAAACGCTGATACAACTGAATTCTATGAAACCTAAGCAAATTTCCATACTTCTAACTTCAAAAATGACGAAATTCCATACAAATTATCATCTCCAATTTAACCCCCATTGGGGTTGTATTATTTAAAATTCTTTCTTGGTGCTCACATACTTATATAATGTAGGTTTAGTAATAAGTTGAAAATCAGGGTCGGAATAATCAAGCTAGATATTTTAAGAATAATATATAAAAGTCTAAAACTAAGTCTATAACCAAATAATAATATCAATTTGCTATTTTATATTTTTGTATTTATTGTTTTAGATGAAGATATATTGAAAGATATTGAAATGTTGCTTTATCTTCATTTTTTTCACTTTCTAAATAGGTAATAATTATTTAATATTAGAATAACTATTAAAATTATTTTATATCTGCAAATACCTCTAACTTTATTTTATAATGATAATAATACCTAATTGCAATTTTTATATTATTCATTAAAATAATTACACACTAATAAAAAAGGAACGTTTTCGGGCTAAACTATAAATATCGGATGTTAATTCTGTAGCAGCATGCACATAAGTAAGATGTGTAATTTTTGTTCATTTTTAGCACTAAAAAAAATAAATGAATTGTCAAAGCGTTACTTACTAATGAATGTTTTTTTTTAAAGACTACAAATTAATATTAATTTCTTATGCATCCATTAAATTTGTACTGATATAATTAATATTAATCTTTTACCAACGCTTCCACCCAATTGATAATTTCTATTTTGTGGCATTTTCATGAATAATATACAGCAGGTTGCTCCTAAGGAGAATTATAATACATATTCAGAATTTAAACCTATTGTTTTGTGGAACTCATCTGAAGTTCGGACTTTAAATTAATTACCCAGATATCGTTGACAAAACATAAGTTAAATGTTTCAATTCTTTATACTATCTTTATAGTTCAACTCCTGGCTATATAATCCAAAGGGAGTTAAACCCTTCTAAAATTATTGGTTTTGCTGTTGAATGTTTAGTAAAACTACTTGAAATGGATGACATTTGATTGCTTCGTATTTGCATTGATACACTATTGGCTCTAAACGACTCTGATGAAAAAGTCTCTAAATATAAGTGATCAGTTAAGGAACTTTTACGGTATTCCAAATTTCAAAAAAATATGGAGGAATCTAAATTCAATATCGATTGTGAGATCAACAGCATTGTGAGATCATTTTAATTCCGGCTATGCTACAGTTAAACGCTCATTTAAACCATGGTACCAGGCTTGACTTCTCTACAACCATAAAGAAGCATCGAATAATTTACCAATCAAGCACTGCTAACAATCCTGTAGTAATCTTTTATCTTTATGGGAATTCATTCAAGATAAATCCCTATGAAAACTGCTCTTGGGGATTATTTCGTATCTTGTTGGAATATTCCATTTTAGATTACTCGAAGAACTGCCTTCTGCACCAATATCTCGTGAGTTTAACTTCATTAACCGAAGTAAAGGACTGTGAATCTCTACTAAATATCTAAGACACCATTAAGTTGAATAAAATTTTTATTTCTTTTTCAGCAAAAATATTCAGTTCAGATAGAAATAATATCAAGACAAAAAAGTTTTACGTCAAACTACTAAGCATGTGTTAGGGTAATTGACACTCTGTATTTAAAAACTTTATTAGTTTTGATCAGTTTGATTGCATATTAGTCTCCAATGTAATTGTTTGTGTGTGAGTGTGCTATATTTTATTAATAACACAATTTCTTGGTTATAATTTTGTAGTGGGTGTCCCTGAAAACAATGAAATTATAATGAGTACAAACATAACATATATTAGAAATTTTAAGATTATTTTGATAATTCTAATTAATATATTGTAGGTAATATATTATATAGTTTTTACCTCTATATACAATATAACGTATTCCATACGCTGACACTTGTTGTAAACAGATTTTGAAATTTCAACGTTTTTCGTGAATTTCATGTTGCTAAAATGCTAATAAATTTTCTTCTACCCGATGTACCATGTCCAGCCAAAAAAATTTCAAAACCTATAAGATCTAGACAGTAGAAATTTTGCATGGAAATATATACTATCTCAAAGAGGTGCATGCGATATTTTTAAGATGTTATATGCCACAGGAATATATCTATTCCCTCGTTCAATTTCAGAATTGTCCTTCAGTGGGCTCTAATTTAGTACAATAGTTTTTTACAATCGTTTGAATTTCTATGAATACATAAAACAGATTCCAAAGGGTGTCTATTAAAATAAAACGTTCGAAATTCTGATTTTGCATTGGCTGATAGCCCGATGGATAAGAAGAAGAATTAACACTCCTGATAGCTCACAGGAGCACATAAAAGCTTTAGTGCCAAAATGGGAGGTAATCACCCAAGATATCGTAGGGAACTTAATTAAAAGTATGTCTAAAAAGATTGAGACAATCATTGGAGCAAGAGGATAATATTCACTGTTAAAAGTTTAATTTCTTCCAAAAACCCCAAAAACAAAATGGTTTAAAAAAATTAAATAGAAGGTTTTTTTTTAAATTTTACCCCCATATCAAACAACAACAAACATAAATTTATAAAAATATATTTGATACGCAAAAAAATTTGCAACACTTTTTTGGCTTTGCAGTGTATGTGTTACTGATTGATACACAAATAGTTTTTGGATCGAAATTGTTATTTCTAGAACGAATAAGAACACTTAACCTTTAAGAAAGGAAACAAATATCTCAAAATGCATTTAAATAAATGGTACAACACGGATGGTATGCCTAAACTTAAGAAGATACCTCGAGATAATATTTTCAAATTAACAGCTAGATTAATTTTGATCCGGATTTATCCAGTGATATTGATGCCAATAGTCAGACTTTCTCACATAGATATTTAAGATAATTTTCTATCTTGCAAACAGAGGTCTTGTGAGTATTTCACTTCAGATTTCATTTCTTGTATTTATCACATTTATAATGTTATATTTTGTTGTTTTTTTTTTTCACAATTATATTTTATTATTAATTTATATATAAAATATTATGAAATTATATATATATATATATTTATATATATATATATATATTTATATATATATATATATATATATATTTATATATATATATATATATATATATATATATATATATATATATATATATATATATATATATACATAAATATATCGATCAATATACCATATACGTGTATGATATATAATCAGCAACAACCTGTAATTAATAAAAGAATGGTTTTTATTGAGTGTAAAATTTTTATTGTTAATTATAGTAATTTAAACATTGTTATATTAATTAATTTTTAGTGTGTATGTTTTTTTTTTTCATTTATTATTATTAACTTAATTATTTTATTTTATTTGTAAATTCTTTTTTATCAGTAGTTCAAATCATGTTTTTAAGTTGTAGGTGCAGAAATTTTGTTACAGATTTCAATACTACTATATAAAAAACAAAAGTTGTAAATTTGTATTTTAAAATTTTTGTGGGCTAGACACTTTGTAGGCTGATCTAGTTGAATCGATGGATGAATAGTTTATCGTTGTAACCAAAAGTTGGTAATAAACAGCAATCTTACAAAATACATTAGCAAAATATTTACGTAAGGTAAACTAAATCATCTAGAATTATATAACTTCCCTAACTTGGCTAATATAGAAAAGTGGGTGCTACATTGCATATTTGAAATGTTACCAAATATTCTTAATAACTAGTCTCGTTTGCTAGCCAAAACCATAGTGTTAATAAAAAAATATTTCAAATCAATGTTAATTGTTTTTATCAGACAAACATTTTTCTCCTTATTTATATTCTCTATTTTGCATCCTTTTAAAGGTTGTTTTTTGGCACAACCATTGAAACGCGGGCACGGATGCATGAAAAAATAAGTGTGGGTGTTCTTATGTACGCACGTAAGAAGTTATACTTCTATTTAAATGAAATAAGATCAACACGTACCTTCTTCTGTTAAAATTAAAGTTTCAAAGACTGGCATTAAATCCATTATTTACATTAGAATCATAGTTTATAGTGAAATGTAACAAGACCTGGCCAGGTTTATTGATACGCATATATCCTTAATTATTCTGGCTCGTAATTCAATAATTCTTCTTTTATCAGAAACGGAGTAATAATGATGAACACATTCTTGTATCTAATTTTAACTGTATAATCAAATGGAAATGTTCATCTTTCTATATTTATTGTTTTATCTTTCAATATCTATAAATCATATCCCCCTGCAGAGTGTAATCACACTGCTTATGAGACAGACATACTTTTGAATGTCTCACACTGTGCAAAAGAGCAGGATAGAAATCAGTGTTACTTCGATCGAGATAGTTCTACATCAATCGAGTGTTATACCCGCGATTCGTTACATGCTGAAAATACACTTTGATCTGATTTTCATAACACGCCAAAAAAAGTATAACTTCAAATCAATACGGTCTATATGCTGTCCGGCAAAATTCTCTACCATCCGGTGAAAATCGACTCGGCCGTTTTAGTGGGATGCGGAAACTATAGACGGACAGGCATACATTTAAAATAATTCTGGCATTTATTGTCATTACGTTAACCAAATTTAGTATTATTTATAAATTATTTTCCACGTAAATAACTGACCGTGTCCACAATTTTATTTGAAGTATTAAAATAATGACATTGAATTAATAGGACAGTCATATTAAGCAAATGTTATAAAAAACAGATTAAATATTAACATTTCGAACTTTCTTGAATACTTCTACAATCGTTTAATGGCACCAAGAAATAAAATGAGTTTAATAAAATGAGTTTTTCAAGGCTCACCTTGTGCACTGCAAAGTGCATAAATAATTAAACTATCGAGTTATTTGTACGGCCGTATAATATACGTTAGTTAGTCTATACATACAAGAAGATGGTAAAATCTTTTGTGAACGCTTGTACATATGCAAACCAGAATCGTATGTGTAATTCCGATTATGTATCGATTCTAGATCCTGTTTTTGCATTTGTATCATAAATATTAAACTAAATTAAATCGGAATATTTCTAGAATCCAAGACCAATAAACATCGATGTTAACTTTAAGTTTCTTATCGTTTTCGAAAAATGCTAAATCTGGCCAAGTTCTTGGACAAAACTGTAGGGCATAAATAGGTTAAGCTCTTCATAAACCATTCGTCGAGAATCTCCAAGATTATCCTGTCATCAAGCAGACCAAACACTAAGATCATTACCGAACTACTGTCTGTCCACTGTCCAGCTTGTCCCTTACCAAGTTAAGTCAGGTAGCTAAACCCAGGTCAAATCCTAGATTTCATCAAGTACCTGCAGCTGGTTTGAGAATCCTAATAAAGAAGGGAAATGTTACAATAGATCATTCAGATAGCAGTGACGAGATGCTATCTATCTTTTCTATTGCCAAATTGGCCTCAGTTAACCTCTCTTATAAATAACATCTTTCGATTAACTTAATCGAAAATTTTTATCCATTACATTATCTATGTACATCTTCTAGTGTTATTAGTTTATTACAATTAAAAAATAAATCACATATTTGTTATAAATTATACACACATGTACGCGTATATACACTTATATAAGTACATTTTAAAAAGAGGTAGGTATTCAAAAATTCTAATTGCAGTGGAATGCTTCTTTTTTCAACTTCTTGAAAGAACATTTAAATACGCTTCAAGGGAAAAATAGCAATACTTATTATATATTAATGTGTATATATTGTATGTAGGTATATTATATATCGTTAGTATGTATAACAACCTGTTACGATTGCTAACTAACTTTGGATAAATAAATAAAGTAACAATATTAATAATAATAATAATATTGTATAATGATATCCAATTTTATTTGGTATTATATTTCTCGTATATGTCAAATAAATAAGTTTAAAAAACTAAAACCACCTGACTACGAAATAAGGATAAGTTGGAAGAGTCTTGTAAATATTTCTCCTAGTCGAAGGCCGGGAATTGTTGCAGTTTTACTTTGTGCATCGCTTGCTACTTTGGGCATGTTTCGTGCTTTTTTCATAGTCAGGTCTTAATTATTAAAGACTTTGTATTTATTTATATATAAATTAAATATATTTACGGAATCTGTGAATTAAAACCATTCATGTGATACCAAACTCCATACATTTTTTTAGCGTTATTATGAAAACCATGATGCATTAAAACGTCACATAGCCTATGACATGTGGAATTCTAAGACGAAGCTAACGATGACTCATTTGCCAAAATATGATAAGTAGCTTAGGAGCTACACAAGACAGATGAACATACTAACATACATACATACATATAGACTGCTGAAATCACAACCGTATTCAAATCGAGCCTTATCGCTCGCATGTCAAATGTCAAATGTGAGCCCTACCGCTCGCATGTAGGTCATCTGCATTCTGATTATTGTTTTTGCAAGCTATATGTTATGTTGAGAAGGGTAGTAGTTTTTTTTTAACTTATTATAATTTAGATAAATTTGGGAGTGAAACTGAATCTAATAATACATATGGCAACTAAAAATCGCATTAATAGCGGTATTAGTAAATGAAATTGAATGTTTTAACCCGTCAACTATAAAAGAATTGCTCCAAATACATTAAATGTGAAAAATAAATTGTTATAGCACTTGTAGATTGTAAAGGCTGCCCTGGACGGGCTACACTTCGACCATAAGGTCCATTGTGATGCCTTAGGATCTGAGGATGTGAGTGGAGTGGAAGGAATTTGTGAGTAGACTAGGAATTGGTAGGATATGCGGCTGCAGCCGACTATGATAGGAACTATGCCAATATTCATCTGGATTTCGTGAAGGAAACTGCAGAAAACCTTCTCAAGCATAGCCGGTTACTTCGTTCTTCGTTCTAAATGTTCACATCAAGTTCTAAATGTGTCACTATCGTATATTGGAAAATAAAGTTTAAAGACTTAGTCTCAAATAAAACTTGCTTCAAAGCAATCGTGGCAGCCTTATGCTCCAGTTGGAGATAAATGACATATATTTGTATCTTCATGTAATATTATATTTGGCAGTATTGAATTCATATTACATTTATATAATACCATTATTTAAAAACATCATAATAATAAATACATTAGCATTAACTAACTATAACCGTATTGAGTTGTGTATGTTTCTCAAAACTGCCTTTAAGGGCTTTTTTAATTTACTATATACGTTACGTTGAATCATTACAATTTTTTATTTTATTTTGGTAATACATTTGATTAATATATTTAAATATAAACATATGTATATACATATTATGTGCGCATGATTTGCTTGCACGTATATAACATAGATTTACTGTTTTTGATTCATCATTGTATTATTAATAAAATAATATCCACGTATATACAGAATGAAACTCAACTTACTGTTTAGAGGCTTTAAATGAGGTATATGCCAACTTTCACGAATAAAGGTTCGGTTCCATTTTTAAAGTCAGGTATCCTAGATTCGAAAACAAAAACAAAAAATAAATAAATAGAACTAAATATTAGAATGCAAAGTTGATCCTATTAATAAAAATTATGGATAATATTGTATGAAATAATAATAGATAATAGGCATGCTTATACTTTTAATTTAAAGAAGGATCATTTTTTTGTCTTTAAATTGTTATTCTATCTGTTATCGTGGCGGGGGAAGCACAATATAATTTGGCCCATTCACGGACAGGCAGGCAGAGAAGCGGCAATTTAGATTTAGACCATTTTATGAACACCTATACTAAAAATTTATATATATATATATATATATATATATATATATATATATATCAGATTTACTTAATTATTGACCGAATTATTATGATAACAAAATAACTACATCATTTCGTGTCATCTAAACAACCTACTATTAACAACACACTCTCACTTAATGTTTATTTTCAATTTAAATGTATTCTATATATATATATAAAGTAATTTTATACTCAATGTTTTTATTAACGTCCTATATACTGGGATCAGACAATGTTCTGTTTAAGATGTATATATGTATATGGTATTTTGATTAGTGATGATCAAAATCTGTCTTGCTCTTTGTCTTGTGATTTTGCAAGATCAAGACCAAGACCGAATGAGCAAGAACAAGACCGAGAATGCAAGACCAAGACCAAAGTGCAAGACTAAACTAAAAATTATAACTTCGGTTGTAAATAGGATATATGAGAATATTTGTCGCAACTTCAATATTTGTTTTTTTTGGAACAAAACATTTTGTGTGTTTTGTTAGATTTCCAGTTTACTCCACTAAATTTAAACATCAAATATAAAAAATCTACTGGTATACTTTACTATTGTCTGGTTAACACATGGTTGATGCAGAGCTAAGCTAATTTTTTTTATATTTTTACTATAAATACCAATATAATACGGTAAAATTTTTTGATTATTGTAAAATAAAGCTTAATTAATTATAGATATTAATGGTTGATCATTTATAATTTATACTTATAAAAAGACTAGAAAAATTTCCAAAACGACGTAAGTAGTAAGTAACAGACTAAATGAGCAAGGCCAAGACCATGGCTACAAGTATTTGAGCAAGGCCAAGACCAATACCAAGACCAAAACCAAGACTTCAAGTATTTGATCAAGACCAAGGCCGAGACCGGACAAGAAAGACCGAGACCGATACCAAGACTGTCTTGGTCTACTAATTTTATTTAACATATAAAAATTTACTTTTCTAAAAGTCCCTAATTCGTCCGAATATTGCTCGACCTGACTGTCATAGACATTTAATTCATTTGTTATTCATGAAAACGGGACTTGAAACATTTTTCTTCATTTATTGCCGTATCTTAAAAATTACGATAATTCGAATCCATGGTTAAAACAACCTATTTCGTTTTATTAAAATAATCCATATAATATTTTCAAATGATTTTCTATTCGTACTGAAATATCTTATGTATACAGTTTCTTAATCAGAATTAAAATTAAGAAATTAGCATACTAACTGATTAAATAAGAACTCGTAAATTTATCGTACTCTACAATAAAAAAAAAAAAAATTATTATAATAATAATAACAAGTAATAATAATAAAAAATCATATCTTTCTTTAATCAATAGAGAACGGGTTCATGGTGTTCAACAGTGATGAATCAAGGCGGGGGCGGGCTATTATCAAATATAATACTATACATAAAAAAATATATATCATTACTGTATTGAGCTTGCGGGTATATATATATATATATATATTATATATATATATATATATATATATATATATATATATATATATATATATATATATATATATATATTAGGGACCCGCCACTAGGTGAGCTACTGAACAACATAATTATACATATAAACAAAAATACAAATATATATATATATATATATATTGTTACGCAAAAATTGACCTCATTTTAATAAATATACCTCAATAATATTATTAATAATAAATAATCAATTGGTCGGCGTATGTATGTAGAAAAGTGTGACCATTTGAATAGGTTATAAATGGATAATCCACATCAAAAAAGTTGAAATAGTGTGGTAATGGGGAAAAAGTGCTCATGATTTTAACACAATGTGTTTTATCACCTGTTTATTACAGACTACAACATCGAAAATAGTCGAGGTTTTCATCATTCGTGTATTTTACGTTTTAGTGTCCCCTGATGACAAACATACTATTTTCGGAAGGTCATCTGCGTTGTGACCATGTTCAGTTTCATAATTAAACGAGAAATTGAGCTTTACTACAAATATTATCTCTCTTGACATTTTTTCGAATTTTACTTTGAATCGGAGATATAAGGCCTTGGTAGGTCTTTTTTTGCCTTAGGCACAAAATCGAATTCGCGATTGAAACTTAAAAATTTCCAAGTCACGTGTAAATGTCGCTATCTTGGAATATCATGTAACATAACTGTACAAATATAGTAGATGATTAACAATTACACAATGGAAATTATGGCCAAGTTCACCTTACATTCCAGGATTCGATCACGTGGCATTTTTTAAATATTCATACAGAATTTTTCAACGATCTGTTGTTTCAATTTCGGCATAAAGATTTTTTTTGATTATGAAACGTTCACGTTGACCTTATCGATATACAATATTATCCTTTTATCGCATATGTAACTGTCACTGTTTCTAATTCTTGCCACATGATATCATAGTCCTAAGGAACAAAAACCAATAAAGCTTTCAGCTGCCAGTTGACATCATTATTCATTACGGCGGGTGAAAACAGTTGAGCTTTCTTCCAGGGAATATAAGATTTGTTTCAGTGTTTTTAAAAGCCCTTAAACTGTCAATTATGTCGGTATTAAGTATGTCGGTAATGTAGTTTTTTTTACATACGATTTTGTATGTTATTTGGGTTTTTTTGTTTATTCAGATTTAAAAAAATGATTTAAAATATTATAAAAATTAACAAATTCAATAGATTACATGAAAAAAACTGCGGTGCATATGACAAATAAATAGACAAACGCTTATACAGTGTTCGTTTTGGATATTTAAAGTAAGATTTGGCGCTCACGCTTTTGCTGCTCTAACTTGATAGAGAAAGCGTCTATGAGCGGAGTATCTATCGTGAAACTCCACCATTAGCGCGCTTTGTCAGCAAACACAGCGTGAAGATGAACACTGAAAACAACGCTTGGTGGCCCTGAATTCGTGTAAGCGCCCAAATACACCTTAGATAGATAGATAGATTGTAGAGGCTGTCCTGGACGGGCTGCACTTCGACCATAAGGTCCATTGTGATGCATAATGATGTGAGGATGCGAGTGGAGTGGAAGGAAGTTTTTGTGTATAGACTAGAAATTGGTAGGATATACGGCGGCAGCTGACTATGATAGGAACATGCCAATATTCATCTGGAGTTCGTGAAGGAAACTACAGAAAACCTTCACAAGCATAGCCGATTACTTCGTTCTTGTCCATACGCCGACAGTTTAGTCACTTAATCGCCCCTGTTTTTTTCTTAATAATTGACAAACTGCCGATGTTGGGATTCGAACCCATAACCTCCCAGTTTCCAAGTAGGCATACTGCGCAGATATGACGCCTTAGACCGATCTGCCACTTGGACGGGTAAATACACCCTATATTCGAATACACCTTGCCATATCATGCCTTAGATGCTATACAAGCATTTGTACGATATAAATGTGATAAGTGTAGTGGGTATACATTTGTATCCAATTTTTTGAACAAGATTATACAAGCGTGGTCATTTGAATAGGTTATAGTACTTTGTTTTGTGTTTGTTCGGTCAGTTTGTTAATGTTGTTAATATTTATTAATATGATATGGTGGTGGAGTCAGCCAGCAGACTACAAGAACAACTAAATTATATTATATTTTATTATTTAGTTTTGTATTATATTAGAAATAAATAAATATAATACAATATTTTTATAATAATGAAATTTATAATTTATTGAAATCGAAAAGAAAAATTAGAACCAGATTAATATTATGAAATCTTTATAGATTTTACAATGACAAATGAATATTGTTGTAAATTGATTTTGTTGTTGTAAAAGTGTATATATGGGTCTATATATTTATTCTATTTTAGAATTAATTGATTCTTATAATGTAGATTAGATTTAACTAATACTAGACATGAAACCTGTCGAAAAATCAACGGTACATTGACGATTTTTACACAAAATAATTATTGTTAGCGAATTTCTTCCAAATAAAATGCAGCTATTGTTTATTTGTTTATAAACTGATGATGGAATTTCGTAAAATTTCTTCAAATGTCCAACGATCTTACCCACTAGATATTAAAAATGACCATCGTTAAATAAAATTTGTATATGTGTATATATCAACAGATACATATACATATATATATATATATATATGTCAAGGGGAAAGGGGGGTTTATAGAAAGCGGAGAGGAAGGACACAAAATTTGGCATATCTCCCTTAATATTCGATAAACCAAAAAATTTATATGAAGTAAAGTTGGAGGAATAGCTTTTTCTATAATTTTGTGACTTATCATTTTTTCTGTTACACCTAGAATTGATAAGTTACTACCTAGACCTAGACCTAGAGTACCTCTGAGGCCGTTGCCGTCACAATATTCGTGTTCAGCGACCCCAAAAACCCCCGAGTTGCAAAACTGGACTCATTTCCATCAATATTTACCAAGTTGTAATTTTTTTATTTATTGTGCCTTCGAGATGCTCTTCTAAAATGCATATTTTTAATGCAAAAATGTATTTTTCCAAAATGCATTGATCAATTTAGGTCACAAAGTTTGGGAACGCTCTCACGAATCGAATGCTGAAAACCGCATTAAGATCCATCTTACTACTCAAAAAATCGATAGTTGTTCATTGCTTTATTTCCTCGACTAGTACGTCATATATGTTAATACAATGCTTTACCCATTCCAATGTGATATGAAGGACAGTGTTTTTAAAAGTAACTAAACATCATCGACGATTGACAATGCGTCAAGTACGCTTAGTGGGATTATTACTTAGTCATTTGAGAAAATTAACTATAAATCTACTTTTTATAGATTTTTATAAACTGAAAGCTAAGAAAAATTCATCTCTAGTGCTTTGCGGGGAAGAATTTGGTATCGTTAAGTTCGGTATATGGCGAACCACTGGATTCACAATCAATTTACTCTTTTTACGTTGTGTGTATTAAAAATTATCAATTCGCTTTAATAATATTTAATTTCTACATATGTTATCAATTAATAATTATCTTTATTTCTATTATATATACAGTTATTAAAATAAATAGTATTGTACCCGAAGGTATACTGAATAAATGACAAAACTCAATACTGATTACGGTACTTACAAAATTATTTTGTATGCACTTTCTTAAAAATACGTATAAATAAATTTAAAAAAAAAAAAAACAATAATTAATCATCAAATAAAATTTTGTTTATAAATTGGATTAAGAATCTATTAATCATAATCACACATTGCAACAAACAAATTATGCCTCATTATACTTGAACAACAATAATATAACAGTTTCAGTATTCAAGTACCTGAATCTTTCTAATATAATGTGTAATTCATTACATTTGTATGTGTATTCATTAATTATGATTATTAAACATAAAAATAATGAAAAATATACAAATGTAACCTCATAACTTTAATGAGATCAAAACGTGTATAGAAAAATAAAAACAAAAATTATGGGTCCATCCCAAAAATATTTTTCTATGATAAATTTCTTTGCTATTAATATAATTTCTTATAAAATATACATGTATTTATGTATATTTATTATGTATGTACATTTAATAACGTCAAGATGTGATTATTTGAAGGAATTCGATTACAAATGCTATGTTATTATTACCATTTTTCAGGCAGGTTGCTTGGAACCGCACTTTTTTTTTAAATCGATTCATCTTGACGTCCTAAATATTACCCTAAATTTTTACGGTCCGACTCGTGCGGAACAGTGTCAAAATTGAATTTGTTTATAACAAAACAGCGTTTTTTCTTAATATCTTTTTTCAAACTAAAAATTTTAAAAATGACATAGAATATTATTCAATTTTATATGAAAGAAAGAAAACAAATGAGAAAACTATGGAAAAATATACCTTTTATATGTTAAAAATAATGTGCTTAATTTTAGCCCTTAAAAAAATTAGGCTCCCAACAATTAATAAAATACCGTGTCACCTATTTTTATAAATAAAACGGCTGCAAATGATCCAAGATTAATAAATCTTTTTTTAAATGAAAGGTCTTAAAAATATCTAAAAAACTTAACACTTACCTATTTAATTTTAAACTCAAAAAAATTTACCGAGCAATATCATTTATTTCTTAAAGAAAAGTTTACAGTGAGTAGTCAGATGTATAACATTTGTAGATGGCCACTGCTCGCATATTCATTCAGGCGATGAATAAATGAGTAATAAATGAGAAGTGAGTGATTATGTCTTTTATTCTTTCAAGAAGTCTTTCAAGTACGATACTATTACAAGAAAGAATCTGTAGAGAAGTCAGAAAAACTGACCATTGACGTCAAAAACCTACAAATTATGTAACAATCTTTTTGCCAAATCGAAAACGCGTAAAAACTAGATTCAATGCCAGGGATCACGATTATAGGTATCAGGTATGTACTTCCACATCATCGATCGTCGTCGAAAAAAATTTATAAATTTGATCTTTGAATTTAAACGTGTTTTGTTTCAGTAATAAATACGCTACACCACTCGTAGCGTGTGAATAGTTCTATGATGTGATGACATAATACTATACTTTAATTATCCAATAAAAATAATTTAGAATAATAAAAATAAAATCATATAAAACAAGGTAGAATAACTAGCATTCATTGATTATAGTATGGTATGCTTTGGTTTACATCTTTACATACATACATATATATATTGTACATGTTATGTTGTTTGTTGGCTTATTTTATGATAATTAAAATTTAAAAAAAAAATGTATGATACACGAATTTATTTATAAACAACACATATATAATTATCAACCTGTTTCTCTTGCAATATTCACTATTATAAACTCACTGACTGATATAGCAAACTATTTAACTAACAAATATTATATATGCAGTGTCAATTTTGAAATAAGGCCATAAACAAAAATTTAATAAGTCTCTTGTCGAGTTTGCAAAAGATTCATGGCTCTATTTCTGGTAGATGTGTAATTATTTCACTTCGGTATTATTGTAAAAGTATTGTTTTCATATCATAGATACTCTGAAGGTAAATTGATTGACCTTACAGGTATGGTGTATCATAATGGTATTCAAAAATATATAAGCAAAAACAAAAGTGTTATTTTCACGGTTTGTCAATATTCTCAATCAATTGTTAGAACCTGAGAAAAATTGAACCTTTTTTTGAGGAAATTGGAAGTAACCTACTGTTTCTGAAACGTATCCAACTGCCTGAATACCTATCAAATTCTGTGAATGTGGAACATATGAGAATACGCAGCAAATTCATATTGTTCTTTTATTTTTGTCGGTATACTTTCCAGTTATATTTGCTTCGTTATCATCTGTCCACGTCAATCGTGTATTGAAATATGAAGGCTCTCCAAAAAGTTAAAAACCGTATCTGCTGTGTATTGATGCTTCTCCAAAAATTGCAAAAACGTCTCAATAGTTTTTTTATATTTTACTTAACAAGCGATAAAAGTCAGCTTCGTATCTCTTTTGCCAATTATGCGTTGAACTAAGAAAGCAAAGTGTTTTTTAATTGATTAAATTAATTTGGATTATTTGGGTTTCGGCACTTCGGGACCACTTTTAATCCTGTGACCATGAACTCGTGCACCACGTGCCATTTTTTTAAAGGTACTTAAGATGAAACTCGATCCATCTGTGTTACAGCTTCTTTAAATTATTACTATTTAAAGATGACACTGTGGCAAGTTCATTATATGTATAATATTATACTATGAACTAAAAAAATTCAAAATATTTTAAAATACAATAGATTAAAGAGATTCGAAACAAAATTAACTTTAATATAAACAAAAACATGGGGTGCTCTCTACTTACGTCTTCATAAGTAGAGAGCACCCCATGCTTTTGTTAGAATTAAAACCACTTCCTCTTATCCTACGGAGTTGAATTTTTACATGTTAGTTCAATTCCGATGACAAGTCATTTTTATGGTAAGCTTGATAAGAATCGACAAGGGAAAAGGGTGGTTTAAAGGAAGGGGGAAACACAAAATTTGGTATATCTCTCTTAATATTGAAAAAATCGAAAAACACATAAGAAGTAAAGTTGTTAAAGTTGTTAAATAAAAAGCTTGTTTAAAAAAAAATTTTTTTTAATAGAAACTTATTTTTAAACTCTAAATTTTATACATGTATGTCTTTGGTAAACCAAAAACACGCAATTTAAAATTTACACTCTGTATATATGTGTATATATTAATAATAATCTTCATTATTATCTAATTAGCGATATTGTGAACTGTATATACCGAAAATAAAAATAATAATGACTTTCATTTGAAATTATAAGGTTAACGAACAATATTGACTTTATATTCTACTTAAGCTTAGTGTTTGTTGTCATTGGAAAACAAACTTCATTATAGATAACATGTAATATTGTATAATAACATGTAATATATCGTTAACATTTTTACTACGATATATGATGATACCAAATAGTTAGTATCTGGTGTATTCTTTTTTTTTGTCAATATATTATTTTGAATCGATTGATACATAATTTTCGATAAAGCAAGAAATCAACATCATTAATCATCACGATAAATAAATACGTAATAGAAAAGTTCGTAATTTGATAATCGAAATTGAGTTTAAAATATTCGTAAGGTATTTTTAAATTGTTTTTTGTAAACTAGCGTCTAGTTATTTCCATTGTTAGTATGGGTACCTTTTGGTTATATAATACCAACGGAAGCGACTAGCGTTTATTTACTTTGACATCCCCATACCTAAATGTGTATGATTTTTCATATCAAGCATTTGATGTTAAAAAATGGTATTCGTAAGGTAGTTCACTCGTAAACTCATTTACCTTAAGAATTTGATGAAATTCAAATATAACATTCAACTCAGTGTCATTTTGATAATTTTTTTTTTAAATCAAACATTTTTACCTATTGTGAATTGAGATATTTGCATTCAAAGTTGAGATTCATAACATGCACGTTTACGTAAACGGCCGAGCGCGGATCCACCGTTGTGGGCACGATAGGTATGCCCACAACCCTAATAGACTTGTGATGTCACACTTTCACGGTCTATTGAGGTCGATAGGCTGATGATATTATATCCAATGCCAAAAATCTTCTTCAAATTTTCTGGCTTGTAAGATTAAATCAATTGTAAAATTATAATTTCATAGGCATCTTTTTTAAAAGGAAAATATATAAATTTCTTTATTTAATCAAAATCTTCAAATGTTCCCTCAAATTCTTCAATTACTTTTTGTCAAGACATTGCCAGCGATCGACTAAAATTGGCTTCACGATCCACTTGTTGGCCACCTCTGGTCTAGACGTTTAATCTGATATTCCTCATTTGCCTTAATCAATTAGTTTGAAAATCAATACGTAACTGAATTGTGTCCAATGTAAAAACGAAAATATTTATTATTTCCTCATAATTAATGAAATATTTTTTTATAACTAATTTACGTAAAAAAAAATTTGACAAAATTATGTATAAAAAAAACGTGTATTTATATATAAACGTTTTTGCTTTGATAACAAGTAACGCCCAAAATCACGTTTTAATCAAAAATATAATTATATAATTTTTGAATACGAAACCACGATTTTTCACTTTCATATAGCATCATATTATAAAGTATAAACAAACCAGATTATGTAACACTCTTTAATTTTGCCAAAACATGTTAACAATTCTTAGTTGTTATTTTATGTAAAGAAATATTTTTATTTTAAATTTTAAGGAATGTTTCAATGACAGGTATTCTAGATTTGAACTAACCTATGCGTGAATATGACTTCTAAGAATTGTATAATGGTCTTGAATGAATTTTTATGGAGCATTATTATTATTATTATTTTGCATTCATTCTAAAATTTCATTCACAATGGACTTAAATAATGATTTTAACCAATATTTTTGTAATGTTGTACATTCAAGTAAAGTTTCTTTGTAAGAGCAGAAATTGGTTTTGTCATATTTTTTTTAACGACAGGTATTTTTTTATTTACTCTAAATTCATTGTGTTAAAAAGTGAATTTAAAAAAATTTTAATTTTTACCTTTAAGACGTTTTGTAGGTTTTTTTTTGTAGGTTTTAACTCGTATAGTTATAAGAAGATTGATTATTTGATCAATCGTAGAAATTGCAAGAGTCTAGTAGTCTAGTATACTATGAGTTTTTGGTAGTGTACTACCCATCTCACTTCCAAATTGGGTTTACGAGTGTACTACCTTAATTATTGTAATACTATCAATTCATTAGTGAAACAAAACCGAAGCAACACATCAGCGCAGGGCACGATGTAATCAAACTTACCCTTTCTTACGTCAGTTTTGAATATCTAGGTAAGTCTTATTTCAAAATTAATTTTATTAGAAGAATAAATGTTAATGAAATGAAAAAATATACGAGATTATATTGGACTACATAAGTTTTAATACAAATTTATTTTAGACTAACGTAATTTAGAACCTTTTTGTTAAATTACAGGCACCAAATTTTTTTTAGTCCATACGATGAGAAGTTTAGTTGAAATCATAGCCATTGATGTAAAAAGACAATTTTGATAAAATATTTTTTGTTAGTATGTTTCCTTGTATGACCCCTAAACTATATCTAGGACCTAGGTAGATTGCATTACCATCAATAACAAAAACCTTATAATTCTTTAAACTAAATTTTTGAAATTGTATTGTTCCCAAGGATAATAAAGAGTGCAATGTCAGCAAATATATTAACATTTTAATATACCTCTTTTTTTCTACATCTTTTAATTTGCATATAAAAATTGAATTATTTTAATACATATATATATACGGAAGTAGCAACTTATACCTACTTTAAAAAATAAAAAAGAGGATTTTGTCCTATCATCTATTGTTTATTATTATACACAAAACATAAATTATGTAAAGGACACTTGATTTAAGACCAATAAATTATTAAAGGATTATGGAATATAAAGATATTATTATTATTTTATACCTGAACACTTCATTGCTGACTTAAAACTAAAAGTGGTTGTTGCACAATTGTTTTCATACAGTTTATGTTTTAATGTTTTATTTTGATTATAAATTTTTTAATATTTATACCATTCGGAAAAAAAAGGACCACAAGGCTTTGTAATTTGTAATTTATTTTTAAATTATTTTAATTATTAGCAATAAATTTATATTAAATTTTTTTTATATTTTAGGAGTCAAAACATTAGTTATTTAACAAAAAAACTGTCGTATTTATGTCTCACAACTTCTTTATACAGATTAGAGAGTGTATATGTCGC
Source organism: Nineta flava (assembly GCA_963920215.1). Classification (NCBI taxonomy): domain Eukaryota; kingdom Metazoa; phylum Arthropoda; class Insecta; order Neuroptera; family Chrysopidae; genus Nineta; species Nineta flava. The sequence goes on from OY986044.1 coordinate 67,709,923, forward strand.
AGATGGATTATCAAATCCGCTGTTTTACAAAACCGCTAGTTAACTCCGTTATGTAAAACAACGTTTAGACATAATGTAGAATAGCTTAATCTGTAGTCACAAAGAGCTTTTTGATATAGGGAAATATATAGAACGCCTTTTAGTGCGGGTCCCAAAAACACGCAAACCCGACCAACTCGGGGTATGACGGGCGATGAAGTGAAAGATTGTAGTACAAATTTGCGAAAGATCGAGTTATCACACCATTTTATACATTAAACAAGTAACAATAGCAACTAACTGAGTTATTGTATAAATATCCGGTATATACTGAGTTTATGCCAAAAGTTTCAAACAAAAGTTATTTATTTTTCAAAAAAGAACATTTTTTGTCTTTAAGGTTTTGTTATATCTTCTACGGTTTCAAAAATCCTCCCCCCGCCAGAGTCCAGTTTTTCCCTTTTACGAACTTTAGTCTTCTTTTTAGCTCTAGTACGTACACACACCAAATACCAGCTCGTTATCTCTTTGCGATTTTGAGTTATCGTGTTGACGGACAGACGGATATGCGGAAATGGACTTATTAGATTTTCAAGACGTATTTATAAAGTTGTTACAAAAATTTGAACTTTATCCTTTGGCTATTTTGATTACTGTGCATAGAATGTGCTTTGAATAAGATAAAAACCCGTATTCATAATTCAAAAAATGTGGAAACTCGATAAATACAGAGGATAATGGAAATGTCTATATTTTAATAGTTTTAATAATCTCAGATAATAGGTTAATTAAGTGATAATAGGTTAATGCTGCGACACTGCCAACGTATTTTAAATGCCTGAATGCTTTTTCAAATTTTGCCAACCCAAAACCAATAAATAAATTGATTTTTAAAAAGTTACAAATATTAAACCATAAATTAATTTTATATATCACATATAACGGTTTTTCTAGAATCATGTTTCTCAACCGTTGAAGAATTAGTTAGAGATGAACTTGAATTATTTATTTTTTATTTTTGGGACAAGATAATAATTGTTTTTAACATGTATATACATGAGAACCCCTTAAATAAAATAATCTTAAAAAATATTCTATAAACATTTTCAATTCTCCAAAACCAATTCTTCTTCAATATCTTCTTTTTTTTTTTTGTGAACCCCTCCGGACGGAACGGTTCTCTCACATAAAACGAATGTAATATTCCCGTAACTTGTATGCATAAACAGGTCGTCCGACACCTATAAAAATATTAAAAGGTCATTTTCTATAAAATGTCCCGTACGGGAATACACACAAGCAGATGTGTCTGTTATGTAGATATACCGGTCAGTTTTTAATTTATTAAAATTTAATCATTTATTATTCTATTGAATTATATTTTTGTGTATTTTTTTCTTTCAACTATTTACCAGCATCCAGAAGTTGTATGATTTTAATCTTCTCTTTCGTGGGAATTCTCGTCGGAGGGGTTATTTAGATAAAAATCAATATATGTTTGTGGAATGGCCCATATCTGAATACTTGTTTTACAGTTATGCCGATGGTTTTATGTAAACTTGTATGCTTTTGTAAATATGGGTCACTTATTCAACGGTCAAATTTGATGTTTTTTCTCTGAGAGATGTATAAATCAACTTGTCCTGAGAGTATCATTTTTTTTAAGATTCTGTTGGAACATCTAATGTCCCGTTTATCGGTATATCCGTTTTTAAATGAGAACAAAAGATGAGAGTTAACTGCCAAGTGATTGAATTATCTCAGGGTAATTTCTGTTAAACAAGCAAGTAAGGTCATCAACAGTTTTCAACAGAAACATATTTTTTTCTAGATATTTCCGTTATGTTTAAGATCTGTTAAGTGTTTGTTTTTTGAAACCTTGCTTGAAAACAAGTGATATTAGAAATCTTTTTTTTAAATAGTGTATTAGTAAAATGCATATAAATGAGGACAGCATTGTTTTCATTAGCTTTTATAATTTCCTCCATTTTCTTCATTATGGCTCCAAAGGGAAAAAAATTTTTTAGAAAAGGTGCTAACCATTCGTGCATCCAATGCCGTAACTTTGTCACATGACGAATGAGATTTTTGATTGCAAAAATATTAAAGTTTACCATAAGATCAATTTAATAATTTTATATTGCAGCGATAGCAAAATCTCGTGGTCTATTAGAAATTAACCAATTGGAAATTTTTGATATAAAAACCGATAAAATTTTTGAAAAAAGTTTCGATATAATGTATCAAAATTTATCTTCTGCCTTTTTTCCTCAACATTGACTTGACCAAAAAATAGAAAATGTTTTTATTAAAAATTGTATGTTTTTTAATTTTGAAAATGATAATGTTTGCTATTTATAACTTTGATAGGAACTATGCCGATATTTATGTCACAGATGGATTTCGAATCCACTATTTTACAAAATCGCTAGTTGTTTTACATAATTACTGAACTTTAACACGTAATATTGCTTAAACGTTTTGCGTTTATCAATACAGCGGGTCAACGATTAGACGTTATGTAAAACGTCAGATTGTAGATTTTAGTTTATATCATTATTATTATTATTAATTCTACTATTTATATTACCTAGCAGTCTATATTGTTTAAGTCTTAAATTCATAGCTTAGAATTATTGTAAACGGGCTAATGGAATTCCCATTACTCAAGGTCCTTTTTCCTAACAAGTTCTATATATTTTAGATATAGTGCCAAAAATTTTTGAAATTAAATTAGGTAACTATTACAACCGAGTACTACAATCTTTCACTTCATCGGTCATACCCCGAGTTGGTCGGGTTTTGCGAATTTTTGAGCTCTGCACTAAAAGGCGTTCTATATATTTCCCTATATCAAAACGCTCTTTGTGATTACAGATAAGCTATTCTGCATTACGTCTAAATGTAGGTAGCAGTTTTGTAAAACGTATCGCAATGACAATCCAGCTGAACGTCGTTCAGTTGTGTTACATAACGGAGTCGTTATGTAAAACAACTAGCGGTTTTGTAAAACAGCGGATTCGACGATCCATCTGCGACATTTATATAATATACCACAAGGTCGTTTTCCAACATCCATACAAGAAAAGCAAGTTTATTAAGATAAGAACATATACTCCTAACTAATTTCCCGCGCTCACGATATCGTCGATCTACAACAGGCATCATAATAGTTCTACCTTCTTAACAATAGTATTAGATTATGTACTTTTCAAGATATTTTGTAAAAAATAATAAATCTTAAGTTGCAGACCGCCATTTATATTTTATCAATTTTAGTGGTTTTACTGTTAAATTTGAATGAAACATCTACAGTTATTTTTTATTTTTTTTATAACTTTACTTATAGTTTCAATTAATATAAGTTCAAAGTTACCTATTTCTCGATTTCTCGAAAGCATTTAAGGGGTGAGTTGCATGTTATGTTATTTTTGTATAAAAGATGAAGTAATTGAATTTAACTTTTCTATGGAAATACATTTTACAAATACATTTTTTAAAGTGCACAACAGTTGTATAAAACAACATTGACTTGAACATTAAATGGTTAAATCACCAACTAACTCTACATAGGTTAAAATTTATATTTTATTTTAAGTAACATATGAAACAGTGACACAACAAGTAAAATATAATAAACAGTACTTAAATTAAGTAAAGAAGCTTTGTTATGTCTGTTTTTAAATTTTATGTATTCTATATTAACCATTTGTCTTGTCTTACTTGCTTTGTCTATAGTTATGTAGTGTATATACAAACATACACACACGCATAGCGCGAACTGTTGTCGCCGTTTTTAGACAACCAACACCACTCTTTATTTCATCTTTCGTTCGTAAATAATGTCGCATAAAGCACCACTAAGTACTCTCTCTAGTGTTTGTGAGTAATTGTTGAATTGTGTATTGTAGGTGTCGACACCGCTGATATAAACACAAACTTAAAACACTTTTCATTTTTGTGTCTGTTTATTTTAACTGACTTCAAAAAACATAGAAGAATTGAAATGCGGCTGCAGTTTATTCTCAATTATCCAGGTGCGGATTATCCGTGTTTCAAATAAAATGTATACCAGTACAAGTGGCCGAGTGGTCTAATTTGCGCGGTCTGTTTGGCACTGGGAGGTTATGGGTTCGAATTCAGGCGGAGGCTGTTTGTCTATTAAAGTTAATGAGGTGGTTAATTGACTGAACTGTCGGAGTTTGGACAAGACCGAAGTAACCGGCTATGCTTGGGAAGATTTTCTGCCGTTTCCCTTCACGGAAACTTTTTGCTGTACTTACAAAGTGGTCCCAGGAACTGATAACGAATTTGGAAAAGGATACCACAAGAATAAAATTGGTAGAAGCGGGGAAAAGATGAGAAAACAAGTTCTTGAATTCTCTCTATGTACAGAGTTCATTATCAACTCGTAAACTGATAAATTTACTTTTCAAACGCGATCTCCTGTATAAAAATACAAGGTAGTAAATAAGGTGGTATATACATATATGCTTTGTAATCAAGAAGAATAATTACAGATGTTTGAGTTAAAATTGTTTTGAAAGTTTAACTTCTATCTCTTACGATTTCAAACATAGATATTTCTTCCCTAGTGGAGGATTACATAGGCCGATTTTGTCCAATCACGAAATTATTTTTTTCTTTTTACGTTTTAAAGTTATTGTGTTCACGTGCGGAAAGACAGGCATGTGGAAATATATTCATATTAAGTCTCTTTAAGACTTTAATATATATAATTTTTCTGTGATGAATATTTTTAATTGTTACAAAGTCGGGCTAAATTTATAATTCCCTCCCTTATATATACAGGGTATAATATTGAATAGAAACGCTTCTATCAATATTTTCATTTTGAACAGTACAGTTTAGAGTAGTATCAAAAAATTATATTTGAATTTCAATTATGGTTTTTACAACACATCGGTTTCATTTTTTATTTAAAAAGTTTTTGTTGAGCAATCCATAATGATTCTTAACTTCTTCTATTGAACATATATTAGAAAAAGTGAATTCATGTATTATTTATATGATGTATTTCGTTCTTGTAGGAAGTTTGCAATGTGTTTGCAAGACATGAATTTTGGTTTCGTTTCGTTCTTTGTCCTATTGTCTTGTTATTTTACATTGCGAATTGTCCTATAGTCGTTTTTAATTTAGACAACTTTCTTTTTTTCGTAGTTTGATAAGAAATCTATAGTTTTTGAACCAATCAATTTCGTCTTAGAGCGATATTTTCGATTTTATCTTTTTAATTTAACAGAAAAAAAAATCGGATCTTCTATAAAGTGCTCGTAACTTTTTATGACAATTGACACTAGTTGACAGGTAGATTACGATCTATGCAATTTTTGTAAACCGATAAGGAATATGTCGATGAATGTCAAAACATATTTTCACTTCCAACTTGATGGAGACGATTTTCGATGTACCTACCTACGTCCAGGATCATCACACTTTGTCACCAAATCACCAAATTGAATTTTCATAAAAATGAAAGGACCATTTAAAATTTTTCAATTACATTTATTATTTTTGATGGATTTTTATCAAAAGAAAGCATTATAATCAGAACAAAAAATAAAACAACGTACGAGTGTTTTTTTAGTTATATATGAAAAACAATTTCTAAGAGTATCGTTACTCATCGATATAAAAATTTAAAATATCGATACATTTGAAATACTTTTAAACACAGTTCGAAAAACTAATATCGATATATTTTCTAGGATCACACCTACATCTTGATTAAATACTTAAGGCGTGATATGTTTGATAATATAATGTTTTTTGCCGTATTGCTTAGTTTGAATTTGGATTTTCAGAAGAATACCGCAAATATGGATTAATCAGTCGTAATTAGCCATGTACGATACATGTTATACTGTTAAATGTAAGATACTTGGGTATCTTACACTGTCGGCCATGAAATTTGCTATACAATATCAAATTGAAAGCAAATGGAATCGCATTAACACATTTCTTCTTCCTGGATTAGGGTATTTTAATTTTCATATTAAATTCATAAAAGCAAATTTAGTGACAAAATCTTAAGCTGCGTTAATTTATTAGCCTATTAAGTATGTCATCACCAATAAACTTTTAATCAGGTTAATATTATGTTTTCTTTATCAATAAAATATTACAGCTGTCCATATTTAAAAAAAATATATATATATAAGAATTATTTATTTTGTTGATTTAAATTCTTATAAAAATTTTTTTATTAGATAATAAAATCGTTTTGAAAACTCCGGCGATATGGACACGATGAATGCGCTTTTTTGTTCAGATTGTCAACCTGCACCAACTATCTTTAGTCCAAAATAAAATAAAATAAAATAAAAACATTTTATTTTAGCACAATAATAGAAAATAATGTATATATATATATATATGACAAAGATACATTTATATGTGTTTTTCTTTGTTTTGAGGAGTAAAAAAAATTATGTTATATGAAATTTGTCATTTTATTATATTTTTGAACAAAAAACGATCATAATATTGTTTCCTCATACCAATTGTTGGCATTTTCTTCTGTGTGTAAAGCGGGTATCACACAAACTTTGTTAAATTCTACAAAGTTATACTATATAAAGTTGAAGTTGAAGAATTTCACAAAAATTATCATTCCAAATTAGCTATGAATTTGAAAGAATATATAAATAATAATAAAAGATTTAATCTTCATTAGCCATTTCTTTAACAAACCCTGAAGTATAGGCAACAAACTTAGCGCTTCTGTAGGAAAAAGTCATTGATAATCTAAGGTAAAGATAGTCAGCGTGATGCAATATCAAATGCCATCCGCGTATCTAAATAGTTCGATTTCGAAAAAAATGAATAAATAAATAAAGTAAGCTCAACATACAGACCTTTAAATATCAATTTAAAGGTCAGAATATTATAACACTTTCCCCAGCTGAAAATGAATATGAATTTCAAAATTAATACAAACTATAAAGCGATCTCTATAAGTAACAACTTCATTTCAAGTGTATAAACACAACATTAATAAATGACAAATTTCTCTGGTTTCAAAATATTTCTTAACAATAGGGAATATGCATTCGAATTTTTTTTCACATTTATTTTCAGAATATGAAATTACTGTTAATACTGTAATAATATTTAAAAACGAAATGAAAATCCAACAAATTTCAAGGAAGCTATAAGCTTTTAAAGATACTTATTATCTGTCTCTTTCTTGCAAAAATACTAAAAACGGAGTTTTACGTGTATTTTAAATGGTGAAAGTGTAATATGTCGTCACATAACATATTAAGAGGGCTATCATCCTCTTTGTCTAATCGGGAATTTCAATCATTCATATCTCGCTTATTTTTAAAGTTATTTAAAAAGTAATTTTACCTTGATATTTGTCAAGTAAACATGCTTCAATTCAAGTGAAAAAAAATTTTCATGCATATTCCCTATTGTCCGATTTTTAAATTAAATATGCTAAGTACACGATAATTCTACCTACTGTTGGTAAATACATCTTTAATTATATCTATGTAGCTATGTGTCCGCTTGTCCGCTGGAGATTGACATTGGTACAGTATTGTGACGTTTAAGTATGATGCTTACACAAAATAATATGTTAAATGTGTAACCAGCTGATTTTACTAGTAAATATTGCAAACCATACAAAATTCAGACCTATATATTGTACAAAAAAATTTGGTTGAAAATATATAAACCAAGTCAGGTTACTTTTTGGTTTCTTATAAAAATCCATTCAAAAAAATGAATAACAAAAAAAAAAAAAAACTACAAAGAAATCAATGAAAAGAATATCACATCATCAAATTCCTTGTACTTTCTTGCTATTCACTTCAATACGAATATAGTACAATATTTGGGTCCTCGTCTATTCGTTTTGTAAATAGATTTTTTTTGGAACAAAACTTAGTTCGGCAAGTGTTACTAATAAATTATTAAAGAAATCTTCCTTAAACGCCATTCATGTGTGTTCTTCTTTCAAATCTGTTTTTTTTTCTCTTATGGGTAATGGTTGTCAACTTTAACAGACATAATGGCAACTGCATTCCGTATGCTTTGTTCAAAATAAAATATAGCATTCAATTTTTCTTTTTGAAAGTGATTTTTGTAATTAAATATTTAACTCTTGTTAATGTAATAGTTAACCTTTTCAAACCACCTTTTATTAAACAATCGTGTTTAATGTCGTCATAATGAAATTCGCCATTTGTATTGATATGATTTTGCCGTATAAATGGGTATAAGATAAAAATAATTTAACGTAAATATTCATTGCGTCGAAATCACTGATGCTGGTTGAGTTGGTATTTTTAACATTGTAATTTAACTAAAGGCTACACATAACATTCACGAAATAACTTAAATATCAAATTTACGACAATACGGCAGTCATTAAACGGAAGTAGAATGATAATAGAGAAAAATTAAAGCAAAAAAAAATACAGCTGCTTTAAAACTTTATAGTGTCCAGTGAATTTAAAGTCCAGTTAAATAAAATACCCGGATTTGCTTTTAAAGATGTTATATCTACCCAGTATATTCTGTACATTTATATATTGTGTAAAAGGACCTTAGTTTTATGCCCTAATTTATAATTTAAAAAAAAAAACGGATGGGGATATTTTAAGGTTATGTGTTTAGTTTTTTATTTTTTGCCAAAAAAAAATTAATCCCTCGCTCATATTTTTATAGTTTTTTTATGTATCTAATAAATTATCGTTAAAATTTTCGAAAAAACGTACCCCAAATTTTGTAAAGCGTAACAAAAGATTAACATCAACGGATACACTGATTTGTATAGGATTGATAATATGATATTAATTCGGGTTCTTGCGTGATAATTTTGTATAAATGATTTCGCTAACTTGCGGAAATTCCAACATTGACACAAAAATAATAGCTGATTTCCTTTGCAGGAAATTCGCTAATAACGTATATTTTACTAAATGATAGACGCACCTTTTCTTTTGACTAACGGTGTTCCATATTCAAAATCTTTATTATTATTATATACATGAAAACTTATAACTGTTTATTGAGACTTTTTTTGACCTATTTTTTTTTTAAGTTTTACGGTAAACTTACAAAAAAAAACGTTTTATATTAAAAAAAAAAAATTATTTGAACATAACTGTAATAATAGTATCCAAAAAAATGGATAAAAAAATAGATAAACCGTTATAATAAAAAAGAGGAATTATTATAATAACTAAACATATCACAAATTAATATTTTCTTTCACCTAAATCAAAATACGGAGAGTACTTGTGTATGTATGTGTATGTATACATAGTAATAATTTAAAGAAGCTGTAACACAGATGGATCGAGTTTCATCTTAAGTACCTTTAAAAAAAAGACAAGAGATCACATTATGAAATAATAATTCCACCCAAATCCTGAATACGATGCATATGTAATAAGAACGAACACATGTTCATATCTTAAAAATCTCCTCTATATGGTATATTGTGGCGGTTGTTGCTCTCAAATATCCGGTCTGGAACGTAAGCACATCCGGCCACCAGGTTTACAACAAGAGCAGAGTACATACAGAGTAGGTGGAGTACTTTTTGGTACTTTTGTTCATCAACAAACACGCACGCGACATTCAATCATTTTTGGCTATTATTATTGTTTTTGTAAAGTGATATTTTTTTTTTTGCAGCAGAAGCAGCAAAAGAATTTTTGTGTATGTTTGCACACTAAGTAAATATTAGGGTGTGGTTCTTCTTCCTTATAAGAAATATGCAGTTTATGTTAAGATTTCCAGGTGCATATGCTTTTTGAGTTGTATATATCATCAATTTTTGGCATGTTTTATTATCGAATGCATCATTATTATTTAGTGCTCACGTGCCCTTTCAAAATAATATTTATTAATTGTTTGATTAATCATAAAATGTCGGTTATTCAAAAGTAGGTTTAATTTTTATAGCAATTGAAAACATATTTTCATAATCAAACATCCATTTACATGATCATAACCAGTCCAAGTGGCCGAGCGGTCTAAGGCGTTATGTCTGCGCAGTATGCCTACTCGGAAACTGGAAGGTTATGGGTTCGAATCACGACATTGGCAGTTTGTCAATTATTAAAAAAAAAAGGGCGGTTAACTGACTAAACTGTCGGCGTATGGACAAGAACGAAGTAACCGGCTATGCTTGAGAAGGTTTTATGCAATTTCCTTCAAGAACTCCAGATGAATATCGGCATAGTTCCTATCATAGTTGGCTGCAGCCGCATATCTTACGAATTCCTAGTCTATACACAAAAATTCCTTCCACCCCACTCACAGATATGCCATTTTGAACCGAAAGATTTGTGAGCCGAATGGATGGAGCTGATACAATAACAATTGATTTAGATCAACGAGATACAATTTGGAAAAATTAAAAAAGAACTGTAGTTCAGTTTGACATCAAATGGTTGATATGAAAAATCATACACATCTAGGGTGGGAATCGAACCCACAACCTTTGGTATTCTAGACCAACGCTCTGTCTCTGAGTTACCTGAAACATTATGGTAGTGAAATGCATATGATTTCTCGCTATCTTGATGTCAATATATTATTAATTTGTGTATTTACTATTTACATATTTATTCTTTGTTATGATAGTTGCCTTTCGGTTATATTATACCAACGGAAATGACTAGCCTTTACTTAATTAGACATGTCTGACCATTGATAACATTCTGATGAATGCTCGATAGGATGAGAATCAAACCCACGACCTCATTCTAGAACAACGGTGATGCATTCCACTACCTTTACATCTCAGGTTGCTCAGAGACTAAAAATTTTTAAATAGTAAATCGTAAAAGCAGTGGACACTTGAGAGTAGTGGAAGCGGTGGGAAATTGAATTGAGGTTTTAGTTTTAAAATAAAAATACATATATTTGAAAAATATTTATATAATACACTAAAAAATAGAAAATAATAAAGAAAAATTTTATTTTTTAAATAACTTTTTCATTTCATGAACTTAAAAGTAGATGATAAAATTATTCCCGATTCAGAAATATGTTAATAAATAAAATCTTGGGGCGGTCACAAAAAATTGAGCCGCACATTTAAAACCTGAGCACACCAAGCTTTTATTTATAGTCAGATATTGATGACTCAGGGTGAAATTTTGTATATCTATTAATTTTACATGGATACACAACATTAAGAATGAAATTCCCAATTAAAATCATAAATTTTAACCATCATATAAGTAAATAGTATGTACACAAATATAATTGTGTCAATAAGACAAAATTATATTTATTTAATAAAATAATAAATATCATATTGTACATCTAAAAATAGTTTTTAAAAAAAAAAGTTTGTATATTTGCATTTGAAGGCGTTGTTCAAAGGGCCTCACACTTCCCGTATATATAATATTATAGAGTAATATTTTTATAACACGTGTTCATCATCTACAATTGTCGTCGTGTTCGTAAAGAAGAACGTCCTTTAAAATTATAATAATAATAATCATAATCATAATAATAATAACACGATGATGATACGATTCTACTCTATTTCCTGTTAATTGACATTTTCAGCTGTCACATTTCAAGAGATATCATTTAAATATATAATATATACATAATATATAGTTAATATTTGATCTTTATAACACAATAAGTTACCCATATTAAGCCAGTAAAATTAGATCCAACAAGTAGATTTCTGGAATTTAACTGGAAATCATTTTAATATACCTTCATTTGAGAACATTCTTAAAAATTATGAAACCTCTGGCATTCTAGACCATCACTAGAGCCTTTGATAGCCTTTGAGCTACCTGAGATGTTATGGTACTGGGATGCATATGATCTTTTTCACTATCTTTCATGTCAAAGAATGTTGTCAATGTTCAGATATATTACTTAAATGTCAAATTAAGTAAACGCTAGTCACTTTAGTTGGTATAATAAAACCAAAAGATAACCATAATTATAATGGATAAATAGACACCACTTTACAAACAAACAAAAAATAAAAAAATACCTTCATTTTTGTTCAATCACTGGACGTGAGCTTTAATTTTAGGCTCTTATAAAACTGTGTAATTTATTCATTTTTTGAGCGCTTTCCCACTTTTGACAAAAAGATGCCGATAGAAAAATCAATTTTTTATAATTAATTAATAATACATTCGATTGCTTCAAAATGCTGAGACTACAATAATCCAGATTGGGATTTTGAAGCTGGTGATTTAAGTTCACATAAGGGTGTTTTGGATGTGATAAGTTTCCGAAATTTTTCACGTGGTTTAAATAACCTTTACTATTAAAGAACAATTTACCTGGTAATTATTGATTAGAAAATATATGATCATATATTCGAGGTTCGTTTATGAAAAAAAATTAATCATTACGTCATGGTTTTTTTAAATATTCTCCAAAATTATTTTCTGAGAATTCCCCTAGAGTGATTTTTCAAGAAATAGTTTTAAATTTACGCTCATACTGTCTAGTTTGGGTGTTCATACATAACATGAAGTCGGTATAATTACTTTCTGGATTTTATAAAAACTAACATTATAATTCATATTCATGAGCTCTTTTCAGAGTGCGTTGTCACCCTCCGTAAAAATTCTGTATCAAATTTTGTATATTCTCTTTGTTACTATAAATGAAAGCATCCAAAGTAGTTTCTAACGAGTTTGAACCACTTTTGAGATTTCGCATTTGAAAAAGAAAGTTTTTGTTGAGACTAATGAGCGCAATATTTTACTTGTGATGCATTTTCGAAGGTTACATTAATATGATAAACTGAAAAAATCCTCGTGAAGTAATAAGAATTGATACAAATACTTTTTTCGAGATGTCGAATTATAAGTATACAAAATTGATAGTTGAAAACTGTCAACTGTAGGAACAGAGAATGTATGTACAAAATTTGAATTTTTAGTAATACCCTTATTTCTAGATTTAATACACAATCGATGTAGAATTTAGTGGTCTTTACTTGTTGACCATAAAGAGCAAGCATTTGTTGCTATAAAGAAGCAACGTTTAAGAAATGTCTGGCCAATCTAAAAGTACAAAAATCTGGTGGTTTTTTTAATTTCAAACCACCTCTTGTAATCAAAGAAAGTCTAATTACGCATCGGAAGCATGAAACGAAGATATAAAGTCGATTAGCAGTTTTTCCCGATTTAAATTTTGGAAAAATGCTAATTTTGCAGCCCTATACACTGTATCTTTTGGTACGTGTTTTATAAAATATATTTGTTCTTGATTGATAACGTTTTTCAATCAATTCATTATTAAAGTTATTTTTCTAGTTGATTGTGTCTTATGTAGGTGTATATCAGCACCTTGTTCAAAATAATCAACATTCGTCGCAGCTTGCTTTAATAAACTTTTGCAAGTGCAGATTTTTATATTATGAATTTCAGCCTATAAAAATCAAATAAATTTACAAGCAGCTAAAATAGTTTTTGTTATTGGTACTCATGACGTCATATTCCAAAATGATGAAATGACAATAAATTCAGAAATGTACTAATTTACTGACATTCATTACTTCAGCCAAAATGTTCATAACGTACATAGATGACTAATTTTAGTAAACAATTCAACATTCATTCAAAAATCATTCAGCCATAAATTCATTACATGAAAAGCAGTGAATTCAATTTTTAAATTTTACTACAAATTTTCAAACAGTACAGGAAATTAAACAATTTACTTCACATTACACAATTACAGATTTACAAAACTTTTCAGATTAATTTGGGTTCTTGCGTTAAATTTACAATGCAGTTTTATTTTGAAGGTTATACGCCCATTAGGGCAAAGTAAAGATAACGAGCTGAATTTTTAATATTTAATTGCAAATACACATAAATTAATTTTTTGAGAGAGATCTGACTTCCAGTTTCTTAGATATTAGTTTTCAAAAATTCGACTTTGAATACATAGTGGATAGCGAATATCTGTTTAATCACACATTTATCATGAATAGAACTATATAGTGAATAGAACTATTATAGAACTATAACTCTTTTGCTAAAGACAAAATTTATTAAACTTGAAATTAAGTAGTTAAATAATAATAATAATAATACGAGGTCAATAAACAGGAGCGTAGCTGAGGGGCCGCGAAGCTTGCGGCACGGGGGGCCGCGAGCTTTAAAAGGTCCCGCTCGCTATAGCGGAAAAAATATGTTTTTTTTAAATCAGTAGTATGTTGTAAAAATTTTAATTTAAAAGTCTAAATTGTTTTCGGCCCCTATGTAATTGAGGGCCCATTTTACAACTTTTTGCAAAATGTGAAGCTGTTAAAACGGCTTTTGATTGCTCAATAAATTTTTTACTCGAGACGCGCAAATCGAGACTTGAAGGAGAGATTAGCAAAGCGAGATATTGATAGTATATTGGCAATAAACTATCAATATAGACCTCTGATTCATAGAATTACATTAAATTATCGTACGTTATATTAAAAATATAAACAAAATCTTCTGACGTATTGTTTTGAATATATTTCGATATAAACAAGTTTCTTTTATTCGCTCTACCTTTCTCGAGCCGCGTGTAAAGCTCAAGAAAATCTCGCAGTTTCATTTATATTATTTGAAAATTGTAATATACTTTTTGTAATGACGATATGCAATTTTAAAAATTATTAGATTGTCGAAAAGCAAGTTCTGCAACATGTAGTCTCATTTCATCAACATATGTGAAAATAATATTTAGCACAAGTTCAGATCAGTAAATTCCAACCGTTACAATAACAACAGTGTATATACAATAAACAGTTCCAACAGATTCTAATTGAATATATCCCTTAATAAACTGTCAACAAGTATCTCTTCGTAAATCTACCATCTAAAATTTATGATTCTATGATGTATCTGATTTACATATACTTAAATGTGAAACCCCACGCAGCAACGTTAAATGAATCCTCTAGAAAAATCCACATAATATAGTTAATTTTTTACAGACATAACCAATTGAACAAAGAACGAATGAGCTATTTTAAATAGGCCGTGGCTACAACCCCGCCATCGTCAAAAACATAAGAAGCAGGAAGTAAAAATGTCAAATAAAGAGTGTTTTTTCAACTTCATATATCTTACAGGATTTGAGATATTTCAAATTTAATTTCAGGATATGATGTTTTAAACAGGTAAAAGTAGAATATGTTGTGCAGAAAAGTTTATTAATTTGAATTTACTAATCGTCCATATTCCATTATTAACGGCATGAACAACGTTAAATAAAACAAAAGCACATGAGATGCTCACTTCAAAGAAACTTTTCGCTCAGAAAACTTACTGGAAATAGTGCAATAAATAATTTTGGAGTTCGTCCATTCTAAACTATTTGTCAGTACGTTATTGTCTCAGAGATACATTCGTGGAAACTCATCCCATTAAGTGCAGATTTAGGGTATAATAATGTATATAGACAAAATATAAGGATGTAATAAGTCCATTTTCATGAGTTGGGTGTCTGAGAATGGTCGAAATTAAGCTCCAGAGACTCTCAAAGTCGACGAATGTCAACATATATGTCGATCGAGCTAAAAAAAAGTACGGTATAGGGACAGAATTCGGCCTTGAACTCAGACCCGAAAACCAAACTTTCTAAGCCCTCTACCGCTCTTAGGAAGGGTTTTACAATCTTGCACCAATAGAAACTTTTGTTCAGGATGCCGAAATTCATAACATATGCAAAGTAGAGCCAATTTCACCGTAAGTCAATTTCCGTAAGGTTTGTGAGGGGTCCTTTGAACGCTGATTTTTCTACACCTATATCCGCGTCATTATTGACTTATCATCATTTAAAAAAAAATGAATTAAATCATTCTTTTACCTTAGTGACGTAACATATTATATAATGATTGAAATAATTAATATTATAAACACGTTAACGTGGTAGTAGACACGGCGTTTTAAAAATATATATAGTACACATTGCAATACAAGTATTAAGCACCAACCAATATGCTGTGATACAAGTGTTGAGTTTCGTTAAATATTGAATGAAGGGTGCGTTTTGCACACAAAACATCAACAAGGGTTGATTTTTCAGAAATGCTGCTGCATATATACCGTTTTTATAATACCAAAAACCATTCATTAAAAACACACACACACACACATAATATTGGCAATTGAGGGATGCTGTTTGTTGTCTGGATTTATAAATAGCATGTGCAATCTGTGTGTATATGTTGTTTTTTTTTTGTTCAAATTTTTGTGATACAAAAGAAAACCGTTAGAATTTGTACAAGTATTAATAATTTTAACCGTTTACTTACTGTGTACTGATATATAATCAATACAATTTACGATATAATCATTTATTTGCTATATATATATATATATATATATATATATATATATATATATATATATATATATATATATATATATATATATATATATATATATATATATATATTATAAAACTGTATCGTAATTTGATCCGATTTTTTGTTTGCGATTTATATAAGTATAAATTAAGATCATGTAGTGCAATTTGTAACTAATATACTAAATAGGAATCATGTTTTTATTTTAATCTGGTTTTCAAATCAAAGTAATTCTGTACAAAAAAATTTATTTTATTTTGTTCAAAGTTAGTTATTAATTAGAAATTATACAAGTTTTTTAAAAAAGTACACGATCAAGAAATAATAAAAAGTACGAAAAGGTCGTACATTTCACTCTTGAACTGAGTTTTCTAAAGAAATTGATGAAATTGAAATATGATATTAAGAGTTCCGTATCATTTATTGATTTTTTAAATAGTACATATTCAATTTTTTTTTTCAAAGTAGGAAAACTTGTTTATTCATTTCTTTCAAAAATCAAATATCTCATAAAGATGAACCAGAACGAGTAGTCGAGCTGTTAAAGGCGTTCTACTCGGAGCTTGGAGGTTGCTGGTTCGATTACCAACGCCAGCAGTTTGTCAATTAAGTTAATTTTTTACAAAAATACAATATTTTTTTAGAAGAAAATAAATCATGTTGTCACCAAACAAAATTCCATCTGTGGTTGACTTTTTTATCAAAAATAGATTAACCCTTATCAGTAAAACAGGAAGGACATTATTAAGCCTGTCAAGGTTCTGTTTAATAACAAAACCTCTTATATGACCGGTTAAAATAACGTATTACAAAATGTAATAATTTTTTTATTGTTTTATAAACAAAAGTTTTCTGACTTTTTCCCTTGCAAACATGTATATAAGTCGATGGAACAGATTTCGGTGGAATTAAGTTTTAACAGTATTGAAAAATTTAACAGGACAACTGAAAACCTATTAATCATTAAAAATATAATTATATGTTTTTTTTTTATATAATTAATAAAACAAATACATTTTTTATTGAAATCCGCTACCATCAAAGCCACCCACATTATTGTTTTGTTAACCTATTAATTTTTAACCATATGTTAATGATGTGAGTGGAGGGTAAACAATTTGTATGCAGACTTAGGAATTAATAGGTTTTATGACTGTAGCCGACATTAAAAGGAAAACTGCAGAAAAACTTCACAAGCATAGCCGGCTACTTCATTCTCGTCCATACTCCGACAGTTAAGTCAATTAACCGCTCCACTAATTTTAATTGAACTTCCACCTTTGTGAATCGAACTCATGTTCCAGTTCCAATGACCATGCTGTCTAACGAACTCTTCTTAGACCTGTGATTTCCTGTGGTTTGATTCCCAATGGTGAAAGTTTGTCAATTAATATTAATGGGGCGTTTAATTGACTAGACTGTCGTTTAGACAAGAACGAAGTACCCGGCTATGCTTGTGTAAATCTCCAGTTTCTCTTTACGAAATCCAAATGAATATACAACCTACCAGTACCTAGTCTGCATACTAGTCCAAATGGCCGAGTGGTCTAAGGCGTTATGTCTGCGCAGTATGCCTACTTGGAAACTGGAAGGTTATGGATTCGAATCCCGACAAGAACGAAGTAACCGACTATGCTTGAGAAGGTTTTCTACAGTTTCCTTCACGAACTCCAGATGAATATCAGCATAGTTCCTATATAAGTCGACTCCAGCCGCATATCCTACCAATTCCTCGTCTATACATAAAAATTGCTTCCACTCAACTCACATCCTCACATCCTTAGGCATCGCAATGGACCTTATGGTCGAAGTGTAGTCCGTGTAGTCCGTAGTCCGTCTAGTTTTCCGAAAATTGCATTGAATATTAATTATATTTCTTATAATTCATATCTACCATTCGTTATACCCAGTACTGCTAGCTTTCCAAATGTGGTATACAGTGTTTCACGAAATATTAATTATTCCGTGAAACTTATTATTATGCATAATTTGACTTAGTTAATCTTTTTAAAGTGTGTTTTTCAAATTTGATGTAAATAATTATCATACCACCATGTGGTACAGTTAATGACGCCTTTTGCTGTGCTCTGTAAATCTGTCAGAGCATTTAATGAGCACTATTTTCCTATAATATTGTTATTAACCAATACGGGGTAGTTTTTATAATACATAAACTTTACTGTTTCAGAGACTTTAGTGAAACTATTTCGGATAACAAAACATTAGATACATATTGTAAATCTTAGGTTATACTATTTATTATACGAATTTTACTTAAACATAATAAATTTTAACAAAAATCAATAATTT
The DNA here is from genome assembly GCA_963920215.1 of Nineta flava. Lineage (NCBI taxonomy): Eukaryota > Metazoa > Arthropoda > Insecta > Neuroptera > Chrysopidae > Nineta > Nineta flava. The sequence continues at coordinate 67,728,554 of OY986044.1, forward strand.
TATAGAAAAATATATATTTTTTTTTAGTAAATAAATATACGTTAACTAACACATGAAGCAGCTGTTTCAGTATAAAAAATAAATAAATTTTCAATTTCTATAGAAATCTATCTCTCCTCTAATGTTAATGAAATCTATAAAGAATTTTGTATACGATATTTGTGTAAGACCTGTTGTGTTCATCAATAATTTCTATTGAAATTGTAAGTTACCTTTTTTTTAAAAAAAAAAAAAAAACTATTGATAAAAATATTTTGTACAAAATGTTAGAATCTATCTCTCTTCTGCAATTGCATCCCTGCAGTATGATTATCTTTATCGAACGTTCTTTCAGCAAATATTTATACTTTACCAGGAATTGAAGAAAAAAAATCACAATCAGCTGTATAGGCATTATAGTTTTGGCGCACGTCATAAACGTTTGATTTCAAATAACGCCGTTACTATTTACACGTCAACATAAAAGCATTTTACGTGTAAATAACGCGAAATAGTAGTTACACGTTAAAATTATAACTGATAGATTTGAATGTAAGTCTTTAGTTTCGATTCATACTTAGAGTGCAATAAAAGTTGATTTATAATATTGAGCACTCAAAGCATGAGGTTTCCTAAAACAAAAGAATTGTCAGAAATAGACTACTATGACCTGACCAACTTACTTCAAGGCAAAATTTATAGTAATTCAAAACCATAAAACGTTAAATCTAGTAGAGTTAAAAGGATCCAAATATTTTTAACTATGCGACAGCAAGAACTCCTTGACGTATATAATTTAGCTTAAAATGAGCTCAAAATCTCATTCAATCGAGCTAATTAAAAAACGTGAAGTAAGGACCATCTGTGACTAAGAGAATAGATGTCATCAAAATTAAATTTGATGTTCCGAGGACAGTGGATCAGGTATTACATTATTAACAAATTATTATTTTACGCAACGTTTCGCTGATTTTATGTCTACTATAAATATTACAATAATAATTACAATTGTAATTATTATTGTAATATTTCTAATCATATTCGTTCATTACAATTGTAATTATTATTGTAATATTTATAATCATATTCCAAAATTTCTGGTTAGTTTAAGCTTCATTAACTGAATCAAGTATATAAGATTCTCATATTTTCACCCGGCTTTAAATTTCAATTAAATTAAATTACACGTACCCTGCCTTTTAATTTCGTGACATTGGAACTTATCATTTTTGATATTTGATTTGCAATACATAATTATTTTTGTAATAACGGGCGGCTAAAAGCAATAAAATTGAATCTGTGAAAACATTCTAAGTGGTGTGATATTTCATTTATATGAAACCGTACGTGATTTACTGTATCAAATATTTCATTTCAGTATTCCATATTTTGTGACATGATTTTGACATGATAGCTTGAATAATAAATATAAATATAAATAATTTGAGTTATATATTTTCGTATATCAAGTGTGATTGATGTCACTATTTTATTTTGACATTGTCAGCTATAATTTTAATGTGTATATTACATGGAGCAGATTGAACAAGTTCACGTGCATTCATTTTCATAGCTCATTTTAATGTATGCAAATATTTGTAAAGAAAATAAGTTTCGTCGCGTAATCACATAATTTGAATTTTAGCTATTAAGATATTTTCAAAGGCGTTAAATTAAATTTTCTAGTTAAAATGATATTCGAACACAAATAAGCAATCTACTGGCATTAAAAAAGAACTAAGTTTAGTATGCACTTACAGCAGCGGATCCAGGTGATGAGTCCTCGGGTGACCTCTCTCCCTAATTTAACAGATCTATACGGTTTTCGTATAATTATGAATTTAAAATGGCGTCGACAGTCTTACTGGTCTATAATTTCAGCCTTCCCTCTACCATAAAGTTAGCCCAATCTATCACATGACACCCTCATAGGGTTAATTCTAGATCCACGGCTACAGGCAGATATTTTTAAATCCATTATGTATATTCCAGTTAAGTGTTTTAATTTTGATTGATTTGTTTTTGTAGTGTTGTTCTGTCCACAAAATACAGACCTACATAATTTCAGTGCCTATTTGAGTATGAAAGTATTTAAGTTAAATTTTTTAATCTAAAATAAAAAAGCTAATAAATAGAAATTTTTGTTGTTTCTTTTTTCAAATTGTTATTATTCAAAAATCAGTATAATAAAATCGTATCAAATTGTTATGTAACCATTAAACTTTCTTCGTGATCTTCGAATTGTCATTTTGAATATATAAAAATTTGAAATTTGCTAGTTATCAATTATCTCAAACTTTTCATAAATAACTTCAAATAGAAGGACCTATAGAATCTTATGTGTGTGTCTTACTTATCTTATGTATCATATCTTCAACGATCTTCATTTTCAACTATCAATATTTACAACCGTTACAAAGTCGAAACTAAACTTAATATACCCTGGTATATTCATATATACCGGGTATCAAAAAAGTATTTTGTATTTTTTATAATCAAGTTTACATGAGAAACCTTAAAACCAAAAGTGTCACTTTCTTCAAAATATTATAATTGATCTGTACTAAATTCAATTGTTTTTCAAATTTTTAGAACAAATATTTATAAAGAACAGCTTTCATTCAATCATTATTTCGTCAACCAAATGGATTCGGTATAAAACGACTTCAAAATTTGGAAAAGACCACGTTAGGTGACGACAGTACTTAGAATACAATATTTAAACTTTGAATAAGTCATAACATCATCGCCATGAATACACATTGATGGTTAAACATCTATATGAAATAATTTGAGTAAAGAATGGAAAATATAATTTGGCGATACACCGCACCGTGTATCCAAATATACTGTATTAATAGTACTTAGTCAGTTGACCCAGCTTCGTTTTTGCTAGAATATAAAAAATTACTCAAAAACCGTCTAACAATGGGTCTATCATAAACAGGAATGAGTATATCTTTTAGACATATTAACTCTTTGTGGATAGAAATAGTAGTACACCATTTACAATTATCCAAAATCTACCACCCGCTTATCGTCGATAATATCAACTTTCTTCATAAGCTGCCTGTAAATATGTATGTATGCATTATATACATATGCATATATACTTCATTAACATGTCTCTGAAATCCCTATTCTATATATCATCATATGCATACAGGGTACATCAAACCCATCAAATCCAGACATACATACATCCACAATCACCATCAACAATAATAATACTCATTGCACGCATACGTTTAATAATGACGAGAAGAAAACAGATATAGTAAGCAGATGTATTTAGTTTTGCTGCATGTTACAAGAGAGGAACACCATATTCTATCCAATATAGCACGTGTCAATATAGGGCCACGCGACCTTTACATGACAAAGATGATCATATTTATACCTGCCATTATAAATAATGTATTAAATAAGGATGGTAGGTACTATTTATTATTATTTTTGTACGTTTATATATATATATATAAATCTGTGTATAGTGTATTTATTCGTATATATTTTCTAACTTCTGTACATAAGGGCTTTTATTATATTAAATAATATGTGTTACTAACGGCCTTTAAACATGTTTATCACCTGTCTGTCTTCATGGCTGTGTTACAAATATCGATATTTGTAGTTGGTCTTCAGAAGAGTGTCGAGAACAGTAACTACAGATATTCATCTGGAGTTCGTGAAGGAAACTGCAGAAAACCTTCACAAGCATAGTCGGTTACTTCGTTCTTGTCCATACACCGACAGTTTAGTCAATTACCCGCTCCCTCTTTTTTTTAATAATTGACTAACTGCCGATGCCGGGATTCGAACTTATAACCTCCCGGTCCCAAGTAGGGCGCTTTAACAAGCGCGGCTACTTGGCCGCCTTATCAAAGTGTGAGGACGGTTGTCGCGGTATCCTGGCTCTCTTTATCCTCAAAGGAGCGCTGCCCGAACCTGCAATGATTCCGATACTCGACAAAAACAAAAAAAAATATATTAGTAAACGATATTACTAAATATTCTGTAATTGGAACAACACGCACGTTTTTGTTTAAAGAAAAAAAAAAAAAAATTAAATTAAACACAAGTTTTTACGAAACAAAAAAAAAACCTGATTTTATTGCTTTAAAAAAAAAATGATTATCCAATTTCTTTTTCAACAATTATTTTAATTCTTTTTCACAATTGAAACAGTATAACCCTTTAAGATCTGAATACCTTTATGTGTGATATATGCGATTACACATATTATTTTGAATGTTATGTTTATTTGGATATGAATTCAAATTATTTTTATATGAGTACAAATTTATTATATTTGGTATGTTTTACTGCAATACATTCAATTGCAGTTAACATTAATAAGAAAGTGTTTTTACCAATATGTATGTATTTAGTATTATTATGAGTACAGGTGATTTATAACTTATAATAATAATAATAATAATAATAATAATAATAATGATAAACCTTTAGTAGGGTCTGTTATACAATTAAATAAATTAATATTCTAAATATAAGTATAAAAAATTATTAAATGATTTTAGAAACAAATTTGAATTCACATAAACTAATTAATAAATAAATACAGAGAAAGAAAAAAAATAAGTAAATAAATAAATATAAAGAGAATTAGAAATTTAATGTAAAGAAATAAGAATCAAAATAAATGAAAATTTGTAAATTCAATGTAATAATATTGTTAAAATATGAATGAAATTTTGAAAAATTCAATGTGATATAAACTATATAATAGATTACACAATACACCGTGGACCCTGGATAGGGCATAGGCTTCCCCCAAAGTGTCCCAAACCTTTCTGTCTAACGTCTGACGTTTTTTATGCAAAGGTAACCACACTGTTCTTATTTTGGCCCATCTGTTTTGGTTCAAAATTTCTCCAGCGAGAGAACGCATTTTTTCTATTCGCGAACTTGATCCCACTTTTTAGATCTAGAACACACTAAAAATTTCAAACTCTTGATCTCTTTTCGTTATCGTGCTCCAGAACAGACGGGCAGACCAATTAGGTTATTTTACGGAGACCTTTACCTATTAGTTTTTTCAGTGGTCCCTACACTTTTCTACCGTTGCAAGGTTTCTTTCGTTACACATACGTATATGGGGTGCACTCTACTTAATTTTGTAAAAGTAGAGCCATTATAAAAACGTAAATAGACAGCACCCCATGCTTTTGTTTACATTAAAGTTAAATTTGTTGACAATCACTTTATTATATTCTATTGTAAATTCTTTTGTATTTAATAGTTCATATTTCAATATTTTCAATAAAAGCATGGTTTTTAGTTTTTTTAAGCTCTAAATTTTTTAATAATATAAGCTAGAAAGGTAAATGTTTTTAATTGTGGCAGCAGTTAACAAAATCATCTGTATATTTTGTAGCATCATAGGTATGCAAGTATGTACCAAATACGTTTCCATATAGTACACTTACAATACATATACTTAGCAACTTTTTATTGATAAGATCTTTTTTATTTTTTATTCTTGTTATGTGTGAATCCGTTTGTTTATTTGTTTGTTCATAATACTATTAAGTCCGTCTGTCTATGTTTATACATATATATATATAGCTCAAGGTATTTAGAATAAAATTTAAGTTATCTTTAAAACAAGTGAAAATAACAACTAAGTTAATTGCTTAAATACCCGGTTGTCGCGGTATCCTGGCTCTCTTTATCCTCAAAGGAGCGCTGCCCGAACCTGCAATGATTCCGATACTCGACAAAAACAAAAAAAAATATATTAGTAAACGATATTACTAAATATTTTGTAATTGGAACAACACGCACGTTTTTGTTTAAAGAAAAGAAGAAAAAAAAATTAAATTAAACACAAGTTTTTACGAAACAAAAAAAAACCTGATTTTATTGCTTTAAAAAAAAAAGATTATCCAATTTCTTTTTCAACAATTATTTTAATTCTTTTTCACACAATGTTAAACTTTGAATTACTTGATCAAATTCCAACTTATACTTTGATCTGGATTGAACAACAATTATATACTTTGATACTAGCGGACAATAGTCGATATTAAACTGATCAGACACGATTTAAAAACTGATTTGAATCGACACTGGTCACGGTTTATATACCCGCCATGGGTCGTTCTAGAATATGATTGTTTTTTTTTGAATAAATATTTTGTTTTTGACAATATATTTTTGCATGGAGGCTTCTAGAATATTTTAGTATATCAACACCCATGGACGTAGTCGGAGTGTTCAGACTATTTATAAAATTAATTAAAAATTATACCTCTCCTTGGGTTTGACCCATTGTCACACCCCGCTTGGTCGATATTCAACTAGAGACTTAATGCACACGGCCAGTATCAATTCAAAATCTATACACAAATTTTATCATACATTACTGTAAGCTAGCTTACTTCTGTTTACTTGAATTATCTTGTTTTTACAACATTATTTATTTGTGATCTATTTATGTTTTTTAAAAACATTCAATTTGTATGATTTTGAATTTTTTAAATTAAATTATATGTAATAATTTTTTTTCAATTTTTGATTTTTTTCAAAAATAGAAAACTTTAAATCAAAAGCATCTTATTATCATTTTTCGACTTAAAAAAAAAACTTAGTTTAAGAAAAAAAATAAATCGAGCTATATTATTTTCTTTTTGTACTTTCAAAAAAAACTCCGTCTTTTTGCAAGGAGAAAAATATTGTTTTGTTAAATATTTTGCATAATATTTTACTTAATATTTTTCTATTAAAATGTGTGTTGGATCAAAAAAAAATTATTCACAATAATTTTCATTACAACAAAATCTCTCCCTCTAGATTCCAACACACATTTTCTAATTTGCTTATTATATTTGGTCGACCAATTTTTAACTTAAGAACTATTTGAACTTTATTAGTACATTTAGCTAGCTAGCATAACTTAAAAGTGTACGTACACATTAGTTCTTCACTCTTCAACGGCGCCTGGTGTTGATTGCCGGTCGTCTGGGCCGCAAGTTGTACCCTGGCTCTAATGCTCTGGCCTCTGGCTCGTCCACACTTGGTACATCCCGTCGTCTTCCATCACCTCCATGCCTTTGACCCCCCAATCGATCTGGAAGTAGTTGGCCGAACACCTCGTTCCCCACACTCAATCTTCCCAGATTCCCATTGGCGGCGGTCCTTGCACTGGCCGGCTTCAAGAGACCTCCATGTATCTTCGTGGGAGGCACTGTATCCACAACATATATTCCAGCTGGTAAACTCCTCAGCACCCTGTAAGGCCCTTTCCACTTTGGTGCCAATCCACTATGGACACCCTCCACCTTACTGCTGAGCACTTGGTTGCGCATCCAGGCGGACTCTCCTGGTTGATAACTGAGTCCCGTCTCCACTTGGACGTTCTCCTCGGCATTGGCCAATATTGTTTGCCGAGCTATCTCAACATTCTGTTGACGTTCTTGGCCTCTCTCATTGGCCCAATCTTGAATTTCTTGAGGCTCTTCTTCGACTTGAATTTGCCAATCCCCAGGCTTCTTCATCATATGAAAAAAAGTTTCAAACAAAAGTTGTTTTTTTTAAAAAGGAACATTTTTTCTTTTGTAAATTTGTTCTATCTCTGACGTTTTCAAAGATAGGCAGTTATGTCCATTTTGCTAAAATATGGCCCTAGAACACACATTAGCTCTAGAACTTTAGAACACTAATTTAGAACAATTTCAGCTCGGTATCTCTTTTCTTTTTCGAGTTATCGTGTTGCCGGATGGACGGGCAGAACCTATACCTGTTATGAACACCTATACGAATTTTTTTTTCTGCGATCTATATTTTCAACCGTTACAAAAACGGAACGGTTAATATACCATGATATATATTATATACCGTTTATAGCAATGTGTACTTTATACATAGAATATATTTCTATTAATAATTTTAACATTTGACACACTCCCAATAGTAACTATAACACAGTAAAAACGCAGTTTACTAAATAAGGCCCTTATGTGTGTGTTTTGAAAAAAAAAATCATATGTGCTGCTGTTGAAGTTAGCTATTGCCGCTCGCTAAGGTGCATTATGTGTCTGTACAACACATAATAATGACTGCCGGTTAAATATCTGATTTTATTCAATTGAAAAAGTTTTTAATTTTTTCTTTTTTTTCAGGTAAATGAAATTTAACAATACCATCACAAAAGTTGTGTATAGAGCGCTTTTGTCTGGCTTTTAGGAGAGAATTTTTGTGAATGTATTATTGTTATTATTATTATTACAGTATTGCGGGATTTGGCGGGTGAGGGGTTCTACAGTTTGGGGAGATATATATAAATTATAATATTTTTAAATCAATCACACCTGCATACATATATATTACTCAAAAAATTTTGATTTGACCTTATCATCTGTCTGTTTTTTTTTTTTTTTTGTATTGAACATGATGTCGACTTTATAAATATATCATTAATTGATGGTGATAATGTTTAGTATTTAAATTATAGGTATCTGCTGAGATACGTTACAGGCGTGTGGTGATATCGTTTCGTAGTCCAATCATAATATTTTATAATAAATCTACATATCACAAAACCGCTTCATTATAATGGCAAAAATATTTCTTGAAAATGGTGAACAATTGTAAACAATTATGGAAAAAATTGCTGTACTTTTTTATGGTTAATTAACCACTCCCAGTGGCTTAGTTGTCTAAGGCGTTATGCTTGGATCTGGGAGGTTGCTGGTTCGATTCCCAACGGTGGCAGTTTGTTAAAAAATTAATTTAAAAAAAAAATTAATGGGGCTGTTAATTGACTAAACTATCGGCGTATGGACAAGAATGAAAGTAGCCGGCTATGCTTGTCAAGGTTTTCTGTAGTTTCCATTCACAATCACTAGATGAATATCGGCATAGCTCCTATCAAAGTCGGTATATATAAATAAGGGGTCGGTAAAAAAGACCTAGAGAGGCCTAGATTGGCAGGTATCGGCGTTCGCGAAGCAACCATATGATAACTAATCATCATTTTATGGGTCATTCAGAAGAAAATCCTTAATCTCTGAGTTAGCCTGAATGAAGCCATTCTTTGTTGGTGTTTCTCTTCCGTCATGAAATTTTCATTTTCCGTTTTGTTTTGGAAGCTGTTTCAAAAAAATGTTTCAAAAAAATAATGGCCGTGTAATAAACAAATAGGCGTAACTTAATTTTACCTGAATATTTTTACTTGTATTGATCTTTTCTATTATGATCTATTATGATCAGCGAGCATCAATATTTAAAACTAATATTGATGTCATTCAGTTAATAGTTGAGAAAATCGAAAGGGTAAATTGCATTGACTAAACTAAAGAGATTAACAGCATTAGTTTATTTTAAATTTTGTATATAGAAATAATGAATGAATAGACTTGAAATATATAGAACAGAAGTTCTATAGATCAAGGTAACGAAAACAAGAGAAAATATGCCTTTTTTTAAAAATATAACATTTTTTAAATTTAACAAAAACATATTCATTGTCGATTACTTTACTACAACTTACCGTGCACCAAATAATTTCCTGGTGAAAAAATGTTTACTGTTAAGGAATGAAGTTCACAAATTCAGAACGTTAAAATATTGAGAACAATATGATAAATGGACTCTGAGATTCGAAAAAAAATGTGATGGAGCAAATCTGAAGTCAGATTAAGATTTGCTAGCTCAAAATATACATGGAATCATCATTATCAGATCTCAGTTTTAAACTTTTTTTGATAATGGAGGTATCTGTTAACCTTGCTTGACCTGCATTCATCACGAACCACCTTGTTTACTTTGATGGGTATATATTTTTCTTCCAATTTTTTAGAAAATTCGCTTAGTTTGCGCATCTACTATGTGACGAGTTTTTTTTTTAAGTTGATATCAATTTCTTTATAAAAAAGTTTGATTCTTGAAATGAATGAGAAGATTTTTACAAACATATATTCTACCTAGCAAATGAAATTAGTAAACAAATCATGTTTGTACTGATAGATTGAAAGAATTGTTTATTGAAATTTTATAGCCAATAATATACATATAAATTGAATGTATTATAGTATATATTTTATATTATAAATGTATTTATATTTATATACTCGTATATATATATACATATATACACTCAACTAAAAACATCATTGTGGTAAAAAAATTGCATACGCATAATAAACAAGCAGCATTATTGCAAATAAAATATATAAACAATCTCGTAAATATCAAATGTTACCTATTTTTGTTACATATAAGATAAAGATGGCGATACATAATATGTATGGATAATAAAACAAATAATGTGTATATTTGTATGGTTATTTGTTGTTTATATAAAAGTAAGTACACTAACATGATACACAATAATATACAACAATGATTTTTATATTACAGGGTGTCACGGAAGCATCAGTATCAATCATATAATCATTTAAGCAAGAATACGAGACGAGCAAGAAACACATGCGACAAGTTTGTGTCTATAAATACTATGTGAAAAAATGTTATAATTAAAAAAAACATATCATACAAGCTTTTATTGGTAGATAAGAAACGCACTAAAAACCAAATAATAATCCTTATCCTTATACATAGTATAAAATAAAGTCGCCCAACCGCGCCTGTCAGTCTGTACGCGCTCAACTCAAAAACTGCCGAACGGATTTTCATACGGTTTGATTCACCAACGGGCGGAGTGATTCATAAGGAAAGTTTAGGTGTATAATTCATTGAGGTCTTGTGTAAATTGGCTGAAAAGAAGCCGGAAACAACATTTTGCCATGTTTTCCTATTACTAAAACGAAGGTAGTTCCATTATATTTATCCAGAACTTTCCTAGATCATTGATTACAGAGAGTTACGATAAGGAAGAAATAGAAAGAAACCAACTGGATACAGTGTGTTACAATATCGAGTGTGAAAGTCGGTTTATGTTAAAAAGTATTTCCGCAAGGTATTGTGAAAATAGATCGAAGGTCATTTACCAAACCAAAACCATTCCAAGTGGCCAAGCGGTCTAAGGCGTTATGTCTGCGCAGTATGCCTACTTGGAAACTGGGAGGTTATGGTTCGAATCCCGACATCAGCAGTTTGTCAATTATTAAAAAAAAAAAAGGGGCGGTTAATTGATTAAACTTTCGGTGTATGGACAAGAACGAAGTAACCGGCTATGCTTGAGAAGGTTTTCTGCAGTTTCCTTCACGAACTCCAAATAAATATCGGCATAGTTTCTACCATAGTCGGTTGCAGCCGCACATCCTACCAATTCATAGACTATACACAAAAAATTCCTTCTACTCCACTCACATCCTCACATCCTTAGGCATCACAATGGACCTAACGGTCGAAGTGTAACCCGTCCAGGGCAGCCTCTACAATCTACCTATCTATCTACCAAACCAAATGCTCTTTCATGTTATTCCAAGTGAATGGAATGTGTATGCCATTCTGTACAATATAATCAATTGTAGTTAAAAAATGTCTCTCATAAATATTTCTAGATAACTGTTTTATTAATTACTATAGATGGCGCTGCACTGGTGGTCGAGACTATCAAGAATAAGATACACTTTTATTGTAAATGTAGCCGAGCCGGCTGGCACAATATATCTATCTATAATGTTGTTGTGGTTGTTTGTTCGACTATATTTTGATCGCGTTCTTTTAATATTAAATATCATTTTTATTAATTTTTTTTTTATTATTACGGTAACATTTTTTTTTACCGCATTCATAATGATCAAAACCATAATTTCACGAACTAGTAAAATAAAATACATCCATTAATAAAATATTTTTTAATAAAATATAGATATTAATTCTGAATATTGATTCTGAAATTATAACCAGTATTGAAAATTAGTTAATTAAAAATACCCAACGCATGAGATGTTTGAAAGTATACTTTTCTATGTATTTTTTTACATTAAAAAAATAATTATTTTAATAGGGAATATGCATGAAAAATTTTTTTCACATTTATTTTCAGAATATGAAAATCCCGTTAATACTGTAATAATATTTAAAAACGAAATTAAAATCCGACAAATATCAAGGAAGCTATAAGCTTTTAAAGATTATTATCTGTCTCTTTCTTGCAAAAAAACTAAAAACGGAGTTTTACGTGTATTTTAAATGGTGAAAGTGTAATATGACGTCATATAACATATCAAGAGGGCTATCACCCTCTTTGTCTAATCGGGAATTTCAATCATTCATATCACGCTTATTTTTAAAGTTATTAAAAAAGTAATTTTACCTTGATATTTGTCAAGTAAACATGCTTCAATTGAAGTGAAAAAAAATTTTCATGCATATTCCCTATTGTAGATTTTTCTATGTACCATGTAATACAAAAAAATTATTATAAATCGTAAAATTTAAACTTACTTATTATAAATTCAAGAACTTTATATATATGAGTCAACAAAATATTAATAAAATTCACTTTTAAAATCCTTAAAATTACCTAACAAAATTAAAACCGTTATGATAATAAGTCCCTTCATCAAAACAATATGTCTTGACAAATTTTTGAACCAAAAATTTTTTTTATCTAATTTTAAAAAATACTATTTGGGGTAGTGTATTCATTAAATTTTACAAATAGTTACCTAAACCTGAAACGAATTTTATTAATTAATCTAAATTTTTTCACTACAACAAAGGGGCTTTATCTTGTACAACAATATTACTTCCTTGTATAAAATTTCTGGTAAAAAAATTAGCATAAATGTAAAAAAGTGGACCTCAAAAACAACAAATTTGATGATCGACCTTCAACAAAAGGTGCTCCTATTCAATATTATAAGGACATAGACAAATATTTAATATTTTCCCATAGGATTTACGATGTTTTTTTTTTTTTATCTTTCACAAAACCACTTTACTCTTGACAATATCTTCTTCATTTTTTGTTTGTTGGTTAATATACGGAAGAGATATTTATTCATGTAAAAAAACCTGTTCTATGAAATGCAAAAAAATTATCATTTTAATTCATCCCTTCTCTCTGGATACATTATCCCTTGCCGAGTCGTGCGACAACTTTTATATTTTCAACCCTCTTATAAAAATTTAAATAACGGATTTTTCTACGCAGTTAATAAAGCTTATGGTAAAACAAATTGCAGTGGTATTCAAAATTTAATATATTTTTATATTTTACGTAGCATAGTTTTAACTTAAAAATGTTTTTCAAATTTTCCATACTTATATGTGTATTATCGATTCCAAAAGTGGCGTCCTTTTTTTAAATTTTGACAATAGATTTATGATGAATCCATTCGATTTTGCGAAAATGGTTTAGAACTAAAGTTATATATTATAACGGCCACTTTTTATTTGAAACATTTTTTTAAACAATTTGGTACAAAAAAATTTAAGTTTAAAAAAACGAGCTCCATATAAAGAGCTTTCGAGATTGAATTTGATGTGTCGCGGTATCTTAGCTCTCTTTATAACCTTCAAAAAGGAGCGCTGTCGAATCTACTACATACTCGAAACAAACAAAAATCTTGTTTATCTCTAAATAAAACTAGTTAGTAACCCAATTTAAAACTTACATAAGTTATACAATAATAAGCGTTTACTATTTATGTTAATTGACTTAATTGAATCTTATGTTAATAACTATTTTCATTATTATTTTCTCTTTGTAATTAGAATTGTGCGTTTAGGCCTCAAAAATTATTTCACTAATTTTCATTACAACAGATGTAAGGCTTATTTCACACCAAACAGACAATCGTGAAAACGACACTCGGTACACGCCACAAGGGTATTAAAAGTAATTAGATATTTCACATTAGGCCGACATCGTGTCGCGGTCGTTTAACCGAAAGACAACAATCGGACAACCGCTAGAGGAAATGACAATTCCCAAGGCTATGTCCGACTGTCGTATCGTTTGGGTCTAGCCGAGCCAGTGTAGTGGAAGTTTAAACAAATGAGAGCCTTCTCATCTATCCGACATCAGAACGTTCGTACACTAGCCTGAACTGTTACTTCTTTCAGTGTAAAATATGGTTAGGCGGGATATATATTCCCCCAATCATGTGTTTTGGCGCTGAATAGTGTTTATATCCGTGTGAGAAGGTCGCCAGAACTTGCAACACTTATACGAAAATAGTTTAAAAATGTATCTAAATGTTCTCTCAACTCCTCAAAAAGACCATTGACTGCCCCGAACTTTACTCGTTTGATAAGCATTGGATGAACCCATTCCATCCTATTTTTTGTGCGTTTTTTTTTTTTTTAAACGTCTAAACGCTCCATGTTCGAGAGCGACTGAAGAAAAATTGACAAAATGTAGAGATGGTCGACTCGGTCTGACATACCGGCTTGCTAATCGGGTATATGTGAATAGATCTAAGTTTCGTTTCGTGGTTGGCTAAATATCGTTTATACAGCTGTCCGGTTGGTATGAAATAAGCCTTAGATTAATTATTTTATCTTTAATTTCTGGAAGTTCATGTTCAATAAAACCAGAAAATGTGATATCAAATATATATTTTTTATGTTTCCATTTTTAAAATTATTAATAGGGGATGTGAAAGAAACCTTGATTGAAATCTTCAAACCGAAAGAATCACTTTACAGAATGCTTATTTCAGTTTTTTTTATTTCTACACATTTTTACCAAAAAATCTGATTTAATATACACGGGTTAGTTTGTAAAATGAGAGCTACAATAAATTAATCGAACATCAATTTCAATAATGATGGGTCTTTTCAGATGCTTAGTCAAGACACATGGATTCGTATACCAGAGGTTGATTTGCCATTCACAGTTTTTAAACTGGGATTCAATTTGAAGCACCCCACATTTTAGAACGTTAACCTAGAATTTAAAAAGAACATTTTGGGTACTACTGTAAAATAGTATGCAAATGATTATATATTTTACACTACCTGTTATTTATATTTTAAATGTAATCGTAGCAATGAATTAGCATGACGATAAATATTAAATATTATAATATTATATGAAATAAAAAAGGGCACTAAAATATCTTATAATTCCGGATTTGACCTTTTATAAATATAAAGGCTGTACAATCACCTATATATACTCTCCTATAAATATACGTATAATTTAGGTGCTTTCACCTCTTCTAATTAAGTATTGTAATTTATTAAAATATATGTACAAAAATTATTTTAAGGATCTGTTTTTTTTTTTTTTATCCAGAGATTATTTGTCCTGAATTGCACAGCAGGACGTTATGTATTTTATCATAAATTACACACTAATAAATAAATTCTAATTTTTAATTTATACAAAATTTAGACGGAAAAAAAAACTGGATCATTTTTAATATTAACATAAATTGAAAGGTTTTGTTCGAGTTTATTCGAAGTAATTTACATTATTTATGTGTGAATAGAAAGTAACGAGAGTGTTCGAGTTTAATTTGGTATGCTAATTTTCAGAAAAATGTTTAATGAGTAAAGCAGTATAACAGCGTAACTGCTTTCTTCAACTGTTTAACTGCTTTCTTCATAATTTTGAATTTTTTCTATTATAATTAAAGATGAAAAAGATTTGAAATCTCATTTCATTTTTGAAGCACTAGTGCGTAATTAAAAGTCTTTGTCTATATTGAAGCTCCAGAGGGAAAATCATCATCAAAGTGCTTATGTCAAGAACATGTTGTGAACTAAGGCAACGTTTAAACACAAGTTAAGCAGGCAGGTTGTTCATCGATCTTTTTATCGTAGTACGCTATCTGTCACATTTTGACGTTATTTCTGTGACCCATGCGAGATTAATATCGAATAAATGGCGAGTCACATCCAATCCACGAGTTGGTGAACGGCTCCAACGGTATTTAGAAAGTACCTGACCTTGGACGACAAATGTTTCCTTGTTATCGCTTCGATGTACGTGTCCAAAATATTTCAAAAAATATTGCGAGATAAAACAACGTTGTGATGCCTAAGGATGTGAGAATGTGAGTGGAATGGAAGGAATTTTTGTGTATAGACTAATAGACTCCAGATGATATTCATATGGAGTTCGTGAAGGAAACTGCAGAAAACCTTCTCAAGCATCGCCGGTTTCTTCATTCTTGTCCATACGCCGACAGTTTAGTCAATTAATCGCCTTTTTTCTCAATAATTGGCAAACTGCCGATGTCGGGATTCGAACCCATAATCACCCAGTTTCCAAGTAGGCATACAGTGCAAACATAACGCCTTAGGCCGCTCGACTACTTGGACTCGATATGCATAAGCTAACTATTCATTAAAAATAAACTGGGAATTTTTTTTATAATATGATAATATAGAATCGTTTTCCTTTTTTTTTTATACGTAACGTGCTTGTAATCAAAAATAAATAATGAAACATAATTTTTTTCAAAGATAAAATACCTTTTTAATACAACCATCTCCTTTGTTTTATATTAAAGTTATTCCGACTTCGATATCGTTTAATTCAATCATAAATCAATTAGTTTGTTATGCTTCAAATAAAAAGGTGTGAATTTTTTTTCTAAGCACCAGTTATTATTTAAAAAAGATCAAAGAATCGGTGATTCAATTCAAACTAAATTCATTTGTAAAGTAAATATTGAATCGAATAAAAAAAACAACAAATTTACGTATCAAAGAGTTCGATACATTTTCTCAAAATTTGTTTCTTACAAAAATAAATTGATAAAAAAATTGATAGTTCTGTAGGTATGTACATTTTTATCGTCCATCGCTAGCTCTTAACAAGGATGTTGCGGGTATTCGCATCCGCAACTGCGGAACTTCCGCATTAATTTTAGCATTTGCATCCGCAATGATCAATGCATTTACCGGAGCTTTTGCGAGTGCGGATGTTGCTTTTTTTGAGTATTTTCTGGTAAGGTTAGAGCACTTACTAAACGTGATTTTGGGATGTAGTGAACATTTTTAAGTTTTCTTGCTTAATCACGGTTTGCGAAGTAAAATTCCAGATGAAAAGTAAGGTTTGCATGTCTAAACAATTATAGTATTGAACATTTTTTATAAATCGAAATTAATTCAAAATAAATTCTGTACACATTGTTTTAATTAAACATTATAAATAATGTTTAAGGAACTAATTCTTATTCTCACTTTTAATATAATATAGGTGTACTTATATACTTTTATAAAAAGCTATTACAATCTATTAATATACAATTACATTCAAATTAGATCAAATCTTTCATGTAATAAAAGTCGTAACATGTTTGTTTGTTTGCCAACAAAAACTAAATAAAAAATATAAAATAGAATAAAATGAACCTGTAATAGAGAGTTATTATGGTTTGTATAATATACACTAATGCATTCAATCTTGTTACAGCATATAAAATAAATTGACTATATTATAACATGTATATTTTACTCTAAGAGACCGGATTACGGCATATAGAAGGATTTACTAAAAAATTCCGAATAGTTATCAATCTTCTTATTCGAGGGTTTGACTCTTTGATCAAATGATCTTCACTCAATATGATCTATTAAATTTAAAAAATTGCCCCTGTAGTAGTAGTAGTTGATGAGAGAGGTTGAAGTCTGACAAGTAGGCATTTCAAGGCATTTTTTACCGATCCCTAAGAAACCCATCCCATCAACCCTTTCTATCCTCCACCACATCCGATGTGAGTCCTATGGCCCTGTATTTGTTGTCGAACCTTTACTCAACTTCTTTGCGTATGACATGACAGAGCCAATAAGCCAGGTTGACCTTGCGGCATTTTATCCAGCTATCTTTCATTGACTTATCAACCTATTCGTTTAGGGCAAAGATAGTCTGTCTCCTAGGTACTCCTAGATATAGTTATCACACGTTTTGTTGTCCCCACTCCGCAGTGTCCTTATACCCATATCCTAGCCAAGTGTTTCTGCGCATTTGAGAACAAGAGGGGATTTTCTTTTCGCAGAGCAGATTACTTTGAGCGAAGCTTCGCTCTCTAATTGCTCCAATTCCTAGATCAATTATTTGTATTGTACTCGTATAAGTACGTACTTTTACAAAATAGTCATAATCAGTATGAACTTGTTAGTTTTGATTATTCTCTGGAAAGATATGTTACTCGCAACTACTTTTGCGACTTGTCACTTCCAAGAATAACAAATTAAATAGCAAAACGAGTTTCAGGAATGATTCTTAGGATCTTGACTGGTCACTGTAGGTTAAAGCGACAATTATTTATCATGAAACAAATATAACACCTTGGCTTGTTTGACAAAGCAGCTTGGACAATGTATTAGCTTTACGGGTAAATTTTTTAATAAATAGAGATCAGTGGTAGTCACTCCTGCTAGATAAAACAGAATAAAGATGATACTTGAGAGTTGTGAATATAATATCTGCACTAATAGCACTGTTAGTGATTGAATATATAGTGATTGAAAAGTACCGATGCCATTGATCGGTATTCGAGCTTTTATGGTAACATGTTATATATCAGCTAAATTATAATATATACGTAGATTTTATGACATTGATATTTGTAATAAACAATATTTTTGTATTAAAATATAGCAATTAAAATATAAATATAGGTTTTGTATGACTATAAATATAATTCTTATACATTGCAAACGTCTGTTTGCATAGCCTGGAAGGCATTAAAAGTTAACCCTATAATTGATTGTATTTATCAGATTAAATGGATATAAAGCAATTACAAATATAATCTTAAGAAAATTTGTCATATGTAAGTCACATGTCTAAAATAATTTGGCCAAAGTATGCAGAATATGCTAAAATATAATCGTAAAAAATGAAATAAAATCAAATTATCATGACGATGGTTAATCACAAACAAAATTAATAAACATCTATTCCTGTAAACATAACTATACTTTTGATTAAATTCTCTTATTTTCTAATAGAAAGTATAACTTTCAACCAGTTGCTTTGTCTCTCAAAATCACCATTTTACTCCGACTGATATTGAGTAACTTCCATTTCAAATACCAAGAGCACTAGAAGTTGTGCGCTCGAGTGTATGAAACATAAACCTAGATCTTGTATTCTGTACAAGCAGATGTCAGAAGGAAGAAGAAACATCCAACCACATCATCTGCAACTGCAAATCTCTCAATTACAGCAGGTATAATAATATATTCGATGCATCTAACCCTATATATATGATCCTTCAAGAAATCCTGATTAGCAAGCTTCTAACAATTGGTAAGATATGGGAAAAGCTAATCTCGCCTGACTGAGAGCATTTTTACAAACCCACAGCTATATCTATTTATCTATCTATCAAATGAGCGATATTAAAAACACGTCACAATGGAAATTGTAAATTTGGTAAATACTACTTTGGAAAATGATAACGAAAATGTTTTTAAGAAGAGTCAAATAAGTTTATAATGGATTCATATCATGGATAATTACCATATAAAACGCCTCACATTTATACAATTAGCTATTTAATGATTTATTAACTTTTAAATATAGGTATTAATAAGCACGTGTTTATTGTTCTTTTTTTTTTAAGTATAAATTATTATATTAAAAATTTCGTCATATAAATTACAAAAACAATACCAGAAATTATTATTACATTTGCTTAATATAATAGATACACAATTTTTAATTATTTGTATAACAAAAATAAAATAAACACAAAAATTTGAACAAAACACAAAAATTTATTCCATTATAACAATAGGAAAACGACAATCAAATCCATTTAAGGTGTGGCAATTTGATTTAATTCCTGTCTATATCATATAAAATAAAATTTTTTGTTAGTAAGTTGTGCATAAGGTATAGAGTTTTTGTGTAATAATATTATTTGTGTAAAATTTTAATATAATAATAAAATTAATTTTTTCAAATTTCATTGAAGCATAAAACAATTTCTTGTTTTTAATAGGACAACACCACTTTATTTTGCTAATATTAAAACTATTATTATTATACAATTTTTTGATAAAATATTATAAAATTTAATTTATAATATATTTTATGTTTATCTAGATTAAAATTTTATATTTAGCAGTAAAGTGTTTTTTAGAAGTACAGTGTTAACAATTGTTGTCAATTAATAATATAGTCAGTATTAATATACACATGAAGTAATAAGTATTGTATCTATGAAAGAATACTATTTAAGACTGTCATGTAATTTCCCCTACTGCTTACACTGCTTCAAATATTTATCGACCCTTTACCACCAAAAGTCTTTATCAGCTCAATATCTCTCGTAGCGAAGTATAATACATAACAGTTTCATCAAAATCGGTCCAGTAGTTTTTGCGTGTTGATTTAGTCTTATTTAATACTATATCAGCATGTCTGAGATAAATCTCAGTATAAAATATGCAATAAAACATACTCTCAAGCAAAGTACAAATTTGCTTTGAGGAATCATCTAAAAATCGATGCATCCAAAAATCGATGAAACAGGATGGAACCTGATAATGCAGTGACATTGCTCTTTATTAAATATAATGCACCAAATTTTAAATTTCCATTCTAAAAATTTGATTATAATATCTAGAGCACTGTACCAGCCCCAGTGGCCGAGCGGTCTAAGGCGTTATGTCTGCGCAGTATGCCTACTTGGAAACTGGGAGGTTATGGGTTCGAATCACGACATCGGCAGTTTGTCAATTATTAAGAAAAAAAAAAGGGCGTTTAATTGACTAAACTGTCGGCGTATGAACAAGAACGAAATAACCGGCTATGCTTGAGAAGGTTTTTTGCAGTTTCCTTTACGAACTCCAGATGAATATCGGCAGTTTTGGAGTTTCTACCATAATCGGCTGCAGCCACCTATCCTACCAATTCCTAGTCTATACACAAAAATTCCTTCCACTCCACTCACATCCTCACATTTTAGGCATCACAATGGACCTTATGGTCGAAGTGTAGCCCGTCCAGGCCAGCCTCTACCATCTATCTATCTATCTAGAGCATGGTGCGACAGGCCCAGTTTAAACGGGTTTTGCCTGTGTATGAAGGTTATTGAAAATTTATACCTTTTTTTCCTTTATTCATATACCTAAATTAAGTATCTCTTTTAAAAAACTGAGCATATAAAGCCGCATTCGCGGATGTGAGCCTTAAATTAGCCGCAGCCACATGGCGGATGTCAAAAATTTCGCATCCACAACATTCCAGCTTTAAAACTACACGTTTATTAAGGTTTTAAAACAACAATCTCTTAAAAGTTCCAATTTTTGAAAATTACATACTCAAAAACTAACGCCAACTAGATAAATCCATCCCAAAATATTATTTTAGCATTGACTAATAACAAATTAAAATTTTCGTCTCTTATCTTTACTTTATAGCTCCAAAGTGCAAATATGATTAATATTTTTTTAATTATATTTACAGAAAAATTTAATTTTCTAAATTAATAAATACAATTAAAAATTAATTGATATAAACTTAGCTTTTAGAACTGGTTTTTGAAATAAACAGAATTTATCTATAAAACTGTTATATATTTTATATTTAGTGCTACCGTCTCAAATACTATACTATGGTCATATACGACCATTTAATATCTATTGTTTTCACTGAATCGTGTTCCATGTTGTATTCAAGGGTACTTTACCTACATAGTTCGGAGACTAAACGACAAATTGAAATAAATTTATTTATTTATTTATTCAAGATTCATCTAGACCTAGTAACGGTTGAGAGCATTGCTTAATTGACAAGCTTTTGGAATAGAAGAAAATGACGTATATATAGATATTGGGTTCCAAATTTTTAAATTCATTGTTGTGGTTTCATGAAATATCATATTAGTTAATTCTCCGTACTAAATACATGAAATACGTTATAAGACAAAAAATATTCTATATAAATATATGCGTATATATATTATTTTAAGTTTGTATTGTGTATCGATATTTATAGTTATATAATATATATATATATATATATATATATATATATATATATATATATATATATATATATATATATATATATATATGTATATATATATATATATATATATATATATATATATATATATATTTATTTAAAATACGATTAACGGTTTTCAAGGTATAGTGCTAAAATTCCAAACCGTATGAATTGAGATGGCAAAATTTTGAAATGTGTTGGTCGGACGTTAAAATGAACCTGATTTTCGTACTGTTTGGGTCAAAATTAGCCTAGAAAATGATTATTATTAAAATCGAGAACAAAAATTTTATTCACTTTTTTCACATTTTTTTCAAGGGGTTTAAAAAAATCGCTAAAATTGGAGGAAAATTTTATATCCCCGAATTTGACAAAAACTTGGTTTTAAGCTAATTTGGACCTAGCGAAAACGATGGCGTTGGTTAAAATATGGTGGCAACCCTAATTTTTTCTTTCTATGATGATTTCTATCAACTATTTTTACTAAATTTTGCAAGGTCCGGGCATATAGAACTTTCAAATTGGACTTCTTAAACAAGCAAATACACAGGCCAATGGACAAGTATATTTCATACTTCGTTGTATACAGATGTACATATATTGTATACAGCGTCAAAAGTCGAGCTATACTAAATTATACTATACTATTATTAAAATAAATAAGGCACAAAACAATTATAAAATTTTGAAATGATAGCGCGACTTTTGACGCTATTTGTACACCTAAAAAGAGAAAATATTATATTGAAACCAAACGGATGATTTTACTCATATACATACATATAAATTTTAATTTTTTTTTAAATATTTTGACTTAAATTATTATAACTTAAATAGAGTCCTACTTACTTATATAGTTAATATATAATATGCAGTATATTTAATAAATTTAAATACATTATTTAAATAAAATATACAGCAATAATATTATTACTTAATGTTTTCAACTGAAATCAATTTCTAATAAATTTGAAAATATTATTACTATTATTTTCTAAAAAAAAACAACACTTGTATATACTTATTACACTACTTTAGTATACGTAAGTAGGCTTTGTTTGAGTAGGTATAAGTATACATACGTTTAGTGAGTGATATTAGAATATTCAATTTTCATTTTTTTGAATTTAAATCGTGCTGTAATTGTTATTACGCAAATAGTGGCGATTATTAGTATAGTCACTTATCTATTAATACAACCTTTTGTAATATTTTATAATGGCAAATTATTATAAATTTTTGTATATATGAATACAGTCATATATAATAACAAAATGATATTCTACAAAGTATGGTAGAGAAGATTGGTTTCTCAATTTTTAAAATTTGACGTAAAAAAATGTGTAATAAAAAAAGTGCGTGTGTACATATGTACGCACGTAAGAAATTATACTTCTTTTTTTCATTAATTTATTAAAATAATATTAAATATGGTCAACATT
This sequence comes from Nineta flava, assembly GCA_963920215.1. Taxonomy (NCBI): domain Eukaryota; kingdom Metazoa; phylum Arthropoda; class Insecta; order Neuroptera; family Chrysopidae; genus Nineta; species Nineta flava. The sequence goes on from OY986044.1 coordinate 67,751,837, forward strand.
ACTATCAAGACACAGAAACTCAATGATGTATAAGAAATAAGTTTCTATTAAAAAAAATATTTTTTAAAACAAGCTTTTTATAGTAAAACTAATTTTCTACAACTTTACTTTATATGTGTTTTTCGATTTTTTCAATATTAAGAGAGATGTACCAAATTTTGTGTTTCGTCCTCCCTCTAAATACCCCTTTCCCATTGTCGATTCTTGTCATACTTACCATAAAAATGCATTGTCATCAGAACTGAACCAACATGTAAAAATTCAACTACGTAGGATAAGAGGAAGTGGTTCTAATTCAGCTTGCAATATTTGACCCGAACATACATACATACATTGCAAGTTAAATAAAAGCTTGTAAAATAGATCTTAAACCTGCGTCATTTCGTCGGTTAAATTTAGAGTTTGAAAGACTGGCATTAAATCCATTATTTACATTAGAATTCGAGTTAGGTGAAATTTATCAAGACCAGGTCAGTTTTATCAATATTTAATATACAAAGTTTACGAGCCCATATATATGATATCATTGATAATGTTGCTCGTAATTTGAATATTCTTCTTTTATCAGAAACATGGAGTAATAATGATGAAGACATTCTTGTATTATTTTCAACTGTATAATCAAATTGAGATGTTCGAATGTAAGAGCTGGCAGTGAAGCTATTTACCAAAATAATAACGATCATTCATTTTTCTATAATGTATAATATAGTCTTAATGTCTTTCAATAAACAAATATTATATCACACACAAACAAAAATACTGTTCACTGCCAGAATATAGTCACACTTCTTATGTGACAGGCATACTTGTGTTTGTTTCGCTTCAGCATATAATGTATGTATACATAAATTTTGTCTATATAATGTATAACACACATTTTTCAACCCAAACACTGTGTAATAGAGCAGGATAGAAATCAGTGCTCCAGCGATCGAGCGAGTGCTACATCAGTCGAGTGTTATATCAGCGGTTCGTTACAAGCGGAAATTTTGTGCCAGTCATTTTTTAACATTGTCTAGTACTCTCAGAGTATGCGAACTCGGTTTTATTTATATGTGACGAAATTAATTAATATATTGTTTCATTCAAAAATAATGAATCTCCACTAACAGGTTCGATACCCGTAAGATCAGTCCTTTAAATCCTTGGAAAATATACGTATATACTATCCATCACAAAATCTACATGTTAAATTGTCCCTTTTATAAATTTCTATAAGCATATATTTAAATAAATGAATACAATGTCATTTAAAGATTAAATCATTACAAAATATAATATTAGGTTAACTAATTTAAATATAGTCAGGACTCATTTTATATAAGTAGTGTTTATGTTTTTGAATCGTGATTGTGTTTGATTAAAATCAATATTGATTATTATCAAATACAATCCTGATTATTTCATATCAAATTTGCAATTATAATTTGTTCCAGATAGTATTTTTTTTAACAGGTTATAAATGTAAATATATGTTTGACATCATAACATCAGAATTTGCAAAGAATTGTATAACTTCAAACTTACAGGAAAAAATCGGAAAACTTTAATTTTTCCAATGCATGCCTCCCGAAAATTGGAAAAACCCTTCAAACTTATCTTTTTTACTTCTATTCATACTAGAAGGGTGCGGTATTCGTACGAGTACTAATACGCGAAGCCATGGCGGCCCCGGGGATCAATGGGGTGGAGACCCCGTTGCGGGCAGAGCGAGTATCTAACATAAAACTCGATTTGAAACCTTATGGAAGAAGTTAAAGTATAAATGGAAATCAACATTAATAATACTTCCTAAACAGATGGATGGATTCATTAGTATAAAAATTATTGTACACACATATTTTGACATTGTTTATTGCTCCCCCATAGGTCAATTGTTTCTATATGTATGTAAGTAATAAGTTTATCGTGTAGGCTACCTTAAAGTCAAAGTTGTAGGTATAAGTTTTGTTTTGTTTTATTTATAAAAGTAGGTACCTCAGTTGCTTACCATTGCTACAACTATACATATATTATTGAAACCTTTGTATAAAGAGCTATCAACACACAAATAAATACCCATATGAATGTATTAAATGTATTATTTATAAGAAAATAAAGGAGTTGACTTTACATACGACATTACTAATAGCATCTTGTTCATAATCTATCAATAGGACAAAATACATCTGTATATCTATATATGTATAGTGAAACCTCTCTTTAAATTGGTCGCTATTTATCAATTGACTAATAGATGTTAAAAATCCGATATCACATCATGGACGTGTTATTGAAATTACTACAAGTAGAAATTAGTACACAAAACCTTTAAGAGCATAGTCTTAATCTAATTTTATATGTAAAAAAATTCGTTACCCGGGAGCTACGTCAATTTAGCGAATTTCCTTAGAATACATAAATTTATCTCTAGCGGTCACAATTTTAGTCTGGTCAAAATGAAATATCGTATCTGATATGATTTTGGTATTTGCAAAGCCAATTTGATTGATAAATGGTATAGGTCAAGGTGAGAGGAAGTATATGGAAAGAAGAAAACACAAAATATAAAATGTCTCTTAATATACGAATAATCGAAAAATGTAAAAGAAGTAAAGTTGTAGAAAATAATGTTTGCTACAATTCACTACTATATCATTTTTTCTAAAACTCGAATGCGTACAAAGATATTTAGGATTGTAAGTTTCAATCTTAAACGGTAAATATTTAATTTATCAAGCTTCTATTTGATAGACTAAAAAGGAGAAAATAAAATTATTTACCCGTGTCAACAATATGTGCTTGGAACGTTGTTAATAAGTAAAAGCTTGGAGTGCTCATGTTTGATATGTTTAGTGGAATTATCATTTTATACTAATACGATCTTTTTATGGCTGATTCACACCAAATTTTGTATTTCAAATAAACTAATAAATTAATTATACTCATTTAAATTTAAAACTACGTTAAAAAATTACTTGTAATTTAATTTTTTATTTGTAGAGAGCGTTTACTGTTCTTATTTATGTACTGTAAAATTACTATGTAAGTACAATATTATAAATACATTATTTCTTTCTAAACTGATTGAAAATTCTACAGGTTGAATCAAATGCAAATCATATTAAAAAAACCGAAACAGGAAATTTGCGGCAGTAATTCAAAAGAATAACATAGCTTTGCAAAGAAAATTGATTTTAATTTTTGTATTTAGTAAAATCTCTATATATTAAAAGTTAAAACATACAAAAACTTTTTATATACACTAAGCATGAAAGTAATCATAATTCAAAATAAAATACACCAATACTTCGATGTACACGGGTAAAAAATCAGACAATAATTGATTGGAGCATCATCTCCTCTATACGGTGTGTGTGTGTATTTGTGTACACACGTAAGAAGTTATACTTCTTTATAAATAATTTATTAAAAAGATATAGTAGTGAAAAACTATAATAGAAAAATAGATTGTATCTAAAACCACTGATTCTACATTTTATCATGGTAGAACAGAATCAGCGTCACTTCTTCCTTTAAAATTAGAGTTTGAATAACTGGCTTTAAATCCATTATTTACATAAGAATCAAAGTGAAATTTATCAAGACCGGGCCAGGTTTATCAATATATATGCTTAATATACAAAGTTGACGAGCCCATAAAATGATATCATTGATAAAAGTAGCTCGTAATTCTAATATTCTTCTTCAATCAGAAGCATGGAGTAATAATGATGAAGAAACTCCTGTACCTAATTTCAACTGTATAGTCAAATTGAAATGTGCTCATGTAAAACCTGGCGGTGTAGACATTTACCAAAATAATAACTCAATTTAAATTACACATTATGTTTATGAATTAAAAAAGATGTAAATAAATCATGCAGAAAAACTTATGGAGGAGTTTTATTAAAAATCTCAAAAAAATAATTTTAATATATAATTAAAAAAGCCAATAAGAAATTGAATAAATTTCGAATCTACCTGTATTTTATTGAATAAATATATTTAAAAAATATTGAACTTATGAACTTAAAAGTTTCTACACAAATAGAAACATATGCTTCAATAATATATCACAAGAATCATCACTGTGCGCATACTGCTGTACTTCGCAACGAATAACAACAATAGCACCAGACTTACAAGTCTTAAACAATAATTTTTTTGTTGTTCTAAAACAAACCGTTTGTCATCGATTAATCTACATATATGGTAGTTTCACAGTAAGCGCACAATCATACAAATACAAGGTTTTAACTTCCGTTTACATTAATCACAATATTCAAACAAAAAAAATCGCACATACTTATTTATATACATTCTACAAATCAAATGAAGATCAATATTGGTAAATTATTCTTTCTTATTGAAAAGTCAGTTATACGTGTTGAACAATTTTATAAAACAACCTGTATTTGTTTATTTAGAAATGTGTTCGAATTAATTTAATCAAAGACATACATCGAAAATTGGTGAAAGTTCTCATTTGTTCTAGAAAACGATTTTTCAAAAAGAAACTATTCATCTCTATGTGCTGGTCAAATTATTATGCAAGTTTATGCTTAATAGTTATTTAATTATTAATTGACTAATTATTATATTTAATTATTATTTATTAATTTAATTATTTTATTCTGGCATTTGAAAACTTGCCATTGAAAATATTAAAGAAAATATTAACGAAATAACTTGCTCCTCACATAAACCTAGATACTTTTTTCAATTGTTTTTGTGTAAACTAGCGTCTATCTATTCATTGTTGGTATGGTTGGTTGCCTTTCAGTTAAATTATACCAACGGAAGTGACGAGCGTTTACTTAATTTGACATTTAAGTAATGTGTCTGAACATTGATAACATTATTTGACATCAAATGCATGATATGAAAAATCATATTCATTTAGGATGTGGAATCGAACTCACGACCTGTGGCATTTTAGACCAACGTTCTGCCTCGGAGCTATCTGAGATACCGCCGAATTAAACATCCGCTTCCTTATACAGTTGGTATCTTCGACCGCTCCTGAATTAACCCACAACTTCTATTTTAAGGTTCATATAATCCAAAACATATTTTTTTTGCGGCGAAATAAACTTTTTCTAAAAAAGCATAGTGTTATATTCAAAAAAAAAATTGCATGCGTATAGCAATCATTTTGAACAACAAGTACTCATTAAATTTGTAAGGTAAAAACATAATGCACCAGGTTTGATTAAAATAAAGGTATATATACTGTTGTACAATATTTGTAGTGACTCCAGAAACAACCCCAATAATAATATTAATAATACTATGGTTGTATATGTATAAAAGATATTAGACGTCCTGTTGCGAAAACATCTGTCCTGTGCGTTAGAAATTATAAGCATCATTTAAAAACAGGCACTTTTTTTATTTATAGTACAACAGTTTACAATCAATTGTAGACTTCTAACATGTAAATGTACGTTTTGAAATCGATATATAATATAATATTTAACTAATGAATTTATTGTAATTAAAAATAAATTACATTTTGATCGAACCATGACTATGCATATTTTGAAATATTTAAAGTAAAATGTTTTTGAGTAGAGTTAATGAAAAAATTTCTTTATATGTAGTTTTCATTTAAGGACATTCTAAAGAGTAAAGAAAATTCAGAGAAGTTCCTGTAAATTAAATATTTTATAAAAAATCCCAATACGAATTCATTGGTTTTTTTCGATATCGAAAATCATACTTTTAACATTGAGACTTATGGAGAAACTACAAATTTAATCTTTATAATCGTTTAAAACATAGTTTAAAATGCAGAGAAGTTTTTACAAAACTATGTAAATTGTTGTTAAATAAACAAGGATTTATTTGAGTCAAAAATGAAGGTATGTTCAAATGCATTTTGGAAAGTCATCATGAGTTATATAAGTAATTTTATCATTTTAGAGAAGCAAAACACAAGATTTTACTTTTTTATTTAAAATAAAAGAAACATTACGAGTCACATCTCACGAGTATTATTATTTACCAAATAACTATAGAATATTTAAATCTAGTTTCAACGTATACATTAAATCTGTAACGCTGTGGGCATGCGCAGTCGCTTGATACCCCCTTTACGACTTTCTCCGCAAAATGACTCTTTCGAACGTTCTTAATACAGACCTTAATAAAATAGAGCAAAATACACTTCTTTAAATATTTGTAGTATTTAATCTCTTGTAGAGTAAACGCCTTACCCAGTAAAATGTATCATCCCAATTAAATATAAGGATTCAATCTAAGAATGAAACTAAGAATTTTTACATATATTATTGATATTAAGGTATCAATAATTAAGTAACATTATTGCCCAAAATACACACAATAGAGTCATGACTGCTGGAAAAGTAACTGTAATCAATGAGATATGACTGCAGGTATAAATTTCAAGAATAGTCCCACGAACCAATGAAATTTAACTGCAGGAATAGGTACTGTAATTAATAAAATTGGAAAATAAATACACTTATTATTATTTTGTCCAACAAGATACTTAGTTCAAATTGACTGCGATTGAAAGGCCAATTACAAACTGTGAACAAAGGAAGTCATTTTTTCATGAGACCAGCGAAAGGTATATGACATAACCAACTTAGAAATATTCAGCCAAAATACTTAACATTAGTACTTTGTTTCAACATATACCAAAATAAGTTATATGTTAAAACTCATTCAATATTTAACATATTAGTAGATCTTCAATAAAAACTAATTTCTAAAGCTTAACTCCCTCAATAAAATTTATTTAACTGTTTAAATCAGTATTTCCCAATCTGTGCTGTGAATCCCGGTTATTTAACTATCTAAATCAGTATTTCCCAATCTGTGAATCCCGGTTCGATGCTGAGGAATTATACGATGATGCCACAAATCATAGCTGCAATACCGAGAAGTTAATACAAACAGATTTAATAGATCTAAAATAGTTTGGATAACACTGGCTTAAAATACAATTATGAAAAAGTCAGTTATAAGCATAATATATAGAAATAATTAAGTTTGATTTAACAAAAAAATAAATAATTGAAGTTATACAAACGTTTTGTATCCGGACAGCTGTAATAAAACAGTCTAGATTGACTTCATAGTTTTTGAAGGGCTTACAGAGAAGACAAATAAAATATTATAATTCTAAATAGATGTATGTGTACATTAAACACATCAGGGATTCAAAATTGAGAAAAAAACCTACTGTACATTGTTAGTATGATGTTAAAAGGTTGTACTTACCGGAAATGACCTAATCTTTTCTTTTTTTATAGGAGTAAAAAAATGTAAAACTAAAATTTCAACTCTAATATTGTTTATATAATTAAAGTCAGTGTTTACTGTAGTTATGTTTTCAATTCAAGTCGGATTTTATTGTCGTTATATTAACTAAATAATTATTGAAATCGAATGTTTTATTTTACGAACCTAACTGAACAAACTAGCCTTCCATGAATTTGTTGATCTGTTTTTATAGACATAATGTTTCAGCTGAAACGATGTAGCATTTTTGAAGATTTTGATATTAAAACAAATCTATATCGATGTTGGTAAGTCAATAATTTGTAAACAAAATTTTGAAACGAATATGCTTCGAATATTTTATTATTGTTTTAAATATTAAAATTTAAAGTATATTATTGACGAAAATAATATGCTTTTATTTTAGCTGCAAAGGTATCAAGTAAAAACTGTTGTCTGTTTCATTTTTATTATACCTCTAGGCGCAGGCACAATTTTTTTCCTGCGATTAATATTTTCAACCGTTACATAAACGGAACTAAACTTAATATACCTTGGTATATATTGTATAACAGGTATACAAATTTCACATTAAAGATGCTGATTGAAACTTAATTAATCGGACGACGATTATTTACCTTTATGGTCTTGAATGAAATGATCATTTTCACCCATTTCTTTAAACTAATTCATACTATTTATTATACTTAGGGAAGGTATACAAGATATTATAATACATTCTTATCAACAAATATAGTATAATCTATATAAATATATAACAGTTCCGTTACTGACTGATTGACAAACAACACACAGCCTAAACCACTAGCGAGAGAAACATCAAATATGAAAGGTACGCGTTTCTTGGAGAAAGGTTAAAATGAAAAATTTTATTGTATATTAATTTGAAAGTTATTAACACAGACCTAAAATTTTTCAAAACATCCCCTTGTAAGTAGTGCTATTGGGTATCAAATTTTGCTGGGAAAATATGATTTCCTGTGTTATCTATACTTGAAAACACTCTTCAAGACAAATAATGAAAAATGTTTTTAGTGGTTGAAACACAAAACGAGAGAGGAAGGGATTGTTGAAATTTTGTTTGATTCCCTGTTTTTATGGACTTGAAACTTAATATAAATACTCTTCAAATCTTATAATACAGAATGTGTTTAACAATTTTTTAAAATTATCTGTAAAAAAAGGCTTCGTTCGATGGCGTTGATATTCAGGAAGTCACAAGAAATAACTTGATATATATGCAGTTGCGAAAAAAGTATATTAAAATCGATTCTTACGTTGAGTTTGGAAATCAGAAAAGTTATAGAACTTAACTTTATCCCATTAAAATCCATAAAAGATTATATCTACTAAATCCACGCCAGCGAAGTTGCGGTCAAAAGCTAGATTTAATAATATAATTTGTTTCATAACATCGACAAAATTTAAAAAATCAATATTGATTCATGATGGATATATTCGATTTTGTTTAATAATTTATGCTTTATCAATAAAATATATAAGGCTATATAATGTACAAATATTTATAGGAGGGTTTATTTTTGACAACAACAGGTTTTTTTTTTAAACATTTTTATAAAGTGACAAATACTTTGATAAACATTTCATCCCTTAATCAACACCACTAGTTTAATATTTCTAAGTAATCTAATTCCAATATTTGTAATTTAGTTTTATTGATTTATCTATCGTCTATGTCAATAATAATTGTGTATAGAATAATTTATTGTGTCATAGACCGATATTGTTGAATCATGCCATCAAAAAATATGGACTCATAAATCATTATAAATCTCTATAAATCGTATTCCCCAAAAATATACAATATAATTCTACAAAATTAACAGAAAGCATTATAAAGTCTCTAATTATACAAAACCAGCAAAAAAAAGTAAAAAATTACAACTAAATTAATTGTTTAAATAATCTATTTAAGTCATTTTACTTTTACGAACGCATAGGTGTATAAAAATATGACTGATGTATACATATACATATATGTATACTTTGGTATTATGTAAATATTTAGGAAATGTTTCTGTAATCTTCAGTAAATACAGATGTCTGAGCTGAAATTGTGGAAAGACTATTCAGTTAATGAAAAAGAGTTTCAATAAAAATAGATTGTGTTTAAGAAAGGAACGTATTCTTTATCTTTTGCGGTTTCAAAGACAGATAATTTTCTCTGTTGGCGGAGGGATGTCTGGGTTTAGAAAAAAAACCAGAATTTAAAAAAAAATAATTTTCATTCGATAAATTTTTTCGAAAATTTTTAGATTCAGCCCTTGATGACGACTAATAAATTTACCACTAAATTTACTAACTGTACGGTTTTTATAACCGTAGATGTCCGCAAATAAATAGTACATATCAAATATTTTAGGCTGACCTTAGCCGAATAAAGATATTATTTCCTAGCAATAGACACCACTTTCCTAGACCCAAAGTAGAAAGACAGAAAGTTCTTCCGACGCTGCTTACACCAAATTACTACATTCCACATTTCAATAATGTTAGTTGCTATTGACCATGTTCCCTCGAACTGTTTCAAACGACCCTAAGTGAATTTCTAAAACAAAAATTTAATAGTATTTCATTATTTTTTTAAAAATATATATCAATATTATTTTCAAGTTTGATTGGTATCAATTTTCGGATAAATAAAAAATATATAATGATGAAATGACATGAGGTAATTCAGTAATTGGGATCAAAGAAATGTGCTAATCAGCTAGCATTCATATGTTTTTATATATTTACATATATAAAAACATATATAAAAATTACAATTCATTATTCATATAAAATTCCAAATTAATAGGTACATATAAACTTTGATTTAAAATAACAATTCATTATTCATATAAAATGCAAAATTACTGAATCAATTTACAAATAATACAATTAGATGTAATTAAAATTAAAAATTAAACAACTTAACAACTGCAGAAATCCTTCAAAAGCATAGCCGGTTACTTCGTTCTTGTCCATACGCCGACAGTTTTGTCAATTAACCGCCCCCTCCTTTTTTTAAAATAATTGACAAACTGCCGATGTCGGGATTCAAATCTATAACCTCCCAGTTCCAAATACACACAACGTATTTACAAGCGCGGCTACTTGACTGGTCCAGAAGATCATACTACAACATACAAATTTGACCGTTTCCTTTTTTGAAAGTGGATCCTTTTCTTCAAACGGTACATAGAGATGTACATAAGTTTCCAAATCAGAACTAGATATTTAAGCAATCCAAATTATAATATTTCTAAATGATATAATATTAATATTATTTCCTGTTTCTCAGGTAGTTAGTTGTTGAATATGTCTATTTCTTTTTCTTTTTTTATAGTTTTTTTAAATGTTATTAATCAAATATTGATAATTAATGATCTATTGATCATTCACATCGATTAATTACATTTTAATTGTATCAACATGGCAGGTCTTTCCATCATCATCTTAAAATACGTACACTTACATGTTATATCGAACTATGTATTAGCATAAATTCTTTTGTCTTTGATTGATGATTATTTAACATTTACATTTAAAAAAAACGATGCAAATAACTAACACAAAAGTTTATTCCACATATCAAACCTAAAAACCTCAATACGGCTTCAAACTGTCGGCGCATGGACAATAACGAAGTAACCGGCCATATATATGAATAATAATTTCGACAGAAGGAATACTGTCGAAACAAAAATAAGAATGATATGAAAAAGTTGGCTCTTACGTCAGAGTCGTCTTGGGTGTAGCGGTAAGCAGGCTGGACTAGATATCCAGGGACCCGAGGTTCGATTCCTGGTTGACTAGTTAATTTTTTCATATCAGTATTTAATTAACCGGCCATACTTGTGAAGGTTTTCTGCAGTTTCTAGTCTACACACACATCATTCCTAGTCTACAAAATATGATACATTTTTCAGTAAGTCAGATCATCGGATACATAGGAATTATTAGGGAAATTGACGAACAGTATTTATAGCTAAACTTAAACCGAATAACATCATGCTTGAAACCATCATCTTACCGAATATGATCTTAATGTATATCTATGAATACATCATGTCTTAAAAACAATAAGTTTCATTAAGGTAAGCTTAAACACTTTGGTCAAGACTGGACTATGAATACGGGCCTATATTTAGAGAAAATATAATTACACTCTGATTGCAAAAACTTATTTGGACTATAAATGCGATGTAATTATACTGTTAATTTGTCAGTGAATTTCAACTATTATTTAAGATAATAACTATTATCGAATAATCGAATTAGCAAAATGTATAAGATACATGCAAACTGATTGGTTTCAGATATTGAAAATTATAGAAAGACTAACAAACTTCACTTCAACATTTTAAACCATATATAGAAATATACCATTATATATATATATATATATATATATATATATATATATATATATATATATATATATATATATATATATATATACATATCTATATTTATATATATATATATAATGGTATAAGTACATAGTAAATTCAATATAGTTAGCGTGACTCGCGTAAATAAGTTATATAACAATGTAGCTAATAATGATACTACTAAAACAATATATTTCTATTAAATACCGCCTTGATTATTAACAACAACAAAAAAATAACAACAAAAAAAAAGAAATTTATTAAAAATATTTTTAAAAGATATTCCTCCATTCAGCTATTATGTGTATGCTCACTCGTTTGTGTTGGGACTTTCTTATAAGTGGTCTCGCCACGTCGTAATAATATTAAAAAGACCTCCCGTAAGACGTCTATCAAATTTATGTAATAATAATAGTTTATATTAATATATATATATATAAAATAATGTTGCTTGTGCAAAATAAATTTTATTTTAAAAAGGTATTATTTAGTAATTTGAATAGATTTTAATAAGAATTACACAAGTATTGAAAAATATAGTGCTATTATTATTAACATGCTTTTATTAGCTTGACCTGTATGTATCTGTCCATTGTGATGCCTAAGGATGTGAGGACGTGAGTGTAGTGGAAAGAATTGTTGTGTATAGACTAGGAATTGGTAGGATATGCGCGGCTGCAGTCGGCTAAGGGTGAGGCTAATATGTACTAAAGTTCATAGAAGAAAACTATTTTATTTAAAAGAAGTTTTTATATTTAAAGCACGGTCCGATTTCGCACATTCACGAACTTACCTTACTCTTTTCGTTTTTAAGTGATCGTGTCTACGGACGGACGTACGAATATAGTGAAATGGACTAATTATACCATTTTATGAACACCTATACCTAATTTTTTCATATCAATATTTAATTAAAATTCCATAACATTTGTCTATAAAGTATACACTAGTCTTCTAGAACTTGTCTTACGTAACCTGCATGGAATTTGAACAAACATTGTATTGTTGACGCGTAAGTATACACAAATAAATATATATGAATAATAATTTCGACAGAAATAATACTGTCAAAATAAAAATAAGAATGATATGAAAAAGTTGGATCTTACGTCAGAGTCGTCTTTGGTGTAGCGGTAAGCACGCTGGACTAGATATCCAGAAGCGGCCCGAGGTTCGATTCCTGGTTGACGTGTTAATTTTTTCATATCAATATTTAACCTCATATTTTTTTCTGCTATTAATATTTTCAACCGTTACAAAGCCGGGGCTAAACTCTAACAGCTTGTATATATTAAATATACTGGGTATAAATAAATAATAAATGACTGATGATGTAATAAAGCAAATTATAATCAACCAAATTTCAAGATAGTTTAGTAGAACAAAAGTTCATTAATTACATATGAGAGAAAACTTTTCAAGATCTCTGTATAGAACATAAATGTTTACATTTTGCCTGTACTATATGCCTGCCTGCCTGATTGTTACCTGCACACAAGTTGATTATGTCAGATATATTATGATTGCAACATATAATATCTTTATGATTTTATTATGTTTTATTAACAGAATTTTACTTCTTTCTATCTCTGATCATTTTAGTTGACAGCATATAATTAAGGTGTTAACTACTTTTTAAAAACTTATTGTCATATGCAATCGTACTATTATCTATATTGAGAGAGACTTTTTATAGGTACTTCATGTATAAATAGTTAAAGTAAATACCCACCTCAATGCATATTAAGAATATTTTTATCGATGTCAATTTACACTTACACTAGCTTTTATAATATATATATATAAATAAATGTGGACTTGTAAGATTATACTGACTGCATAATATTATAAATACTACAGACCTTCTGCTTCACACACAATTATATTTCTTTTTCTATTCTAATTTTCAATAAGTAAAGCAGGAAAGACGAAGAAAGGGTAGTTATTCTATGGAGTTATTCTCTGGAATACAAATTCTCTGGTCAAACAAACTGAAAAGTTTTGTTCAATAACAATCAGTCTTGATTGAGATGGCCATTGGAAATTTTCGGAAACTTTCGTAATAGGTTAGATAGATAGATTGTAGAAGCTGCCCTGGACGGGCTAAACTTCCACCATGAGGTCCATTGTGATGCCTACGGATGTAAGGATGTGAGTGGAGTGGTAGAAATTTTTGTGTATAGACTAGGAAGTTGTAGGATATGCGGCTGCAGCCGACAGTGATAGGAACTATGCCGATATTCATAAAAACTTCTCAAGCATAACCGGTTACTTCGTTCTTGCCCATACGCCGACAGTTTAGTCAATTTACCGTCCCTATTTTTTTCCTTAATTAATGACAAACTGCCGATGTCGCGATTCGAACCCATAACTTCCCATTTTCCAAGTTGGCATACTAAGCAGACCTAACGCCTGTGACCACTCGGCCACTTGGACTGGTTTCGTAATAGGTTACCACTGTTAGGAAGTCAGGGTAAATGTTTATTATGAAGTTTATCATAAATTCCGGAATCAGCAAACCGGTATCTAGAAGCATTCGATAGGGAACTGACAATCCCCTCTCCAAAATAATTCGGCCCTAATAGGTCCAGTTCTATTGAGATCTGAAAAATACAATTCACACTTTTTAAGTATCTATTGCAAAATTAGAAATTTATACTATCTAAGAAATGCGACAAAGATGAATCTTATATTAATAGGCAGGACGCCGTAATCTTGTATTTTTATATATTTAAAGTCTTCAAACTTGAGAGTGTAGATATTCACATTCATTCTTGCAGGAAAAAAGTAAAAATTCATGAAACTATTTTTATCTACTTTTAAAATGACATACTTTAATCGTAAACCTTTATTTATGGATAGAACATTTGAAAATTTTAGACATGGTCTCATGATCGGTGGATTTCAAATTCGACCTGGCTTATTATCCGGAACTACCTAATTGCGGAAGTGACATTTTCAATTTTGTCAATTATTAACTTATAATAAATAATGGCCCATTACCATGCAGAGTATCGGTTACGAACCTTACATCTGATCTGCCAAATTAAAGTTAAATCATCCTATATTCTGCACTGTTAAAAACTCTTTGTTTCATGAAGCGTAGCTAAATCATTTTGTAAACACATTATAATAATAATAACAATAATATCAGAATAATTAAATCCGACAAAAAAACATAAATCTGAGAGGGGCCAAGTTTCGCATTCAAATAGTATTGATATCGTAGCATGAACAAAAATGTTCGCCTCCTCCGTGAACTTAGCAGAGCACATTTAACAGTCCCCTCCCAAATCCATCCAACAAATTTGTTGGTCGTTTGTTGGACATTGTTGAAACATTTGAAAATTTGTTGGACCTTATATCAAAAGTTATAAAGCTTTTAAAATGCTCTGCTAGGTTCACGCTAGTAGAGCTGAGCGAAATCTATGAAAGGATCAAGTTTTTTAACAAAGATGAAAAAATGATTGGTATATATTTATTGTGTAAGTTTGTCAGGTACAGGATTTTCATATTTTACTCGGCAAGTGGTCAGATTATTTCTTTGTATATTAAATACTGGACCCGCGACGTTTCCCGCGACTTCGTCCGCATTTATATAAAATGCATTTATCTAGCTATATTATATAGCTGTATAAAATAAATTAAATTAAATTGATTAAATTAAAACAAATGTTAAAAAATTTAAAAAAAATTATTTTAAAAAAAATTCTCCCTCCAGCCAGATTTGAACCAGCGACCAATGAATGTATATCTATTGAATATATTTTTTCTTCCGACTTGCTTTACAAATATCAATATTTAAAGCTAACTAAGAATTTTAATAGCCTTCCTCATGAATGTGAAGAACTAATGCAAAAAATTTTCAAATCGTACTGGCAGTTCTAGAGATCAAACAAACAAACTAACAAAAAAAATAGTATAGATATTATAGATACAAAAAAGCTGACCACTTGTCGAGTGAAATCAAGTCAAGCTTTGTTTTAAATCTGTGCTTCATACGTTTTTCGGTTCCTGAGATAGAGAGGCCTAAAAATCCATCTCCATTCCTTCCTGTAAACATAGTTAGTGCTTAAACTTGGCCAGACGCACTACCGTGCTATATGATACAGAACTAGAAAATTAATAATTGTTAAATAAGTTAAAAGAGTTTACTTTAAAAAAAAATGATCTAACATGATTCCATGTCAAAATGTTTAAAATAAATATGAAACGATTACCACTTACATAGTTTTTTTGTTTTGTATCTACTTTACTTCTTTGCTCGAGATGGTTTCGACCACCCATATACATATCAATGTGGTGCATTCATTATTCTTGATATTTATGTGTTATTGCTCTAAAAGGTAGATTTAATTTGAATTACTTTAGTCACTTCTGTTTGTATACTTAGTAGAATTTATTCATATCCCCAGATATGGGATATTACGATAAAGTGCACTATTGGTCACTAAAGTAGTGTTCATTTTTCACAATATTTTGATTGATTTGTACCTTATTTATTCGGATTTTGGAAAAATGTTTCGAATAAAATGCATAAGGCGCAATTCAATTATATAATTTTGAAAAATGAGCGCTACTTTTGTGACTATTTGTACATGATAAGTATATCAATTTTTTTTGTCGTAAACTATTTAATGGTGTTTTATTTAGCTACTGTTTGACGGAATCTAGCACAAATTAGATGTAGCGCAATTTAAGGGAGATATATCGTAAATGCCATGAAACGAACAAAAATTTAGTAGAATGTTCCTCACTTTTATGCTAAAGCATATTGTGAAAATTTCAAAAGAACTTACTAAGCTGTCTAAAAGCTATTGCAATTTAAATAAGTTTCTATTTAAAAAAACATTTTTAAAAACAAGCTTTTTATAGCAAAACTAATTTTCTACAACTTTACTTCTTATGTGTTTTTCGATTTTTTCAATATTAAGAGAGATATACCAATTGTGTTTCCACGAATTTCTAATTTTCAGGCTTCCATCATCTTTAAAAGGTTAAAAATAAAAAACAGTTGATTGACTATTTTTATGTCTGAAATATTTTGAAATTTAGTACCCACGGGATATTCATCATTATAAAATCAATCACTGAAATATATCTATAATTCTTAGAGTTACAGATAAAATGATCAGAAAATAAATTGAGGAGAAATTGATTTCCTACAACTTTACTCATATTAAATTTTTTCTTTTAACGAATACTAGGAGTTATATTCCACATTTTATGTCTCTAAGTTTTGCTCCAAGGTGCATTTTTCTCCTAGATAGGCTCGATGGATATTTGAAGAAAATCTTAAAAATTCGGTAATAGGGGTCTCACTCACTCGATGCTGAAAGATATATATATATACTAGTCCCCACACTCTTTCTGTGTATGTAACTAACTAATAATTTAAAATCACAGTAATTTGCTTATTATGATTTGTTCTTCCAAGAGAATTCGATAGTCTACATAGATCCTACATGACAAATTTTTATTCTTTTGACAATCTCACAGCTTATATTTACATGGTTAAAAGGTCTATTCAAAGCTTGGCGAATTGCGAGAACTTTCTTAAACAGTTAAAACGTTTGATTTAATAAACGTTTGATTAATACATTTCAATTCCCTAATGAATATTGACAATCAAAAAAAACGTAATAAATAATAATAAAATAATATTCATGACACAGTTAAATAAATTTTTATTCATTTTTTTTTTTCATAAAATAATTAATTATCTATGTAAAAATTTAAATATAATAAACATATTACATGTAAAATATTTGATATGTTTAGACCACCTAAATCTAATCATCCGAAAACAATTCCATATTACTTACCATATACACAATAAAATTTATTTTATATTACCAAAAACATGACAGTTCTTCGACGTACATACGAAGGAGGAAATGAAAAAATTGTCTTAAATAAATATTTAAAAAAAAAAAAACCGTCGTAAACTATAAACTCCACATATGTATGTATATTAGGAACATTCAAATTCAAAAATAATGAACCAGGCTCATTAAACGCATGTTGTGAGAAAAAAAGTAGTCAATATCTGACTACTTTTGGCTGAAAGTATCGACTCGGCTCGGCTAGTCAATGTGAAAAAAGAGAGTCTGATACTTTGTTCTCGATTTTAATAATAATCATTTTCTCCCTTTACCCCTTGGAAAAAAAGTGAAAAAAGTGAATAAAATTTTTGTTCTCGATTTTAATAATAATCATTTTCTAGGCTAATTTTGACCCAAACAGTACGAAAATCAGGTTAACCAACGCCATCGTTTTCGCTAGGTCCAAATTAGCTTAAAACCAAGTTTTTATCAAAATCGGGGACATAAAATTCTCCTCCAATTTTAGCGATTTTCTTAAGGGGTACCCCTTGGAAAAAATGTGAAAAAAGTGAATAAAATTTTTGTTCCCGATTTTAATAATAATCATTTTCTAGGCTAATTTTGACCCAAACAGTACGAAAAACAGGTTCATTTTAACGTCTAACCAACACATTTCAAAATTTTGCCTTCTCAATTCATACGGTTTGGAATTTTAGCACTATGGGTCTGATACTTTGAAAACCGTTAATCGTATCATATTTTAATCAACGCCATCGTTTTCGCTAGGTCCAAATTAGCTTAAAACCAAGTTTTTATCAAATTTGGGGACATAAAATTTTCCTCCAATTTTAGCGATTTTTTTAAGGGGTACCCCTTGAAAAAATGTGAAAAAACTGAATAAAATTTTTGTTCTCGATTTTAATAATAATCATTTTCTAGGCTAATTTTGACCCAAACAGTACGAAAATCAGGTACATTTTAACGTCTAACCAACACATTTCAAAATTTTGCCTTCTCAATTCATACGGTTTGGAATTTTAGCACTATGGGTCTGATACTTTGAAAACCGTTAATCGTATCATATTATAACCAACGCCATTGTTTTCGCTAGGTCCAAATTACCTTAAGACCAAGTTTTTATCAAAATCGGGGACATAAAATTTTCCTCCAATTTTAGCGATTATTTTAAGGGGTACCCCTTGAAAAAAATGTGAAAAAAGTGAATAAAATTTTTCTCCTCCATTTTAATAATAATCATTTTCTAGGCTAATTTTGACCAACATCACGTTGTGTTTTTCATGATATCGCCGAGAATCTTCTCCGTGGATCACATTTACAGTTTCGCTCGTAAGTAAGCATTATAATCTGGAAGTCATTTAAATTTCATTTAGATATTCAAAACAACTTCTAACTATTTTGTTTCATTCCGGTTTATATTATTTTATTGTCGCAATAAGTGCAATTTTTGTTGAATCGAAGTGTACACATGTATAATAATTATGCATATTGAAATATTGGACATTATTCATTCATATTCATTATTGGTGGTTTTGTATAAACGTAAAACGAAATCATTTAAATTCAAATGGTAATAATAATTTTTATTAAATATAATTATTAATATTGAAATGAAATATCAATCAATATGTATGTTCGATATAACAATACAGAGTGGACTAGAGTGAAAAATAAAATCAAGATGTCTTTCAAAATTATGCGCCTATTTTCGACTCGATTTGAAAAAGTTGCTTCGCTAAGTTGACTGTCAACTTAGCATATTTCTCCGTTGGATTAAGAGCAACAAATTTTTTTCTATACAATTAATTCACGACAAACTAGCCGAAAATTATCACCCTATTTTCAATTTGATTTGAAAAAGTTATTGTGCTAAATCGATAGGCATATAAAATCAAGGCAAAAACATTTACAAATTTTACTACACTTTATATCCTGGCCATTTAGTACGACTTTGCCAAAATTGACAAAACAGAACGCTTATGGATTTTATTTATGAATTTTTTAAACATTTTTTTTGAAAAAAAAAACGTTTAGAAATTGTTGTCCCACACACTTATCTTCGAAAGTGCCGCTGAGAAACGGTATAATCAAATCGTGAATATTATCGTTAATCGAAGGAAAATTATCGTGAATTGTGAATTTTTTAGTTGAGATGTTAGCATTGAGGGTAGAGAAAGAAATAAAAAAATTCTTTTTGACGTGTTTAAGTTTGTTTCCATAGTGGGAGGCACTTCAGAAAACTGATGATAACAAAATCGGGGGATTCACTTTGGTGTTGCAGATACTTATCTATCATCTACATCAAAAGTTTAGTTACACCACTCGAGAGCTAAAGGATCAAAGAATTCGTTACGTTGAGTGTGGACTGTAACGCATCGCACGTGGTGGAGGGGGAAGTGCCACCATTTTGAGGTCATTTTGCTGCGTCACATAATTTTCGTTTAGTATAACTTTTGATTCGGAGAAGTTAAGACGTTCGTTTGAGTTTCAATCGTCAACTCTCATTGATTGCGTATATAAATCATTTATAAAATAAATAATGCAATGTCGGCCTAAACTCGTCAAAAAGCCAAATAAAAATATAGAGATCGTATAACGGTTGGAAAGGGTTTTTAAAGAGCAATCCTGTGATCCAGTGATGAAATGTTTTTTTGTTTTCTTAACTTTACAAAGAATATTTCTGCTAGTTACTCTAGTTGGGTACTCCTAAATGGGATACCGTATGCGATGACAAGACCAAAGTTATGGTTTTTAGCAGACTAATTTGTTAATAAAATGAGCCCTCAAACTGGGCTTGATATTTGAGCTCCATACTTAAAGAAAAAGAATTAAGAAAAAAACAGAAATTTTTATCCATTTACGAAACTTTGTCTAGTAAACATTTATCGGATGAAA
This sequence comes from Nineta flava, assembly GCA_963920215.1. Taxonomy (NCBI): domain Eukaryota; kingdom Metazoa; phylum Arthropoda; class Insecta; order Neuroptera; family Chrysopidae; genus Nineta; species Nineta flava. Next base: position 67,772,232 of record OY986044.1, read on the forward strand.
TCCTCGTAATGACCATGATCCTCGGTATTTTTATGCCGCTATAATCTTGGTAACCTTAAATTTGTTTAATATTATTAAAACAGTTTAAAATTTTAAATGTTGAATTTGAACAAAAAACATATAAATTGATTTTTTTTAAATAACAAAATAAATTTTGGTGGTTTTATTACTACTTTTACCACTAATATTTATGGATATTTATTATTTTAATAGTCTTAAAGATTCATGAAAATGATTATATACTCGAAATGTATATATCGATTTGAAAAGATTCTAATATTAAAATACTACATCGTCGGTATTTCTAAAGATAAATGAATGAAATTTCGAGTAAGTCCGATTTAAAGAAGTTTTCTATGCTTTTTAATTTTGGAGATCCGCTCTGTACAGAGTCAATAATAATATGATTTGTATATTAAAAAATAAATGTTCTACATTTTAAAAATATATGTAAACTATCACCACCATAGGCGTGCCTTCTATATGCACATCAGGGGGTATTTTAACAACATGAAGAGTATACAGGTGAATTTATTATTAATTAATTAAATTAATTTCAGATGTTTCCAATCGAATTTTTTAAATAAGTTGAAATAATTTGAATAATTCTACAAAAAGAATTTTTATTAAATTTTGTCAAGATTTAGAAATATCTACGTTTAGTGCATGATTCTAATTTTTCTGTTTTACAGTATTAATAGAAGAAGGGGAATAAGAAAATTGTACATAGAAGTAACAAAAAAAACAAAATTGTTCATAGTTATTACATTTGAAAAGATTATTGCAATCGTTGATGGAAAATGAGATGGATACTTCATATATTTTCTCCATCTCCTGCCCTTAAACGGAGAAGGCAATAATTGCTGACTATTGTGTTTAAATATGATGTCTCATATTGCATGCGTGTTTTCTTATATAATTCTCAATTTTAGAACTTCAAGATGTCAGTTTTATAGATGTCTAGAAATTTTTTCAATTAATGACTTACAAGAACACGTTCTTGTGCTAGATATAGTAAAGTCATAAAATTCTACTAAATCCAAAATAAAATTAAAATTCATTATTTTAATAATCATGCTTGTGTATATTAGTATAACTGTGTATATTTATTACCACGGAAAAAAATAGTTTCAATTATGCTGATTAAAATAACTAATAATTAATTATAACGTTCTGTAACACTATTTTTATACCCCGTATATATAATATAGCAGGCTATATTAAGTTTAGCCCGGACTTAACGTAACGGTTGAAAATTTTGATTTAAAAAAATACTTTGGTATAGGTGTTCATAAAATGACCTAATTAGACCATTTCCAATATCCGTCCATCCATTTGCCCATCCGTAAACACGACCACTCAAAAACGAAAAGAGATAACGAGCTGAAACCTTGTGTGTATATTCTAGCTAAAAAGTAAGGTCAAAATCATCAATGGGAAAAATTTTGAAACCGTAAGAGAACCAAAATTTGATTAGTTTTTTCATAAACTCTATATAAACCGGGATTGAAGCAATTAACTCAGTTAGTTGTTATTTTACCTTATATATTTTCATTTTTCCCTTGGATTAGTGGATTCATAGATTGAATTACGTTTTCATTACGGAAAACAAGCGGCTTTGAGTCTTATCATTCATCTGTATTAACAAAACTTAAATAACAGTCGATCAGATTTGGGATGATTTTGGAATAAATGTAAAATATAATACATTGAAAAAGGCTGATGTAATATAAAATTCAATAAATTGATAATCATGTTTTCATATAAACATGATTCATAACTTAATGATCACCTATAAACTAATAAGTTCACTTCATAAAATCAAGACTATTTAGATAATTATTTATGATTTGTTAGAATTATATCTTTTTAAATATTCTATGCCTGTTTCTTACGTCTATATACAGAGTACTGATCAAAGTATTATGTAATAAAAACGTTATGTTTTCGTTGTTCAGAAGCGATGATGTCCAAATATACCATTTTTGGTCAGTGGACTCTGTGAGTGGATGAATAGATGAAAGAAAAGCGCGTCATATTCAAATTCATAGTCATATACCATCATACCAGTTCAAGTGACCATGTGGTCATAGGCGCTCTGCTTGGAACTGGATAATTTTTTAGATTTTAAACATCGATGGCACCCATCGATGTTTTTTGGCAAAAACTTCGTTTTTTTTTAAAACGTCGATGTATTGTTTACATCCCTAATTGAAACGCCTTCAAATGAAATTTTCAACCAATTTCATTCAATGGTTTCAAAACAAATTTTTCCATTGTTCATAGATTATCTTCGAAACTATGGGCCCCAATCTGTCACACAACCTAGATATGCAGGTGACCATGTGGTCATAGCTTGGAACTGAAAGATTTTTTAGATTTTAAACATCGATGGCAACCATCGATGTTTTTAGGCAAAAACATCGTTTTTTTAAAAACATCGATGTATCGTTTGCATCCCTAATTGAGACGCCTTCAAATGAAATTTTCAACCAATTTCATTCAATGATGTTTTCAGGCAAAAACATCGTTTTTTTTAAAACATCGATGTATCGTTTGCATCCCTAATTGAGACGCCTTCAAATGAAATTTTCAACCAATTTCATTCAATAGTTTCAAAACAAATTTTTCCATTGTTCATAGATTATCTTCGAAACTATGAGCCCCAATCTGTCACGCAACCGGGATATGCAGACACAGTCTCTACATAGAAGTTGCATGTTTATTAACACCAGATTTTTTATTTATGTCTTTTGTTAATGTACAATCAATAACTTAGGTATGCACGTAACTTTAAGGTCATTAAAATTTTTATATGTTTTTCTAATGTCTTATTCTTAAATATATAAAATATTTATTAGTTGTAAATTCTATCTTCGGTGTTGTTCGTAAATTATGATATTTTTATTTTATTTTTTTAGTAATTCAGGATTAGCTAAGGAAGGATTTCTTAATAATTAATTTCTAATTAATAATTAATAGAGTGAGAGAGAAAAGAATGCAATCACATCTAAATATAATCACATTGTGTATGACAGAGACGGTTTTGAAATTGAAATTTTTTCAGATCTTTTTGTTTAGGCTTACCTTCTTGTTGATAAAATACGATTTTTGGCAATTTATCTGTATGTGCCCAATGGATAATATACCGTAACCAGTGATGGATTTACCGCGTATATAAGATAGCCAAGGTAGGCAGCTGCCTAGGAAACAACTCACTTTACAGAAAAATAATTATATTTTCAAAAGAACAATAATTATTAATTAACTAAAATGCATCCTTTTTTTTAATTTCTCATATTTTTTTCTTTATCCACACTTCCACCAAGTTTATATTTGTTCATCTAGGACAAAGTTCCCAAACTTTTTTGTCCGGTAGACTCCGTATCGACATTTTCTTTTTTCCGTAGATCCCCCACTTTTTTAATAATGAATTTTTACTAATTCAATAACTTCAAACGTATTTTTTTCGGTAAAACTCAAATTTTGTTTTCGCTGACGTTGACCCTTGCAGGTGGAAATCGATGCCTGAGGGTCTATTTGGACCACCTTCGAGACCACTGATCAGAAGTGAGTTAAAATGTGTTTCAAGATTGGATGTATGAAAAAACCAAAAAAAAAGGTCATTAACATGGTAAATAATTAAGCGGAAATAAACGTTCGTTACTTTCAACAACCAAACAAATAAAATCAAATTATTGTTTGAAAAAAATGGACTATGAAATTTTTAATTTAGTACCCATAACCAGATAATCAACAAAAAAACTATTAAGCCTTTTTAATGTAAACATTAAATATAGATTCTTAGATTAATATCAAAAAAAGAATACTCTTTTAATAGATTTTAAAATAAATATTTATATTAATAAAAACACACACCTTTCCATTAATAATAATAAAAAATTAATAAAACAAAATATACAGTTATTGAATTTTTTTTGTAATTTAACCCCTTTACCACCCTTAACAAAATAAATACACCTTTTAATAAACTTTTTTTTTAATTATAGCATTCTATTTTATTTTACTGCCCTTAAATCTAAAAAAGATAAAAAAATCAGTAAAAGTATCTATTTTTCAATCCCTACTCTGCATGCCAGGACATAAAGGGAAATTAGGCAGTCAACGACCTGACAACGAAAGGAGCTTCCGAGAAGAGCTCTGACAGAAAGAAGAGAACAAAAAAGATTGAGTCTGAAAATGTGTTCCGGGGCTAAAACTAGCCGAAAATCTTATCTGAAATTTTAACTGAATATCTAAGAATATCTAAATATCTAACATCTGCGTCACCTGAACAAAAGTAGCCTACCCTCCTATGTGTTCAAATTTTTATTCTAATTTTTGGTTTAAAAATATCCGGTTTTTTGTACAACAACGGAAAAAAGAATTTATTCTGGAAGAAAGCATGAAATAAAATGTTCTCTGGAAGTTCGTTCAATTTTAAAGAATAAACACGTGTTTTCTTGATAGACATGTAACTGGAAATTCGGTGTTATCCATAAGAATTCATGAAACTTGGCAAGCTGGTAGCTTTCATATGAAATTCATGGCTAATTTTTAGCGCATCTATCATTTACTGCTTTCAAAACACAATTTCGAACTGCACGATGTTGACAGATTTAAATTCATTAATTGTCTTGAACCCGTATTGTAGCTCTTTAAATATCTGAGAAAAATTAACTATTTTCTTCAGATCCCTATTAACAGGTCCGAACATAAAAAGAAAATAGTTTTAAAAAGATCCGTGGGACTGTATTTCCAGCAAATGAAACTGTAACTTTAGAACCGCTTTAGAAAAGATTTAATTTAACACACAACACATAATTCGTTAGACAAAGAAGTGTCTGTTGTTACGACTATTAAAGCACATAATGAAACAAAAAATTAATATACCTATATAAAAATGTATATGCTTTTTAATCCACCTGGTCGTTAAAACCAGTAACTACTTACTTTTATACGTAAATTGGTGCATTTAAAGATTTTAGCCTACAGAATAATACACACTAACTAAAGTATGGAACAGACGCAGAACATTGTTGCAGCAACATTGAACTCCGCCTACAAAATATTTTCTGTACAGACGTGCAACCAAAATTATGGAACATAAAATTATTATTTTATGACGCTAGTCATAAAAATTCAATCATTTCTCATCTTATCTCTATCTATCTCATTTAATTTGTATAGTTTATTTATATGTATGTATCTAGTTTATTTATATGTATAAAACTAGTGTTGGATAATATCTATATATTATTGTTACAAATAATAAAATATATAATGTAAATTGTAATCAATCTAGGTAATAAAACATAATAAAATATTAGGAAGGCATAAAATATTAGATAATTTGACCAATTTTTACAGGAACATTTAACTTCTACAAAATATCAAATAATTTTTATTTTTACAGCAACCGTTCAAGGTCATGTTTTTTGTTGCTGTAACCACTATACACATTTGCAACATTATAGGTTGCTGCATAATGTTGCTGCACAATGTTCCTCGTTTGTAGGCCCTATAAAAGGAACATTGTAAAATGTATGCTAAACGTTTTATGTGTGTGTGAGTGTGTTATATATTCAAAAAATACCACACACATGTTTTAATATGTGTGAACGGAACCTTTTTATTTTATTTTATTATTATTCACGAAAAATGTTAACCAGTAGTTAAATGTTTAAATGAATTACTTTTAAACAAACACATGTGTAAGTGATCTAAAAGTTTATTGATTTTATTTCAAGATAATCGATTAGATTTCTTTGTTTACAAATGTTTAACTTAATTTACAGTTTATATATTTAGAACATTGCGGAACTTCCACATTAATTTTAGCATTCATATCAGCAATAATCAATTCTTTTTACAGAACTTTTGCGGATATTAGTATCAATCGTTGCGGAATAACTTCAATACAGTAATATAAATTTTGTACAATAACTTTAGTTTCAAACATTTTTTCGTACACCCAATATATTTGGCTTTATAGCCCAAATTAAATGGGTTATTACACATGCGTTACGTTCATTTTACTTGTTACAATTAGGATGGGTTATACATTGGTATCGTTATCTTGCCATTACTCCAACCTCAAATTGGTTCATTTTCACAACAGAAATTTGAAAACATGCGCGAATGATGGAATGGGAAATGCTGTACTGAATTTCCCTAGAGTAATTTTTACAAAAAACAAATATAACTTGGTGAAGACCCACTGATCTGCAATATATAAAGATTCAATAGGTGATTTGAAATGATATCCAAGTAAACTTTCTTACTTATCTAAGTTTTTATGCAGAAAATTGAATTGACTATATGAGAACTTTTTAACCACCTATTTTATGGACAATATATGTAACTAAACACCTGGTTATATTAAGGGTTTACTTGTTTTGATTTAGAACATTTTTTTCTTATTGTATTCTTGTTTGTACTTCAATAATATAATGTTTTCCAAACAAAATGAATATCTTGGCAATAGCCAGGAGCTTGCTGATCTGGTTTTCCTGAAGGTTCATACATTCGGGGTGAGATACACCGAATATCTTGTATCTACTCCGGATCCGTTATGGGGTCCAATTGTGCAGATGCTTTCGTAGGTGATAATGCCTGGTGATGAATCCGGTAACCTTCCGCAATTGTATCCTGTTCACGTTCAGTACATCGAGTGATCTTTATTGTTACAATAAACAAATAACTAGGAAGGTGTTATGAGGTTTTGTGAGATAGAGGAAAGAGGTTAAGTAATGGGTTCTCAGGCTTCAGTAAAAAGCTTTGAATGGTTTACTTGCCTGGTTTCGATTGCATCCAACAACAGGTCTAACCTATTATTTTTATTAGTATAATGTACTAAAAGGGCAATCCTATTATTTTTTATATTTACCCACAATACATCATACATTTATTATGGTGGCTCTTTATTGGCTAAGTTAACAGATGATAGTACTATTCCTGTAGGATATTTGGTATTACAAAATATCTCTGGTATTGCTTTCAGAGTAGAACTACGTCAATGTAAAATTTCAAGTTCGGTATATTTAGCCAGATAGAAGATAGAAACAGATTAGTCAATAAAATATTATACAAGCATTCATTTACTACCCTTAATATTCATTTTATTTGAACTGTACTATTTATTTGTGAAGAATACCTGAAGTTTTTATATATGTATGTACTGTACGACTTGAACTAATTTTTATAATACTTTTATTATTATTATTATTTTTATTATAAGGGTGCATATTATTTCTTCTAAGACGAAATATGAAGTAATTGAAAAGTTTCATAAATATGATCTCATACAACAAAATTAATATTATTATACAAATCATAATATTTATTTAATAAAAAAAATATTAAGAATACCGTATCAGCATAATATTATATATATATATATATATATATATATATATATATATATTCTTTGATATTTCATACTTTCATTTTTTTTCATGGCAAACAAATTATTTAATTAGTTTACTTAATTCAATTTATTCCAAAATTTGAATTTATTTGTGTACTGATAATACTTCAAAAAAGATAGAAAGTCCTCAATTAGGGTACGGAAGAACGAGATACATATGCTAAGTTTAGGTTTACAACAAACATATTTATTAGATCTTTAAGAAAAACAATTCGACAACGTTAGCAAATGCGTTATATGCAAAAATGTATACATAGATATTTGAGTTTTGACTTTATAGAGACAGAAAAGAGACTTTAGAGACTTTATAGAAAATTTTGAAACAATACTTTTATAAGAACAACTTCTTTATTCAAAATACTATCATCATTTGGGGTCTTCTGATGCCAAAAGTACTATTTTTGACCATAGGGTCCGGAATATTTAGCCATCGGAATTAGGTAAGTGATACATTATTTTGAGATCTCTACTTGATGTGTATCAAATCCTCTTTCTAATAAAATGGAGTGAAAATCCAAATACTAATTCCAAATTCACGTAGTTTTCAGTTGTTACTTGCATTCGCATTTCCGACGTCTGTCAAATTTTATGTTGCATCCTTTATCCCAATATGCATATTTAACTACCAAAATTATTGATATCAACCAAAACATAATCAAATCACCCAAATCTATCTGATGTTAAGCTTGCGAAGATAATTCTAATTAGTAGGAATTGTTATTCACAAAATTATCATCGACGAGATAGAGTGGACTGAAATTGAACAAAAAAAAATTCTTATAAATTTTATGAACATACATATGGGGATCAATTAATTAAAAATATATGAGTAACCATCGAATCGCGCCGCCCAGACGGTATTTAAGCTTACATATATATGTATTATATATAGTATGACACGCGTTTTAAAGCGTTGGTTTTATATATAAATTGTAATTAATATTATTTTTTAATTAACATCCAGATGTTAACCACACCAGAACATAACAAAACAAACTCATCGTCACTCTCATCGTCATGTTTGTTGAGGTGTTTGTCCATATGTCATTAAAATATTATGCTTATTATTTATATAATTGACTGTAATAAACAGTTGTACATAATAAAAATATTTAAAATAAAATAAAATGTATATTGTATGACTCATCTTCAGAGCAATGAGTTTCAAAAAAACGGGAGCCTTATTGAAAAATATGGATGCAAGTTAAAAATAATAAATATACTCATAACATTTTTTTTTCAAACGGAATGTAATCGGCACAAATCATCACTACAAAATTTTGTTAAAGGAACGCCACTTTTGAGGCATCTGGTATGAATGTTTTCGATTTTCTTAAAAACTAGAAGAACGATCTTTCCCTAATGCATAGGCAATTGAAGTTCTTAATAATTAACTTCTTAATTTTTAACTTGACTGTTAATCCAAAAATATTTTCTATTCGTTTCAAACAAGCACCCTTCTAGAATCCGTCCAGGACCCTATATAAACGGAGAAATTTACCAATTTCCAAATAGTTTAAATTTAACATTTGTTCGATTAAGATCAAAGTTATAAATTGATATTGGATCAAGTAAGATCAGAGTTTAAAAGTAAACATTATTGGATTAACAGTCAAGTTAAAAATTACCATTGTTCAAGTAAGGTCAGTTGTACATTGTTGTATCAAAAAGAGAACGAGACTCGAGATTTAAATTGTGGAAAAAATTAAATTCAAATTATTTTTTTCAAATCATATAAATTTAGGTTTGAATATCATAAAGTTTTTGTTTTATTTAACTTTTTTCTAAAGTGCGTGTTGTCCAATTGACATAGATTTAGTAAACTTTTACTAATAATTGGTAATTTGTTACTAATTTCTAAATGGTTAAATTTTACATAAAGTGAGAATACATATAGCTGTTGTTGTGTGTTGTAATTATTGTTATTGCTATCATCATTATTGTTGTTATTATTATATTATTGTTATTATTATTATGTTTTTTCGTGTATCCCTGCAAATTGTAAAAGATATATTTTATAAAACTATTTCTAAATTGATTGAATAAATTATTGGGCAATAATCGGTAGGTAGACAACCTGTATTGAAACATCGTTCCGTCTTACTTCAAAACATACCTTTTTTACTTACTCTCACACAGCTTAAGGACGGCTTTCCGTTCGGCTCCGGAAAGCTGTCTGTGCCCACTCTATCTATACTATACGTATACAGTGTATAGATCAGAGATGGGCAGGAGATGACTCGGCCAAGCTCTGAGTGAGAGGTAGGGAAGAGAGATAGAGTTAATACAGGGTAACCTACCAATTATTAATATTTTCTTTTTTTAATTAAAACATTTTCTGAAAAAAATATAATAATACCAAATCTTTTTTATGGTCACTATTATACAAAGTAAATAATACAAGCAATCATTCAATACATACTCTGGAATTTTTGGCTGGTAATTAGGGTCATTAAATGTACCTTTTTAGTATATATCATATTTGTGTATGAATAAAATAAAAATATATAAAAAATATATATAAATCTTTTGAACCTTTAAGTTTACCGCTGGACTATTGTAATAAAAGAGGGAAATTTTTGCAAAGGATAATTTTAAATAGAATTAAAGTTTTGGAAATTTCAAATGATTTGTCTAAATATTTTACTATTCATATCCGAGAACTAATAAAGAATTATTTACCTGATTTAATTATTTTTTCTTCGTATGGAGTATGCTCAGTATAGTGTCATGGGAATTTGATGAATTAAGTTAAATTTTACATAAAGTGGGAATTTGAGTTCTTCGAGTTAGTCTACTTTGAATTGAAAAAGTGAAAAATACTATTTGTAGTAGTGGAAATTATTTTTCGCATAATTTGTTTTTCAAAAAAAATAAAAGTAGTGAATTTAATAATGGAGAAGACATCGCAAGCAGTCTTGGATAAGTTCAGATTATTATTATTGTTATTATTATCATTATTGTTATTATTATTATTATTATGTTTTTTGGTGTATCTCTCCATACTGTAAAAGATATTATTTAAACAATAAATATTTTATAAAACTATTTCTAAATTGATTGAATAAATTATTGGGCAATAATCGGTAGGCAACCTGTATTGAAACATCGTTCCGTCTTGCTTCAAAACATACCTTCTTTACTTACTCTCACCCAGCTTATGGAGAGCTCGTAAGGCTCAGACGAGCTGTCTGTGCCCACCTCTGAGATAGAGGACAAGGTATACCTACTGTCCTACTTGTACTTGTATTTAGTTTTATTACTTTAAGTTTGTAACATAAAAATTATTTATGGGCTACTCAAATATTAAGATGAGTAATACTTCAAAACAAAATAAACCTTTTCTGTTGTTGTGATACAATTGTTTTATCATAACCCATCTCCGTAAAATATAATCCTTATGGCCAAACTAGATGGAGAACATGGTTGCAGCAACATTGAACAGCAACTAGCTTGTTTCTCCGTGTGTGGAGTGGTTGCAGCAACAAAAAGTTTGTTTTTTGTTGCAGCAACCACCCCACACACAGTGCAACAAGCTAGTTGCTGTTCAATGTTGCTGCAACCATATTCTCCGTCTATTTGGGCCTTTAGTTTTGAAAAATATGATATTCCTTTTTTAAAAACATAGTAAACAAATCATTAAGATTAAACCACTTAAGTATACTTAAATACTACTTGCATAAAAGAGAAAAGGATATTTGATATACTTAATAGGATTGTTGTTTTCCTTTTATTTGTAAAATTTTGTTTTTGTTAGATTTCAAATCTATATATTGATGAAAGTAATCCTGAAGAAAAAGAAAGTAATTAAATTAAATAATATATTCATTGTTATTGCAAATAAAGATAAGATTTTAAATATTCTTCAGTTTTGAATATGTCTAGAATTACGATTTTGAGCCATAGTATCTTATCTACGTAATAAAAATCTACTCACTGTCTGTCAGACAGCGCACAGCCTAAACCGGTAAGTCTAGAAGCATAAAAATTTGCACAAGATTTCCATATATAACGTAGGTGAACTCCAAGAAAAGATTTTTGAAAATTTATCCCTTAAAAGGATTAAATAGAGGATGTAATTTTGTATGGGAAGTGCGTCATTTTTGAAGTTAGAAACATGGACGTTGGTGTTTAGCCTTCTTTTTGATAAATAAAAGTCAGTTGTATAAGCGTTTTCGGAAATGCATCTCCTAAGGAAGTAAATAAGAGAAATATTGTACGGGAAGTGTGTCATTTTTGAACTGAGGGAAACGTGGAAGTAGGTCTTTAGGCTCCTGATATGTTGCCAATGGGAATATTAGTTTTGTAATCTTTCAACTAATTTTGTTTCGATACTTAATTTTTGAGTCTTTGTGTAAAAACTGAAGAATGACCTGAATGAACTACCTTAAGAGTGAAAATAGTAATCAAGTCAAGAAAAGTTGACTTTGTAGACAATCTATTGTTGTAATAACTAAAATAAGCTACAAAATTGGAATTTCTCATGAACTGTCTGTGTTGTATGTATAGAACAAATTTGGTAATAAAATTCACATTAAATTCAATATAAGAAATATTATAAATTCAATAAAACATAATTTTTTTAATAGATCGGAAAGATTAAACGTGTAAACTATTATGCTCTATACACTTTTAAATAAAAAAAAAATGTTTTCCGAAGGAGTTGAGAAGACTTATTATTTTCAAACAGGTCGATCTCACGATTACTTTATAAGATCTTTTTTTTTGTCTGAGTGTATATTTTTTATAGACTCATGTGTGTGTATACTTAAGTCGCTTTATTTATGATTACTCACGATTTTTCTACCGGAAACATTTACATAATAATTTTTTTTGAATAACGCATACACACACACATAATATATAAAATATATAAAATTGTATTTAATACAAAATATATTAATTTTTTTTCAAAATTTAATATAAATTTTTGATTGATCGTTTGTAGATTATATTTTAGTTATTTAAAAGTATTATTCGAGTGAAACTTCACTATCCCCAAAACTCTAAAAGTGAAGGTTTTTTCGAAAGTTTTCAGTTGATTTATGCAGAATCCATTCGAATCCATAGAATATAGTTACTCCAAAAATAACAATAATTGTACAGATATATTTACAAATTTTTGCTTAGGTGAACTAAAATTGAGACAACAAATACGCAATTATTTTTTTACTTTGTAGTGCATTTTTGGTTTTAGAATATTTGATTTTTGAAGTCGGGTTTCCATTTTGTCAAAATATTTTTTATTGATATACTGCCATCATGTTAAATATAAACTTTTTGTCGCTATTAAAAAGTGACGATGTTATAAACGACATTCACTATATATATATATATAAAAGAAAATTACTTTTAAGGAATTTACAGAATCTTTTGTGTAAAAAAATGATCTTTAAGATTTTTAAGAAGAAATCAGCTATCGATCAAACAAACAAAAAATGTAGACAGGTGATTTGAAGAAATTTAAGGATACCTAATATTATTTTGCAAGAACTAACCCACACATTTAATAAACAAATACTTCACTTATTGTGATTTTTGGAAAAAAAAAAGTGTCTTTAAGACTACTTTTTCTTCAGTGCATAAGATCGGTAAATACAGGTGCAAATGTTATATATACATTTATTTACAGGTAAAAAAGTATTGCGAATATATAAATTACTCTAAACATATTTATTTTTGTTTTGATTTTTATCTTGTAATAGATTTTTCTGTGTGATAACAATTTTGTTTTTCTGTTTTTACAAATTGTATTAACAATTTTATTATTATGTTATTTGAGGTTTTCAATTTGACATTTTTGTTACTGTTTTTTGTTTTGATGGGTTTAGGATTCCGCAACTGAACTCAATTTTGCTTTCACTTTTATGGAATAATGTTTGTAAGAATATCTACGATTTATTCCTTTTAAGGCCCTTTCATTACATACAGTAGCATATTGAAGTAAATTAGCTGTGCAGCCGTCGAGTGCAACTGGAGTCGATGGAAGTTTTGATTAAATGCACGTTTACACACATGATTTATTTAAGCAATTAACTCAGTTAGTTGTTTCTTTTCCTTTTCATTCGACGACGGAATAACAATAGCGCTAAATGGATAATGCTCAATGAATAATAGAATAGATGAGTTGATCTCTGTTCATTTCAAACTACACTAAGCAATCAATAATAGTTCTACTGATGTGAATTGTTTTTAAAATAAAACTACACTTAAGATTTCTTTGAGCAGCGTCGGTAAATTCTCCGCCACGGAAATACCCGCGGTGTAACCGCCCTAAGATCACCCCAAAACTAAGTGTCCGCAGTAGACACGCATGTTGTGATTTAGTAGTTTTTCGTTAAATCGAAATATTGGAAAAATCGCTACAAAATACGCAGGGCCATAACTCGTCAGAACTAGCCACAATCCCAGTTTGCCCATATTTCATAAATATGCAATAATCATAATTGGTATACATAGACGTAGTTAATATTTTAGTTTGCACCTTTCTTAATGGGTGGTCTCACACAAGCTCTTTTTGAAATTTGATTCATTTTACACCACCTTCAATTGCACTATATGCTACACGCATTTTTGAACATTGTTTTCATGAAATATTTCAATTATTTCGTGTACTTTATTGGTTTGTTCCATGAAACATCATAATTATTGCAGATGGACTTCATATTACAATATTCTACTGGGTGGCACATACCAATATATTATAATTATGTCAGTAATATGGACCACAAATGTTGATGTCATTTTTTTAAATTTTATAATTGATTGGTGCCTTATTGATTCGGTTTTCGAAAAAATAATGCTTCGGATAAAAGTTATTCATTATAAATATAGTAGGTACCTAACATCCTTTGTTTCGAAATTTTTTTTTCGAAAACCGAATGAATAAGACACAAGTTAACTACAAAATAATGACATCAACTTTTGTGGCCAAGTGTACCTATTACAATGAAATACTGTTTGTAATACGTAAATATTATGACGCATTATTTTTATAACTCTAATTACAAATCACATTATATTAGTATACATATAAATGTTTTTGTTATTTTATCATCGACATTTTATTATTACATATGTGCAATTATAATATACAGACTGTGTTGGAGTGCTTTTCCAATAGAGAATCAATGCTAAATATTATTTGTTACTAGCTGTCCGTCTGGTTACTGTATAAAGTCAGTCAGTACATATTTAATGGTTAAATATGTTCATTGAATTCTTAACTTTAGTATGTGAATCACAAAGTCCCACTCTTAAATGACAATCAAACAATCATACGCATACATGTGTATGGTTGATGATTGTACATGTGCTGACTCTCATTATATGTGTACTGACTGACTTCATATAGTAACCAGACGGACAGTCAGTAATAAATAATATTTAACATTGATTCTCTATTGGAAAAGCTTGCCAACACACACAGTATAATAAGAACTATATTGTTATTTCTTTGATAAGTGATTTTTACTATAAAATGTAATGTAATAATTATTAACAATAACAAATTAATTAACATTGATAAGTATAATATAATATTATAAATAATAATAATTATGAAAAATCATAATTTATATGTTTATTTAGTTATATGTGCGTGTGTTTAATTTATGATTGTTTTATAAAAATAAATAAATATTATTCAATCAGTAATAATTATTTAGAATTAATTATTATTTGCATTTTTTATTTATTATTTGCTTTATTTATTTATGAATGTCTATGGTATTTGTAACTGATAAAAGAGCTATAAACACGGAGGCGTATTGTGTCGAGACAAATGGCGGCACGTGTTTAGGCTTCCCAAATTTGCTTGAATTGTCGCTGTTATTTGCAGCATTCTTTAATGTTTATTTTCGTTAATATCAAATGAACCTAACCACATTTTAAAGTGTGTTTCGTTAATTATTGACGAAAAATTAGAAGTGTCTCACTCCAAATTAGCCACAAGCAACATATCTCTGAATCCATATCCCAGAGATAATTACGATTAGCTAATTCATACTGATGATGACTACATTGTAGTCGAAATACGTATTTATAAAATACAAACAAATGTTCTAGGAATAGAGGGAAAATTTGAAATGTAATTTCAAAAAACCTAGAATTCTTTTTGATTATTTCAATAATCTTTATATGCTATATTCTTAGTTGGTATAAGTATTTTCTTCGCGGATACCTTCGACTCACATAAACATCAACAAAGAGTTACTATTTTTTGCATCAGGCGACTTCTACTAAGTTATGCTGAACACATAAAATCCGCTGCAAAATTATTTTATAATTTTTAATAATAAAATTGGGTACACCATTTACTTTCAACGGGTACATTATATTTACTCATAATTTATATTCATCGACTCCTAGTTTGTTATTGTTTCTAAACCAATAGCATTACCATAGATTGATTTGTATTTTATTTTATCTTTTCGCATTTATTATATTGATTAATAAAAATTGTTATATGTATAAAAATGAATAATTTTTGATAAAAATTATTGCAAGATAAACAATTGTTTTGTAACGTTATGCCAAAACATAAATAAACAATTTTATTTTATTAATACTTATATGAATCCAGCCTACTAATTTAAATCATACTCTGTACAGCCTTTTTTACACCACAAATGGTCAAGATAATGTCCAAACTGATGTATATTGTATATAATCCTTAAATTATAAGGGCAAAACTCGACCGCACAATAGATTATCAACTAACAAGTCAGAATCGTCACCTTAAAAATGACAAAAGAATATTATTTATTAATCTAGCTAATGGAACAAACTTAATTAACCGACTTAAAAAACAGTAGGTTGTAATTCAATAATATACAAATTATTAATCGGCAATCCTCCTGAGCAACATTATATTTTTTTTTTTGAGTAAAAACTCTTATATAAAGCTTCTTTAGAAAAAATGCCTCTGAAAGCTTACAACTAAGAAAAAACCAATTGAGAATACTTACTGGCTTTCTAAATGGCTACTGCAAACTTAATAAACATATGCAGAAAATCAATCTTCCAGGGAACGATCTTTTCAGATTTTACCACGGAGGAGGAAACCGGAATTCACATTCTGTATGAATGTGAAATCCTCTCTTTCAAAACACACTATTATTTGAGATAGGCAGATATGCAACCAGATGAAATCAATGAAGTGTCGCCAAGAGATATCGTTTATCCAGACTATAGGACTCCTAGAACACCTTTGAAGGAAAGTAGGTATAGTAGATCAAACTAGCCGCATTACATATAAGGTCTTTAAAGTCTTACTCCTGGTTCGAATAGAATCTAATCTAGTGTATGTGTTCTAATATCACTAAAAAGAGGAGCCACTTAAAAAAAATGTATTTGAAGTGTCCAAAAAAAGCCCAGTGCTATAAGCATTTTACCCATCAGTGTTTTAAAGTATCCGCAAAGACTTTTATTCAGGACCAAATGACCTGTAAAATCTTTCAATGGTACACATAAACTTATATTTATTACTTTTTAGTTTTAACTGATTTAAAATTTTTAAAGTTTGTTCTATTTTTGTTGAAAAGTTGTATATAGCAACATAAGTTTTATACGCCATACCTTCGAACAAAATAATGTATTAATGTGTTTTATTGTATAAATATAAATTATATTAGTTTTTAAAATAAAAATTGAACTTTTAAGTTGTGCTATAAAGTTTACTGACTGAACCTGTTTCTTAATATGCAAACGACTAGTAGAATAACCTATAATAATAATTTTAAAATATTAAACGTGTAGAATATGTATAGTTATCTTTATTTATGATATTTAAATGGTAATTACGTTTACTTTATTTAAATTATTGTATGAAGTTATATATGGTTTTTTTTGTGTGTCGTGTTTTATTAGTTCACTTTTTTTATTATTTCTATGTTTGAAAGAGGTTGTTTTTTTTTCTGTTATTATATTTTCTAAGTATTATTATTTTTATATTCCATTCAGCTGGTTGTTTGTTTTTTTTTTGTCTTTAAAAATTATGATTCAGAGATTTTGTTTGATTTAAAGTCATCGTTTCAAAACTATAAATAAAGGGGCTCTAATTTTTTTTGTATTTGATTCTATAAGTTTTCAAATTGTTTGATAGTTTGAAAAAATACTTGTTGATTCTATGGAGTTTGTTGGCGCACAGATATTAACGCACTTATAATTAATAAGACAAATCTTACAGAATTCTCCACTATTTTGAGAGCGATCAATACTAAACGGTTAATAATTTTGAAATTTTAAACGAAGTTAAATACTTATTTTTTAAATAATTTATCAAAAATTCAGCCAATTTTGTCGACAACGTGTTTCATATGACAACTACCTGTAGAATTGCAAGCTAGTAAAATCAGATGACACAGGTATTGTATATCTGAATACTGCTTGGATATAAATCACAAGGCAAGATATGGGGAATAAATTTTCAGAACCTTAAACTATGTTATTTTTTCCCAAAATTTTATTATGTTTTTTAATCAATTTTTTTATTAAATTGCCGTTTAGTTTGTAGTTTTTTTAAATAAATTTTTGAAAAAAATTTCCAGAAATAGTCAACGAATTGTTATTTTATTACTTCTTTTGAGAATAATTATATGCAAATATTAATCACTAAATAAACATAAAAAATTGTTCGAAATTAATGAATAATGTTAATTATTATTAATTATAATCAATTTTTAAACAATTTGTAATAACTTCTATGAAATTAAAATTGGTTCATTGTTTATGACGATTTAATAATCGGAACAGTTATAATTCAATGAAATTTATACGTTTCGTTTATGCCCAAAAATCTAGAATCAAACACTCAACCAAAATAATTTTGTCGAAAATCGAATAAATAAGGCACAAATCAATTATACAATTTTGAGTTCGAGGTATAAAAACAGTGGTATAAAAACTATTATACACCAATATTCTTCTTGATGAAATAATCATTTTCACTCTTTCAAAATTGAAGTCGCATGAAACATGTGTCTTGAAAAATAAAATATAAACTATCAGAATTGTAAAATCTTAAGTGAAAAACATCTAAGAAATTTTTCTTCACAGACTCATTCACGCGTATCCTCGAGTTCAATCAAATTTTATACTGCGCAGTAAACTATATTTAGAGGTAAAAATTAGATGCTAAATATATTCAGAGAATAATATTATTATTTGAATTATAAGAAAGAGATTTACTTTACTTGCTAGTTCACTATGTGCTTCTGATCATGGCCCTCCTGTTTCATGAACCGGAACTCAATGGCCCTACAGCATCCGGTTTTTATAATATTTTAAGTTCACTCTCTTTTATATATATATATATATATATATATATGTATATATACAGTGTAGTTTTGTTCAAATTGTCGAATGAAAGATGAAGAACCCTCCTGCTGTTTAAACTTACGCAAAAAACAAGTACTTTTTTTATAAATTGTATAATTTGTAAGAAAATTATAATTATGTCATAAACTTATTTCACCTGTGGTATAGCTTAATGGGGTATATCACATCCATCCAATTTTATTTATGTGTTCGATATTCTGTTGGGTTTCTCTCGTTTGTTCTATTTGGTATGTCAAAAATCGAAGGATAAGGGTGCAGGGAAAGATAGGTCTGCAAAAGTTTAGTCCGTGCTACGAGTAACTAAAATATATTATATTAAGGATGTACGCACACTGGAGCTTCAAAAATATTAAGGCTTGATTTTTTTTTACATGTTGTTGAAGTGCATATAAATCAATTATAAAAGTTTCAGGGGGGGGAGGGATTACGGGAGTCTTTAATTATTTATTTAATGTTAGAGTTCGAGTTT
Source organism: Nineta flava (assembly GCA_963920215.1). Taxonomy (NCBI): domain Eukaryota; kingdom Metazoa; phylum Arthropoda; class Insecta; order Neuroptera; family Chrysopidae; genus Nineta; species Nineta flava. The sequence goes on from OY986044.1 coordinate 67,791,470, forward strand.
TAATTCATTGCTCTTATGGAAAAACCCGTGAGCGTTGATATGTTTTGATAGTTTTCATTTGAAATAAAATAAGACGAAAACAAAAACTACGCAATAGAATACAGAAATATGAATAAAGAAAGTGATTCAATCAAATTCCGGTGTTGATTACACTTTTTGGCATCAAATGCGTGATGTGAAAAATCATACACGGCTCGATGCGTATCTAGGGGCTATTTTACACATGTAACTTTTAAAAAAACTATTCATAACGCATGATTTGGTGAGCAAGTAGTATTTTTTGATGAAACTATGCAGTTATAACACTGTAGCCCTAGCGTCTATTTTGAATAGGGTGATTGACTTACTTCCTTGTGATTGGCTTACTATGATCTTGTAACTGGCAAGTGAAGTGATTGGCAAAGAAAGAAATATTTAGCAAGACGAGAGTTATAAGTTATTAACAAAACATACGATTGATATATTTCTGCATGTACAAAGAGATGTAAGTATCGTTATATCACATACATTTATTGCGATTGAAAACTTTCATCCAAACTTTCACGTGTAAAAACGGGCTATGATATGATTTTTCATAACAAATATTTTATGTTAACAAATGAAATATTAGCTTGTGCACTTCTTCCACAATACAAGCTTAATGGCATTGCACGTCGTAAGCGCGTGACAAATTGAGCAACCAAATAATTGTTATTTCACTGTGAATTGATGCAATAATCTAAGCTACTTAATGGACAAATTTGTATAAATACATTCCATTTTTAACCCGACTTCAAAAAAGTAGGAGGTTATGTATTCGTGTGAACTTGTTTTTTTTATTATTAAATATGAAATGAAAATAATTTTTCGAAATAAATTTAAAATGGTAATTGTCATTTAGGCACATTTTAAGTCAGTATCCTATTTAAAATGTACATCCCTGTCTATAACGCTGCAATAAATTTATTGTAAACCACATACCTGATTGTGTATCTACCTATATATATATATATATATATATATATATTCATCCATACAATCAGTTTAAACTCATTTTAATATTACGTAAATTTTATTTAGTATAAATGTATTATATGATAAAAGAGAATAATAACTATTACTTGTATTCATAATGTTATTTATTATATTATACTTTATCTCATTTTAATTTAAATTAGTAGGTTTGAATAATATATTAACACATACAAAAATACTAATAACTGTTAGTGTATATACATATAGTGTTCTTTACGTGAATACGGTGTATATGTTTTCATAATTGCCACACACATATTCTAAATTAATATATTTAAGGACGTTTATGCATAAAGCTTGAGCGTAGATAAAAATTTATTTTCGTGAATTGAATATCTCAATTATGTAGTTAACCTCCTTCAAAAATTCAAAACCTGTTGACGATCATTTCAAAGAGTAATTATCGATTAAAAATCAAACTTTTAACACAGTGTCTTAAGGAGGACAGAATTTTTTTTGTACTTAAAATTATAATAACTATATTACTAAAGTAGTCACCATAATAAATAATGCTTGTAAATATTCTTTGAAATATGCAGTTTATATCATTGCATTAAAAAGCATTAATTATTGAATAAAATTAAAACTGTTTTGTTAGGTTTGTTTTTACCATCATATTTTCAAAACTGGCAACTTCGTACAGTAAAAAATATACACATGCATACAAATATACAACATAGTTTATTGTCAGATCTGTCAAATCAAGTCAAATCAACTTCTAATTTATGTTTACTGGTATTTTACAATAAATACTTTTAAAATAATTAGGACAAATAAAAAAGTTTAAAGTTTATAAATCGTTGTAAGATTATTGAAATACTTTACAACTTTTTAAAAATCCTAAATAAGTTTTATTAAAGATAGTACTCATTTGATTCTAGCAAAACACATAAACGTCCTTAATATAGGTAGTTCAATCATAAATTCATTTTTCATCATCAAAGGATGATCTGAGGATCTTACGGAATATGTAAACGGTTCGCCCTAATCATTATCTTTATATAAATAAAAGGGAAATCTGTTGTGTGTGTTTGTCCGAATTGTTTGGAGATTTTCTTATCAGAAGTTCAAAATTCTAAACCGTTCCAAAAATTCATTTCTTTCAAAAACAAATATCTGATGAATACCTTTCATTAAAAATCTAGTGTAGGCATTACGACCCACACAAGTTGATAAAATTTTATAATTGATTTGTGGTTTGGATTGATTAAGTAAATTGATTCGGTTTAAAAAAAATGGTTCGGATAAAATTTCTCCATTATAAATATAGTAAAAAAATTTTAAATTTTTTTTTTTTTTTGTAAGTTGGATAACTTCAGCCAAACTGATAAAAATTCTTCCAAAAATAATAAGCATGATATTAAATTTATTTTGAACATTAAAAATTAATAAAATATAAACGTTCAAAAAATTATCCAATTTGTTAATAAATTTCAGTCATTCATTATGGTATTGTTCTGCATGTGCGTGTCCGGTAGCGCATGAATTCACTACTTTAGAAATTATCTTCAATTTGGAATCTAACCTTTTAGATCCCCGTATACCAGAGAAAAGTCTGTAAATCGTTATTTGTCAATTGTTTAATAATCATGCTCATTATATTTAATAATGAAACGTTGCAATTTGTAAACCATATCTCTAATTTTTTATTGTCCAAGTACCCAATAATAATATTTGTATTGACTTACCAATTCGCTGAAAACTCAAAACAAACTTTAAAACTTCTTGCTTCTTTGAAAAGAGTTTTATTTCTATATAAAAACTTCCATCGTAGAAGTCCAGATTATTAGTATTAAGTTTCACTTAAAGAAGGTTCACTGTTCGCCAGTTCTCGCTTGTTTAGGTTGCACTGTATTTGGTTAAAATTTTTGTGTTTTATGAAAAATATTTAAACCTTTTTTTTTTTTTGTTAAATATTTCCATTTTTAAGTTAAATTATTTATTGGAAGTTTATTAAAATAATATTATGTAAATTATAAAAAATAAGTTTTTTTACTAAATTAAAATTTATAATTGAAAATACTTGTTTAGACAGTTATGGCCCATAATAAGGCATATATTTTCAAAAAAATAAATAAATAAATAAAATAACGAAAATAAATTTTGTAAGCAAGGTGTTTTTTTCAAACTATTTTTGCATTTTTTGAATTAATTTCAATCAAGTTTTTTCTTTTTTTTTTGGTGTAAATGTAATTCCTGTGTGATACAAAAATTTATATACCTTAAAAAATTAAGACAGGTTCTGAACCTGTTACTTATAAGTCACCATTCTCTTATAAATATGGCATTGATTTTTACATAAAAATGCTCATCTTTTGATATATTATATACATTAAAAGTATTAAAAGCCCCCTCATAAATGCTTGTGCTTTATATAATTTTTTAACTCTTTCTCAAATGGTTTTTTTTTTAACGCGATTCTATTCAATTGCAAAATGATGGGTAAATAAAAGTAATGTGTTTTTTTTTTGTTAAACATGTTTGTTCAAGTAGAATACAATTAATTTATTACATTTTTTTTCAATCAAAATTTCTGTTCATAATAAAACCGGCCATTAAAAATGTATGTTGTTTTTGTTGCTTTTCAATGACGCAATATTTATAAGGATACAAATATCAGGTGAGAATATTCTTGTGTACAAAACAACTTTTTATATTAAGTTATTGGCAATGCATTTAACGAATTTTATTTATACTTTTTAGGTATCAAAATTTTATTTTCGAGAAGTGTGAAAGACACCATTATGAGTGAGAAAATGATTGAATGTAAATTGGTTTAGAATAGAGAATACGATTATAAAATTGGCAAGTTAAATTATTTCTTGAATTTGTTGACTCTGTTTAGTTACCATATGATTTATTTTAATTGTATTATAAACATAAATATAAGATACTGTCGTCTAACAAGATTCGGCTCCTAATAAAAAGCCCAGTTATGAAAGTTCGTTATTGTTATTGTTGAATTAATTCGAAATATCCAACATATAAGCAGAAACATATCAATAGACAACAATAGGGAATATGCATGAAAATTTTTTTTCACATTTATTTTCAGAATATGAAAATACTATTAATTCTGTAATAATATTTAAAAACGAAATTAAAATCCGACAAATATCAAGGAAGCTATAAGCTTTTAAAGATTATTATCTGTCTCTTTCTTGCAAAAAAACTAAAAACGGAGTTTTACGTGTATTTTAAATGGTGGAAGTGTAATATGACGTCACATAACATATCAAGAGGGCTATCACCCTCTTTGTCTAATCGGGAATTTCGATCATTCATATCTCGCTTATTTTTAAAGTTATTTAAAAAGTAATGTTACCTTGATATTTGTCAAGTAAACATGCTTCAATTCAAGTGAAAAAAAATGTTCATGCATATTCCCTATTCAACAACACTTTGAGTCAAATGCGCAAACCAGTGATCATCAGTGATGTATCAATAAGATTCTCTGTTTCTAATATTGATTAATCACTTTTTTAAAATTTTTGGTGAACAAAGTGGTATTCCTTTTTGTTTTAATTTTTTATCATAATATTTAAGCTTTTCATCATGGAAAGCATTTTTATTGATTTATTTCTTCGTTTGTTGTTTAACGACATTTTTGCGATCACTTGTTACTGCCTGTATTAAGGTCCACTTGATTGTATTCTAAGAAGCCCGGGCCTTATTAAGAGTATTAAGTTTAAATTTTTTTGGTTAATTAATTTCAATAAACTTTCGCTTTAATAGCATGTTTTATAAATTATAGGTAAGATATATTAAAGTAAGTTTTTTTTATATTCGAACCAATTTTGTGGAAGGTATTTGTTGCAGCCCTATGTCCCCCAAGGGAATACAGGAATATATATATATATATATATATATATATATATATATATATAATATATATATATATATATATATATATATATATATATATATATATATATATATATATATATTTATATATATATATATATATATATTTATATATATATATATATATATATAGGTATGCCCACCTTATATGTATCAATATTTAATGTAAATTGTGCAACACACGATAATGAATCCATATATAGGTAATAATTTGTTATCAATAAATATTTGTAAAAAATCCATTAATCAATGTAAATCATTGTTGTATATTTATTTCCTTTCGTTTCGTAATCTCCCTGAGTTTGATGATAGGTATTATTCATTTTTTATACATTTTGAAAAGGGGGTCTTCTTGTTATGTGACATGTTTTCGATGAAACAATTTTTTGTTTTCTATTTTGAAACGTAAAAAATATGTTTACGTAGATATGTATGTATATGTCAATGCTGTTGTATATATGTGTGTGTGTAGACGTATTTATCAATTTTTGATATTAAATAATAATAATAATAATTTTTTTAATAAATAGCTGATATTGATTATGAATTCTACTTGTGATTGGTAAACAAATCAACCCTACACTTGTAAAATTTCATCATGTTGTGTATAATCGTGTGAACCTGTTTAAAAATGTTATTTATTTCAAAATATTGAAATAACATAAAATATAAAAAAATAATACGTATCGTAACAAAACTTACTGAGTTAATTATTTAAATACATTTTATATACTGAGTTCATATTCAGTTCACGTCAATTTTTTTGTACTTTAAATTTTATTTCTAAAATTTTGTATGCAATACTTTAAGTTCGCTAACTTTATATTTAATTAATATCTATAGATAGTATTACTATAAAAAAAACTCGTTACGCAGGAGCCGCGTCAACTTCGCGAATTTCCTTAGAATACATCAATCACTCTCTATCTACAATCAATCTGTAGCTACAATTATAGTCTAATCAAAATGAAATGTCGTATCTGATTATTAATAAATGACATAGGTCAAGGGGAAAGAGGGCATAGAGAAAGAAGAAAGCACAAGATATAAAGTATCTCTCTTAATATTAGAGCAATCGAAAAATGTATAAGGAGTAAAGTTGTAGAAAATTATGTTGGCTACAATCCACTTCCCAACCATTTTTCTCAAACTCTAATGTGAACAGAGATATTAAGAATTTTAACTTTCAATCTTAAATTGTAAATATTTCTGTAAATATTAGTGTAACAGAAAAATAATAATAAACAAAATTATAGTAAAACTAAATTATATCTACAACTTTACTTCTTATATATTTTTCAATATTTCGAAATGAAGGGAGATATACTAAATTTTGTGTTTATCCCTGGTCTAAACCCCCTTTTCCTCTAGTCCGGTTTTACCCATTACCGAACTTGACCTTTCAAATACCAAAAGTGCCTCAAATACCAAATTTAATTACAATCGAAATAAATCTGTGACCGCTAGAGAGTCCACAGACACATAAATGTGTAGATATGTTGATATATTGATATATATATATATATATATATATATATATATATAAACGATAGTGATTTTTAACATCTAGTAGGTAGAATCGAAAGACATTTGAAGAAATTCTTACGAAATTGGATCATTGGTACAAAAGCAATTCGCTAATATATTATTGTACATAATATATCTACAAAAATAACGATTAATAATCGTAATTTTATTTTAAAAATTTTTCGACTAAACAAAATAGCTTATCTATATCATTTATTTGAAGATTTACAATTGATTTATTAATTATCATTATCAAATTTATGATGTTTAGCTGCTAAGAGACATTCTTACAAAAAATCCTAATATTTAAAGATCGTAATTGTAATATTTTTACGATATTTATTTATCTTTGATTCACTAGTTTATTTAAAATCAAAATATAAACTTTCTTTAGAACTTTATTACTATTTAGTTTTCATTATCTTTTAGTTAGTATTTTTGGTTAGTATTTAATTGAACTACATTATTACTGTTAAAAATTCCTTTAGTTTTATGGGGTTCTTCTTTATATAAAGGTGATAGCTATGTAAAAGACTTGTGTGTCCTGTTATTAATCTTGCCAGAACTATTTCTTATCTTCTTATTTATCTATATGAAGTTTGCTTTATCAATGATTTTTGTCTTAAATTTGTCTGTGCAATTATCTCATTTTTATTATCCTTTTATTAGAAGTATATTTTTAATTTATTTTATTCCCTCAATAGGTAAATACCTACTGTTGAGTTCCATTAGTACGAGCCAAAGATTTAATAACTTTAAATTATCCAAAAATCGGAGAGTTTAAATAATAATGCCGGCGATAATTTTTGACGTAATGATTTTCTTTAAAAAAAAAAGACTAATTGCAGATAATGAGAGTTTATTACAAAAATATATAATTATATAAAGTAAATACAATGTAAATTAATTTTTTTGGTTCTTGACTTGCCTACTTTTATCACTATAAAAATTTAATAATGAATTTGCTTTTAAAAAAAAAAGCATACTTTTGATTTTTTTTAAAGCGTCAAACATGGATTGATGTTCAGGCCTAGAGATAAATGTTAAGAAATCATTAAGTGCAGCTCATATTTAAATAAATAAGGTCGGTTTTAACAATATAATTCTGTCAATTTCGTACATTGGAAGATTTCTGATTATTTTTATCAATAAGGACTATCACTAAGCAATATTTTTTCACGAATCTTCATTCACATTGATAGATAATTTTTAAGATCAATCAATGATTAATTTTTTTCCTTGTAAAAATCCATAGATTATACTTTGAAAACTGGAGACCGGATAAAACCTAGTTTTTCCGGAGACACCGGCCCAAAATTGGAGGGATGCCAATCCGAAGACGAACCACGTTTGCTAATATATCTACCGTTTCATTTTTAAGTATATCAATAGTGCTAGAAACCCATATAGATTAGTAATATCTCATCCATTATTGATTAAAACATTCATTTTTAAGAAAATCCTATTTAAAAATGAATTGTAAAGACACGTGAATGCAAATTATATATTAAGTGTTTTACACTAGACCACAATATTACTGTAACATAATTCGCTTTTGTTTCAAATAACTATATCATCTGTCAAAATCGTTTACAAATTAAATTATACCCACCCAACAAGATACATATCAACTTAAATTCAATGAAAACAGAAAAATATATCACCTTGTGTTCAATCAAAAAAAAATCTTTTTGAATAGAGCAAACCTGTGCAAGCTGCATCAGAAAACTTCTATAATAATTTTTGTAACGGTCCTAAAAATGTGTAAAGCTTTACCATACATATTATAGGTACCTATACTAAGAGTGCACATTACAACAACAATATCGCACCACAAACATCCGAGCGAAAAAAAAATCTACCCTTAATTTAAAAAAAAAAAGAGGAAAGAAAGATAAAATATATTAAAACCTCATATATGTCTATCTTCATCCAGACATTAATGTCTCTTCTATAAAATGTGTTTAGTTATTTTAATGTATAAATAACTTTACATATAATACACCCCTTAGAATAATTGTACATTGGGGTGAGATTTCAATAGAATAAAAATATCATTTATGAGGGTTTCATACACATATATGCTCCCAAAAGAAAAACATCTGCTCCCATAGGACGCGTGCCTTAACTTCATACAATATATACTCAAAATATATTCACCCATATCAAATAGTGTAAATCGATGGTATGTGAATTGATTCTCATAATTTGTTTGTGTAACTATGTGAATTTATTCCATAGTTTGATATAATAAATAAAGAGAGCAATATATGTTTGATATGATGCAGCGTATATTTTGTTACTGTTTTTCTTGAAATAGTGTTACATGATTGAAGTGTATAGGGATGCTGTTTATAAAGGTGTTTTTCAACAATTTTTAGGGGATGATATTGTAGGTACACACACATGTGCATAAAATAATTTTGCATCTGTTATAGATTTGTCCCGTGCGCATTAACAGTAACACCACACAATATCTATATATCTTCTTCTTCTCTCGAAAAAGATGAAATAAACTTTTGATTTTATTTTGGATTTATTGAATTGATATTATATGAATAGAGAAACTAAATATTTTTAGATCAATACGTGATTTGTTTTTTTTTTTGTGTGACAAAATATAATTTATTTCCTTTTTTATAGGATAGAAGTTTTTTTCTTTCTTTCTTCCGTGATATTTTGAATTGTAACGATTTTTATTGTAAGTTGGCGCCAATGTTACCAATTGTCAATCAGTTACTTCTAACCACAATTATAAAGAGCTTATTAATATAATTATATATTTTTTGTAATTAACAACGATGTGATCCGGGAGACCAAAGGATTTTTTCAGGATGATGAGCATCAAGCTGGTACTTTGCAGTAGCTTCGTTTTGACAAGTCGCCTTACTTTTTAAATTATAAAATTTTGAAAGCCGTTGAACATTGAGGATAGAAGACTCGGAGTCCATTCCATTGAATTTGTAGGTCGAAAATTTGTCCTCGTTCTTCACTTATCTTACCTGATTTAGAAAAGTCAATATTAAATGATTGCCGTAAAAAGTTGACGGTTATTCGACAGACGAAAAATCTAATTTTGCTGTTTTTTGGTGACTAACAAAACGTTTTGACAATACTCACATCTGATTCTAATGTTTATTATGATGTAAAAAAGCAATAATCAAAATAGTTTTCAGGTTTTTAGGGATGCAAAATGTTCTTTTCGTTATGTTTTCCCGATAGTTCATCTCAAAAATACAACATTTCGGGAAAAATTCAACTTTTTCCTTATGAAACTTTTTCCATATTTTTAATAATTTTTTTTTTTTTCATTTCACAACAACGTTTCGTAAATTTTATCTCGTAAAATTTCTAAATAAATTTTGTCACCGAAAAGAATTTGTGCATTTTCCAAAGTTTAGGATAATTTTATTTTAATAATGTTGAAATTACATTTTTCACACGCAATTATATATAGTCGTATACAAATATTTTTGAAATCATCAAAATAAAATGTGAACTATTTAAAATATTTATAATTTAATTATTAAATATTAAATTAATCGTCAAATATTTATAAAAATAATAAATATAGAATCACATATATATAATTTTTATTTGACGTCATTTATAAGTTGACGACAAAAACATTGGTGTCAAATAACACTTATTTAATTAAAACAATAATAATATAATTAAAATAATTGTGAATCATTTTTCAAATTAATATTGGTATAATATATAGAATTTAATGTGGATCTAAATATTAAATCCGTCATCAAATTATTAATTTTTTTTTGTTTAAATATAAGTAGGTACTTACCTAAAGTTATATTATTTCAACATATCAGCATATTTAAATAAATAAATATTTTATGCAGACATTTATTTATATATATAGTTGTAGAAGACTCATTGCATTGGTAATCGATTTTAAAAATGAATCATCTATGAAGTAAGTAGGTAATTTGAGATTACAGTTTATCAATTTGAAAGAAAAACTAAATCACTAATATAAAGAGATCTTAAAATTTATGACCAATTATTGTTCCTTATCTTTTTTTGATTATTATCAGTTATGTATTGAGGACATATTCGTATTAAGGCTTGTAAATTGTAAAAGACTAAGAGATGATTCATCTCGTACGGACGACAATTTATACTTGTAAATGAGATTAATTTTGTAGAAACAATCTCAAAGGAAAAATAATATGTAGTCGAGGTCAAAGTGATGTTTTATTCAGTTCTTAGAAACAGATCATTTGAAAATAAACTTTCCGACAAAAACAAATGTATACTAAAAGCAAAATCCACGAAAAAAATTATTTTATATTTTCGTTCGGCAATTAACTTTTCAAATTGCAATTCTTGTAAGGTGCCCATCATAATTTATTTAGAAATTTGAATTATTTTGAAGAAACAATATTAAAGTTTCGTAGCAAAATTTAGATGACTAAATGATGAAGTTCAAAAGAAATTATCTGTATATTTATCTATAAATATAGGGTATATGTTGGTCCGAATTGTTTGGAGATAACTATGGAGACAGCGAAATAATGATAATGATAAAGCGAAAGAGACCTTAGGTAAATTTTCCTTGCGACTCCAGAAAAACTATCAGAAGTTAAAAATTCCAATCCGTTGCAAAGTTATAACCGTTCACTAACGGCTATAACGTTTTCTAATATAGTTTATAGTTTCTATAGAAATTCATGTAACAAAATATTGGAAGTAAATTATTTGTTAATAAATTTAATATATAAAAATTTTGACCGCCTATCAAAATTTAGAAAAAATTTATTATTTGACATAAATTTCCTATACACTTTTTATAAGAATTTTTTGAAGTCCGGGCAATGCCAGCTTTTTCAGGTAGTGCATAATAAAAAAAAATTTATTTGAATTGAAGGCCTCGAAGTGTTTGCATGGGCAGAAAATATATTTTCTACTTTATAATATTATTTTTTGAGCTCTTAATAATTATTCTTCGATTCAAAATCATTGCAATAGAAGTTATTTAGATATTCATAAATGTTCGATTCATTAGCTGAAATTATTAAACATAAATTCATTGAAATATGAAGAAAGAAATCATACCTAGAAAAATTAGTTTAAATATTGTAGAAACGTTTTCCACATATAGGTATACAAACTTTCAAAAATGATTACAACTTATATAGACTTTCATTAAATTTGGATCAACACCAAAAACTCTGGGAAGGCGGTAAAGTATTATAGCCAAAAACTATTTTTCTGTAAAATTATCAAAATTTGAATTACTATAGGAACGATTTTATGTATTGTAATTTAAAGTAAGGAACCATCATTTTGAAAAAACAAAAAATTATAGGTAAATTAGCTTAAAGATTGAGAACTGTTAAAAAGTAAAATCAAAATCATTTCTTGATAAAACCTTTGTCCAAAGTATATTTTTTTGTGGTTTATCAAAACAAAAAACTTAAAAATTATTAAAATAATCAAAGAGATCTCTAGGTTTTTTGAAATTACATTTCAAATCTTGCCCCAATTCCTAGAACAATTATTTGTATCTTATAAATACGTATTTCGACTACAATGTAGTCATCATCAGTATGAATTAGGTAATCGTAACTATCTCTGGGATATGGATTCAGAGATATGTTGCTTGTTGCTAATTTGGTACGTGTCTCACCGCGTGCTAATTCATACTGATGATGACTACATTGTAGTCGAAATACGTATTTATAAAATACAAACAAATGTTCTAGGAATTGGGGCAAAATTTTAAATGTAAAATCAAAAGATGCCAAACAAAAAATATTGCATTTAAAAAATACTTAATCAAAATATTTTTGGAAAAATTGGTTGAAACTTGAAAATAATTAAAACAAAAATATTTGAATACAATCAAAAATAATGTTATTGAGGATGGTGAACTCTATACGTAATTTTATAAACTAAAAACAAAAACAGTATAAAAATGTGTTAACAGAACACCTTAGCAACGTTAGCTGCAGCATTAAATTAAATACATACACATATAGAGAACAATATATTGTATTAAAAAAAATTGAAAAAAAACTAGTAGCTTCAAAAAATATTGCTTCGGATAATTCACCTAACAAGAAAGAAAAAACAACAAAAACGTATTTAAAATATAATTTAAGAGCCGAAGAGTGAGCGAGCGAGCAAGCAAAACGATTGTATTTATAAAAATACCATGTATACCTTACTTAACTTGAAATTTGCACCTGTTTACCCCACCACTATTCTAAAATTCACCGTGTACTTACTAAGTAATATGTACTCAGTGTTTAACGCCTTGGTATATGATTGGCTGCATGACCTGTCGCCACATCTCATTGGTTGTTTAGCACGTGTGCATTAAGAACATCTGTTGGACTGGTGGAAGGGAGCACAGGGTATACATTTGAGCACTTTGCGTGTTTCATCGTCAGACTGTCATCGGCTTTCGATGCATAAACATCGTTAAAGTTTCTCCAATATAATTTTAAACAATTCGAATTTTTGTTTATTTTCTCTTAAGTTGTTTAAGTTATGTTACAAAGTGTCATATAAGATTATTTTTTCTGGATTATTTGTGAAAAACTATATTTATAAAATATTATTGTGTTTATAAGTGAAGTGTGAGAATTTTTTTTTGATTAAAAAAAAAATTTAATTTTGTGCTTTCTAATGTTGGATACTGCAACAACAACTTCTACATCAACAATGGCTAAAAACTACAGTCATTGTCCGTTGAAAAAACGGCCAATTCAATTTTTCGATACTGAAGACGAACCACCAATGAAAAAACAACAAATGGAACCATTACCAACAGTTGTGGATTGTCGACAAATTCGCATTCCAACTCCACCGCCAGTTAAAATTGGTAGGTTTCAATGTTTTTTTTTTTTGTGTATTTCGGCTCGTGCATTTAATTCACTTGTTTTTTTGTTTCTACAAAAATTCCGGGACTAGTTCAAACTTGACTTGTTTTGTTTTTAAAATAATTTAAAAATAAAAAATTATGCCTATCGTTGCGTGTTATTTAAAAGATCGGACAATATAGATCTTTTTCTAAGGTCAGTATTGTCCCCTGAGGTCAAACTGTTCTTGATTCTGAGAAATGATCTACATATTAATGGTTCACAAAATAAAAATTAAATAAAGATAAACTATATAAAGAAATGTAAATTTAAAAAGAGTTAGATTGATTTTATATGGAAAAAAATATTGTTTTAGAGAATATTGATCTGTTAGATGTTCTTTCCGAGAGAGTCTATAATTATTTGTTTCATGTTGTAGATGATTATTGTATATTGTGACCTAGGTCATTGATTGCGATTTTAAAATGATTAAAATTGTATTTCTTTACTTGATTTGAAAAATGTTTATACCGTTAGATCGTGTGAAACAAATCAAATAATTTTTTTTATAATATTGTTTTAATTTATTTTATCAATTTAAACTAATTGTTTGTTTTTTTTATTGTTACAGAATTTAAAGATGAGCCTGAAAATCTATGTACAAAACCACAAGATTTAAGTAAACGTTCATCACCAATCATTCAAATTCCATCACCAATTGTGCCAACATCAGTGATTACAACAAATCCATATCCACCAAAAATTCAATCACCACAAGAGGCATCAATACCAGTTACCGTTATTTCATCCACACCGAATATACCCAGATTTGGTGGTGCATTCCATCGTGTTATGCCAGTTCGTAGTAGTCCTGAACCAATCCAACATTATGCACCAACAACATGGCATCGAAGTGTTGCTGCACCCGTACCACAAGCACCACCACATTATCCACCAGCATATTTTCCATTAGGCTATCCATATTCATCCCAAAATGAAATTTACCATCCATATCCATTATATCCATCACCACCATCACCATATGCCCCACGCGACAGTTCATGTTCACCACCACATCATATTATTACATCCCGACAACCATTAGCCCCATTAGCATTATTACCAGAATCCCGACCGCAAATCGATCGAGCATCGTTATCACCGGCATCCTCTGGTACAGCTTCAATGCGATCACATTCACCAACATATTCAAGTGAACCAGCTGATTTATCACCACCAACAATACCAGAACCACAACAACAACGACGCATTACCACAACAAATAATGCACGGCATCAATGCCCTGATTGTGGTAAAAGTTATTCAACCTTCTCTGGTTTATCAAAACATCGACAATTTCATTGTGCGGCTGGTGATGGACCAAGAAAATCGTTCAGTTGTAAATATTGTGAAAAAGTGTATGTGTCATTAGGGGCATTAAAAATGCATATTCGTACGCATACATTGCCCTGCAAGTGTACCCTATGTGGAAAAGCATTTTCACGACCATGGTTATTACAAGGTCACATTCGTACGCATACGGGTGAAAAACCATTCAGTTGTCAACATTGTCATCGTGCATTTGCTGATCGATCGAATTTACGGGCACATTTACAAACACATTCAGATGTTAAGAAATATTCATGCCCATCATGCAGTAAAACATTCTCCAGAATGTCATTACTTACCAAACACGCTGAAGGTGGTTGTAATGGAAGTGCTTCACATCTAATGTCGGCCAACACATCCCCAAATCCAACAAATTTATATTCACATTCAATGAAACAAGAAGAACTTCGCCATTTAAATCAAATGTATTAAACAACAAATTTTGTTAAACAATTTTTTTCATTTTAAATACCCGACGAATTCTAATGTGCCTTAAATGTCGTATTTTATTAAAAAAAAAAAAAGACTGAAAAAAAATCCATTCTGTAAATAACATTTTTTTTTTCCGTTTTACCGACGAGTACAAAAACGTTTAATTTTTGCCATATTTTCATAAATTTTTCACAATTTGTATGAATTAATTTTTCACTACTACCAAAATGATCTCAAAATTTTTATTGGAAAAATTTATGAAAATTATTTTTTAATGTAAATATTTCCTAAAAAAATAAATAAATTTAATATATTCGAAAATACGCGTTTCTGTATAATATGTTTTTTTTTTTGTAATTTTCGAAAATAATTTTATTTTTCAATTTGTGAATTAAATTATTTTTGATGTATATTTTTTGATGAGAACTAGTCAGAGGAATTTTGTTTTATTTTATTTTGAGTTTTTTTTTTGTTTGTATAATTTTGTCATAGAATGTTCCTCAAAACTTAGAATAACAATCTCTATAATATATAATAACTATCTGCCATTTTGTATAGTGCCTTTTTGTATAAAACACACACAATAGTCAAACAAAAAAACACACACACATGAGTGTTTAAAAATTTATTTTTTGTATAAGCCATAATAATAAATTTAAATACAAATACCTATATATTATTATTATTATAATAAACATATTTAATATAATTTTTTTATTATTTATATATTAATTTTTATATGAATTTTTTTTTAAATAGAAAGAAAAAAATTATTTTATACTGAATTTTTAATAAAAAAAACAATCAAAAATTGAAATTTTGAAGAAAAAAACAAATTGAAATCTTTTTATTCTTTTGCTGTTGTGAGGAGATCCTTTTTTTATATTTCAGATTTTTTAAGAGTATTCACTAGAATTGAAGGTTTGTATAAGAAGGTATATAGGGGAATAAGAATTCTAAACGCAAGAAAAATGACTTTTAAAAAAGTTATAATATTTGTGGACAGCAATCCAGTTCTAAATTCATATTGAACATTTTCGGGATACTTTTTTAATTTATATAATTTTGAACAGTTTTTTCACATAAAGATTTCGATTTTTGTACTTTGCAAATCTCTCCAATGGGTGTCCCATCTTTATCTTAAATACAATAAAGACTGCTGCCCGACAACACTCATAGAATCTCAAAAGTACAAAAACTAAAACATTTGTTGGCGGCATTTCGGTTCAAAATTCATATTGAATAGTTTTAAACCATTTTCCAGGGAAACTTTTTTAATATATCTAATTTTGAGCAGTTATTTACATGAAGATTTCGATTTTTATACTTTGCAAATCCGTTAGTTACTAAGGGTTTCCCATCTTTATCTTAAATACAATAAAAACTGCTAACCAATAACAAGCTCAAAATTTTTGAATTCGAAATCATGCTTCAATTTAATTATAAACATGGCAAAAAAAAAATCTAAAGATGATAATGCAAATCCTAGGCTCCAGACGCAAGAGAAAAAAAGCAACAATTCGATAAGCAACAAATTATTAGGTTTGTTTGGTCATCAAAAATTAGTCTCAATTTTTCCGAAATTTGGAAAACTAAGAAAGGTATGGTTTTAAAACTATTAAATATTGGGTTTTGGGCAGACTTGGCCGAATTATATTGAAGAGTTTGCAAGTCGATGAAAAAGCACACACAAGCCGACTTTTTAGATTCAAGTGAAATCGAATAGATTTTCGTAAGCTGATAGGAAAAGTTTTATAAGATGAGCAACATAATGCGAACATTTAGTAGACATTTTGTTGGCCGTTTTACGTTAATAATTATTAATAATTCGTAATTATAATAACGAATTAATATTGATAAAAGTCCAAAGTTAACAATTTTTCAACGCGTTTGAAAAATATCAGAAAGTTGATCTCGGCATAGTTTTTTCGGGTAAAACTTAGAACAGGATTTTGAACACTGAACAAAGCTAGCTAATAACCTCATTTCAAAGTCGTAATGAAACAATATTTGAGAAATTTTATCAGATATTAAACATTTGGAATGTACCTAACATTAAAAAAAAATTTAACTGACAAAATTACTAGCCTTTTTTGTAACCTAATTTCGTATACTTATAAGAAATTTTACGAAGATGTTAATAAAAACAAAAAAAAAGATTTGAACTGAGTGAAAAAGACCGACGAAGCACGATGTTAGTACCTACCTATCTACCAAGAGAGTAATAAGTAATAAATATCTCGGAAGTATCAAAGATACCATAAACAATAATAATATCAAGAATATATAATCCTACATTATGGAACTGTGTTATATTCATATATTTTAAGAGGTCAAAAATATTATTATATACTTTATAACGTACTTACTTGTTATAAATCATATGCTGCCACCTATTAAAATTAGTACGAACTACTTCCTGGTAGGCGTCGTGTAATCATTGTTAGATTTCGATTGTATTTGCAGAATTGTTGATATATATCTATTTAATTTGTGGAAAAATTCATGGAAAATTAATGTATTTTCTTAAATAAATTAACAGTGTGATTGATTATACCCGGTGTATTATAATTAATATACCAGGGTACATTAAGTTTAGTTACGTATTTATAACGGTTAAAAATATTGATCGCATAAAACAAATTTTGGTATTGGTGTTCATTGTTCATTTCCACAAATGTGTCCGTCCGTCGGTCTACACGAAAAACGGAAAGATATAGGGCGCTGAAATTTTGTATGTGTATTCTAGAGTCAAAAGGTAAAGTTAAGCATGTGAATGGGGAAAATCGGAAAAATGTTTGGAAAAATGGGAAAAACTGTCTATCATTGAAATCGTAATAAGAGATAAAACAAAAATTTTAAGACAAAAATTGTTATTTTTTTAAAATAAACAACTTTTTTAACAAATTTTATTACATAAATTCAGTATATACCGGGTATTTAAGCAAATAACTCAGATAGTTGTTATGTGTATGTAGCGGTATCGCATTTTCATTAAATTATTATTATAATTTTATTTATCATTTTTATCTGTTGCTTAACAACTATAACTTCTCTCTTTTATCACGGTTGCTTTGAATGTTAACAACTTTGATAATTTACATATAAATATATAATATGTCATAATTCAATCTAATAAAGATCAATTATATCTTTAACACTTATTTATTATTTATTTACATAATAATAATTTATTATATCTACTAATCACTTCAACAATTTGTGTGTATATATATTTGTGCATCACACCGGCTTGTTGTGCTGATTGCATAATACACTGCTGGTACATCCTTAAATCTACGTAGATGCTTCTCCGCGAGTTTTTGATGTGAAAATATCTATAGTGAGACTATACAATTATGACTTTACATGAGGAGTGAAATGAAGTATCAGATTAGATTGTTACGCTTTTTATGTAACGATCGGGCATATGACCGGCAATTTTCGGGATTCGTTTTTTCAATGGGAATTTAACATTGTATCTGCGTATTTATTGCCATTGTATATAGGATATGTTTTCACAACATGCCTTAGCCCCGGACTCAAAACTTCTTTTAAGGATGTTCCAGCATACCACCACTTTTCGACAGATTTTGTTCATTTTTTTTTTCACAAGCTAGAAATAACGTTTTCTAATAAATCCCGAAGTTTCAGAATTTATGACCGTACTTTAGAACGCGAGATAATTAATATCAAAGTAATCATTCTCTCTCACTCTCTCTCTCATTAGAAGCATGTAAAACTTCATGCCCGCTCAACTATTATTTGGTTTAGTAGAAAAAATACTATTAAAGTATTAGAAAAAATACTAGAATAGTAAAGATAAATATTTATTATATAAATTTAAAAAAAGAAACGGGTGTTACTGTTTTGTTTTCGAAATATAAAAGTTTAAAATTATTATTTTTTTCAAAATTACATTATTTTGTATATATGAACAGTGGAATTTGTCTATGTGTTGTATATGTGTGTTTATGTAGTTGTTCTATAATAAAATCAAACAGCTTTTTTGTCCTGATTATATAACACATTGCTGGAGCGTCCTTAAATAAATTTAGTGTCTCGTTGATTTCTCAACAGGTTATTTTTATCATAAAGTTTTCTAAATACAGACTGTGTTGGCAAGCTTTTCCAATAGAAAATCAATGTTAAATATTATTTATTACTAGTTGTCCGTCTGGTTACTGTATAAAGTCATTCAGTACACATGTAATGGTTAAATATGTTCATTGAATTCTTAACTTTAGTATGTGAATCACAAAATGCCCACTCTTAAATGACAAATGGTTGATGACTGTGCATGTGATGAATCTCATTACATGTGTACTGACTGACTTCATACAGTAACCAGACGGACAGTTAGTAATAAATAATATTTAACATTGATTCTCTATTGGAAAAGCTGTCCAAAACAGACGGTATATTATATAATATTTTGTAAACCAAACAAGTCCTAAAATCAAGTAAATAATTTTATTCAACATATATTTTTTTCTGTAAATTTATTATATCGTTGAATTAATGCCAAATTAAATTTCATAAATTCAATCGATAATTTTAAATTTGTTGATTAATATTCAATAGTGATTTGTTTTATCAGTTAAAATGGAAATAAGATTTATTAAAATCATATACTGTGTTGCTTGCATATATATATATACACTACTTATTTATAAAATAAAAAAATCTTTTACAATATTATGAAGGCCAAGACAACCTTTACTCTTAATTCATTCAGTGTTAATTCAGTACTTGCTTGTCGTGTCAGTCCTCCTCTCAGGTCTCAATCGCATTTATTTATTATGTGCTATATGTGTATACATATGCGCCTTACTTGTATCACACAATTGTCAACTTTTTATTATGGTTCCGTACCAATAGACGGTTACAGTTTCAAATACGACTTCATTCCGATTACCAGTCTAATTGGCCGAACGGTCTAAGGCGTTATGTCTGCGCAGTATGCCTACTTGGAAACTGGGAGGTTATGGATTCGAATCCCGACATCGGCAGTTTGTCAATTATTAAGAAAAAAAAACGTGCGGTTAATTGAGTAAAATGTCAGCGTATGGACAGGAACGATTGAGAAGGTTTTCTGCAGTTTCCTTAACGAACTCCAGATGAATATCAGCATAGTTCCCATCATAGTCGGCTGCAGCCGAATATCCTAGTCAATACACAAAAATTCCTTCTACTCCACTCACATCATCACATCCTTAGGCATCACAATGGACCTTATGTCTACTTATCTATCTATCTTACTACGATTGGCTACAAGTTTTGTTCATTTCACTTCGAAATTTAAAAAAAATTTTGTTTTCAGTCAGTCCTTGTTCAATGCAAATGCCCAAAAAATTTCACAATGAAAAATATGCCCAACTTTAAAACCATAAAAGATTTTCTGTAAGTTTTGGGTAAATTCAAAAATTCTTCAACAATTCAAACATTGATATACAGCTCAGTATATAGTGGGTATTCAAACAATTAACTCAGTTAGTTGTTACGTTACTTGTTTTTTTTTTTTTTAAACCGGTAGGCCACTATCGCTACATAATATGGCAAAAAATAATTCACATCATCGTGTAGTGAAGTAAAAATAATGATGTTACTTATGGCTACGTAATCCTTGTGGCATTGTACTTGTGTCATACTTGAATATAATTTTAGATTATCATTTTACTAACGGTAAATTATATAAATACGATTTTTTATTACTTTGGTTTGCGCGCGAGGACAATATCCGTTTACAATACATATTTTATATTCAGATAAATAAATCCGTACGGTATGTGTAAGTACTCGTATATGTATTACAATATATTTACTGGTATAATATAATTTGTGTGACTCACTTTATATACACTACGTAAATTAAAATAGACCCAATACCAACATTGTGTAGTGCATCTATCGCACTGTCTATGCACAGTATACCATGATATGGTGTTACACTCACACGACGGACGACGGACAATAACAACGATGTATACATGCACGAGTAAGATGCAACTATATATAAATGATTGTTGTTAGAGAGTGATAAGTATAGTATAATAGTTATTTATGTTATAATACACAAAACAGATTGTTTAAGTGTGACAAAGTAAACCATATTATAGTACATTACATATCGACAGCAATAGATACACTATACAGATTCCAAATTGGGCGCATTTTAAAAAACAAACTGTATACACATGTATTGAGTGTTATCATTTAAAAAGTATATCATCATTTTCAGATTTTATCATTTCCTGGCGGTTTATAAATTATAACCTCCATATTAGCTATAAGAATATTATATGCAAATAAGTAATATAAATATTATACAGGATGTCTCATTTTAAACAATGCTTCAGAATATTTCTCTTCAATAAATGACACGGATAAAGTTGTTTTTTTCGAAGGTGGACATGTTTAGTAATCTTGATTTTCACCTTGAAGGACAACTTGTGTTTTTAAAATGGGAATCCGTATTGATTTTTTGGAATGAATTGGATAGCACACGAGAAAAGAACATTAAAACTGAGTAATAAAGTTTATTTTAGTTAACATTGCATTTTTGAGAAAAATAAGGTCCTCAAATAATGTTTGTTTTAAGAATAAAAACGTTTTATTTTTGTTCCATAAATAGGAAGCAATCGTTTTTTTTTTGTGGGTGTAAAAATAAACAATTCAATGGATGTAGAAAATTATATTAATTAATAAAAGGTTTTTGTATTATTTTTAGAAAAAGAAACTAATCGATTCCTATTGACCAAAAAAAAAAAAATTTTTTTCCAGTTAAATTTTTCTAAGGACCTTATTACACAATCTTACCTTTGCTAATCAATTATTTAAAATGCTTAAAAATGGTTAATTATTAACCGAAATTGACTCTATGATTCAGTATCAATGTTCTTTTTTTCCTAAACTATCCGATTCTGTCAAAAAATATGGTTTCCCATTGAGTTCCTCGTCGCATCTCGACTTTGGTGGAGGTAAAAATCTTAACTCTGTTTCTTGACATTATTATCTTGTTTCCGTGTGCATGTTAATCAAATATATAAATATTAAATCTTGAAATTGTGGATTAGATGTTTCGAGGTAACGACGGTATGAATCACTAATCCTTTTCTTCTTAGTACACCGTATTCTATGGGAATTTGGTGTTTATATTAGCTAGCAATCATTACTTTAAACCCGCATGCATTGAACACTTCAATAGATGCAATTCCAAATCATTCTCTCAAACTCTTCAGTCGAAAAATAATACGTCTTCCAATAGACTCCTTCTTTTTCCCTGGATTATAATTTACACTGTATGATATTTCATATTCCGTGTTCTAGATACTGTAGTATCCTTGCTAGTGCCAGAAAAACATATCATTTTACTATTTTCATGCTCAGTATGAAAGATATTTTCAGTGAAGATCCCAGCTAGAAATTCTTGACGGTGGTCAGAGCTTGATTGATGATAACGGTCCCTAAGTTACTGGTACCAACCCTTGTACCGGTCGTTCACCGATAGCCCTTAGTTTGTTTTGAAATGTATTGATAACCAATTGAAAATACTGGCTTGATTTGAGCCGTCGATCAATATTTTACTGATCCTCATTGATTAAAAATATGAAATGCATAAGATGTGATTATCTCTTTCCCATACAGGTCATTTTTACTGGCATATTTGGAAAATAAATGGGATCAAACAAAAAATGTTAAACTTTTATTTAAAACAAACAAATACTAGGAACCATGGTATTTAACACCGTAAAAGATTGAGGCCAATAATATTGAGTAGAGTCGTACAAGGCATACATTATACAATGTAAAAATGTTTATGCCTAAAATAATATTTCATACAGTTTTCAATTGTTAATAATAATATTATATAGGTAATAATACAATCTTTGAACTTTTGACATTCTCTCTTGAAAACAATGTAAAAAAAAAAGTGAAATATGCAAAAAAAGTTATATTTTGTGGTTTTGGTAACATATCAAGAATTATTTTGGAATATATTGTACACATATTATTTCACTTCTATGTTAACACTTGTATTGGTATCCTCCGCTGATAATATGAAGAAATGATAAATGTTTAAGGTACTGGTGCCTTGTCAACTGCAGTCAACGTGTAAAGACTGTAACGTTGTAACTAAAATAGCGAGTTATAAAATTATATATTTTGTGATAACTGATAACAAATATTCATTTTTATTCATTGATCTGGGAACAAAATCGAAAACAGTTCTTTCGAAAGTCTGTTCTGATTCTATTCTTCAAGATCTACATTCCAATATTTATCGAACACTTGCGATATGACAGTCTTCGATAGGTATTAAATAAACATAACTTATGTGCGTTCAAACTATCTTGAAATATGCGTACATATTTCAATTTGATGGTAGAACAAAATATATCAAATCAAAATATTTTGTATTTGCTCCGAACGATATCGAACGGAAGATTTTTTTTTCTTATTATATTTATATTATTATATTTATATATTTTTATATTATATACCCTCGTATATAAAATATACGAGGGTATATTGATCGAAGAATACAAATTTTGGCATAGGTGTTCATAAAATGACCTAATTAGTGCAAATCGGATAATATTTGGGTACTACAGTGTTGAAAAATGTCTATCTTTGATACTGTAAGAGATAGAAAAAAAATTAAAAGGAAAAAAATGTGCTTTTTTAAAAATTAAACAACTTTTGTTAGAAATTTCCAAAAAATGTGCTTTTTTAAAAATTAAACAACTTTTGTTAGAAATTTTTTTCATAAATTCATTATATACCGGGTATTTAAGCAATTCACTCAGTTAGTTGTTATTTTCACAAGTTTTATTGTATCCTTAACCTATTTTATCTTTTATTTTGTTTCTTTCCTTATCTCTAATCTTTCAAGTTTTAATTTTTTCTTCTTAAGGCTTAACTAGACTTTTCCATAACCAATAACTATTTTTGGAGTGTTATTCGATTTTCCAGATGTATAAATTGAAATATTTTGTTCAAGAACAAAAACGTTATTATACATTAAAGTTAAAAATTTTTCAATACAAAGATTAATCAAATTTCTTGATTACATTTGTGTATAGAGATCACATGAGTGTTTTACACCAAATTTTTGGTAAATATTTTACATGTATTTATTTTTTAAACATATATAAAACATGTACCTTCTGTATACCAGAGGTGGGCAGGAGTTGACTCGGCCAAGCTCTGAGTGAGAGGTAGGGAAGAGAGATAGAGTTAATACAGGGTAACCTACCAATTATTAATATTTTCTTTTTTTAATTAAAACATTTTCTGAAAAAAATATAATAATACCAAATCTTTTTTATGGTCACTATTATACAAAGTAAATAATACATGCAATCATTCAATACATACTCTGGAATTTTGGGCTGGTAATTTGAACCTTTAAGTTTATCGCTGGACCATTGTAATAAAAGAGGGAAATTTTTGCAAAGGATAATTTAAATAGAAATATAGTTTTGGAAATTCCAAATAATTTGTCTAAATATTTTACTATTCATATCCGAGAACTAATAAAGAATTATTTACCTGATTTAATTATTTTTTCTTCGTATGGAGTATGCTCAGTATAGTGTCATGGGAATTTGATGAATTAAGTTAAATTTTACATAAAGTGGGAATTTGAGTTCTTCGAGTTAGTCTACTTTGAATTGAAAAAGTGAAAAGTACTTTTTGTAGTAGTGGAAATTATTTTTCGCATAATTTGTTTTTCAAAAAAAATAAAATATTGACTATACACTATAGACGATACTATATAATTATTGGGCAATAATCGGTAGGGCAACCTGTATTGAAACATCGTTCTGTCTTGCTTCAAAACATACCTTCTTTACTTACTCTCACCCAGCTTATGGAGAGCCCGTAAGGCTCAGACGAGCTGTCTGTGCCCACCTCTGCTGTATACACATAACACAATCGATTGTAACACATCGATTGCAATACCGCATACCATGGTAGTAACCATAATCGTCTGTAATAAGAATTGTAACTAGTGCCAAGAATTGTTAGGTGCATTTCAAATGAGTATGGATGATATGGATGATGTTTTTAGTGACTCTGTATCAAAAAATATAAATTCAACAGATTCACAATATACTCGAATCTATTCTGCAGTCCAGCATAAAGAATTTCAATCCTTTGAAATTTAATAATGAAATTTTAAAAGTTAATTTTAAATTTCAAAAATCTGTTAATTGAATATACACAACTTGTACACATGGCCACAACAGTAGCGCTCATTTTCCAAAATTTTATACTTGATTTGTGCGTTATTCATCAGTATTTTCGAAAAAATACTTCGGATAACAATTTCCCAAAAACCGAATGAATAAGGTACAAATCAACTAAAAAATTTTGAAACATGACCTCTACTTTCGTGGTTCATAGTACAAAAAATTAAACAAAAGCATCTAGCGCAATCGATTGCGTAGAATCACAAACCACTTTTTATACAAGTCCCCGACCAGAAAATGCCAGATGTGCCTCCAGACACGATATCTGGTCCGCATCAGGTACGAGTATGGCATGCTAGATCGAGCATGCCGGACTGGTACCCGATCAGTTCCTGAACAGGTATTCATCTGGCAAGCCCAATGTTAAAGTGTTCATATTATAAAGGGTTTGCCTGACTTGGGCCAGACTAGGAACGGATGTGGTTTACCTTGGCTCACAATGGTAGAATTTTTTAAAACTTTGCTGAAGCTGGGGCATGCCTGATCTCCTGGTTCCATAAATTGTATTTTTGTCAATGTAGGTCTACACACAAATGTCGTGTATTAATCACACGAAATTTTTCTTATAAATAGGTGGAATATTGTGTATTGTTACAATGGAAACAATGCACTTTTATTAATTAAGGCATGTTATCAACTGTGTGTTTTTTTATATAAAAATTTTGCTTCAAAAAAGTTTTTTTTTATTGAATCAGTTTCCAAAATACAGAATGCTATTTATCCATAATCCATATTCGTTTCGAAGATATCAATCCGCGAAATATCTTAATATATTAATTGCTCAATAGCATAGTATTAAGGTAGGTCTCTTAAGCTAGCGGACTAAAAATGTAGGCTACAAATGGGACCTAGTTGGGCATTTGTAGCCTATTTGTAGCCAATTTGTTACGCTATTAAAAAATTTGTAGCCTTAGCCAAAATTAAAAAAATTAGGTATCCGCTAGCTTAATATGAAGCTAGCGGATACCACAATAATCAATGTTTGGAAGCTTCGAATTACAATTGTAAGTGCATAAAAATTTGTAGCCGGCCAAGATCTATGGGATAGAAACAATTAAAATGTATTTCAAATGCAAAAATGTATTTTACAGTAAAAATAGTGTAATTTAACATGCAGCGGCTAGGGATAAAAATTTCAAAAGTATTTTTTTGCTATCAGAATCGTTTTTTTAGACTAAAAACAGGTAACCACTATGGCTACAAGTATCGAAAGAATTGTTTTACAGAAAGAAAGGTTTGCTTAAACTAAAAGCGGGTAGCTGCTATGGCTACAAATTTAAAATTGACAAAACAAGAGTAGCTACAATGACATAAAATTTCAAAGTAATTTTTTTCAATAAAAATAAATTTTTTTTAATGGGAAAGCAGCCATGGCACAAAATGTCAAAAGTATCGTTTTACAACTAAACAGTTTTTCTTAACTAAAACCGGGAAGCGGTTATGGGTACAAAGTCCAGCATTATCGAATAATTTTATTTCTAAAACAGAGTTTATTTTCGATATAAACCGGCAGCCGCTACGGCAACAAATTTCAGGAGTATTATTTAACAGTGACAATTATGTTTTTTCACTCTAAGTGTGTAGCCGCTACGGCAACAAATTTCAAATTGACTTTGAACGAGAGTAGACACATGGCTACAAATTTCAAATTATTATTTTTCTAAAAAAGAGGTTTATTCGAAATAAACCGTCAGCCGCTACGGCAACAAATTTCAGGAGTATTATTTAACAGTAACAATTATGTTTTTTCACTCTAGATGTGTAGCCGCTACGGCAACAAATTTCAAATGGACTTTTATTGAGAGTAGACACATGGCTAAAAATTATAAATAATAAAAAAGAGTTTTTTTCGATATGAACCGTCAGCCGCTACGGCAACAAATTTCAGGAGTATAAGTAAACAGTGACAATTACATTTTTTCACTCGAAGTGAGTAGCCGCTACGGCAACAAATTTCAAATTGACTTTTATTGAGAGAAGACACATGGTTACAAATTTCAAAAAAAATTTTTTCTAAAAAAGAGTTATTTTCGATATAAACCATCAGCAGCTACGGCAACAAATTTCAGGAGTATCATTAAACAGTGACAATTATGTTTTTTGACTCTAAGTGAGTAGCCGCTACGGCAACAAATTTCAAATTGACTTTGAACGAGAGTTGACACATGTCTACAAATTTCAAATAATTATTTTTCTAAAAAAGAGTTTTTTTCGATATAAACCGTCAGCCGCTACGGCTACAAATTTCAGGAGTATTATTAAACAGTGAAAATTATGTTTTTTCACTCTAGATGCGTAGCCGCTACGGCAACATATTTCAAATTGACTTTGAACGAGAGTAGACACAGGGCTACAAATTTCAAATTATTATTTTTCTAAAAAAGAGTTTTTTCGATATAAACCGTCAGCCGCTACGGCAACAAATTTCAGGAGTATTATTTAACGGTGACAATTATGTTTTTTCACTCTAGATGCGTAGCCGCTACGGCAACAAATTTCAAATTGACTTTGAACGAGAGTAGACACATGGCTACAAATTTCAAATTATTATTTTTCTAAAAAAGAGTTTTTTTTGAATATAAACCATCAGCCGCTGCGGCAACAAATTTCAGAAGTAATATTAAACAGTGACAATTATGTTTTTTCACTCTAGATGTGTAGCCGCTACGGCAACAAATTTCAAATTGACTTTTATTGAAAGTGGACACAAGGCTATAAATTTCAAATTTTTATTTTTCTAAAAAAGAGTTTTTTTCGATATAAACCGGCAGCCACTACGGCAACAAATTTCAGGAGTATTATTAAACAGTGACAATTATGTTTTTTAGATCAATAAATTTTTTTTTAATGAAAGGTCTTAAAAATATCTATAAAATGAAAAAGCAAATTATTTTTTAAACTGTAGTTTAACCCATTATTTTTCAATTTGTTTATAACGCGCTAGGAATAAATTTAAAAAAAAAAACAGTTAAGAAATAAATTAAATAAATTTAATTTTCTTTTAACTTATAGATTTTTTATTGGCCTTTAATTAAAAATAAATAAATAGAAATATAAAACCCCTGCCGATTTTGATCGAAAAAAAGTACTATTTTTTAAATAAAATAGATATGTAACATGCAGCCATGTGTCCACTCTTGTTAAAAGTCAATTTGAAACTTATCGCCGTAGCAGCTACCCATTTACAGTTTAAAAAAAATGTCATTATTAAATAATACACCTGAAATTTGTTGTTGTAGCCGCTGCCGGTTTTAATCGAAATAAAACACTTTTTTAGAAAAAAAATATTTTTCCGAAATTGCCATGTGGTTACTTTCGTTTAAAGTCAGTTTGAAATTTGTTGCCGTAGCGGCTACACACAAAGATCGAAAAAACATAATTGTCACAGGTTAAAAATACTCCTGAAATTTGTTGCCGTAGCGGCTGCCGGTTTAAATTAAAAAAAAAACCGGCAGCTGCTACAACAACAATTTTCAGGTGTATTATTTAATAATGACAATTTTTTTTAACTGTAAATGGGTAGCTGCTACGGCGACAAGTTTCAAATTGACTTTTAACAAGAGTGGAAACATGACTGCATGTTACATATCTATTTTATTTAAAAAATAGTACTTTTTTTCGATCAAAATCGGCTGGGGTTTTTTATTTCTATTTATTTATTTTTAATTAAAGGCCTATAAAAAATCTATAAGTTAAAAGAAAATTTAATTTATTTAAATTATTTCTTAATTGTTTTTTTTTAAATTAATTCCTAGCGCGTTATAAACTAATTGATAAATAATGGGTAAAACTACAGTTTAAAAAATAATTTGCTTTTTCATTTTATAGATATTTTTAAGAGCTTTCATTAAAAAAAAATTTATTGATCTAAAAAACATAATTTTCACTGTTAAATAATACTCCTGAAATTTGTTGCCGTAGCGGCTGCCGGTTTATATCGAAAAAAAACTCTTTTTTAGAAAAACAATAATTTGAAATTTGTAGCCATGTGTCTACTCTCGTTCAAAGTCAATTTGAAATTTGTTGCCGTAGCGGCTACGCATCTAGAGTGAAAAAACATAATTGTCACTGTTTAATAATACTCCTGAAATTTAATGCCGTAGCGGCTGCCGGTTTATATCGAAAAAAACTCTTTTTTAGAAAACTAATAATTGGAAATTTGTATCCATGTGTCTACTCTCGTTCAAAGTCAATTTGAAATTTGTTGCCGTAGCGGCTAGACACCTAGAGTGAAAAAACATAATTGTCACTGTTAATATTACTCGTGAAATTTGTTGCCGTAGCGGCTGATGGTTTATAATGAAAAAAAACACTTTTTTAGAAAAACAATTATTTGAAATTTGTAGCCATATGTCAACTCTCGTTCAAAGTCAATTTGAAATTTGTTGCCGTAGCGGCTACTCACTTAGAGTCAAAAAACATAATTGTCACTGTTTAATGATACTCATGAAATTTGTTGCCGTAGCGGCTGACGGTTTATATCGAAAAAAACTCTTTTTTAGAAAAAATTTTTTTTGAAATTTGTAACCATGTGTCTACTCTCAATAAAAGTCAATTTGAAATTTGTTGCCGTAGCGGCTACTCACTTAGAGTTAAAAAACATAATTGTCACTGTTTAATAATACTCCTGAAATTTGTTGCCGTAGCAGCTGATGGTTTATTTTGAAAAAAACCCTTTTTTAGAAAAATAATAATTTGAAATTTGTAGCCATGTGTAAACTCTCGTTCAAAGTCAATTAGAAATTTGTTGCGTAGCGGCTACGCATCTAGAGTGAAAAAACATAATTGTCACTGTTTAATAATACTCCTGAAATTTGTTGCCGTAGCGGCTGATAGTTTATATCGTAAAAAGCTCTTTTTTAGAAAAATAATTATTTGAAAGTTGTAGCCATGTGTCAATTCTCGTTCAAAGTCAATTTGAAATTTTTTGCCGTAGCGGCTACACACCTAGAGTGAAAAAACATAATTGTCACTGTTTAATATTACTCGTGAAATTTGTTGCCGTAGCGGCTGATGGTTTATATTGAAAAAAACTTTTTGATTGAAAAATAATAATTACAAATTTGTAGCCATGTGTCTACTCTCGTTCAAAGTCAATTTGAAATTTGTTGCCGTAGCGGCTACACACTAAGAGTAAAAAAACATAGTTGTCATTGTCAAATAATACTCCTGAAATTTGATGCCGTAGCGGCTGCCGGTTCATATCGAAAAAAACTCTTTTTTAGAAAAATAATTATTTGTAATTTTTAGCCATGTGTCTACTCTCGTTCAAAGTCAATTTGAAATTTGTTGCCGTAGCGGCTACTCACTTAGAGTGAAAAAACATAATTGTCACTGTTTACTTATACTCCTGAAATTTGTTGCCGTAGCGGCTGACGGTTCATATCGAAAAAAACTCTTTTTTAGAAAAATAATTATTTGAAATTTGTAGCCATGTGTCTACTCTCGTTCAAAGTCAATTTGAAATTTGTTGCCGTAGCGGCTACTCACTTAGAGTGAAAAAACATAATTGTCACTGTTAAATAATACTCCTGAAATTTGTTGCCGTAGCGGCTGACGGTTTATATCGAAAATAAACTCTGTTTTAGAAATAAAATTATTCGATAATGCTGGACTTTGTACCCATAACCGCTTCCCGGTTTTAGTTAAGAAAAACTGTTTAGTTGTAAAACGATACTTTTGACATTTTGTGCCATGGCTGCTTTCCCATTAAAAAAAATTTATTTTTATTGAAAAAAATTACTTTGAAATTTTATATCATTGTAGCTACTCTTGTTTAGTCTATTTTAAATTTGTAGCCATAGCAGCTACCCGTTTTTAGTTTAAGCAAACCTTTCTTTCTGTAAAACAATTCTTTCGATACTTGTAGCCATAGTGGTTACCTGTTTTTAGTCTAAAAAAACGATTCTGATAGCAAAAAAATACTTTTGAAATTTTTATCCCTAGCCGCTGCATGTTAAATTACACTATTTTTACTGTAAAATACATTTTTGCATTTGAAATACGTTTTAATTGTTTCTATCCCATAGATCTTGGCCGGCTACAAATTTTTATGCACTTACAATTGTAATTCGAAGCTTCCAAACATTGATTATTGTGGTATCCGCTAGCTTCATATTAAGCTAGCGGATACCTAATTTTTTTAATTTTGGCTAAGGCTACAAATTTTTTAATAGCGTAACAAATTGGCTACAAATAGGCTACAAATGCCCAACTAGGTCCCATTTGTAGCCTACATTTTTAGTCCGCTAGCTTAAGAGACCTTATTAAGGTCTCTATATAAATCGATATAATTTGAAAACTGCACCAACGTAATTTCTGACTACTTTAAAATATGAGACACACTTATACAGTTTATAAATTATTCTGAAAGACTCTGTACTTGAATATATAGTTATATAGCATGTATGCATTTGTATGTTATTGAATCAATGGCCATAAATATGAAACTGTAAAAATCAAAAATCCAATACACCACACACAAAAATTCCTACATTTAAAAAAATAAAATACAATGTACAATAATAAAAGACAAAAAAAAATAATTTTTGAAACATTTCCTCAATGATAATTTATATCGAATCTTCCAATCCTTGTTGGAGATGAATCAAAAAATACATATTCAATTTTATGCCTACTACACACTTGTATTTTAACGATTTTTATTCCTGACATCGGTTCAACGTTCTGTGCTGTATAATCAAGGAAATGTGTTGATACTAGTTTTGATACATATTTTGGATAACAGAAATTACCAGAAGTTTTTTAATTGTTCAGAATTCAAGTACTCATATTTATTTCATTGATAACTCACAAAGCAAGGAAGAAACTCATTTTATAATATTTTGCTGGAGATAAATATTGAACTAACTTCTAAAGAGTGTTTCAAAATCATATAAATTTCAGATTTTTCTACTTACTAATTTACTTTGATATCACAATTGTTAACAAAAACAAGTATGTGTTAGACATTATAAACTAAAGTTCTGTATTCTTTTATTCGTTTCCATTTTTGTTAATCCGATACCTTCATTTCGTAGTATCTATTGTATGCAAATTTAATATCTCCATTCGTACATACTGAAAATTAAAAAACATAGAAAAAAATATATAATATGTTCAGAGAGATAAAATATCAAACAATAACTAAATAAACAATATAGTAAGGAAAGAAAAACAGAACGATATTCAAAATAAGTGGTACACTGCAGACATTTATATACATGCGGATTATATACACATACAGATTGTATTTTAAAATAATTGTTGGCTCACTGCATTAAAATTATTGAAAATTCTTTAAAACTATTGAAATAATTAATTTTAAATAACTGCTAATTCTAAGATCAATAATTTCTATAATCCCGAATCGAAATTTAACTCTGCCATACGGTATTATTATAGTCATTATTTATTTTGTTATTTAATGAGTTGCTAAGTTTAAAATCCTGCTAGAAAATGATTATTATTAAAATGGAGAAGAAAAATTTTTTTCACATTTTTTACAAATCGCTAAAATTTGAGGAAAATTTTATGTCACCGATTTTGATAAAAACTTGGTTTAAAGCTAATTTGGACCTAGCGAAAACGATGGCGTTGGTTAAAATACGATACGGTTAATGGTTTTCAGAGTATCAGACCCATAGTGCTAAAATTCCAAACTGTATGAATTGAGAAGGCAAAATTTGGAAATGTGTTTGCCGGACGTTAAAATGGAGCTGATTTTCGTACTGTTTTGCTCAAAATTAGCCTAGAAAATGATTATCATTAAAATCGAGAACAAAAATTTTCTTCACTTTTTTCACATTTTTTCCAAGGGGTACCCCTTACAAAAATCGCTATAATTGAAGGCAAACTTTATGTGGCCGATTTTGATAAAAACTTGGTTTAAAGCTAATTTGGACCTAGCGAAAACGATGGTGTTGGTTAAAATACGATACGGTTAATGGTTTTCAAAGTATCAGACCCATAGTGCTAAAATTCCAAACTGTATGAATTGAGAAGGCAAAATTTAGAAATGTGTTGGTTGGACGTTAAAATGAACCAAATTTTCGTACTGTTTGGGTCAAAATTAGCCTAGAAAATGATTATTATTAAAATCGAAAACAAAAATTTTCTTCATTTTTTTCACATTTTTTCCAAGGGGTACCCCTTAAAAAATCGTTAAAATTGGAGAAAAATTTTATGTCCCCGAATTTGATAAAATATTGGTTTTAAGCTAATTTGGACCTAGCGAAAACGATGGCGTTGGTTAAAATACGATACGATTAACGGTTTTCAAGGTATCAGATCCACAGTGCTAAAATTCAAAACTGAATGAATTGAGAAAGGAAAATTTTGAAATGTGTTGGTCAGACGTTAAAATGAACCTGATTTTCGTTCTGTTTGGGTCAAAATTAGCCTAGAAAATGATTTTTATTAAAATGGAGAACAAAAATTTTTTCCTGGAGTTCTCAAAAATTGAAAAAACTCCAGATGAATATCGGCATAGTTCCTATCAGAGTCGGCTGCAGTCGCACATCCTACCAATTCCTAGTCTACACACAAAATTCCTTGTCCTCCACTCACATCCTCACATCCTTGGGCATCACAATGGGCCTTATGGTCGAAGTGTGTCCCGTTCAGGACAGCCTCTACAATCTACCCCATAATAATAATAATAAGAAAGAGGGGTACCGCATACGGGTCCCTAGCACCTAGACCAAGGGGTCCTCTGTGCCCTCCTTGAGAACAACCTGTCACCCGAAGGCGAGACGCCTCCGGATAAGAGGTGCTATTTTAAGCAGATGAAGCTATAGGATTCTGTCAAGGCCAGACGCCACGCAAAAGGCCCACAACTTCTCCGCCGGGATTGCTCCCAGGATTGATGGATCCAAAGTTTCGGACCCAAACATTCTATATCTGACACCTTGCAGGCTTCTGCAGGTGCATATAACATGTATGGAGGTTTCATCGTCCTCCATACAGGCCCTGCAAGTGGGATCATCAGAGATCCCCAAGTTATGAAGGTGGTAATTCAATCGACAGTGTCCTGTCAAAAGCCCCACCACCCTTCTCAACTGCATTCTATTGAGTTTCAACCGACCACAGTCGAATGGCCTAGCTGTGTT
The DNA here is from genome assembly GCA_963920215.1 of Nineta flava. Classification (NCBI taxonomy): domain Eukaryota; kingdom Metazoa; phylum Arthropoda; class Insecta; order Neuroptera; family Chrysopidae; genus Nineta; species Nineta flava. The sequence continues at coordinate 67,825,892 of OY986044.1, forward strand.
TATGCACAACTTGGCCTGTCGCATGCCCTGCGCAAAGTCCCAGTAGTCGAGGTGAGCTTGTTTAAGCCACCCCTTGATTTGGTAAATTACGGAGCATCTTGCTATGGGAATTATAGGCTCAGGTGAAAGGGGCGCTTGAGATAACCCCTCTCGTGCCAACGAGTCCGCTACTTCATTCCCCTTAACGCCAGAGTGACCCGGTACCCAGATCAGCCTGACTGTGTTACTCAGTGCCAGGTGGTTCAGCTCCTCGAAGCATTCATAGACTTTCCTCGATTGGAATCTTGACGCCTCAAGAGCCCGAAGTGCTGCCTGGCTATCTGAGAAGATGCTGATATGTGCCCCATTGTAACCTTTCGTGTTACAAATCTGGGCACCTCTCAGCATAGCGAAGATTTCCGATTGAAAAACTGTCGCATATTGACCCAGAGGAATCGATTCCTTTATCCTAGGTCCATAAACCCCCGCACCAGATAAATCTCCGGCCCTTGACCCATCCGTATAAAGATATGGTACGGGAGGGGGTGAAAAGTTAGGTACATCTCGATCCCAATCTACCCCATAATAGTAAACGTGTTAACAATTAAAATTACTTTAAACAAAATTTAATAACACAGTTAATATTTTTTATAATTAATTGTCACTGTCCATCCAATCTCTCACGTGTCAATAATTTATATAACTTCTCTGCTTTTTGTGACTTTCGGTGTTAAGATGGATTCAATTAAAGATCCTGTTCGCAATTTAGATTCTGTTCTGCAAAATATGTGCTATAAACTTTTTAACACGCAGTCATTTCGTGACAGTCTTTTCACGAACAAATTTGTAAAATATTTTCAATCACCCATTCAATATGTGTTAAAGAAGTATAAAATCTGCGGTAGGTGATTAAAATTTGATTCTAGATTAAAAATATTTAATACACCTAATTAAAATAAAGTAATATAAAAAATATAAAAAAAGATTTATCTATAATAAATCTTTTAGAAATCCATATTAAATTATAATAAATATTTATTTCTAACTTCACTCAGTTTTTATAAACTCATGTTTGTTTGATCGAAATCAGTTTAGAAGAATTAATCATATTAAAAAAAACTGAATAAAAATTAGAAAAAGCCGCAAAGATGATTTTCAAATTTAGATATTCCATATTTGATATTTATATAGTTAGTGCGGTCAAACTAGATTACATCTTAATTAACTAAAATTCTAGTATATTTCATTCATTTTATATACCGTACGTTTAGTTTACATCTTCTTATAGTAATATTTACTAACCATATACAGACTGTTTAGTTTACATCTTCGCATAGTAATATTTACTAACCATATACAGACTGTTTAGTTTACATCTTCGTATAGTAGATCTCCCACGAGTATGAGAGAGTACATATGTATACATTAAGCAGTGTGTATGAGAAGAAGGTTTTATAGGTTTGATAAACAAGCATATTTTTCAAAACAGTGAATAATATTCATAACTGTTCGAGTGGTTGGTTATTGTCTCATACAACACAACACAACACAATCGTAACAAAACACATACAACACATACATAGGCACATAGGCACATACAACACAACAGTAACAAAACAAACCTATAAGACCTCCTTCTCATACACATTGCTTAATGTATACATATGTACTCTCTCATACTCGTGGGAGATCTACTATGCGAAGATGTAAACTAAACGTACGGTATGACGTGTATGCAATGCATCATCTATGTGTACCCAATCTATGTATTCTTTAAGGTCTATCTACACAGGTCCGTACAGTGTCAGTTCATTCACAGTTCAGTGTCAGTACCGTGTCGGTTCAGTACTCTTTCAGTCTTTAAGGATGTATCAGCATACTATCACTTTTCGACAGATTTTGCTCATTTTTTTTACAGGCTAAAAATAACGTTTTCTAATAGATCCCGAAGTGTCAGAATTTTTGATCGTTTAGAATGCGAGAAAATTAATATCAAAGTTATCATTCTCTCTCACTCTCTCTCATTAGAAGCATGTAAAACTTCATGCCCACCCAACTATTATCTGTATTAGAAAAAAAAATGGACAGAATTTAAGAAAAAACTAGGAGAGGATTCCTTAATATTTCTTATATAAATTAAAAAAAAAAAAAATCGTATGTTTCCGTTTTGTTTTCGAAATATAATAATTTAAAATATTATTTTTGTCCAACAGGGAATATGCATGAAATTTTTTTTTCACTTGAATTGAAGCATGTTTACTTGACAAATATCAAGATAAAATATAAAAAGTGTATATGTCGCAATAAATATGTGTGTACTTCTACAGAGCAAATACGGACGTCTTTTTTTATAGAAATTTTTCACAAGAACGTCGGGACGCCCCTGTGTAACAGAAAGTACTTTAGTGAAAATAAGCACTACCATGCTATAATTGACAATGAAAGGGCTTATTTGAATGTATAACAGTCTTACCCTCATTTAATTAAATATAATCAGTAATTCCTGATTAAACTTTGATAATCAATGTCTCATTAATTATTCAACAAAATTGATATGCACGTGAGGATTAGTTTCTTGACTGACTATTATGTACGACAATAAATATAATTTGTAGGCGGTTTGATACGACTTCTGACTTATGGAAGCTTTTAAAATCACATACATAGAAATCACACACACATACATAAACCTACCTATATGAGATATTATTTAAATTTACTACAATTCTTAAGTCAAAATGAATATATTTAAATAAAAGTAAGCAGCTCGAGTTAGTTATCTAAACAAACATAATATAAAAGAGAAAAATGATAATTTTGTTGTTGTGACATCATCAGCGACATGTTTTCTTATGCATCTTTTTATGATGTGTGTTAACTTGTGTGTCGTCTATTTTTATTATTATTGTTGTTTAGTTGAAAAGAAATACCTACTACTACAGTTAATAACTTGAAACCGCTGCACAATATAATCTTATCTGTATTTCGGCATCTATAATCACATAAACTTAAGTACACATATTATATTCATTCATATAAGTGTACCCATCTACCTTAGCCATCCATATATGCTTCTTCACATTGATGGTAATTTTTGTGTTTAGTTTTTTTTTTTTTGAAATTATTTTCAACTAAAATCTTGAATGAAAAATTGTTATTTAATCATTAGACAAATTTCATTCATTTTTTGAGTATTGACCCGAGATTAGGCGTTATGGGTTTAGTTTGTAAACCCACTTTTCTTGACAAAAGTATGCAAAACATGAAGATTTGAGATATAATCAAACTGATCACTGTTCAGGGATGACAATGCTTGTATTAATATTTAGTTCATTACAATCATAATTTTCAAAATAAACAATAGTAGTTTAATAAGTAAATTGCAAAACCTGTAAAGAACAACACATCAATCCTACATTAATTAAAAAGTTTTACCGTTGTTGTTTGAATGTATGTTTATTATTTTAATTATATTCAAAGTACCTCCTTTAAAATGTTGTTAATTTTTTATTACAGTGTATTTATTTTTTAAATATTTATTTCTATAGACTAATAAAATATGTTATTCTTAAAATATTTTATATATTAATCACAAAAAGCAAAGAAATTCGAAAATACATTGCGAAATAGATATTAAACAACTGAAATAACAACTAACTGAGTTAATTGTTTAAATACCCGGTATATAATGAGTTTATGCAAAAAAGTTTCAAACAAACGTTGTTTATTTTCAAAAAAAGGAATGTTTTTTGTCTTTAAATTCTTGTTGTATCTCTTACGGTTTCAAAGATGGTCAGTTTTGCCCATTTCCCCCAAACATAGTTCGATTACACTAAATTTCAATTCGTATCTCTTTGTTTTTGAGTTAAGGTGTCCACAGACAGACAGACTGGTGGATATGCGTAAATGGATGAATTAGGTCATTTTATGATCACCTATATCAAAAATTTATTTCTGCGATCAATATTTTCAAGCGTTTCAAAGTCGGGACCAAACTTGATGATATATAACCTTGTATATATCATATATACTGGGTATAAAATGGCGTTGGGATATTTACAAACAATTAATAAAAGCTTTTAAATTCTACACTTAAAAAAACACGTCAAATCTTCAAATTATATGACTCATCATATATGGCTCATTTAACTATTCAATTACCAAGCGACGCCAACAACGTGTAGACCAAAAGAGCAGATAAGAGGACATTATTTGCTCTAATCCTGTCTGGTCTTGCCATAAGAATTAATTATCTTTATTTTTTAAATTATTAGAGGCTCGCAGTCCCAATAATGAACCCATTATAGAGTCCCATTGTGTGCATATGCTTCCGCAGGGGATAATGTCCGGTAATGAATCCGGTAACCCTGCGCAGTTACAACCTGTTCAGCCATCGAGAGATAGCCTCTTTGTTGCAGTACAATACCTAACTAGTCTCTTTCTTACTTTGTATATCTATATGAATAAATATCTTTTACTATATCAAGACATATTAAGCAGAGTAACAAACGTATAAAACTTTAAAAAAAATAAAGAGAAATAATACTTAAAAATTAACATGAGTTGGGTGTTTTTTATATGATGAATGAAATGAGTCACAATATTATTAATAATTCTTATCGTTGGGATGGATGTTGTCTTTTTGAAATGAAAAAAAAAAAAAAAAAAAACAAACAAAAACAGAGATGTAATTATATAATTTATATATGTAATATGAATAAAGAAATAATCAAATGATTATTATTAATTATGATTATATACCTATATGTTAATTTTATGTTAATAAGTGCAATAATTACATATGTTTCACCTTAAGACGAACATGTCGTCTCATTTTAAATTATTGTTTATTTTAATTTTAATTTCAACATGCATTCTTAATTTATACATATTAATATTTTATTTTTTTTTTAAATTTTTTTAATTGTCATTTATCAAATTCATTAAGAATGGCATATTTAATTTGTTTTGCAACTTTATTATTCTTATCACATTGGCGTATTTTGAAATTTTCTTAAAGGTAATCACGGATCTTGGTATGTAAACATATTCATTTGATTATAATATATGTTTACAGGATGTTCTGAAGTTCATTCAGGAAAACTATACCACGGTGTAAAGCTGCAAAAAACAAACAAAAAAGTTTAATAAAGTTTTTCGATTTGACGCTTAGTTTTTGAGATATAATTAATTAAACATTAATAAATTCAAGCAATCACATTTGCATTTAGGTTTCGCTACACTTATTGAGAACTCTGATTGTCACTACTCTAGCATGATCTACTGTGGCCGCTCTAATAGTCTTTTCTAATAAATCCTGGTGTTTTAGAATTTTTGACCGTTTAGAACGCGAGATAATTAATAAGAAAGTAATCATTTTCTCTCATTAGAAGCATGTAAAACTTCATGCCCGTTCCACTATTATCATTAAAAAAATACTCGACAGAATTAAAAAAAAAAAACTAGGATAGTAAAGATAAATATTTATTAAATAAATTTAATAAAAAATCGCGTTTTTCCGGTTTATTTTCGAAATATAATAGAAACAAATATAAAAATTACATTAATTTATATATTAAAATTTTAGATCTCAATCGAGTACGTTTTAAGGGTGTTCCAGCACAGGACAAAACACCGGTTTGCTTTTATTATAGAACAAATACATATAAACACACATACAACACATACATACATATTTAATTTTCATGTCGACTCCCAACCATATGATCTCACCTCGTCTGGAAATTATAGTATTTGAAATATAGCCGATGTTTGAAAATCAAAATAATTAACATAAACTCTCTTACTCTCTTACTTTGGCGACAAAATTTGTATTTTCGAATCAAATCAGTCGTTAAACTTATATATAACTAAGAATTGTTACTGATAGAGATTGTGTAAATGTTTCATCCAAACGTGTGCGTTAGGGGTATGACTAACAGCAAATAAATTTTTTAAATCGGATGTTTGTCTAAATATAAAAATATAAAAAAATACCATCATTTATTTACAGCCAAACTCAACACCATACCGTGGATGACATAAACTATGTATGAGTTATAAAAAAAGATGTAATTATAAAAATGATTCATTACTAGAGTACTAGACTTCAAAAAATTGAAATCAGATGAAGCATTTTTTTGGTAAGTGTGCATTTTAAAGTCTGGAATAAAAAATTACGTAGGCATATTATAACATACTTTAAACGGTACGAGTGAAGGTCATCATAATCTTGTAGATGTTCATCATTTGAGGAACAATTGAACAGTCTTGGTCTCTGGGTATTGGCAGGATGCAAAGTATATGGTGGGGATAACTGAATCGACTGTACTGTCACTGCGGACAAAACGTGAAGATAAGACAACCAAAATGACTATGAAATAATGACAGTCCAAGTAGACGAACGGTCTGAGGTGTTATGTCTAAAGGGGGCGGTTAATTGACTAAATTGTCGGCGTAGGGGCAAGAGCGAAGTAACCGGCTATGCTTGAGAAGGGTTTCTGCAGTTTCTTTCACGAACTCCAGATGAATATCGGCATAGTTCCTATCAGAGTTGAGCCGCATATCCTACCAATTCCTAGCCTATACACAAAAATTCCTTCCACTCCACTCACATCCTTAGGCATCACAATGGACCTTAAGTATGAAATAAACGCAGAACATTGTTGCAACAACATTGAACTCAGCCTACAAAATATTTTCTCTACAGACGTGCAACCAAAATTAAGGAACATAATATTATTATTTTATTATTTTATGACGCTAGTCATAAAAATTCATCATTTCTCATGTTGTCTCTATCTATCTCATTTAATTTGTATAGTTTATTTATATGTATGTATCTCTAGTAAAACTAGTGTTGGGATAATATCTATATTCTATACAATATAAAGTATATATATATATATATATATATATATATATATATATATATATATATATATATATATATATATATATAATGTAAATTGTAACCAATATAGGTAATAAAACATAATAAAATATTAGGAAAGCATTACATTTCAGATAATATGGCCAATTTGTATATGAACATTTAACTCCTCCTACAAAATATCAAATAATTTTGATTTTTACAGCAACCGTTCAAGGACATGTTTATTGTTGCTGCAACAGCTATACACACACAGCAACATCCTAGGTTGCTGCACAATGTTGCTGTTCAATGTTCCCCGTTTGTAGGCCCTCGTTTGGTCGAAGTGTGCAGCCCGTCCAGGACAGCCGCAATCTATCTATCTATGAGATAATTAAGTAAGATTTACCATAGTCCTTAAATCTAAACAGTAAAACCGTTTCGAATTAAGTTCAAAAGAAATAACTTAAAGAAATAACTTTAAATACGCTCGTGTATAATGATCTGAAATCAGTTTGATTATTTTGTGTGCTGGATAATTAAGAAAGGTCCTGAATTTTTTCTACAATTCCTTGAAAAGTAATACCAATATTAATACTATAAATATTATGAATCTTTTTCTACAATTTGTTGTTGTGTAGTAACAGGTGTTGTTGGTTGCTACTATATGAAACATAACCAGTGCGCCATATGTCGCACGTGTGTAAAATAAGATTCCATAATGTAACACAATATGACTTCACTAAATTAAAACCATTCTGACTACTGGCGTCACATAAATTTAATTTTTTTGCAATATACCTACGTTTTTTGTTAACAAAAAAAAAATCAATTAAAAATAGCGCGTCGTTAATGATAAAAAATCGTTTAATAAAAAAATGTTTTGTTAAAGTTTAGTCATAAAATATGATGATGCCATTGTTTGGTATAAACACTGCTATATTATATAGTTTGAGTTTACCAATTGTGAGCCAATGGAACCTAGATAAAAACTCATGTTAGAAAATGATACAATCACGAAAGGTTCCTGAGTTGCTACCAATAGGAAATCCCATCAGTCACACGGCTAGTGTTGAATAAAATTGTAAACTGGATGAATTATGCAAAGAAAAATATTTTCGAAATAATGGAATGGAAAGTGGGAGAAGCATTTTGAAGAAATTGAAGAAAAAAGCTGAAAGAGGAATAGGCGTAATAAAAAAAGTTATATACAGTATTCAGTGGTTATCAGGAAAAATCCATATTAGGATTAAGTATTGATTGAGTCAATTTTACTGTATGGTGGTCAAGTTTGGGGGGGGGGGGGGTAGAAGATAGCTTTACAGTAATTGATAAACTTATAACAAACTTCTTTAAACAAGTACTAGGGATCAAGAGGGCAACGGCTAACTGTGGAGTTTTGTTAGAAGTGAGGCAGCTTCCAATTTAGGTGCATATCTATAAGAATGCATTAAAACATTACACAAAATTCCTTGTCCTCCAGTCACATCCTGAAATCCTTAGGACCATCACAATGGACGTTATGGTCGAAGTGTGTCCCGTTCAGGATAGCCTCTAGAGTGGTGCTATATTATATAGAATGCATTCATCATAGAGTGCATTCGAATTCATCATTCTGGGTGTCACCTAGTTTTTCCGAATTCTTGAGCATATAATTATTTTTTATTCTGCACTTAAAGTGGTGAATTTGGGATATATTAATAAATCCAGGTCAGTGGTTCATACCAGATTTTAAATGTTTGGTATCTGAGAGAGAACTTTGTAATTATTGCTGGGACACTCATAAATTAGCTCTAAATCATTATTCTTAGAATTGAACATCATTAATAAGTTTATGATTTATGGGAATTGCAAACAGAGTAAAAAAATTCATTCAGTTTTTTTGGGGAAGATAATATTTTTTAGCAAAATATTTTTTTTTTATTATTAAATAAAAAAACAACAAAAAATTCATTTGGTTTATTATTTCAAAAAACATGTGTTTATTGATATAATTTTATACAAATTGTGTAACGAAATATAATTTTTAACAATTTTTATGAATGAAAAAATAAAGAGTTTTTTTTTGTTTGTCTTTTAGCCAATTATATATTCAATCGTAGAGAAAATGTTAACAAACTAGAAACTTGAGATATTTATTCATCTAGAAACATACCACAATGAAGTGAGTGAATGGAGATGGATATTAATACTGGCTTTAAACAAGTACAATGTGTTTCAAAAGTAATTTGAAAATGTTCGTTATAATTTGTTTAAAATGTTAAGATTATTGATTAAACCGGCAATGTAATGTTTTGTGTAGACAAATAGATTTTTCGTGAAGTATACGCATATAAGGTCCGATTAAATTTAGACTTATTTTAAATAAACGATAACATTAGTTTATATACAAATCAGATGCAGCGAAAGTTAAGTTTCGTGATAGTTCAGTTTCTAACTTAAAAGTGATATACATGAGTAGAAAAAATTAATTAGTATACAAATTGGAGGAATTAATTTTAATGAAAAGTCTCGAAAGTCTGACTGAAAGTAACAATCGTTGGCATGCAATTTTCAACAGTAAATGATTAAAAAACTTTTCCAATAAATATAAAATATTATTAAATGGTGCTACACTTTTGATACACTCCATATAAATATTAAAAAAAATAAAAAGTATGAAATTTGATCACATTGACGTAGTGAAAACCGACAAAATTATTTAAAAAAATTCTATGCAAAAAATAGCAAGTTAAACTAATAATCACTGATTACAGGAATAAATTTTATTTATAAAAAAATTCAACCACATCATTTTTAGGATTCCGTATAAAAGATGGAAATCTTAATTCGTTATGTTCTTTGTCGGTTTTTTTCTTAAAAAGTATTTAAAGTTGGGATCAACACTATTTTTTATGTATACTATTGAAGCAAATAGTGCTTATAAATCCAAATTAAGGGTTATAGACAGAAAGATAGATTGTAGCGGCTACCCTGGACTCTTGGTGGATGTGAGTGGAGTGGAAGAAATTTTTGTGTGTAGACTAGGAATTGGTAGGACGTCAAGGAAACTGCAGAAAACCTTCTCAAGCATAACCGGTTACTTCGTTCTTGTCCATACGCCGACAGTTTGGTCAATTAACCGCCCCCTTTTTTTCCTAATAATTGACAAACTGCCGATGTCGTGATTCGAACCCATAATCTCCCAGTTTCAAGGATTCATAACGCCTCAGACATAACGCCTTAGACCGTTGGGCTACTTGGACGAGGGGTATCATTAGAAAAATTTTTAAAACGGCTTTGTGAATATATTCACCACTGTCGTAAAAAGTTCAATTTCAAAATTATCTGAAATATATACCTTTTGAACTTTTATATCATGAATCCAAAATATCTGAAAACATTACTGGGCTCTTTCACAAACAGCGGCTTTGACCCAATGCGGCATCGAAATTAAATAAAATGTTAGTAGTATATTAAATTAGGAACGGCACAAATGATAAACCATACTGTGTTTGAAAGGTCTCATTTGTTTACATTGCATACGGTAAATGCCGGAGACGACGGTGTAGAAATCTTTTGGGGACAAAATTTTGTTTAAAATTAACAGTGAAAAGTATTTATTCTAATTTCTATGCACAAATTCAAACGATTAATTGATTAATTTTCGAGTTAAAACCACTACGTAACCATATCATATATGTCCAGCCCATGCTCTTCCTCGAATTTGTTCTCCATTTAAAACTGTGTGAATTCAAGTTTGTTTTCAAAATAAAACAATTTTTTAATTAGATGGAATTTTGGGCAAAAACCCAACCAACATACATTTATTAAAAATAAAAATTTGTAATAATTCAAACAAGAATTTCAAATCGACCAAATGTTGTTTGTAAAAAATATTTGACAAACGTTAAAATTGTGCAAAAACCGTATCGGATAAATTACAAAAAAAAAAGGAGAACAAGGGTTAAAAACTTTAATTATTGATACGCGCCTACACACACACCCAAAATAAAACATAACAACATAACAAAGTAGAACTACAAATAATAGGATTTTTTGGCTAACAGGTTTTTTTTTTTGAACAATATTTATGCCACAAGACGACATTTACAAATTTATTAAAAACATATGTTTGATCTAAAAATAAAAAAACATTCTTTCTGGTTTTGTTATTAAATTCGTATAATAAATTTATTTTGCTTACAGTTTTTTGAAATTTGTTTCACACTTGTTGTTCAAGGAAATATTGATGCAATATCCTTTCACAAAATAAAAGGATATTTTTGTACGCGTAGGTTTTACCTTATATTTATGATGACTATTTTTTGCGTAAAAACGATGGTTGTTTATAGTCTGGGCGACTAATTTTATAATATTACCTGAAAAATGTAAGCATTTGATAATAATAATAATCTTATATTCGTTCAAAAGTTATAGTACCTGAAAAAATGCTCTAAAAGAACGGCTAGTAATAGCACTGTAAGCACGAATGCCAAAAATCTCTTAAACTCGGCCTTTGACTGATTGATTGATTCATCTTGGGGTCTAAAAAGTAATGCAGTTCGACCTTATGGTCCATTGTGCTCCCCCTTCTACCGCAGTCTGACAAGATTCGTTTCTCCCATATGTTGGCAATGGCCAGGAGCTTGCTTATCAGGTCCTACCAAAGGTTCATATATTCGGTTCATCCCCCCCCCCCCCCTGTAATATGAACCTTCAGGAAAACCTGTTAAGCAAGCTCCTGGCTATTGCCAAGTTATGGGAGAAGTGAAGCACGTCAGACTAAAGAGGGAGCATAATAGACCATCAGGTCCATTACTTTTCATACCCCAAGATCTATCTAAAAACTGATCTAAAATTAGCTTTTACTTTTTAATTACATAAAGTTTTTGCAAGTCAAGAGCGTTCATTAGTTTAATATTTTGTATTACACAAAACCTCTATATCACTACTTAAGTTAAGAGCCTAATTTCTTCGATGCATCAAAATGTCTTTTCCAAAACAACGTCCATATTACATGTACGTTTTTTGATTCAGGTAGACTATTGCTCAAATACTATCTGTCCTCATATTTTTTAGATAATTTTTTTATTCCATATAAAAGATAGATCTTACTATAATGAAGAATAATTTTAAAGTATCCTGGGGTGCATTGTGTTAGATGAAGGATTATTTCGTACTTGTGCCATTTGGCAATGCTCCGAGCGTTTTTAGTCTAAGCTTAGTTTTTTATGTACTTTTTGTTAAGGTTGATTTTTAATCCCTAAATAAAATTCATTAATCAAATTGGGCACAAGCGATCCTTGATGAATTACATTTACAGAATTTTCGACCGGGAATAAGGACCCATCAGGATGTAAGGTATCTAAAATCATTTCCAAAGGTATCCAAAATCATTTCTGACATTAACTTTTTGGAGGATTTTGGCCTTTAATAATAAATTGTAATTTCAAATAAAATAGTTTGAAAAAATCGGAATTTTTACAACATCATTTATTTTGGTTTAAATGACAGCAGGCCACATTATAAAAATACAATAATATTAATTTGTAATTAATAAAAAATTAAAGAACTAAAATTAAATTAAATTAAATTAATTCCCGTAATAATAAGATTATAATTAATTGTTTTATAATTTTGTTACTTCAATAAACTAGTAGAGATGATTAATTAATTAAAAATTGAATTAACTGAACTATCAAATTAATTTAATGGTTAAATAAATTTTTAATACATACTGTGAGAGTAAATTATAATGTAGTTTAAGAAGACCTCTCTAGTTCTTTATCAAGGTGAGGGTTACTATAAATTCGTTTATAGTCTAGTCAACAAGTTAATAAACGTGTTAATTCTTGATACTACGAATTAAGATACGTGCGACAGCTCGTTGAACTCGTTATAACGTCTATAAAAATGTGAAAAAATTTCAAACCCGCACATAAACAATTGCAAAAGTTATAAACAATTAAAGATTCCAAACAAAAGGGGTCTACTTTTTTGAAAATTAAACAAAAACTATTGATGCCAGAGGTATTTTACAAACAGATTCTTAAAGAGGAGGCTTGTAGTAATGTATGGTTCTGAAAGTTGGTGTCTGACGGCTGGAGATAGGAAGTATGGGACAGAATCTTAAGAAAAAACTCTGGACCCACGCATGACAATGGAGTATGTAGGATAAGAATAAACCTCGTATTACAGGACCTGTTCAGGGACCTGGACATTGTCACTGAAATTAGGAAAAAGAGACTGCACTGGTCGAGACACCTGGAAAGAATGCCAAATGAAAACGATGCAAAAAAAATCTACAACAACAACCCAGAAGGCTCAAGACAAGTAAAACGAACAAGACTACGATGGATGGACGATGTTATACTGGAGCTACGCCGATATGGATCCGGAAACTAGAAACCCAAAGCACAGGCAGAAAGGCCTGGAAGACCCTTTTAAGTAGAGTCATGGATCTATCTATCTATCTATCTAATATAATATAAGACTCATTGAGAATGATATAATTTGATTTTATAAAATCTTTTATTGGAATGTCACCGATATACGCAATTTAAAAAATAACTGGTATGCAAATACAACAATAATAATACACATGTAATTAATTGTTTATATCAACAATAATGCCACTTACATAAAATGAAGAAGAAAAACACACTAGTAGTAGTAGTAACGATCTCGTATAAGTTGAAAAGAATAAAATAAAATATTTATTATGAATATATATATATATATATATATATATATATATATATATATATATATATATATATATATATATATATATATATATATATACTGAATGTGCTGCTTCTCTTTAAGCCATTGTAAGAATGTAGATAATAAATAGATTACATGCGCTCAAGTCAAGTGAAGTTAAGACAATGTTACTCTTCACACAAGTCATTGATGCACATTTGATAATAATAACTGCAATAGTATAAATAATATTTTCTTTATTTACTTGTAAAATAAAATGGTTATGAGTATAAAAATAAAAAAGAATTAAATTTTGATCAGTTTAGATCTGTTGGTTATTATGTTTGCGTTTAATACCTTTAAAGAATTTGATATAAAATATATAGTTTGATTATATCATAAATACTTATTTCGTTTTCTGAAATCATTTTCTGAAAACATTTTAATAACAAGGCCATAGTAAGTTCTTCCTACTTTATTATTTTAAAAATATCGAAATGAAACAATTGTTTAAGACTTTTGTATGAATTGGAAGCCTATGCCCCCTAGCACCTTTTAATCATTTTATGAGCACCTATAATACAATTTTTCTACAATCAATATTTTTAACCGTTACAAAGTCGGAACTAAACTGAATATACCCTGGTATATTCATATATATATATATACCGGGTATAAAAACTTATGATATGTAAAGTCGCGGAAAATAAAATTTACTACAATTTATCATCCGAGTATTTTTTCCGTGACTTTTAAAGAAATATCTAAGATTTTAATGTAATTATTTTACAAATATCAGTATCGTAACTTTATGTGTAATTCATTTATTATGATAATATGTATTTTTTAAATAAAATAAACTATATCATATTATATGCAACATTTTGATGAGCGGAAAATTAATGAAATACTGTAATTTCAAAGACATAAAACAATATATTTAAAATATTGTACAGAATAATATTTTTCATATTTAGATAAGCGAGTGAATTCTTTCTTTTATTATCATAACAGCTCTTTACATTTTACATCATAACAAGTATATGGGATGGATGCCACCAACCTATATCTATTCTACCATACATATGATGGATAAGGTAGCTTTTCTTCAATGCATTTACTTACTCGTTGACTTTTAACTGATTTCTAGAAGATCATCACTGTTAATAGCAGTCAAGTTAATAATAATAATAAAAACTTTGATTTATATACAATGTGTTCCAATTTACAAATAATATTAATACTTAACTTAATTCTTTTAAAATTAAGCTTTTTTTTTGCTAGCTGCTCCTGAATGAGCATATCTTAAGAAAGGCCAATCTTAGATGGAGGGAGGAACTCACTTGTGGTACTACAAGACAGATATGGTCGGAGAACAATCGTAGACGTTACGATGATCTTATCTCGCTTCAAAGGGTCTATATTAGCAAAATCTATTAGAGGACACTGGATAGGCGGCAGGCACGCTGAACGACTAGGCCTACCTAGTGCCTCACGATTATTGCAAGAGCTGTCACAGTGGGGATGAGGAGGAACGATGTCTCATCTTCTCTGTCACTGTCCAGCTCTTGGCACTGTCCAGATCTGAGTCAGCCTTTCTTTGACGACTTCTCCGATCTGAAGTCCGTTGACGTCAAAGCACTCTTGCTGTTCTTAAACAGCTCCAAATAGTTCATGGAGTAATGGCCGGGGATGGGCCAAGTATGTCTCACCCCAGGACAATACTCTAACCTAACCTAAAGCTCATTTTTGTCAAAGAACTTGAAACTTTCAATACACCTGTCAGTTCAAATAATTAGAGGTTCAAATAAAGCTCCGTATAAACAAATAAAAATAAATAATAATAAAACTGGACAAACAAATGGAAAAGATTTTTCAATCGAAATAACTGATTTTCTCTCTCTTGGCAGAATCTTTAAAAATAAACAGTTATTCCGCATCGATTGTTTTTGCCTATAGTGGCTTAGATAGATATCAATTGGAAAAGGAATGATTTATGTGTTGTTTGAATCGTCATATACGAGTATACTAAAGGGCCTTTTAATAAGGATGCTCGAAATGTGTTAAGTTATTGCAGCCATCTATCCATCCAAATCCATCTATCGAATTTTGTCGATAGACAGATTTTATATAGATAGATTTGTTGTCGATAATCTGTGGTACACACAATAAAATAGTAGCAAACTCAAACGAATGCAAACAATGAATATTATAAGTCTGTAAAGTCAGCAGAGCCACATCTCAATGCCAGAATACAGTGCTCTAACAAATAAAATGATAAATTGATTGGAAAAATCAACCACTACTGATAAAATAGCTAATACCTCTATAACCGAAGTTGCATTGACTCTAACATACGTCATATATACATTTAAATATACTATCAGAGATTTTTCAGCTCTTTTCAAAGTACTGGAAAACAACCTCAATTTATAAAACCTCATATTACAAGTAATTTAACAAATGCTTAAATAAAATACATCATTCGCGATTTTTCCACTTTTATTTAAATCCTGGATAACACCCTTATCTATAAATCCCTCACCAAATGTAAAATTATATCACATAACTAAAAGCGTCAGGAAAAGTTTAAGCATAGAAGCCTACCGTACTATATTTGAAGGAAAGATTAAGACGGTGTTTAGGTCTTTGCATCTCAGGAACCAAAAAAGCTATGAAGCTCCTATTTAAAACGTAGCGTGAGACCCACCATTCTTCCTGTCTAAAATACACACTTTATGAATATTTAATTTCATGCATCATACTGTGATTATTTAAAAACGGTAAAATTTGAAATACCCTGCACCTGAGAAACTTATCCAATCATTTTCTCCCTTTTGTTCAACAACAGGACCCTTACATATATTTCACTACTTTTGTGGGCGAATATTTTTGTTTTTGCTGGGATATTGATACTTTTTCTATGCGAATACTTTGTCCCTTTCACATTTTTGTTTTTAGTGGTGAACTTTATAGTTAGATATCGCGATGTAGCCCTGCTGGCTTCATCGACCAGACATGGGTAGTGTTAGCAGTAGCTATTTTCATTTGAAATAAAACAAACTGCTCGTACGAGTATTTGTATTCTTTTGAAGATGAATCGAATAATAATATTATTTTGATATATTTTTTGATATATGAGACTCGATGTTTAGTAAACTTTACAGTATGGAAAATAAATATTTTGTATCGTTTTGAATGTATCATATTTGTTGTTGTTATTTTTATTTAAAGCATATCGGTTTATCATTTTATTATTGTTTGAAATTGTAATACGGGTAGAAATAATAAAACAGCAGTAGATAGATAGATAGATAGATAGATACATCTTGGGGTCTAAAAAGTATTGCACTTCAATTACGTTTCAAATTTTGCCCCAATTCCTAGAACATTTATTTGTATATCATGTGAGACACGCACCACATTAGCAACAAGCAACATATCTCCGAATCCATATTCCAGAGATAGTTACGATAAGCTAATTCATACTGATGATGACTACATTGTAGTCGAAATACGTATTTATAAAATACAAATAAATGTTCTAGGAATTGGGGCAAAATTTGAAATGTAATTTCAAAAAACCTAGAGTTGATTATTTTAATAATCTTTATTGCACTTCAACGTTATGGTCCATTGTGCTCCACCTTCTAATTCATTCCGACGAGATTCACTTCTCCCATATGTTGGAAATAGCCAGGAGCGCTATCGGGGCATTCGGGGTAAGATGCACCAAATATCCTGTATCTGCTGTAACCTAATATTGACCAGTTCACGACTGGTCAATATTTCAAAAGTTCAAATTTTACATGATTTTCGTTGAGCTATTTCGTGGAATTCGCTATCATAATTATAATAATTCTATGTCGCTATTTTACGTATACCTATTTTATCGTCTCGAGACCTAGAAATTTAAAAGTTTAGCGTTTCTTAAAGAGAAGTAATATATATATTTCAGTTGGATATTATCCACTGATAAAAGAAGACCTAAGTGGAAGAATCATAGTTTTAGCATAGAATTGTAAATAAACAATATTGTAAAATCGCCACATTTTAAATTAATTTAAAATTAAGTGAAAGGAAACTGCAGAAAATCTTCATAAGCATAGCTAATTACTTTCTGTCTTGTCCATACGCCGACAGTTTAGTCAATTAACTGCTCCATTAATTTTTTTTAAATTTATTAAATTGACAAACTGCCGCCGTTGGGAATTGAACCAGCAACTCCCAGTCGAGTAGCGGCCTTTAACAGCTCGGCCACGGTTGTTCTATTATGCAGTTGGAAGAAATAAAAACTTGTGTAAAAGTTGCAGTCTTTTAATTTGGAAATTTTGTCGTTATGAAATAGGTTAATTCTAAATTAAAACCGTAACTGTAAGAGAACAAACTGATGATCATACCTACTATTATGTTGTGTAATTTAGGTCAAAGCTCTGATTATAATGTAAATAATTATGTACAAAATCAATAAATACTATTAACATAAACGATTAATTGATATTGAATTGAGTTATTGTCTAGAATATATTATATTGTCTATCACGATTTTAAGTTTTTATTTACTACAAACGTCGAAACGATTAAATACAATTATTCACTAATAAAAATACATTAATTAAACATTAATGTGTCTTCTCACAATAATTTATTTGACAAACAAAAGTTTAAAAAAAATTCATTGAATTGAATTTATATAAAACAAGTTTGATTGATAACTCTCTAGAGATAATACAATATATAATAAGTTAAGTATGTTTAGATTCAAGGAGTGATTTCAATTTAAAATATGTGTAATTATTTAAATACAATCACTGACGTATTGATAACTCAATTCTGATTAATGCTTGGGAAATAAATGTAATAAATTAGATAAGAGTTTACTGTTCCAGCAAGAAAAAGTCATGTAAGGATCACGAAAGTTTAGTATTTATTATTTAAAAAAAATACCTGCAAATGATTAACACAATAATTTATTTTAGATATTTAAAAAACCACAATGTGGATTCCTCCCGGTTCAATAGAGAGTAATGTCAAGTTGCATATAAATTTTTATTTAATTTGGTTTAAATGGTTTTAGATAAAAGTCGGAAGACAAAAAATGTCGGACTGTGTTGAAATGAAAAATGGCATTCTCGTTTTTTATAATATAATTAACGACAAAATATCAGCAAATTATGCCGAATGGTGTTTGAAGAGACACAATATCGAAAACTATTTGGAAATTAATTCGGTTTCACATTAATCCAGCGATGAATAGTTTTTGGTGACATTTTTATGAAATATATGATTTTATCTGATATCGCAGATAAAAGCAGATAAATTAAAAAAAAACTGAGTTAATTGAGTTTACGAAAAGAAAAATCAACTTTTTTGTCCCCGATTTTGATATAAACTTTGTTTTAAGCTAATTTGGACATAGCGAAAACGATGGCGTTGGTTAAAATACGATACGATTAACGGTTTTCAAGGTATCAGATCCACAGTGTTAAAATTCAAAACTGAATGAATTGAGAAAGGAAAATTTTGAAATGTGTTGGTCAGACGTTAAAATGAACCTGATTTTTGTTCTGCTTGGGTCCAAATTAGCCTAGAAAATGATTATTATTAAAATCGAGAACAAAAATTTTCTTCACTTTTTTCACATTTTTTCCAAGGGGTACCCCTTAAAAAAATCGATAAAATTGGAGGAAAATTTTATGTCCTCGATTTTGATAAAAACTTGGTTTTAAGCTAATTTGGACCTAGCGAAAACGATGGCGTTGGTTAAAATACGATACGATTAACGGTTTTCAAGGTATCAGATCCACAGTGCTAAAATTCAAAACTGAATGAATTGAGAAAGGAAAATTTTGAAATGTGTTGGTCAGACGTTAAAATGAACCTGATTTTCGTTCTGTTAGGGTCAAAACTAGGCTAGAAAATGATTATTATTAAAAACGAGAACAAAAATTTTCTTAACTTTTTTCGCATTTTTTCCAAGGGGTAAAAATAATCGCAAAAATTGAACAAAATTTTTTTGTCCCCGATTTTAATATAAACTTTGTTTTAAGCTAATGTACACCAAGCGTAACCGATGGGTCGGGACGTCGGGAAGTCGGGACTAAACTTAATATACCCTTGTATATTGACATTGACCGGATATAAAAATAAATTATTTTTTAGAACTTTACTAATAATCAATTCTTCAAAGTTGCTAATATTAAGAGAGATATTCAAAATTTTGTGCTTCTACCTTACTCTGATGACTCGCTAAAAGTGTAAGAAAAATAGTAAAAGAGTTTTTTCAAATATCGGTATAATTGTAAGAAAAAAGGGCACGAAACGGCTGAATGAAGATAGAAATGAAGAGGCTGAAGGAAGGATTGGGAAAGTCAGAGAGATGCTTTTGCTCAACAACTGGGCTGATCCATGGGATTATTGTTACTATTTTAATATATTTTAACTATGTTTCAAAAAACCAGTAGTGATCTAGTAATAGAAATCTCCATGGGTCCTATATAGAATGCTGTAAAACTGTTACTCATACAAAACATTGGTTAAGGCTTATAGAATTTAAGATCTTAATATTTAAACAAAAAACCAAACACATGAATTATATACATACAGTTTTGAAACTCTACTTTTAAAAAACACACACACCGAGTTTATAATATATATATATATATATATATATATATATATACATATATATATATATATATACATATATATATATATATATATATATATATATAAATCTTGTTCAGTTATTCGATCTAATATTACTTATAAAATTCACCTGTTTCATTAAATCAATCAACATGCAATGTTATTCAATAGGATGCGGCAATATAAAACCATATATATTTTATTTAAAAAAATCATATATTATAAATCACATTTTTTCTTCAATAAAAATCTGGTGAGAAGGCCTCTTACGACCTCCATCTATATCGGATGCGTCATGTTAAATGTGATAAACGATTGTATTAACGTTGAACTGGTTTTTCCTTTATCAAAATTATGATAGAAAAATGCATATGACTTACTAAGCCCATATAGGTCCTAAAAAAGTCAAGTTTTTTTCTTAAATGTTCATCGTTCCTATCTAGTGGATGTCGAAAATAAACATTCATAAAATTTTTATAAATATCGAGGGGAGGGGGAAACACAAAATTTACTAGTAATTTATCGCAAGAACAAATGTTGAATCCCACAAAGAGAAAAAAATTAGTAAATAGTATGCTTTATTTTATGGGACTGATTAAAATCAGTCCCATTAAGTATAAGATCTTATTAGTCTGCAAAATTTTATTCATCTTAAGTGTAAATGTTTTGATTATGGAGGTAGAACAACGAACCGTTTAAAGTATTAAACCATTTTTATTCATCAGGAATTACAAAACAAACAAAAACATTATTTAAACAAAATAAAAATTTAAAAAAAAAAAAACTTTATTTGCTTGTGCAAAAAAAGAATTGAATATAAAATGTAAAGAAAAAAAAACCGGCACCATATGGTGCTTTGCTTATTTGCTTCGTTTTTATGTGAACTCTTAATTTGACCTCCTACATGTTAAACTATAAAGTTGTTCGGAATAATTCGTATTACAAACTATTATACTTTTTTATAACTTTTCATACGATGTATATCCTAAGAGATTTCTCTATCTCATGCTACCCTTAAAAGTTCTTCACCCTCCGGTGAAAACTGCAAAACCGCAAACCGGTAGACAAATTTCTTTTAAAATTAAAACAGTTTTTTGGCATTAATTATCATACTTAATTTAATTAAATTTAGTATTATTTTGATTAAATAATATTTTGAATAAATATTTTCTACGTAAAGAATTAATCTGGTCTACAGTTTTAGTATATTTAGTATATTTAGTATAAAGTATAGATTAAATTTATATTCGCAAATATTTTTACGAAGTTAAACGAATAAATACGATTTGTTCGGAATGGGATTTATGGATATGAAAAGAACATGAAGAACTACTATTGCAAACAACAGGTCTCTCTAACAAAATAAAAAACAAATAAATAAATAAAAAGAAACAAAATACACACCCACTGTTAAAACGTTAATCTAAAAAGCTACCTCGTAATATTGTTGAATTCCGCTTGTTAAGTGCGTTTAACATTACAAAGAGTTTTGTGATTTAAAGTAATTAATCATAGTACTGCAACTACAGTTTCTTTAGCAGACGTTAATCTTCGTGAATCTTGTATCATTCATATTAATTTGTCATCAATTTCGTTCAGAAATATTTCTTATATTTTAATTTTATATTACAATTAAATGTTTAAAACGAACTTTTATTATGTTTGATTTCTCTGAAAGGTGAGATGGCTACAGTTTAGTACGCCAAATATAGGAGAAATATATACATATATGTGAATGATAATAGGGGCATATATATATATATATATATATATATATATATATATATATATATATATATATATATATATATATATATAACAAATAGATTATTAGACACTATAGATTATTAGATCATCGTTTGAAACAGTTTACGTACAAGATGTTATGGCGTTTAAATAACAAAGAAATGACGACTTGGACCCTGTATTTCGATTCGGAAGATCAAGCTAATAAAAGCGTCTTTTTTAATGCATCTTGATGATAGAAAGAAACTTGTATGTACACAAATCTACATATCACAATACATATTTTTGTATTTTTTTATACCCGGTATATGTAAATTTACAAGAGTATATTAACTTTAGTCCCGACTTTGTAATGGTTGAAAATATTGATCGCGAACATAAATGTTCAGAATAGGTGTTCATAAACTGGCCTAAGCCGGCCATTTCCGAATGTCCGTCCGTGTGTGGATACGTTAACTCAAAAACAAAAAGATACACCATGCTTGTGTGAGTTAAAAAGTAAGTTCGATAATGGGCAGAATCGGACCATGTTTAGGCAAAATAGGCAAAACTGCCCATCTTTGAAACCTTAAAAGATAGATCAAAAATGTAAGGACAAAAAATGTTTCTTTTTTTAAAATAAACAACTTTTGTTTTCAACTTTTTTACATAAATTCAGGCTATACCACGTATTTAAGAAATTAACGTAAGTTAGTTGTTATTTTCACTTGTTTAACGTACAGTTTGATGTTCACTGGTTGGTATGTTTACATAAAACTGTATAAATAAATCATTTATAGTTTTATAACTTCTGGTTATAGTTAATAAATAATTTAGTACTGACAACAACACTAGTAGCATTAATTCATAGTTTATGATTATTATATTCTTTTGTATAGTGACTATATAAATATATAGATAGAGTGGTAGCCAACAAATGTGGCCGATTTGAAAATGAAAAATACAAAAAAATTAATGTACACGTATCGTACACGTTTAAAATACTATACCACTTTATAATAGTTATGTGCTCTGTATTCTGACGTGTATTTATAACTATTCCAAGCAAAACTTTAAATCCGGAAATTTTATATATGCCTAATATGAATAGGATTATTCACTAAATCGTATGATTATCTGAATATTTGTTCAAATAAACTTACACCGAAATAGATACATACAAAAAGTGTGAAAGTTGTATTTTATAACGGCATGTTATATATTAGATAGGATACGAACATGATTTTATTTAAATTTTTAATATTTATACATTCAGTTAAAAAAGATAATTCGTACACTTTCCAGGAATACAACCGTCTCGTACTTCAACTTTAAAAAAAAAAACTTTTTTTATGGAAACTTTTCTATTTGTTTAAAGATAACTCCAACTTCTATTCGGAAAAATCAGAGAAACAAGCCGAGAAAATTATTTAAAACTTATTTTCAAACAGAGTGCCAATGAGGCAATTTTTCTAAGTACTTTAATTTTTAGTTTTATAAGTACTTTATTGCACAGCCAAATTTTTGATGAAAACATAACTATTGCGATACCATTCCCAGTGGCCCTGTACTGGAAGCCGCTCTGCTGCGAACTAGCAGATTGCGGGCTTGATTCCCAACATTGGCAATTTATCAATTAAATTAATTTAAATAAGAATTAATGGGGCGGTTAATTAACAAAACTGTCGGCGTATGAACTAGTACAAAAGTAACCGGCTATGCTTGTGAAGGTTTCCTCCTGTTTCCTTTCACAAACTCCAGATGATTATCGACATAGTTCCTCAAGCATAGATTCCTAGTTTGCATGCAAATTTCTGTCGTTTCACAATCAATAAACAAATTTGATTTTTAAATAAAAATCACGGAGTTATTTATACACAGTATAAATAATCGGCAAAATCCACAGACTTTTTTACTAAGGATAATTAAGGACGCTTACCATGATTTGCACTTATCTCGCTTTAAGACTGTAGTATTTAAAGCAGTCTGGGCTACGGGAAGGATCGAATATAATATTGGTTTTTATATTAAATTTGTTACTAACATCGAATGGAGACTCATCACAAGTATAGCAGGATACTAAGGGATCTTTCTCACTCAGCGACTGTCCCGCTGACTTTTGCTGGCTTTTTGCCGCGTACAAGGTAGTCAAATGGATCCGCACACTCGCACCCGGACCTGTGACCCGGAATTTTTGTTTCCTATTTCTGTTGCTATGTGTGAAAAAGATCTAAATTTTCATAGTTATATGTTTTTCAATTTTTAATGGTAATTAAGGTTTTATTCAGACATTGCATTAATTGGCGAATTATTTTCTACTGCCAACTCGTATATGTTTTGAGTTGATCTTGTTTCAGTAAAGACATGCCGTGTGTCGAGTATGTGTATAGTTCACGTATGATCATTTTGTGTACTAGAAGAATTGCTACATACATACAATATAAAAGACCCTTTTATATAAACATGTGATCATTAAATTCATGCTGAGACCCTAAGGATATTCCACTCAATATATGAGAGACGAACGATTTGATTCGATTCTAAATAATAATATTAGTTCTACATTTTTCAAAATATATTTAACATCTTAACTTTATGATAATATTATTATATTATTTCAATATAATTATTTTATTACGGTTTTATGATTATTTTCGATGATGCAGCCATAAACAGAGGTATTTATTTTTCAATAACTCTCCTATCTATGGTGATTAGTTAGTTCGGTCACATTTAATTATCTACTAGTTAATTACAACAAAGCAAGTCATGCACGAGATAGATTTACAAGCACGGTTTATTCTAAAAATACCATTTTGCTATTTTAGTGCCTAAAATGTATAAAATAGTGGTCAAAAAAGTGAACTCTAATATACGTGTACGCATTTTTGAAAGCTTCTGATGAATATAGCTTTTTTTGTTTGTAAACTTTTTTGAATGATTTCATACAGATTGGCTTTCGGTAAGTAGGATCTTTCTAATGATCTATTAAAGTCGGATCCATTAAAGTCGGCAAAATCGATTTTGTTGCGTGTCATACCGGATAGTAGAGAAATTATCGAGAATTTATAGACAGTAAAAATTTTCCATTCGCGCATTCGTATGAAATCTTTTTTTAATGAAATAAAAAATATTTAAAAGTTTCGAACGGGATTTGGGCTCTGATTCTTTCAACTGAAGTTCATCAGTTCATCAATGACCTACCATGTTAACTACCAACATTCTTATGTACAGACGGTACATGACTATTACCTTTATAGGGATAATTACCATTGCAAAATTAAAACTCATTTTTACAAAACCCACTGTCGTACCAAATTCCAATTATACGCACAAAATCAATCTCACAAGGAATGATCTTTGCAGATTTTTTTCATGAAAGAGGATACCGGAATTCATATTCTGTGTGAATGCGAAAGTCCTTCTCTCAAAAGCAACCTTCTTTGGGATGGACAGATCTTCAGCCAGCTGAAATAAGGTGTCGCCGAGGAATATCCAAACGTTTATCAAGATCACAGGACTCCTGGAACACCTTTGAAGGAACGGAAATATAATAGATCAAATTGGTCGCGGTACAAAAGCTCTTTATACGACTTGCTCCTGACTCAAATCTAATCTTATCTAGACATTGGACATTGCACTTGGCACATCAAACATTCACAAAGATTATATATCATAATAAGATAATGTTAAAAAATTATTTTATAGTTTTTCCTTCCATGACATAAAGATACACATAAAGAATTTATTTTATAAAAAGAACAAAAATTTTATTTTGCTATGAATAATTTGTTTTAGAAAAATAAATATATGCAAATATTGCGTGCAGTATATCACATTCAGTGCAGTTTACTACATAAACTACATATAGGTACAACAGGTAAATAACGGTACAATATTATTTTCTGAGGATTTAAAAAATATATATATATATATTTACATAAATGTATTAGAAATATCAGAAAGTATCACATATATATTATATATTATAATACGACCCTGAATATTGAATTATTAATATGTTTAAGATGTCCTGATAATGAAACTATGTTAGTGATAAGGTGTAAAATAACAAGGAAATATAATATGTTACAGAAATATCATACATTCTTACTAGATATAGGCAGAAAAAAGGTTAAAACTTTTAAAGAATGATGTAATTGTTAATATTTAAAGAAAGTTTATTGTATTTTAAGCTATTTAATTTTAAGGTAGCTCACTCCAAAGTGGTCCACAAGCTATTTCTATAATATATGTAAATATATATATATATATATATATATATAATTATATATATATATATATATATATATATATATATATATATATATATATACATATATATATATTTATATATATATATATATATATATATATATATATATATATATATATATATATATATATATAACTTAAAAACCTCTTTATAACATAAATAGAAAGTATAATTAACCTCTGCATAAAGTAGATGTAGAATAATTTATGCAGAGAATAATTATACTTTCTATTTATGTTTTGCAATGATTGAAAAAGCGTGAATGGGCAAAATCTCTGGGGACCCTTTTTGAAACTGTAATAGATAAAAGAAAAGTTTAAAGACAAAAAATGTTCCTTTTTCAAAGTAAAAGCTTTTGTGAATCATGCGTGCCTGTGTGTATATATTCGTGGACAATTTTTATCTGCACAAAATCTCGCGAATTAAAAAGACATCTGTAACTGGACAGATGATAGTCAAGAAAATGATACATATGATAGTAATCATCGATCTATGTTGTATCTATGATAAATACATGAAGTAACAATAAAAACTATCTACGCAAAACAGGTTCAATACGCGATACAGTGTCAATCTGCTAATCAAATTGTCGATACATATTTATTATGTATACGAAACCAACATAACATTTTATACTAGAGCATGTCATCTCAACATGATGTTAATTTATTAATAATAACAGCTAGCCTGTGCTATTGATTTTCCTTCGGGCACTGCCGCATTTTAATCAGGTAATACGATATATATATACTAATAATAAAAATAATAGCATAACGTTGTCTTGCTGTATCCCGCTACTCTGTTCGCGTGAGACATTTGTATCATGGCTTGCATATTTATTGGATTGTTCTATAAATATATGCGACTAACTTCTAGCAGTTTCTTTGATGCTTATTGTTCACGTTCAAGTCAAACATATGGCGATGTCGCAATTAGTGATGATGTGAGAGTCGTAAGAAACGAGACCAAACGATAATAAGTAAGCGAGGGACGAGAGAAAATTTAGAATCCTAATTTTCGATAAATATTCGAGAGACAATAGGTTTTTCTGAGGATGTATAAGCAGTGACTAAAAATTCCGCCAGCTGTAAGGTGAGAAAAAATGATTCGATTTAATTCAAAAATTATGTAATTATCAATTTTTTGATTGCAGGAAAATTTTTGTAGGCTCTTATGGCTCTAACCGACCAGTGATTTTTTTTAAATTGTATTTATTCAAGAAAATCTTCAAGCTTAAAAACGAGACGAGACGAGGCGATCGAAAACTTTTACGAGTCAATACAATACCAGAGACATGCTATCTCCCAGTCCAAGTGGCCGTGCTGTCAAAGGCGCTCTTCTTGGAACTAAGCGGTTGCTAGTGCGATTCCCAACGGTGGCACTTTGTCAATTAAAGTTAATGGGGCGGTTAATTGATTAAACAGTCGGCGTATGTACAAGAACGAAGTAAGCGACTACGTTTGTGAAGGTTATCCGCATTTCCTTTCACGAACCTCAGATGAATATTGCAGCATAGGTCCTATCAAAGTAGACTGAAGCCGCAAAATTTGTCTATATTATTTGAAGTTTCAATATTCAACTATGGTATTTCAATGACTGAATCCATTTAGGAAGACCTAATTGGCTGAATTTTTATATACCTAATGTAGAAACGTAAAAAATAAACTCTAAACGGTAAACCATTATTTTTTTTACACGTTAGAAAAAATCATTTGTAAGAAATATTCAAAATGCGAATTCAAAAAAGTTCTCATTAATTTTTTAAAAATAATTTTATACAGAAAAAAAATATATATATATCAACCCAATTTTTTATGAATAATTTTTTTTTGTAATGGTAAAAAATCAAACCAACCCTAATATTTTTTATATTCAAATGTGTACTATATTTAATGTCTCACAATTTATTTCTTATGTAAAAATATTTAAATTATTTACAAAAAAAAAATCGGATATAAAACTATTAATAACCAAATGAATGCTTCGATAAACTTTTTAGAACTAAATCAAATGAATAATGATTTAAATAATGGAAAAAGAAAAAAAAAACTTAAAATTGTGATTTTATTTAAATTTACTTTTTAAATTATTTAAATAAATTTATATGTAAAAAAATTTCGTATAGAATTACCTAAAATTATCTTATTTTATTAATGATATTAAATTTTATGAGCACATTTAAATTTATTTAATAGAAGATTTCATTCATGTGATATAAATTCTTTTTTTTTTTGTTCAGTTTTGAATTTTAAGTGATATCTGTGGACATTTTTTATACGAAATGATGCTTGGTAAATTCATAATTTATGCAATTTTTTGGTAAAGTTTTGAAAATGTAGAATCATTAATGTAGTTTATCAAATTCAAACATGTATCTGTATTTTAAACGGGTTGTAACGTATAATTCTTCCAACGATAGGAAAATTTGGAAGAATACTATGATGAAATAAGAAAATTTTCTGTTGAACGATTGACAAAGTAACAAAATTTGTGTCTACAGTCATTACGAAATGCATTGACAAACATAAAGGTTTGAATGCTGGATTAAAAAGAAATGTGGCAGATGTAATATATTATAGGCACATAACCTAAATAAGACACATAATACGAATTTTGTTATGTACTTTATCACTAGTGACTAGTCTAGGTCTTTTAGGTAGTATCTATTTTAATTAGGGCATTTATTTGTTTAAATATTGGTCTGCTGGTTAAGCTAGCAGAGAGCATGCGGTTACACAGTGCAACAAAGAGTATTTATTTTTAATTAGATCATTTAATGAGTATTAATTTGATAATAAGTACAATATAATTAATTCAATTTTTAAATATTGCTCTGCTAGCTTAACATTAAGCATTTAATTTGTATAATAATGCACGCCGCATAATTTTATGTAACTATTTATTAACTATTTATAGACTCTCAGAGAAAGGAATCATAATGATTATGAAGTCGATTATGGCGAAACTGTTAATATTTAATAATATCATACGTTTTATAACATTAATATTATAGATGATGAGACGATAAATTGTTGTAAAATTTATTTACTACAGTCATGAAATTTTTGTAAATTTTACTAATGTTAAGAGACATATTTTGTGTTCTGCCTATTTCTACACCCACTTTCCTCTTCTACCGAGTATGTCCTGCATTACCAAATGTTACTTTTCCAATACTAAAAGCGCGCTACATACCAAATTCCAATCTAATAAGAATAAAATTGTTGCCTGTAGAGCGTAGGTACACACAAACATAAACATACATTTAATGATGGTTAATTGTGACATCCACTAGGTAGTATTGGTGAATATTTGAAGAAATTATTACAAAATCACATCATCGATTCGCTAAAACCAGCTATTTGCATTGGAATATCACTGTTCGTTTTGATATTTGTGCATGTTTCTTTATAATAATCTTTACTTTCTGTTCATTAGTTTATAATGTATATTATGGTTAGGTCATTTATGTTATAATAATCGCATGGTAAATACACCCACAAATTTTTACAAATTTTTTAAGAATCTAATCTAATTTAACTTTCGTTATTTTGTAAGAATCTTTTATGTATATATGTTCAAATGCAGAAATGCAGAAATCATTAATCATTTTTTCTTTTTTGTATATGTAATACAACAATAATTACATAAGTTACATAAATTCCATTTATAATCATTACAAAAATGACACGCTAATAAAAATAATATTTTAACATCTTTATCTTGTTAATAAAATATAATGTTAAATATATATATTTTTTTCTCCACAAATTAATGATCTATTAATGTAAATTAATAATACAATAAACCCTCCTTTCAACAGCATTTAAGTTGAAAAGTTGAAAACATTTACATAACCTCTATGCTAAATTACATGATTTTTTTTTTTGGTACAAAATGTAATTATTTCTAAATGAGGAAATATAAAATATGTATAAATGTAGTTTTTTTTTTAAAGTCGTTCTATTCATTGTGCCAATGTGTGGTTCGTTTTTTATTTTTTTCGTATACAATAGTTTTTTCTTCCTGAATTTTATTCCAGTTAGTAAATTTATTCTGTTGGCTTGGTAGCTTTTGACATAAGTGCCATTGTGAAATATGGACCTGTAGATTTCCTACTGTGTTTTGATAACAATGATATTTTTTTATTCTATAGAATATATAAATGGTGGATATGAATGGTTGATGAAAGTGAATACAATTGACAGTCAATATTTTATGTTTCAATCAGAACAAATTTTAGGGTTATAATAATTGTTTAAAATATTTTTTAACTAGATGAACTCTGTTGTAAACTCAATGTAATCGTCTGCTAAAAGTTTGTTTCTGACAACTGTATGATAAAACGTCAAAATTTCAACAGTCCACACAGTACAATAAAATTTGTAAGGCTAAACATATAAACCAAGTAGATTTGACATTTGAATTATTCTAAATAATTAAAAATAGTAAAATTTTGTTGATATTTTAATAGTCAATTTGTTTAATAAATAGATGCTTTTTCGAATTTCTCAAAGTACTTATTGAATCTCGTTCAGCTAGTTATCGATCGATTCTGCTAAAACGTTTTCAGGTTATCAAGTTATTGAACTTACTTACTTTCTGGGATTTTTTTTGGGATTGAACTATCGATTTACCGGATTTAGATTCGAATTCACCGATCCCATTAGGTTTGTGCGTAGTCTAAATTTATTTTTGTTGTACAATTCACCCAGAATGAAATTTCTTAGGCTGCTAGGACTGGCGTGTTAAATATATGTATATGCATTATAAACAATGATTAATACTATTGTAAGTTGAAAAAAAGGTTAGTGTGTGCACTAACTTTTTAACGCTAGATATTATGTTTGTTGTATGTTGGCGCATTGATATCTCTTTACATACAAACATATACAGAATGCAACAACAACCATAATGTATTTGCTATATAATAATGTTAAGTACTTGCTTGGGTACTTTACGGTGTAGAGTCTACGTGCACTATACGAGTGAATTGCGTGGGTCTATTATTATTACGTATTGTAATACGTAAGTTAAATTTAAACGATATTATTGTGTATTTTGTTCCGTAATAACTATATGGACGTTATTGGTATTGTTTTATATAAGAAAAACAGTGGTTATCAAACATAAACGTAGTTCATTCGTGACAATCAAAGCTAATACTATTTGTTGGATTTGTAGCAAATTATTAACAAAAGCTTCCCTTTTATTATTAATGTTAATGTGATAATGTTTTTATACCCGGTACCCACATTATATATACCAGGTTATATTAAGTTTAGCTCCATTTTCGTAACGGTTGAAAATATTGATCACAGAAAAAAAAATTTGGTATAGGTGTTCATAAACTGACTAACTAGTCCATTTCTGCTAATGTCCGTTCGTCCGTTCGTCCGTTAACACGATAACTCAAAAACGATAAGAGATATCGGGCTGAAATTTTGTATGTTACGTTCTAGAGCTAAAAAGTAAGATCAAATTCGTGGGGCAAAACTCGGACAAAGTTTGGGCAAAATAGGCAAAACTACCTTTTTAAAAAATAAACAACTATTTTTTGAAACTTTTTTCATTAATTCTGTATATACCGGGTGTTTAAGTAAAACTCGGTTAGTTGTTATTTTCACTTGTTTGAATTATATTGAGAAAATGACAAATACAAAGATACATTGAATATTTTAAACATTTGGTAAACACATTTGGCCAGAATCTTTTTTTCTGCTTATGGAGGTTTTTTCACTTAACCAAGTTTCTCACTTATAGAAGTGCAGAAGCGGTTTTCTCATTTACAGAGGTAAAAAAATTTTACATTTATACGTATGTAAATACAATTTTTATTCAAATTTGTTGGTATTCCACGAAGTTAAGAAAGCGTTATAAGTAACAGATATTAAATACGCCCCACCTTTGCTTTTAGAGACCAGACGTGACAAACGACTCTCTAGAGGTTTTTGTTTCTCACTTATACATATTGTCGAGGGTTAATGACGGGACCTGAAAATTTCTCTCACCAGTAGAGTTTTCTCGCTTATCCATTTCTTGCCCACCCAGGTTTAGCAATCGAAAGACCCATCACAAACGCAGTTTGAACTATTCATATAGACTTTTGTATAAATTTCTTTGCTACTGTTTGGCAATCACTGTTTCTGAACAGATAATTCTACAAGGTAGATACTGTTTGTCGTCTCTGTAACTTGTGTTGTTTTGTTTAGTTTATGTTACTTGTATACCTAATAAAAACAATTGTATTATTATTTCATTGTAAAAACAGTAAGAAAAACAAGTCGATATTGGACACTTTATAATATTTAAAGGCTCTTTTTGCAGAACGATATGGTTTATGTGAATTGATAATTGTTATTTTATATTTGTGCGTTGGTTTTTACTCGGTCAAAAATACTTTTTTGTTCTTCTGTAAATAAGCAAATCTTTCGAGTAATCAAATTGTGTGATGATAGTCTAATTGGTAAAATCACAGATAGTTAGTAAGCTATATTGGGTGAATCGAACCAGCCGCATAATAACACACGCTTCCACTTCCTTCCATGATCCTCCCATTTTCCAACAACATCCAATAGAACACCTTCTGTTAGGGAGACAGTCTGTTCATAACACAAATACCATCCTATATGCTTTATGCTAGCTCAGACGGACATGGCACTCTTATATTGATGCATCCCTGATATCCTCACTCTAATTATACTTAAGTGATACAATTTAACTGAATAACAAATCATTACCAATGTAACTATATTGGAGTTAGATATATTACGCATCAAACTGTATCACTTAAGTATAATTAGAGCCATGTCCGTCCAAGCCAACACATAACGTACAAAACAACATTTGTATTACAGACTTTCTCCCTAACAAAATGTACTCTACTACTGGATGTTGTTGGAATATGGGAGGATCATGGAAGGAAGTGGAGGCATGTACTAGTATGCGGCTGTTTCGATTCACCCTGTATATACAAACCAATGATATTCTAACTAACTAAAGTTAATATATCTAGGAAGTCGATTTTCTCCTACTTACAATTATTAACTACATGGCTGATAAGTAAACCAATAGAACCTTCTTAGATCCGACAATTTTCGTTTCAATTTCAATTTTTACAATAGTATTGTAAATTTGCTTCGATTTCAAAAACAGGCTGTAGATATGGCACATGTCAAAGAGGCTGTAGAGAAAAAAAGATAATCCACCAGTATACGGCATCCGCCAAAAGAACCTAAGGTGTCAGATTTTCAGATTTTTCCCTCAAAAACCGAAAGTTATACAAAATGAAAGCTTGTAAAATTACAAAATACCTATCATAAATATTTCAAGATATTTCGAGATATTATAAATATCAATCAATTGTCAGATTTTTCCCTCACAGAAAAGCAGTAAGTAAGTAAGGTAAAAGCTTCTTTCTTAAGTTCGAAAATAATAGCGTCCATATAAGATAAGTACCCGAAACAGTAAAGTATTGAATCGGTTGCGTCGTCGGTATAATAAAATATATTTGTTATGTATTTAAAACATAATATTATCGCTTTTTATTATTATTGAGATGTTATAATAATGCATTGAATTAGTTATATTATTGTTTTGTTTGGATTAGAAACAATCATAGTCTGCCATATTTGGATTATTTTATATGAATATAAATTACTAATCGTAAATCTTTTATAGTCCTATTTTGATTTTGAATTATTATGTCTTACTCGAAAACATATATATCGTAACAATTATTGCATAAAATACAGTGGCGGGCGTACATTGAGCATGTTTAGAGATAATCCTGATTTTCTATAAATATTCGAGAGACAGGCGATAGAACTCTGATATATATACTAAATACTGTTTTAGAAAACGATGCTGGTCAGAAATGTTAGAAGGACAATTGAACAAAAATCCACTAAAACTTTTATAATTTTAATTTTTAAATTCATTACAAAAATACAGCACTTAAATGAAACATATAATTTGTGTAAAAGCTCTTCAAAGACTTACTTCTCAATCGAATTTAGTCTATTCTAACATATATATGGTTTTCTAATATTCTATATACCTCCTCTGTAGCCAAAGCACTGTAAAACTCATCAGTTAAATATTTAACAATAAATTTAAATGGATCTAAATGAACAATTAAATAACGAATCAGACTCTTTAATACACTTTCTGTAAATTCCATATCTTGTAAATCTTGCAATTCATTTAATACCATTTGAGTAGAACTATAATTTTGTAAGATCAAATGCTTTGATATTTCATATAAATAATTATATTTAATAAAATAAATTTGCCGTTGTACTGATTCAAACAATACAAATGTACAATTTTGTTCTATATATTGAATAATTGATTTAATATTCACAATATCTTGAATTGTTGTCATATTCATATATTTTAAATTATTAATTTTATAAAGTTGCCATAATTCATGTACAGTTTCGATTTGTAACCAATTGAAATTATTGAAATTAATTTGTTGTATGAATTGTAATAAACTATTGAAATTATTCTCATTGTAACTATCTTTTAATAGATTTGGCAAATCAAAAATAATTGATGATGTATTCGATTTTAAAATTAAATCAAACTGATTTCTTTTTAAATAATTTAAATATGTTTTATAGACATCTTCTTTACTATGATATTCTTTCAAAATGTTTTTGACAACTGCTTTTGTGCACAACTTATGTTTAACATTAGTTGATGTTTTCAATGGTGATGTTTTTAAATATATTTCTTTACAATTATATAAATTGATATTAAGTATTATAAAAATTATATAATATTTTAGATACATATTGACGAACGTTTCAGTTTAAACTGAAATCAAATTAATGTTTTTACACTTATAAATAGAAAAAAATTATCGTAAGTTGATTATTTTGTTCTGTTTTATCGGAAAGTTATCATATTTTGTTTCGTTAAAATGCTTGGTACTTTGTGGTACATAGATTAATTTTTTTTCATACAATAAATTGCTTACTTTTTTATAATTAAAATAAACTTTTATTATGACCAAAATTTAAACAGACAACGTTATAAACTTTTTTTAAATTGTTATTAAAATATATAAAATAATTTATAAATACAATGCACAGAAAAATCGTTGTAAGGTATTTATAATAAACAAGGGTAAGGCACAAATCAATTTTAAAATGGAATCTAAAAAACGAAGCTTGGTTTAACAAAATCGAACACTTTAAGAGTTTAAGGCTACAGCGATAATAGTGATATCAAGCTAATTTGAGCAACGTCTAGTGAGAAAAAAAAGCGTTTGGAGCAAAAGGTGGCCACTTGATTGGAAATAGTTATCGCATATGCCACGTATTCATTCAACTAAAGGTGCATGATCATGACGATTTGCGACATAAACATACTGGCATGTGGCGTAAACAGAGAAAACATTAGCATGCATGCTAATGGCTAGTTAGTCGAGCGATCCGATTGTAGTCGTCAACCAAATCAGATCAGACTGTCAACCAAAATATTGCTTCGGCAATCAATTTATCGTTTGCAATTTGATTACTTAGCTTCCTGACTAGGATATATTTGGAAAATTTCATCGCAAGAAACTTGGTTGCGTGACCTAGTTTCTATAATATTACCTAGTGAATGTTCCACTTTATATATCGGTACAACGTACTTATCTTTTTTAAGTTTTACTTGAACCTTAAGTAAATCGATGCAACTCATCCTTAAAATAGATAGCTTTGAAGAGTTTTGAATTGAATTCATGTAAAGAGATCGCAATGAAACAAAATTCACTTAACGGCAAACAAACAAAAAATTTGAATTTTTTACTGATAAATCAATATAAATGGATTAATAAAAAAAATTTTTACCTGTACTCAAATGTTGTCTACCTGTTCAAATTTTGAATGAAATATTTATCACGGTATGAAATATATAACATAACCTATTCTATATATTTATTTGGAAAAAATTATACTATCTATTTCTATAGCACGACAGTGCGTATGGCCAAGTTCAAGGGTATCTGGCCATGCATACTTACAGTGATTATTACTACAAGAAATATTAGGCCATAAATGAGCCCCTTGTAACTCTTGAACTAAAGAGCTGAGTAGAATGACTTTAAAATATTTGGGAAAAAATACTTGCCAAGATAAAATTCTACATAAATTTATATTTATTTTGTTACACTAGATAAATAACTTGTCCCTCTCTGCCATATCATTACTTTTTACGGAGCAAATATGATATTAAGGGTTACCCCGAAAACTTGGTTCTTTTTTTTTTTGGTTGATCGGTTTGATTTTACAATAAATATTGGGAGCAATCTTTGAATATTAAAAGAGTTTAAACAATGCACAAATAATATGATTTTTATCCTAAATATGCTTATTTAACATCAAATGTTTTATACTGTTCCATTTTGGTTTGATTACATTTATCAAAATTCCACAAATCAATCGATTCATTACTATATTTATCCATTTTCACTGCATACAAATATTTTTGATGATATTTTATAAAATATAAATTTTTATAAATTGCACATGAATTTGTGTCCAGTGCAACTACTTGAAACTGTTCCGACTGAAGATTGTATGCCGCTGTCGATTGATGGAATGCAAGTAATTTTTTTGTACCTAATAATGGATCATTATTATCGTTTAAAAATAATTTATGTATTGAATTATTATATATTTGTAACATAATAAATGGTTTACGATCGCCAAGAACAACATGAATATTCGGTTCCATATCGAATTCCCGAAGACATATATATTTTTCAAATAATATATTACGTAAACATTTTGGTAATTTTTTCTTTAAATCTTCTAAAAATTGTTGTTGCGTATTTGATAATTGATTGTATAAATCTATTTCAAATAATTGTTTTAATATTAAACCAAATTTTAGCGTTAATTCATTTTTAATTAAATCTTGTATAAAACTCTTAAATACTTTGTCAATTACATGAAATTTAAATCGAACATCAATTAAATTATCAAATAATATATCAAAATGATCAATATTTTTCATAATTACATTATCTAATAAATAGAAACTAAATGCTTCATCCGTTTTAAAAATTTCTGTTAAAATTGTATTAATTTGTATAAAATCCGTTTGATTCAATATAAAATTATTAATCATTTGAAATTTAATAACTATCATTAATTTTGTAATATCATCAATGATTTTTTGTGAAAATACTTCCATAAAAAATTCACGTATTATATAAAAATCTTGAATTTGTTTTAGATCATGAATATTATCTAATGTAAATAAATATAGTAAATGTTTTATAATCATATAATTATATTTACGATATTTCATTTGATTGGTTGATTGCATAAATGCAATAATTTCATGAAATTTTTTCAAATCATACGTTTTATTCACTAAACTTAATAGATTTTCGATTAAATGTTGTTTATATTCATCGGTGGTTTGTATATCCGGATCATTATTGATCAATTCATTTGTTATTTTATGATAATCCGTTACACTTAACAATGGACTATTATCAATGGATATTGATAAATTATTTGTTTCACATTTGAGTTTTTCACAAAAGACTAAATCACAATTGTTGTAATTTCGTTTTATCACTAATTTTTTATATTTATCAAATAAAATAATTTCTGTGTGGTTTTGTAAAGTACAACATTTTTGACAATATTTGTTAACTAACATTTCATTAATATCTTTTAAATTATTATTAATTTTTTTATCATATAAGTTTGTTGCGGTTAATCCAGTTTCAATTCCATCAGTTAAAATATCAAAATTGTCATCACGACAGAAAATGTGAACCGACTTTTTACTTGTATTCAACAAATTTATTTGTGTTGTTGTTGCGGATATTGGATCACTGACACATCGAACAGTTTGTAAATAATTATAAATAATTATCGGAATTATAAGTTTCATCGTGGATTTACACTTTTCAAATACTGACCAACTAAATCAATTCACTATTATTTATTGAGACTTATCTCGTACCAGTTACGGAATGTTTATATTAAATTTTTATTTCTTTCTAAAACAAATTTGAATTCAAATAATAATATGCGCCAGTTATATCGCAGTTTGTTTAAAAAAAAGTGTCTACATCATATTTTATGAAAGAGTGAGTCATTACTATTAGCAGTACCGGTCTAATACAGTAGAACCATTAGGTAATAATTTATTATTTGGAACATAAACTCGGTAGTTCATTTGTGGCTGGTAATCCAAAAGTATAAAATACAGTATAGTAACCTTACTTCTGCCAATTGAATATATCTAGTACAACATGAATAGTGTTTTACTTTTAACATTTGATTATTTATCATTTTTGGAGTAGGTTCCATAGAAATATGAACTTGGAATGATTTTGAAGTTTACCTCAAGATAAATGTTGAACGATAATCGGAGTATCTGCGATTTGTTGATTTTTTACTAGGCATGTGCTTTTTTTCTTAATCACATCGTTCTAGAGTAAGATTGTGTTTACCAGAATGAGTTTAAAGTTGAGTAGACTTAAAGATTATTATATAATTTTTGATTGAGGATATGGAAGATAGTTTACCAATTTCATTGGTATTCCCAGCCCAAATACTGACCTTTGATCCTTGTAGGGCACATATGCCAGTCACAGTGACATGCGACAATTAGGAATAATTCGCCACTTCTTCGAGAATAATTTCATCATCAGTTCGTCGAAGCAAAACTGCTCAGTGAAAATACATAGAAATAACGCTCAATGATTCTATTGAAATTTAATAATAATCATCTTCAAGGCTAATTTTGCCACAAAGAGTACCAAAATCAACTTCATTTTAATGTCCGACCAACATCGTTTCAAAATTTGGCCTTCTCAATTCATACAGTTTGGAATTTTAGCACTATGGGCCTGAAAAAATATCAAAAAAGTGAAGAAAATTTTTCTTCTCGATTTTAATAATAATCATTTTCTAGGCTAATATTGACCCAAACAGTACGAAAATCAGGTTCATTTTAACGTCCGACCAACACATTTCAAAATTTTGCCTTCTCAATTTATACAGTTTGGAATTTTAGCACTATGGGTCTGATACCTTGAAAACCGTTAATCGTATCGTATTTTAACCAACGCCATCGTTTTCGCTAGGTCCAAATTAGCTTAAAACCAAGTTTTTATCAAAATCGGAGACATGAAATTATCCTCCAATTTTAGCGATTTTTTTAAGGGGTACCCCTTGGAAAAAATATCAAAAAAGTGAAGAAAATTTTTCTTCTCGATTTTAATAATAATCATTTTCTAGGCTAATTTTGACCCAAACAGTACGAAAATCAGGTTCATTTTAACGTCCGACCAACACATTTCAAAATTTTGCCTTCTCAATTCATACAGTTTGGAATTTTAGCACTATGGGTCTGATACCGTGAAAACCGTTAATCGTATCGTATTTTAACCAACGCCATCGTTTTCGCTAGGTCCAAATAAGCTTAAAACCAAGTTTTTATCAAAATCGGGGACATAAAATTTTCCTCCAATTTTAGCGATTTTTTTAAGGGGTACCCCTTGAAAAAAATGTCAAAACAGTGAATAAAATTTTTGTTCTCGATTTTAATAATAATCGTTTTCTAGGCTAAATAGTACGAAAATCAAGTTCATTTTAACGTCCGACCAACACATTTCAAAATTTTGCCTTCTCAATTCATACAGTTTGGAATTTTAGCACTGTGGGTCTGATACCTTAAAACCGTTAATCATATCGTATTTTAAATAAATACAAATATATATATATATATATATATATATATATATATATATATATATATA
Source organism: Nineta flava (assembly GCA_963920215.1). NCBI lineage: Eukaryota > Metazoa > Arthropoda > Insecta > Neuroptera > Chrysopidae > Nineta > Nineta flava. The sequence continues at coordinate 67,865,861 of OY986044.1, forward strand.
TATATATATATTTAACTTTCATATAAATGCGGACGATGTTGCGGGAACAGCTTGTTTATTATATTAACTAATCTATGATCCTATATTCACCTTCAAAAGTGACGTTCTCTTATCAAAATTGTATAGTCTATGAATAGTCGTAATCCATCAATACACCCTATCATCCCTAAGGGGGCTGATATCTACCGTTTAAAAAACCCGTAAAAGATAGACGAAAAATTTGAAGACAAAAAAGAAAGTTACTTATGAAGAATCATTTTGTAAAGAAACAACTTATGTTTCATACTTTATTGTAAACTTAACAATTTCAGCAGCTTCGTAGAATTCAACTTTGGAGAAATTTTTATTAAAAAAAATAATTAGCCAAATACTTTTTTTGCAGATTTATTGATTTTAATCCAAATATTCGCTGTAGGTATTTAATTTATTATTTTATATCGGATGATGGTGACCTCCTCTTTAAGATAATGTTTTATTATTTATGTTTTAATTAAAACGTAAGAAAATAAAATATTGCCGTAGTGTGTGTAGTTTTTTTTTGTTTTACGAGATAAGTTTTTGGTTATTTTTATTTCTGTTTTTTGTAGTATATCCACTTATTTGTTCAACCAACGAATAAAAAACTTACTCGGATAAAATATAAGTGTAGGCTTATGTTTTATGCAAGGTGGTAGTTGTTATATGGTGTTGGTATCAGATTAATTTTTACCTCTATATACAGGCGTATAACGTGCCATACGAAATAGAGATTGTGTGTTCGATGTTCAAAAACAATATTAAATTTGCAGCAGATCAATTAAATTTTGACCTCATTGATGCCATAAATACTGTTTTAGGTCATTGCTTTGTGTGGATGTCCGTGAACATGCTTTCTCAAAATTAAAAATAAAAGTTCCAATTTTATGAATAAGTTATGTAGTATCAGAGTTTGTTATAATGAGTCATATTATTTATTTACTCGAAGGGGATGAATTATTTTTCATCACCGATTCATTTCATGCCAGTTTGTAATTGGATGCAAAGTAGCTTAGATGGTATGCAAATTTTGTGCTAAATTTGAATTTATCTCATGTTGTTACTTTTATATATATTGGGCGGCGCATAAGAAACGTTATGATTTAATTCGTGAATAAATTTTTTGTTTACGTATTTTTAAAGTTTTTTTTCAGAATTAACTTTGAAAAACTTGAAAAATTTATGATGGAAAGACTCGGCACAGAACAAAGAAACAAAGTTTTTCAATTTTATTTTGAAAGTCAGTTTATTTCGAGGTGTGTTTTATATTGAAGTAAAACTTCAATAATATTTTCAAACTCAAGTATGCCTTTGTAATCTGTATATAGAAGTTATATGGCGCTCACACCAAATTTTTAAATTTAGCACAAGTCAAAATATTGGTTTGAATAAGAAATAATTTGTAAACAATATCGTCTTTGACTGTTTTTTTGTGTTCGCGAGAAATTTTGTATCATATGTATATATTTTTTTATTATTTTAAGATATATTTATTTGTTCCAGACTGATAGGTATACAATATTATATAAATGTTATTGAGCATTTAAAAAGTATGTGATGTCATATTTTATTGATAGTATTCAAATACATTCTTTAGAAAGCCGCTGTGCTAAATTTATACGTAAAGTACATCTTCTGTCAGGTTACCAAAGTGAAACACTCATTCTTGGGCAACCATTCGAAATGAATAACATCAATGCGTCCTAACGTCATTATGATTGATACAAAGAATATCAAGAATCTACTGACATAAACTGAAGTTGGTTTTCCACACAAATTTCAAATTGGTTAATTTGTAAAACGAAATGAGGTATCGGATTGAAAACTTAAATTTACAATATAAATTCAAATTGTTTAATATACTAAATTACACCATCCGCATTCCTCAAAGTTAAAATTTAATGTTCAAATAAAAAGATTATGAAAAAGTAAATTTTCGATGAAAAATTGTTAGTATTTTTATAAAACCGATAACTTTGCAAAGTTTTGATTTATCTGGAAAGTAAAACCGGAAGACATCTTCAAATTACAATCTTATGTAATCATAATAGAGAAATAGAACCTGAAAAGTTATTGAATGGAATAAGAATTAACACTGTTAAATATAATAACACACTTTAATCTCATTTTATTCCACTTTTGGCTAAAGAAATCGGTAAAATAAGATAAAACATTTCATAAGTCACTGTAATTTACCATGGAATATTCCAGTTGGGGCTTGTGGTCAGTATTAACTTAGAAATTGCCCTCCTTGCTATACAATATCAACCTATTAAGTAAAGTAAATCAAAATTTATTCTCTCCTAACCTTTACATCATTATACAGATAGACAACAATAAAAATTGGATATTTCTAAATAGAAGAACTGAAAAGGGAGATTCGTTTAAAATTTCCGTTTAACTTTACGATGCTCACAATTATTTAAATGTTCAATTTGTAATATTTTAAATATTCAATAATACATTGAAGCACACACAAAGAAATGAATTTCCCAGAATTTTTAATATACCAAATAAATTTCGATAATGTACCACATAATATATCACACATGATACATACAATACCCTTAATCAAAAATGAATTACGAATTATATCTGAGGAATGTAAAAGGAATATTGTTTATAAGGAAGTAAGTATCTAAATAATTTTATAACTGCGTATTCAGATTTAATCGGATTTATTCCATTTTATTTTTTTTTTGTTTTTATTAAAATGTTCAATTTGTTTTTAAAGTAAATAATAATAATTTTTTTTTCTTTTCATATTTGGTTTAAAACAATAGAATTACTTTAATAACAATTAATTGATGCGCAGTGAATCATAAATTGTAAATAGTTATTATCAAGTTTTATAATTTATATTTAATGTGTTCAGTAACGGTTCAATGATCAACTCTTCAACTTTTTTAAATTTATCACTTAATATTGATCCCCAAAATATTCCCACAAATATTTATGTGTGTGTGTGTGTGTGTATTGATGATACCTAAAATTTATTATAAACATGTAATACATTCATAGCAGAGCATTCATAGCATTATATTCATAGCATGAACAAAATTTGTAAACTATGGCGGTAAGATATGTTTTCTCTTACATCGACAAAAAGTCTGAAGCCACAGACGACAATCACACTCATTGATGTGAATACGAAAAATCGGATGCCGGTACCAATCTTCGGTTATGTTAATTTGAATATTAGCATATGTATTAATTAACAGTCATCAGTGGGTTATCGAATAAATGCGTAGAATAAATTACTAACAAATATTATTTGACATTTTTCTGAAAACCGAATGAATCCGACTCAAACCATCTGTAAACTTTTGAAATTGACAACGCAATTTTTGCTGTCTATAAAAGATACTTTGTTAATACCGGGAGGTGTTAGTTTTTATATTTAGAACATTCTTGTAGAGCTTATCATCGTGATCAACACAATATTACATGATTACATGAATATTACATTATTTCGTCCAATTTATTTTTTCATAATTGCTTTATTATTTTAGGAAACCGTTAATTGCTGGTACCATCATTGGCTCCGGTTTTGTCGGTGTTTGTGAAAGCGATTTAAAGTTACAAATTAAAGATGATAAGAACGCGGTCATTTGAACATGCAGTTGCTTTTAAACTGAATAGTTTGAGCCATTTTGATTTTCAATTTAAATATAATTGTTATGTTAATGTTTTTTAAACAAACCAACTGAGCAATGAACTTTGGTAACTTACTTAACTTAAGTTTATTTGGCATGGAACCTGTTAATAACTATTTAGTTAGAAAATATAAACAGGTACATTTTTTTGTACAAAAAATATTGCGTTTAAAGTTATTACAGGTAATATTCTACTAAGTCTATGATAATTTCAAGCTCAAGCTCCAAAGTCCAGCGACAAAAACAAATACATACACTGGACACTTGAACATATATCAAAACATACCGGCTTCGTTCTATCGTTTTCGTGTTTGGAAACAAAAATAATAATAACAAGAACAAATATAACAATAAAAACTAAAAATAAAAATTAAAAAAAATCAATTATCGTACCAAAACTAGCCAAACACTATTGGCATCACGTCGGTGTCTGCCTGTTAGTCACCGGCGAGTCAGACCAACAGCGTATCTCACGGATAAAGATAGTATAAACACGAATAAAGATAATATAAACACGAATAAAGATAATAAGGTATAGATTGAAGGAAAATTATCAAAATTGCTATAAACATTTATTCAAAAACCTTATTGAAGTTAAAAGTTTCAGTAAAATTAAAACTGAACAGTAACAATTTTTTTAGATCTGCTTTATTTACGGAATACTTATTGTGCAAGCAAAGCATTCCCTTGACCGACATTATTTGATTATATTATCTCAAGATAAAGTAAATTTTACGGTATGATTTTTTGCAAATAATTGACAAGAAATTACAATTTTCACACAAGTAACGAGAAACGGCCACCCTTGTAGAATACAATCATTTATCTCGAAACAGGTACACTAAAAAAGAAACCAACTAATTCAAATTTTCCCACAAAAATCATCAAAAATATAGTTAAGTATTAATAATCTCTTTTAGAGAATATTTATTTGTATTCAATACAAAAATTCACGAACCATCTCACACAGGTAGATAAATAAAACAGAATCAATAACAAAAAAAAATAAATAAATACTTTATTTATATTTTATAACATAAACTTTTTAAAAAGGACACAAAAATATAATAAATAGAAGGAAATACCATGTATTAGGGTTAACAAGTGTAAATGGTCCATCCAATATCATGGGAAACATGATTCGGAAGTGGGTCTGTGAGATCTTTTTTTTTTTATTTAATATGTGTTGTTATATATAATATTTTAAAGTCGTTATGAGAAATATTATGATGAAGTTACATATCTGTAAGAGTATTGGATTGGATTTTTTTTTGTTTGTTAAAAGTTCTACTTGTTTTGTCTTTTAGGTGTTTTTGTAGAACAACACTTACACTGCTGATTAAAAGGAGAAAAAAAAACTAAGCAGGTGGGTCGGTAAATATTATTTATAAAAATGTTTGTGGTTTTTAACTAAGAAAAAAAAAACTCAACTTAAAAAGTATATCATGGGAATAAAATTGTTTAAATAGTATATGATTATTTTATTTATACTTGAACACACTATTATTAATTAATTAAATGTTTATTGATTTCTGTTTAATTAATCAATATGAAGGTGGTTCACTCTTGACAGTCAAAATAAACATTATAAAATGCGGTTTAATAAAGTTACTTATGAGTTGTTTGTGAAGGTTTTCGGCTGTTTTTCCCAACCTATACCAATTCCTAGTCTACACACAAAATTACTTCCACTTCACTCACATCCTTAGGCATCACAATGGACCTTATGGTCCAAGTGTGTCCCGTCCAGGATAGCCGCTACAATCCATGAGAGTTGTGCTAAGTGAACATATCTAGTATAATATATATAGCATTTTACATTTATGATGTAATTCATTATCGTTTTATATTAGCGTTTTCACATCCTAGTTCATAAGTATTTTCCTTTCATAGTTTCATCAGTACTTTCAATCCTAAACCTTAAAAGTACTACTTTTAATTGCAAAAAGGAATTGTTTTGCCATTACGCGAATGCATCTTCATTTATTTAATGTAAGTTCTATCATCTGTTAAAAATTTTGCACGATTTTGTGCGACCATCCAGTATATGTGTAGATACCTAAAAAAATAATATTAATTTAAAAAAAATAAATGACATTAAAATATAATCTTTCTAACAAATTTCTTAATACAAATTTTGTTATAATAATGAAATTGATTTTTATGAGAAATGATCATTTTTCAATTATTGATTTCTTCTTGAAATCTTCATCTTCAATTGACAGGTTCGTTAACAAATCAATAAGTAACAAATTTTTAATATACAGTGTGTCAATTACGTACAATAAAACAGTTTCAAAACACCGTTCCATCATCGGAAAATATTTCATAATAGCAGAAATATACAAATAGCAAAAATAAACAAAAAGGTAAACATATTTAGGTGCTTAAATAACTGCATTGTAAAATATCGTCAAAATGAAAATATTGGTAAAACCTAAAAAATATAAAAATTCAATCAAAGGTTGGAGCTTAAATTAAGATACAATTGTTAAAACTATTGTCGTAATTATGCAAACAAGAAATAAATAATAATAAGGTAATAAATAAGATAAAAATTTAAAAAAAAATATTATGTGTAGGGGCGGGGATCGTACGTGCATACATTATTATTTCAAATTACATTTTACCGAAAATTAATAATCTATAATGAGATGTAGAAGAGATGGAGAAAAGGATTGGATAATTTTGAAAGTTGGATTGGCCGTTTAATATTAAATCGCTTAAATTTATTAATTTATACTATTTCTAGATTATTTAAAATGCGTCTTTTGCTGAAACTAGAAATAAAATTATTGTTACGAAAATCTCAAATATATGTTTTATATAATAATTAATGACCCAGTCAATACAAAAAATTATTCAAACTTTGCTTTTAGTGTTATTATTTTTATTGTTTCCATTCGTAATATTCTAATTTATAACAAATTAATATGAATAAAAAAATGAAAACGATAGAACGAACCTATGTTAACGTGTTCAGTGAATGTATGGATTATTGTGGATGGACTATAAATCTTGAGTTTACTATATATGAAATCGGAATGGAATTATTTTCTTTTAAAAATATTAAGGGGCTTAATATTGACTGGCAAAGTTTGACCAAAACAATTAATTATTTTGTGCTTTTTAGTGCGTTAGATATTAATAAAATATTGTATTTTAGAATTTTTTTAAATAGAAAAAAATTCAATTGACATCCTATACATATAGTATATAGGATATAATATTTTAAAAGATTAATATGAGAACATTATTATTTTTTCAATCACAAATAATATAAATATGATTTTTAAAATATAGATTTATATGTCTGGGACAGGTTCAATTTTGTTTCACATGTGTTTTTGGTTGCACAGTTGTAATTTAAGTCGTATGAGTTTTTATGTGATTATTATTAATAACACTGTACAGGAAATAGGCACAAGTTTCATCCGATTTTTTTTTTTTTTTTTGCTTTTTAAAATATGAATGAGCAGCGTTTTGTGTATGTGTTAAAGATTTCAGTTACTATATAATAACATTTTTCAAAAATTCTCATGGTTCAATTTTTATATTTTTTTGGTACCTAATGCTGGTTTTAGATAATCATATTTTTATTTTTCAAATCAATAAATTTTCATGTGACCATACACTATGGTGAATGACGATATCATCTTAGGGGAAGTCAGGGATTGGCAAGAGAAACTACTGCCGCTGGAAAACGGAACAACGTTAAATTGATCTGGATATCAGCTCACAGGGGATTCGAAGGAAACGAAAGCACATATACCTTAGAAAACAATAGAGTCGGTATATAATTCACAGATCCAGAACTTATTTTTGGAATACCATCACCGGAAATTACAACCTACGAAACATAGATTGTGCGGCGACGAAGAAGAAACATCCAGCCACATCATATTTCACTGCGAAGGAGATATTCGAAGGACATCACATCAAACTGAAGTAGAAGGGGGAGTACGATGGACCATAAGGGTAAAGTGCAATACTTTTCATACTCCAGGGATGGGTAATATTTGAGATATTTTCAGTATAAATAACGTATATAAAATGTAAACGGCATTTTTTATTTTCTATTTTAAATGTATTTTGAAACATAATTTATCACGGGTATTGTCATTTAGCATGTATTGTGAATGAAGTGCGCAAATTAATAGTTTATTTTCGATGACTGCTTCTCAACCTTTTCTTATGTTTGATATTGTCAAGTTGTATTTCGTTTACTACTGACTTTCTACAATACACAAATTTTTTTAATTTTTGTGAACCTTAAATTGATGATGATTTTACAATAAATTACATTGCTTAAAAATATTAATTTTTCAAGCGAGTACAGTAGACCCATTTTATAACTTTGCGTCAGTTAACGATTTCATTCATGGATACAAAGGATTAAAATTTCACAACAGCAAAATATTACTTTGTTAAAATACAGCAGATTCTGAACTAAATCGTCTTAACTAATCTATACAATATTGATTTTAAAAATAAAATCAGTTTATTTACCTGGTAGTCTTTATCTGAACTACTTATAACAAGTAGTTTTTATTTAACAAATATTGAAACGGTTAAAAAACGGATGTGAAAAAACAGGTAGACATTTAACAAAAAATTAAGTATCTATTAAAAAAAAAAGTCAATAATAAATAATATTTCCAATATCAATATTTTAATTAAAATATATCAAAAGATGACGACTTTATTTTCCATATCTAACACTCTCAAATATTGATCTTTTATGGTAGTTCTTCATTCTGTAATTACAGTCTATAACTAATCTTAATGTGGAACAAGCATATTTGAGCAAACATAAAATCCTTTACCACTTTTTGTTTATGAAACGCATAAAACTAAAAAAGATATTAAGGTAGTGAGTAAATCATCATGGAATTACGATAGAAATTTCGAAACAGCCTGAAGCATATATAAGTTAAAAAATTTTATAGTATCTTTTTTTTTTTACACATATTTAAATTTTTTGAAATTGATACGTTTCGAAATTGTAAATGATTTTTTTCGTTGAAACCATTGAGATGAGAGATAAAAGCCGATATATTTATGGACAATTAACGAAAATTTAGTTTATTAATGAAAAAAAATCCGTTATGGAGATTTTATCAACAAAAATTAACCCCTATCTTGTATATATGAGAATGATGATTAAAAATAGGAAATACACACTTGAAAATTAAGTACAATTTTATTTACTTGTTTATTTAATTTATTAACATATATTTAAAGATTATTATTTGCAAATTGATAAATAAAATGTTGTTTAATCAAATAATTTTTAACAATAACGGTTATTTTCAAATAATGTTGTCCATTGTATTATTATTACTATGTTAGTTATTGGAATATCAACGTACACAATTTCAAGGGCGTACTATTGATAAAATAATTCATTTAAATATAAATTACTGTGTCAATGAACTACTTAATTTGACCATGAAAAAGGGAATTTCGCAGAACAATCTATTAAAATGTCTATTTTTTTACATTACAAGCTTTTTTTAACTTACAATATACGTATGTATGTATGTTCGGGTCAAATCTTGCAAGCTGAATTACAACCACTTCCTGTTATCCTACGGAGTTGAAGGGGGGGGGGGAGTTAAAAGGAGGGGGAATCACAAAATTTGGTATATTTTCTTAATATTGAAAAAATCGAAAAACACAAAAGTAGTAAAGTATAAAAAATTAGTTATACTATAAAATGCTTGTTTTTAAAAATGTTTTTTTAAATAGAAACTTATTTAAATTGTATTAAAATTTGTCATTTATTGCAGTTTTCAAACAGGATATCTTTAGATGAGCTTGGAAGTTGATGACTGTTACGTTTTTAACAAATGGTATTGAATGGTGTTTCGGTACCATAACCTAACTGTTAAGGATTATTTGATCATTGCCGTGTCTGCCCGTATTGTAGTCTGCCCTTTTTTGGTCAATGTTTTGACGAAATTTTCTGCCACTATCAACCTTAACAGTAAATTTATCGTACTATAATATCTAACATATGAAAAAAATAACAAAAGTGAAAGCTTACGTGACAGAATCGATTTTTCGTAAAACATAGCATAATGTGTAGACACACCTTTATAACAAATACATTTATCTATTATTTTCTATATGTTGTCAGTAGGTATAATGTGTTACTGCCCCTGTAAATTGTAAAGTGGTTGTCAACTATTTATATTAGCAATATAACACACATGTATAAACATACTTACTATACCCATATATACTTATATAACGAGTATACCTACATATAAGGCGCACTCCACATCGGCCGTTGAAGCACTGAAGTGATAACTAACGATAGGATAGTGCGTTGAAACAGTTAGTAACAAGTCTTGTTTTCTTTCTTCAGGCTTTTACTACTACAAAATAAAAACATTTTATAAACTATATACATATATCCAATATATAATAAATATACACCTAACTCTCTATCCTCATAATATGTGCTAAGTAGTAAGCTAACTTAACTTTAAAACAGTAATTCTATTTTAATATATTACCTATACATAAACAAATGACTTTTTCTTCTTTTAATAATACAAGAAGTCACAACTGTAAATTTATGGCTTGTGATTGAACACTTATCGATTAGTTTTGTGTGTATAATATGGTTTAGAATGTTATATATTCTCTGCGTCATTTTTTAAATTATTAATATTTTTGGATTCATGCAATAGCAGTTTCAATGATGTATTGATTAAGATAATGCAGGAATATGATACGTAAAAATCAATTTAGTTCTAAGAAATTTAATGTCTGGATTAAAAACAGACATAGATGCCAACTTCACAACTTCAGCATAAGCGAAGAAGTGTTCTGCAGAACTGAAAAGTCATTGTTTTCCAGATAGAGGCCTTTGTTATACTTTCAGTGGTAAACATAGAAGAGATAATTGCGATGAGCAAATCTACCCAAATTGTTCATCTGTGAAAAATGACATACGCCATTCAGTTGTTAAGCTCTAAATTAAAGTTTGCTTTTAAATTAGAGTTATGAAGGGCAGAATTAATTTTGCCTATTGCATATTTATTACTATAACTTCTACTAGATCATAACGTTTGGTACTATGATTTGGTACTCTGCTGGCTACGCCAAAAAATCGTGAAAAAAATATTTACATTTGGACTTAAATAAACGGTCAGTTGTAAAGATACATTTAGACGCAAAGAAGTTTTGTAAACTCTTTGGGTGTATATGTACGAATGATAGACAAAACTTGAGGATTACTCCTGAAAGTTTTCTGCTGCGGGTGTACACTTTAGTCATAAGACCACGAATCTAATAAGGATCTGCTAAAACAAAAATTAATATATACGTACTTTGTGCAAAAATGAACTTAATGTATACACTATCACAGGGGTGACCAACAAGCCCATCGCGATCAACCGGTCGATCGCGAAGGCAGTTTTAATCAATCGCTAGCGATGTCTGGACTTATTATGTTACACTTGAAACTAAACGCAATGCGGTGAACGTAACTATTCATATGCACCAAAAGATATTAGAAAGTGATATTATAGTTTTACAAACTGATTTAATCTTACAAGCCAGAATATTTGGATATGCCTCAACCGAAAAAAATATCCCAATATCAACAAATGTGAATCACGTTTATCATACTGAAAGTTAACGAAGGCAAAGCAACGTTCTGTCTTGACTAATTCGTATACTGAAGTCTCATTATTACAATCTTTGTCAAGATGTACACCTAAACATGTTTCTTTGGTTAGAGACATGGAAACTCCTTAAAATTAAGTGAAAAATTATCATGTCAAGGCAATAAAATAAATTCTAAATATTTCTTTAACTGTACCTAATTCAAATAATAAATATTGTTAGTAATTACTCATGTTTTAATTCCTTGGCCCGTTAAATAATTATGTTGTTTTTTTACGTAGATGGTTAAACAGGGTATGTCAGTATGGGGCACTCACGCGAGCTTTTGATAGATTAGCAAAAAACAAGTCTAAAAATCTTAAATCATTGTTCCATGATAAATTTTCCCGGCCCAACAAAATCGCGAAAGTGAAATCTTAAAATCAAATTATCAGCCATACATTTTTTATAACAACTTTCATACGTACCTTCGAATAAATAGTAATAGCGACAATTTTTTAAGATTAAAAGTAGATTAAATATACACAAAAATTGGCGACCCCTGCCCCTATACAATGCACAAACTAAACAAAAGACAATTGAAAAGATGATTGCAGAAATTTAACAACATTAAAATATGTAATAAATATAATATGAATACATAAAACGTATGCGGAATGTAATGAATGTTTACTATAAAACCGGAAAGTATTTTAAATGATAGGTGCTTAATAGTGATTATTATTATGTTGATGGCCTAAAGAAATGGCGTTTAAAATGTATAAAATTTATTTATAGATGGATACCAACCAAATATATGTGTTTAAATGTAGATACTACAATAATATATAAATAAATAAATATGTACAACAAATAACACTTATTGTATCAATAAACATATTTAAATTATATATCAATAATATAATATTTATTAATGTGTTTAAATTGTTGAGAGGAAATGTATGTTGTTGAACATTTATATAGTTCATACATTATAACTTAGAATCAAAGATGTAACAGATATTTTTTATGACAATGACTCAACACGTTCATCATCTGTGGTGTAATGGTATGCACGGTGGACGTGATATCTAGAGGTATATGTAAATATAAAATATATATATTTGTAACGCTTAAAAACATTGATCGTAGGCATGAATTTTTGGAATATGCCTTCATAAAATGGCATAATTTGGCTATTTCCGCATGTCCGTCCGTCCGTCTGTCTGCCTGTCCGTCCGAAAAGAGATAACGAGCTGAAATTGTGTATTTGTCTGTGTTTGTGTGTGTGTTCTAGAGCAAAAAATTAAGGTCAAGATACACCTACACTCACCTACACTCAGCTTCTTTAACTGAAGTATACTCGTATATATTTATGTGAAATATATTAAACTGAAGTATATCATTACTCTTTTAAAAGATTCATTTGGTCTATAAAGTATACACTAGTCTTCTACAGTTTGTCTTACGTAACCAAAATGGAATTTGGACAAACATCATATTGTTGACGCTTAAGTATACACAAATAAGTATATATGAATAATAACTTCGGCAAAAGTAATACTGTCAAAATAAAAAATAAGAATGATATGAAAAATTTGGCTGTTACTTCAGAATCGTCTTTGGTGTAGCGGTAAGCACGCTGGACTAGATATCCAGAGGCCCGAGCATCGAATCCTGGTTGACGAGTTAATTTTTTCATATCAGTATTTAATTTCAGTTTAAGAATTTCGAGATTCTTGATTCAATAGTCATTTTATCTTTAATTAGGTTAATTTTCTCAAGTCAAAACTATAGACGTCAAGATTACTTCTTTCAGTGTAGATAACGCACTAAAAATAAAAATAAAATTGTAAAAGTGTAAGACGTTTTGTATTGAAATTATATTTTAAGCACGTTACCCAGTAATTAAAGCGCATATTTTAGGTCATTAGAAAATACTAACTGTTATTTCCAAATTTGTTTGAACATCTTTTCTCGGGACAGTCTTGCAAAGTTAATTGAAATCGATTTAAATGTTAAATAATCTTTCTCGATGTCAAGTAAAACTTGAATCTTATGGTTCTATACATACATAACATACATGGTTATGAGATATGGAAAATTGATTTAAACATTTTTAAATAAAAGAAAAAAATACACCGATATTCCAACGAGTTACCAATAAAAATATATTGTAAAAAAAAAATTGTGTAAATTCACCATATCACACCACAATACTGTCATGTGTGTGTGTATAATAAATAAAATAGAAAAAAAATCGCTGCAAATGTCATACACAAGAGTTTATTTTTTATACCAATCATAAAACGTCGTCAATACGGACTCGTTCCAACTCAATCCGATCACACTGTGATACACTAAAAAATTCACAGATACATCGAATAGTGGTTCGTGCTAGGTACTATGGGCCACATAACTAACGTTTCTTTTACAAAATTATATAGTTGATTTGTGCCTTATTAATTCAGTTTTTGAGAAAATGTTTCGAATCAAAGTTGTTAGTATATTATAATAAACTTCTTTTAAGACATAATGACCTTCTAGGTCCGAAACTCGTGCTTCTTACAAATTTTCACATATAGACAGGAAACAGGACACAGATAAACCGGGGTGGCTAAAAATTCCCAAAATTAACGAAATTGCCCTTCCTTTTTATACCCGGTATATATAAATATACAAGCGTATATTATTCCAGACATAAATGTTTGGAATAGGTGTTCATAAAATGGCCTTATTCGGCCATTTTTGCATTTCCGTCCGTCTGTGGACACGAACGAAAAGAGATAACGAGCTGAAATTTTGTGAATGGTGAAAATTTGTGAATGGCAAAATCGCACCATGTTTGGGCGAAATGGGCAAAACTGCCTACTCAAACTATCCTTTAAACCGTAAGAGATAGAACAAAAATGTAAAGACAAAAAATGTTCCTTTTTCAATATAAATTTGATTACATAAATTCAGTTTATACCGAGTATTTAAGCGACTAACTCAGTTAACTGTTTTTTTTTCACTTGTTTTCGGAAGCTTTGATCTTGAAATGAATGAAAATTTATACAGTGCTTACAGTAGGTATAACATCCTTATGATCATAGTTTATTCCCGAGCCTATGTTTTGGGGTCGGTCAAAAATTTCGCACCTCCCGAAGTTCCCCATTTAAAATATCGATTTGGCCCGAAAAAATTTTTACCATCTAGGTTCTAATTTCAAGCTGCGTACAAGTTGAACGAATAAAACTTCAGCCGGACCGACGGAATTTTTTAAATTCTTTTTTCAGTATCTACATCTATTGAAATAAAAAACCACAAATTTTGAGAGAGGTTTAAAATTATATTTCTGACATGTTTACATATGTTTTTTTTTTTATATATATAAAATAAACTGAAAAAAAATCAAAAGTTTTTATTCGTGTTTAATTTTATTTTTAAAATTCAACGCCTTTTCTTCTTGCCATGGTACCTAGGTGTAGCAGTCGACTCTGATCGTATAAACCTTTTTACAAAAAAGATTGCATATTTTAGATTATATTACAAATAAGTTTTGTGTAGTTTATTTTTTAATGACAGTAAATAATTCAGAGACGGATTTTAAGCAAAAAATTCCAATGATTCTATATGTATTCTGTGTATATCCTATCTTTGTCATTATATGTGTTGAAACTTTGAGACTTTAGTAAATTGCTGAATTCTTCTCTATCCCTACTGACTGACTGTAACGTAATATATAATATATTATTACAAGGTTAAGTATTAGGGGGATATGTATCAGAATAACAAAGTCACCCTCCTCTAGGTCCCAGGTCATATGGGAATAGAAGGGAATGAAATACCGGATGGTCTGGCGAAGATGGGACTTGACTCCACGGACTTGTAAACTTAGGTGACACCTTAGGACGCTAGGCTTGGGAGGTGAGGGCAACTGTAGGTTTTGTGGATAAATGGAGGAAACTCCGGAACACCTCCCAATAGACTGCGACGCACTCATACACAAAATAATAATGTAATGTTTGGGAGTCTGGGAAATAAATGAAATGTCTGGGAGTCCAAATTCGTGTAGGGGAGCTACAATCCCTAGACCCAATCCAGATCCTATACTTCCTGGGCTGGACGAGGTGCTCTAAGGCGACCCCACTCCTCGTTAGGCACCAGATGGGGGAGAGTTACTGGAACACCTTAAGTTTACATGCTACTGGCTTTTAGACTACCAGTTTTTTCGATTAAAAAAAATGGTTAAAACCTACTTCAAACTGTGTATTTCTTTACTACATTAACTGAACAATATTAATAGATCATTCGCCGTGGACCATTTATTCATCTTATCATGCAAAGCTGATGAAGTGCTTTTTATTTAAATTTTTCGATTCGCTGAACATGAATCTGGATATTTGGGTGCATTTTGTACTGTTGTAGTCAAAATTTGAATCAATTATGTAGCGGTATCGCTTCTTCATTAAATTATTATTATAATTTTGTTCATCATTTTTATTTGTTGCATAACAACTATAACTTCCCTCTATTATCACGGTTGCTTTGAATGTTTACAACCTTGGAAATTTACATATAAATAAAAATAATATTTCATAAATCAAATCAATAAAGATCAATTATATCTTTCATATATATTTATTATTTATTTAAATAATAATTATTTATTTTAATTATCATCTACCTTTACAATTACATTGATTGAACTCAAATAATTCGAGACAAATTCCTTAGATTTGAGCAAAATAATCAACCAAGACGTTGATTTCCAAAAGAAATTTTATTCTACTGTTATTATAAAAAAGTTTTACTGTGCTTTTTTCTTGTAATAAAATTTATATTCTGTAATATATAAAAATTCAAAATACAGTTCAATATACAAATATTGATTCAATTGCATTCGTTGTTACAGTGATTAATTGCACATAAACCTATAAAAAATAACTAAACCTATAAAAAATAATACAATTTGTGTGTGTATGTTTGATGTCAATGAATGCCAGAGACCAAACAACTAACTAGGGCCACCACTGTGGTAGTGTTAAATTGTATGGATAAGTCTTTTATTTTTAAAACACAAACTAATAATAAGAAAAGAATTTTGCCTTGGCTATAAAAATAATGAAACAACCTGTTGCTTTGTGGTGTTGGATTTTTTATAGTGTCCACACTCATATGGGTATAAAACACTACATCAACAAACAATTTGAGAACAGGTGAATTTTATACGCGTATAGGTATGTTTATATACTACAGTGTGATCTTACAAATATCAAGTTAATTGTTTTGAATTAACGAGAAACTAATTTCTAATCTGCAGGATGTTCTAAAAAAAACGAGTCGAAATTTATGGGCATCATTAGTGCAAACTTTAAGTAAATTTCAAATTTTGCCCCAATTCCTAGAACAATTATTTGTATTTTATAAATACACGTATTTCGACTGCATGGTAGTAATCATCAGTATGAATTAGCTAATCGTAACTATCTCTGGGCTATGGATTCAGAGATATGTTGTTCATTGCTCATTTGGTGCGTGTCTCACAATAATATTAAAAGAGTTGTCTTTTATATGATCTGACTGAAGTAGTACCTGAAGGATTATTTGAGCTGACTGCCCAATTATGGGATTAAGTGTGTGGAGAGTCCAACCCATTTATTGGCGGCAACCTTTTTTGACCATGTGGTGTTGTTTTTGTTAATAAGGTGAGGATGTTGATCGACCCTTGATTTTCAGGTTTTAAATTTTTTGAAAATGGTTTAATATTATTAAATCAGAATTAGGAATTGGGCCATTGTCTAAATTCATTATCTGTTTTCTTAATCTGTGTATGTAGATATCTGTGGATGTCGTATGCATCCAATTCTGTGGGATTTTTTGTACCGATTTTAGTACAGCAGTAAAAAATCGGTACAAAACCCCACCTATTTGTGGCTTGTTGATTACAATATTATTTTGTGACGGTACGGGTTGTGTTCGGCGTCGTAGAAGAGTTTCTTAATTTTTTAAATTTAAACTCATATATTTGTTTTATTATTGCCGTTATTTATATACAAAACTCCATTATTCAGAATGGGTTCGATTTCCATCCTTGATGTGTATGATTTTTCATATCAAGCATTTGATGTCAAATAATGTTATCAATGTTCAGATATATTACTTAAACGCCATATTAAGTAAACGATAGTTACTGCCGTTGATATAATATAACTGAAAGCAATCATACTAACAATAGATAGAAAAACGCAAGTTTACAAAAACTATTAAAAAATCTATTATCCTGCTTTTACTATTTCTTTATTCCGTTAATAACAAAATCATTGTTATACTTTATGTTGACTAGCGTCATAAAATAATAAAGTAATAATTTTATGTTCACAATTTTGGTTGCACGTCTGTAGACAAAATATTTTGTAGACGGAGTTCAATGTTGCTGCACAATGTTCCGCGTTTGTAGCCTATACTTTATTAGTATACAAATATCACCCTGTAGAAATATTTATTTATTTATTTTGCCATGTTATCCGTTTTATTTTTTACGGACTACCCTAAGTATGTATGTGTGACTTTTTTTAACATGTATGAATAAATTTTTTTTCTTCATCCTTGAAACTGTCGATCTGTGTGCTCTCACTACAGTCAAATTTATTTTTATTGGTTTTTGGAGTTGGTTTTATTTTTACTGATTTTTTTCTTTCTTTCTTTTTTTTTGTAAATGTATAGTTGTTGTTCAGATCGTTGGGAAAAAAACATACGATTTTTGTTTTAACGTTCTTCAATATTTTAGTTAATATTCTTAGAAATTTAGAAATACTTTGTTTAAAACAATACTGGTTCAACTGCATGGTCTCTGCGTCTGAGACTCATAGTGTGTAATATAAAAGTCTTAAAAGTCTAGTAATAAATATTAAAATCAAAAAATATATATTTTACTGAAAAAGTTGTCTATTTTACAAGCTTTTATTTAACATGCAATGTATGTATGTATGTATACATGTTCGGGTCAAATCTAGCAAGCTAAATTATAACCACTTCCTCTTATCCCACGGAGTTGAATTTTTACATGTTGGTTCAGTTTCGATGACAATGCATTTTTATGGTAAGCATGAAAAGAATCGACAAGGTGACAGGGGGGTTTAAAGAGAGGGGGAAACACAAAATTTGGTATATCTCTCTTAATACTGAAAAATCGAAAAACACATAAGAAGTAAAGTTGTAATTAGTTTTACTATAAAAAGCTTCTTTTTAAAAAGGTTAATTTCATAGAAAATTATATATTTGTCAGGATAAAAATTCGGTTTTTGAAACTTCTAACTAGGCTGAGAGTTTTCAGGTTACAAAAATATTTGTTTATCAGTCAACTATTTACCTCTGAATGATGCCGCTGGACACGTTATCTTAAACTCAAAATTCGCTAGGTACATAGAAATAATTTAGGAACAAAACTTGAATGGTTTTGTAACATTTAGCGCTAATTTTATTCATAACGATTTAATGGGCACGAAAATTCTTATATGTACACTCAGTTATCGTAAGTGATGATCAAAATGGGTGTCCAGTGGATACAGTAAATAAAAATGATAATAACGGAGTTTTACCTCCGTTTCTGAGATTCCATAGACTATAGCCGGAAGCTACTCACATAATTTTTTTTACCTGTTTTAATTTTAAACCATACATTAATACTATGAGTGGAAGACAAGATATTTGTATGCAGACTAGGAATTGGTAAGTTGTGCGGCTGCAGCTGACTTTGATGGGAACTATGCCGATATTCATCTGGTGTTCGTGAACGAAAACTGCACAAAACTTGCACAAGCATAGCCGGTTACTTAGTCCTTACGTTGACAGATTAGTCAATTAACCATCCCATTAATTGAAATTGACAAACGGCCACCGTTGAGAATCGAACCAGCAATCTTTCATTTCCAAACAGAACGCGTTAGACCGCACGGCCACTTGGACTGGTCATTGGCTACAGAGTATCGCTGTACAGGATTCAATAAATTAAAAACAGATGTATACTGTAGTTATTGGATGATGTTTTGATTAACCTTTATATAATTTTCAAGGGTGTGAAACTCAAAGAAAATTTGGAAAAACGCTTTGTCCAAACGTACTATTGATTGAAAAAGTGTGTATGAAATTTCATGTTTCTACTGTTACTATATTCGGTTCATGTAATCATTAACGTTATTAATGTTTTCCAGATCAAGTATCGTGAGTTTGTTTATCATCACTAACACCAGAAATAATCACGAACTGTATTTTGTTGAGCAATTGCTATATATCATATAATAAAACCATTATAAATTCACGAGAGGCCCGTACACGTATGTGAAAACAATAGGGAATGTGCATGAAAATTTTTTTTCACTTGAATTGAAGCATGTTTACTTGACAAATTTCAAGGTAAAATTACTTTTTAAACAACTTTAAAAATAAGCGAGATATGAATGATTGAAATTCCCGATTAGACAAAGAGGGTGATAGCCCTCTTGATATGTTATGTGACGTCATATTACACTTTTACCATTTAAAGTACACGTAAAACTCCGTTTTTAGTATTTTTGCAAGAAAGAGACAGATAATAATTTTTAAAAGCTTATAGCTTCCTTGATATTTGTCGGATTTTAATTTCGTTTTTAAATATTATAACAGTATTAA
Organism: Nineta flava; assembly: GCA_963920215.1. NCBI lineage: Eukaryota > Metazoa > Arthropoda > Insecta > Neuroptera > Chrysopidae > Nineta > Nineta flava. The sequence goes on from OY986044.1 coordinate 67,885,804, forward strand.
CAGTATTTTCATATTCTGAAATAAATGTGAAAAAAAATTTTCATGCATATTCCCTATTGTGTATGTGGTGATATGAAAATTTGAAACGCCTTTGAATGTATATAGAGGTTGTGTGTATATAGACGTTCACACCAGATTTTTAACCTCAATGGTCTGTTATTGTCGTCTTCCATAATCTATATTCTATAAGACGCGAGATAAGTATATATTTTAAGAGATGATATTATTATAGACTATATCGTTTATGATGTTGGTTGGTATTATAATATAGAAGACAATTTAGACTTCTAGAGGAAGGTGTATGCATATATTCCTACACTCTCTTATATGGGTATAGAAACACATATATTATAATGAACACTCTTAAGATAACACAACAGGTGTTTTTTGTGGTTTTTAAAAAACAAGGTCATTCTAATAACATGGTCTTAAATATATTTATATATATATATATATATATATATATATATATATATATATATATATATATATATATATATATATATAAATATATATATATATATATATATAAATATATAGATATGTATATAAATATAAATATATAGATATGTATTTATGCGATTATTACAACAACAATGTATATAAAATACCATTATAAGTAACTACAGGGTGGATTTAAATTACATAAAAGAACAAGTATCTCATTGGTTTAAATATTAGTAATAGCAGTAGCGGAAGGTAAGTCGAAGCCTGGCAAGTAGGCTTCGACCCCTACCGGCACTTTTACCGACCGCTAAAAGGCAAGTTGTGGAAAACCAAACCACAAAATATAAAATATCTCTCTTAATATTAAAAAAATCGAAAAATGTATAGTAAAGTTGTAGAAAATAAACTTTACTACATCCAATCAAGTTACCATGGTGACTGCGTTGTAATATTTAATATTGTGGGTATTATAGGTATATTGCAAATATTTCTGTAAATAATAGAGTTACAGAAAATATGGTAATAAATTATTATGCCTATTGAACATACCTTGTAAAACATATATAGTATCTTAACATAGTATCTTAATATACTATGTGTATCAAAATTTTATAGTTGATTTGTGCCTAATTTAATGTTGATTTTTGGGAAAATCTTTCGAATAACAGTTGTTAGTCTACTTATAACAAACAGCTTTTTATCCAAAGAATTTTTTTGAAAAAGGGTAAACGAATGAATAAGGCAAAAATCAGTTATAAAATTTAGAAAAATTACATTTAAAATCCACTATATTTTTTCCTTTGGATTAATTTGTTTTGTTCAACTTTATAAGATATTTGTTTTGGCATGTTTACAAAAGTTTTCCTGTTTGATAAACAATTTCGTATATACCATTATACCATGCATGTTAGAAAGGTCAACCTTGAATTCTATGACCTCATAATATCTGGCTTCATAATTCATCCAAAAAATTGGATTTTCTTAAATTAAATAAAGGACACCTCATATGGCACACATTTAAATTTCATCAAGTTCTTAAGAAAACTGAGTTTGACGAGGGAACTACCTTAATACAAATCACATTTTTTTTTAAATTCCTTAAAAGATGTGTAGTGATTTAGAAAAAAAAGCATGTATACATCTATCGGATGTTTAGAAAATAATTAACGTCAATCGATACAGTAATTAAAATATTTACATGTACTAAATCTTTCTAAGTACATTTATGTACAGGATAGTACTTATACAATGAATAAAAAAAATATTGTGTATTATATTGACTGTTATAACAAGTTTTTATAAGATTTTACTTAAGTTACGGTTAATTAAAAAGTAAAAGCGATTCAATTGAGCCGTATGTATATACTATACATACTTATACACATATAATGTTATTTATTAGTGTAGAGTGCAGTTTTTTTTATTTATTTAATAAAAATTTAATTTCAAAGATTCATTTATACATCTAGGAAATAATTAATTTGTTTGTAAAAAAATATTTTTGTAGCAGATAGGTATTATATTGCCTTTTGGAACATACTAAGATTTATTATGCGTTATGTATATAAATTATAGGTATAGGACATTGCATATACTTTTTAAAGCACGTACATACTTGAAAATTAAAAGTTTAGATATTAAGGAAATTATTATTTATCAAACTTGCACGTAGAAATTTTTGTAATAAATAGTATGGTATGATATAGGTAAGAGCGGTCCGTAACGAATCTCTACGCAAGTAAGTTCTATAATTACTGTTTCATTACAAACACTAATTTAAAAATCCATACATACATTAATATTGTAAAAGGAAAGGGTATGTAGAAAAATATAGCTCTTTGCCCGATGTAAAACGTTTAGAATTTATTTATACTTAATCGGAGCTTATCAAATTGGTTTTTGGATGTAAATAACATTTTTTTAAATAGCATCCTCAAGAGAAGTCAACAAGGAAGTTTTTCTAGTAGCAGCTTTCTAATAAGATGGTTTACTTAGGAGAAAATCTACCATTTCCGACGGGCAATTTATAAATTTTTCTACATCGTAAACCCGTATGTAGGGCTGCGATGCCCCCAGATGCAAATACAGTATAGTAGGGCTGTAATGCCCCTGTATGCTATGGCTGGCGGGTCATACTTGAGTCGGCAGCCCGAAAGCAAGCAGACGCTTGAGGGAAAACAGTTTTCTTATGTGTGAACAGTTTTCGATAAACTTTTTCCTTTGTTCATAATTATAAATTACTTAAAAAAATTATAAATAAAAGTGCATTTTAGTGCATGTAGTTTGACATTTTTTATAGGATTAGGGTTCACTTCGCGAATATCTCTGTTTGGTTGGCCACATCTTTGAAAAAACCTCAAACTGATTTATAGACAAGTCATATCTAAAATATCAAATGACATCCTACACTGAAAGTTTACAAACGGCCACGCTTTTCCTTTAGTAGGAATTTATATTTTAATTTCTATCATATAAATTCTGTAAAATATTCAAGTAAAATATTAAAACCAATCCCCCAAAACCCCTCTAAACAAAAACTTACACAATATTTTGACTTTTAAATAAAACCAAAACTGTCCTTTTTAGTCAAATAGCATAACTTATTACCCATATAGTTAAGAATCATATTTTCGCACAATGGTAGTTCCCATTATTTGTGTGCAAGTTTCTAAATCAATAAATACCTTGTTCAAAAACAACTTGTGATCCCAGTTTAGGTGGGAGTGGTGAAAATATTGATTTTTGTTGTTTTAAGCTATACAAAATTTAACAAATTTCAGGTTTATTATTAACAACATGTCTACGAATCGTTAAAAAATTTTCGTCGGTCTGCCCGTTTGTTTGTCCCCGCCTGATGTTAAAACGACTGAACCAATTTTGATGCAGTTTTCATCTAATGGTCAAAACTATTACCGGGGTACATATAGGTTATACAATTTTTGCATATCATGTAACTGTAGGTACTACGGATGCTAGAATCAATACCTGACTTTTAACCGGGGGGAAATAAAAAAAAATCTTTAAATACAACAAATGTTTTTCTCATAATCAAATTTACATTAAACAATAGTTAACACACAGTTTGTATCCGAGTTTGGTACAAGATAGCTACGGCATTAATAACATGGTTAAGAACCGCCTCGTGCACCAATTCCTATTGGGATATATGAAAATCTGGTGGGATATGATCTTATCTGTCTAGATAATCCCAATGTCCGATTAACCTGATATCGATCTTTTGAATCTGGATTGAATTTTTCTATTGCTACATATATTTTATATATAAAATCTGGAAATCAATTTATTGTAACGGTTATAAAATCAATAATAATGATAATATAAAAATAGATTTGATACTAAACAAAAAAATTATTCTGTATTTTATATGTTTGCTTATAGGCATAGTATTATATTTCTGTTTATTGCAATAATAATACAAACGATATATATTATGTACATATTTAAAACCGTTTTGAAAATAACAGGTGTACGCACATGCCATGCCATTATTATACACATAAAATATAATTATTTTACATATTTAATTCAACACAAGATACAACGGCTTTGGTGTATCGAAACTTATTACAATTTTACCGAATTTGCTCTAGAAGTAAATAGAGCTAGTGGTGTAGAACTGTGTTCATTTGTATCAGTCTATTTTCAGAATAAAGCGAAGGAAACATATGAATATTGCTTCCACTTTTAGTGCATTTCTAATTTTATTTAGAGGTGTGAAATAAAATCAGTGATAACTAATAAGTGTATTATGGTGTTATATACAGTACGAGAACTAGAATTCGCAAATAGTTGTCTAGTGTCACTGACCTCAATGTACTGTTGTTAATATATTGTATGGTTTATAAAATTTGGTTGATGTATTATGAATTACTTTATATTAATAAATAAAGATAAATCTATGATATTACTCTATACCTGAATATTATTTTAGCTTTTTTTAATTGCCAAGAATAAATTTTTGTTATAAGTTTATATTGTTATATATCTATCTCTTTCTATTGATCTTAAAAATTACGTGTTGGTCTTCATTAATTATTTTTATTATAGTAGGCGTAGCAATATTATACAAATTTCAAATGGGAAATAGGAAAGGACATTTAATACAGAGAAAAATAAATTTATTTTTAATAAAAAATATTTGGGCTCTTATTATATTTATTGATATTATTGTGTGATATTTGTCTTTTTTTGTTTAAAAGATTATGATCTTTTGACTTTCAGCAAAGAAAATAATTTAAAAAGTGATTTCCGTATAACAGTTCTGTTTCATCCGGGGCTAACATTATACGCATAGCATAAAACACTTTATTATATTACAGAAAGAAGTTTTTGTTCCTATTATTTATTTATTTATTACTAAAATCAAACTTATGGATTTATATTTTGAATAAGTAAAACGATACTTAATAATATTTACATTCTCCATATTTAATTCCTCCACACTGTTACGACTTCGATGTAGACTAAATTTTTTCGTTGATGTGATTGAAATCCGCCCATGCACTGGTTAAGTTCTCCTTTCAAATATCAAACTTCATTCCGATCGGAGGCAAATTGCGTATTAATATATGCGTAAGTTTAGTCCGATCGGAATGAAAATTGGTTTGCGTCGTGTAAATCGCCCGAGAGTTATATGTCCCGCGGTAAGTAAAGTTGCAGAAAACATATTTTATGACAATTTATAATTTCACAATATTTTGTTTTGTAACTCAAATTTGTTTCACTGTTTTAATACTTTTCATTTTAATTCTTTCCTCTGAGAAAATTCCCTTAGTCAACGTGATGAATTTTATTTTTAAATCTGTATTTCAAGCATTATTAGATCCTACCTCGAATTATTTTTCTAATCCTGATGAATACTATCAATCCAATGTAGTTTGATATATTTTATCCCACTCCCACAGTCAATACGTTTATAATGATTGTTTAAATAGCAATAATGACTACGGTATATTTGAGTACTGATTTTGGAACCTCACACTGCGTATGTTCCGGCAAACACTTGGCCGATTTTTTTCTTGCCGTATGATAAAGTTAATCCAATGATTGATAATGCATTAATATCAACAAAATTTCTTTACACAGATTTAAAAAAAGAATAGAAAGAGAAACAGTTTGTAGGTAAGTAAAAATATTTGTATATTCATCTGACAATTTGATAAAAACAAATTTTAGAGTGGGTGTTGTGAAATGTTATTCTGTGTAGAATTATTATTAAAACAAGTGTGTTACTTTAACTTACTGAGTTGTATAGTTACTTACTTGTTGTTGTAGAAGAATATAATATAGAGATATACACAGTGGAAATATTTTTATGTAATATAGCACTGACACTTATGTTCAATAAAATAATGTATGAAAGTCTCTCTGCTTGGTTAGTTGTTCAGTTAGAAAAAAGACAATGTTTATCAGCAATCCATTTAAAAAAAATTGAGCCCGGGACTCAGGCAATAGCAATGAATATTCACATAAAACTAATTCCCATTTAAAACACAAACGCCGTTGATTGCCGACTATCATAGCCGATCGTTACATAAAAAACGTGACAGTCTAATCTGAATTTTCATTTCACTCCCCGTATAAAATCATACTTGTATAGTTTCGCTATAGATATTTCACATCAACAAGATTTAGATTAGTTTATTTATTCTCTTCGCATTTTGCTTTAGAGCTTTTTCCGGTCCCATGCGATTCTCTTCTGTAACGTTCGCTTTGATTCTAGAGCATGCAATTCTATTCTATAGCGTGTGATTTTTGAGTATTTTCTTCAGCCTGCGATTTTTTTCGTTAGTCTGTTTTCTGTAAGGTAAGAAAACTGGAGATAGCTAGAAAAAAATCCATGCATGCGAAATTATTCTAAAATGTGCGTTTTTTTATTGTTTTCTGCTTGCAAATTTTATAAGATGGAGAAAACTAAAGGACACTAAAGAAAAATGTCGCGTGATAAACAAGAAAATCGCACGCTACTGAAATAAAAGAGAACAAATGTTTTCATACACTATTTTATTATACATAGTAAATGCTACATTACGAAAAAATATTTACACACTGTATACACATAGTTTTAGAGGAAGAATACCTACGGTATATTCTTTCTAAATCTATATAGGTATATAATACACATAAAATATTTATTCAACCACTGTATAACAGAATGGTGGTAAACTTATAATATCATAGTATTATATTTTTGTTTATACAGTTACAAGGCATATTCTTAAATATGCTTGGTAGATGATAGCTATATAGTTTTGGACATCTTGGACTCCTCCGTATATTGGCCTTTTATTGCCAAAACATATAAGATCGGAAATATAAACAGACAAATGTCAATTTTAATTATATAAACAAGTTAAAGGGGACAGGAGTTTCAATTTAAAAAAAACAATAGCTGCATTTCCTTTTGGAGGAAATTCACTAAAACGAACCTTTGTTTGATCCATTGATTGACTAATGTTTACTAATTTTGACATTTAAGTAAGATGCCTGTACATAAGTATCATAAATTCGAGAGCAATGTTTGATATGATAAATCATACACATCTTGGATGAGGATATGTGATCTTTCTAAGACACGAAGCCAAGACCAAAGACCGTTCCGGGGGTCAATGGAAGGAGATCGAGTTTTATTAACAGATGTATGAGAAGCTTCCGTCAAGTCTTTTTTTTATTTTTTCAACAATAATCCTCGAATTATAATGAATAAATACCGAATACTTGCATAATATTATAACACTATATAAATAATCGGGACCGTTGTTGATAAATGAAGTTGAACTTTATTCTTTGATCTCGATTAATAACAGTCATACTTAATTAATAATTGATTAATAATAGGCAACGCACAGACAGTTGAGAGAAAATAAAAATAGATCTATCAAGAAAGACATGATAGTACGCAGTTGTTAAGCACAGCTTACAAAAATTTTGAATTGCACTAGGAAATTAATTTTATACTTGATTTGTGCCTTATACATTCGGTTTTCGAAAAAAAATTCGAATAAAAGTTATTACTATATTTATAAGGAACAATTTTTATTGGAAGCATTTTTTCGATATTCGAATCAATTAGGCACAAATTAATTATAATATTTTAAAATTTTAAAACTATAGTGATGCCTGTTGTACCAACAGTTGATATTTACAGTATAAATAAAAATTATAAATACTATTGTATTAAATAAGGTATATTAAGTTAAGTTACGAACCGAAGTAACTTGACTGTATATAACTTGTTCACAGATTTATTCACTTGTTACTTCATTCTTTATGTTACTTAGTAGCAAATGTTTTAACAAAATCACTATTTCTAACTACAAAATAGTTTTTTGTTGTTGTTGATGTGATAAATGAAATGAAAAATTTATACAAAAAAACAAAATTATTTAAAGAATATAAATAATAATTTAAAAATTCAAAGTGATTTGTCGTCTCTCCATCAGATTTTAGAATACACGAAAATTGATGTTTGGATAGATTTATTTCAAAATTTTTGCATTATTACACAAAAATCTATTTACAAGCTCACATTAAGTTATAAAATGCTCATTACTAAAAGGGAGCAAGCAGATTACCTTATTAATTTTTATACTTTTATCAACTAACCAGAAACAAATTATTTCTGTCTAGAAATAAATTTTTTGTCGTAGGTACTCAAAATGATGAAAGTTTATTAATTTTAATACCAGGTAAGAAATGTAACAGTTAATTGTTGTTGCACCTGAAAATTACATATATACTTGAGCTGAATATCCTGTGCTGAATACATTTGACCTCAGTTTATGCAAAAAAAAGTTCCAAACAAATGATGTATAAAAATACTTTCTCTACTATTTTTTCAAAAAATCTTCGTGTTTCTTTTTACAGTTGTCAAATAGTCAAAATTGTTTTAATTAACTGAAAAGTATTTTAAAGGATCTTGCGGATTTTATTTAAAGAAATTTTTCTTTTAACCATAAGGGTCAGCGCTCTCCACAGACTCTTGATCGGCCGACAGTTTTAATGGGTTGTTTAGTATGTATGAAGACTAATGTGAAAGACACTCAAGTGATTCTAGTTAGCTTGACCGAAAAATATTTTGCTACCCAATCAGACTAAATTATCGACCGAATATTTAGTCTATAGTGTACAGGGTCCTAAATATCATTTTATTTGTAATATTTTTTAGTCCAGCCTCCTGAGCCTAATTAATCGGATTTCCTTTAAACTGTCTAAAAAATCTATTTGATGAATTTTTAAATTGGATCTACCATTTCTCAAAAAATTTGAAACAGCTATATACTTTATACAAAAAAACTCCATACTTTTCATCCAATTAACCATAATTATTTTTATATACCTCATTTCTTACATAATAATTTGTCGTGAATAACAATTATTTACGTCCCTTCGCAAATTGAATGAAATTGACAATTATTTTAATGCACCGACACCAATCCACGCAATGAATTAAATACGTTTTTAACCATGAACTTGTTTTCGGTCGGATTATTATAAATAGAAGTGTTATTTGAAGAAGAAAAAAAACCGTCCATCTAATTATAAAGCTTACTTATATGGTTGGTATTAGTATTGACAAGTAGACTGTTGAAATTTATTACTGATTTTAATCTAAAAATAGGTTTTTTCAAGACATCGTTTTTATTGATATACCTGCTCTAAAATTATTGTTTTTCTCTTTGGATTTGTTGTATGTAGATTTTTTTTTCTTATTAATTTGCAAAATATTCTAAATCAGACAACATATGATTTGACTCCCGTCACTAGACACGGTGGACCGGATATGTTACTGTAAAAGTGAATAATTTGTTTAAATTAACAATTATCGGTCATAATTAATACTAACAAAATTAAAATGACAAAGTAAATAATTTTAGCCTTTGGCCATTTTATTAACCTTCGACCACCACACTAGATATGCATAGGTTACGATTAGCCTACTGCTGTATACAGTCAGTGAATGATTTTGGGTTCTAGACCCCAGGTTTTTCTAAATGGGATAGATGGGATTGTCATATTTTAAAATATTTGTATTCTAGTTGTCGAGGTATCTTGGCTCTCTTTTTAACCTTCATAACCTTTATATATTCCAATTGTTTTTGTAAATTATTAATAATATAAGACCAATTATTTTTATTTATAATAACAACATTATTGACTTTTACCGTAACAAATATATCAATACATAGAAGGTGCATATCACTGCAGATGATGCAAGTTTAAACAAAAAAACTAAATAAATAATATTGTTTTTATATAGTTACCTACCTAGAGGTATGCAAAAAAGTGGTATACACATGACCTCTGTATATAAATTGGAATATTGAAAATCGGCTATAGAAATTCTACTTTGATAACATTCTCTAAAATGCATTCGTGTTTTTGTTCATCCAAGTTTTGCTTACCGCTATTAAATTCACCACACCCTTTTCTACGCGTACGCTTTCACCATCTTTAAGCGTCTTTTCGCAATTGAAACAATCAGCTGTTTATTCGACAAAAACACCTTCATGCACTATCGTGTACGTAACTTTGATCTTGAGACGTCCAGTTTTTGACTAATATATTTTTAAAATTTTGATTATATTTTATATTTTAAAAAATTTAAACACATAGTAGATAGATAATTCAGGGCAAATCGATATTTATCATGAAATTTAAGCAAAAGAGCAAAAAAAACGTTTAAAACTTAAATATTAAATAATTGAAATAGTAGATTATGTTGAAAATATTCCGACGTGTACATTTGCGTGTTTTTGATATAAACAACGAAAACTACTCAAAAATATCAATTTTTATACTTTTACTTTCAAAGAAATTGAGTAATCAAATCTATTCTGATTGGATCTGAACTGGTTCAAACTTTTTTTTTGAAAGTTTAAAAAAAAGAAGAATATTAAATTATACGCTTGGAAATTTAATTTGTTCAATATTATTCAATATCCAAAAATAGTTTAATGTTTTGATTTCTTGTGTAATAACCTTTACTTTAACATTTTTTTAGAGGACACAAAATTAAGCTTTCTCTATATATTTTATACTATGTTCAAGTGTGTATATATAGAGGTAAAAACTTGTTCTAGATTAATATTATTGTTTAAATACACCTGTAAAATGTTATAAATATGTATATGCATAAGTTTTTAAAAGAGCTCTAACTAGCTAAGATTCCAATAGTGATCGTTGTTTGATCAATATAATATACATTGAAGATTGAAAATCACGTTATATCGATGCTATAAATATTATATTACATTTGTAAAAGAATATTAGTATATTGTACACAATATACATACAATGATGTTCATAAATGGTGGTAGTTAACAATTTATGCAAAATACGAATAAAGAGCATTTTTCTATGAACATTTACTATGAAAGTTTGACATGCTGCGTAAGCTAAGTATAGCGTCCCATTCCCACAGATATGAATGTTAATGAATGCAGAATTAAACTACCTTGGCGGTACTATTAATGTTTTCATTCGTTTTCATTCAAGCTCTATACATTAAAACTAATTTTCTACAACTTAATTTTCTGTGTGTTTTTAGACTTTTTCAAAATTACGAGTGAAATACCAAATTTTGTGTTTCCACCTCCCTCTAACCCCCCCCCCCCTTTCCCTTGTCGGTTCTTGTCATGCTTACCATAAAATGCATTGTCATCGGAACTAAACCAACATGTAAAAATTCAACTCCGTAGGATAAGAGGAAGTGGTTATAATTTAGCTTGCAAGATTTGACCCGAACATATATACATACATACATACATATATACATACATACATAGATACATACATACATACATAGATACATACATACATACATAGATACATACATACATACATACATGCATACATTAATTGCAAGTTAAATAAAAGCTTGCAAAATGAGTTTACTAGTCAACCATCATAATTTACGTAATGCCTAAACTTAACTTTTACCTTATACTTAACGTGTCTTTATTTAATTAATCATAGAAATCCAATAAAAATGTAGATACATAGAAATATTATTCATGTATGGTATATTTTATTTTAATTTTCCTAATTAATTAAAATAAGTTCATTAATAGACGATTTAAAAACACAACATTTACAAAGTTTGGTGTTATTTTATATATTTGTGTCGAAGATCTAAAGATTATTAGTGAACACAAACTTTAACACAAACCTTACCAATATGTAAACTAATACGAATTTTTTACAAAGAAATATCAAAGAAAAGTGTTTTATATGGAATGTAATTTATTTTTTAACAATTCCACCATACTTCTTAATTCATGTACTATAGATGATTTGTTTACTTTGTATTTCGAAAATGTGGCTGATCGAAAGGTTTTCGTTAAAATATAATATTTAAACTTCTATAAAACCTATATGATTTTGTTTGCTATTTTTTCTCTCAAATAAATACTTTTTTTTTGTACTTTGTTTAAAAAAACAAAAAAAAAATCAATCGAAATGGTGGATCACAAAAATAATAACCGTAAACAAGTATTCGCATACGAATGAACTGAGTCTTGTATTAATCCATATTTCAAGGTCCAAATTATCAAAAGAACCAATCATATTGCACCATGTGCTATGATCACACAATTTCGTCTGTTTATATGGCTGGACTCGCTAGCTTGAGTGTACTATAGACATTTTAACAATCAGTTTTTACAATACAGATGTGTTTTCTGATTTTATCATAGTCGAGTGATTTTACATTAAAATTTGTTATTTATATCAAAATATTGAATTACACACATATAAACTTAAAAATCATATTATACATACTTTATGTCAAGAGTATATTGAATAGAATATATAATGCTAATAGTATCGCAATGAATTAGTTTTACGAGCATTTGCTGCGACCACACCTACTACACTACAATATCTTCTAAAGAAACGTATATGTAAGTACGTCTATCCAGAACAAAACGTAAATATATATAATATATAAGAAGTAACTTATGGTATGTAAGGATACCTTTACAATTTAAATATATAGCATACAGAACTAATATTAAGATTAAATGGTCTTTACAAAATGGTTGATTAACGAATATACGAACGGTCTATCTTTAGGTATTGAGTGTACCAGAATTATGCTAAAGATTATTAAAATAATCAAAGAGAACTCTTGGTTTTTTGAAATTACATTTCAAATTTTGCCCCAATTCAGTATGAATTAGCTAATCGTAACTATCTCTGGGATATGGATTCAGAGATATGTTGCTTGTTATTTACTTGGTGTGTGTCTCACAATGATATTAAAAAAGTTCTGTCTTTTATATGATTTGACTGAGGGTATGATCTGACCTGAGGATTATTTGAGTTGACTGACTAAAGGATTAGGTGTGTGAAGAACCCCACCGATTTATTGACGGTCTCCTTTTGTGACTATGCGGCGTTGTTTTTGTCATTAAAGTTAGGGTTTCGAAGCTAACCTAGATATTCAGGTATTATATTTTTTGAAAATGCTTTAATTTTATTAAATCACAATTAGTAATTGAGCTATTGTCTAAATTCATTATCTGTTTTTTCAATTTGTGTATGTAGATTCTTTCGTATGCATCTAATTCTGTGGGGTTTTGAAACCGGTACAAAATCAGAATTTGGAATTGGCCCCCATCACACACACACACACACACACATACACATCTTTTTAAAAATGGCACTAATACACTCCTGTGACAAAACGTGGAGTCATGGTGTACATTTTGATTTCGATTTTCAAACTGATTACTATAACTTCTCTATACAGAGAACAAATATTTGAAATTTACGTAAAAATATTTTTCCACAGTTTCTTCTTCAGGTAAAATGTGATAATGATTATTACATTTTTTCTGGAGGTCTTGTGTTTCCGAAACCATAGTCAAAATCTTTTTTACTAATCTCCAAAGTATGTTGAGGTTTTGAATCATTCTTATTTATGGTACGGTTGTTTTGGCATTTGTGAAATAAAATACAAATTGCAAACATCATAAACTATAAAAAAAAATTTAATGGTATTTACTTTTTTATTGTTACAATTTTTCAATAAATTTAACAGATAAGAAAATGTTGGAGCACTCAGTATAAATGTATAAATATATACCGACCGACATTGTATATATAGCTGGTACTCTATTCTTCACCGATACAACAATTTTACCTTCTTTAATATGAAATATTAATCATATATTTCATATAAATACCTATCAGCAAAACACTTTTTGACGTTGAATGTATTTAGTGTTTTTTACGATTAGTGTTTAGAGAAGCTGTATTTGAATTTCTATATATATAGAACAAATTTTATATTTATTTAAACTATGCATTACTCAGGGAACTCGAAAAGTATTTTCTATATAAATGATTTTAAAAACGATTTTTATTTATTCTTATAAAAATATTTATAACGTTTGACAGAAGTTTTATTTTCGAAAACCGGATGGATTTGTCAGGAATCAAAAAATTTGGAGGTGTAGTCGAAGTAGCTGTAACATGTCGAATAATCAATTTGAGCACATTTCTATCTCAATATATTTATCCAAACAATTCGTCGAAATATTTTAAATCCAATATCTTACTGCGTTTCACAAATGTAGGTGGAAAATAAACTTCGGTTTAGAATTTTTGTGATTCAATTTTATAATGTTTTATAATGTTGAGATATATCTCAGGTATTTCGAAATATTTGGACAAAACGGTATTTTAAATCCACATTTCGTACATCGACAACAATTATGTCTATTTTATTAAATGTATGTTTGAATTAAAGCCCATTTCCAAAGGTCTTTTTTATTTATTTTTTGGTAATTTTGTAACAATGGCTACTTGCTTAAATGTAAAAAAGAAAGAACAGACAAGTTATTATTTATGAGGGAATTCTAACATTTCCTCAACTTGCAAAGATGATGGTATCTTGTAGTAGAAGATACCATCGAAATTGGAAAGCCTGTAATTATATATTAAAACTAGCGGACCCGACAGACGTTGTCCTGTACACACGTATTAAATTTAAAAATTTTAAACTTTTTTGAATTTGAATTTTTTTTAAAATTTGAATTTGAATTGTGAATCTTAACCATTCTCGAATCTACTGCAACACACACACAAAATTTCATCAAAATCGGTCCAGCCGTTTAGAAGGAGTTCAGTCACATACACACGGACAGAAGAATTATATATATTAAGATTAAATACAAATCTGGTGATGACTTACCAGAAACATATAATATCCAATCATAAAAAGTGGCTCTGGATAGTGATCAACTGTAATTTGGCTTATAACAAAAGAGACTAGATCAGCCTCAGTCTGAGATGATCCTAAACATGAGTATGATCGTCAGATAAGATGGAAATTATAAACTTCCTTAAAGTATACAGGACACTTTCCCTGTTGACATGTTCGACTATATCAAACTATTTGCTGATGCTATAAAATTGAAATAATTGATTGATATTTCATTGAATATTTGTCCAAAATAATGTACCAGAAAGGAAGGGATATATTTTATTTTGGCAGAAATATCAACAAGACAGCCGTACGTATTGCCAACGGAGTATTGTCAATGGATGTATGTGATTTTACGGAGCTGTTGCTCCGTCGAGTAGATCGTATTTTAATGCTAATTAAAGATGTTTTTTGAGCCTTTATATAAAAATATTCATAGTAGAATAATCAGTTTAATATAAAAAAGATGTACACTATATCTCAAAGATTTAATCCGTCAATCAATTAGCATGAACTAAATACTTTGTACTAATGATACTGATTTTCAAAAACACGCCTCTTTTAGTCTCGAATCATCATAAAATCTTCATTATACGTGTGTAGTATACCTTTATTTTATACATAGACATGATATTCTTGTATAATAATTAATATTTTCTAATAATAAGATAATTTAATAGTGTTATATAGGCATGTTTCATATTATATTTATAATTATACAATCGTTATAATATATATGTATTGTATAACATGTTTACGATTTTAACTGCTGGCGAATCGATGCGGTCTAATAAGTTAAAAGACGGTCAGTCAGTTATATAAGAATATTAACTTATTTTAAGTCTATTATCGGAAAAAAATTATAGTTAAATAAAAATATTATACACTTTATTGAATAGGTAAACATATATACATATATCTATATATATATATATATATATATATATGTATATATATATATATATATATATATATATATATATATATATATATAATGGTGCAGCTAATAGATTGAATGTGTATGTATTTTAATACTTAAGATACTTTGTTATATTGTCTGATCCACATTAAATCATTTCAAAATAATCAGAAAAATTATACGACCATAGAAATTTTGCATGGAGGTATTATCCGAGAAACTATATAGGAGTATATTGGTGCACAACTGTTCACTGTAGGGTAGTCTAAGTTTAGCGCTAATTTTTGTCAAAATTTGACATATTGTAGGATGTTTGGAGGGTTTGCCCGCCGCATGGTGTATATTCTACTAACTGCTATCTTCCTATAAATACCCTTTAAGCCTCATCCGCTCAATCCGACACTAATGAGCTTCGTGGAATAGCGAAAATTATTTCTGAGAAAGGTATCATAATGAATAAAAAAATAAACTAGGATAAATTACCTACTATTATGGTAAATATTTCTGTAAATATTCACTATCTAAACTAAACTTTCTCCATGACCGATCTGACCCATTAATGCGAAGCATAACACCAGAAGCGCTTTGTATATCAAATTTTATTCTGATTCTAACTAAAATTGTGTTCTCTAGAAAGCATGAAAGTTGTAATGATTGTCATTAACAACAACATCTACTATATGTTGGCTCGATAGACATTTAAAATTTTTTTCCCGAAATAGCTCCATCTGTACAAAAGCAATAACGCAACTTTCTTCAAGAAAGAAAATAAGCATATAATCGTGGTGAAAAACAGTAGTCATACTTTTTATAATATATTTTAAATAATTAATATTGATAAGTATGAAAAAATTACAAGTATCGAACCCTGGACCTCTGGGTTTCTAGCCCAGTGTGCTATCGTTACACCACGGATTATATTGATGAACGAGTTAATCTTTTCATATCATTGACAGAATTACTTGAAGTCAATATTATCTTTTTATTCCGTGACGGGTAATGCTAGTATATGATATAATATTCAGTTGTTCAACATATGTATAGCAGACATTATGAAATAAATAGTCTATACATACATAAGATGCGAACTCATAACCTCTAGTTCTATATCTGTTTTCTGCTGTAAAACTATTTAAACCAGTTCTTTATTTAATTAAAATATATTGTTTGTATAAGACATTCATATAGTAGGTAAAATCTATAATACAAACCTGCAGTGCAATATAATAGGATGCATATTCAAACAATTTGTGCTGTTTTATTAAATTCGTATTTGTTCGTTTCACTTTTTTTTTTTTGCAAGATCTCTGATGATGATTATTTAGTAAGCGGTCATGAATCATTTTTTTTAAAACTCTTAGAAAACTCTCCAGGGATGTTGTTATACACTCATTCTGTCATCAGTTCATTCTATATGGCCTTGATCATGAATAAATAGATTGTAAACTAATGAACTGAGTATAGAGTTATCAGTCCAGAGTGTTAGTTCAGGATCAGTGAACTACAGTTCACTTTGAACCGTTTTCTCTCTAATAAAAGGTATCGAAAGCTGTTTGTCTTCATTTTTGGTTTTCCAAGTTTTTATTTTCATGATTGTGAGATTGTTTTCAATATTGTTGAATTATCTTTATGATCAGTCTGTATTGTAATACGCATTCTGCCATCAATCAACCGGTTTTTTTTGTGAAGAAGAAGAAAAATCTTCAAAAAGATACCGTCAAAAATATTGACGGTATTTAGTGTGAGACTTTTACTCACTAAAAAATCTCCTCTCGTCCAACTCGTCCAATTACTGGAGAGCGGTCAGCCTGGTAACCGCTTTCGTATTCCTTCAGACTGTCCCTATTTATGTCTTGCTCAAGCTTTTTTGTCTTGATCACTGCTTCAGCGTACAGCATCATAGTTTCCCAGCAGATCTTGTATGCATTGTCCTTACTCAATTCATAGATCGTTTAACGATCGAGGCAAAATACTCGCATTGCATCTCAAATGCGATCCGACCGAGTGACCGGAGTTGCGTGTTGCTAAACTCGCAGGTCAGTAAATCGCCACCTGTCTGTAGTGAGACAGAGATATCATGTCCAAACCGATGGCAGATCACTATTATTTTAGTATATATCTTCTGTCGGATACTGTGCGGTTAACTGTGATTTAATTAGGAACAAACCATAGTTCGACTAATTCTCGATCAAGCTGAGGATTGGTCTCCATACAGCTATGTGTGTTTAATCGATAAAGAACCTCTCACTTATGTGTCATTTAAAAATAAGTAGGGTTATTTGCTTAGAAAAAAAAAATTGAACAAATGATTGACTTATTGAATAAAAACCTATAAACCTATTTTTCATAAAAAAATACACATGTTTCTATTTGTATAAGATTTGTCTAAGATTATAATCAGATAAATTGGTTGATAATAATTACTGTCTACCCGCACGCTGAAGTAATACAAACATTTTTTTCTTTCGTTCACGCGAATAATTTTCCTTTTGATTACTTCAACCGTTTTCTTATTTAACTTAGTTATAACTTAAAAATAACAGTTTGGCATACGTAACCGAAAGGAATTTGGACAATATCGTTATGTTGACGCGAAACTATACACAAATAAACAAATATTAAATAAATAAATAACTTCAACAGAAGTAATACTGTCTAAATAAATTAAAAATGTTTTTTCATCAAGATATTATATTTATTAAATAAAGCTTTTCATATGTGTAAAATGTTGAAAACCTTTTACGGAAGAGAGAACAGTGATTAGCAGTCTAGCGTGTGATTGGACATGGCGAAAAAAATAATGTGTATGTAAAAACAAGATTGTTCAAAAAATTTTCAATCAGTATTTTTGAGTGAGGTGCTTAATAATACTTCGTTTAACTATAAGCAGCATCATTTATAAAATAACCATATATCTATACATATATATATATATATATATATATATATATATATATATATATATATATATATATATATATATATATATATATATGTGTATGTATAAAAAATAAATATATTTAGTTCATGTGTTCCGCTTGACCTAACGACCTCAAACAATGCAAATTATTGAACTTAGAGCTGTTGTGTTTGAGATGGATGCGTTGTTATATATGGTTATATGGTTATTTGGATATTTAAAAAAAATGATGATGATTCTCCATCAAATAATTTCAAAATTCTTATTATTATAATTCTTATTGATAGATTATATGTGTGATATGCGTATGTTTAAAAATATATTTATTTGTTGTCTGATAATCAATGATGAATAAATATTATTATGGATTCTATATGTACATGGAAAGTACACCGGATGGTGCATATAAATGGGTGTATATTCTATTCGCTGACACATATGAGAGAAAATAATAAAAGTACAGTAGATTACCACCTTACCAAATAAGGATTTCACATCGGAATGAGAGTAAACTAGCTGAGTATGCACTAACCTTTTTCTTGAAATTATAAAGATTGGGAACAAGGTTTGGTTAGGTTGTAGTGGGATACACTTCGGGAGAGATTTGACGAGTTCATTTACAGCGGGAGAGATTTGATTTCAACTGTAATGTGTATTAATGATTTTTGTAAATGTTACCACAACTTATTGGCTAATTACTCGGTGGCCATAAATGTTAAATGTTATATAAATACTAGCAGCTTTTGTTTTCGAAAGCCTTCATAAATTCAACATAAAACCAATCGGGGATGTTGGAGATATTCTCATACAAATTCGCAATAATAAAATAATGCTATTTACGGAGCTTTTGCGGATGCGTATGTTGCTTGTTTTGTTTAGCATTTCTGATTGTAAATAATTCAAAACGTGTTTAGTCGTGTTATTTTTTGCATATTATTGTATATTTGTATTGTACATTTGCATATTATTGTTTGATTGTTTCGCCTTGAATAATCTATAAGACTGATTTAGTGTTATTTTAACTAGATGAACATGTTCGAGATAAATTTCAGTATAAAATATGCAATAAAACATACTCTCGCAAGGGCCGGACAAAATAATTACCACGCCTTTGAGGAATCATCTAAAACCGATGCACCCGGACCAGTTTAGCCCGTTTAGCGTGGGATCTGTTAACCTTTGAGAAACAGGATAGAATCTGAAAAGGCAGCGACATTGCTCTTATTCAAATATAATGCACAAAATTTTAAATTTTCATACTAAAAATTTGATTATAATATATGTTTTCCTAAATTAAGTATTCGCAACATACCTGGTACAAATATTTGTGAATATATGAAATATTTTTTATATAAACTTAGTACATTGCATTTTAAAATGCCTATACATATATATAATAATACTTAACAAATACTTCTTATACAAATGATAATAATATAATATACTACAAGACCAACCAAGACCAACTTCAGCGAGTTTTATACTCAACAAGTTCAATCGTCAATAATAATCAATCAAGGTCGTATTTTTAGTTCTCAAGTAAATAATAATAATAATCACAATAATAATGATATACCTTTACATTACTTAAAGTGTTTAAAATATATCGTGAAATTATTTGTTTTGTACCTAATAGGTGCTCATTCGTTCGTTGAAATCAACAAATCGTGATTTATTATTTTTATGACATAGTTTGTGATAATTTAAAAAAGAAAAATGTATTTTTGTACAAGAAATGTGTTTTGTTAAAAAAAAAATTTGTTATTTCAACAAAAAAAAAGCCATTTGATCGAATTCATTAATGATGTCATTTGTATTAAATAAAATAAATAAAATAGTTCACACTTTCAAATTATCATCATTTCAGTGATGGATTTACTAGTAAGCGGAAGTAGGTCAAGGCCCAGGGTAAAAATGTTATGTTTCTATAATTAGAAAAATATATAATAACACAAAATTTTATCACCGAAGCATTTTTTGATGTACGACTTTTCTGGATTTTGGTTTTCTCCGTAAGTATCAATATATTTGCTGTCTTTGGGTTAGGTTTCTATCTCTCTATTTTGTTCTAGAATAATTCGAATGTTGGTAGAGACAAAAAATGAAGAAATACACATGAAGTAAGATGGTATCAATGGTGCAGCTTTTGAGTATTGGTGCAGCCTTGGACCTCAATCGGCTATGAAAAGTGGCCAGGCGCCCAGGTTATAACAGTGAATTGTTGTCGCGCGCAAGCTTCACCCATTTAAACAATTTCTAGTGTCTATATTGGATGATTAGCATTCACCAGAACGATTATTGATTTATTTATATTTATTTATGTATAAAAATAAGATTAGCCAGCCGTACATGTATGTATACATACATGTACTATATAATTTCAAAAATCCGTGATTTAGTTTTTTTTGTTTGTTTGAATATTTGTAATTCAAAGAGTAATTCCATAGTATTTACGTTAAAAACATTGAAAATTTTTTTTATTTTGCCAATAATATTACCACATTTTACTTATAATATCAGTTGTTGTATTCCAAGGTGTTTTAGTGAAATGTCATGTTTGTGCATTTACTACCTAAATCTGTATAAAATATGGATTGTTAAATAGCCTTTCAAGACATGTTGCTGACAATCTCATTAATTTCGTATGTCAAAGTTGGTAAATCCGTGTGAATATCATGAACCATTTAGATTGTATATTAATTTAATCAAATAATTATTAACATAAAACTTAAAAAAACAAAACAAAACAGTTAAAATGAAAATAATGCGCTAAATAAAAAAAAAACTCATTTTTATTGAAATATTCGTTTCAAGTGCGCGTTACTTCTATTACTTTTCATGAAGCAAAAAGGTGTATGCAAACTTTTATAGTAAAATTGAGGCCACTTATACAGTGATGTCGCTAGAGACGAGACGAAATTTAGAATCCTGATTTTCGATAAATATTCGAAAGACAGGCGACAACAAACTCTTTCAATCTCTATAGATTTTTAATCTGTAAAAATGTACGAATCGCAAAACAGCAAATCATTTTGGGTGGTAATGATTCATTTTTCCTATATTCTTATTGTTTCAATTAAAATATAGAAAAATAAATAAATTACAAAAATATGCACTTTGTCTAAATATAACTAAAAAATCTTTTTCTATTTATTTAGATTTTTTTCAAGAAAACTGTAAAACCAGACGAGACGAGACGATAGAAAGCTTTTACTAGTGAATAAAATACGAGAGACAAAATATTCTCTTTGAATATATTCTATTTCAATATATTCCCTTTGAAAATATCAATGAGAACTCACCATGATACGGTGCACTCTTTTACAGCCAAATTCACAAACATTTGTAGAGTGTAGTTTCGATATGAAACAAGGCTGTCCATATCATCGCTCACTGTGCACATGCAGTGATGTACACATCACTGTCTGTATTCAAATCAATGAATACATTTTCTACATTCTGCATTCTACAAATGTCTCGGAGTAACAGAGTGTACCGTACCATGGTGCGCTGTATATGGACAGCGATAGATGCATAAATATTGTTTCCAAATTGGGTGTTCTTTAAAAAAACACACGGTATAAAAAAAAGTTCTTTTGCATAAATTTGATTCAATTTCAGTTGAAGTATCCTCGTATACGATTTATATTTATCAAATTAAACAACGCACTTATACTTATATATATATATATATATATATATATATATATATATATATTTATATATATATATATATATATATATATATATATATATATATATATATATATACAGATGAAACCGCCAAACAAATAAATTAAAGTTAGAAATAAAACTCACTTTACATTCGTAAAACCATCATCACGTATATAGTTTCAGGTGTTTAACTGTAAATAAACAATTAATCGATATTTTTATAATTTGTACAATAAATTAAATTAATACAAAAAAAAATTTTAGAACGAACGTTGTTGATCGTACAATGATATTACAAACTCACACAAAAAAATAAAATATTGCGGAAATGGAATATTATGGAGCATATACCAACCATTATTTATTTTATTTCAATATATTGTCTTTGCTGCTATTTGTGAGCGCAGCGCGTTTATATAGTACGATCGAACCGAATTGAAACGATAGGTTTTGTAGTGTCGTGATTACAATATGATTAATAGATTAGAACACTAAAACTAATTCTGTACCGGGTTGCTCACATTACAAACTATTCATGGCTGGCCACAATTAACCGATTTGTAACGTGTCTCTCATCAACGGGATCTTCATCTATACTAATATTATAAAGAGGAAAGATTTGATTGCTTGTTTGCATTGAATGGGCTCCAAAACTACTGAACAGATTTAAAAAATTCTTTCACAATTGGGAAACTACACTATCCCCAGGTGACATAGGCTATATTATATTTTCAAAAAAATTAGGGATCCTTACTAAAACTTGGAACGTTTTTGCCTTTGAATTCTCCGCCTATCTCTTACGGTTTCAAAGATAGATACTTATTCCCACCTCCAGAAACTTTAATAACGCTATCAGTAACAACTCAATCATAAAAACAACTTTTCCCTAATACATTTAATCATACAACCAAAAGTTTTGACTTAAATACGGGACGGCAGGTCATTAATAAATACGAACAAATACTAAATTAAATAGCCAAATTAATTTTATAGATTCTTTTGATATGAAAAATCATACACATATTTAATGGAGATTAAACCCACGACATATGGCTTCCGAATCAGTATTCTTCTAACCAAGCTACCGAGATGCTGTATAACTAATTTTTGTCTATTTCTAATTATAAAATGTGGAGGATATTCTGTATAAGAAATATTATCTATATTTTGTAAGTTTAAAGGTATTGTACATATCGAAAGATGATATCCAATAAATATATAAATGTAGAATGTTTTTATTGCCTAAAGTTAAAAGTTTAAAACAAAAAAAAATAGTATGTATATAAATTTAAAATTTATAATATGAATTAGTTGAGCATATTACCTATACTATTGATTGGATGATGTTATTGTCCTGAGTACAACATACTCGTTCATAGTTAATGCATATGCAAGCTTATATAGTTGTATTATACTGTGGCAAATATGATTTTCTGAAACCAATAACCAATACCCTTTGAATTATTATGGATAAATTTGTATGAAAAAACAAAAAAAATTGCCAATACTATTTTACACTAATTTCTATCAAGAAGTACTAAGCGATGGAATAATTACCATATCATGTTACCCATTTCCATTTACAATTATTGTGATACAATAACATTAACTAGAGAGACCTACGGAATTACCGTTATGTGGATCATGAAATCCTATCACTGGAGAAAATTTAGAAAAAAATATCTATTTGTCATAAATTTTCTATAAGAATTGGTAACTGCAGCTTATCGTGAAGAAATGTTCCTCCTTACTATTAGATGATTTTAATTTCAATAGACGTAGAATCCGTAAAACGATTAAAATTACCCATCGATTATCTGAACTCCATAGACCGTACACTGAACGAAATTTTATCACCCGGTATGTTGCTTCTTTTGTACGAAACTTATGGTTAAGGTCATAGATGGTTAAAAATTTCTTGGAAGTCTGATCGTAATTTATAAAATAAATAACAATAATTTTTTGGACCCTCTTAGAATAATCGGAGTGGGTAGGTATTCTTTATTTACTTAGGACAGCCATACGCTCTACAAGCTTTTATTTAGCTTACATTGTATGTATGTATGTTCGGGTCAAATCTTGCAAGCTGAATTAGAACCACTTCCTGGTATCCTACGGAGTTTAATTTTTACATGTTGGTTCAGGTCCGATGACAATGCATTTTTATAGTAAGCATGACACGAATCGACAAGGGGGGTTTAGAAGGAAGGGAAAACACAAAATTTGCTATATCTCTCTTAATATAGAAAAAATCGAAGAACACATTAGAAGTAAAGTTGTAGAAAATTAGTTTTAATATAAAAAGCTTGTTTTAAAAAATGATTTTTTAATAGAAACTTATTTATACCATTCATAATGTATAACTTACACGGTCAGAGTGAAATTATTTCTATTATATTTATAACTGCATTCAGTTTGTAATATAAAAAATATTTCGATAAGTTTTTTTTTAGAAAATTCCATAAAATAGCAACAATACTGTCTGTATACTCATGTACGTATTTTGTAAAATAATTTATTATATTGAATTGAACTAATTTTATGAACAATATATTTTGTATTTATCTTAGTTGGCCATATAACCATAATAATCGCATCGTCACAATATATATATATATATATATATATATATATATATATATATATATATATATATAATATAATAATAATATACAATCGTGACGTACTTAAGGTCATTTAGGTCTCACTGATCTCTTGAGGACAGAAACAACACTTGACCCCTGTTATTACATGCTTTATTTCAGGTAACATCAACCACTATTAAGTTTGTAAATGTACAGATCTACTTGCAGACTTACTTAATGCCATCCATATGCATTTTAATTTCATTTGATAAGAATATTATCGTTATTACGATTTCTTTACGTGAAATTATTATGTTATTGTATTCACATGTATGTTGTGAAGCTTTCAGTTCCTATATAATTAATTAAAATTATAATTAGTATGCTGTTGTAAATTTATATAAATAATATAAACGTTTTAATTAAAGAATTCGTCACGTGGACGATACGTAGACAAAACTACTTTTCTGTGAGAGAAAAATAATTACAATGAATGGCAAATCAAATTACTAAGGGGGCACCAGTCCAAGTAGCCGAGCGGTCTAAGGCGTTGTCTGCGCTATATGCATTCTTGGAAACTGGGAGGTTATGGGTTCAACTGTTTTGTTTGTTTTGCAGCTCTATACCGTGGTATATTTTTCCTGAATGAATTTCAGAACACTTGTATTTATTGGGTAAGTTTCACAGATTTTATAGCACTGAATATACAAAGTAACACTTAATGTATAACATTTAATAATTTGACCACTTGCCAAGTAAAATATGAAAGGGTGCAAAACAGCACCCTAGAATCTGATTTATCTAGAAGCTACAAATTTGGTGAATATTATGTAGGTCTTGATTAGTATTGAGAAAGATTCAAACAGTATAACCCTTTATGATCTGAATACTATTATGTGTGATATATGCGATTACACATATATTTTGAATGTTATGTTTATTTGGATATAAATTCAAATTATTTTTATATGAGTACATACAAATTTATTATATTTGGTATGTTTTACTGCAATACATTCAATTGCAGTTAACATTAATAAGAAAGTGTTTTTACCAATATGTATGTATTTAGTATTATTATGAGTACAGGTGATTTATAACTTATAATAATAATCATAATAATAAGCCTTTAGTAGGGTCTGTTATACAATTAAATAAATTAATATTCTAAATATAAGTATAAAAAATTTTGAAATGATTTTAGAAACAAATTTGAATTCACATAAACTAATTAAATAATAAATACAGAGAAAGAAAAAAATAAGGAAATATATAAATATAAAAGAGAATTAGAAATTCAATGTAAAGAAATAAGAATTAAAATAAATGAAAATTTGTAAATTCAATGTAATAATATTGTTAAAATATGAATGAAATTTTGAAAAATTCAATGTGATATAAACTATATAATAAATTACACAATACACCCTGGACCCTGGA
The DNA here is from genome assembly GCA_963920215.1 of Nineta flava. Taxonomy (NCBI): domain Eukaryota; kingdom Metazoa; phylum Arthropoda; class Insecta; order Neuroptera; family Chrysopidae; genus Nineta; species Nineta flava. The sequence continues at coordinate 67,912,023 of OY986044.1, forward strand.
TAGGGCATAGGCTTCCCCCAAAGTGACCCAAACCTTTCTGTCTAACGTCTGACGTTTTTTATGCAAAGGTAACCACACTGTTCTTATTTTGGCCCATCTGTTTTGGTTCAAAATTTCTCCAGCGAGAGAACGCATTTTTTCTATTCGCGAACTTGATCCCACTTTTTAGATCTAGAACACACTAAAAATTTCAAACTCTTGATCTCTTTTCGTTATTGTGCTCCAGAACAGACGGGCAGACCAATTAGGTTATTTTACGGAGACCTTTACCTATTAGTTTTTTCAGTGGTCCCTACACTTTTCTACCGTTGCAAGATTTCTTTCGTTATACATACGTATATGGGGTGCACTCTACTTAATTTTGTAAAAGTAGAGCCATTATAAAAACGTAAATAGAGAGCACCCCATGCTTTTGTTTACATTAAAGTTAAATTTGTTGACAATCACTTTATTATATTCTATTGTAAATTCTTTTGTATTTAATAGTTCATATTTCAATAAAAGCATGGTTTTTAGTTTTTTTAAGCTCTAAATTTTTTAATAATATAAGCTAGAAAGGTAAATGTTTTTAATTGTGGCAGCAGTTAACAAAATCATCTGTATATTTTGTAGCATCATAGGTATGCAAGTGTGTACCAAATACGTTTCCATATAGTACACTTACAATACATATACTTAGCAACTTTTTATTGATAAGATCTTTTTTATTTTTTATTCTTGTTATGTGTGAATCCGTTTGTTTATTTGTTTGTTCATAATACTATTAAGTCCGTCTGTCTATGTTTATACATATATATATAGCTCAAGGTATTTAGAATAAAATTTAAGTTATCTTTAAAACAAGTGAAAATAACAACTAAGTTAATTGCTTAAATACCCGGTATATATTGAATATATGAAAAAAAAGTTGTAAACATTCTAAAAAGGGGCATTTTTTGTCTTTACAATTTTGTTCTATCTCTTACGGTTTCAAGGATAGGCAGTTTTACCCATTTTGCCTAAACATGGTCCGATTTTTCCCATTCACTAACTTGACCCTACTATTTAGTTGTAGAATACTCATACAAAATTTTAACTCGCTTTCTCTTTTCGTTTTTGAGTAATCGCGTGGTCGGACGGATGGAAGAACAGACATATTTGCGGAAATGGACTAATTAGGTCATTTTATAAACACCTATACAAAATTTTTTTTCTGCAATCAATATTTTCAATCGTTACAAAACCGGAACTAAACTTAATATACCCTGGTATGTATTATATACCGGGTATAAAAATTTAAATGTCAATCAGACGTTGTGGGATCGTAAGACGGGATAATCCTCAAGTGTGAAATCCACTTTAAGACTGACACGGAGATAATTTTCAAAAACCTCTTTTTTGGTGCCCTATTATAAATGATACGAAAAAAGGGTTCTAACAAAAAAAAGTGAGCATTTGTATTTTTTACAAAATCGGTGCTACAATTTATTCAATAAACGGAACGGTTGGAGAGAAATCAAGGAAACAAGAATACTTACCATCGTAAAAAATACGACAGAGGGTGGTAGTCTCAAAATGGTTTTTGCAGTTGAGGATTGACCCCTTGCACAATCTCACAAGGTCCGATCAACACGTTAAAATTATTTTACAACAAAACACTAACTACCCTACACTAATAGTGATGTTCATACGTATATCTTTTCTTGTATAGCAGCCCGTCATCATCTTCGTCACTGCTGCAGCTCGTTGTTGTTCTCGTAAGCGAAGGAGTGAATTCAAAATAAATCGTTACACTCACCTTGTTGTTGCTTACTTGTTTGATTTTTACCTCCATATAAATGTCGTAACCCTTTAACTGCTAAATATTTATTTTAGAGTCTATCGGCTAAGAAATTAATTAGCATTCTCAACCATGTTTGTCTTCCCCCACTAAGCACGCGCCTATGCTTGCATGTGGCCGGAAAGGGGGCGTGCATATACATGTTTCCACATGTACTCCCACTATGCTCGCATTAGAAATACGACTATGTCAATCATATTAAGGGTTAAGACCATTTTAGGGTTAAAAGCACCATTTTTGAACACGGGACTGGGGGACCATCTGCTGAATGAATGCTGTAGAGTAAAATTTTGAGAAGTCTATGTGACATATAAAACTGCTACTCTTTTGTTTTTTTCATATTTCTTGGATTTAGTTCAGACAACGTTCCTGTTGTTCCTCACGAAAAGTTATCTATCTAATTTTAGACACATCTAGCTCAATATTGTCTAATAGGGTAGCGTACCCTTTCCCGCCATAAATGGCAAGCATCAGCAGTAAAAAATTTGATCGGCACAATATTGTAATGGTCTTGTTGTTGGAGAGTGAATTTTTATCTGTTGATTCTGTAAAGTAGCTGTTTGTTATATTAAAAATTATTATTTAAATAAATAATAAATACATGAAAAAGATATAATTGATCTTTATTAATTTGATTTATGAAATGTTATTATTTTTATATGTAAATTACCAAGGTTGTTAACATTCACAGCAACCGTGATAATAGAGGGAAGTTATAGTTGAAATGCAATATAAAATGAAGAACAAAATTATAATAATAATTTAATGATGAAGCGACACCGCTACAATTCAAAATAATTAAATATATAAATAATTAATTAATTTCGCATCCAACTGAGAATTTCCACTTCAGACATGGATTTTGTTCAGATACTAATTATGTTATAATAATGATCGAATATTTAAGTAAATTTGAAAATCCAATAAATAAGAAAGAAAGTTTAAGAAAATTACTTAAGAATAGAACAAAGTTTACCTTTTCAGAGTTTTGAAATATTTGGTGAAAGTATTCTTACAATACCACCCACTACTTCACCAGCATCAAATAAATTAAAATCCAAACACAAATTATATTAAACATTGATTTTCAACATTCAAGCCTCAGACTATAGTCTACATATAGAGGTCGTGTGACGCAAACACCAGATTTTATTTTATTTATTTATTTATAAGTATTGATCGTCATATGTTTGTTAGTGCTTAAAATAAACACTCGGAAGAAATTTCTTCTTACTGGGTTGGAACACTTTATTGCAAATCTCAACCATATGTGGTATTGAATACGACAGCACTAAACACCATCACTATACACCAATATCACAATTAACAAATATAATCGGTTTACATTAATTATAACTTTATAGTAAGTACAATTTTATAGTAAATGTATTGTATTAATTCAAAGATACTTAATGTATTAATTAATACAGGGTGTTGTTTGCCGGCATACATCCATCAGAGATATAACACTACAGCTAAATTACTACAAATTTCTCCAGGTGATCTAAATGAGTGGTATTAGAGCGGTTGGAGTTTTTAGTTTTTCTTTATATAGTTTTCATTACCAAATAATTCTAATATCAAATTCTTGCATTCTGGGAATATAATAGAGAATTTGCATGTTTTGTAATTTTTTTTAAAATTTGTATTAATACACATACAAATACAAGTTCTCTAACATACAAGTTCTCTATTATATTCCCGGAATGTAAGATTTTGATATTAGAATTATTTGGTAATGAAAAATGTAAAAAAAAACTAAAAACAACGAAAATTTAAAAAAAAATTTATATTAATAAGTTTTATGTAAACTTTAGAGAAAAAAAAATTTTAAACATTTGATTATTTCAAAATGTACATTCAAATGCCAGTGACGTCATTATATCGCTTTAGTAAGGCCACCGCATGGAGAAATGATAAATCATCCACGTTTACGAGAGAGACAGGAGACTATATAATACTATTTTGTTATGACACATAGACCATGAGCCAGTGACGTATTTTCAGTTGTCATTTTAAAAGTCATGAAAAGTTACTCACTTAATCTACAATCACTGCTCGACAATAAAAGTCACTTCTGGCAACCCCCAATGGCCGGGGCAAACTACCCTAAAATTTTAAAGAGGATAGGAAAAAAGATTCAATTTCGTCAAAGTGTCAGTCATGGTGTAGAGTATCGCATAAAAGCCTATTGAGCACAAATTCACCAATATATATAATGCAACTTTTATGCATTTTTTAAAACATTTTTAATACAATGTATCCAAATTCGTTGCTCCTACCCTTTACCACCAAAAGGATCGTCCAGAAAAATCTGAAAAACATCATGAATATTAAAAAATAGGTGTTGTTTTAGTCAAAATATCGGGATTGTAAAATTATAGAAATTCCACCTCGGAAAAATTAAACTGCAGGATTGTATCGAATAAATTTGGATTGAAATAGATTTTTACCTTTTTCTGGAGAACCGTTGAAAAGAATATGTAAGCAGTATATATTTTCATGAGTATTAACATAAAGGAATATATATAGTGATTTGGAAGTGGTGGAATGAATACCTAAGCCATATTTGTAAATTAGTAGTTTTGAAATGCAAAATGTATGTTTACAGTATACAATAATGTTTAATGTAGAAAACATTATTAATGCTTCTTTAAGCTTTAGCAGGTTAAATATAATAATTTACAAATCTGAGAATTTCTTTTTTTATATTTTAAACACGAGTAAATACTTTACATTGATAATTTCTACCTCCATATTCAAACTATAATAAAGTAGTATATTCAATTTACAAGGTCTCCGCCTGTATTCTGATAGTTTCAAAGTTATAGCCGGTCCAGATCTCAATGGAAACTATAGAAATACCTACATTATCGAAATTTTGGAAATAAATTACATGTCAATAAATTTACAATGGACAAAATTAAATATTTGATAATAAAAAAACTAGATTATTCATTCGTTGCACACAATACACAACAATTTTTTAAACTCCGTCATCAGGTAGGTTCTCAATATGGGAAAAATATGTTGTGGATAGCCACAAAACTTCTATATACTCACTGTACTACACCAGGAGTGTGTATACCTTCACCAAGTAGTGAATGGCTAATCCAATTACTTTAAACTTACAAAACGATTATATAGAGGTTTTATCGCAGGTTGAAACCATCAAAAAAATCCAATACCTTCAATATTTTACAATTAAGCAAATAATCGCCGAATACAAAACGCAGGTATATCTTGAAATGCGTAAAGTAACACTATGCTAAATTAAAAAACAAGGAACAAAAACAAATTTTCAGCATACAAATAGAATGAGACGACAATAATTGTGTATTTATAAACTGACTGAAACCCATTGAAAAATTGGCTTGAAAAAATTAGACTTTCCAACTTTTATTTTCATAAAAACTGTTCAATGACACTTTGAGTTCATTTCAGAATGTTCACCTTTTCTTTTGAAGTGTTTTCTTTTGAAAACTGTAATTAAAATTGTAATAGTAAAGAAAAAAGACTCTAATTGTTAAACGTCAAAAATCAATTCAGGTTGGAGCAAAGTCATCAGATTTTGTTTTTTCATTTTGTTACTTTCTTAAGAAGTGCATGTCGTTTCAATTGGATTAAATTTAGTAAACATTTATAAACAGTGCAGTTTTGAAAACGTATCAGTCATTCGGGAATAAATATAACCACTGAATTTTTATTGGCTTCCCCGAAATTTTATATTTTCGAATTATGAAATCGTTAAGAAACTATTGTAATCATTAAGAAATTCCAAACAGGAAATTTTGTGAAAATCGATTCTATATCACTTGCTAGTTTAAAAAAAAAAACAAATTTATAAATTTGGCAAATAAAAGTATGCTTGTGTTTGTGTTTGTCATTCAATATTTGCATTTAGTATTTTCCAAACTGTAGTACTTAATTAGTCTGATTTTGAGATATTTCGGAAAAATTAGACTAATATATAAAATAAATAAAATATCCCCATTCAAAAATCCGGATTCTTGGTTAATTCGCTTACTAATGTAAATCATCCAATTGACAGATACTTCGACTATAAGTTCCATTGTGATGCCTAAGGATGTGAGTGGGACTTGGGAGTGAAGTGGAAGGAATTTTTGAGTATAGACTAGGAATTGGTAGGATATGCGGTTGCAGCCGACTAAGATAGGAACTATAATGCCGATATTCATCTAAATCATCCAATAACCAGCATGTGTGTGTGTTTCTGGCAGCACTCCCATATACGCCGGTACGACAATTGTTTTCGTTACATGAGAAATTCTTCGACGCCCTTGCCAAATAGATTTTCATTACAAGAATACCTTGCCTTTACTTCACGAATATGCATAAATTCTTCAAATATATGATAAAAAGTTGTTTTTAATTGTGGTTCTTTACAAAATGATTATTCGTAAAATTTAATCTGTAGAATATAATCTTTACAAATGTATCACATGCTTTATGTGCAAGTCAAAGATTTCAATTACATATTTCAGGGATATCTTAGACAGTAAGTACATTGACCAGAGTAGAGAGAGAGGTAGATTGTAAAGGCTGCCCTGGACGGGCTACATTTCGACCATAAGATCCATTGTGATGCCTTAGGATGTGAGGATGTGAGTGGAGTGGAAGGAATTTGTGAGTAGACTAGGAATTGGTAGGATATGCGACTGCAGCCGACTATGATAGGAACTAAGCCGATATTCATCTGGTGTTCGTGAAGGAAACTGTAGAAAACCTTCTCAAGCATAGCCGGTTACTTCGTTTTTGTCCATACGCCAACAGTTTAGTCAATCAACCGCCCCCTTTTTTTTTAATTTTTATAATTGACAAACTGCCGATGTCGGGATTCGAACCCATAACCTCCCAGTTTCCAAGCACTGCATACTGCGCAGACATGACGCCTTAGACCGCTCGGCTACTTGGCTGGTCTGACCAGCCGTACAGAGTAACATTGAACAGCAGATTTCGGACATGCATGATAAATTATATAAATAGATGTTTTACTAAAACTATACTTTATGACAATAAAACCATATGAGTATATACAGATATTGTTGTTATAAAAGCTAATAAAATTTAGGATCAGAAGCGATTATTATTAAACTTATTTATGAGATTGGATATTTATATTATTTTGTTGGCGGATTAATGCTTAATAGACCAACATATATATATGTATGTATGACCAGAATGAACCAACAACCAGCCAGTCGTCTATATAATATGCAGGAGGGATTTAATTTGACAAAAAAAAATTTTATTTTAATATACATGTATTTCACAAGTGGTGTTGTATATATTTACTTTTTTTTTTTAATTTGTGCAAAATTACAATTTATGACTTTGTTAATGCGTCAGTTCCGCATTATTTTATTTTGGAAAAATTGTGTTGACAATTGGCCTCAATTATTGCAAGTGATTGCATCAAGTGTTCAGTATTATTAAATTACTTTTTATATGATTGTATGTTTGTTTTCTTCAAAATTCAATCAATTCATAAATATTATGGATACTTAAAGCAACATCACTTCCAGTATATGTGTTTAAAGTCAATGGGTGAGTTCCAATCAATAAAGAATTCAACTTGGGAATGAAATTAAGCAAGTCGAATGATAGCATAAACCTTTGTAGACATTCTAAAGACTGATAATGAAGCAGTCAACTCTAATCGCTTCTCCACGAGTCAAGTTAATAAGAGTTGACGGTAAAAAAAATGCATTCGAGATATTATTTGTAGAGAATTTCTAAGGTTTCATAAGTTTTATAATAAGCTTTATAGTACAGTCAATAGAGAATACTTCGCTGTACTAAAATCCAGGAGTTATTTAAAAATGTACCACGGACTGTCTCGGACCCCGAAAGTCTCGCCACTTTGAGAAATTATACAGACTATTTTCTCTAACATTTTTTTAAATAAAGTCGTAATGGTTGTGGTATTTTTGTCCAGCTTACATATAAAAATATATAAAAATACTTCTAATATTCTTAAAGATTCTGATTTTAATTGGATAATGTGTAACCACAAAAATATATAATACAAACATAATTTCATTTTTCATTGGACTTTTTATCAGGGTACTTACCGACGCTCTGAAGTAATGTATTGAATAGTTATTTCAATACATCTGTCTGAATATTATTTACATTATTTTAAAATCAATGTTTGATATGAAAAATTATGTTTATCTTGGATATTTGGATATTTTCTAGAAAATACAATATTTTATCTAGGCTTTCGAAGGCAATCTTGAACCAATCACTCTAAAACCATTCACTCTTTGTTCACAGTCTTTCAAAGACATTCCCTTAACGTTTGTTGAAATTTTTTCTCGTCATTATTAACGTATTATTTTCAGATAATATTAAGAGAGCCACTCTGTAAAGGGATATGTAAATATAAAATATGATAATTTATTGATGTATTTATGTGGTAAAATAATTAATGTAATTGGATAGATATTAAAAGTAATTAATCTATAAAATTTATTGATTAATTTTCTTGTCAATAATTTCTATATGAAATATTACATTTTAAACACTTCAGAAAAATTACAACTACATACATACATAAATGGTCATACATATGTAGTTTTATATAGTTTGTTTTTTATATTGCATTACAATCTTACCGCCATGTCATGATAGTAGTACGATTAGTACAAGTAATTTGGATATCGATAAGATTCATACGATTGTACCCTACGATTAATACGATCCTTTCTACAATAGTATCTATAGTATCTATAGTATAAATAAAATTGTTTCGAATTCGCTTATCTATACATATACATAGTATAAAAGGAAGTCGCCATGCAACAATTCTTCTAAACCATGCAACGGATTTTGAAACGGTTTTCACCATCATGTAGAAAGCCTATATGTATAATACATCCTAAATTAAATTTCATATGTGTAATAAATACAGATATTTCGAAAAAAAAATACTTTCATGGCTTACGTATTTAATTTTAAGTTAATACACCAAAATTACATATCACCTAAGTTACATATTATACAATTTAAAAAAAAAAAAATAATGGTATAAATAATAATAGAAATAAATGAAAAATATTCATTTTTCGAAACTGTAAACCAGAGAAGTGTTTTAAATATCTAAGTACTTATGAAGAGAATTACAATGAATAATACAGATTAAAAATAAAAACTTTGGAATTTTATGATTATAAAAAATAAACTCTGTGTGGTATTTATGTGTTTTGAAGTGCACATTTTTTTTGCAGTAAAAACATATGAATTATTCTTACATCGACATTTAATTTCTATACATACAAAATAATAATAATAATTAAAATTAATTTAATTAATATAAATGGTGTTAAAATAATGTATATATTTCATTTTCATATGATTTATTTATATATTAATAAATATTCTTTATATTTTGAAGTTCATGTATTATAAATTATATAAATTATTATTATTTTTGTGTGTAAATTAATTTAAAATTTCCGCATTTTATGAATAAATTTTTGTACTTATATTTATATTTTACTAAAACTTTCTATACAATTTTCTGTCATTTAATTTCTGACATGTTTTTTTTGAATTTCCAAAATAAAAATACGTCTGGTTTAATAATAATGTATACCCCGTTATTTGAACATGTTGGGGGTGGGGGACCTGACTTTCACACCATCCATTTTGTAGGACACAAGTTTTTTGAAGTCTTTATTACATCAATTTAACTAACAAATTAACTGTTACTGATAAAAATTTTGCTATCGTCAAACAAACAAGGTACTCTCTTACGCGCTTCGCTAGTCACTATCATCGAGAATTTTCGCGAGCGTAAAGTTGGGCGTTTCGTCGAAAGGAAGCTACTGACAAAAATGTATTCTGTTACTAATCATTAAAAAAAAACCGTGTTGTACTGGGGACTAAATGTTTTCCAATTTTTTGAAAAAAATAGGTACAAACTGTTTCGTGCTTGTTAACAATTCCAACTTTAAATGCGAATATTTCCCCTCGAAATGAATAAAGAATATTGAGCTTAATTTCATATTTTAATTACCTGAAATTCTAAAGATAATTGATTTTACGAGTAAACCCCTTATATATAATCAATTGATACTTAATCCGTAATTATTAATTGGTATTCACATTGGCTTTTTTTTAAATATAATTTACAATTTTTAATGTAATAATTTTTTTTAAATTTAATTTATTTATAAGTTCAGTATGCATATAAATCTTGTTTTTATGTCTGAATAATATAGATGAAGAACAAATCAGAGTTTCCTTCATAGACGATTCGATTCAATTCGCACAATCCAATGTGTGTAGTTTGATTTATATTACAAGACTCTTTTGTTGTAAATGTTTTTTATACGTATTACATATTAATATAGTACCATGTCATACAAAATTGACTGTATTATATAACACAACTTTATTGAAATCTTAAATGCATATAAGTAGAGTCGATTATTTAGTTTTTCTCGAATAGAGGTCATTTACGTTACGTTAATAAAGAACAGTATCAAATGTATTCCTTAATTAATTTTGCACAAAAAACGGTCTTTATAAAATTTACGCTGGATCAATAGTTCGCGATATATACGACTGTGACGAAGTCAAATAATACTTTTCTTGAAAAATACAAGTGAAGATTTTCCAACGGAATTCCCTTCGTTTTCAATTGGTAAAAGTACTATTTGACTTGATCACAGTCGTATATATCGAGAAATTTTGACCCCTTTATCCCTTTTAAAACTCAGTTTAACAGTTCTTTGCAACCTTACGAAAATCGTTTCTCAACCGTATATCTCGAAAGCTTTTGGTCGTTTTTGTAGGGACTCTTTTAATAATGACCTCTGTTAACGTAAAAACAAATGTATACGAGATATTTAAAAAAAACTGATTTTCGGGGCTTTAGAGCTTCAATAACTTTTTTTGCACCCACGATTTGGCTATGGACTTTTTGCAATGTGTTTGCAAGTACCAAAACGAAGATAATTCTGTTGGAAAATCGCCTTGTTTATGTTTTTCGAGGTGAAAGTACACTTTGAATGGGTCAAATGACATATGACGCGGAAGAAACAAAAATTTGTTTACATAAATACAATCTTTGTTATTTTTGATCTTTAATATCTAGATTCTACACGAGATTTTTTCCAGTCTTTAGAATGCCAATAACGGTTTACACAAAAGTTCAGCTTGATTCCTTTCAGTTCGAAGTAGAATACTGATTTGATTGGGATATAAGATAGGATCCTTTAACATATATCCAGATTTTCAAAGTTTTGTCCAAAAAGATTATGTTTTTTCTAAACATGTATTTTAGACGTGAATACATCGAATTTTATATTAATATAATATCGTTTTCAGCTTCAAATAAGGTAGAGGTCCTTCCTTATTTAAACATTATGTATACCAATGTTATGAGATATTTGGCTTCACTTTGTAAATATAACATTAACAAATTCGAATTGTACTGTATTTCATTAGATGTTTTCAATCTTTCTAAAAAGAGCAAAAAGAATTAAATATAAAATAAAACAAGGAAACGGCAATATGTTTTTGTGTATGACTGACTGTGTATATAATATATGTAATATAATAAATAAAATGTATTATTTATTAACATACAACAATAAATCAGTTTAAATCTTTTATATAATTATTTTATATTTAATTAAATATGTAATTTCTTAATTAATTATATTTTGTAAATTAAAATACACATAAGTATGATTATTTATGTTATTTAATTTTTTTTAAAATTGAAATTTATTAAGTGCTTGATGATTATGTTTTTTTTTTTACAAGATTACTTTTTAAATTTTATAATATTATAAATATTATTATTGTATTTTCTAATTAATTAATTAAAATTAATAAATTTATTATGTTTTGGTTTTAACTAATTGGTTGTCACCGTATCTACAATTTCTTTTGAAATGTAAATTCATAGTTTGTAGTTTAATTTAATTTATTTTTTGAGTGTAGTTTTTATAAGATGGTCCTATGATGGCTACTAAAGTACAGGTCATTTTTCAAAATTTTATCATTAATTAGTGTCTTATTCATTCCGTTTTCGTAAACATGCTTCGGATTAAAATTATTCATTATAAATATAGTCACTTTTATTCTCATTTCTAACATTTTCTCAAATTAATAAAATCAACTAAAAATTTTGTAAAATGAGAGCTAAGATTAGATTAAGAACATAAATTGCCCAAATTTTGGGTTATATATGTTACGTGGGTAACAGGAAATCTTTTTCAATGTGGTGAACAGTTTCATAATTCACAAGGTAAGTCAAAAAATAAAAAGATGACATCCCTTTATTAAATTAGTTCGACCAAAACGTCAATAGGCACTCTTTTCAGTAGAACGTATTTTGATTTATATAAAACGTGTCGTCAAAGTCGCAAGTGTTTAAATAATTCAGACCTGTTTGAGAAAAATTATAAAAAAGATGTTTACAATCAGCTACAAAATTCTAACGGATGTACTTAGATTCACCTCCATGTTTAAAACACTTCTCGGTTTAAAAGAGCACAGTGGTGAATGAACAAACCCTACTGTTTTCTGAGATATAAGAGCTTCGTATAACAGCTGTAACGCCTTCCGAACCTAGCTCCTGTAGGAAATATATTGTATGTTCCTGCGGACACCTATTAGGCATCTATGCATCTGATTCTCTTATGTATCAGAGCAAAGCAGGTCGTCGATAGTTTTCCCTAACTTCCCAGAGAACCACCAGCTGCCGTTGGTTTCTAATTCTAGCTTAGATGAAGTAACTCTACTCCCCGAGGAAACTCGTCAGTAGTTATCGACTACTATTGTTCAAATTGACGTCGATTTTAAATTTTCATAGCATAGGAGTTAGTTTCATTTGTTTTAAGGTAGTTCACTCGTAAACTCAATTTCCTTAAGAAATGACATCAACTTTTTTATGACCAAGTGTACAATTGGTCTACCACTACATAATAAATAAATAATAAATAACTTTACGATGCTGTATTTTATATTTTATGATTAGACTGTCACGAATGATCAATCTTAAATAAAAGTGTTATATTTAATATATACGTACCTTGAATGAAATGAAATGATCCTTCAATTTATATTTGAAACCCCCGCATAATAGTAAATTTGAATTATTGTCTACGACTTGAAGAAATTAATAAACTATAAGTAATTATATACTAATATTAAAAAGTATATATAATAGGTATGCGATTATACCATTAGTCATAAACTCATTAGTATATTACCTACGTTCGTTACTTATGCAGTTTTAACTATTTTTTAATTTTTAGATAATTTATTTCATATTTTGAATCTTAAAATTTATATATAGAGTGGTATCATTCATAATTGTGTCGATCTGAGATCTTCGAAACTCAGCAATTGGAATATAAATAGTAAGTTTATATTTGTTAAACAATTAGAATTATATAATAATTGAAAATGATAGATAGATAGATTGTAGAGGATGCCCTGGACGGGCTTCACTTCGACCATAAGGTCCATTGTGATGCCTAAGGATGTGAGGATGTGAGTGGAGTGGCAGGAATTTTTGTGTATACTAGGAATTGGTAGGATATGCGGCTGCAGCCGACTATGATAGGAAATATGCCGATATTCATCTGAGTTCGTGTAGGAAACTGCAGAAAACCTTCTCAAGCATAACCGGTTGTTTCGTTCTTGTCCATACGCCAACAGTTTAGTCAATTAACCACCCCTTTTTTTCTTAATAATTCACAAACTGCCGATGTCGGGATTCGAACCCATAACCTCCCAGTTTCCAAGTAGGCATACTGCGCAGACGTAACGCCTTAGATCGCTCGGCCACTTGGACTGGTATTGAAAATGATAGAACAGATTTTGATTTTTTCTTTGGAAGAGTTCATTGATGTGTTCTTGTGAGCATATTGTCATGTGAAACTACTTATTACGCTTAAACTTTCGTTTCGCTTTATAATTTCTATTAACTATTGCATACATCTTCAGACGATAGAAAGCTTTTACAAGTCAATACAATACAAGAGTCTTGCTACTCTCGTCTCGTCTCGTGACATCACCAATCATGTTGGTAAATAGAGCTGAATTAATTTATTTTGACTATTATATGCGCGTAAGGGGAACTTATTTAAAAGTAGAAGGGCAACTTATTTAAACCACATTTTAAACATATATTTAATACTTAGTATTAAATATATGTTTCCTCCCCGTCATTTTGAAAATAGACTAATCCACTCAAACTGTGACAATATTCGAGGCTTCTTTACAAATTAATATACTTCTATAAGTAATTTATCCGAGAAACATGCTCCATCTGCACGCATTAGGCATAACTTTTTTTGCACTCTGTATATGAAAACATAATATACACAACAAATTAAAAACATTCGTAAGTAATTTAAAATTATTAATCAGTATTTTATTGTAATTAAATAAGAAAACCGCAGGTTGTCAGGTGTATACATATATACATTATATTCTATAAAATTGTCTATTAACCTCTTGTCAAATACAAAGATTATTATTATTATTATTATTATATAGGTATGGCTCTGGCTGTGGATGTGGCTGTGGCTGTGGCTGACTGGCTCTAATGACTAATAAGATTGTTCTCTTGTGCATATATTTCAAGGTTTTATTTTATTTACACATATCAGTGTGTTGTTGTATACAGAGATATTATTAATTATTATAAAAATGTTTGCAAATATCTATTATAAATCATATAACGATTTATTATTATCAAGTCAGTCAATATCAGGTATATATTGTGTATAGTATAGTCTAGGACTGTAGTGGCGGGTCTGTTGCTGTGCACGTGCCAAAAGTTTACGATATAAGAAATATTTATCGAGTTGATGTCGTATCGTGTACAGTGTTTCAGAGTTTTGTTCAGTAATTTGTATACCCGATACATAATATATACCAGGGTATATTAAGTTTAGTTCCGGTTTTGTAACGGTTGAAAATATTCATCCCAGATAAAATTTTCGTAAAGGTGTGTTGATAAAACGACCTATTTAGTCCATTTCCGCAAATATATCTGTCCGTCAACACGATAACTCGAAAACGAATAGAAATAGAAATTGTGTGTATTCTAGAGCTAAAAAGTAAGGTCAAGTTCGTGAATGAGCAAAATCGAACGATCTTTGGCCAAAATGGGCAAAAATGCCTATCTTTGAAACCGTGAGGGATTTGAACAAAAATTGAAAGACAACAAATGTTCCTTTTTTAAAAATTAATAACTTTTATTTGAAACTTTTTCTCATAAATTCAGTACATAGATATATTCAGATATCTTGAAAACCGTCAATCGTATCGTATTTTAACCAACGCCATCGTTTTCGCTGGGTCTAAATTTGCTTAAAACCAAGTTTTTATCAAAATCGGGGACATAAAATTTTCCTCCAATTTTAGCGATTTTTTTAAGGGGTACCCCTTGGAAAAAATGTGAAAAAAGTAAATAAAATTTTTTTCTCGATTTTAATAATAAGCATTTTCTAGGCTAATTTTGACCTAAACAGTACGAAAATCAGGTTCATTTTAACGTCCGACCAACACATTTCAAAATTTTGCCTTCTCAATTCATACAGTTTGGAATTTTAGCACTATGGGTCTGATACCTTCAAAACCGTTAATCGTATCGTATTTTAACCACCGCCATCGTTTTCGCTTGGTCCAAATTAGGTTAAATCCAAGTTTTTATCAAAATCGGGGACATAAAATTTTCTTCCAATTTTAGCGATTTATTTAAGGGGTACCCCTTGGAAAAAAATGTGAAAAAAGTGAAGAAAATTTTTCTTCTCCATTTTAACGATAATCATTTTCTAGACTAATTTTGACCCAAACAGTACGAAAATCAGGTTCATTTTAATGTCCGATCAACACATTTGAAAATTTTGCCTTCTCAATTCATTCAGTTTAGAATTTGAGCACTGTGGGTCTGATACCTTGAAAACAGTTAATCTTATCGTATTTTAACCAACGCCATCGTTTTCGCTAAGTCCAAATTAGCTTAAAACCAAGTTTTTATCAAAATCGGGGACATAAAATTTTCTTCCAATTTTAGCGATTTTTTTAAGGGGTACCCCTTGGAAAAAATGTAAAAAAAGTTAATAGAATTTTTTATGTCGATTTTAATAATAAGCATTGTCTAAGCTTATTTTGACCCAAACAGTACAAAAATCCGGTTTATTTAAACGTCCGACCAACATATTTCAAAATTTTGCCTTCTCAATTCATACAGTTTGGAATTTTAGCACTATGGGCCTGATACCTTTAAAACCGTTAATCGTATCGTATTTTTACCATCGCCATCGTTTTCGCTAGGTCCAAATTAGCTTAAAACCATGTTTTTACCAAAATCGGGGACATACAATTTTTCTCCAATTAAAGCGATTTTTTTAAGGGGTACCTCTTGGAAAAAAATGTGAAAAAAGTGAAAAAAAATTTTTTCTCGATTTTAATAATAATCATTTTCTAGGCTAATTTTGACCCAAACAGGACGGAAATCAGTTTTATTTTAACGTCCAACCAACACATTTCAATATTTTGCCTTGTAATATAATTTGTAAAAAAAATTTTAGGAACTCATGTGCCGATGCATCCTAGACTAATAGATAATACACAACAAAGTTCTTTAACTCTTAGTCATTCAAAAAAACAAGTGAATTATTAATATTATTATACATAGTTAAGTACCTCTTACATACTTAAATTTTTAACCGATTTCAAAAATGAAAAAAGTTTTGTTTGAAATGATATTCAATCATATCTTCTAGAACATTACTTATTTCAATGTGAATTCGATATTTTTATGTACATAGCTCAACTATGGAAACACGTGATATACACGGTGCATTCCGAAAATGTGTACTAATTTTAATGATTTTGCTTCAAAAGAAAGAGTATTGTAAAGATATTGTACATATGTACATAATTGCACCACGTGAATATTAATGGGGATCAGAAAATAGATTTTAAATAGATTAATCGAGAACATGCTTCATCGAAGTGATGGTGATCTGCAATATATGTTGACAGACAATATTAAAAACATCATAAACAAAAAAAAAACTTTTTTTGACAAAACACACTTACTAATATTTTTTTTCTCTGATCAGTCTCTTGAACACAAAAGAGTTATTTTTAATTTATCGTTGATATTTGTTTATTTTGACTGACAGTACATTGACAGTACACTGGTTAGTTACGTCACGAAACTGGAAGCACCTTTCGGTATAGTTTATAAAGTATCTTATCTCGGGGTCTGGATAAACTTTTGTAGTGTGAAACATTTCTACAATGTTTTTTTACATCTCAATTACATTAAACAGGCCTTTAGAGGTATTCATTTTTGACTGAATTACTCAATATACAAAAATTTTATCTGTTCTTTTCCATTATACTGTTAATTGTGTTTATATAACATAAGATATTATTGATTGAAGACCATTTCACTTAAGAATTTTTCTTTACGTTTTAGATTATTTTTATACCCGGTATATAATATATACCAGGATATATTAAGTTTAGGTGCGACTTTCTAACGGCTGCCCGCCTGTGAACACGATAACTCAAAAACGAAAATAAATAGCGACCTGAAATTTTGTATGTGTGTTTTAGAGCTGAAAAGTATTGGACCATGTTTGGGAAAAATGAGCAAAACTGCCAAGCTTTGAAACCGTAAGAGATACAAACCAATACAAACAACTTTTGTTAGAAATTTTATTTTATATATTCAGTATACACCGAATTGAAACAATTAACTCACTTAGTTGTTAGTTTTCATTTGTTTTTTAAGTCGGTTCTATTTTTTTAATAAAAGGTTTTCTTTATTCTTGTATTCATAAATGTAAAATTGTATTATAGGATTTAAATTGTGACAAATTATATTGTTTTCTATTTGTATGTTGGTAAGAAAGTCACCTACGATTTTATTTCTTTTAGTTTTATGAATAATTAAAAATAGTAAACGAAAATACTTTATTTAGTTTTGATGAAATGTTATGTATTAATAAGTCAAAATATAGGGTGGTCAATGAAACGAAATGAGTCTCTCATCAAAGCCCCTATACACGTCTGGTTTTCGGATATAACTGCGGGTGTATATAAAAAACGACACAGGAATTGTATACTTCAGTTATTGTACATTTATGACCAAATAGGCTGACACCAGTTCAATGTTTTTCTTTGGAATGAACATTCCAACTGCAGCATTATTTTTCGAAGTATTTCCGGATAGTAATTGGTGTAGAGATAATTCGAGCCAAATGAAGAAATCCTGTTAAATCTGCTCTTCGGGTTTAACTGTTAGCGCCTTTCGAAGAAACATTAAAATGGGATCAATTGTTTCTGAGAAACCACGAACATAGTCGCTTAAAATGTTTGTATACAAGTGAATATATTTGCATACAACTGGAAAATAAAATAATCGTTATTATTTTAAAATCCGATACTTCAATAAAATACTCAATTTATGATATGAAATTGGGTCGTATTAAAAAGAACTTTGGAGAGAAATTAGTTTTCTCTTCCTGATAATAGTGGATATTGTTAATAGTTCCAAAGGATTAGATATATGGGATCAACAAAACTTCCATGTATTTTGAATCCAGCGCCGTAGTTTTTTATTACACTCCATATTTTTATACAAACATTTTTTATATAATCCATTCGTAGTGCATACAATTTTATTGAATCAAATCTCACCGACATTCAAGGATGTTGGGTCAATCCGTCTTTTCCTCGATACAAAACGAGATTGATTAATCATACAAAAATGTATTGAATTAAATTGGTACACAATTTTTCGATCTACTAGTTTTTAATTTCTATATTACGCGTAGTAAACGCTATATTTTCAAAAAAGGCATTTTGATCTTTAATCTTGCAAAAACTTTTTATATAATACAGATTATTAAGATAATCAAAGAGGAGGTTTTTTGAAATTAATTTTCAAGTTTTGCCCCAATTCCAAGATCAATCGCTAATCGTAACTATCTCCGGGGTATGGAGTCAAAGATATGTTACTCGTTGTTAATTTAGTGCGTGTCTCACAGGGATTTTAAAAATGTTTTGTCGTTTATATGATCAGAATGAGAGGTATTAACTAAGGGATTACATGAGTTAACTGACGAATTAAAGAATTAAGTGTGTGATGAACCCACCAACTGCATCGATTGGCGGTAGCCCTGTTTTGACCATCTGGTCTTGTTTTGTCAATAGCGGTAGGATGTTATGGCCGCTAATCTTGACATGCATGTATTAAATTTGAAAATTTTTTCATTTTATTGAATACTTTCGTATACATCTAATTCAGTAGGGGTTTTGTACCGATTTCAGTTGTTTTAAATTAGATTTGTCAATTTTGTGGTTGTTTTCAATAACGTGAGCAGCTATACACGATTTTTCAGTTTGCCCAATTTGTACATAAGCCAGATATTCTTTGATTCGAATTCCGATGACTTCGACCGTCATAAATTATCGAACAATTTTGACAATTTACATTATATATATATATATATATATACATATTAATATATATATATATATATATACATATATATATATATATATATATATATATATATATATATATATATATATATATATACATATATATATATATATATGTGAATATGGATACAACGTCCTAAAATTAAAATAAAATGATTTTATAAATAATAATTGTTAATTTATTACTATATTTTATGAAAGAACAATTACCTATATTACCTACAACACACGCATTTTAATAAATTATATTTTTATAATAATAATACAGAATGTAAAGAAATTATTCTACAGAAAGTTTTAAATAGTTATTACACTCTGGTTCAATTCTCGATGTTTGAACCAATTGGTTGGAATATACCTAGAATATATTCTTACATAGTATAAAATTAAGTCCCCCAGCCGCGTCCGTCTGTCTGTTCACGATTTACTCCAAAACTACTGCACCGATTTCCATGCTGTTTTCACCAATGGATAGAGTGGTTCTCGAGGAAGGTTTTAGTATCTAATTTGTCAAGTTTTTGTATTAATTTTAAAATTGGCTAAAATATAATGATATTCGTTGTAGGTAACATATTATAAAACAAAGTCCTCCGCCTTTCGATAGATGGCAGTAAGCATCAAATGTGTTAAATATGCTATGCATAGTGCAAACAACAAATACGTTTTAAAATTTGCCTATAGATGGGAGTATACACAACATGAGTACTTCAAAAATTTTGCAAGGTGGCAGTGCATACAACAAATGTATTTCAAAAATTAAACGCAATCAGTCCTTGACGGGAGAAAATATTATGTTACTTGGTTATAAGGGCGTTACAAAATTTTTGCGGGCGAAGCCACGATGGGTAATACTAGTATAATATAAATCTATATATGATATATGTTGGCCAAATTTGATTAGATGATATCCTCCCAAAAAATTAACTGAGACAATTAATTCTACTTTCAATATTTTACAAACTTTCATTATTAATACGAACATTACAAGGACCTATAGTAAATATGTGTAGTAATATTCTCAACTAAGGCGACAGAGGATCGACCCATTCTCACTATACTTTTCACTGTCTAAGAAGTAGTTTTGTTTGTAGATCTGATGATTCATTCAATTTTATTTCAAAAATTAATCTAATTGAAATAAATTTATACGGTGTTCATAACTATAATCACATTCATAAATGAGTCTACACGTTACAACGTTTATATTTTATTACTCTCGTCCAGATTATACATGAAGTTTTAATCTGTTGGTATAGGTTCTATTTAAATGTCACTGTTTGTAGTATTGCTGAGATTTAAATAAAATATATTTGGATCAGTAAAATGAAAATAAAATATACTTTAATTATTGTTTTTGTGAAAAACTTGGAATACTAAATAAGCCAAATCTACGATTATTAAGAATTGTCAATTGAAATACGATTATTAAGAATTGTATTTGAAAGAACAAAATGTCCACTGATATAGACTTCCACATGATGTTCGTAGATTTCAAACAAGCGTACAAAAGTGTTAGAAGAGACAAACTTTAAGCAGCGTTCAAAGATTTTGATATTCTATAAAAACTGATAAGCTCAGTGACAATGCCAATAGATGAAACAAAAGCCAAAGTATTATTTTGAAAGGATCTCTATGGTCAAACATTTAAGGTACCTTTTTTGCCATCAAGCACGACTGAATAATGTCCATTAATGATAGAATATCATATGGAATTAAAGCATATGCCAACTTCAAACTTCTGAAAAACAAACCTGTTATTCGAAAGACTAAAATGAAAATCTATAAAACTCTTGTAAGACCGCCAGTCACATGCATAAGTGAAACATGGATACAAAAAGACCAAAAAATTCTTCGAAGTTTTGAAAGGAATATTGTAAGAAAAATATATAGAACAATGCGATAAAATGATTGTAGAATGTCCAAGACAATGATGAAATCAACAACTTTATCCACGACGAAGACATAATCCGATTTATTAAAGCCCTAAATATCCAGGTAATTTGGTCTCATTGAAAAAATAAACGAAACGATATCGAAGGACTTAACAAATTATAAGGTGGAGTAGCAGAATCAAAGAGCGACTGATTGTTCAGAAATCTCAGTTCACTATGTACGGTAGATGATGGTGATAATGAGATATTTGATACATGTATGTATCCATATTTCCTTACCATAGATACCAAACATATTATATTCATTTTGTATACAATTCAGGGCTCAAATTTTAAGAATTGGTTACTATTGTTATGTGCTAAAAGATATGGTGTGAACATCGATACCGCCACTTTGTAGTAACTTTAGTACTTTACTCTGTTGGGGGGTGTGGGTGTTGAATCCACCTACGGAGCGGTAGCTCCATCATAGTATTTTAAAACTTGCAAATTGAAAATTGTCTTTCTACAGACTTCGTTAGTTTAACATTTAATAATCTAAAGTTAGTTTTACAAAATAAAAATAACTAAAAATAGTTACGTAATCGAAACCAACAGTTTAAAAAAAATTAATTAAAAGTAATTCAAAAAAGGGATTTAGTGATGGACATTTTTGACGTTTAAATAGACTTAACCAACCGGAAGTTAAATGTATATGGAATAAAAATTAGACAGTATTTAAAATTGAAAAAAAAAATTATCTAACGACAGGTAATTCAGAATTTTCGTTTATATTTTTTGTAGTAGGTATTTGATATTTAAGATTTGTTCAAAACTGTTTTGTTCAATTTGACAATTACTTATTATTATTATTGTTAAAATTGTTACATTTTTTTACTTTTATTTTCAAAAAAATTTAAGTTAATATAATAAACACAGGTGTTTTACAAAAGATATATGGGATAATATACTCGTTATTTGATCATGAGAAAACTTAAAAATAAAAATATATTCTCAGGGTTATGTTTGTTTGCATTGTGTACATTTTTTGGTGATACTTTCATGAACTTTCAAATCTATATGAATGATTATTTCAACGTCAGAATAAAATACCGGCCAGTGAATGCCAGTCACATTGCTTTGTCAACCTAATAAACATAATATTAAAATCAATTCGGTAGACGCACTAGTGAGATTTTATCAGAAATTCAATTTTAATTGTTAGATAGTAATTATGAATAGAAAAATCTCACAAAATATGTCACAACTTACTCTAGGTGACCGTCCAAGTGGCCGAGTGGTCTAAGGTGTATGTCAGAGGCGTTATCTTTACTTGGAACTAGGAGGTTATGGGTCGAATCCCGACATCGACAGTTTGTCAATTATTAAGAAAAAAAAGGGGGCGGTTAATTGATTAAACTGTCGGCGTATGGGTAAGACGGAATTTACAGGCTATGCTTGTGAAGATTTTCTGCAGTTTCCTTCACGAACTCCAGATGAGATCGGAACAGTTCCTATCAGAGTCGGCTGCAGCCGCACATAATGTGGTTACTGAGTAAGCTTAGTTACATTTTCTTTTTCACAATTTTAATTAATAATAATTCATTTGTAATTCATTTGTTCATTCTTCTACATCGAAATAGCTCTATTTTTTTTAGTATGGCTTATGGTAGTACGACAAACTCAATAAATAACTTTAATTATTTAATTAAATTAATCATGTGAAATACTTATATTAGATATAGATGTATAGAATATTTTGGCACTCTCACCAGTACAATGTGGACAACCACTTCATGAAAATCAGTGCAACTTCTTAAATACCTCAACCTCGATTTACGTCTATATAACTGTTTTTGTAAACTTTTGTACCGATCCATCTATTGTTAGTATGGTTACTTTTCGGTTATGTTATACTAACGGAGGTGACTAGCGTTTACATTTAAGTAATATGACTGAATATTTGTAACTGTTCAGACACTTTCAAAAATGTTATTAAATTTTATAATTTTTCGTTATCAATGTTTTCCTATGAAAAATCTTGCACATCTTGGCTGAGGATTTAACCCAGGACCTCTGGTATTCCAGACCAGTATTCTATAGATAAGTAATTCATCATTTTTCAGTTGAAAGGGCATCACATTCGGAAGAATATAATACTCTGCAAGCTCGAAAATGCCCTGTGCTAGGACAATAACAATCGAAATATTTAACAATAGAAATTCACTGGGATCTGTGACACCGTTGACAACCAGTGGCGATATTTCTGTACTTGCTTTTCAATCTAGTCGTTATATGGAGATCTTGCAGCATTAATTTCAGATTTTTAAATGTACTACAATATTTCACCATACCTTAAATTAATAGTGCTTATGTACACTGTAAAAGAAAAATTATAATATAGATTGAATATATTTATTAAACAAATTTAAAAAAAAATTGTTTCTGTATGCATATTTATAAGTATATAGTGATAGCTATTTATAAAGTTCATATAAAACATGACGTTTGATACTTAGTTTATATAAGTCTGCAACGATATTCGTAAAATCGAGTTGCAATTTTTATAAAAATCAAATACCTTAAATCGTTGGTACAACTACTTACTCAGGTGAAGTTATTTTTGAACGAAATGTAAATCAGTTGACAGACCACTTGAATTTGTAAGGTTGTAGCTAATTAGAATTGATTTATTGTGTAGTGAATAAAAATCCACATAAAATTTGTTATTAACAATAAAATCCATTTTTTCCCTTGTAGTTTTATCGAAAAATGCATAGTTTTTGAGTTGCAAGCTTGCTAATTAAAATTGTAAAAATATTACCTTATTACTTCTAATAATCTGTTGTGTTAATTTCATAATAATGAATGAAACAGTGTTTATTATTAACCAATATGTTTCAAATCGACCGTGTTTCACTAATTCTCTTTTGGGAAGACGTATCTTTAACGAAGAAAACATCATTTTTTAAAATACAAAAAAAATTGGCTTTGAAGTCTGAATGAACAATTCCTATAAGAAAAGTTAAAAAACTTTAGTAGAAGTTGAGAAAAAAATTGTCAAAAACAACTGGATTTGGTTATTTTCTATCATTTGCTCGTGTATCAAAACTGACGTCATTTTGAGAAAATGAAAAAAAGTGGATATTTGTCGCCAATTTATTTAATTAATTGGCGAACAATTTAATAAATTGATTCCGTTGTTTTTTACAAATCAATGGTGGTCTGGACAAAACATCTGAGTTTGTTTTCACTACTTGACAAAATGATCGCAATTGATTTCAACTTTGGGATTTAAGTGGTCACCCAACTTATTTTCAAGCATTTTTTAAGGGTATACCATTTACATATTATTATTTGTATATACAGTTAATACGAATTTAACTGTTAGTGAATGTACTCTTCTGAATATGATTCTTGTATGCTAGCTTCATAGACATTATATCTGTCATTGACTGTAAATATTATACTGTGGTCTTACATTATTAAGTCATATATTATAATATGAGTTAATTTAGTTCATTATTATTATATTATCTGACATATAATACATATTTTAATAAACTGACGAAGAAATATTAGTTATTTATAAATAATTATGTCTAACAATAATATTAATAATATATAAGGATACTTTTATACATTATTATTAAATATTACCACCATGACAAGAATAAATACATTACATGTCGTTTTTCCCTTTTTTACAATCATGAAAATATTTATCAACAAACAAATCATCGCCCTTTTGAACCTGTAAACGTATAGCAGACTATAGCATAGATAAAATATTTTAACATGGACAAAATTAAGTGGAGAATTTAACAAGTAATAATTTACATTTAAAAAAATTATACATATATAAGAGTAACTAAGAACACTTCTAGAACTTTCACTTAACACTAGACTAGAACATTCTTGGAAAGTCATATTAATAATATTTTTATATAAGCTTGAATTAATCAATCAATCAAACTACCACCGTTACAAAAATTATGAACTACTTTAAAGTAAGATTCTATTGTTTACTGTAATCTAAATATCAATATACAACAACAAACAAATATTTTGATTTTATTGATGTCAAATAATGTCAAAAAATTAATAGGATTATATATTTAAAAAAATTATTTAAAAAAAACTGCTATTAGATCTAATCAATACGTCAGGTATCTACTAGGTAAACATACAGGGTATGTCTTAAATATTTATCGAAAGTTGACGAAATCATTTATTGATAATAATTTCAAAATTATAATTTTTGGATGATAATGATCGAGTTGAGAATCCAACAAGTAATATTAATACGCTAGTTGACTCAAATTATACAATTTTTTAAATGAATCTTTAACATACAGATAATAAAAATACAAGATTATTACCAACAAGTTATGTAACAACTAACTAAGTTAATTGTTTGATTACCCAGTATATACTGAGTTGTTTATCAATGATTGAATTGTTAACAATTCTGTGTATTCGAAATGTTAACAATTCGCTTCCCGAGGAACGAGAAAACTATTGGGTTTATGAAAAAAATTTTCCAACAAAAGTTGTTTATTTTAAAAAGAAGAAGACTTTTTGTTAAAAAATTTTTTTTCTATGTCTTACCGTTTCAAAGACATATATATTTTCTCTCCTAGCGGGGGAAACACGTTTCGATTTTGCCCATTAACGAAGTTGACCTGACTTTTTTGCTCTAGAACACATAAACAGAATTTCAGCTCGTTATCTTTTTTCGTTCTTGAGTTATCGGGTTCACGAACAGACGGACGGACGGATGAACGTCAGTTTTCTATTGCCTGTTTCTCAACGAGAGCGACAAAGGTTTTTTTCTGTCTACAGGCGAAACGAAACGAGACGATAGTTACAAAAATCCAGACGAGATAGAAAAAACAACTCTTCTCGCGATAACACCAACTATGAAATCTAATTAATTAATTAAATTAAATACTTATATGAAAAAATTAACTCGTCAACCAGGAATCGAACCTCGGGCCTCTGGATAACTAGTCCAGTGTGCTGCCTGTACACCAAAGACGATTGTGATGTGACAGCCAACTTTTTCATATTATTCTAATTTTTGTTTTATTTATTAGATAGTATTTACTTCTTTCTGAAGTGATTTGTTTATTAATATTTGTTTGTTTGTGTATACTTTCGTGTCCACATAACGTTGTTTGTCCAAATTCTTTTCGAATACGTATGACAAACTGTAGAAGACTATAGCGTATACTCCGACAAATTTCATTGTCATTGAATTTATTAATTAAATTAAATACTTATATGAAAAAACGTTATGTGGACACGAAAGTATACACAAACAAACAAATATTAATAAACAAATCACTTCAGAAAGAAGTAAATACTATCTAATAAATAAAACAAAAATTAGAATAATATGAAAAAGTTGGCTGTCACATCACAATCGTCTTTGGTGTACAGGCAGCACACTGGACTAGTTATCCAGAGGCCCGAGGTTCGATTCCTGGTTGACGAGTTAATTTTTTCATATAAGTATTTAATTTAATTAATAAATTCAATGACAATGAAATTTGTCGGAGTATACGCTATAGTCTTCTACAGTTTGTCATACGTATTCGAAAAGAATTTGGACAAACAACGTTATGTGGACACGAAAGTATACACAAACAAACAAATATTAATAAACAAATCACTTCAGAAAGAAGTAAATACTATCTAATAAATAAAACAAAAATTAGAATAATATGAAAAAGTTGGCTGTCAC
The DNA here is from genome assembly GCA_963920215.1 of Nineta flava. Taxonomy (NCBI): domain Eukaryota; kingdom Metazoa; phylum Arthropoda; class Insecta; order Neuroptera; family Chrysopidae; genus Nineta; species Nineta flava. The sequence continues at coordinate 67,938,985 of OY986044.1, forward strand.
ATCACAATCGTCTTTGGTGTACAGGCAGCACACTGGACTAGTTATCCAGAGGCCCGAGGTTCGATTCCTGGTTGACGAGTTAATTTTTTCATATAAGTATTTAATTTAATTAATAAATTCAATGACAATGAAATTTGTCGGAGTATACGCTATAGTCTTCTACAGTTTGTCATACGTATTCGAAAAGAATTTGGACAAACAACGTTATGTGGACACGAAAGTATACACAAACAAACAAATATTAATATGAAATCTAATCTTTATGAAACGCCCTGTGAAATTTGTTTTTTAATTTAAAACTTAAAAATTTATTTGACAAATCGATTATTTTGAACTAATTTGTTGTGTATCAAATTATATATAAAACTTTCTAGTACACTTTGCTTATATAATAAATTATTCTAATTGAACTGCAAAATCCAAATATAAAAGTTACAGATCTTATTATATCTATTATTATCGATAAAAAACAAATTTTTGTATATTAATATGTCAACTTTAAGAATCCAATTTACTATTCATACACTACTGCTACAATAACGCCTACTACAATAAAAAAAAAACTATGTACATGTTCTTTATATGTTTATTTTATTGATATCACTAAATTTAAATAGGAGGACGATATAATAATAATAATAATATATATAAAATTAATTTATTTAAATAATAATAATAATATTGTTACTTTGGCCATAAGAATAACATGTTTTTGTGAACATTTAGGTATTATAATAAAAAGACATTATACTGAATTTCTGTTGTATATGTGGGTACAGTGTAGATCAATAATACTGCTTGTAGACCATAAAGTCGACCTTAAAAAATTACTTGGTTTTGTGATACAAAAACAGTTTGAGAATGCGTGAATAACGCGAAACATGTCACTTGTGTTTAATCTATACTAATATTATAAAGAGGAAAGATTTGATTGTTTGTTTGCATTGAATAGGCTCCGAAACTATCGGACCGATGTAAAAATTCTTTCACCGTTGGGAAGCTACACCCGGGGATATAGCCTATGTCACCCGGGGATAGGTGATATAGGCTATATTATATTTTCAATTGGAAACTCCAATAATGTAAACCGAGGTGTAAAAAGGTGGAGGTTCTGGGAAGCCAAATAACATTTTAATTCTGATGGCGGAAGTGCCGGTAAAAATTATTAAAGTTGAATAATTCAGTAGTACGCTATCGACACCAAAACTGCTTGAGGTTCCACGGGCAACGCCGGGGAATTCAGCTAGTTTAAAATAAAAACTTAAAATAAAACTTAAACTTAAAATAAAATAAATAATTGCTTAAATACCCGGTATATATTGCATTTACGAAAAAAAGTTTCGTACACAAAATTTTTATTTTAAGAAAAGAACAGTTTTTGTCCTTAAGTTTTTGTTCTACTTCTTATGGTGTCCAAGATAGGCGGTTTTACCCATTTTGTCCAAACATTAAAAAAATGATTTTTTTTTAAATTGTATTTTTCAAGAAAATCTTAAACTGTAAAAAGGCGAGACGATAAAAAACTTTTACAGTCAATATAATACAAGAGACATGCCACTCTCGTCTCGCAGCATCACTAATTACGTCCTTTTGTCTGTTTATCTTTTTGCAAACATGACCTAATGTAGAAATTTGAAATTTGAATTTGAAACATGTTCTCAACAATTAGAAATTTTTACTTGAATATGTAAAGAAAAAAATACGGCACACTAAATTTGGTTTATTTTTTGTCACCAGACATCGTCTGGCCAAAATGGTCAGTTAAATTTTTAAAACAAAATGTGGGGTCCATTGTGTAGCGAACAATTTAATGTATAAACATATAAAACTATTTAAATAAACAAAGATTTATTAAAATTATATTTTTTTATTTTCAATTACATTGATAAAAATCAAATTGTGAGGTCTATCACTGTTTTAAATAACCAAACAGGAATTATTTGTTTGTTTTGATACATATATATTGGACTCTAAAAACTAACAAAAGGTAGGCTTGTCTATATAATATAGTAGAGTACTATTATATCTACCTTCAAAATAAAATGAATGCACTTGTATTAAAAATAATGATAAAATTTTATTAAATAAAAGAATCTTAAATAAGGTACATTGTTCAGAAAATATGTACTCAATCACTCACTACGAATGGACGCGGCCCCGCACAATGATGATGATACTTCAATGGTTTAGGTCACGATTTTGATGTGTTGTTTATCTTTTACAGGTGAAATTCTTCTTTAGTTATTTTTTTTACAACCTCTATACACTCGCCACAATGTCAAACGTAATATATAAACAATTAAAATAACAACTAACTGAGTAAACTGCTTAAATATCCAGTATTTACGGAGTTTATGGAAAATACATTCAAACAAATCTTCTGTATTTTCCATCTTAGCACAAACTTGACCTTAATTTTTATCTCAGGAACACCTAAACAAAATTTGAGATCGTTATCTCTTTTCTTTTATAATTTATTGTGTCGACAGACGGACACACAGCCAAACGGACAAGTGAACAGACGGACATATGGAAATGTACTAATTAGATCATTTTATTAACACTTGTATCATACATTATTTTCTGGAGTATGCGCAAACCGTTTACGTATACCATGCATGTTAAAAGTTTCAACTTCTAAAAGACGTAAAATTTTGCTCATGTGATTGAAGTGAAAATGGAAAACTGTGATGAGGATGATTTATATATTAATATTATGAGCTCATATTTGGAACGGCCGCATTTGAGGCGCCCAGGAACAAATTTTTCAAAATACCCAGTAAAAATTAAATATGTCAATACCCATTCATTGAATTCCCACAAATTGAATGGGATTTTTCTAGAAGAGGGAGTTTATTTGTCCCTCTAAAACAAAGAACAATTTATTTTTAAAATTACTTTTTTAATTTTAAAGCAATGTTCTGCCAGATCAACCTTAAGCTAGCAGCGCATGCGTTTACACAGTACAGCAAAGAGCATTTAATTTTTGTTTAGGTCATTTAATTAGCATTTAATTAGCGTCTAATTATGAGACAATTATAATTGTGTTCTGCTCAGGTTGCTCTGCTAGCTTAATAGACATCAAAATCCAACCATTCGGGAAATTATGTAAGTACCGAAAAATTACAGTCAAATTCAGCAACACCCCTTCATCTTCTTCGGAGATGAAAAATCAATATCACAAATTCATTTATGCAATTTTTCCAAATTATTTATTACGGAGTGATGAATTCGATATATAATACAAGCTTTCATTTAAATAAAACAAGCTTATTTTTGCACTCTCCGCTTTTTGGAAAAATTATGGAAGCATTTTGTGAAAATAAAATCGGTATTGAAAACTGGCAAAATGAAGTTTTAGAATAAGTTCGCTAATACTAACCGCAAATACACCGAAAAAAATTTAAGTGGTACGTTTAGGGGCAAGTATCTGTACACAGAGGTGGTGTGGTCGCACATGTAACACCACATTTTTTGGTCGGTTTTTTGAATATATTATTTACAGAATTATTTAAATATTTTTCAGATCGATTTCTCTATTTTTTTTATTTTATTTTAAAATTATGTAAATTAATTATATTATTGGCAAATATATATATATATATATTTATATATATATATATTTGTGTTGATTTCATTCGAATTCTTTTTACATTTTTTTGAAATTCGGTAATGATCAAAAGTAAATAATATATTGGTGATTAATTTATTGGTACGGCGCTTTTTTAAGAGACGATTTTGTATAGGTACTGTTATTTAAAATAACTTTCAAAAAAAAATTCCACTAATGTGGGTTCAAATATCTATTTATTTTTATTGAATTTATAACAGAGGACAGTCACATCTTTTTCATTTCGTAATTATATAAACTCTAACATCATATATTGATAGTGATGATTAGGGTTCAGTTACCATTGAATACGGTAGACTTTCCAATTCTTGCATCCGTTTAATAATGCGGCGTGAGTTATTTACGGAACTATATTGAAATTTTGGCAAGGTCAAAAAAATAACAGTCAACAAAATATCCAGTAGCAATTAATAATATTTCAAAAGTAATGCTATGGTAAGATATGGAAAAAAACTACCTTCCGTTGTTCGTTTTGTTCCAAACATTTTTTCGAAACCCTAATAGAGCATAGAGTTGACGAGAACATTTTCTGTAGAATGTAAAATATGCAGTTCTTATAAAAATATATAAGAGTTTAGTATCATTTAATGAAGATCCTTTAAAAATAAGTGATTAAAAACAATACTAAAGGATTATATTTCAAACTTATATGTTTACATTTATATACAGAATGCATCAAGAAATTAGGCAATCATCACTATGCTGTATTAGTTTACAATAATATAAATTATAACTATTGGATATAATTCTGTATAAATGTTTAATGATTAATTACAATGATTTATGCAAAAAAATTAATATTAATACTTCTTACTTTTGTTTTAGTGAAGATTTGCATAGTTTTTGATTTGCTGCACTCAATATTTTATCTTAAAAACGAACGTGAAAAATTTACTGGACTAAAATTACGTCATAAATTAATTATGAAATTTCAAACAGAAGTAACCTGACATAAAAATATTAAAATTATGTCTCTTGGTTTAATATTTCCGGAATATAATGGTTTCCCCATAGTTCACGCAAAATTCGAATTAAATAGAAAACACTTTTTTTTTTCAATTGTGTTTTTTTTTTATTGAAACATAAAGTACACTATAGGATGGGGTTATGTATGGAATAGTACTTCGAGCAAATGACTCCTATGGCTTTGCTAGCATACACGCACTCTTTTGTGGAAATTTTCCATGTCCATTTTTCATAAATATGGCTGAATTTCGTTGATGCAGCGTTCAATCTCCTCCTTCAACGCACGGGTGGATGTGAGCTTGTCAAAACATAGACCTTTGACTTCAAATAACCCTATAGGAAGAAATACAACGGTATTAAATCACATGATCTAGGAAAATTTGAAATTTGAAAAAAAATATTTGAAATTTGCGAACTGTAGCAGCCAAACTTTCATTATTTCGAAATATTATTCAACAATGAAAACGCGTTGTTCTTGATGTAGTGCTCCATTTTTACGAACCCTAAACTGTCCATTGTCAAACTGTTTTCTTTTTTGGTTGGAAACACTTTACCTGGGGCTTCACTCAAGTTCGAGGTTATATTGATCTTGTCTTGATCTCGTCTCGACTTCCCAAGACGAGACCAAGACGATATTGTAGATTGCAATATCGAGATCAAGACCAAGATCATCAAAAATATCTTGCAATGTCTTGACAAGAACCAATACAATATAATAAATATATGGGAAATAGTTTTGTCAATATTTTGTGATTGATACATGTCTATAATTCGACAGTTAATTTGGGTCAAGTGACTGAGTATGTTCGTATGAAAATATTTTAATGTATACTAGTAAATTCAGGTATATTTGGAATATTATTATACAGAAAAATTCAGAGAAATTAAAGACCAAGACAACATCTTGACAAGATAAGACAAGACGACATAATGAATTTACTGATTTTCGAGATCAATACGAGAGTTACATTTTGAGTTAGAGATCAATAGTAATTCCTCAAAGGAATAACTATAAGCATAGGGGAGCCTAAGCAACCCTAAATCTTAAGAGTAATAAATACAAAAATTGGAATGATTTGAATATGCCACCAAATTTTGAAACACTCTGTATTATCTTAAACTTTGTTGACATAACAATATATTTTGATTAAATATTTTTAAATCTTTGTTAACATCTTTTGCTATATACATAGTTATAGTCGAACCTCAATAAGTGGTAGTTTTCTTTTTTGTTTATGTAAGTTTTACACTTACCCAATTTCTGGCTAATTAAAGTATAGACGTAGGTCACAAACTTCCATCGTCAGCAGCTCTTGGCTAAGTCTTCAAAGATGGGGTTGCATGCTTATTTCGTAAGAGTCAAATTTGACCTATTCCTCGTTGCTACGTTTTTCTTCAACTCTAACTGTATCTGAGTTTTGGTTATCCTCCAAAAATCGAGGTGTAAGAAAACAACTGAAAATAACAACTAACTGAGTCAATTGTTTAAATACCCGGTATATCTTGAATTTATGTAAAAAAGTCTATACCAGAAGTTGTTCATTTTTAAAAAAGGAACATTTTTTGTCTTTACATTTTTGTGCGATCTCTTACGGTTTCAAAGATGGACAGTTTTGCCCAGTTTGCTCAAACATGGTGCAATTTTGCCCAGTTTGCTCAAACATGGTGCAATTTTGCCCATTCACGAATTTGTCCTTACTTTTAAGCTTTATAACAAACACACACAAAGCTTTAGCTCGTTATCTTTTTTCGTTTTTTAGTTATCGTGTCCACAGACGGACGGACATGCAGAAATGGCTGAATTAGGTCATTTTATGAACTCCTATTCCAAACATTCATGTTTTCGATCAATATTTTCAAGCGGTACAAACTGAACATACCTTTGTGTATTTACATAAACCGGGTATAAAAAGTATTATCACCGGGTATAAAAGCTTCTCTCACTCATAGAAGTTTTTATGCGTAAAAATGACGGAACATGGTAATTAGTCTCACTTTAAAACAGAGGTGGACGCAGACGGCTGGCCGGAGTCGAACGTAAAAATTCCAGAGTATGTATTCAATGCATTGTATGTATTGTATACTTTGCATAATTGTGACCATAAAAAATAGTTGATATTATTATATTTTTTTCAGAAAATGTTTTAATTAAAAAAAGAAAATAATAATAATTGGTAGCATACTCTATATTTACTCTATCTCCTAACTCTCACTCAGAGCCCAGCGCAGTCAAGGTCCGCCCACCTATGCTTTAAAAGCTGTCTCACTTACACGCAGTTATCACGTATTCAGGTTCAACTGTAATAGTAGTTCTATAGCTACCAATGAAAAGATAATAATAATATATATATTATCATTTAATTTTATAGTCTTATATAAATTAAAAATATATGTTTTGTTTATATAAAATGTCAAAATACCTAATAAAATTTAATATTATTTAACAAATATTGATATTTTTATTAGTATTCATAATAAATATAAAAAATAATATTACAACTTAATCATACAACATATATAATAGGTATAACATTTCACTTGCTATAATAATCCATTTATTACAACATTGAATAGTTTTTATAATTCCATAAAAAATAGGATAATCTTTACTTAAAATTATTACTGTCTATGTAAATCAGAAATATTGACTATCTAGTGAAATGAGTTAAGCTATCCAAATAATTAAACTGCATGGGTATTATAGCTTCAGTCATTTCAGTAAGTAAATTTCGAAAGCTGATGTTTGCAATAATGTTTTTATTTTGTGTATATTTAATGTTTGTTCCACGCGGAGTTTTAAAAATTTTATATGTTTTTATTAGACAAAGATTACCACCAACTTGAAATTCTCCAAAAACCGGAGATTTTACTAATAATAACGGAGATTATTTTTTTTATTGATTAAAAAACAAGCAATGTACCCAGTATACACTAAGTTCTAAATCAATGTTTGAATTGTTAAAACTTCTGCCTATTCACAGTTTATGAAATACAAGCTGTTCCCCGCGACTTCGTCCGCATATATATGCAAGCTAAATATATATGTATACAATATATACATATTTATATATATATATATATATATATATATATATATATATATATATATATATATATATATATATATATATTTATTTATTTATTTATTTATTTAAAATATGACGATTAACGGTTTTCAAGGTATCAGACCTTGGACATTAAAATGAACCTGATTTTCGAACTGTGTGGGTCAAAATTAGTCTAGAAAATGATTATCATTAAAAAGGAGGAAAAAAAATTTTTTCACTTTTTTCACATTTTTTCCAAGGGGTACCCCTTAAAAAAATCGCTAAAATTGGAGGAAAATTTTATGTCCCCGATTTCGATAAAAACTTTTAAGCTAATTTAGACCTACCGAAAACGATCGCGTTGGCAAAAATATGATACGATTAACGGTTTTCAAGGTATCAGACCCATAGTGTTAAAATTCCAAACTGTATGAATTGAGGAGGCAAAATTTTTGAAATGTGTTGGTCGGACTTTAAATTAAACTTGTTTTTAGTACTGTTTGGGTCAAAATTAACCTAGAAAATGTTTATTATTAAAATGGAGAAGAAAAATTAATGTGTTATTTTTGAATGAAAAAAGGAATTCGTATTGACGTTTTTGAGATTGATGAATAAAATAATATCTTGTGTAAATCATTTGCGGCGTTTTTAATGGTAACTTTACCTTGTAACTTCAAAAAGGTAATAAATTAGTAAATCAATTGTAAAAAGTATCGCAATCAATATCCCCCCATATATACTCGTTTAGTAAAAAATTACTAACAAATTCATTTGAATATGTGAATAAAACAATATTCATAAATTTGAATACATAATCATTTTTTCCAGTTTTATTTTTAATTTTTTTTTCTTTCATTTTTAATTAATTGGAATTTGAAAAATGTTGACAATTACTGTGTAATAATTTTTATACTATAAAAAAAAAAGAAGAAACGAATCATAATATTAAATTTTATTGATTTTAATGTCTTTTATCGTTAATTTATATAATTTATATGATTTTTTTTTAAATTTTATTTAAATGAAATATAATTGAAATTATTAATTTCAAACATTAAAAATAATACTTAATACAATATATATATTTTTTAATAATATAACATATTTTTTTTATATTTTTATAAAAATAATTTTTCAACAGCAGCATGTGGTTAACAAATATAATAATTTAAATTTTTATGTATTCTGTAATTCAATTAAATTTTTTTTATTGACCACGTAATTATAATATTCACAATTCAAGATACCGCCTTATACTTTCTGGATACTGCTTTTTTCAGAAACATCCTTTGTTTCTGAAAATTTGAAATAAGAGTTCCGGATCTGCGTGATTTGTGACATTCATTTTTCGTAAGAATCATGCGATTCTTACGACATTTGTGTTTTCACGAGAAACGATAATATCAAGACAAGATGAGATACTGGAGATGAATCTGGAGTATCTAGGAAGATCCTATACTGTACCAAAGATTTTTTTATGTATTTTGATCTGCTGAACAAGATTTTCAAAGGTGTACCCAAGAAAATACGTTTTTTTTCTTGGAACTTTGACTCAATCTAAGCAAAAAAGTAATAACTGATTTTTTCGTATGGGAAAAATTTTTGAAATTGCGCTTTTTACCATATTAATGGTTATGATTAGGCAATTTTTCTTTAATAAACAAGTGAAAATAACAATTAACTGAGTTAATTGCTTAAGCACCCGGTATATATTGTGTTTTTTTTTTAATTGATTATTTTTTTCAATTTTTGAATTTTTTTGGATGTTTTTTGTGTTTTAAAAATTGATATTTTGGCGGGGGAATCACGGCTCGATTTTGCCTATTCACGTTCTTAATTTTTAGCTTTTAAACACACACATACACACACTTTCAAGTCGTTATATGTTTTCGTTTTTGAGTTATGTGTTCATGGATGAACGAACGGACATGCTGAAATGAATAAAGGTAGTCCAGCATTGTCTTGCATAATCACAGGACGAAAAACTAGTTTGCTAAAACTAGTTTATTATAGAACAAATACATCATATACACATATATACACATATACATATATTAATATACAAATTAATGTAATTTTGAAAGAAGATAAAATTTTAACCTATTATATCGTAAAACGCGATATTTTTTAAAATTTCTTTAAAAAATATTTATCTTTACTCTCCTAATTTTTTAAATTCTGTATACCCTTGTAAATATTATATATACTGGGTATATAAACTAAATGAAGTGCACTGAACTTAATATCATATTTCATAATTTTTAAAAGAAATGAGTTAACAAGTTAACTACCTTCGTAAGTAATGCATACAAAATTATCTAATAATAATTGTGTATGCATTTTTCCCAATATGTGTTTTTACATTATGATAATAACTTAAATATCCCCAACTGTCGGAATGGCCGTGATAAACTCACTGTAGCAGCCGTAAAAGTACATGTCGTTTTCGTTTATAATTGACTATTGTAGCTGAACTATGATAGAATTTATCTTAAGAATTCCTTGCAACTGTAGCTCCCGAAGATTTATTTAATTTTGTTATTCAATGTAAAATATACGTAATTTATTTTGCATGACAAACTCGCATGAATCATTTCACACATAAAATCCGATTTGGTCAGTTAATTGAACTGAAGAACAAACGAAGTAATGTACCTTGATATATTATATAATATCATATATAATCTTAAAAGTATTTGTATATTTATATACGATCGAAAATATGCAAACACATCGGAATGAAACTGGAACTTGTTTTGTTTTAATGTGTACTTAAATTTAAAAAAAAAATTGCTAACTTAGATATTAGATTATCAAATGATAATTAATGAGAACTCTAGGTTTTTGAAATAAGATTTCAAATTCGCCCCAATACCTAGATCAGTTTTTGTAATATAAATACGTATTTCGACTACAAAGTAGTCATCATCGGTATAAATTAGCTGGTCGTAATTTACTCTTTGACAATTAGAAATAGATAGAAAATAGAGATCAATAGACGTAAAAAAATTAACCAAATAAATTAAAATATAATAAATTTTATTGAAATTACTCTTGTTAAAATTTCTTTCATTCCATTTACTCTGGTTAACATCACTCTTATTAAAATTACTCTTATATTGTCTCAGGATATGTTATTCGTTGCTAATTTGGTGACACTTTCACAGTGACAGTGTCACCAAGAGAGAACATTTGTTTGTATTTTATAAATACGTATTTCGACTACAATGTCGCCATCATCAGTATGAATGAGCTAATCGTAACTATCTCTGGAATATGGATTCAGAGATATATGTTGCATGTTGCTAATTTGGTGCGTGTCTCACGAAATTAGACGGTGAGATTCTATAGTGCTGTATTACTCGCCATTTCGAAAAAAACTCTGGCAAAAACAATTCTAATAGAATTATTGCTTTTCAAATATTTTTAACTTTCTGTAAAATTTCAGGCGTTGTATGATTTCATTGATTAAACATCAAATAGAAGATTTTAAATAATAAAATGACCACATGTATAACTCTTATTTCTTTAATTATTACCACCATGACGTTCAATTTTTTTGAACTTACTTGTACATTTATTTATATTTTTGTATATATTATGTGTATATAATATACTATATACTATATGGGTATTATATTGGACGAACATATTGTCACAGTGACTATTCGTGGTTACAAATCACGCTTGAATAACCACCGCTTAGTTAACTTACTGTACTCACAATCAGTATATTTGTACAAACGAACAACAACAGGTCTATATTTGTTGATGAAACCTACGTAAATTTGAGAATCAGTAGGTGTTAACTTCATCTCTTTAAGACAATCTCATTGAAACAAGTGCCAATTCTCTCCTATAACTTTGTTGTATGTACCTACTTTGCATTGTTGTGTGCAAAGCAATATATTGAAACTTGTGTTTGATAAAAATTAGATAGGGTCTCATAGACTGATGTACAATTATGTCCCTATAGTGGTGAGTAAGACGCCAGCCATTATTTTTATTAACATGATCAGAAAAAGGGTTGGTACAAATTCAAATTTAAAATCGAGGAGTCGAGCTAAAAAGTAAGGTCAAGTAGAAAGAGTAAAATCGGCAAAACTGTCTATCTTTGAAACAATAAGAGATAGAACAAAAATTTAATGCCAAAAGATATTCCTTTTTAAAAAATAAACAATTTTTGTTTGAAACTTTTTTTCATAAATTTAGTAAACTCGGCCTATAGTATTAAATTATATAAATACTAATATAGTATAGTATACCGTCTGTTTTGAACAGCTTTGCCAATAAAGAATCAATGTAAAATATTATTTACTATATAACTACACAATGCTTCATAAAGATATAAAAATAGTGGGTTTACTGTGTAGTCAGTAGTGTGTGTGAGCACACTACTGAATGATTAATAATATTATAAATTAAGTCGACATCACTAATTTCACACTTAAATGACTTCAAACCAACATCATAAAACAAGCAGCCAGAAGTATGTGAATGGCTGTATGGTTTTATAGTAAATGTTTTATTTATTTATTTAACATTGATTCCCTATTAGAAATGTTTTTGAAAACAGACTGTATACAGTATAGTATATACCAATTTATTAAGCAAGTAACTCAAATAAAACATATATTGGAGAATTTCGTAACAATAATTTTATTTCGACTAGTTTCCGAATTTATAAAACATTTATAAAATACAACAATTGTTACGAAAATCTCCAATATCTGTTTTATTTAATAATTATAATGGATTTTCGTCCAGTAACGATCCATTCAATACAAAAAAGTGGCAACATTTGTTAAAAATTTCGTAATATTTTACAAAATTACAATAATCTTACACAAACTATATAAAGCTCAACAACAAACAATAAAATGATGTATACAGTTTCATAGCAATTAAAGGAAAGTTTATTATCTAATGGAACACCTTTATTCTCTTGTATTTAATAAACAACACAAAAACACTTGATGCTGTTCAATGAAAAAACAAAAATGTTGTTACTTGTGTGTGATCTGATCAGCGTCGAGTTTTTTGTTTGTTTTTTTATTTATTAGAAAATATTTGTAATTGATTTTAGAGAACATGGCTATTAATTTTTATGTTATCACATCACTAAGTACGTACGTGTGAGTGAATTATGATAAGTATAATAATAAGAATTTAACATTATTATTACGACATGGAAAACCCGTTGAAAAAACATTGAACATTGAGGATGGAAGACTCGGAGTCCATTCTATTGAATTTGTAGGACGAAATTTGTTCCTCGTTCTTCACTTGATTATCTTACAATTAAACTTAAAAATAACTTGATGCTCGTAAACTTTGGATGAACATGTCGATTTGACTGTCCGAAACTCCGAGTCTCCCATCCTTAATGTTTAACGGCTTCCAGAAAATTTCGATACCAAAATTTTATAATTAAAAAAGTTGGGCGTCTTGTCAAAACGTCTTGAAACCCTTTGGTCTCCCAAACTAATACTGATGATGACTACTTTTTTAGTCGAAATACGTATTGTATAAAACACAAATAATTGTTCTAGGAATTGGGTCAACTAAAAATTTATTTTCGAAGTTTTTGGGTAGTTTTTGAACATCGCACAACGGATATTTAACAAAATTTTATGTATTGGGTGGTCTTAATGTATAGCCTTATACACTTACCTTTTCACTTTTACTTTTATAGTAAATTACATTTAATTTTACGACTCCTTACAGTTTCTAATCTGTACATTATTCTTTTTTTAAAAGTTGGAAATTGTATGAAAATTGATAATTATAAATATCCTAGCAGTAAGCATGTATCGGATTTTATTGGAATTGCGCTAAAGCGAATTATTGATAATTGAAGATTTGATCGTCAATTTACTAATCATAATTATTTGAATAGTTACTAAACTTACCAAACCTTGAGCTTCAAAAAAGAGGCGGCGAAAATTTAGAATAAAGCTGGCATTGATTATTAACCTAGTTTTGTCTAAAAATGTATCATCGTGGTAAAATCCATTTTGATTGATTTAAAAAAAAAAATCGTTTAAAAATGAAATTGTGCACCATTATTTTATGTACCGATTATATAAAATAATAAATATATTTACACCTAAAGGGTAATAGCTGTTTTACACTAAACAATTTCAGGTACCAGAAATTTTTGAAGAAATGTTTTTGTATTTCCGAATAGAAATTATTTTATGAGTGAGAAACTTATCGCTAGTTAATATAAAAATGTAAGTTTCTTTACTGAGTTGAGCTAAATATTGATAAGTAGTACATTTTCTCACTTTATTGGGACTTCATCAGCAACTTAATTTGTTTACTAATATAAGAAAATATATATAAGAAAATATAATATATTCTTAATATAAACTAAAAATATAATTTCACGAATCATTGGTTCTCAATTCATGTAAATATTGAATAGAATGTCAGATGGTACTAGGTACTTGTATTCGCCGTGCTGACTTTCATTGGCACCACGTACTTAAACCATCTCTGTAACAACGTCCAAGTGTTGGTCTCGTTTCAATACGACAAATCGATTGAATAAACTCATGAAATAGAATATGACTAAATAAACATTTTAAAATTAATATTATGTTTTTAAATTGAAGAGTACCTTTTAGAATTGCAGAATATTTCTGGTAAGATTTTTGTAAAATAAATTGTCTAGTATAAAACAGCTATTCGAGATATTATTTTGATGACAAATAAATTATACAAAATCCTAATGAGGTTATTTACACTGACTACAACACTGACTGCTTAACCATTTAATATATTGTGTTAATTTATGATGTTAATTCATAAATTATTTGTTTATTAACTGATTAATTATTTTATTTCAAAAAATAAAATAAAAATAAAAATTATATATTATATGCGTGGTCAATTATTTAAAAGTTAGTCAATGAAATTATTATTACATAATGTCAATTTTAATATTATTACCTATATATGTATGTATTAATTTATCATATAAGTAAAACGAAATAATGGTTTTGACTAGTTTTTTGAATACTCATTGACTATTTTTGTAATTCGAGAAACAAAATTGCCAATAGCATTATTAAAATTTCCTATATTTACTAATTCAAATAAATTTAGTTCTAATATTTGAGTTTATAATATTCAAAATCAGAAATAATTAATTGTGCTTTATAAAATTATTATTTTTTATTATTACACAAATTACCCAAGGTAGAAGTCTACACTGGCTTCCTGGTTGATAAAGTTTAAAATAAAATTTATAACAAGTTGCGCTAAAAAACTTTGGAAGAGTTTTTCTCGAATTGGCTGGATGGTGCGCACTTTCACAATTGACCCTGGCGGGATAGGTACTTCAATTCCAAAGTCAATTTACAAAGTGTCTTTCCTCTGGTTAGTAGAAGTAGATGAAAAGTCATTTGTAATATTTAAAGCAAGATATTATATAAAACTTTTAAATAAATTATATTAAAAGAAAAAAATAGACAATATTTTTTACTTAAAAATGAAAAAAAAAATTTTTTGAATTGTAAGAATTTCCAGGACGAAAAGGCTTAGGTTGGGTTGGGGTAGTTTATCGGCAATTTGGAGGCGTGCAACTCCCTGGCGATTAAATATTGTAAAAAAAATTTTTTCGTAAAAACGCTTAGAAATAAAATAAAAACATTTTTGTATTTCCAGACTTTTTCCTCCTTGGAATCACTGCCTATGGTGATAAATTTTCAACCATTTTACTGGCGGGAGGGGAGGAAGTTTAAAACGAATAAGATCCGATTACAGTGCAGTTAGAAAATAAACTTGATTGTTACTTTGTAAAGTTATATAAAATTATTAAATTTTTTTCTTTAATCTTGGCCTTGAGAAATTATGCATTTGTGATTGTAGAAAATGTCCATTTATATATTTTGAAAACTTGATTTTTGATAATGATTTTTCGATTAATATTGGAATTATGGAATTTTTGATGTATTTATATGAAAATTGACTTTCTCTTATAATGTCAAATATATAGGGATACGTCACACATTGCACCTGCAATAAAATCCGAATACCAAACTGTAAATTAACACACTGTAAATAATATTGTATAAAGATTGAATGAATTATGCATTTATAATGTGAAAGATTTTAAAACCGACCACGCATTTTACGTTTCATATTTTATGAGTCATAATTTTTTGTATTTTTTTTAAATAGGTATATATTTTATAATCATATAATATCATAAATTTTTTGATGTGTTTATGTTGATTATTAATTAAGTGTAGAAATCTTTCATTCACCTATATACCCGTAGAGGTAAAGATGGTAATATGTGCCATGTATACAATAATAACATATGAGCTCCCTTATGAACAGATGTTCATACAGCGTATACAATTTTTTGGAAGCGATTTAACTACTAGCGTTGTAACTTCTTTCGCAATTAACACTTTCTGGATCAATTTCAAACGATAGTCTGGCTTCGAAACCATTGAGAATCGTAGGTCCTATATTGATCACTCTTTTGTGATATTTTCGGTAAATTAAAATTGTGTGCGCACAACGACTGTTCTCGATCGGAAAGGGCCATTTATAAGTTTTGCAAATAGATAAGTTATGTTCTTATTTACCTCTCATTATACTTTTATAGCTTTTATTACAAATAAAATGGCATTAGAATAAATAAATGTGACCTGTTCTTTTCAAGTCATAAAATGAATCGTTGATGCAACACTTGACTGATGTAGCACTCGCTCGAACACTGAATTCTAACCTGCTCTGTTGCACAGTGTTTGGGAGACAATTTGGTAAAAAATGTGTTTCATAGAGTTTATAGACAAAACATATACCGTTCGTTTAGTTTACATTTTCGCATAGTAGAGCTCCCACGAGTATGAGAGAGTACATATGTATACATTCAGCAATGTGCATGAGAAGGAGGTCTTATAGGTTTGATAAACAAGCATATTTTTCAAAACAGTGAATAATATTCATAACTTTTCGAGTGGTTGGTGATTGTCTACCTTCAAATGCCACAATAAATAAATTGACTCATACCTGCGCGGAATGTCCGGAAAAGTACCATTTAACAATTTGCATTTTTCTTCTTTTGTGTAACAATAATCCATTGATGTAATAATACCAATAAATAAAATACACAAACACGTATTTTCCAAAAGCATTCACATATTAATGATTGAAAGTAACCGAAAGGAATTTGGACAAACATCGTATTGTTGACGTTTAAGTATACCCAAATAAATATATATGAATAATAACTTCGACAGAAGTAATACTGTCTAAATAAATAAAAATAAGAATGATATGAAAAAGTTGGCTGTCACGTCACAGTCGTCTTTGGTGTAGCGGAAGCATACTGGACTAGATATCCAGGAGCCCGAGGTTCGATTCCTGGTTGACGAGTTAATTTTTTCATATCAGTATTTAATTTCACTTATGGGTTTAGAAGGTTAATTATTTTTTAACAATTTACACAAATTTTATAGTAAAAACTAAAACATAAAATTTTGAATAAAACTATTTTAGAACGATCTAAACAAGGAGTCCCATATTACCACCTTTACCTGTACTCGGTATACTAACATTTTGAATGGGCATTAATTTATGCAATTTTTGTTTTGTTTTGTATGTTGTTTGGGTACAGTAAATTTTGCTTGAAAATAACCTTGTTGTTGTTGCATTTGAAACAAAATTGAAAATATATATTTCGTAACATTATTTAAGGAGAATTATTTTGAAAGTGAATAATAACAATTTTATGAATTTCTAATTATGATTAATGAAGTTTAATGTTTCAAGCACAACTGAATTTAAAAAAAAACAACAATTACATATATTTGTATCAAAAAATGTAATGTTTTTGTGGATATATTCATAAAAATATACAATATTGAGTTTACACGTTAACCGATAATTGCGGCCACCCAAGTCACTTGAGTGTATTATAAGTACCTTAAGTTTTGAAAGTTTACGAAAATGTTCATTTAATAAAGTTGAAATGGAATATAATAATAAAAATAAAAATATATTAAATTTGATATTTAAAAAATACTAAATATATTCAAATAAATATTTCTTTTAATATTTTACGATAAAAATCAAAAATTTTTATTAAGGTACAATAACAGACCGTTTTCAAAAACATTTCTAATAGAGAATCCATGTTAAATAAATAAATATAATATTTACTATAAAACCGTATACATACATACACATACTGAAACACAATGTCTGGACTGGAATATTGGGTGACCATATTATAGGACCATTCTTCATTGACGGATCTTTGGATTGTCAAAAATATTTCAGTTTGTACCCACCATTTTTATTTCTTTATTAAGCATATTGTGTATAATAAAATTTCAAATTCGTCCCCTTTACCTAGATCAGTTTTTTGTATTATAAATACGTATTTCGACTACAATGTAGTCATCATCAGTATAAATTAGCTAGTCGTACTTTACTCTTTGACAATTAGAGATAGTTATAAAGTCGAGATCAACAGACAAAAAATAAATAGAAAATTAACTAGATTAAAATATATACTAGATTTAAAATATAATAAATTTTAAATAATATTGAAATTGCTCTTGTTAAAATTTCTTCATTCACATTTGTTCCTGTTAATTTTACTCTTATTAAAATTACTCTTATATTGTCCCAGGATATGTTACTTGTTACTAATTTGGTGACGGTATCACGTATCACATAGTAACAAGTAACATATCCTGGGACAATATAAGAGTAATTTTAATAAGAGTAAAATTAACAGGAACAAATGTGAATGAAGAAATTTTAACAAGAGCAATTTCAATATTATTTAAAATTTATTATATTTTAAATCTAGTATATATTTTAATCTAGTTAATTTTCTATTTATTTTTTGTCTGTTGATCTCGACTTTATAACTATCTCTAATTGTCAAAGAGTAAAGTACGACTAGCTAATTTATACTGATGATGACTACATTGTAGTCGAAATACGTATTTATAATACAAAAAACTGATCTAAGTAAAGGGGACGAATTTGAAATTTTATTTCAAAAACCTAGAGTTCTCACTAATTATCATTCGATAATATAACGTTTATATTGTGTATAGTTAATATAGTAAATAATATTTAACATTGATTCTCTATTAGCAATGCTTTCCAACACATACGGTATACATCCTCATATATCTACTATGGGCTACAAAAATAGCGTTGTTTTTTCAAAATTTTATAGTTAATTTGTGTCTCCTTCGTTTGATTTTTGAGAAATGTTTCGAATAAAAATTGTTAATATATTTATAATGAACAACTTTGATCCGAAGCATTCTTTCGAAAACCGAATCAATAAGACACAAACTAATTATAAAACTTTGAAAAGAAGTACGCTACTTCTGTGGCTCTTCGTACTATGGATCACAAAAGTGGCGCTTATTTCTCAAAAATATTTAGTTGATTTATACCTTATTCATTCGGTTTGTGGGAAAAGGTTTCGAATAAAAGTTGTTAGTATATTTATAATGAACAATTTTGAGTTGAAGCATTTTTTCGAAAACCGAATGATAAATAAATTATAAAATTTTGAAAAAGGGACGCTACTTTTGTACCTATGTGTACCTATATGTAGGTATATGCTTTTTTTTATATTTTTAATCGTCGATTAAAAACATGTTACCCAGATTTTAATAAGTGTAAATTAGTGTTAAAACATTACTTTTAATGTTATCTTGATTCAACAAATTTATAAAAAAAAAATATACTGTTTATAACTTTTTTAAAGATTAATAACATTAATTATAATAATCCATATAATTTTCTATAATTTTATCTTGGTTATTTATCAAATTTATCATGTAAACATATACTTTTTGATTTTATTATTCAGGAAGTATAAATGCGTATAAAAAAAACTTCATCACGAAGGAGCTACGTTTGCGTTTTTTTCCCAAAGAAAGGAATCTTCATGAATATCATATCAAGAATTATTATGGCGATAATAGTTAATTCCATTTTTTAATGTAATAGCACGTTAAAATTACAAATATTTCCGAAAATATAAGAGGTACAGAAAATATGATCCGATGATAAATTATACTCAAATTAGCCGTCAAAGTTTCTAGATCAGACTATTTGTTGTTTAAATAATTCAAATTTTAATGAAAAATTTGTGAATACAACCCAAGATATTTGGCATTTCAGACCAGCTCAGCTCAGCTCTGCCAACTGAGCTGAGACTTTTCAGATCAAATATTAGGTGTCAAAATAATGTTACAAATTTCCAGACATATTATTTATGTAAAGCAAGTTAAATGTACAAATAACAACTTTATTTATGTTACCTTTACGTGATGTAAACAAAATTCTGACAGCCAGAAATCAAAATTAGCTTTTTGTAAAAAGAATATTAAGTTCCGACAGCCAAAAAATGCTAGTGATTTAAAAAAGAAATTTACACTATTAAGAATTCAATGAAATCTATCAAAATAACGTATACTAATTTTGTTATGTGTACAAATGTGTATCACAACTTGCAATTATATCTAGGTACTTGGAAACACATATCGTACAAAATGGTACCAATTTGAATAAAATTATTAAATTTTATCATGTAGGTTTTAATCAAATTTGATTGATATACAAGAGATGAATATTTACACCCACTCAATATTTTAGGCGCAAAATAGCTACAAGATAAATAGAAACATATTTCATATTCATACAACTGAAAATGGAAATTTTTCAACAAGTTTTTTTTTCTTTTTAAGAATTTGATGTAATTTACAATTATGATATCCAGAATAATGAATAAATACTGTCAACGCAAGTCTTGCATTATGTAATATGTACATCATTGTATCAACAATCTTAAAACATTTTATATGTTCAATTGGCATATCTATAAATTATGTAAGATTAGTTTACTGTATTTTATACTTTTTGATTATATTGTCACAAAAATATCTAAAGTTAATTAGATCCTAATAGATATTAGGCAGTTAATTAGATATTAGGCAGTGAAAAACGTGGGCAGTAGGAGAATCAGTGGAGAAATGAAAGAGGTGAAGCTAAAAGTTACGATGTCATGGAATGAAAGTCTGACATGTTGATATCTTGAGGAATATTTCTAGGCAGCTACACAGGGATTCTTCAGAAGATACACACACTCACATACACACACACACACACATACATCTGAATTTCATTTTATAATTTTTGAAAATTGTTAAAGATACAAAAACAATGTATACGCATTGTTCTCAATTTCACACGCATGATTTAATGGTTTTTATTAAATTGTTTCTACAATTTTTGTAAGCTTCTCTAACCGACTACAAAAAATGCTTTCGAATTGTTTTTTAACACACGTTTATTGACACATATATACAAGTATTCAAGTATAATGTCAGTTCGAATATAATGTCAGTTCAATAATTTAGTACATATGGCCACAAAAGGAGGATATTTTCAAAATTTTATAATTGATTTGTTCCCTATTCATTCGGCTTACGAATAAAATCTTAATCTTAATCTCTACGAATTAATCATGTAACTCGAAAATATGTCACGAGATCGAATTGGCAATATTTTTGATGGCAATAGTAACATATGGGAGGTTAAATTAATTTTTTTAGCAATAAAAACAAATATTTGTTTATATTTTACTAAAAAGCAAAATATAAACAAATCATAATCATCATAATCTTCGTAAAGAAACTAATTCAAAAATGAAATCAATTGTTTTTTTAAGAATATCCTTGATGCATATCCTTAAGCTGATGTCAATTTATAGGTAAAGCTTAGGCTAGGTACTATAGTTTGTAAGAAATCGATTGTAATATTATTACAATTCGAAGATGCTATTAAACTTTATACATGCATACATACAAAAATATTTATTACTAAGTACTAACATTAAAAACAAGAAAAATTGGCGTATGCACTTATGGTTTTGTCCACGATTTTTGAATTTGATTCTATTTTTGGTTTCTAAAAAGTTTTCGATTATACATAACAGATAGATATCATCAATATTGTATGTTATACAATAATTTGTACAAATTATATATCAAATATTATTATTATTATTATTATTTGCCGTACAAGTGTAAAATTATATTCTTCTAAATACCGTATGAGGTTTTTTTTTGTGTGTGTTAATATTAAGAGAAGGCGTTGTTGTTGTGGTGTATAATAGTATAAAGGTACTTTGACTGAGAGCATCAAGTGTAATTTATATTTTTTAATTAGTCATACCAAATTTGTATAAAAATAATAATATTATATCTTCTAACGTCGATTCTTTAGTTAAGACCTGAATCTTCTTCATAAAATTATATATATATATATATTCATTTTCAATAGAATTGTATTATATTATTAATTACATATATTATTTTTATAGCCTTTTGAACTTTTTATATACAAATGTCAGTGTAAATTGCTGCACCCAAAAAGTATCTTTACTAAATAACAAATTATTTATTTATGTTATGATTATTGGTTAATTTTAATTTTGGTGGAAGTACTTCAAATATATGATAAAATATTCGGTACTAATTTGGACCGTGAGGAGATTTTGATGTTGTTGTAGAGAGTAATTCAACTTTGTGTATGGGAAATTTTTGTAGCCTTAAGTACTGCCTTCAGGTTTGTCTTTATCTGGTTTAATTTTACAATCAGGTTTTAAAATCGTACAATTATACTCCTTACCTGAATTACCCCTGCACCTTAGTACCAGGGTCATTTGACAGTCATCATTAAGTTGATGAGAAATTAAATATCAAGTATTTCAAATTGCATATAGCTATCATCTATAGTTATAGTTACCAGAAAATTCAACACCAAAAATTGTGAACTTTGTATCTGATTCATCAAAACCTATTAAATGTAGTCTTAATACTCTTAGTCCTATTAATATCTTCAATAATTCTGTATTAAATGGTTCGTAACTTCTATTAAAATCTATTAAATAACTATTAAATAAAAAAAAATGTAATACGACGTGCATTTTAGTATTTGAAAGGCTAAGATTGGTAATAAACAAGATCGGTCATGGGAAAACGAGGGACGTTGAGGGTGAGTGAAACTCAAAATTAGGAATACTTCACCTAATATTAGTAAAATCGAAAAATTTATTATGAGTAAAGTTGTACAACACAGCTTAGGCCTCGTAACTCCTACGTGTCGAATTTTTCTAATTAGCGCCTACGACATATTGAATGACAGTCACAAATAAATTATCTCGGAAGTACTTATATTGTACAGATAGATATATTGTAGATATCGTACTACTATCTTTGTACTTGATAGATTTTCAATATAACAATAATAGCACATTATTTATTCATATATACCTATCAATAATTTTATGGCCACCCACAGCTTTTATAATCGGCGTAATTATTTTTTTTGTGGTGTATAAGTGTTTATTAAATATAAATTATTTTCAAATTAACACAATAATACTTTTGACTATCATGGATTTTAGATTTCTAATTTTACTATTTATTAGTATTCTTGAAAAGCGTTTGAATACTTTAAACACTTGACACGTAAAGTTGACGACACTATTTTTTTTAAACGGTACCATTTAATTTCACCTTATATCAAAAATAGCTTTTACACCACATTCCTTAATTCTATCCAAATGGTCATATTTATCCAAATGGTCATAAAACTGTGTGACTAGTTTTTTTGCATAGATCACAAATATGCTAACACGGAGATCGAAATTGGTACCTTCGTTATGGTTTTGATCAATATTTTCAATTGAATCCACTGGATTTGGGAATCCGTAGTATAGAGAAACTAAGAATAGTTATTTTTATAATACCGTCCAAGTAGCCGAACGGTCTAAGGCGTATATCTGAGGCGTTATGTCTACTTTGAACTGGAAGGTTATGGGTTCGAATCCTGACATCGGCAGTTTGTTAATTATTAAGAAAAAAAAGGGGCGGTTAATTGACTAAACTGTGGCGGAAGAACGAAGTAACCGGAAGGTTTTCTGCAGTTTCTTTCACGAACTCCAGATGAATATCGGCATAGTTCATATCATAGTCAGCTACAGCCGCACATCCTACCAATTCCTAGTTTACACACAAACATTCCTCCCCTCCACACACATCTTCACATCCGTAGGCATCACAATGGACCTTATGGTCGAAGTGTACCCCGTCCAAGGCAGCCTCTACAATCTATCTATCAATATTTAATATATCTGACATGAAGAAATTTTCTGCTATACTTTGGATTATTCAATCTTCCGCTGCTTATATTCTCGATTAACATAAAACAAGTTAGTGTTAACCTGATTAAAGCTTGTGTGGGGTGGTCCAACGAGATTTTTTTTCGCTCTAGTTTTGATTCTGTTTCTGGTTCGATTCTGATTCTGTTCGCTCTAGTTTTAAATATCTTTCAATTGGGTAGAAACAATTTTCTTTGCATTTCATATAATCAATTTATCAATGCCCTTTCATAAGAAACCATTTTTACATGTAATATAAAATGGTAAACACCTGTTTCTCATAATAATTTTATAAAATGCGTAATATTTTTTTAAATATTGGCAAATATTTTATTTTTTTATACATTAAACTTCCTTTGATTTTTTTTTAATCGTGAGAATAGAGAACTATTATGTCCATCCGGTTTGTAAGTTGAAAGAGAAGACAGTGATTTTATGTTGTTTTTTTTTTTCATTCATATATACAAACGACCCGTGGATATATCTTTTGTCAGTCCAGATGTTTTTAAATATGTAAATTGTAAAGTACCTGTTTGAATAAGAACTTATGTTTTTTCTTATTTTAATTTTTTTTTTTTGATATCTAAGTAAAAAATACTTTTTTTTTTGGGTGTAATTAGAAATTATTTTTTTGGAGCAACATTTTTGGGGTCAGATTTTAAGTTTTTTCGTATCCGTTTTTCTGTGAAATCGTATGAGAGACTTTTTTTTTCAATAATGTCTCTGATGTATGTAAAGAGTTTTTTTTGGGATTATGTGTAGACGATATAACTTTTTTTTACAAATTATGAGAAAGACGTATCACAAAATAGGACTTCCGTTTTTATTATTACAACCTCTTTGTGGATATGGACTTATGGAACGATTTGTAAAAAAATTGTAGAACCAAGAATATGAGTGGAATACATGAACCAAAAATACATACTTGATACAAACTAAGACAAAATAAATTTTTGCGTTATTATGGAATTTTAAATAATGCTAATTATGGAAAGGCATCCACATATTATGTTGCACGATTAAGAGATAAAATTGGTCACATTTTGGCCACAAATCTTGAGTAAAATATGACCAATTCTGAAATGGGTCTCTGCCAGATATTTTTCAAATTGTGACACAAAAATTGTTATTATATCAAAATTAAATAAAAATTATTAAATTAGTTTTTATCAAAATTGTTATTATCCTTGTGGAGGTTCTACGATTTTTGGTAGTTGGTGGTGCTAAATAATCGTTATATATAATTCGCAATTTTACGGGTCAAGTTGGTGGAGGTTGATTATATCTTATGAAGGACCTGAGATTTTTGATAGTATTCTGTAGTTGTTTGCAGTTTTTGGTAGTATATATATATATCATCGAATTAGAAAGAGGGGCACCGTAAACGGGTTCCTAGCACCTAGACAAGGGCTCCTCTGTGCCCCTATCGATATAACCGAAAGTTCTAAATATTCGACGGATACTAGGGTTTCTAAATATAGGCATTTATGCTATAGCGGTTTTAAAATTTAAGTTTTTGCAAGGCTATTTTATCGTTCGATAATTTTGTTTTTGGTTATTTTACCGTAATATTTTATTTTACAGAACCAATAAAACATTTAAAAAATAATACTCAGAAAAAATTAAAACCGAATAACGGAAAATTGCCAACTATTTGAAAGCATACGCTGTTGATTTTGATATGCTTTCCTCTCTACAAGCCAAATAAATCTTTGCAATGTAAACACGTCTGACATATGTCCAAATAGAATTGCTGTATTTATCTCATTATATCGTTTTCAGAACGATATTGTTTGCTACCGCAAACAATATAAGATCATAATATCACCGCAATAATTAAACTTTTTGTTTTCTTCAATCCAATCACATTTCTGTAGCTTTCATTTCTCAAGGTAAAATTTGCAATCAAGAAATCACTTTTTTTTAATATAAACTTTCTTTTGTTTCGTTATAAGTTAAATCATTTGACAGACAAATAAAATCAAGTGCAGAATGTCATCATAATAATTTTGATCATCATCTGATTTTATTAAAGATCTGTTTTTTTGCACAATCATAAGTTAATTAACTTATAAAAATATAAAACAAAACATACTATTGATAAATATAATGACAGCACACCGACATCATGTCAAAATACTTTTTAAGAATATATAATTTAATCAGTTATCTTATTGATTGGTAAACCAACATTTAAAGTAACAATATTTAACTGAAATAATATTATGTGGTGTGCTGGCTGCTCTGTTTATAAATTCACTTGTATATTTAAAATGTATTTATTCAGTGCCGGATTAGCTGCATAGCAAGAGTAGCAAATACTACGGGCCCCGCGCACCCACACCTGCCTGAGCGTAAAAAAAAATTATTTAAGGAAATTACTGAAGTCACTGATGTTATATTTTTTTTTGGAGTCATTATTGATAACGTACTGTCTACTTTAGCTAAACGTTTGACAGCATACCATAAAGTAACTAGTATTTTTGGAGTATTTCGACAGTTAAAATCTTTTACAAAGAGGAGATTTTGAAAAAATCTTCAATTATCGTCTGTGCTAGGTGACGAATTAGTGCAGTTCGCTGAGCTGCTCAAAACAGATGTGGATACTGCTATTGACCGGAAAAAGGACGAGGCTCAGGAACTGGACTTTAGAATCGTGTTTCCCAAATTTAGAAATTGCCTAGCACATTTACTTGTATCTCATGATCATCAACTGCAGTGGCGAACGTTCTTTTTCAACGTTAAATCGTATAAAAAATGAGTTAAGAAACACGATGGGTCAAAAACGTCTAAATCACCTCAGCTTGATGAATATAGAAACTGATATCAAGAGAGAAACTGATGCTCAGAGAAATTGATATAAATAGTTTAATCTCTAAATTTGTCCACATTAAATCCAGAAAAGTTCATTTGTAACATTTTCTTTTATTAATCACCGTAAATTTAAAATCTAAGGTAAAGCAAGGGCTCCTTAATGGAATTTACTACGGGCCCCGCGCTGCCTTAATCCGGCACTGTATTTATTTATATTCTCCAATCAGATTGATGATGATTGTAGGCGCTCGTTCGATCGTTCTCTTGTGGTGTATTTAATGCCATTCATTCATTCAGTATAATATGAGATGCACTGTTTAACGTTTTTTATTTTTAACGCACACATCAAGGATTTTTTTGTTTGTTATTAACTGTTGAACTGAAACGTACTATAGAGCTATTTGTTACAAATGTTGATTCCTGAGTAAAATACCTTGACACCTTGATTCGGAGTTAAATAAGAAAATAAAAAAAGACAATAGAAATAAATTAAAAACAGATTATTCTCGAATTCACAGGACACGTGGTCAAAGATAAGTTTCGACCCTGATTAGGATATATTTTTAATATTCTGTAACCTACTTACACAATTTTATGAAATATACTTAAAGAATATTGAAATAGGTAATTGCTATTTCTATTATAATTATTACGTAAGTACAAAGTAATAATCTGTTGGAACGCCTAAAGTTTGACCAACCGAAATAAGAGTCACTCTCGTAGACTCCTATTTACATCTCTTGCACCCCCAAAATATTTAATCGCTGACTGGACCCCTTGCATTTCGAAATCGACCCCTTGGGATGTACTGTTTTTAAGTTTGATTTTCTTAAACTTGTCATGAAAAGAAGTCACCCTAATAGTAATATTTACTTTTTCTTTTAAAAATTTTATGTTTTATTACAATAATAATCCGATTTTAAATAAATTTAATTAATTACATATTTTATATTTATTAGATTTGCAAAATTATGCTTTTTCTATGCAGTGTGATGATTTATGATGGTAGATGATATAGTCCAAAGTTTTATCGTACTTATAAATTAAACCAATAACTCAGCTATGCAGCGATAACAGCTACTTCTGTAACACTTATGCATCTCTTGCATTACGAGATTGGTAAGAAGATTTAATACAGATTAATTCACTTTTATGCTCTAGTCGTAATTCACTCTATGGATTTAAAAACATTCTTTTTTGTTTCCATTAGTGATAAAATATTTCTGCCAATCTCTTTTGCAATCAACAAATCAACTTGATGAAATCGTCTTCAATTATTGAAGCTATAATCATAAAATAAATATATGCACGGCTGTATATATATATATATATATATATATATATATATATATATATATATATATGTATATATATATATATATATATATATATATATAAATGCAATAAAATATAGGTATATACATTGTACATATATATCTGTACATGATTTGAATTTTTATGAGGTTTTGTGGGAATAATAATACTACTAATAAAATAGCCCGATTAACAGCCCACTTGTTGGGCAAAGGCCGCCCCCAGAGAAGCCCACTCGCTTCTATATTGTGCTTTTGTATACTAAAGGGCATCAGCCTAGTTATCAACTATCGGAGTTTAAAAAATGGCAATTGAGGAGAGAGAACACTTAATATTAAGAGCACTGACGCTAGACTGATAAAATTACACTAGCCCCAGATGATATCAAAAAAAATCTGTCAATAAATGTCGTAAACGATCAGTTTGATCCTAGCCTGAACTATATTAAGCTGAATCTTTTGACTCAAAAAAATTTTGTACCCTTTTACGAACACAATTTAACGATTTTATTTAGGGTAATTTTTCGTTTTATTTAAAATGCCCACAATGAAATTATCTATACAGTTTAGATTTTCAAACAAAACTTTTTTGTACGTTTTATTTATTTATTTAGTGTAAAAAAATAATTGGTAAAAACCAATTGTGTTTGAAATATGACTTTTTAGAAATTGTGGTAAGTAAATTGTGTTTAAGCAAAATCATGAATAATGCATAGGTAATGTTAAAAGAAAAAATCATACTTTATAAAATAGGTTTGGTTTTAATCTTTTGTTATTTTTTACAAAATTATTATAATATATACTTAAATATTATAAATCAACAACTTTTCAATACTTAGCTATTCAAATATACCGTATGTTCATTAACAAGGTTTTTATTTATAAACTAGCCGCCAAATTGATATATATGGCAAAATTTAAAACTATAACCGGCAAAAATGTTTCTCATAGAGTGATTACGTTAGGTGTCATCAATTTCTAAAGGTTTCGCTCTTCAATAGCACCTCCCACTATAGTTGAAACCAGAAAAATTTTTTGTTTAATATCAACTCTTTTGGAAATATAATCCAATCCACAAACAAAAATTTATGTATATATATTAAGTCATTATTCATTATTTTGTGCCTGTAGCGAATATTCTTTCATAATATTTCGTTTTTATAAGTCGGGAAAGTTTGTTAGAAGGACACATAAACTTTGAAATTTTTCCTTAATTTCATATGAAACAGTTGATATTGGTGTTTGCTGGACTATGGCATCTGGTAGCAATATTTAGAAACAAATAGTCCGGCTCAACTGTGATAGTTATATATGTGTTACTAGGGCTACGTGTAACACGTATATATAATATATATAAAGCTATTAGAAGTTTAGTACCGACATGATACCGGTTAACGCAGAAATAAAAATTGTCATTGATGTTCATAAATTGACCTAATTAGGCCATTTTCGAATGCCCACCTTTCCGCTCGTTGATTAAACACAACTAAAAAACGAAAATATCTCGTTTAGTTTAGTTTAAGAATATACCAGCTTGGAATATCACACTTGAAAAGGCCAAGAAACACTCTGGGCTATAATGCCATTGATGATAATGAGAATATTAAAAGTTTTCCGCAAAAAAATTTTTGTCATTAACTACATATGAGGCACAATCCGACAGTTTGGATTGTCAGAGGCCGGATTAATCGACTCGTATTGTTTAATGTCATGCGTACTGTATAATGACGTATTTGAGAAACAAATAAGTTAAACACTCTTATGTCCAAGTATACATGAAACATAATGTACAAACAACTTATATAGGTAATAATAATATGTTTGAGTTGTTTTAAAAGTGTATGCAAGTTGTGAGTGTTGATGACAGACGCCTAATTTACAAAATTGGTATTACATTACTTGATTGTATTTTATCTCTTTTGTTAAAGCGCAAAAACCTACAAACAATAAATTTTAAAATTTTATTTAACATAATTCTGTATAAATATTTAATATTGTGATATCTACAGTGTGTTAAAGTAAGTAAGATTTATAATTCTCAATACATGTATAACATAACATATGTATTTTTGAACACGATTATGGGCGGTATAATTTGAAGGAAAAAAAGACTCTTGGGATTGATTAATTTATATTATTATATATATAATATTCATGTAAGTTGAATACATAATAACCAGTCCAAGTGGCCAAGCGGTCTAAGGCGTTATGTCTGCGTAGTATGCCTATTTGGAAACTGGGAGGTTATGGGTTCGAATCCCGATATCGCCAGTTTGTCAATTATTAAGAAAAAAAACTGTCGGCGTGTGGACAAGAACGAAGTAATCGACTAAGCTTGAGAAGGTTTTCTACAGTTTCCTTCCACTCTACCAGAGTCGGAAGTCACAAATATTCCTTCCACTCCACTCACATACTCACATCCTTAGGCATCACAATGGACCTTATGGTGAAAGTGTAGCCCGACAGTACATTAAAATATATAACAACACATTTTTAAATAAGAATACAGCTTAACAGAAAGATTATTAAGATAATCAAAGAGAACTCTCTAGGTTTTTTAAAATAAATTTTAAAATTTTGCCCCAATTCCAAGAATAATTATTTGTATTTTATAAACACGTATTTCGACTACAAAGTAGTCATCATCAATATGAATTAGCTAATCGTAACTATCTCCGGGATATGCTAATTTACTCGTTGCTAATTTGGTGCGTGTCTCACTGCTATAGCTTAACAGTTAAGATCACCGCTCCGAATAGACGGTGGTCGATAATTCGAAACCTAGCGGATATTTAATAAATTCGTTTAAATGGTTATTCGTTATTATTAACAGCTACAAGGTCAGAAGCAAAATTGATCAAATCAACACTCTTAGCCTTTAATTAATACCTGTTTTGTACATAACCCTCTCCTTTTTTGAAGTCGGGTTAAAAAATAAAAATGTTTTTTCAAAAGATACACGTTGTACGCAAGTTTTGAAATCACCTGTCTTCAACTTATGATAATATGAATAATTTTATCTTCTTACAAGCATAAAAGATTTTCAGATTCATACACCGTCAAAACACTTGAAATCAATTTTTTTAGCTAATCTAAAATTCAACAATATTATATTACATCGTATTTATGTAAGTGCGCGCATATATAAACGTTTATTAGTCATCGACTCAAACCAATAACCTTAATGTTACCTCAATGCACAAAGGTAACAACTGATGTGTGGATGAACACGATATCTCAAGAGAGATATCAAATGTATTCACCATAAATTTATAAAGTTTTAGAGCTGCCTCATGATTTTTTTTGTAAAAAGATTTCCTTAGTTATTTCTATTCTATCTTCTGAGACCAGGCTTTCATTTTATCCATAATCTTTCAGCATTTTTGTGGCAAAATACCGACTGCACTAAATTAATAAATTTTTACGTAGCAAGCGAACTCTTAGTCGAAAAGTAAATTCTAAATTTAGTTTTTACATTGCAAGCAAACTCTTAGTAAGGGGAAGCCAAACCCAGGCAAGTAGGAATTTCTCGACCTTTTTTACCGACCCCTAAGAAACCTATCCCCTTATCCTCCTCTATACTCTTCCACATCTCTATCGTTTCCTATAGCCCTGAGTGCGTTGTCGAATCTACTCGTCTTCTTTGCGAATGACAGGACAGGGTTCCACCTTAGTTGTTTTTCCTCAGACTCCCCCATTTTGTTTGAACCGATGGCAAGATACCTCATTCTGACTCTGAAAGGATATTTTACCAGAAGGTGGATGGACGTATCATCCGCCCCGTCACAGTTCATCCGATCATATTGTCCTCTAACATCAGGAGAGACAGATGCCTCTTGAGCAAGTAGTGGAGGGAAATCATCCCAACTAGGAGCTTTATCTCGGTTTTTGCTAATAAGCCAGGTTGACCTCGTGGTAAGCTACTCTTAGTCTAAAACTAGCCAAATAGCTGCGCTTGTAAAGGCATTGAGTGTACTTGGAACTGGGAAGCTATAGGTTCGAATCCCGACATGCAGTTTGTCTATTATTATAAAAAAAAGGAGGCGGTTAATTGACTAAACTGTCGGCGTATGGACAAGAACGAGGTAACCGGCTATGCTTCCTTCACAAACTACAGATGAGAATCGCCATAGTTCCTATCAAATTCTGGTGCAGCCGCAACTACTACCAATTTGTAGTCTACACACTAAATTCCTTATTCAATTATTCAGCCTGATGACAACCTATTTAGGCTCAATCATGGGTCTTAGAAATTTTAATTTACATAACCTTAATGTCTTGTTACTTAGCAAAAATCTTTAAAATTTAAATGAAATTAAATATTCAAAAACCATAATAAAGAAATATAATTTATTTTTAAACAATTTTTTCTCGAATATTTAGCTACTGGAATTTTTATAGTGGTATACTCAAAATTTGCATAAAGCTGCATAAATTTATTTTTTATAAAAAGTATATAATTTTATTTATTGAAATTCATTAAAATAATTTAACAATTAAATTATAATTATTACAACATTTCTTTAATAATTTAATTAATTATTAATAATAGTAATATTTATGTTTATGACTTTAATGGATAATAAAAAATTATTTATACATTTATTATTATTATTATTTTTAAAATAGAAATTATATAGGTACATAGATTTTAATTGGCGCCGATTTAATTCATGTTTAATTTTAATTGAGAAGTAATAATGTAAGGTACCGTTTATTTCTCATTAAAAAAAAATTGGCAAGACAACCAACATGACAATTAATATTGCCATCTAAATAATAGATAATTACTCTATTACATAATTTTATCTAAAAAGTATACTGGGTATAATAAAAATCGACATACACAAAAATTTTTTATGTTTAGAGTAGGATACGCTACTTTTGTACGCTCTAAATGAAATATAAGATCATAAAATCAAAATTGCCTACTAAATAGCGCACCCATAAACAGATTTAACAAATAAATGTAAACTAAACACTTAGTTTAGTTTTGAAACAAAGATGGCTGCGTTTTCTGATTTGAAAGTTAGGTTCGGATTAATCAAACGGTATTTCGATTTGTTTGGTGACCAGTATATAGAGGCTCTATTTCAATATTATATAATACTATGTTTCTTAACTGCTGGATGTATCTCTCTAGTCTCTCTCAAAAATTATAACCATGACATGCAGAATTTCGTATGGTTAGAGATAGATAAATTATAGAGGCTGCCCTGGACGGGCTACACTTCGACCATAAGATCCAATGTGATGTCTAATCATGTGTGGATGTGAGTGGAGTGGAAGGAATTTGTATATCGACAGATAACCTACTCAAGCATAACCTACAAAGCGGTAATAACATATGGTTCTGAAAATTGGTGGACGATAATTAGTGATAAGAAGGATCTACACCAAATTGGAGCCGGGAACTGGAAATCAAAAGCCCGGAAGACCTTTTTAAGTGGGGCCAAGGTTCTTCATGGACCGTAGAGCCAAGGGGTAGTAGTCTAGTCTACATATAATATAAAGCCCTAAGTGAAGCTGACTGCCACACTCACTCACTCATGTATACAAATTATAAGGCACTTCTAGACATTCTAGAAAGATGCGGTTTTTTGCATTCGACGCGAAATTCGGAAAACTTCAATTTTTTCATTGCAACTCCCCGGAAAATCGGAAAAACGTCCCCTTTTTTTTCCTAATAATTCACAAACTGCTGATGTCGGGATTCGAACCCATAACCTCCCAGTTTCCAAGTAGGCATACTGCGCAGACCTAAAGCCATACACCGTTCGGCTACTTGGACTGGTTATCTCAGACATGCTCATCTAGTTTAAGTTAAGAATACACTTCGGTGTTTTCTTATCAACAATTCCACCACCAAGACTACGCGATGGTTGTGGAATTGTTAATTCACTTGTCAAACAGATTCTTCAAGGTGAAACACTCAAACAATAATTGAATAATTGTTGTGATAAATAAAAAAACAACCATATAACAATTATAACACGTCTAAATACGTTGTGACTTATTTAAAATACGAAATGTTAAAAATGACATGCAACATTCGACTCCGCAAAAGCTCCGTAAAAAGGATTATTTCGGATGCGGATTCTGAAATAAATGCCTTAGTACGGCGGTTGCAGATTATATATATATATATATATATATATATATATATATATATATATATATATATATATATATATATATATATATAAATGCCGGGAATAATATTATAGATAACCCAAAACGATTCCTACAAGATATCAATTTACATTGAACATTATATTGTATTATCCAAACAAACATGCATACCTTATATTTTTGTGATAAAATAAAGATGTAACATATAAAACGTACGTAAATATTGCGTGTTCAACTATAATTATTTAAATAAAATAAATTATTAATTTAAGAAATGTTAAAGAGGAAAAAAACATAATCAGATAAAATCTATTAGTGCCGGTAAATAAAAAAATTACATTTTATAAACGAATTTTTTTTTTTTTTTTTATATATCACTGATAGGGGGTCAATTTTGTATTTTATGAAAAAAAAAATTTTTTATTTTATTTTATTTTAATATTAATTTCTAAATTTTAAATATATTGTATAATACTAGTGAATTAAATAGTAATAAACATAAATTTATAATATACATTTTTTAATTTATTAATATAATAAAAAATTTAAGTATGTATGGAAAAAGGCTACTTATCTATTGAATACAATAAATTTTAATTTTTGTGTCTTATACGTGTAATGTACTCACTGCACGGTAAAAATATATCACATAGCACGGTAGTGCGTCGGACCAAGTTTAAGCATAGACGTCTATCGTACTATGATTTACAGGAAGGACTAAAGACAATTTTTAGGCCTCTGTATCTCAGGAACATAAAATAGATTTGGAGCTCAAATTTAAAACGAAGAATTTAAGACCCGCGATCTGACGGTACGAATCAAGTTTTAATATTACATATTAAATAGTTTCCAAGATATTTAACCCTATAAATCGACAATCAGTCAATATTCTAGGGTACTTTATACCTCGAAAATTTATACCTCGAAAATGATAAAAAAGTTTTAAGACAAACAATTTTTCTTCTTTAAAAAGAAACTTTTGTTTAAAACTTTTTTACATAAAATTTATTATTTACCATAATTTCTGTTCTAATATTGTCAATTATCAATAGCGGTGTGTGTGTAGCATAATAAAATTTGGTATTTGAAAGCCTAACTTCGTTATGGGCAAAATCGGACAATGACAAACGGGGGGAGGGGTTGGAGCCAGTAGGAAACACAACATTTAATTGGAGCAAAGTTATATAAAATTAATTTTACTACAGTTTTGTTTCGAATCATTTTTTCGGTTACTCAGATTTACAGAAATATTTACGAGTTGAAAATTAAAATCCTAAATATGTTTGTATATATTAGAGTTTGAGAAAAATGATCAGGTAATGAACTGAAGTCAAGTTTTTTTTCTACAACTCTACATCTCATGCGTTTTTCGACTTTACTAATATTAAGAGAGATATTCTATATTTTGTGTTTTCTTCTTCTCTAAAATATCTAGACTAAATGAATATTTTATTCCATACAGTGAGCGTAAAAAAACTTTCCAAAAAGTAATGATATCCGACCAAAAACAAAAATGTTAGATATATTTATTGTGAAAGTTTGACAGGTGCAGGGTATTTCATATTTACTTTGTAAGGTTTTTTTCTTTGCATATTAAGTGTAATAATTCTGAAATACCTTGCACCTGAGGAATTTACTCAATAACCCTTACATATATTTCACTACTTTTGGTACTATTGATATAGGTACTACTACTTTTTGAATGTGAAAACTTGGCCCCTCTCACATTTTTGTTTTTGGTCGTTTGAAGTATAGCTATATAGCTTTTTGATTACAGTAGACTCTTTTTTTTATTTTCAATTTTTTTTTTATATTAGAAAAACTAATGAAAAAAATAATGTTATTAAGCCATAAAAATATTTATTATTATTTTGAATTAAAATTATTTTTTACGAAACTGTTGTATTAAATCTATGATTTTGTTTAGGATTTTATTCATTTCTCTGTAATGATAAAAAATCTAAGATCTTATATTTTATAAATTATTCGTATAAACTTTCCATATCTAACTGAGTTAATTGTCTAACTAATATGACTAAGTTAACGGGTCCATTATTTGCAGGTTTTGTGGCGAGGAGGAAGAAACATCCAGCTACATTATCTTTAACTGCGAACCTCTAGGTTACCTACAGCAGATACAGGATATTCGGTCCATGAAGAACCTTGGCCCCACTTAAAAAGGTCTTCCAGGCTTTTGATTTCCAGTTCCCAGCTCCAACTCGGTGTAGATCTTTCTTATCACTAATTTTCATCCACCAATTTTCAGAACCGTATATTGTTACCGCTTTGTACATTACCTTGAGATGATCGACGACTAAAGTCTCATGAAGGAGTAAAAGAATTTATTTCTAAAGAGTTGTCATTGTTGAGTTTTGTGTATACATCAAAAAAACTAAGAGTCAGATAAAAAGTTCAATTTTTTCAATATCAATCCAATCATTTGATATCAAAATAGATGTTGTTTTACCTCCATATACGGACTTCTATATAATATGTTATATAGAGGTTATATACCGCTTTCATGCTCATATCGTTTTTGGCCATTCTTCTGCCTGTATGAACTTGTGTATGTGAGCACGAGAACATCGAGAACCGAATACGATAATACATATAAATATTGCACTTCTCAAGGATGCGAAAATAAGCTTTAAGGCGGAACGCTCTATTGAAAGTATGACTTTAATGATTTATCAAGTTTTCGTCTACTATGAAATTTTATTCTCCTTTGATTTCTTGAGCTATTTAGAGAAAATAAACTGATTTTGGTCAAAATGGTTTTGATTATTTTTTTAATAAAACTAAATAATTTGAAGTTTAAAATTTCGGCTTTGTGTTTTGTGTTTAAAATAGTTTACAGATTTTGAACAGAAAAATAACCTCAATATACAATATGCATCTTGTACATAGAGGTTGTGTGATATTCACAACATATTTTTTCATTTTATACTTTGTTGATGTTCTACTTATCTGATTAATCAATATAACAAGTTTATTAAAACTGTACGATTGTTCTGAGAGACATAGGTAAAAATCAATTAACAAAATTTTAGCAAATAATCTTTTTCGTTTTTTCGTCATTAGTAATAAAACTCATTTGAACTTATGTAAAAATGAAGAAAAAAATTTATTAATCAAACAATAAAATATTAAATAATAATTAATAAGAATAACTGTACCTATATTTTTATTATTTCGTAATATAAAATCTTTTTACTATTTTTTTTAAATCAAAGCTAGTCATAAAATAATTTACACATTTTTTATATACAATTTTATAAAGGTAATCGTAAACTCATTTTTCATAAGAGTTAAGATGAAATTGAAATATGAGATTAAAATCTGTTTTGATTATTACATTTAAAAATTTGTTTGACCGATTGTGACGCTAAATATTAGCAATCAAATATGAGATATTTCAAGTGCACGGTGTACGCAAATGATTCACACATACCCTATTTTTTATAAAACAGGGAAACTTGTCTATACATTTCAATCAAAAGCAAAGAAATTAATTAAACAAACACCTATTGCGGATTCAATGGACAGAGTCTGTACTTGTTGCCTGGGCTGTCAAGACTGATAATATATATATATATATATATATATATATATAGGGTGGCGCATTAGTAAACGAATGCTGTCTTTCAAAATAAATATATATCATTAGATATCAAAATATATATATTCAATATACATATATATATATATAATATCCAAATATGTATCAAAAATTTATTCACTATTTAAATCATAACGTTACTTATGCGCCATCTTATATATCCAACCATATCCATTTGTGACTATTCATCGGTATAACAACAATAGTCACATTTTCTTAAGAAAATTCACTAAAACCATTTCAGAAACTCTTTGATAGTTTAACCGACCTTCAGCATCCGACTTTGATGTAGTCGGATTTGAGGAACTATGCCGATATTCATCTGGAGTTCGTGAAGGAAACAAGTAGGAAGGAAGTAACAAGCATAGCCGGTTACTTCGTTCATGTCTGTACGCCGACAGTTTAGTAAATAAATCGCCCACCTTTTCTTTGTTTTAATAATTGAAAAACTGCCGATGTCGGGATTCGAATCAATAACCTCCCAGTCCCAAGTAGACAGAGCACGTTAGACTGAAATAGATGTAGAACAAATTTTATGCTCTTCAAAAAAAGTACCTTTTTTTTCGTAGGATTTACTAGTAAAGTTTTTCAGTATATACCAAAAAAAAAGAGACACAAAAAACGTCGTACGGATTCGAAAACTTGGATTTTTAAGACCTAGGGACAACTTATCCAAAATGCAGAAATACATTTTGTCAGGTAACTTTTCTTTTTCACGACCTGGCTACTGGCCACTGTCTAATTTTAGTAATTTCGGACGATTATTCCATACATATCTCACGTTTCGTTTAATTCAATAAATCAAACACTAGCAGCCATTTAGAACCAGCCGTCTTGCTTTCTTCGTAGTTTTCAAAATGATTGATGAATTAAATAACAGTTTAATTTTTTTTACTAGTTATAAATTATTAATTTCTGGTTTTATAAAATATCACATCGTTTTAGAGCGTGGTTTATGGTCTGCACAATAATATAAAAAATACTATTTTTTAATATGTATATAGTTTTATTAATAACGTCGATAATGTATCTTCCATATATCTTTAAATAATAAATTAATAAAAAAAATATTAATAATAATTTTTATTGGTGTACACAGGTATCGTTGTGATTCATTAAAAAGTTTCATGGAGCCGAATCTATTTGACCACCGTATGTGTATATTTGTCGTAGGCATACAAAAATTGAAGCAAATAATTATTTGACTCGAAATTACCAAATATCAAAGCAAATAGCAAAAACAAATTTGACCAAGAAAGTCAGTAGTGATTTTTATTTATCAAAAAGTGGGCTAACGCAAGTTTTTCATTGTGATTCATTAAAAAGGCAATTCATTAAAATCTTTCAAAGGCAACTTTCAAAGAGGGGGACATTCGGGACAGATTCGATTTTGCAGGTTAACGTGCATTTTTGTCTGTAGGGGAAACTTCACTTCGTGGGGCCCAGGTGGAAATTTTTTTTGAGGTCTCACCTTACGTAACAAGAAAAAATCTCAATATATGCAATAATTGACACAAATTTGACCAAGAAAGTCAGTAGTGATTTTTATTTATCAAAAAGTCGGCTAACGCAAGTTTTTCATTGTGATTCATTAAAAAGTTTTATGAATGATTTTATCCACCGTATGTGTATATTTGTCGTAGGCATACAAAAATTGAAGAAAATAATTTTTTGACCCAAAATTACCACATTTCAAAGCAAATAACGAAAACAAATTTGACCAATTAGAACAGAAATGATATTTATTTATCAGAAGTTTGGTTAGCACCAGTTTTTCATTTTGATTCAGTAAAATGTTTCATAGAGCCGAATCAATTGGAGCAAATAATTATTTGAATCAAAAATACCAAATACCAAAAGAAATAACAAATCAAAACATTTGAACAGTAAGATCAGAAGTGATATTTATCTATCAGAAAGTCGATTTGCGCCAGTTTTCATTGTGATTTATTAAACATGGAGTCGAATGATTTTGACCACCATATGTGTCTGTATATTTGTCATAGTCATAAATTGAAGCAAATAATTATTTGACTCGAAAATACCAAATACCAAAAGAAATAGCTAAAACAAATTTGACCATTTATATCAGAAGTGACATTTATTTATCGGAAGGGTGGTTAGCGCTAGTGGTTCATTTTGATTAAATAAAACGTTTCATGGACATTATCATGCACTTAGCCACCATTTTGGCTGACTCAGTAAGATTTTCGATAATGTCTCCGTATATACGGAGAAAATTATGGGAATATATACAAACAGTTTTATATACAATACCGTATATAAAACCGCAATACAACTTTGGTACAGAGGCAAATTTTTTGAATTCCGTCTTTAATTAACATTTGGCTGAATTTAACTGGGCTTACGACATGTAAATGTTAAAATGTTATTATTGCATAAACATTTTTTATACACGAGTTTAGTTAGAGAATCATCTGTATAAATGATTTCTTTATAATAAAACACCATGGCGTCTAATAATTATTTTATAATTTTTATATTATTTATGAATTATTTTTAAAAAAAATACTGTAACGGTTATTTTGTATAAAGGTTTAATCGTGTTTCAATTGAACATTATTAATTATCCAAATTTCATTTACATGTTTTTAGATATTCATGGGTAAGTCTAAAATAAATTTAAAAAAAAACGGCATATGGATAGTTTAGATTTCCGCAAAACATCGAATTCGGTTTTTTAGCCAATATAATAAGGTTACCTACTGTTATGTGTTCGAAAATCGAAATAAAAATTTACCATATTTTCTTGTTTTGAAGTTACCATATTAATAATACCGTTTTTGGAAAATTGTATGTGAGTTTTTAATCTTCTTTGGTCCCATATGTACTATAGGACCTCTAAAGTAGCGAATGTATACTCGGTTTTTGGGGAGATATTTCGATGAAATGTTGTTAGTATTTTTAAAATGAATTATTTTTATCTGAAGAATTTATTCGAAAACCAAATGAATACGACACAAATCAAGTAAAAAATTCTGGAAAAAGAGCGCTACTTGTGCGGCTTGGTCAATCACATATTTTCCGCACCCCATTTGTGCTATTATTCTATGTAATAACTACCATACTTATGTATGAAATATTTAGTTTCTGCTTAGAGTTTTCGACTTCTTTAGACCTTTATTATTTTAAATCTTTTAAACCGCCCGAGTTGATCCTAATTACTTCAATTTTTTTATTCGAATCTTATGTACCCATTTTGCATGTTAAATGCATGTTAAAAACTAAAAAAAAAAAACTTTTATTGGAATATAAACTAAAAAATGCAAAATAATTTAAAATAGAATAGAAGAAATAGGTTGACAACAAAATTCACTTTATTGGAACTAAAGAAAAAAAGAAACTTAATAATAACAAACAATTAATTTTCATTCGTGTAATTTAAAAGTAAAATTGAATATGTAAATTTGTAGTAATAAATATTAAGAAATTACAATATATATTCTTTCCTGAACCATAACATCAAACAAACAGGACTTATTTCCAAATTGGTGAATGATATATTATTTTAAAATATTGTAACTTTTTCTTTATACTCAAGTGCATGTATACGTGTAAAAATTTAGTTGTGGTTTATCAATAAATTTACACGATTCTGCAATAATAAATATATAATACCATCAAATCGTTGATTAAATATTCTGTGGCTAGACCATATGTTTGTTAAATGAATTCCATGTTTCAGGAGACAATAAATGTAACATCCCAGATTTTAAGCCTACAAAAATTTCAACAGCAACTGTTATAAAAACAGATAGAAAACGGAAACAAGTAAAATAGATTTTTGTTGTGTCTATCACTCATAAAAATTGATTATTAAAACATTCTTTGACATCAAATATGAAAAGTTACACGCTTGGGTGGGATTCGAACCCACAAACTCTGGCATTCTAGACTATCACTCCGTCGCTGAGCTACCTGAGATGTTATGCTAGTGGAATGTATGATGATTTTTTACTCTTTTGATGTTGATGTGTTATTTATTAATTTGTTTATTTACTATCAATTTTATATTTATACCCTGGTATATATTATACACTACGTAAATTAAAATAGACCCAAGAGGAACATTGTGTTGTTCATTTATCACTGCCTACGCACAGTATGCCATGATATGGTGTTACACTCACACGACAGGCGACGGACAATAACGACGATGTATACATGCACGAGTAAGATGCAGTTCTATATAAATAATTGTAGTTACAGATTGATAGGAGTGAAACATCAAGCAGAGTGATAGGTATAATATAATAGTTATTTATGTTATAATACCATACTGATTGTTTAAGTGTGACAAAGTAAACCATATCATAGTAAATTACATATAGACAGCGATAGATACATTATGCAGTATTCCAGTTTGGGTGTATTTTAAAAAACATGCTGTATACTCGGTATTATAAAAATATATACAAAAGAGCGAAAAATGCGTTGTACTTCCCAACGGAAAAACAACCCCTGATATACAAAGCTATAACATTCCGAGTCGATATTTAGGGCGGATCACCATTTATTTTGTTATTTCTTGAATGTTACCTTTTAAGATCATCAATTCATTGGACATTTTATAGAAATTCGTCCTAAAGCTAAATGTTTTTTTAGGTCTTTTTGT
The DNA here is from genome assembly GCA_963920215.1 of Nineta flava. Lineage (NCBI taxonomy): Eukaryota > Metazoa > Arthropoda > Insecta > Neuroptera > Chrysopidae > Nineta > Nineta flava. The sequence goes on from OY986044.1 coordinate 67,981,371, forward strand.
CATATATTAACTCTTTAAAAAAGTGTCGAAAAAATTATAATTTTCAGGATAATCATTGCGACGTGTGTAGCAGCCTCACAAACACTGCCTGTACAATTTCAAAGAAACATCTTTTTACATAATATTATCACAACATCATCGTCGCGAATGACGCGATTAAACAAAGTTATTTTTTTCAATAATTTTTTTATACAAATTAATTTATTATTGATAATTTTATTGAGTAGTGAAATTTATACGATTTTTTTACGTGTGTTGTTTATTTGTTTTTATTGTTTATTTGTGTTATAATGTTGTTGTTGTTGTTGTTGTTGTTGGTGTTATTTGTTGTTAACTACTGATGAAATGACAAATAAATTTTAATAAAACATAATATTTTTATTTATCAATTTAATATCTTTTATTAAGGTGATAACTTTCCAATATAAATTCGATAAAAAAAAAAAAAAAAGAAATAAAATTAAGTAATTGGTAACTTTTTTTCTGTTGATTTTTATTAAGAATTTCCTATGAACAGTTCAGTTATCAATTTTTTTTTATTAAACGTTATAAAATATTATGTTTTAAAACAAACTTTTATGATAATGGATGCAAATAAAAATTATAATTTATGTATCAATCATATTTAATATTTTTTTAAATTGATTATCCATCCTATAGTAATCAAACATAACAAAAACAAAACCATATATTTAAACTTCTAAAGTTTCACCATAATGTATTTATTTTGCGAAATATAAAAATGGTGTCTTTTGGATATAATTGGAACATCTTTCAAAGGCTACTTTCAAAGAGGGAGACTTTCGGGACAGATTCGATTTTTCAGGTTAACGTGCATTTTTGTCAGTAGGGGAAACTTCTCTTCAAGAGGCCCAGGTGGAAACTTTTTTTGGGGTCTCACCTTACGTAACAAACAAAAAATCTCAATATATACAATAATATGTAATTATCATTGACAAAAATAATAAATAGTCTTTCGAGAAAATTAATTAGAATATAAATTTGATTTTATTTAGTAAGCAAAATGACGATACAGTAAATAAACTTGGTAAAGTCATACGCCGGACTTTTGCTTCAGCAAACATTTTTATAACTGCTGTTGACTCATGATGTTGATTCATGTCTTAAACCATTAGCAGTTTTGTGTTCTATGGTCAATTACCTACTTCGTAGTGTAATTTTTAATTTTTTGTTTTTTTCGACCAGATTCTTTGAATTTTCGCATACATCGTTATCTAGACATCGCTACAAGCTGCTGCAATATTTGAACCGGGAAACCGGAAAACATGTATTTGGCAAAGAGGAGAAAGTTTAAAATCATGTTGGATGATATTACTGAATCATATTTTATATAAAAATTGATTGTGAAATTTTGATCTTCGCAAAAACATTATTGCCGAATATTTGTCTATATGGAAAACTATTCCAAATTCCTACAGATGCGGAAGTGAGGCGGCGTTAATGGAATTGGATAGGCCATATTCTAAGAAAGGATGGTGATAATTTCGCCAAAGCCTGCATTCATTGTAATCCACAAGGGTCAAGGAGAAGACGCAAACCTACACAAACTTGGCGACACTTGTCAATATCCTAAAAGTATCGCGCTAATGCAAAACTTTCCCCAAAAACATCAACAGTTTATTTAGTAAAACCGTTCACGATTAAAAAAACAGTTGGTGTTAGTTCTATACTATTTATTCATTGATAAATAAGTTTTTATTCTAATTACTAATACTGTCATCTGCATCTCATGACCCAGCACCCACATATTTTTGACCATAACAGAAAATACATTTTGGATGACAGCTACTCATAACATGTGTAATTTATATTTTATGTTACAAATTCCTACGTAAAATATACAGATTTTAAGAAATATTTATATATATTTTCGAATAAAAATTCAGCTAACCACAAATTTACAAAACAGATTTTAGTTTTTATTTTAATTTATTTACTAATTGAGTTGTTTTTGTTCTTTTTTTATGGATCATTTCTTTTAAGATCTGTAGTAAAACAGATATATTACTGCATGAGTAATCAAAATAGGTCTAAGCGAATATTCGAGATTTTTGTGATAAGTTAGATATTATATGATACACAGATTAATATATGAAGATGAACAATTTATGTAATATATAGTATAGATCAAAATCTAAAAAATCAATGAACTACAATATTAATAAAAGAAATCAAATAAGCCCAAAAGAATGCACCCTAGAATCCTAGGGTTCATTTCAAAAACAGTTTTATCAAATCCGTCAAATTGTTTTTAAGTTAAATGCAATAGAAATAATAATATATATTTTCCACACCCATATATTTTCCTGCATATTCTCTTCGATTAACTATTCCTATTCAGGTTCAGTTATATCTGTATACATTTATCATTTTGAAATGTTCAATATTAGCTTGGTCAAGCGTTGCTAATACCGATGTCTATACTCTGCCAGTAGTTCCGATTATAGTACCCACCCTTTGTTATCCAGCGGTATTATCACGGTTGTAACCAATTGATTTTTTAATATTTTTGGTCTACGATAAACAATATTATCGAGTTAAGTTCATATGTTTCCTGAAATATAGGTAACTTGTAAGATATCCCAACTAATCTAACTCTCGTTAATCATTAGAACATTATATAAAAGCCAACCTTTTAAAATTACAATGTCTCATTTAATCACAATATGTGGTATTGTCGCGAACTTTTGCAATTATGCAAAGTTGTAAAAGTGTTTGACATTTTGTAAATGTTTTTATTAGACAAAAATAAAACCGTCTTTGAAATTTAGACCATAGAAAAAGACCATATAAAAACAAATTTTTGATCGAATTAAATTAATGAATGTAAAAATCGTTCTCAGTGTCAAACATAACTGAGATTATAGACTTAAAACAAAACAAAAAAAGAGAATGTAAGATAAGAATGTAAGAATAATATTTATATAAAGTTAATAACGATTCTTCGAATTAACATCACCAAGAGATGCATAAACGTTATATAGACGCGACGCAATTATATACATTTTAATACGAAATAAACTTCAGCAAGGCAAGTGTCAAAATCAGGAGCGTACATACATTTATTCGTCAAAAAATATTTTCGAATAAATGCTTCGGATAAAATTTGTTCATTATAAATATACTAACAACTTTTATTTGAAACATCGAGTCCCAAAAATCGAATGAATAAGGGCACAAATCAACTATAGAATTTTGAGAAAACAAAACGCTCTTTTTTGGTCCACAGTACTATACTTACATGTTTTACACAACATTTAACGACAAAACATAGTTAAAGCAATGGCGCGTCTAATTTGGACAGAGAGGCAACCGGATGGCGAGTGGTAATCAGGGTCTTGAAGAGATTGCTTAGAGAGTACTACCATTGCTTTGAATAATACATATATATTGGAATTTAAAACTGTTTAACATATTCAATAAAAGACGCATATAAAATATCATACGACTACGACTCTGATTAAAAAAACATTTTTGTTCGTGTGTCAACTTTCATTTAATATTATAAATTGGGCGCCAGTTAATTCTTGCGAACTTATCACCTTATAAACAACCTGTCACATTACAGTAAAATACCTTCTTATTTATTTTACATAACACACAATATTTAAAATATTTAATAGTTTGTGATTTATTTAAAAATATTAATTTTATACATTTTTTCAAATCAATCTTCTTGTTACATTAATGGAATGAACATAATGTTTGTTGTCTTAGATTTGAAATAATAAATCCTATCAAAAATTATTTAAAAATGTCAAAATTGCATTTAGTAATTATTGCTCAGTTATTGAGTAAGTTTTTGAGGAAGGAAGTATTTGAAAACGATATTGTTTGTGTCAAATTTTGTGATTACTTTTCAAGTGTTATTAATGGTTATAAGAGGGCGTTCAAGTATTGTGTAAGCAGGTTCAGGGGTCAATTATTTCTTACTGTTTCTGACAAAAGGAGAGGAGGGATAAAATAAGTCTTACGTAAGATAAAAAATTATAAAAGAATAAAAATATTTTTTAAACAATATTTATAATCAAAATTAATAATATTATTTTTATTATTTTATTATGGTATACCGAATTTCTTTTCATACTTCTTACTAAAAATAAATAAATTTGTTTACACTACTAAGTATAGAGTTTTTTTTTTAAATATACGAATGTTCAATTCAAATAATTTTCTAATTTTATTAAAACACTAATACTTTAACTTTAAAAATAATTAAGTCTTTTAAATTTTAACTTTAATATTTAATAAAAGTTTTGAAAAAATTCTTATATCTTATCATTTGGGGAAGGGGGGAGTTCGCAATTATCTTATTTTTGCTTATACAGGAGGGTCAGGGGTCTAAAATCATAGAAAGTTTGCTTACGTAATACTTGAACGCTCCCTAAACCGTTTATCGCTTTTCAATAGAAATATCTTTTTAAAGACTGGCAAAAAGTATTTTGTTCCATAGAAAATTCCATCTACAAAATAAAATACTCCAGATTTTAAAACAATAATACTTAAAAGTGGCAATACCACGGCAAAGACTAACCGTTTGATATAATGAATGCAAGTATGAATAAGTTGTATGAAATAAAAATATTTCTATCATAATTACAGTAAAAATTACATATAATAATAGAGAAAAGTGCAAAGTTGTAAAAGAAACACATTTGGTATCTAGTGAACAGGTTGATTACTCAATAAATCTTGTAATAAAAGTGTAATTTATCGATTTCCATTAATTAAAAATTAGAAACCTGTCAACCTGATCACTTATTTAGTTATAATTCAATTCGATAAGCATATTTATGAAAATTAACTGAAAAAGGAAATAAACTAAAAATCAAGACTGTAGTATCAATCATACATCCATCAATGGTTCTGTTGCAGTTATTTTTAGAGCTGTAATTCAATGCGATGACTGATCTCTTATGATAGTCACTATTTGAATTACCATTGTTAACTCGTTAAATGGAGTTATATATTTGTATAATATAGGTTATCGAAGGACTTCCATGACGGAGGATATACTTCAACTAATTTGAAACAAATTCGATCCGTAAGCCAGGAGTCAGAAATTTAGTGGAATGGTACTATGGTCCACAAAAATAGTGATCATTTTTTTAAATTTTACAGTTGATTTATTTCTTATTCATTCGGTTTTTGGGAAAATGTTTTCAAATAAAAGGAACACGCAGAGTTAGGGCAGAAGAGGAGGGTTCTGATAATCTAGAAAAAGTGCTGAGAGAGGATACACGATAGCGAAATTCTTCCGTGGAACTGGCAAGGGCAAGGTTGAAAAGGAAGACTCTGACAAAAGTGCTGAAGAAGGCTATACCAGATGTTCCCAATCTTTTGGTAGTCAAGAGCACATTCTAGAATATCTAGTTGGGCGGTGGGATCTTTTTACATTTTCAAAAAACATTCTTAACATTTAACAAGTGAAAATAACAATTAACTGAGTTAATTGTTTAAACACCTTGCATATATTGACTTATTTTATTTTAGTGTTATTTTAGTTATAAAATATACAAGTAGTTAAATTTATGTAATCTACAGTAGTTACAGATGTTTGAGTTGAAATTAAAGCAAAACTTCTAGACTAAAAAAAAAAAAATTTCACGCAATAGTTGTTTGCTTTTAAAAAAGCAAACACTTTTTGTATTTAAACTATTCTTGCATCTCTTACGGTTTTCTAAATATAGATTAGTACTTTTCATACTTGCTCAGGAGCAAGAAATTGCACAGGTTGATTTATCCGATCATGAAATTCACGTCACTTTTTAGCTCTTATTGTGTTGACAGTCAGACAGACGAACATGCGGTAAAAATTTTTCAACGAATCATATTTCCGTTGCAAAGTCTTTAACTCCTACTGCGCCGTATTTACTTTAAATATGAAGAAGGTACAAACACTATTTAGTAAATATTATTAATAAATTTTGAGTAAAATTTTATTAGAAACAATTTATTATCGAGGTCACTCGTAAAACGGTTGCTTGTAGTGATTTTGTGCGATAAATTAATACCTTGTTGTCTCACAATCTAATCTGTCGAGCAAACAGAGTCATATTTGACGCTACAGAACCCTAACAACAAAAGATGTTCAATTAAATATTTTTGTAAGTATAAAACACATGCCGCCACCCACACACTATGACATCCATAGTGATTTTATGTAAATGAGTTTTTTTTAATGTTTTTAATATAAAAAAAAAACTAAATTTCTAAACATTAGTTTTTTTAGTTAAAAAGTCATTAGAAAGTTTGTAATACAACAGCCGATATTACAATCAAATAAACATAACAATATAATATAGCAATGAAAATGCTAATTTCTTCACTACACAAAACAAAAAAAAAAACTCAAATTTTATCTAAATGAGTATTTCTTTTATCAAAACTAACACAATAATCATTAATTAAATATTCAATAGGGAAAAAACTACATTATTTTGACATCAATTTTTATACTAATGGCGCCAAATATTTGTTCGTCTTCAAGTATCATATCGAGAATTTATAAAATATTTGTCTAAAGAAAAAAATTGGAATTCATATAAAATTTAAGAAAAAAAAGGTGTAAAATACTCTCCAAACTTCTATATACAGACATATTATTAAAAGATATCCTCCAATGAAGGTCATGAAAAGCAGTATAGAGTATCCGAAAATCTGGGATGGGTAAAATATTTTTGTGAACATATTGAAAATAGAAATGGTTAAATGCTGTTTAACGTTTATTTACAATGGTAAAAGAAAATTGTTTTCCTTTTGCATGAATGCATTATGCTTTAACATTTTAGACGCTAGTTTACAAAAAAACAATGAAACAGATATTTAAATTGTAAATAAACAAATGAATAGTACATACATTGGCATCAAGATAATGAGAAATCATATGCATTCCTCTACCAAAATATCGCCGATAGTTCCCATCCTAGATGTGTATGATTTTTCATATCTTTGACTCTATATGTCCCGGAGATAGTTACGATTAGTTAATTTCTAGTGATGATGACTACTTTGTAGTCGAAATACGTATTTAAAAATAAATATTTGTTCTAGGAATTGGGGCAAAATTTCGAATTTAATTTTAAATTTTTTGTTCTATTTGGTGAAACACGCACTAAATTAGCAACGACTAACATACCTTTGATTCCATAACATGGAGATATTGAAATTTAATATTTCCACGAGTTGCCACGGTAACTACTAACAAACATTCATTATTTATTAGGCAAAATAAACGTTTGGTTTAGGTTCTCAAATATACTGTCTATATAATTATTTGTAGAGTAGGTTTTAGATTTTCTGAAACTAACACTCATTACAATCCTATGAAATTTAAACTCTCGCCATAGAAAATCATACACAACAATACACACGTACGTTACAATCTTCTATATAGAGGTAAAAAAAATATTTATTATTATTATTATTTTTATTTTTATTATTAATATTAATTGCTTGGAAATTTTTCAAATAATTTAATAATCATGTGTAGAAGGCTATCTACTTACTGTATAGTTTCAATAGCCATCAAGCAGCGAGCGATACTGCCTGCCTGACTTCATGTCCGGTTTTCAGTGTATATAACATATTCACAGTAGTTTAAGAAATACACTGTGTCATATGCCATTTTATTTGAATAAAAATATGTACACTCCCGTTCAATAAAATTGAACAGATCTGAGCCGAATCAGTCTCTCACAATTTTGATTATTCTTGTAGTAAATGTTGTTTACTATACTTCCATTTCTTTTTTCGCACTTAAAATATATACTAGTTAACTTAATAAATAAATAATTATACAGAAAGTTACAAAAGTGAGGAGTTTTATGAAATGTAAGAAAATTAACATTTCAGGTCTGTTCAATTTTATTGAACGGGAGTGTACAATATTCTTTGACACTGTTTTCAATGGCTAATATTAAAAACACGGCTAGCATAATTCATACACCGTTATTGTACGAGTATATATGCAATGTGTCTGTTGTTTTTATTCGAAAGAATATGGATTGGGAAAATTTTTATCTAGACTTCAGATAAAGGTTGGTATGTTCTCTTTAGCTAGGTTTTCTTAGCAACAGGTTTTTTCCATTGTATACGGCGTTATTCATCTAGCGCTAAACTCTACTCTCAAATATAAAAGAGTATCATTCGTTTCACGGAAACGATATCTTCCAGGCGTTATAAGGATGACTGCTTGCAGGAGAGTCTACTGCATGTTTGCTCACAGTTTCAGAGTAAATTTCTGTGTTTGAATACTTATGTGTCAGCAACTCTTCCCCTTCCAAACTGAAAAAAAACCATAGAAAAATATATGTTCACTGCTGAAGAAAGTACATAATAGGGAATATGCATGAAAATTTTTTTTCACTTGAATTGAAGCATGTTTACTTGACAAATATCAAGGTAAAATTACTTTTTAAATAACTTTAAAAATAAGCGAGATATGAATGATTGAAATTCCCGATTAGACAAAGAGGGTGATAGGCCTCTTGATATGTTATGTGACGTCATATTACACTTTCACCATTTAAAATACACATAAAACTCCGTTTTTAGTATTTTTGCAAGAAAGAGATAGATAATAATCTTTAAAAGCTTATAGCTTCCTTGATATTTGTCGGATTTTAATTTCGTTTTTAAATATTATTACAGTATTAACAGTATTTTCATATTCTGAAAATAAAAGTGAAAAAAAAATTTCATGCATATTCCCTATTAAGTCAGTAAATTTACATAACTGTGTATCTATGGAAAATAAAACATCAGATAATCATCTGATTGATGTACAAAAAAGTTATTCATTAATTAAATCATAACGTTACGTATACGCCACACTTTATATATATATATACTCTTAAATATAGATATATGAATATATTTAAGAGAGTATTTAAAGAGTTAAACAAACATTGTGTTTTCCCCTTCCTCTAAGGGCTAAGCCTTACTTTCATGTTGATTAGATAAATTATCGATTTTTTTATATAATATTAACTTTAATACGCTTTGATTGACAACTCAACGAAGCCGATCTCATTTGTTGGTCCTCGATATATTCTGCACGAAAAAATAGAAACGTACAAACACACACACACACACAAACAAACAAAAATTTATTGGAAAATGATATTATATCTACAGGCTTACAGACACATATAACACATTACTATAATATTATTGAAATGAAATCAAACATACACACACACACACTTATATACATATATTTACAATATTATTGAAGTGAACTTGAATTAATGCCAATAGCCACATTATAATAATTGTGGGTGGACACACAATGACCCACCCGATTTGAAAAGAACTTGACCATTGTATCTATCTATTTATCTATAATGCTGCTAAGCTATAATAGTAATGTGTTGTATTATTTATCTACTTGTATATATTACATACTCATTATAATAGTGTTTATTCAAAAATAGGGTCTGTATACAAAAAAAGTCAACAATTGAAACAGATTTTTGAAAATATCATCAGTGTTCATAACAATCAAGCAACTTTTTGAGATTATGTATTTCAAATTAAGAAAATTCGCCACGGAGCTGCTTAAATTAAGCTAATTTTCTCAGATATTGGGAATAAAAATTTTGTTACTTCTATCAAATTGCTATTTAAATGGCAAATATCTATTTATTTAATTTATTGATAGTTCTTGGACAAATTTAAAGACAGATATAGATCAACAGGAAATAGCGGTTTATAGAAAGAAGAAAACACAAAATATGGAACAGTTCTGTTAAAAATTCTATTCAATATATTTATAAACAAAATCAAGTAGCCATGGTGATATATATGTAATATTCATTATTGTGGGTATTGTATTTAAATTGAAATGTTTCTGTAAATATTAGAGTATAATTTTAATTGCTACAACTTTACTTTTCTAAACTTTTATAAACTTTTCTATTTTACAAATATTAAGAGAGAAATTCAAGATTTTAGGTATTGTAAATATGAGATAATTGAAAATATGGTCAGGTATGAATTATAATTTTACTAATATTAAGAGAGAAATTTAAGATTTTATATTTCCTCCTGCCTCTAAGCCCCCTTCCCCCTTGTGTGATTTTGTCCATTAAAGAACTTGACCTTTTTTTAAAGAATTAGAAATTATCATGTTTACAGATGAACAGACGGACTGACGGACATGTGGAAATTGCCAAATTAGACCATTTTATGAACACCTTTGTCAAACATTTATGTCTTCGATCAATATTTTCAAGTGTTACAAAGTCGCGACTAAACTTAATATACCTTGTATATTTACATATACTGGGTATATAATAAAGAATTGTAAAAGCGTTAATGGATTTGTTCAAATCAAAGCGCCCAACACGTTTACAAATTTTTTTTTACCTTCTAATATCTACTAATTAAAGCATAAGTTATAGTTTTTAAAATATTAATTTTTATTTCAAATAAATTCAAATAGATCCCTAGATGGTGTAGTATAATGCATACTTAACGATTTTTTTTATTTTACTTTAATAATAGTAATAGCAAAGAGAAAGAATTGCCAATGGGTTTATAAATAAAATATTTTTTACTGTTACAGCAGCCAGATAGCTACTTCTCAATACTCGTAAAAAACAATACACAATCATGTCTACTAATTTCATTTTTTATTGATCAATAGTAGTAGATAATATTGATTAAACATATAGAATATAGGAAATATTAAAGGTAATTTTGAAATAATTATGTAATTCAGTAAATTCAGATCAAAATTGTATTTTTTTTTAAAGATTTTAATTATATTAATTTGAATAATTTTAAGTTAGCCATACTCCTCGGGGTAGCAATTGCTCCTTTTATTACGCTTGTTGTAATTTCTCGAGAATATGGTTTTTAAGGTAGTTGATAGCATACTTATTAAAGGTATTATTATACACTCACACTTAAAATTTGAAATCGATTACTATCTCAAACTCCAGAAAAACTTAATTAAAGTCGGATGATTAACATGGGACGAAATTGAGACTATCCATTTTGAGCAGTATTTCTACCAATTTTTAATTTTTTATAAAAAACGACACTTAAGAATCTTTTAAAAAAATAGCTTTAAATTATTGAATTTGTTCTGTGTATTTAAAAAAAAAACGAGAATTATTGACCATCTCATTGTTTAGTTATAACAACGAAAAGTGAAGCATTTTATTAATAAATATACGTGTCGGCATGCTGAACTGATACAACTTATCAACATTGTACGTCCCTATAGTATATACGTTATATACGTATACTATAAGTAAACAAACAATATATAAACTGGCGGAATTTAAGCGACGTTGCCGGATTGCAACTTATAAAAATGTTAAGTAGTATTTTTATATACGTAGAGACGAGTATCGTATGTATAACGTGTCTACCGGTATAGTCTGGGACAAAAATTATGGCTTATTATGCTATACGTTCCTTCGCACTTATTATACGCATACGCTCCACAACTTTTTGACAATATTGTATAATGACAACTACCTTAATGACTCCCAGGAAATCTAAATTTCAGGAAAAACCTAATCATTACTATTGAAAATTAAATATTCAAAAACTAGATATCAGGTCTCTTTCAAAATATTAATTTATTAATAAAAATATAAAAATTTCAGACTTCTTTTACTTAGAACCATCATTGTCCCAATAACCTTAATCAATGTACAATACAATACAATTGATTGTATAATGGGCGATATATACAGACCATAGACCCGGCCAAAAACAAATTTAAACAGCTTTTCTCACCGTTGAAAATTATTAGGCCGAAAATTGAGTACCTTAGAATTGAGTAACAAATCAATTTTTCATTATTGAGAGTGGAAAGTGTTCCATTGAGATTTAATTAAAGGTTTAATTACATTGAAAAAAAATTGTATTATTCAATCGTGTTTGTCAATAATTAATTAAATCTAAGAGGAAGTATTTCATTAACTATAAAGAATAAAATCAGTTGAATTGAATTGAATTTTACTGGAAACTAAGGGGATAATATTTTACTTTTTAATAAATGTTAATGTTATTCAATTATTTGTTCAATTTTAATGCGGGTAAAGCTGTAAGTGAAATTCTTTTAAAATAAGTTATTTCATAATTCAATATCACGGAAGTGAAAATACTTCAATTGACTAACATTAACAAGAAATTCATATTAATTTACACAAAATATTGATGAGATTAATATTTGCTTTTTATACCCAGTATATGTATTTATACAAGGTATATTAAGTTTACTCCCGACTTTGTAACGCTTGAAAATATTAAACCTTGACATAAATGCTTGGCATGGGTGTTCTTAAAATGGCCTAATTCGACCATTTAGGCATGTCCACCTGTCTGTGGACGTGATTACTCAAGAACGAAAAGAGATGTTGAGCTGAAATTTTTTTGTGTGTTCTAGAGCAAAAAATTAAGGTCAAGTTCGTTAATAGACAAAATTGGGCCATGTTTGGGAAAAATGACTAGAATCTTTAGAAACCGTAAGAGAAATAATAAAAATTTAATTACAAAAAATGTTCTTCTTTTTAAAATAAACAACTTTTGTTTGAAAAATTTTTCTATAAACTTAATAGTTTTCTCATAATTTGTGCTCCTCGGAAAGCGAAAGTTCTATAGGGCAGTATTAGTTGTTACAATTAATTGTAAATTAAATTACAAGTTTAAAAAAAAAAGTTTTAGTCTCCTTCTTTCTCGCCTTTCACCATTCAAAACAATCTATCATACCGATCATTACTTCAATGGAAAATCTTAATGTAAAACGCATTCAAAACAGTTTTCCCCATCTTCCGCAAGTTAAAATCTTATTTCGCTCAAATATTTATTCAGGCAGATATCTCTTTCAATATCATAAAATACCGATTCTAAGACTTTCCGAAACCTGATATTATTATTCGTTAAGTAAATATCTACCTTAACGTAAATATTTGTTAATTTGTTTTTTGTTATTTTCAGTAAGTAATAGGCGATCTGCCCATTTCCTTTAAATATTAGTTTTGTTATAAATATACGGAACCATAAACATATAAAGTTTCATACTAGACCGGTTTTGATTTTTGTGTGTTTACTAAACTGTATTTTTTGTTTGTAGCTCTTAGGTATTAATAATCATTTTGTTTTTAAATTTATAGCCAAAGCCTTTAAGTCAAATTGTAATAAATGGTGTGTTTTTGATAACAAGTGTTAAATTATTAACTATATGTATAACTAAACTCTTTTTTTTTTTTGTTATTAAAAAGTGTTTCTTGTTAATTTCATTTGGTCACCTTCACCTAATTTTCATTTCAGTAAAGTTTTTTAAGACTGTTAATTAGTTTATCATAATCATAATTAGTTAGATCTGTTATAGTGATTAAGCTATTTAAGGTTGGGCTTAGCCGTCTAAAAAAAGGTACACAGATTAAGTACCTTTTTCAATCAGAAGAAATATGATACTTAATGAGATTTTGATAATGATAATATGAATAACTATATTCACAAGGCAATTTGTATATTATTAAAATTGGTGCATATTGTAGTTAGATAGATAGACAGATTGTTGCGGCTACCCTGGAGGGGCTACACTTCGACCGTAAGGTTAGAGTTTAGAAAAACCACATTAGAGTTTTAGAAAAAATAATCAGGTGATGAAACGTAGTAAACTTGATTTTATACATTTTTCGATTTGTCTAGTATTAAGAGAGATATTTAATATTTTGTATTTTCGTCTTTCTCTACGTGCCCCCTTTCCCCTTAACCTATGCCACGTCTTCCAAACTCAGCTTTGCAAATACAAAAAGCATATCAGATACGACATTTCATCAGACTAAAATTGTAATCGCTAGACAGTGATTTATGTATTCTAAGAAAATTTGGTAAGTTGACGCAGCCCTTGCATAACGAATTTTTAACATTGATTTTGTACCAACAATTTTGTAAACAGATCTCACAATATGTTTCTTGTACGGAATAGTATCCGCAAGGACGTTATTTATATACGACTTTTCTGTAAATATTACAACAAGTGCAGTATTTTACACAATACCAACATCCTTTCTGGTCAAACTTCCACTGCTAATCATTTCAATAAAAGATTATTAACGCCAAATATATACCATATTTTGTCTATTTCTTTTGCTTTGCTTTTATACAATATATAAATAAATAGAGTGCACAGGTGTTCTGTATGTTTGAATAGAAAAGAAAATTTAAAGAATATGTAATATATAAAAGTATTATAACCCATTATTATTATTATTCGTTTTAAAAAAAGTATGCACTTACATAAAAAGAAAAGAATTCTGTAAACAGGAAATACGGAGGTCATATATACATGCATAACATATAAGATTATATTTTATGCTGTAGCCATAATGAACACAATCTCGTTATAATTTAGCTAGAAAAATTATTATCTATCAGCCGCATTATCAATTCGTACGAACAACTAAATCCGGACTAAACGAAGGATGATTCAGATTAAGTGGTTATAATATTTCTATGTTCTAAGTACGGTTTTTTATAAAACAATCCAAAAGCTGTACAAAGGCTGTACACTTGGCCACAAAAACTTTTGTGGCCAAGTGTATAACCAATGTAACAACTGAGCTAATTCTTATAATACCCTCTATATAGTGAGATCTTTATCAGTGTGTTTATTTTAGTTTTACATATTGATAAATAAATATATTGGTCCGGGAGACCAAAGGGTTTATTCAGGATGATGAGCATCAAGCCGGTACTTTTTAAGTAGCTTCGTTTTGACAAGACGCCAACTTTATGAATTATAAAATTTCGGAAAACGGTATCGAAATTTTCTAGAAGCCGTAGAAAATTGAGGATGGGAGACTCAAAGTCCATTCCATTGAATTTTTAAAACGAAAATTTTTCCTCGAACTTCACTTGATTATCTTACAATTAATCTTAAAAATATATTTTTTGGGCATATCAACATCTGCCATAACGCCAAAGATTTATTCCTTATTGAACAAATTGAAAATGCTGTGTTAAAATGATGTAATAATTCTACATTTCATAACTTAGCCCTGTAGCTTTTTTGGTTCTAAAGTTATAAGGAGTCGTTTTTGACGTAATATGGCGCACTTTGGCGCACTTCCGTGGTATATAGTGCATTGTACAGTAAATGTTAAATTGTGATATACGTTATACTAGATATGTTCAATTGGTGAAGCTGTAATAAAGTTTATTATACTGTATTTTAAATTTTTCGCTTTGACAGTCACAACTGAACTTCCGGAAAAAGAATAAACTACAACCATTTGTTAATCGTGAACGGCTAGAGTCTAATCCGGCCAGCGGGATTATTATACTCGTATTTTACACGGACTACATATCTCAAATCTTATGTACATATAATATTTGATTACTATGAGTTGTATTGACTGTTTG
Organism: Nineta flava; assembly: GCA_963920215.1. Taxonomy (NCBI): domain Eukaryota; kingdom Metazoa; phylum Arthropoda; class Insecta; order Neuroptera; family Chrysopidae; genus Nineta; species Nineta flava. Next base: position 67,996,785 of record OY986044.1, read on the forward strand.
GTTGCTGTTTGATGATGATACTTCATACTATACGATAAATAGAATATAGAAATATGATTTATAAAAAGGAAATCAAATCATACAAATTAAGCTTAATGTGGCGGCGGTGTGTAGTACTTGAAGAATTTACATTATAGAAATATAATTGGTTAAGTATCAACGTTGATGGACCGTTGAGGGTTCTGTATAAATATTACTTGGGTTTTAAATTCACAAATTCACTTTTTGATGTGAAATATTCATTGCGGCTTGTTAGACCGACTGTTGTCCCGGCTACGTTTAATCGTCACGCGCTCATTCATAGGTAGTAATGCATATTTGCTATACTAAATAGATAATAATAATAATAATAGTTTAAGTAACTGATTGATTGAAAGAATTCAGCCATCTCAATTCTTAAGAAATTATTTAGTCTACCTTCATTTTTTGATTTTTCTTACGCAACGTTTTTAATCAACAACGGATATTCTGTTTGGTGTCTATATTTAAGAAGCATTTCTGATTTTTCTCAAAAGAAATTCATTTGAAAATATTTAAAATATTCACGTAAACATATTTTTTATCAACAACACTTTATTCTGTCAAAGTTCAAACTATATAATGCCGATAGTAAAATTGACTAGACTCCTCAAAATTTATACTTGAAGGTTTCAATCAAATTAAATCTAACGGTGTGTAATACATTTAAATGTTCTCGAACAAATTTTTAAATCATTTGTGAATAAAATATCTTGAACCTGAAGTAGACGTTTTATTTTTGCTAACGAATAGATATAAAGAGAAAATGTTATTATTACCCGTATGTATACTATAACCGTAACCGTAAAATTGCCACGAATTTACACTAACATTGTATATTAGTGTAAAAATGTAATATTGTATGTATGGTGTAAAAGTGTATTAAATGGTAACTTTAAATTTGAAAATATTCAATAGATGATCTGAATCTCAGTATTCTAAGAAATGTAAAACAAATTTATGATATTATTATTCGTAAAGTGCATATACATACATACATAGGTCTATAGGTCCATGTTGAATATGAAAGAATTAGAGCGTACTATATCTAAACATTAATAATATTTTAATACTAATTTATATACATTCATATAAGATGAAGACTCGGATTTGTTACAAAAATATACAAGGTTATATTTTATAATTTTGAAAAATATTAAAACTTTTGTAGTTAAAACACTATTAAAATCTAGTTAAGGTAGTTCCAGCTCTCTCTTATATAATCAGGACAAAAAACAGTTTTGCTTTTATTATAGGACAAATACATATACACACATACACAACACATACATATTCATGTATACAAATTAATGTAATTATCAAATAAATAATAATTTTAAACTATAAAAACGGTAAAACGCGAATTTTTTTAAAAATTCTGTCAAGTAATTTTTTTAATACAATAGATGATAGTAGGCAAAAAAAGTGTTTTGGGAAATTTTTGTGTTAAATATTTTATTAAAGTACAGTTGAAGAGTCCTATATATAATTGTATACAAGCTTTTTAAATATAGAAAGTTGTATATATAATATAGGCTTTATATATATGTAATGAATAATTATTTACTATATATGTTTTTTCACTATTTCATGTTCATATACCTTAAGAATGTGAGTATAAATAAAATTTATATATATATATATATATCTATATATATATATATATATATATATATATAAATTCATACCAATCTTTCATATTAAATAGAAGAAATATAACAAGAGTTAAACTTATATGTAAACTGAAATTAATTATAATTGATATCTATTTATTGTATGTTTACGCAATCATAGAAACATGTTTGTTCCAATATATATATATAATTGGATAAATATAAATAACTCTATATGGTATTCAATTAGAATCGAATATTCAGAAGCCCAGAACCATTTTCGAAATATTTTTTATTTAATAAAAAATCGATTTTCAAAAATCTAAATTGTTTTAAAATTATATACGTCGTCCCGTGGACCAGTTGATGGCATGAAAGTTTACACAGTAACTTGGGAAGCCTGTTATCCGGCGATATTTGTTTTACTTGAGGCTTTAGTTCGACCATGTTAGGAGTTGAGGGATTTAAGGCTCTCTCAATCGATAATAGTAATAATCATAAATTTATTTCCAAGTAAACGTGCAAAAAATTGTGAAAACAAGACCATTTACAATTGTGAATTACAAGACCCTTACAGGGTCTACAGAATACATTATATTAAAATAAAACTTTGTTTAATAAATTTAAAAATAGAAGTGAAGCGTTCACTGCCAATTAATCTTACAATAATCGCCGATGCTACACGGAGCAACATTTATAAGGATGGATAATTCCGATATTGGTTTATTTCCAAGAAATGGTTCCAAGAGATGGTAGAGTAAGTTTTTCGTTTTCGAACTGACTTTATGTATTGCTTTTGAAGAACAAACAAACAAACAAATTAAACAGATGAGGCTATAGATTCTCATATCAAAAATAGACACAGAAAACCTAAACTAGCATCTAGTTGTTTAGTAATAAAATTACTTACTTAAAAAGCTGTCTTCTTTATAAACATAAAGTTAAGAGCTAAGAAACTTTGAAATGTTTAATTCACATTTGCTCTATATATAATAATCTATCTTCTATAAGTAAATGTTGCCCAGATTCCAGCCCACCACATAAAACATACATCTTGTCTCCTAATAATTTTTGTTCATTGTCCCAGCTAAATATATATATATATAAACTTTGATCATTGTGATAATGTATATCAAAATATATCCATATAAATCATTCGATTCAAACTCCACAGCAACTAATTCTCATTATACAGAGTAATCGTGCGCATAAATAAGAAATTTTTATCTTATTAAATATATTATCTTTATTAATAATAATGTATAATAAATAATGATTACGTATAAGAATAACTAAATTAATAAAACTATAATCAATGTTTTATATAAATATGTCTGATATGAAATAGATAACCCTTATGGAGTTAGTTTTAAGTATTATATTATTACTGTAGTGAGAAGGTGTAATTTTAAATACTGTTATTATTTCAACAAACGTTTTGGTTTGCGATTATCATACGGATAATATTTACTACGGATATACATATACAAAATTTATAGGTATTACAGAATGCATTAAGAAAAATTATTTCGTTGAGTATGATATGTTTCAATTTCTTATAGTTGAATTGTGCCGAATACATTTGGTTTGCGAAAAAATGTTTTGAATAAAACTTGTTCGTTATAAAACCATCAATAAAATGAATTGAAATCGAGTGATTTGGAACCTTTACAGTTATAAAAGCAAAATACAGATATCTAGAATAAATGTTTTGGTAAACAACTTAACAAGGTTCATATGCTCGGGGTGAGATGTACCGAATATCTTGTATCTGCTTTAACCGAGAGATTCACAGTTAAAGATGATGTGGCTGGACGTTTTCTCCTCCTCACAACACAGTCTGCATATATTGGATCCATTGTAGGTGATAATGTCCAGTGATGAATCCGGTAACGTTCCGAAGTTGTATCCTGTTCGGGTTAAGAGAATTGAGAAATGAATTCCAAAACATTATTTTTTAAATATAAATCTATCTCTCACTCAGAGCTGTGTGGAGTCAAACCCTGCCCACCTATGGTCAATATAATATAATAATTAATAATATTAAAGGATATATACAATAGATAATATTAAAGGATTTGTTTCCTTTTTTTTTTAGTAAATTTTTACAGATTAAAATTCTATAGAGATTGAAAGAGCGTGCTAACGCCTGTCTCTCGAATATTTATCGAAAAGCGTGACCTAATTTTTGTCTCGTCTCTCACTCAAAATGTACAAATAATTTAAAACATTCTGTACTGGAATCAGTTAAATAGTTTTATTATTAGTTACAATTACAATTCAATTCAATAGTTAATGAACATATTATTATTACAATTTCTTATTACGGATTTCACCTGTTCTAGTTTCATTATCATTATCTGTTCTATTATACTCTTAACTTATAACTGAACTGCTGCTATATGTACTGAACAACATATTTTGCATGATACGTTTATATAAGTACTTCTTACATACCTTTTTTATTAATAAATCTATGATGTTTGTAATATGTAAGTAGAATTAAATTCAAATGTAATGAACCTTATATGCGCGTAAGGGGAACATATTTCAAAGTAGTAGTGCAAATAATTTTAACTATATTTAAAAAATAACCATTACTGGGAGGAGAAGTTTTATAGAGCTAATTATGACATTTCATCTCATAATCTTATAAGCAAAACAATAATGTAAAATATTCTCTGCAGACAAATATCAGATAATAACTGCAATATATCATGGTCATTAAATAATAAAATGCAAAACATTTATTATTAAAAATAGATTTATTTCGGCATTTTTTCTGTATTAAAAGACAAATAGATTTTTAATAATTTAGCTACAATTTCCTTTCTTTTTTCAATTTGAAATTTATATAATATTTGCTACGCCTACTATAATAAAAAAATGAATGAAAACCAAGATCAATAGCAAGAGATAGATATATAAAAATATAAACTTATAACAAAAATATTTTCTTGGAAAATAAAAAGGGTAAAAATAATATTCAGGTAAAGAGTAATTCTATTCAGTTTTATTTATTAATATTAAGTATTTCATTAACACTTAAACGAAATTTTATAAACCTAACAATATATTCATAACACTAAATTGGGATCAGTGGCACTAGACAACTATTTTGCGAATTGTATTTGTCGTACTGTATATAACACCACGATACATTTGTTAGTTTCCACTGATTTTATTTCACACCTCTAAATAAATGTTACTGAAATGGACTAAAAGTGGGGGAAACATTCATATGTTTCCTTCCCTTTATTTTGAAAATAGACTGATCCACTCAAACTGTGACAATATTCGAGGGTTCAATATAAATGAACACAGTTCTACCTTTTTTGTTAATAAATCTATGTGGTTTATATGTAAGTACCTACAATCTACATACATACTATACCTGAACTAAAACATTTTATTATATATTGTTATCTATATTCTATTATTAAACCTACTGTTGCTATTACTGACCAAGTTATGCATTTATTTTTATTTTTATCAAATTAAATAATAAATTAAGTTACACGATATTGGACACAACTTAAAATAAACTTTAATCAAATTCTTAAGAAAAATACCTTGATTACCTTTATAAAGAAGTTTAGATTACCTAAAAAGAAAGCTATAAAGAAAGTGATATAAATTTTCATAAGGTTTAGTGTAAAAACATTCAATACTTACTCTAAATCCAACAATTATTATAAACTATAATAATTGAATTATTATTTCAAACAAATGTAATTTGCTTATGTACGTACATACATAACCTAACTTTCAAATGTGTACACATATAATATATATTTAAATCATGCCATTCAATATAAACGCCATATTAAATGCATATATTCAACATATGAATACAAAATTGTCACATTTCAAAAAAATTAAAATTTGAAATGGACATATGAAATTTTATTTGATAAATTTATACGAATGCAAATACCGTTACATTTCAAATAAACATTACAATTAGTTTTTTTTTTTTTTTGTTCTTCAATCTATACAAAGCACATTTTCAAAATTAACCATATCAATTATATTCATAGCAACAATAATTTCTTTAGTGTATGAATATAAACTAATATATTTAATATTATTTATTATTTACATTTAAAAATAAAATGATCAACATATTATTTGTTGTAACAATAATTGAATGACCAACGAAACACTTATATAAACTTAAATTGAATCAATATGGTATATATATAGTATGTACAAAAAAAATTCTATTTGGGGCTAAATTAACTGAGCTCTACAATTATAATTTAACATAAATATTACTTTATTAATGAAATATACATGTTCACCTAATAACCTACACCGTAAATTTGATGTCCATCGGTGCTCTGGTTCCCGGATTTGATTATTTATGCGCACATTGTTTTGAGTGCTTTGTTTTTTACTATGTCTTTGAGCCAATCACGAGTGGTCTTCGTTTTGTTTCAATTTATCGAATTCTATTGGATGTTGTTGAAGAATGTGAAGATCGTGCGGCAGGTTCAATTCACCCTGTATAATTGTCATATAAAATTAACATTACGGTATATATAATAAGGATTTTATATTTATAAAGCGTAAATAAATTCTATGTAAATTGTCAATTTATGACTAATAATTTTTCAAAAGAATATAACAAACTTGTATATAAATATATACATAACTTTTGAAAATGTTTTCATAAATATTTTTCTATGGAAATTGTAGACGTATTGTTCACTTTGGATATTAAGGTTAAATTTCCGGTTTAGTATATGTATATATCTACAGGTTGGATTATTTTAAATAATGCACCTGAATAGTTCCTTACGGACGCGTTTTTGCAAAAAAAAATGACCCGAATCAAAGTTTGTTCGGAGTGGGACTTCTAATGATGACCTTGATTTTTCCTGAAACCATGGACATCAAGATTATTTGAAGGTCAACTTGCGTTTTTCGAATAATTTGAGAACTCATTTCGGCAGACTCGAATGGCTGAGGAAAAAAGAACATTATTCATAAAGTCTAGTTTGGTAATGAACCATTTAAAAATACGAATTTTTTAAGATAATGTTACAGTTTTTGAGAAAAATAAGATCATTTAAATAAATGCATCAAGCATATTATGGACAATAAACAGGAATAAATTGTTTTTAAATATTTTATTGTTTCAAAGGTGTTAAAAAGTTAAAAGTTAAAATTTTAAAAATTATTTGCCCATGCGTGGTTTTAATTTGTCCATTCCCGAGCTTACTTTTTAGTTTGTAGCTCTAGAACACGTTCACAAAAGTTCAGCTCATTATCTCTTTTTGTTATTGAGTTATCGTGTTTACAGACAGACAGACAGATGGACAGACGGATATGGGTCCTATGCGACCTATACAAAAAAATTTGTTCTGCCATCAATGTTTTCAACGGTTACAACGTTGGGACTAAACTTAATATACCTTTGTATACATTATATATATACCGTGTATAATAAATAAAGAACACTGAGCTTAACATCATGATTTTACGGTTGAACTATCTTAAATGAAGGCATTTTTTCCAATACAGTCTGTACTAAACATAACACAAGTTACGCAAAAAAGAATCTTCTTTACATAAATTGTAGAAATTTATTTGACAGTTATTTATAAAAAAAAAATCTGCAAAACCTTTTTTTTTATTATACCAATATATTAAAGATTGTTTCCAAATACTTGGCAGATAAAAATAAGATAGGAGTTTTTTTTCCTTATATATAACTGCATAAATGACAAATAATTTAACAACATTTTTTTATAAATATTTTTCAATTTAATCAAATAATAATCAATAAATAAAAGTGATTTCAATGATAGAGATATTTTGTAACGAGTTAACGTAAATAGTGCATTGAAATCACCATACAACGTGTATCTGTGTTAAAATACTATTTCAACCTTAAGGAACATTAAAACAAAGGAGAAAGATACTCAATTCTATTACATATGATTTTTTTAGTCCATATATACAGCCCTTATTATCATTGCAAAGTTCAACCGTCCGAGTGGTCGAGCTATTAAAAACAAAGGGCTCTAAACAAGGACCAGAACATTTTCGCGGTATGCATTTACAATAGAAGGACATATTTAGAGACAAGACTAGGTCTAAGACTAGGCTGAGATCTCTACCTCAGTATACAAATTTCTTACCATCTTTATCAAGCCTAATGCATGAACACCGGGTATTAAAAATGGTGTAAACATTTTTTTGAACAGATTAAACTGTCCAATTTATAATACATACCTTTCAATATGTAAAAGAAAGGCAGGTGACCTCTATATACAGACTACACTGATCGAAAAAAACGACTAGCGAAATTTTAACCATATTGAATCAAGTTGAATCAGTTACAGAAGTTCTGAATAGAAATATCTTAAGAACAGAAAAATTGTCCACGTCCTACAACATTGAAGTTTTATACCAATAGAGGTAAAATACATCTCAAAGTTATATTTAGACAGCTAACAGATTTTAGGGTAGGTACTGTGCAACATTTACATCGAGTCATGTATCAAATAGTATTTTGGATAGACGTGTATTTCTTTTTCCACTAGTATTGTAAATTTTAAGTTACAGATCAACCCACAATTCATTGGAAAAAATTTCGTTAAAAATTAAGGATTAATTTTCGACCCAGAAAACAATGCTATAATAAAACAATGCGAGACTTCAAAGAATCGGGAATTTTTTCTTGCATATCAAGTTTTCTCACTTATAAATGTGCATAAACGTCTTCTATTACTTACAAAGGTAAAATTCAGTATCAATCTATTGGAATGTTTTCATTGAAGATGTGCTTCCTCTGGGTGTTTTGATGTCCCTCAAACCACTGCGTTTTCTAAGATTCATTGTTTTTTATAACATGATTGATTATGTATCACCGTATTTCATTTCGCGACTTTCCGTGTTCAAAAACAATCACAATGTTAAATTGAATACTCAACGTGAAAACAGTTTAATATTTCGTTTAGACATTTTGAGTACCTTCAACTGTATAGCTGTTATCAACTGTAATAAATATATGCTAATAATGACAAGTAGGCAAATGAAGACGCAATATTTGGTCGTATTACGAAATTTATAATAGTCCGATCATTTGGTTTTGGTTTTTGGTTTTACCTGGAAAGTTTTAGAAAGAAAATAGCTATGTAATAAATTAAACAAAAGAATATTTCCGAGTTTTAGCGTACGAGTGCTGCAAAACAACACACATCTACATCAATACGCGTATTTTGTTCAACTAAATATATTTCACTATACGTTGGAAAATTGGCCAACTTCAGCCTATACGGTACGGAACATCTGCCGATGTTCGGTAGAAGGAGCTTAAATATTATGCCTAAGAGCTTAAATATTTTGCCTTAGTCATCAGTACGAATCTATCGTACTGATGAGAAATGATAAATAAAGAGAAGCTAATCTCTGCATCTTTGCGTAAAGGAAGCGATGTGGCAAGTTCCCATTCAAAACTTCGATCCATATGATAGTAATATAAGGCAACTAAAAACTTTGTTTATAGTAGGCGTTGGTCTTTCTACGAAGCTGTGATAGAACATACTAATGCTTATAAAGGTTTAAGGAAATAGGCATTCTCAGTTATAGAGATTCATACGTGAAAATTCGCTCATGTAGAGATTTATACTTTTCCGTGTGTGCATGTGTAGTGGTGTCGCTTCTTCATTAAATTATTATTATAATTTTGTTCATCATTTTTATCTGTTGCATAACAACTATAACTTCCCTCTATTATCACGGTTGCTTTGAATGTTAACAACCTTGGTAATTTACTTATTAAAATAATAATATTTCATAAATCAAATCATGTATTTATTATTTATTTAAATAATAATTATTTAATATAACTATTATATACTTTACACATGCTTACGAGGGTAAAAATGACGGGGCATAGTAATTTGTCTCCCTTACAGAGTTCTCGTTTATTCAGGTTCGCCTGTATTACAAACATTATCTTCTGTATATAGAGGTAAAAATATAATCAAATAAACATAAATTTATGAATATTTTGTAGACGTATACAACAAGTCTACGTCGTATACACAGTATACACAAAGTATGTCTGTGATTCTGATATCTTGTGTGCGGAAGTTGTAGGTGGGGTTTTTAGTCGTTTATATATAAGGTACAACACTTTGTATGTATATATAATACCTTTATAGTTGTAATAATTTAACTTGTACCTGTTGTATGGGCTAGAACTGACAATATGATAGAGAAGCACTAACTGAATTCTGTTTTTTTTATATGATTAAAAAAAATCACATTTTAAGCGGTTTATTGAACCTAGAAAAAAATGTTTTAAAACTGTAATGGTTTTTTGTTTTTGTTTATTTGTTTGTCTTCTCTCAAAAGATAATGTTTAATTAATTTTAAAATACATACATTCATAAAAACAATAAATTCGTAAGCTCATTAATCTAACATTTATTAATTAGCTAGACGGACATTGCCTAGGTATATTTTTTTACCTAGAAACTATTCAAAATTTGTGGTATTGAAAGACGAATTTTGTAGGAGCATTTTTTTATTATAAAAGTCCGGACAAAACAATTTTTACAGAATTTTTCAGGGAGAACTTGTGAAAATTATAATAGAATATAGTATCGATATGATCTATTTGACGTGTATAATCTATGTTGTCATCAAATCTTTAAATTTTGAAGTCCTCTGATTCACAACAACCTGTGTGTGAACATATCTCCAGAGTGAAAAGTGTAAAAATATTAAAAAATCATTAATAATAATAAAAATAGACGTGGCGAGACTACCTGAATCTATTGACTAGGACAAGCAAGGAGGGATTAGGCCACCGTCATTTGTATATGTCCGTGCGGTGGACTCTTACGGGTCCAGATTTAAAATTGAAGGAAAATAATAATAAGAGTAAGAATAAAAATAATGGGGTTATACCTCCGTTTCGGAATCTCTATAGCAAAGACGACCCACATCACTATTTTTTTAACCTTTATCAATATATTAATGATGTGGATGGAGGACAAGTAATGTTGTGCAGACTAGGCATTCGAACGCTTTGCGACTGCAACCGACTGTGATAGGATTTATGCCATATTCATCTGGATTAGTGGAGAAAAACTGTGGAAAGCAAGCATAGTTACATGCTTACTTCATAAGCGTGGTTACGCCGTTCTTGTCCATACGTGGCAGTCGATTAAATTAACATCCCCTTTAATTTAAATTGACAAACTACTATTGGAAAACGAACTCGCAACCTTCCAGTTAAAAGCAACCGTGTTAGAGCGCACGGTCACTTTGACTGGTAAAAAATTTAGTACTACTAGAACTTGCAAGTACTCGCTTTCTTCGTTTTTTGTTTTTTTGGAAATGTAGAAGATGACACAACAAAAAAACTCAGAAAATCATTCTACAATGTGCAAAAATTCCCATTGACCTTTGTGAACATAAAATTTAAATATTAAATTTCAATTCTCAGTGGTCCCATATAATTCACCAAGAAAGAAATATAGTAGAGGAAACATTGAAAAGCTGGAGAATCATCCGAATGCGTTCATAGTTATCTTTCAAATAATTTTGTTTCAAATACTCATATTTCACAGAGCCTTAAATAAAATTTCTTGCGTGAGAAAACATCTAAAAAGTTGTTGTATTTGCGACCAACAATTTTTGCGTTCTAATTAAATTGGAATGACGCATGTAGGTACATGGAAGCAAAGATGTAGAAACTTTCCTAGGCTCAGAACACAATATATGCGTCAGAACACACCTAGAATACACGAGCTTTCACTAAAATCTAACAAGCAAGGTAATTGCAATTGCTAAAATGTTAGAGAAGCCAATCTCGTTTAAATGAACAAGTGGGAGCCGCAATGAAACAGAAAGGTCGATGTGCATATTACTACCACACAGACCGGAAATTATATCTAACAATTTATCTAAAATATGTACATGTTTTTGCCTTTCGAATAATTAAAATAATTAAACTTTCCTTTTATAAACAAAAATCATATTCATGACTTTAAGGCCATTGACTATAAAATAAAAGCATATCAGTTGTACCCTTGAAAGTTGATCTCACTGTGTTGTGGTATATTATATAGCGCCGCTGCATACAACAAACACTTTAAATGTGAATGATTGTCTATTGTAATCTGCCCACAACTTTAACCGTCTGTGAGGGCATTATTATTTTGTGTTATGTTAGATGATGTTTTCGTATGATTACCCAACATTGTGGGTAATCATACAGACGTTATATACATACATATATATATATATATATATATATATATATATATATATATATATATATATATATATATATACACTAACAGTAAGTTAAGTATAACAAGTTAACGAGAATATAATATAAATACACATATATATATAGAGTTAGAAAAGAACCTTTTTTAGTTCGGTATTATAATATGATTTTAAGATGTACACATCGACCTGATGACCCGTCATCAGGTCATACTCGTACACAAAACATTGTTAACATTGTACAACAATATATTTTAAAAGAATAATAATAATAGCATCATGCGCGGATGGCATTATAAATGTGTATAGCACAAATGAGATTAAAATGTTAATGTACTTTTTAAAAAAAAAAAGTTATATTATCTAAATAACGATAAAAATTAATTATTACTTAATCGTGAAAATAAACAATATATAAATGATGATTTTTAGTGTTCCGTGCCAAAATTGACAAACCAAAGATAGAGTATGTGATGGCTCAACTAGATAGGTAAGTATAGAAAGTTGGGTTTTGATTCGGGGGGTTAATTTCAGAGGTCAGGTATATTGGGAAATGGAACAACAAAAAAAACTATTCAAAGGTATCGTGTAGGGAGTTAAATGAAAGCTTTTTGAGCACGAACTAATTAATATATGTATGGTGTATTTTTAATTGTTTTTTTTTTTTTTATAAACTAGCGTCTATTTATCCATGGTTAGTATGGTTGCCTTTCGGTTATATTATACCAACGGGAGTGACTAGTATTTAATTAATTTGACATTTAAGTAATATATATTTATCTAATACAAAAAATATTTCTCACGATATAAGAATATATAAGAATATTGTCCTTACATCGTTTTTCAAATTTGTCCACGGAGCACATTTGTGCGAGTACCGGATTAGTGAGGCTCCATATATATATATATATATATATATAAGAAAAATTTTTTCACATTTTTGCCAAGGGGTACATATATATATATATATATATATATATATATATATATATATATATATGTACCCCTTGGAAAAAATGTGAAAAAAGTGAAAAAACTTTTCTTCTCCATTTTAATGCTCGTCATTTTCTAGACTAACTTTAACCCAAACAGTACGAAAATCAGGTTCATTTTAACGTCCGACCAACACATTTCAAAATTTTGCCATCTCAATTCATACAGTTTGGAATTTTAGCACTATGGGTCTGATACCTTGAAAACTGTTAATCGTATCATATTTTAGCCAACGCCATCGTTTTCGGTAGGTCCAAATTAGCTTAAAACCAAGTTTTTGTCGAAATCGGGGACATAAAATTTTCCTCCAATTTTAGCGATTTTTTTAAGGGGTACCCCTTGGAAAAAATGTGAAAAAAGTGAAAAAAATTTTTCTTCTCCATTTTAATGATAATCGTTTTCTAGACTAATTTTGACCCAAACAGTACGAAAATCAGGTTCATTTTAACGTCCGACAAACACATTTCAAAATTTTGCCTTCTCAATTCATACAGTTTGGAATTTTAGCACTATGGGTCTGCTACGTTGAAAACAGTTAATCGTATCGTATTTCGATCGTATTAGGTCCAAATTAGCTGAAAACAGGGTTTTTATCAAAATCGATTTGTCAGTCACTTATTGTTAGCCTGTGCAGTAAGTGATCACATTAATTAATAAATTCACAAAAAAATGGCTTCGCATACTCAGAGAGAAACTATGTAGTACTATGTATATTGAGGTAAAAAAACTAAATATTAGCAGGTACCACGTAAAAATGATTATTATAAACATAAAAAATAAATTTAATTAATTAATGTGTATTTAAAACAACATTACACAAAATATTTAATGGATTAAAATTTATAAATAAATGTTTTTTTTACCCATAAAGGTGATAACCGTTAAATTAAAAACATTACCGTAAGTATTAAAATGATATTACATTTTTCTCTGTATCTAGATGTAGTAATCTTGTTTGTCATTAAACAGTAGCCGAATGTATATAAAAAACTTTACTTTATTATTTTATTAAAATAATAATAATATCTTTTTAACCACTAAATAGATATACAGCTTTTTAAATATTTTAGTGGACCAAATCAATTCTGGTATTGTTTTTTGAAGTTATACTTCTTTTGGCGCGTTATGATATCCGATCAGAGTGTATTTTCAGCATGTCACAAATCGCTTATATAGCACGCGACTGATGTAGCACTGAGTCGTTCGATGGTACACTGTTTTCTATCTTGCTATATTGCCCAGTGTTTGGGAAACATTAGCATAAAATGTGTGTCATACAGTAGATAATAATATACATACATTAGATGTTTAGCGAAACAGACAACAAGTAAGCTTGTCACATAAAAGACGCCACTCTTCAGTGAACAATAAAATTTCGTTTTGACAAGACGTTCAACTTTTTTAATTATAAAATTATGGAAAAGGGTATCGAAATTTTCTGGAAACCTTTGAACTTTGACGATGGGAGAATCGGAGTCCATTCCAATGAATTTGTAGCACGGAAATTTTTCCTCGTTCTTCACTTGATTATCTTACAATTAAACTTAAAACTAACTTGAAGCTCGTAAACTTTGGATGAACCGTTTGGATTGACCGTTCAACCAAAGTTTTCGTTATCCACTAAGGTTACGTTAATAAAATAATCAAAATTCATCTTTTTTTATGAAAAATACAACCAATTGTTAAAATGTAGCCTGACTAAAGCTGCCATATTGGAATATGACATCATGAGTAACTTTACCAAAAGTTGACCAGCTATTTTCCAATTATAAATTTTCTCCATCGAATGATGATGGTGGTAACACAACTAGCAAATGATTTTTTTTTATAAAAACATTTAATATGAATAAAAAACCGGTGTCACTAAATCAAAATTATGTAACATATTTATTACAACACCAATAATTAAAATATAGTCGCATAATAGGAAGTTAAAGTAATAAATCTATTTATATAAATTCTTTGATTACGAACTGGACGCAAACGCAATTTAAAGTAAGAAAATGAAATGTTTGTCGTTTTTTTTCCAATTTTGTTATTTAAACAAGAGGTATTTGATTTTATATGATAAGAACACATAAGTAAAAATACCTATTACCTGTACAGTAAACGTTAGATTTGATGCTTTAGTTGAGGTTGAAGCATGCAAACAAGTGATCAACGAGTGGGTAGACTTTACACGCCGTGATCAACGGGAAAATATACCGCAACAAAAACTCGCAAAATACTGTTTCGGAATACATCCAAGAGGTATTTAGTAAATACTACGATAATAATCGCAGGATCATTATTTTATTCTAAGAAATATTCATAGATACAAAATGTTTACATTGCTTGGAAATTTACTGTGTCGGAACACATTCAAGAAGCTGTCCCTTGAAGCAGTCAACCTAAACCAGATTCAATTTCGAAAGATTACCGGATTCCCCACCGGACATATTCACCAACGAAAGCTCCTACACACAATAGAACTCCACAATAGGGAATATGCATGAAAATTTTTTTTCAAATTTATTTTCAGAATATGAAAATACTGTTAATACTGTAATAATATTTAAAAACGAAATTAAAATCCGACAAATATCAAGGAAGCTATAAGCTTTTAACGATTAATATCTGTCTCATTCTTGCAAAAATACTAAAAACGGAGTTTTACGTGTATTTTAAATGGTGAAAGTGTAATATGACGTCACATAACATATCAAGAGGGCTATCACCCTCTTTGTCTAATCGGGAATTTCAATCATTCATATCTCGCTTATTTTTAAAGTTATTTAAAAAGTATTTTTACTTTGATATTTGTCAAATAAACATGCTTCATTTCAAGTGAAAAAAAATTGTCATGCATATTCCCTATTGATCCATTATAGGGGACTTCATAAGCTGGCATAGCCGGTTACTTCGTTCTTGTCCATACGCCGACAGTTAGTCAATTAATCGCCACTTTTATTTTTTTAATAATTGACAAACTGCCGATGTCCGGATTCGAACCCATACCCTCCCAGTCCCTAAGTAGGCAAGACGATAGATAATTTTTACAAGTCAATACGATACAAGAGACATTCTACTCTTGTCACGTCTCACGGCACATCACTGCGGGAAATAATTTTGTTCGCATATATGTTGAAAATTATTCAAATCATTTTATAAATTCTTAAAATAATTTTCTACTTTTCTACAATTTGATTTTAGAAGAAAATCGTTATTTCTATTTCAGCGAATATTTTCGGAATGGAATATTTTATATTCCATTATTATAGTCTATATTGACCTATGTCGACGATTTGTTGTAAACTTATCCTATAACCCCTACATAATACATACATACATAGAATGTTTTTTTATATTTCTTTCACTATAGTACATATTTTTAACATATTATTTATTAAATTATATTCATGAATTCAATTTAAAATGTCTGTTTTTACTAACTTCTTTCTTAACTCGAAACTCTTACAACTTACATACATCTCTTAGTAGCAGGCAGCTATTGTTGTTGTTTGTTATTTTTTGATAAATATCAAATAAATACTTACTTATTTATATTACAAATGTATTTTTTACTTGTAATATTTATTACATATTGTATAATATAATATTCTCTCCATACAAGATGTTCAAATAGAAAAAATCCATTATGATTCGAAAACCAAACACAAAAAATAACATCAACTATGTGTAAAAATCTTTCTATTAATTAAAAGAATCTATAAAAATTGTATCAAGCTGTTTGAAAAAAAAACATAAAACTGAGCAAATAAATCTATTTTGGTTACAAGTTACCCATTTTATAGCCATTATAGCGAATTTTCAACGATTGTAGGTATTTCTTGGGAAAAATAATGTCGCTAGAAAAAATTACATGTATAAAAAGTTGTAATTTTCTTCCATGACTTTATGTTTAACCACTCTCTCGCTCTGCTCGCAAGGGCCCCCGAGACGGCCTTCGGCCTTGACTTCGCGTTCTTGACATAATGCAAAAAACTGCACCATTTTTTAAAATTGTCGCTAAATTTCATATGTATGCTAAATCCTTCCTCTGAGGAAATAGCTTACGTAGTTCCTTCTGGTCGAAATGTTTTTAATTTACAAAATAATTCAAACAATAGAATAGAATAGATGTAAAAAAGTTAATTTTAGTATTTTTTGCCTTTTCTGTGGGAGGAGGGGGGGTTGTGCGTAAAGTTTTCCGATTTTTCCCATAAGTTTGAAGTTATTTCGCGTCGAATGCAAAAAGCCGCATCCTTCTTGCATGTCTAGAAATGGATTAGAATTTGTATACAAGAGTCAGACAGTCAGTCAGATACACAAAGACATATATATTATAGGATTATTTACATTTATTAAAATATTTATTTTTACAAAAAAAAAGTTACAGATTCCTGTTTACGGTCTAAAAATAAAAACTTGTTATTCTTGATTAATACTTTCTAAGGAAATTTTCTCCTGAAAAAAAATTTTGCTCTGTGATTTAGTCTTTAGCTCTACGATTCCTCCAGAAGAATATCGTTGTTTTTTGAAACCCATGGTGACTCAGGGTTACCATCAGATGCCTCCCATCTGAACTAAACAACTTTTATTCTGGTCTTTTTTTCTAAAAAAGCTTCTTAAAGAAATATTCACATGCAATGTTTAGAAGTTTAAAATGAAATCCTGTATAATATAAATGGTCCCTATTTTTTAATCACACTGTAAACCGTATACTTATTATCCTGTTTGTATCAAAAATTGTGTAGGAAGTTTTCTTTCTGTTTTTATGTTTGAAAGAAAAGTGTTTAACATCAATAAAACTTGTTGAATAATTTTGAATTCATAAACATCATATCAACATTTTGATTCTTAAATACTTAACAATTATACCCAAGACTTATTAAAAAACTTTTTAACTTTCTTGAACCGTTCAATTCCCTGCTAATTTTTACCTTTGATGTCATGTTCACTGATTTAAAATAGAAACTAGTTTAAATTTTAAAAACTTTATTTTGCATATACGATTTAAGCTTAAGTATTTTTAAAATTTACTTTTGTAAAGCAAAAATTTCTGTTTTTAAGATTTTTCATTTACTTGTTTTGCCCTCAAATTTATATTTTTATGAATAATGTTCCTTAGAGTATTCATTAGTCAATCAGTGATTGACTAATGATTCTCTATTTCCACGATTTTTAGGGGTTGATATCTTGTTGTATATTAGCGGAAATGCAGCTATTGCTCTTGTACCGATGATTGAATTGCGTAAAAATTTCTTCAAATTTTCATCGACCCTATCTACTATAAGTTAAAAATGGCATCGTTAAAATTTATATATATATATATATATATATATATATATTTAAATTATTAGTAGCAATTTTTTTCAGATTTTTATCGATTTCGAAATAAATTGACGATATGCATTAAAATATTTTATGTAATACTGTCTTATGTACACAGCGGTCACGCGAGTGATTCACATCATATTTTATATTTTTTAAATAAATAATTTTTAAAACAATATACATATTATAATATTACTGTTACAAGTTAATAAATTTTTTTTAAGTACAGTATTAACTACATTCTTGAATAAAATATAGCTATATACATATATTTATTATTATTAATATTTAACTAATATAAATAATAATAATAATATAAATTATTTATACGATAGTTGAAATAAAATCATATATACCAACCAATAATATATTATCAGATAATATACAAAATCTTTTTTTAAATATATTTGATCTGATTTGACTGACTACTTAGAATAAAAATTTAAATAATATAGTTACGAGTTTAATAAAGATATTTAGGTAAGTATATTTATTTATATGTATTTATATACAGGATGTCACGAAACGACAGGTCAATATTTCGTTGGGCGGGGGGGGGGGGGTAGGGGTAGAATGATTTACTATACAAGCATACAATATTACATAAATTGTTTCAGGGATACGTACTGAATGTAAACGAATAAAATCCTTACAAATTTCGACTCTGTAAGTGCCGCTATTTTGAGAAAAACTGTATCGGCCTATATCTCGATTACCGTGCACTTGAGGCCAAAAACGGTAATTACCTTTCTTGTAGATAATTGAATTTCCTATCTTTTAATTAATTAATTTTTTTGTATCACTTACCGTTTACGATCTATACGACTATTACTATTTATTTATTGACTTTCTACGCGATATATAACGTATAAAATATTTATAATATGTACAACAGTTTTTAAGTGTCCCGACTGTCTAACGGTAGAAAATATTGGTCGGACAAAAAAATTTAGTATAGGTGTTCATAAATTGTTAGCCCATTTCTACATATCCGTACGTCCGCCCGCCTGTCTCTCTGCCAACACGATAGCTAAAAAACGAAACGAGATTACGAGCTGAAATTTTTTGTATGTGTTCTAAAGCTAAGAATTGTTCCTCTTTATAAAATAAACTTGTTTGAAATGTTTTTCATAAACTGAATTGTTTTGGTAAAAATTCAGCTCAAACATCTGTAAATATACAGATGTTTGATTACAAAAGCATATATGTATATATAACAGCTAAATACCCTACTTTATATTTTTTTACAGTCGTGTGTAAAATGTTAAATAAACAGTTCACGCATTGATACTGAGTATATACCATAGGTGTTTAGGCAATTAACTCAGTTAGTTGTTATTTTCACTTGTTTAATTGTAATAACTCAATCATCATCTACACGAAGTATAAAGATGTTTCTTTCCGAAGCATTCTGTATAATGTATGTATATATAAATATAATTTGTAACTATTATTTACTATTAAATATTACATTATTAAAGATCGAAATTTTTGAGTAGGTTGTTCAGTTCTTTTCTGTATTAAATATTCAATAAATATGAAATACGGATTATTATTTATTTGCGTATATGTAAAAGAGTCTTTTAGATATTAACATTCATTGAGATATGATTTTTACTTCCAATATAATTAATACACCATAGTCCACAGTACAGCACGGTTTTTTTTTAATGATTAATAACAGGCTGAATTTTTGTCAGTAGCTTACTTTCGACGAGACGCTCAACTTTTCTCTCGCGAAAATTCTCGATGATAGTGACCAGCGAAGCGCCTAAGAGAGTAACTTTTGTTTTTTTGACGATAGCAAAAATTTTATCAGTAACAGTTAATTTGTTTGTTAAATTGAGAGATAATGTAATAAAGAAATCAAAATAACTTGTGTCCTACAAAATGGATGGTGTGACAGGCAGGTCCCCCACCCCGAACATGTTCAAATAATGGGGTATACATAGTTATTAGTAACAAACAGATTTTTATGCTGTTAATTAATAATGAAAGGTATAATTTGATGGCCAGCTGGACCTACAAATTCAGTGGTTCAATTTCCCAGTCCTATGATCTGAACATGTCAATGTAAAATTTTCATTTATAAATATGAAAAATGTTTTCTTATTTCAATGACACACAACGTTTATACATATTATAGGTCTCATTTCTTCAACCTTTAGTTCATAAAAGGCTACTAATATGGTTTTTTCGTGACTACACTCAATCGCGCCAAGTAACGGTTATTTAAGTAGCGCCAAGTAATAATAATGTATACCCCGTTCAAATATATATATTCATATATATTTGAACATGTTGAGTTGGGGGACCTACATTATCTCTCAATTTAACTCACAAATTAACTGTTACTGATAAAATATTTGCTATCGTCAAACAAACAAGTTAGTCCCTTACGCGCTTCGTTACCCACTATCATCGAAAATTTTTGCGATGTTAGTGACTAAAGAAAAAGAAATTTACCATTTAAATGAATTATATTTGAAGTAGTTTTGCAATAATTTTGTTTTCTTTGCGGTTTAAGTCGGGCGTGTTGTATATGTTATAAGATCCATATTTGTGACTTAAATGTATTATTTACATGGCTTAAAATAGACAAATTTAATAAGTTTTATATACAATTTTAAATACTTTTTTCATAAGTGATTAATTGATATCAATTTTAATTTGTGGGTTTTATTTTAAGTAGATATTATACTGATTGTATTTTATAGATCTTTGTATATATATATGTATATATATATATATATATATATATATATATATACATATAATGGGGTTTAACCTCCGTTTTTGAGACACGACGGTCTATAACAGAGGCCACCCACATCATTATTTTTTCAACCTTTATTATTTACTTGAACATTTTATGATGTGAGTGAGGATCAAGAATTCGTATGCAGAGAAGGAATTGATAGGTGTGCGGTTGCAGCCGACTTTGATAGGAACTATGCCGATATTCATCTTTTTAAAAGGCGAATAACTATAGCTGAAGTGACGATAATCAGAACAAAATCATAACCGTAAAGAACGGAAAAATGCATTGCAAAAGGCATGCAGAGCCAGGATAAAGTTATTTACCTAATAGACATTTCGCATATCACTTTAAAATTTTCTAGATTTTATTTACTGTATATAAGAAATACTTACAAATGCACTCGAGTTCATCTGAATACATTTTTGGAGAAGGTTTTCAGCACAGACAAAGATTTAACCCCTTTTTAGATTTAAATTTTTGATTAAATAACATAATTAAACTTCTTTTAGTTAAATACAGAGCAACGGTGGAAGAAAATGAAATACATCGTGTGATATATCACTTACCCGGATTAATTGGAAACGGACCTGATCCGGATAACCAAATATCTCGAAAATTGAAGAAACCATGACAAATGTTAAAAAAAAGATAAAGAATGATAAAAAACTGTTAATTTAATCGACAAAAGAGTATGGACTTTTTAAAAATAATCAACCTTGAAAGTGGGTTTTCTAATTCTATCTTTTCAGCACTTGATTAGCGCTTCCTCAAAGCAAACCAGGTAATTGGCAATCCGTGTATTTATAATTTTACTGTATATACCTGTTTTTGAGATAGGTAGCTGGATTTTGTAAATATTTTTCTTTATTTCTGTGTGCATTACAGAATTTTCGATAGAATTTGGTTCCAACCGTAAAATTTACTAATTTCTTTTTCAGAGAACGTTTCAATTAGCTTCATCAAGAGAATTTAATGATATGAATTAAACGTGACTACAAATTTTCATCCAATTTGGTTATACAATCGCATACACCTCCAATGGACCCAGATAAGGAGAGTATGTTTATAAGACAGAGTTATTTACATGTAATTCTATAACATGTGCATAAATTATTAACACACCCGCAATGAATCCAAATATTTTAATTAAGAATTTAAAAAGCTACCTCTCATTAAATAAATAGATGCTGCTATTTAGCAGATATATCAATTTTATCTATTGAACTTCGATTAATTAATTATATTAATTAATTTTGTTTATTAAAGAGAATTTCATTAGACAGTCATGTTTATATTATTTATTTATTTATTAGTTGAATTAATTAATAAAAACTATTGCTCTATTTAGATAAGTAGTAGAGACCCACCAAAAAAAATAAAAAATTATTGTACTCATTTCATATCTCGCAATCGAATAGCAGTCAATATTAAATAACAGTAATTGCTATAGAAATTGCAAATGACGGCAAATTGTATTATGGACCACAAAAGTTGCGCTCATTTTTCAAAATCTTTTTAGTTATAATAATAATAATATATTTTATTTGCATAAGATCAAAACGGGTATACAAAATCTCAA
Organism: Nineta flava; assembly: GCA_963920215.1. NCBI lineage: Eukaryota > Metazoa > Arthropoda > Insecta > Neuroptera > Chrysopidae > Nineta > Nineta flava. Next base: position 68,019,325 of record OY986044.1, read on the forward strand.
TTCTTCTAAAAAATTCGTTACGCGGGAGCTGCTTCAACTTAGCGAATTTCCTTAGAATACATAAATGACTCTCTAGCGGTCACAATTTTAGTCTGATCAAAATGAAATGTCGTATGTGATTTTAGTATTTGTCAATTTTATTATTAAATGACATACGTCGAGGGGAATTGGGTGGCGGGGGGTGTATAAAGAACGAAGAAAACACAAAATATAAAATATCTCTCTTAATATTAGAACAATCGAAAAAAGCGTTGGGAATAAAGTTGTAGAAAATTATATTTGCTACAATTCATCACCTTATCATTTTTGCTCAAACTCTAATATGTACAGAGATATTAAGGAATTTAATGTTCAATCTTAACCGTCAATATTTCTGTAAATATTAGTAACAGAAAAATTGATAAGAAACAAAATTACGGTAAAACTTAGTACCTATAACTTTATTTCTTATAAATTATTCAATTTTTCAAATATAAAGGGAGATATGTCAAATTTTGTGTTTCCTCCTCCCTCTAAACCCCCCTTTTCCTCCGATTTTACCCATTAACGAACTTGACCTTTTGAATACCAAAAGTGCCTCAAATACCAAATCTCATTCCGTTAAAATGAAAACTGTGACCGCTAGAGTGATTACAGACACACAAATATATATACATATATATATATATACATACATATATATATATATATATATATATATATATATATATATATATATATATATATATATATATATGTCCATAGATATATATATATATATATAAATTTTACAGATGGTGATTTTTGACTTCTACTAGGTAGGATCGATGGACATTTGAAGAAATTTTTGCGAAATTTTGATTTCGGTACGAGACCAATAGCTCTATTTCCTTTCAGGAAATTCGCTAATAAAAAGTATTGCACTTTGACCTTATGGCCCATTGTGCTCCTCCTTCTACTTCATTCCGGCGAGATTAATTTCACCCCCATGTTTGCAATAGCCAGCAGCATGTTTTTCAGGTCTTCCTGAAGGTTTATATATTGGGGGTGAGATGCACTGAATATTCTTTATCTGCTGTAACCTTGAGGTTCGCAGTTAAAGATAATGTGGCTGGATATTTCTTCCTCCTCGCTACACAATCTGCACACAATAGACCCGTTATGGAGTCCCATTGTGTGCAGATGCTTACGCAGGGGATATTGCCCGGTAATCATTTTCTCATATTAGTTAAAAAACTTGGTCCTTACATATAGATTTCACTGCTTTTGAAGACGAATATTTTTATTTTTTTCTTCGTCGTTCTTTTATGTTTTTTGTCGGATTAACTTTTGTTACTTGAATTTTTATATGTACTTTGTCTATTTTGCCTGTTTTAAAAATAATTGGAATTGTATCCCCCTAAAGTTTCTAATTGGAATGATGATTATAAACGAATACCTTGAGGGCTAAAGTAGATACATAATTTTAAAAGAAAATTTTTATTTAAATTTCTCTAATTTCTAATTATATATTCTAATACTAAATCTAACAACAAATATATACCATTATATATACCATTTTGTGAATATGTAACCAAATCAAAAAGTTCGCACCATAAATTTTATAGTTTTTTAATTATAATTAAATAAAGCTAAAGTTAGTTGTAATGAAATCAGAACACGCAATCGTAATAAATTTAAAAAAATGTAATTAATATTAAAACTATACTATTTATCTATTTTATATATTTAATATATATAAATAATACTTGTTATTTTTCAATATAATATAATATTATACATATCGAACTTATACCTATATATATTTCCGAAAGATTTCAAAAAAAATTATCAAATTTAATTATATTATCAAGACGAATAAAAAAAACGAACCACAAGAATTTAGATAATGTGTTAATTTAATTTTTATTTCTAGTGATTTATGTGTTAAACATTTTGTATACGTTTAATTTGTGTTACAGGTAGTTGATACAGTGTGTTCCAGTGACCGATTGAAATTTTTGAGATAACATAGGTTATCAATGTTCAGACATATTACTTAAATATCAAATTAGCGCTACTCATTTTCGTTGGCATAATATAACTGAAAGGCAACCATGGATAGATAGAGATAGATTGTAGAGGCTACCCTGGACGGGCTACTCTTCGACCAAAGGTCCATTGTGATGCCTAAGGATGTGAGTGAAGTGGAAGGAATTTTTGTTTATAGACTAGGAACTGGTAGGATATGCAGCTGCAGCCGACTATGATACGAACTATGCCGATATTCATCTGGAGTTCGTGATGGAAACTGCAGAAAACCTTCTCAAGCATAGCCGGTTATTTCGTTCTTGTCCATACGCCGACAGTTTAGTCAATTAACCGTCCCTTTTTTTTTCCAAATTATTAATTTTGAACCCAATACAATTTTATACAATTAACTCACTTAATTGTTATATTCATTGTTAAACAAATAAAACATTTGTATATGCATTAATATTTGTAATGAAACATTCTGTAAACTGAAATTAATGTTATTTAAATTCAATTTAAAATTTCTTTCTATTTGTTTATTTGTTTGTAATTCATGATAACAATCAAAATACAATCTTTTGAATTTAAATTATTTGTTCTTACATGAATTCTGTATTTAAATTTAATTAATTATTTAATTCAAGAATGGAATGGATCGAAATTTATTTATATTGTTTTATATACTATTCTATTTTAAGATAATGATCAATTAATTTGTAGGTATTAATTTTATAATATTGAAATATTTATTTTGTATTGTGAAATTTTTATTAAGTCGAATGAATTATTTTACATCCGTTTCATTTTGCAATTTTTGTATTTTAATAGTTATTGATTCATTTTATCTATAAATTGATAGTTATAGCTTTCAAATCATATAAAAACTCTAAAAGTACTGAGTTTTTATCGGTGTTCATTTTTCCCACACGCAAAGATAGTTAAAAATATAACTGCTGGTGTTTGTTCTTTATGCATCGTTTAGACTACGGCATAAATTGCGACACAAATGTCAGACATAAATTTCTTTACCCTTCACACTTAAGGATGTTCCAGCATAAAACCAATTTTCGACAGATTTTGCTCATTTTTTCACAGGCTAAAAATAACTTTTTGTAATAAATCTTTCATTAAAAGAACCTTTTTTTTAAGTGAATTTCGACTATCCGAATTTTCGATTATCCGAACAACCCCTGCCAACATTAGTTCGGATAATTGACTCTCTACTGTATCTTGTAAAAATAAAATTATCCTCAAACACATTTTCATCAAGTAATTAAACATGTTTGTATTTTGTAGTGCATAGTTAATTATTAATTATCTTACTGTATATAATTTATAATTATATTCAAATGATGAAAATAAAAAAATATAAAGAAAAAGGTTTGGTTATAAAAATTATAATAAATATGTTAAATATACACACATATTTATTTCCATAATTAATGTTATCTCCCAAAACATTATATTACAAAAAAATAAATATAATTCGAATTCGTCTGTCAAATCTTTTGTTAAATATTGTTTACCGATATATATATATATAAACAAACAATACATAATAAATATATTACAAAAAAAATAATACATATATTATACTAAACAATGACGTCAGCAAATTATCGAATGTCATCTGTTATGTTTTCTATAATATACATTCGAAGAAAAAACAAATCAACTGAAATCAACAGAAAAAAAATTATTTCCAAAACATGTTTTTTTGGTTGTATTATTGTTCATAAAAAAACATTCATTGAAATAGAATGTACATATACATACGAGTATATACATACATACACGTATGTATTATGTATATTTAAATAATTAATTTTTTTTCTGTTTTGAAATTTAATTATAAGGTTTAACGCGCGTGCATATACTCTGCGTAACGGTAGGAGATCAAGGCTTGTAACTATTACTTGAAATAAATCGATTTGTGTTTTAATATTTAACATAATTAAAAGGTTATAATAATAATAATAATAAAAATAATACATTTTAGATTTCAAGATCATTCCATTCAGTTAGCTTGGCTTGCTTTCTGATATTATATTGCTGTTATTTTAGATTTTATACCCGGTATATGTTAATATATACCAGAGTATATTAAGTCCCGACTTTTTAAAAAACTTGAAAATATTGATCGCAGACATAAATGCTTCGCATAGGTGTTCATAAAATGACCTAATTCGGTCATTTTCTCATGTCCGTCCGTCTGTCCGTCTGTTCCTCCATGGACACGATAACTTAAAACCGAAAAGAGATGAAACGAGTTGAAATTTTGTATGTGTGATCAATCGCAAAAAAGTAACGTAAAGTTTGTGAATTGGCAAAATCGGTCCATTTTGGGGCAAAATGGGCAAAAATGTCTATCTTTGAACCCGTAAGAGATAGAACAAAAATGTAAAGACAAAAATGTTCCTTTTTTAAAAATAAACAACTTTTGTTATAAACTTTTTTTACATAAATTCAGTATATATCGGGTATTTAAACAATTAACTCAGTTAGCTGTTATTTTCACTTGTTTAATAACATTTTATTGTATTTTAGCTCAGCTATTTATGGTCGAATGCAACGGGATGTTCTTTTTTTATGATTAATTAGTTGATTTGAACCAATAAAAATTTGTATTTTGATGATGAACAACTTCTATTCACAAACCCAATTGACTTGATCGCCACAAGTCGCCTGCAGTAAGTTTAAATTTTCGGCTGTATTGGAAGTTTCAGTAGCTATTGTTATAAAAATTAAAAAGAACTTTTTATGAGTGCAACAAAAGTAAATTTTAACGTTGGGTTGGCTTGAGTAGCTAATATTGCTGGTATTGAGTCTATGTTCACTAAACCAAACAATAGTTATTTGAATAACTAAGAACATTTTATTAATTTTTCCTTTTAAGAGAGAACCTTTATTCCCAAATAAAAATTAAAGATAGTTTTTTTGTAAAAATAACGGGCTATACAAAAGGTGTAAGGTAATAGGATCAACTTGAAAATGCCTGTAACTAAATCTAGTTTCAATCTTCTCAGGAATAAAGTTTCGAAAATAGAAATTGATAGAGAAATATAATTGATGATTTGGAGTATATAGTCGAATCTATTATGAAATACTCGTTTGTACTTTCGTTGGAGAGCAACAAAATTTGTTTCCAATGAACGATTGAATAACATTCAAGAATCCGGTCTCCATTAAATCCGTAACTTAATCATTTTTCGGTTTATGCTAACCAAAAAAAGGCGGGTCCATGATTTTGCCTCACTAGATTTGTACTTACTAAAATAATCTCTAGTGAATGTATTCCGTACTCTACAATATGGCGCTAATAAAGTGATCATGACATCAGCATTTTACATACACATAATGTTATTGACGTTTTAAAATATATTCATGTACTTTTATTTTTATGAATGCAATTGATACAATAAAAGAAAAAAAATAGAAAGATATATATAGAATATTATGGCGGAGATAATGTTTCGAAATAATTCCACTCACAAATTCTATAAAAACTTGCAATATTTTATTTTTTTTGGCTTATTTTTGTTTGATATGTAATAGGTAATAGTAGTAAATGGGAGGCCAAAGCCTGGTAAGTAGGCCTTTCTTACAGTCCCCTAAGGAACCCATCCTCTCAACCTCTTATATTCTCTAACACATCTGGTTCGTTTCTTATAACCTTGTCTCCGTTGTGGAACCTACCCGTCTTCTTTGCAAATGACAGGACACAGCTCCACTTTACTTATTTTGCCTCAGATTCTCCTATTTCAGGTGAGCCGAAGGCTAGGTAACTCATTCTGGCTCTGTAAGAACATTCTGCCAGAGGGTGAAAGGGCGTATCATCTGCCCCGTTACAGTGCGGACAGATTGCACTGTCCTCTACCCTCATGAGAGATAGATGCCTCCGGATTTTGCCAATGGGCAAGGTTGACCTCCCGGCATTGTAGCCGGCAATCATTTGTTTCACTTGTCTGCAGGCTGCTGTAACTTTCCATTTCCTACTCATAGACTTATCCACCAAATCGTTTAGGGCTTGGAGATATGGTTCCGGTCCTTGACATCGGAGTGCGGCTCCATTACGGACAAGTTCGTTGACCGTTTCATTCCAGAGATGCTAATTTATGTGTGAAATTATTATGTGCCTATTTTTACTAATGCTTTTCTTTTAGATGATTGCGGAAATCTGTCTCTTTGGTTTGACCATCTTTTCATGGTCAACATTACAATATTTGACGTGTATATAATTTTTCAAACACACAGACCCCGATAATGTTTTAAATGCTTTTTGTATTTTGACAATTGAATGACAAAACAAAAAAAAATCAGTTGATTAAAAAAAAACGCTGAAAAATGTATGCAAAACACAAAAAAAACAAGGTTAAAACATACGACACGCGACTATCACATTAATAATACAAAGAAAAGCCACCTACACTTTTTTTTTTATGTGTATATATTTGTAGAATATTCAATAAACTTTTAATAAATTAATTGTGATTTCATGCTGACGTTAATTCACTCAGTAATTTAACAACCAAACACGAAAAAGTATTTGTTAATTAAAAAATATATGTAGTCATGTAGACGAAGCCTAGCGAAGTTTCTCAATGTTAAGTATTAATTATTATAGAGCTACAGAAAACATGGTCAAGAGATAAAATGTAGTAAAATTTTTTTACTACATCTTTACATATTACCAATTTTTTCATTTTACAAATATTATTTGAAAATTTTGGGCTTCTCCTTCTCTCTTAGTTCCACACTTACTCTTTCAAATACCAAAAAACGTCACATGACAAGAAGAACTTCACGTATTGTACTCGATTCAAAATATTTGGTGCCTATCATTAAAGTACATGTTTACCTGAGTTGCCTGATAACTACTAACAAAGTCATATATTCATTATCAAATATTGAGGAAAAATAATAATGTTCGGTTAAAATTTCAAATCATTGTCTTTATTTAATATTCATAGCATTATAGGTTTCAGGATATCTTGGATCCTACATTTTTGGCTCTCCCGCAAAATGGCGTGATCCTACTGTATATAAAACTTTTTTGAAGAATTTGAACATTTTTGTTCGCGAACCGTTTAGTGGAAAATAATTTAGCGTTGAACATTCTGTCCTTCAATTCTTAAGTGGATTGTTGAACAGAACGATATTTTAAGTAACCGGTTAAACTCCTCAACAAAACCGTTGCTGTGACGGTTATAAGTAGTTGAAAAATTTTGAAAACTAACATCAACTTTTGACGCGTATAGCACCTTTTTTTTTTTCTTTGCCCCTTTTATATGGAAGCATATGATGGTCAGAATTTTTCCAAAAGCGCTCTTCTCCGTCATCATAACATTTATACAAAAATATTTCTCATTATTGTCAACACAGTAGTTTTTAGTAAACCTTTATAAAATACACATACCAGTTTTTTTTTTCTGTCTTAAGTGTTTACAACAAAAAATTCATATAAATTTGAAATGTCAACACAGTAATCATGATGGAATCATTTTTCCACTATTCTTACAAAAATATTATCTACCTTAACTGTACGATTATGTTACAAGTAAATAAATTATTAGATATTATTTAAAATAAAAAATCCGATTAAAGTCATTTCAGATGTCTCAGCATGATCCATTATATCAAATCTATTTAACTTGATATAAAATGATATTTTGTATCTCATTTACACCCACGCATGTTTAATATTTCACTTTATTTAACATAAATTATTATGTTCATATTAACCAAAAAAAAAAAAAACGTCTTATGAAATTTATTTGAATAGAATAGATAAAAGCTATCAAATTATTTATCATTTACAAATAATTAAAACTTTTACGTACTAAATGAGAATTGAAGGTGTCAGATTGTAAGATTGTTGCGGCAGAATGTAAAAAAATTACGAATCTACCGTTCAAATTCATAACATCCGTTGAAAAATCAACTTCATATCGTTCATATCGTTTGTATCTCAAACTTGTCTTGATTAGTAAATATTACTTTTATTATTAAGGTAGTTTATTATTATTAAGGTTCTTTTTAGACAGTCCAGTCAAATAGTTTTAGCTTACTACATGTTATAAGTACGTGTTATACGTATCGGCAGAACTAAGATGCTAGGCCAAGTTTTTATAACGTACTATATAACGTGCTTATAACGTGCGAAAGTCTTCCATGGTATCCTTGGCTTCCTTTTAAAAAAAATCTCATTAATTAAGATAAATAATGTTTCTTTTGGACGTTTATAATTTTAGGCCAACAAATAACCTCAAATGTGCAAGACATGGAAATCTTGAAAATGTATTGACATTTGCTACTAACTTCCGGATCTAAATGTTATTTTTTTCCTTTCTTGTTTCCTAAAGAGTGGTTTTTCGTTGGTTTTATCTTATGTTTTTTCACATATTTTTAACTAGAGAGAACTCAAACGCTTATAAATCAAAGTATCATGTGAGAATCTATCTAAAATTCATAATAAGTGTCATAACTTTTTCAAATGGTCAAAACGTGTGAATTTTTTGTCATACAAACAAAAAAAATCTGCCATACAAACAGGTGAATTAAATTTGGGTAAATCCATTTCAATCAATGCCCATATGATGCACACATTTCATTTTGCAGCAATGAAACCAATAAAAAAAGATGGGACATATGTATTCCATTGTAAGCTAACCTCACAAAATTTATGGATATTATTAAATAATATTATTATTTCAACACCCTTTTTATTAAAATTGGTGTAAAATATTAAACAAAGTAAGATATATCGTATAACATATAATTATCATATATCTGTTTCACTTCTAATATACCTTTTATACTAACTATACATCTTTTATTTATCCATAAACAATTATTGACATTCAATTCATTTAAAAGGAGAGGGAAATAATGATTTTAGTTTGTCATATTTCATATTCCCATAGGAAATACTTTTTTTTTGGTCAATTGAATATTTTTTCCCACCAGAATTACAATACCAGCCTGCATTTTAAGGGAAATTAATTGATATAGGTGGATGGATATTAATGCTAATAACACTTGTGGCATAAAAATTTCGATTATATGTCAATGTTAATTATAGGGTTAAAACTTCAATGGGTAATTTGAGTTTTGAAGGTTATGGAATCCATATTTATATAATTGCCTTAATATCCGATGTCAAAAACATCTCTAACAGGCCTAAATATGGAAAGTTAGACAGTTTTTTGACAAGATTAATTCCAAGTATGAAGGCTCTTAACAAATGGATTGTTGTATTTTTAGTCCAGGAAATGAAAATTTGTACACGCGTTCATTGAACCCATTTTTTCAAAAAACATTCATTTTAAATTTTTCCAAATGTATTCAATTTGTAAAATTATTTTTCGAACGAAAGTTGTTCATATTTTTGTAGGAACAACTTTGCAATTTAAAGTTTTGCTTAAAATATTACCTTTTGCGCAATAATTTTAGAAGAGGTGTAGCAAAAATAAAATTATTACCGATTTCAATAAAAGATCCACTCTCGAATCTCCAAAAATAATGACTTCAGCTAAACGAGACCATTTTTATTCAAAACTTAATTTACTTTAATTTTGTTTATGGCAGTGTTTGTGATAAATCTTATAGTTCAGGGAAACGCGTTATGTCTGAGGCGTTATTACTTGGAACTGGAAGATTATGGGTTCGAATTCTCACATCGGCAGTTTGTCAATTGTATTTTCAAATGTAATCTTTACCAATTCCTAAGTAACATGCCCAAAATTTCTGTAGTAAGATATCACGTTTAAATTTAAAATAATAACAAAACCATCAACTTAACACACATATGGTTTCATTTTAACTTGCTACTTTAAGCAAATTATTTAACTTAATAAATTTTTATTAGTAAAACGTGATATGACAGGTTAATTTTTTGTAAGCATATGTAAAACATGTGGATTCTTTTCCTTAGTTTAAATGACTTTAAAACTTTAAATTTTTAAAAAACATGAAACACATCTGGTTTTCAGCTTAAAAATATACCCTGTAAAATTTTGTTTTTAATCTTTGTAAAAATTTTGTATTAGAAATACATTTTTTATTGCTCAGCCTTCAATTACTTGATTTGAATAGAATGTATGCTCATAAATTATGATCAAGTTATGTAGGCGCCAAATGACTTTAATCTTCTACTATTTTTTTTCTTCTTTTTATATGAAAAAATATCTATAAATCCGAGTATGTAAGATAAGATGAATAATAGGGATTTTAATCTCAGAGCATATCATATAGGATATATAATATTATATTATACTCGTATATATAAAATCTAATAATTTAATAATTAATTGTTTTAAAAAGAAAAGTTTAAAAAAATTATAATAATCCCCATCATTAATAATTATTTTATTAAATTTTGACACTAATACACCTATTTTAAAATTAATTAAATACCCGGCACGGTACATTTTATATACAAAAAATAATAAATTTTATTCTTAAATCACCGAGTAAAAATGATTATTTCGTGAAATTCCTTATAATACAAAAAAAAAACAACAAATATTATAAATTTCAAGATTTATTTTGATAATAACAAATTTATTTATCTTAATATAAAATATAATAAAAATTATAACTATTCTTGTGGTCATAATTTTTACGATAAACGTTTTTTAATAGTTAATAACATTCTTTGTAAATTTTTACCTCCATATACAAACTACTAACTACAAAATACAGACTACAAAATAGCACGTCTTTTAAATAGTAGAAAATATATTATTTTTTAAAAAGAATAAGCTGTTCCGAATAATTTCCAACAGTTGTAAAAAGAAAACCATTTGGTAAAAATATTACTATTGCTGATATGTTAAAGTAAAATTATTCGGATCAGCTTATTATTACGGGAAAACAGAAATTATTCGACCTTTTAGTGCAATTTTATACCCGGTATATAATATATACTAGGGTACAATAAGTTTAGTCCCGATTTACAAAGTTGAAACTATTACATATTGATCGCAGAAAAAAGTTTTTGGTATAGGTATTTGTCCGTCAACATGATAACTCAAAAACGAAAACAGATAGTGAGCTGAAATTTTGTTTGTCGGACCATGTTTGGACCAAAGGAACATCTTTGAAACCGTAAGAGTCCTTTATTCATCCTGAAAATAATTTTGTCTCCTTTTTGGTCAAAATCTACAAAAAATTCTACAAAAAATTTAAATAAAAAATTCGGTCGTGGGAGAATTGCCGAAAAAGATCCGTATATTACTTTAGAAAAAAAAACATCAATTTAGTTTCTCAACGCTTCATCTACATCCCAATATGTATTAATGCTTTCTCCAAATTTCAGGAAATATTTTAGAATTCCATGATGAATTCATCTCTATGGTACCAAATTCTTTTATTCGCATCATAATTGCATGCTTCTGCAATCTTTACAACGATATGAAAGGGGTCAAATTTCAAACATTAAATTGATATTGATGAATAAAAATATTTAAGAATAAAAGGCTGACGAACAGTTTACATTCTATTTGGCTTACTATAGTATAAATCTACCTTAAAGACGACAATTGAAGATTTACAAAGGAACTGTTAAGAAAGTTATAAAAATATAATTCTCTCTATTTTAATAGCCATGATTGTACGTGGATTCCACCTTTTCACAATATTGTTAAATATTACCTAAGTTTTATTTTATGTTTTTTAGCATTTGCATTTATACATATGGAGATCGTATGAGTTGTTCACACCAAATTTGTAAAGATGGATAAAAAACGAAAAGTACTTTGACTTATAGGTTTCATACAAGTATCAAGTTTCGGGACTTTTATGAACATATTTGAAGATATTCTTATTATTTGCATTTTATTATTTTATACTAGCCCATGTAAATATTAATTCATATTTTTTCAGTGTCAAAAAATTTATATTAATTGATCAAAAATGATTGAAGATACCGTATTTAAATATTTTAGGTGTGTTTTGAGATTAAAAATTCATTTTTTATTATAATAACCACAAGATTACAGCATGCAAAAAGCTGTCCAGGATCCAAAGACTGGCCTGTTTGTGCATCACTGGATCCATGAGCAGTACACCTACAGCTGCCATGGAAGTCATACTGGGGCTGCTTCAGCGAGTTCTAGCGCCTATAGACTGTCTTGCAAAAATAACTGGATTAATAAAAATCATGTTGGATATGCGCATAATATATTGCTCAAAATTTCCCTCTTTAAAACATTTCCTTGTCTTAAACAATTCAGAATTACCAAATAGACCGGATATAGTAAATTTTTTTATAATAAGGTCGTGCGCTCGTAAGCCCATTTTTACAGCTATGCTAATTGAACATATCTAGTATAACATATATAATATATTAACATTTATGATATAATGTACTATGAATCAAAAAAGTAGCGCTCGTTTATCAAAATTTTATAGTTGATCTGTACCTCATTCGATTTTTGGAAAAAAGTTTCGAATAAAAGTTGAGTATATTTATAAGGAACAATTTTTAACCGAAAAATTTTATTGAATACCGAATGGGTAAAGCACAAATTAAATAAAAAAATTGTTAGTATATTTATAATGAACAAATTTTACCTAAGCATTTCTTCGAAAACTTGTTTTTTCGAGGTAAATGTGTTTCGCAGAAACTATCCACACAACAACTTCCCAAAGTTTCATCGTACTCGCATGAATAGTTTAGAAACGCATACGATCAGTCAAACATTCATTTTTATACCCGGTATATAATATATACCTGGGTATATTAAGTTTAGTCCCAACTTTGTAACAGTTGAAAATAATGAACGAAAATTTTGGTATACGTATTCAGAAAATGATCTAATTAATCCATTTATCCGCAAAGTTTTCCGTCCGTCTGTAAACACGATTACTTAAAAACAAAAATAGGTGCTGCAATTTTGTATATGTATTCTAGAGCTATAGAGTAAGATCAAATTCGTAAATGAACCATGTTTGGGCGAAATGGGCAAAACTGTTTATATTTGAAACCGTAAGAGATAGAACAAAAATTTAAAGATACAAATGTTTCTTTCTTTTTAAATACTTCCTTTGTTTGAAACTTTTCTTTATAAATTTAGTATATACTGAGTATTTAAACAATTAATTCAGTTACTTGTTATTTTCATTAGTTATATATGAGATTATTATTATGATATATAACATAAAAGTTCTGACATAAATGACACTGAGTTTAATGGCAATATTTCGATTTTATCAAATTCTTATGAAAAATGAGTTTAAGAGTGTTAACTACCTTAAATATACTTTTGAAATTATCATATAAAGTACTTATGTATCATACAGGGACTCGCCCAGTGAAAATTTAAATTTCCATATGAAAAAAAAAGCAAAAACAACATAGATATAATATTTTATTTGACATGATATTAGTTAGCCGTCATATGGGCGCCATATCCACACTTAATAACAAAACCATGTAGGCGATACAAAAATCTGCCAAGCCTTCTGGATATGAATGATATTATATTCTATATGTGATATAATAATCATAATAAAATGATTGTGTATTGTAACATATCGATAAAATACTAAGTTGTTTAAGTTTTTTATTTTTAATATTCTTTTAAAATGGTAGTTTTTTTTTCTGTTAAAAACATGAAAAAATGAAGAGAAAAAAAAACAAATAAACTTGTTTAGGTTTTTGTTGTAATTGTTATAACTCAATTAAGTAAACATATAGAAAGAATATTAATAGCGTGGACAAAAGTGTATTGTTATTGTTCGGTATGCTTATTATTGGTAAAAGTGAAAGTATTTTATTATAATGGTTTTTTCCAAAAAGTATGTATGGAAAAACACAAATGGGAACCATATTCTTGTATTTTTTGCCGCGGAAGTGAAATTTCTCATAAGAGAAAATAAGAATCATAAGGAAAGTAAGTACTGGTTCAGATTTGGGAGATTCGAGGAGAGCGTACTTTTCATATTAATTACTAGCTGTTTCCCGCGACTTCGTCCGCATTTATATGACAGCTAAATATATATATGTATACAATATGTATATATATACGACCAACGGTTTTCAAGGAATCAGACCCATAGTGCTAAAATTCCAAACTGTCTGAATTGAGAAGGCATAATTTTGAAATGTGTTAGATGTTAAAATGAACCTGATTTTCATACTGTTTGGGTCAAAATTACCCTAGAAAATGATTATTATTAAAATGGAGAAGAAAAATTTTCTTCACTTTTTTCACATTTTTTCCAAGGGGTACCCCTTAAAAAAATCGCTAAAATTGGAGGAAAATTTTATGTCCCCGATTTTGATTAAAACTTGGTTTTAAGATAATTTGGACCTAGCGAAAACGATAGCGTTGGTTAAAATATGATACGACCAACGGTTTTCAAGGTATCAGACCCATAGTGCTAAAATTCCAAATCCATAATAGATGGAATCGCGGTAAGTCAATGAAAGGAAGTGAGATTTAAGAAATTTTAATAAATTTGTAGTTTTATAAAGTATACCACAATCACGCTCCTTAACCAGTGTAAGCTGTCTTAGAAAAAATAACCCAAGTCATACAGGACGATTTGTATTGAGGTATATTTAAATATTTAATGAATGAGATTGTTCTTTTTGTTTCTAAACAATTTATTGATTTTTGTCATGAAAGGGGAAAGAATTTAAATGAAGTAATTTGGTCGTTTTATTTTTAAAGGATGGTATTCTTCTAGTTAAGGTCACATTCAAAAATCTGAGATAGTATCTATGAATTATCTATTTCACACTGAAAACCAACAAGCTAAAAAAATTAATTAAATTTAATGAACCATTTGAATTTTTATTAAAAAAACAACGGACAGACTTAATTTTTTTACTAAATTTAAAGCAAAATTTGAATATATGGGGAAAAAATACATAGGTACATCTGAATCCATATCTAAACCGACTTTGTACTTTGTAACGGTGAAATTATTAATATCAGAAAACATTTTTGGTATTGGTGTTCATGAAATGACCTAATTACTCCATTTACGCAAATCAGTCTGCCCGTTTGTGTCTTCTTCTGTCAATACGAAAACTCAAAACGAAAAGAGATAACGAGTCCAAACGCTTATGTGTATTTCAAGAGCTAAAAAGTGAGACCAAGTTCGTTAATAAGTTAACTCGGGCCGTGCATTTATGTGTAAAAAGCAAAATAAACAGTTCACGCATTGATAATGAACCCTTGATAAAGTAGTACATACCGGGTTTTTGAACAATTACCTCAGTTAGTTGTTATTTTCAGTTGTTCAAATATAAAATTTCTATATTATTATAAAAGTGATTCAAGTTTTGAGAGTGAAGTCGCAAATGTACTCGTATTCTTTAATTTAACATAATGAGACAATACTTTTTAATGAACTCAAATTCTTCTTTAGGTGATTTTTGGATCTAATCTTTTGATTGCTACCCACTAAATTACATACCAATCGGATTGAAAATGACTCAAGCGAACCAAAAGTCCAGTAGAAAATTTTCGTTCCAAGTAAAAGGAAAATAGCGAAAAGTCTGTTATTCCGGCATCTATAAATAAAACATTTGGATGTAAAAATAAATTTAAAATCATTTAGTTATTTATAGATTTTGTTTGTGTATTGATAGTTTATTGATAAAATATGAAAACAAATATTCTTTCACAAAAACAAGTTGTCGTCATTGATTTGAAGAAAACTAAAAGATAAAAATCTGGTGTGTACGCAACCACTGAACCTCTATATATGTACCCTCCGTTTTACAGATAGTTAATCAGATCATAATATTTAGACGTTATTCAGATGGATTAATATTTTTTGTAGGAAAGTATAGTAGAGGAAGTGCTAACACAATGTCTCAGACAATAGGGAATATGCATGAAAATTTGTTTTCACATGTATTTTCAGAATATGAAAATACTGTTAATACTGTGATAATATTTAAAAACGAAATTAAAATCCGACAAATATCAAGGAAGCTATAAGCTTTTAAAGATTATTATCTATCTCTTTCTTGCAAAAATACTAAAAACGGAGTTTTACGTGTATTTTAAATGGTGAAAGTGTAATATGCCGTCACATAACATATCAAGAGGGCTATCACCCTCTTTGTCTAATCGGGAATTTCAATCATTCATATCTCGCTTATTTTTAAAGTTATTTAAAAAGTAATTTTACCATGATATTTGTCAAGTAAACATGCTTCAATTCAAGTGAAAAAAAATTTTCATGCATATTCCCTATTACATGTGTTAAATAGTATCCTGTAGCATGTACCATTTAACCAGCCCATAAGTTCTTCTACACTCTCACTCAGGTTTTATTTAATATGTTAAATATATGATAATTTGCATATGCAATGTTCTTATTAACGTCCAGAATATACAAATTACCTAACAGCAAATATTTAACAAGTAACATTTAGAATAAGATGTAAGTGGGATAAGATTGGAGATCTCATATCTGAATTAAATAGACAGGTAAAAGTCAGTTTTAATTCACTACAGTGTAAGTATGAACTCATTACATAACAACAATAGTTTCTGTGATTTAAACACTTCCCCTTACTTCCCACTACAAATATTCGTTAATATTAAATATTCCAATATATATATAGTTTATTAACGCATTGTATAAAAAAGCTTCGCTTATACCAGATTTTTTAGAATTACTACGATTTCTTGAACCAAATATCTAAAGGACAGTAATAACTTCCATTGAAATTTAATATTCTACATTTATATCAATTTAAAGAGGATGAAAAATTTAGCTTTTCGTCGAAATTCTCTCACCGGAATTGGTATTTACTTTACAGCATTTAATTTTCACTTCTTTTCACCAAAAAATATAATATAAGAAAAAATATTCTATTTCAAAGGTTTTTTTGAGTGCTGCAGCTGCTAAGGCTATTATTATTTACACTTGCAAATAAATCAATGCTTTAATAAATATACTCAAGAGAAAATCTGAATGTTTAAAAAATTAATATAGATTTAAGCTAAAAGCGTTGGTAAGATATTGCAGTTTTTGGGTGATTTGAACATTGTTATTAGAGAAATTTCTTTCAGCTATTGACGATACACCAAAGAAACGATTTCACAAAAATTTTTTCAAATGGCTCCATCGATCTTACCTACTAGAAGTCGAAAATGACTTCTAGTAGGAGTAGAATTTTTTGGAGGCAGCTACATTTTTTGGAGGAAATTCGCTAAAAAACATTTTTTTTTTTTTAATTATTATATATTTCATAAATTTAACATCGATTTTGGACATCGAATACATAACCTCTATATCACATATCGCGTTGTAGTCTGTATACAGAGGTAAAAATATAATTTATGTGTACGTTATTCGATCCTTCTTTTCTTAGGTGAGTGACTGTCAACTATTTTGTTTTTATTTTGAATATTTTGGTATTGTATTTGTTCTAGAAAATAAGAGATATGTTATCTAGGGTCAAGAATAATAGATGAATATATATATATATAAATATATATATATATATATATATATATATATATATATATATATATATACTTAATATATATATAAATATATATATATATATATATATATATATATATATATATATATATATATATATATATATATAAACCACCATCATTATATTCTTTTTAACCCAAAAATACACTTAAATATTCTATTCTTATTCTGATTTTTTGAATATTTTTTCTTAAAAAATTTAAATATAAACTCATTTTGGATATTTAAATATAACAACATCGTTTACTATGGAATAACACAATGATATATTCTTGTTGTTTACGATTTGAAAATAGATTAACAATCGAACTTATTTTTTATGGAAATTGAATATTTCTTATAACGACTAGACGATATTAACTAATTCAAATAAAGTCTATTTTTTAATTTAGAAAAAATAGTTGGTATTTTCATCATTTTTTGTCAATGGTTACACATGACCACAAAAGTGGTGTCTTTTTTTCTTAGTTGATTTGTGAGTCCATTGGGTGCTTGGAACAAATGTTTTGCCCTAAACTTGTTAATATTTATGTAACGAACAAGACAATTTTTTGAAAACCAAATAGATTGGGTTCAAATCAACTATGAAATTTTGAAAAAAGAATGCCGCTTTTGTGACCTTAAGAGGTATGCATCAATTTTGAGGACCTCTAATTACGTTGTAGTTCATTTTATCACTTTGATTTTTTTAATACTAATTACTTTTCTTCTATGTCCATTTTGATATCCGGCATTATACAGTAGTCGCGACTTTCTAATGGTTGAAAATATTCTGTTTACGTCCGCCCGTAAACACGATAACTGAAAAAGAAAAACAGATAACAAACTTGAATTTTGTGTTCTAGATCTAAAAAGAGATTTCAACTTCGTGAAAGGCCCGTGCATCCCCCTTTAGAGAGGAAAATCTCCACTTTTAAGTTGCAGTTATATCGCAGAAAAATCATAAAATGTTTATTTTTGAAAAATAGACTATTACCTGTAATTTTTCATAAATAAAACTTCATCTCCAGCTTTATACACTACTTAATATTCGGCTGTTGATAGCAGGCGGTTAATACTTAGCAGTTGATAGAATATATGCCCACAAAAATAGCGTTCTTTTTACAAAATTTAAAAATGGATTTTTACCTTATTCATTCGGTTTTTAAAATGCTTCGGGTAAAGTTCGAAAAATTTTGAAACCAGAACGCTACGTTAGTGGCCTAAAGTACATGAAATAAATTTCAATCTAGTATCAATGTAAAAAAAAATACGTTAATTTTTATTAATTATTTATAAATAATTTGTAAAAAAAAACCTTATACACATGTTACTCAAACTGTTTTTAGAATAATATGTCACGGTATTAAACACACATATCACCTGAATGGTAAAGTAAGGTTAGTTTTAATAACAAGTGACTTTTATTATATTTTGAGGTTATGTAGATACGCGTGTCATAATCATATAATATACATATCAGCTGGTTGATTAGATGGTTGCCATGTTTATTGTAGTGTGACGTATATTATGGCGCGTAAGTTCGTTTTTTTTTCTATTTCCGATAATGTCAACAAAAATATTATATATACAGGGAAACAGGTGATTCCTGTTATTAATTTCTAATGTCATTTTTTTTAGAGTAATTTTTTGATTTAATTATAAACTATTTTTAACGCCTACTGGTACTGACTTTTTTTTGTAAACTTTCTTATACATTTTTATTAATTATAGAGCAAATTGCAAATGTACCTACAGAATATACTTGATTTGTCAGTTATTTTTGTTTTAATTATAAATGATAATTAATTCTTGGAGTTTTTTTTTATTACAAGGTAGGTGTAATTAAAAATAATAAATCTTATTCTAATGATTTGGTAACATTGATTTGTTGTTATTTTTTTTATTTTATTTTAACCAGTTTTTAATTTTTGAATGAAAGTGTTTTACATGTATCATAGCTTTACAAAAACTGAAGTTTAATTATCAAGTTAAGTTTTACTCGGCATTGTATAAATAGTTAAATACTCAAATTATAAAAATTAAAGTCTAATTAAAATAATAGTCCTCAAAACAAAACTTGAATATCTCGAAGAGAAATTAGTGAGAACTCTAGGTTTTTGAAATAAAATTTCAAATAATTTAAAATTTATAATACAAAAAACTGATCTAGTTAAAGGGGGCGAATTTGACATTTTATATCGAAGAGAAATGTTTGTTAATACCAGTTTTTACGTTAATAATATTATTACAGATAATTAGACTTCGTAATTTTACAGAGAGACACCAACTAGCGAGAATAGTTTTTTCTCTGAACGTAAAACAAAACAAGAATGAACCCATAAAATTCTCCAAAATTTAAAGACATTTTATAAGATTTTAAAGTTATTTAATTATTTTTAAAAAAAAAATTATTAAGATTATAAATAAATAAATAGTCTCATTATCAATTATAATTAGAAATACTTGACGGCTTATATTTTATGTCAATTGTTAATTAAATGATTCACACAAATTTTATTATAGAAAAAACGTGTCTTATTATTTTCATCTTAAATTGATCATTAAAATCAACACAAAGTATTATATATCTACCTATCGTAAATGTTAAGCATTTTAATATGTCGTTCGTTTTTGAAAATTAAACCACACAGACATCGTTGGTTGATAAAACGAACCATTTAAAATTAAATTTATAACTACTAATGACACTATATTAGTATTTCGTGAAAATTTAAGTATAATAATGAAATAAATTTATAAGTGTCTACTTTACAAGAGATATTGTATTAGTACGGCTGTTACGGAAAACTATCAGTTATTATTAACATCATATTAACACGGGGGTTTTATTCCCCATAAGAACTGAATAGAAGTATTTTACCTCTCTTCCTCTTATCTTTTACCAAAGTAAAATTAAGGACTGGAATTTCATTAACGAATTTGAATCTATAACTGTAGACAGACAATTTTGAACCCGATATCTTACTGCTTTTTATACCCAGTATATGAAAATATACAAGGTATATTAAGTTTAGTCCCGACTTTGTAACGCTTGAAAATATTAATCCTTGACATAAATGCTTGGTATGGGTGTTCATAAAATGGCCAAATTCGGTCTGTCCGTCTGTCCCTAAACCCGATACCTCAAGAACGAAAAGAGATAATGAGCTGCAATTTTTTTTGTGTTCTAGAGCAAAAATGTAAGGTCAAGTTCGTTAAGGGCAAAATCGGAACGTGTTTCTCCCCGCCAAAGGGGTAAATATACATCTTTAAAACCGTAAGAGAGAGAAAAAAAACTTCTTTTTTTTTTAAATAAACCACTATTGTTTCAAAAAATTTTTTATAAACTCAATAGTTTTCTCATAATTTGTGCTCAAAAGTTCCTCGGAAAGCAAAAAATATGCTCATCTTTAAAACCATAAAAGATTTTTTTAAATTGTGGAACAATTCAAAAATTGTTTAAAATTCAAACTTTGATATACAACTCAGTATATACAGGGTATTTAAACAATTAATTCCGTTAGTTGTTACATTACTTGTTAATAATAAATTAATTTAAAAATTGTGAAACAACTATTCTACACTGTTAAAATCACTCGCAGATTCTGATGGAGTGAAGATTTGATAAGATCATGCCTCAATATCTTCCAATGTTTTATAAAAACATTGTCTAATAATATTATTTCAGAGCTCTTTTAAAATGATCGATAAAAACATTATCCATTGATATTCAAATAATTGGTAAAGCAGCAATAATTGTAAGAATTGTTCATACTTTTATTTCATTCAATTTATGGTTGTTTCATGAAATAATATTATTACATAGACATTACAGTTTAATATTCAATTATTTAATAAGCAAGAATATTGAACAACTCTCGTGTATGGTATTCGAACAATAAGTACACACAGTACAATCATTATAAAATTTCAAAGTTGGATACAGAATTCAAATTGTATTAAAAGAGGTATGTCGTTGATAAAAATATGTTATAATTACGTTTATATATATATATATATATATATATATATATATATATATATATATATATATATATATATTTCTATATATATATATATATATATATATATATATATATATATATTTAATATATATATATAATATATATAATATGTATACAAGTTATATGTAAATATAATTGAATGTAGAATTTTTGTATAAGTGAATACAAAATACAATATTCTAAATGAGATGAGGTAACTTATTGATAACTATTTACAAACATATGACCATATATGTCTTTATATTATAAACTTTCTTCCCGTAAGTATATACTACCTATATATATACGAGAATTGTTTCAATAATCAATTTTTTACTAAAAAAATATAACTGCAATTAATGTTAAAATTTTTACTTAGGTTTTATACGCCATTTATTTTAAAGTTATTTTAGCGATTCAAAAATTTTAGATAAATAACTCTGCTTTAAACCAATTAGTAATTTTATAGAACCTATCTTCACAACTCATAACCTCTACCTGTATAAAAAAATGTTTTAAATAAAACTTGTTTGCTTTTATGACCTTGTAGTTAATATAGTCCACAAATGTAGCACCCATTTTGTACTTGAATTGAACTTGATTCATTCGAGTTTTGGGAAAATGTTTCGAATAAATACTGTTAATATATTTAAAATGAAAAACTTTTATGCGAAGCATTTTTATCGAAAACCGATTGAATAAGGCACAAATGAATGTGGCCATATGTACTTGTACTAGATCTCGGACTTCAATATATATAGTTGCCTTAGTGTAATATTTTTGTCGCCAGGTTACTCTTTGTATTCATATTATACCCAGTATATGTAAATATAAAAGGTATATTAAGTTTGATCAGGACATCGTAACGCTGAAAATATTGATCGTAGACATGAATGTTAGGCATATGTGTTCATAAAATGGCCCAATTTGGCAATTCAGCATTTTTGTCCGCCTGTGGACACAATAACTCAAGAACAAAAAGAGATAACGCGCTGAAATTTTTTATGTGTGTTCTAGAGCAAAAAAGTAGGGTCAAGTTCGTTAATGGACAAAATCGGATCATGTTTGGGAAAAATGCCCAAAACTGATTATCTTTGAAACCGTAAGAGATTTGACAAAAAACAACTTTTCCATAAACTCAATAGTTTTCTCATAATTTGTGCTCAAAAGTTCCTTGGAAAGCAAAAAATATGCCCATGTTTAAAACCATAAGAGATTTATTTTAAATTGTGGGACAATTCAAAAATTCTTAACATTTCAAGCATTTATATACACCTCAGTATATACTGGATATTCAAACAATTAACTCAGTTAGTTGTTACATTAGTTGTTAATTAGACAAATGGATTGAGATTTTAGATTGAATATACCAAGATCAAAGATACCTTGGTATAAACCTGTATCGCAAGCCGATTGAAATGGACGCTATAAGCACTGCTGACTCGCTGGGAAGAATTTTTTACTGGGCTCTATCCAGTAAGATTATTATTATTATCAATCAACACTCAGTGAATGACTGGTTTTAGACATGTTTTTCGTATTAGTTTTTTTTAAATTAAATTTGTTTTATTTCGTGATGGTCCTTGTTTGACGAGTTACTCACTCTATGAATATAATAATATTATAACATTACCAAAGTAAATTAAATGAAGAAGATTCTCCTACTATATGTAAATGTTAAATTATTTTCTATATCTGTTCACTGTGAAATGTTTTTAATGATATCATCCATAAGAAATGATTTATATATAATCTATATTAAATTGCATGTTATGTCATCATCTGATTATTTATCTCTGTTCATTCATAAACTTGAATAAAAATATAACCTTGTATAAAAAATAAATTTATAAATTACTCAATAATGTCATAAATAGTATTCTTATAATGAACATTCGTTCGATTCAATTCTCTTCATTTGAGATAGATACATCTATCTTCGGATAAAAATTACCATAAACTTATATCGATTAACGGATTGTGTCGAACGTCATTCAGAGACTATATCGGCTGAGCTACTTGAGGGACTTACACGCGATCGGATATATAGAACAAATCTAACTCGGACTGAGGTAGAAGGCGGAGCACAATGAACCATAAGGTCGAAGTGCAATACTTTTTAGACCCCAAGATGTATCTATCTATCTATCTAAGATTCACGCATGACAAATTCAAAATAAATAATGATTTTCTCTCCGTATGGGTCTAATCTAAATTGATTTGTCTAAACTAGATGTCAATGTGTATTCAGCGCACTACATACAACTAGAGTAGAGATGGTTTTTCGATGTACAGTGATGTCGAGCAAATTTTTATGTTTTCTGATGGACACTTCGGTCCAGCCGAAGTCTAGATACTCATCCTGAGTTTTGTTTTTTGTGTGTTCATAACACACACACAGTATAATGATGTAAGCAACATTTTATTCATGATTGTGTATATTATAATAAGTGAACCTGTTATATTATAAAAACTGAACAGTAAACATGTTGACAATTGCATTTAAAAGTAACAAGCAAAACACTAACAATCGAAATCGATTGTTGTTGTTGTTGTTGTTGTGTTGTTTGTTAAATAAGTTTGTTAGTGAAAACACACAACTATAAGAGATCTTCGTTTGTTTGCTTATTTCAATTCGTTTTGTTATTTCTTTCCTGTGTGGTCCTTATGTGATCAAAATATACCTATATAGTATATATTACATACAGGTTGTGTACCTATATGCGACGAACTATACAGAACTATGCCTGCATATGATTGTAGGTGCAATGTTTGATTATTACAGAACATTTTATTTACGTGCTATTCGTAAAATGATATTTCAATAATAAATATATATATATATATATATATATATATATATATATATATACACATGTTGTTAGGTTTAAAGATATTTTTTTCCAAAAAATTATTTATTTTTTTGAATTATATTTACTTTTTTATATATTTTTTTTTTTTACACTTAAACTGAATTAATTATTTACAATTGTTATATCTCATTTTTAAATGAACATTTAATTGAGTACTTATATTATCAAAATATAGCTAAGTTGATCAAATGATTTGCACAGTGAAAATCGGGTGAGCGGAACTCTAGAGACCACTAATTTTTTTCACTTAAAGAAGAACCTTATTTACCCAGTTCACCAGACATCAAGTACAAAAAATCATTGTCCCTTTTACAAACAAACACACCATGACCTGTACAAAGAAGTTTTGGTGGTGATTAATCCTCTTTCTTTCAAGGAAAGAAGTAATTATTAAAAATCAAATTAAATTTTATTCCTGACTAGTATTTAATCTTATTACTTACTAATCAACACAAATTACTCCAACGGTAAGCACCCATATCATATTGACAAACTTTATAGACATGAATACACTTCAATTTTATATAGACGGTATAAAAGGTGAAATCAATAATTTTTTTATTGATTTTCATTAAAAATAAGTTGTGTCACTTTTGTTCCCAATGATTGTAACTATCATCGTATAGACTCCAGGATAAAATACAGAATCGTAACGTCTTCGAAAATACCCATAGCTCCCAAAAAATTAATTCAAACATAGCTCATAACAAAATAACTATCTAAACACATATTATATTTCCACGTTTCTGGCTTAATTCATTAAATACAGCTGCAGAGCAAAAACAAATATTCCTTTTATCTCCGGGCTCGCTTACCTACTTCTGGGAAAAATATAAATACAAATTTCTAGTTGTTCTATGGACCACTAGAATAGCGCCCATTTTTCAAAATTGTATAATTAATTTTTGCCTGATTCATTCGGTTTTCGAAAAATGCTTCGGATAAAAGTTGTTCAGTATAAAAATTCTAACAACTTTTATTCGAAACATTTTCCCAAAGCCAAATGAGCCCAAAACCAATTTAAAAAATGGGCGCAACTTTCGTGGCCCATAGATAGTACTATCGACTCTATAAAACGTTCTGTATTTAAAATTTTACTGTTGATTTGTACCAAATCCATTCGGTTTTTAAAAAAAATAGATTCTGTACAAATCGGCTGCCACAATTTGAAAAAGTAATGTCGTACTTTAGGAATCGAGATAGTACACATAAAGTACGCAACGTGAAATGATAATGGTAAACAATAATAGTATCGAATATCTCTTTATATTCATTCCACTTGTTGTTGCTGTTATTATTATTATTATCAAGTTGAAGCTACCAGAAGCTGCAGCAAACTATAAGAAGAAGAATGGAGTTAAAAGAAAATAATGCCATTATAACCACTTGTGTATATAATAAAAAGCAATGTGTGGTACGCGCAATGTATATACTTACGTACATTCTTTTTATCAATTATTTACTTACTGATTGTGATTCTTGACTCTCTCAGCTCTGGTGGCGTTTTACAAATGACATTAATAATAAGACCACATACCTACTTCCAACAATCCTACTTGTAATTCTTGTGCCATGGCACTATTATATTATATATTTAGTGATCATTTAATTCAATGAACTATAGCGTCCGTGTATTATGTATCTGTGTACTATATCTACACTGTATTACAGTCAAACTTGTTGTGGTTTTACATTTGCGAATATTGACAAGCAATAACGCGCGTATAGTGATTCTCTTCTGTTTTATTTGTATTCGGAAACCATTTTACGTGAAGTTCATGATCCTATCCCTAAAGATCTCTTAACGTTAACGGAAATAGCATTAATAATAGATACGATAACTTGATCATATGGTTCTGTTGGAAGGAGCGTCCAAGACTTTCAATTAATGGCCGAGGACTTAAACTACAGGTACAGGCTGCGTTAACTTTAAATGGACCGTCATGAGTTTCTTGCAAGTACACATACCCACGAATTCAGCCCTCAATTTTCCCAATTTAATAACTGATTTGAAAATAGGGATTTTACAATTTCAAATAGGGATATTTGCCTCCCTGGTGGGTCCAATGCGCGGTCTGATTTTGCCCATGACTTGACCTTCTTTTTTACATCTAGAACTCACATTAATAATATTCAGATCGTAATCACTTTTAGAATTAGACTAATTAGTTCATTTTACGAACACTATTTGTTTCTGCGATCAATATTCTACAACCGTTACAACGTCGAGAATAAACTTAATATACCCTTGTATATATTATTCTCTCGCGTTTTATTTTTATATTTTCGATTCTCGTGATTTTAAGACTAAAAACCTCAATGTAATTTCCCACCGCTTCCACTACTTTAAATATTTATCTACACTTTCGCCAAATTTCTATTTCAGCGATTATTTTCGAATTGTGTGTCTCGTAGCGAGATAAAATACCAGTTTTTAAGTGAAGTGTAATCACAAGTTTTTAAACAAAAAAAGTGCCATCAAAAACGGTCCAGTAGTTTTTGCGTGATGTTCGAAAAATTTTATAATATTAGACATATATACTGGGTATAAAAGTGCAAGCTGCATGGAAAAGATCCAGGGGAAGCCTAACATTGGAAATTATTCTTTTTTGCGTCTCAAGAACTTACGAGAATGATTTTCCATTCATGGGATATTTCTGTTCCTACATGTGAAATTAATAATTGTCAATCATTACCATCTGATAAGAGACTAAGAAGAAGACTGGACCCACATACAATGTGCTGCATATTAAAGTAATGAAATCAGTGTTATGAAGTATATTGAAAACAGGTTACACTGTATAAAGATACAAACAAGAATTTCATTCATTACTCGAAACAAATGATAATAGTGTATATATAAGTAAAGATATCGATTTACAATATAGTTTTCGATATAAGAATGCTGATCATAATTGAATCTAACAAAAAATATACGAAAAGGAAGACTTGTTCAATACTCTTTTTCAAAATAAAACACACAAATTCGTTATAAAAACTGTTCAAAACTAACACTAATAAATTATTTATATGAACTTAATCTTGATTTTATATGACAGATTAATTTGAGTGCAATTGTCTTTAAATATGTTATATGTTATAAAATGAACAGCAAACTTATACTTATCGATTTACCAGCTATGATTCTTCCATGATCCCCGCAATTGGAACAGATCGGAAAGCTTAGAAGAATTACTTTGCATAAACTAATCCATAAAAATGAGATAAAACCGCAAACTGAAATATCTTTGTGCAAATTGAGAATAATAGTTTTCTAAAAACTATGTTAAAAACTATATATTTTTTATGGATAAATCATGAATATACGTGTTTCATACGGGTACCTATAAATTATGGGAATATCTTATGAGACACTTACCCTGCAAACGAAGGTCGATGACTGATTCTGTGGAGAATTGCAGGAGGCGAAACATTTTGTGAAAAACTCTGAAGCAAGTAGAGCCATCTGATATCACATGACTATATCGTTGTTTTCCCCGCCTCGACTCGAATATTGGAGGATTATTATCATCTCGACTTACCGTATATCGAGATAAAAAATGTTATCACTGTCTGAAAAACATAGAAATCGGTAAGCATTCACTCGAGAATTTACTTGGATTTAAAGATACTTTTTCAATAACAAAATACTACACACAAATTTAACAATTTTGGAATTTGATTAATATATTTTTCATTTTTTTCGAGTTCTACCGCGCTGGTTTCGATATTGGTCATGATTCAAACTTTGTTTGGACTCGTCTTGATAATATTATATCGCCTGGTGTCGAAAATTTTGTTTCTTGCGTCAACATTAACGGTAGTAAAAAACAGTTGTTTGTTCCCGTGCCATTTATAATTACCTTTTTATTTCATAATAATAAATTTATTCATTCGAAAATACTAATTTAATGCACGGGCAACATACATTGTCGGGCAACACGGGTCACTAAATATAATATCGATCATATTCTCTATACCTATATATGTATATTTAATAAAAAGTATCACATAACAAATTATAAGCAAATAAAATAATTATGCTTACACATATAAACAGTTTTTTTGTTGTTCTGTTTTGTTTTGGCTACACACAGTTTTTTTTTTAGCTACGTATATCGTTAAGGAAACAGGTGAACTTCTAAATAATAATAATAATATTATTAAAAAACAATACACTCTAACGTTATACATATATTTAGTTTGTGTGTAGATAACCCATATGTTTAACTAACATTTTATTCACTTGTTTTTTAACGTACCTACGCAATAATATCGTGTAGTTACATTAAACATATAACGACTCACCGGTTATTATAACGCTGGCAAAAACTTCTTTTACACTATATTACTTTAAGAATAGTCATATAATATTATGTTGAGTTTTTATTTAATGAACTAAAATGTAGAAAAGAGTCACCAGTATGTGACTTTAAATGTACGCTTGGTTCGCTCATGTTTTAAATGTTGAGGCTATTGAATTTACCGTTTTTATATGAAGTGTCAAAACAATCGAAACATTTAAAATATATATCGTTTATATATAAGTCACATATTGATGATAAATATTTTCCACCAAATATTTATTTCGAGGAATATTTCCATAAGTGAGTTAAAATTTTGGGTCGACATTTTTTTGGTAACATTTCTTTATGAAGAGTAGGTATAATGGTTTCACAAAATATATCATAATTTTTAGTTGGTAACTAATAAATGTCGGTTTCTTAGTTAAAATTTATCTATAAATTAATGTTATGACTAGAATAGCCAGTAAATACTGATTTAAATTTTGTATTTCCCACCGCCCAAATTACCAAATTTTTATTTTGTGGAAGTTTTTCAAATTCCATCAAGTAGATGGTGCAATATATGTTGTCATCAGTATTCCATGATTTACCAACTCTCCAATCATTACGAAAACGAAGTGGGTGAAAATCAATTTGTTGGATTTATTTAGAAACATAGAAGTCAACAAAATAAAGGAGTTTTAAGAAAAAAATTAACGATTTGAAATAATTCCGATAGCAATATGTTGTTGCAAAAATACCAGTAAAAAGAAGACGTACTTTTATTATTCATTTTTCAAAGTAATAATTATTTATTTCGCTATCTCCTATAGTTTGTTCCAATAGATTTTAATATAAAAAAATTGACGTTTAAAACTGTCAGCTAATAAATAATAAAGTAATGTGACAGTGTATTCAAATATAAATGAAAAAAACAATACAAATTCAGTTTATTCTGCCAAAAAAATATCCTTGTTAAAATATTTGAAGTGTATTTTTTTCGTCTTTATGGAATAGGGCTTGATTAATAAAATGCATGTATAATTATATTTATATATGTATGTATTATAGTATATAAGGATATTTATTATAATATTAGTTCATATAAAGTAGTAGAGTAGGCAACAGGATAACTGTCTCATTAAACAAGTGTATGAAGCGAAACGACACCTGTTGACCTATACTTCCGTCTTCTTTCATATGTGATAATATTTATTACTATTTACTGATAGTATATACATGTCGCTTATGGAAATATTTGAATATGGATCAGGTAATAATGAATATTTATTTTTCACAAAATTAATTAATAAATTAAAGGAATATTGGGTTGAAACAGTATCGTAATTGATAAAAATATAATCCCCGCACATTTAGCAAAATAATGCATTGGTTTACAGTTCAAAAAAATTCAGTGAAATTCGATGAAGAAATTAATAATGAATATGAAATTAAGCTAAAGTTCTACATTATGTTACGAACATCTTAAAAACGTTAGACGTTTAATGGTTCGTTACATCGTGTGGCCGTTGTTCAAACTTACGAGCGTCCAAAGACGAGCGCTGAACGTTCGCATTAGGCCTTGTTTCGGTCGATGTCGGTATTCTTGTAATCAGCCCCCAATGATTCTCCAAAGGAAAATGTTCGTCAGTTCGACTCAACGGCTACACGAGTCGTTCATACGAAGGGAGGAACAGGATACCTCTTTTAAGTTTCCTTCCTTCAAGTAATACGATGCAGGAACAATTGGGACGTGCAATTTATGTTGTACATGTAATTAGGTACGTAGAGAGTTAAAATAAATGATGGATTAAAATAAGTATTATCGATGAGAAATTGTCCATGTTTTTCAGCTGAAATATTTGAGGTTTTATAACTCTTTTTCCAGATTTTGATAACCCCACGCATACATCAATACACCAACGTCTTGTATCATATAGTTATTCATTTAAATGATAAAAATCAATTATTATTAGTATAGAAACACTAATCAATCCATGTCGATTATCATTGATAAAATAATACTATTATGTATAGGAATTTAAAGTCCATCATAACCGTACATGAAATAAAATTGTAGCGATTTATCATGAAGAAAATATGCAAATATTATTATAACGACGGAAATCATTAATTCTTCACGATATTTTAAAATATATTTTACAAACAATTTAGATTTAAACATGATTCGTAATATTTATAATAAATATACAAACTATAACATAGGTACATATTATTTGTATATTCTTGATAAAAAAAACTGAATATCTCTTAAACGAAAAAAAATAATACAAAAGTTATATCAGTTTTTGAGTTTTATATCAGTTTTTGAGTTTGTTCTGATGAATCACTTTTTTTTTTTTTAAATTTGACTTTTATTCTTCATTTCGTGACAGGACGATTAGAAAAGGTTGCGCTGCACGCATGTTATAAATTACCGTATTAAGTATGTTGGTTTTACGAATACATAATTGTTGCGCTTCTTGAGTTATAATGATATGAGACTGACGTTTTTGTGGACTTTCTCAGGTAAGACCGTGATTGACTACACTAGTCAGGAAAAGTTGCTAGTTACAATAATTAATTTTATTTAAGATGTCATAGTTTTTATGAAAAATATTACGGTTTTTACGGCTATAAGTGAATTTCCTTAAAGGAAATGCAGGTATTGTTTTTTACCGATGGTAGAATTTCGTAAAAATTTCTTCAAATGTCCATCGATCCTACCTAATAGATGTTAAAAATGACCATCGTTAAAAATGACCATACGTATATCTGCATGTGGACTCTAACGATCACAATTTGAATCCGATTGGAATGAAATTTGGTTTTTTGAGAGTTTTTGGAATTGATTTAAAATTCTAAATATCTCTCTACACATTAGAGTTTGAGAAAAATGATAACATATTGAATTGTAGCAAACATGATTCTCTACAACGTTACTCCTTACACATTTTTCGATTGTTCTAATACTAAGAGAGATATTTTATGTTTTGTTCTTTCTCTATGCACGTCTTTCCCCTTGTCCTATGCCATTTATTAGCAGAGGTTAGCATCATGGTATTAGCAACTTGCAAATACAAAAAGCATATCAGATACGACGATTTCATTTAGATCTGATGAAAATTTTGATCACTAGAGATTGATTTATCAATTCTAAGGAAATTTGCTAAGTTGACGCAGCTCCTGCGTAACGAATTTTTTTGTTATTTTATATAACACCCTCAATATCAAGTGTATTTCTCAGAAATTATTTCAAATTAGTTCAAATTTTTTCAATTCGATTGTACACGTATAATAAAATTATTGATATATTGGCATTTCGTATGAATTGCAGAACTCAAAACGAAAAAAAAAACAACCATAAAAGACCTTATATGTACGACTACGGTTGTTCTGTGTGTAGTACCTACATATAGATTGAGTATTATAGATATATGTGACCTTTTGACAAGTATTTTTAATAATAATAAAGAAATTTTTTGGTGAAATAAATCGTTGAACGATGTATGTCTTTTTAAAAAGATATTATTGTTATACGGTTTTTTTTTAAAACTTCCTTGTCATAAACCTACAAAAATTACAATACACTTTGTGGTCCGTAGGTAAATTATATATGAATCTTTGATGACCGACTTTTAAACTTGTACAATAAGGGATCATAAGTCATGTATGAAATGTTGGAAAATATATTCACTGTGTACTTACAACGGCAACCAATGAGGATTTCAATAAGGTATATCTTTTTTTAAATTTTTTCAAATACTTTTTTCTAAATTTTTATAGATGTATGGATTTTAATTATGTATTTCAAATGGACACATAATTTTATTGCTTTAATATGTCCATTCTAAATAGTTCTAAAGCCATGAAAGTATAAAAATTAAAAAAAATTGCCCTACTCCGCTGAAAGGCTCACTGGCGGCCGCAGTAAGTATCATATTGAAAATATTTGCCGACAGTTTTTACTGGACTTTTGATCACTAACTGTACGGTATGTGTAAATCATTAGAGCATTTCTTATCTTATTATAAAACAGGAAACCATTCCTATGCATTTCTTATACATTCTAATGTTACACTTCTAACTACGGGATCAAAAATAATGAACACTCACTGTCAACACAAGTTTTGCATTATACAACTCATACATGTACAGTGGATTACAATATATCGCCATCAATATGGCTGCCAGAGCAGGGTTGATTTTAAATTCAAACTGAAATTAGTAAACGATTGAAAATTTTAATGCTTTCGCAGTCATTCAATTTAGGTGTAGTACCCATCAGATCCTTTAATTAAAATATATGAACGTATACGGATATTATTATGAAGGTATATTCTTTGAATCGTGATTATTGAAACTGTGAGATAAATTTTATGACTCTATGAGGGCAATAAAATTATCATTCGTTCGTAATTCTAATTTCTATTTTAGAGTTCAATTTAAAATCACGCCTATTCTAGCCGCCATATGTATCGCGCATTTATGTATATGATTGTATTCCTGTATATAAATGTATATGAATCATGTATAAGAATGTATTCTTTTAAGTCTAATCATAAGCTTTATTACAAAAAAAGTAACATCAAAATTGGTCCAGTAGTTTTTGCGTGTTGTTCAAGCAAACAAACAAATAAACAGACATATACAATTTTATACTAGTAGAGATAATTGTATATAAGTAATTGGTTAAGGACGTTCATGCATAAAGTTTGTTAATAGATAAAAAAATTTTTTTAGTGAATTGAATAACTCTATTACGTAGTTATCCTACCTCAAAAATTTAAAACCTGTTGACAACCATTTCAAAGACTACTTATCGATTAAAAATCAAACTTTTAACACAGCGTCGTATGGAGAACGGAATTTTTTTGCATATAAATTTATAATAACTACATTATTAAAGTAGCCACCATCATAAATAATATTTATACATATTCTTTGAAATATGCAGTTTATTTTCGAATCTGCTTTTGCATAACTATTTTTCGAATTTGCATCAGTTGATACCATTACAGCAATCACCAAGGAGGGTAAATCTTCTATTAAAAAAAGTGTAATAAAAAAGAATAATAAGAACACAGTTTGTTATTTGTTTATACGCGGCGCTTATTAATCTCAGCGAGCTTTAGCTATTCGAACACCCGATATACAGTACACTTATCCTACAATAACATGAACAACGGTCCATAAAAATAACAAATATTTGGGACTCAATTCGTTTTATATTTTTATGGTTTAACGCGTTTTAAAGATCATAAAATATTATACACTGCTTATATGATGATACAATACAAGCGCGTATAAGTCATAAGACACATATTATATTCTAAAGTGTTTTGGTACCATAAACCATACATAATAATTTCGTGAAAAAATAAAGAATAAGTACATCGTAAAAATTTTGTATACCAAAATTTTTTTATTATGTAAAAAATTTTTAGTACCACATTCACGGTCAAATATAAACAGAATATGTGTATTTGTATTTTTGACCTCTACATATGCAGGAAGGCTCTTTAAGATCCTTGCCTATTTGGTCCGATTTTTACCATTCTCGAACTTAATCTTACTTTTTAACTCACATGCAAATTCAAATTAGAATGCTTCTCTTTTAAAATTAAATTGCCCTAAAAAGTATAAAATAATTTGTTTGCAGTGATTCAGCTGATACATATTAGCTGATCCGAATAATTTTCAACATTTCTGATAACAAATAACGGCCACGCAGTAATATTTAATGAGCTCCAGTGGATTTCTTTTTACAAATGTTGAAAATAATTTATTTTCTACTCTTCAGGGCAGTTCGATTTTAAAAGAAAATCGTCAATTTTAGTGAGTACTTTTTTTTCAAAACGGAAATAAACTTCCCAACGCTTCAACTACGTCTCAATACCTTTCATTGCTTCCACCGAATTTCTATTTCAGACAAATTATGTATTTTTATAGAATTGCAATAATTTGTAAACTTTCAAACTTTCTAATCGATTTGACTAATAGAAAATTGTCTTTTCATGTATAGCAGCCCTTATACGGAGGTCAGTGGGTCTCGGTCAAATATAAACTGAACGTGTATTTGTATGGTATGATATAAATGGCATGACATTACTCACGTTCATGTCTTGAAATTTTATTTGATCTTTATTAAATATTTAATTTTTGTTGTCAGGGTAATGAAAAAAATACGATTTAGTTGATTACACTTATTTTCATGAAATTCCTAACCCTCTTTTAATTGGCTTGACCTGTAACAACTAAATCAGCAAATCCTTGCAGCTCACTTTCCATATACTTTTATTAATTGTCATATATCAAGTTACATTTGCAAGTTAGCAAATATATCCAGCCAGACCAGCCAAGTAGCCGAGCGGTCTAAGGCGACATGTCTGCGCAGTATGCAGTACTTGAAAACTGGGAGGTTATGGGTTCCAATCCCGACATCGGCAGTTTGTCAATTATAAAAATAAAAAAAAGGGGCGGTTGATTGACTAAACTGTTGGCGTATGGACAAGAACGGAGTAACCGGCTATGCTTGAGAAGGTTTTCTGCAGTTTCCTTCACGAACTCCAGATGAAAATCGGCATAGTTCCTATCATAGTCGGCTGCAACCGCAGATCCTACCAATTAATATTGTAGTTAGTAGATTGTAGAGGCTGCCTTCGACGGGCTACACTTCGACCATAAGGTCGATTGTGATGCCTAAGGATGTGAGTGGAGTGGAAGGAATTTTTGTGTATAGACTTGGAATTGGCAAGATATGCGGCTGCAGCCGACTATGATAGGAACTATGCCGATATTTATCTGGATTTCGTGAATGAAACTGTGGAAAACCTTCTCAAGCATAGCCGGTTACTTCGTTCTTGTCCATACGCCGAAAGTTTAGTCAATTAAACGCCCTTTTTTTTTAATTAAATATTGATATGAAAAAATTAACTCGTCAACCAGGAATCGAACGTAACCTTTTTTTTTCTTAATAATTGACAAACTGTCGATGTCGGGATTCGAACCCATAACCTCCCAGTTTTCAAGTAGACATACTTCGCAGACATAACGCCTTAGACCGCTCGCACTTGGACTGGTTCATCGAACATAGAAAAATATGTTTGTACATCCCTTTTGTTGTTAACGGTAAATAACTAATAATATGTAATTTTAAATGTATAATTGTTAAAACCAACCATTCTTCATTCATCAAATTCGGCAATAAATATTTGCATTTTGTTGTTGTTGAATAATTGAGGTCATTTTGTGAAGGAACTACATCGGCCACAAAGGCAATAAAACCTTAAACTGTAAAATATGTATTACACGTACTATAATGAAGGTATCAATATATGAGTGATATAGGACGACAAATAAGAAAGGAGGTTATTTGGCCAAAAAATTGCACTGATACAGTCGATCTGTGCCGAATCCAGTTTTCAAATGGAATCTAGTTTTTCGAGTCCGGTTTTCAAATGGATTAAAATATTTAGAAAAAAAGTTGTTACAAAAATACTAAAAAATATTTAATAAATTTTTTCGAAAACCGAATAAATTCCGCCACTTTTGGAGTAATATACAATACGTAATGTATCGATAATTCGAAAATTCAACACTGTAGCTCTTTTCGTTCAGAAGATATTTCGGGGTCAAACAGTGTTCTTATATTTCCTTAAGTAATAGCACTGTAGTGAAAAGTCCGAATGTGTCCCTTAAACTCGGCCTTTCGCACTACCGTGCTCTAGATACTTTTAGATTCGACACTACAACTTGTTCCATAACTGTATAAGTAATGTCATGTAACAATGGTACCAATATCGATTTCCGTGTTACCAAATTAGTAAACTTACCAAAAAATGATACCATTTGTATAGATTTTTTGGAGCTAGCAAATATTAATTATATTAGATTGCCCCTGTACATATTATGGTTTCAATTCAAAATTCATGTTTTCATTAAAGAAAAAAAAAAGTCATCAACTTTCTAAACAATAAATAAATATAAAACAAAAAGGCGTTAAATAAAAACAAGATATATAAATAATTTTTGTACAAAATATTTTGTAAAATAAAAATTATATATAATTTATTTATATAAATATTGTTTGTTAATATTATTATATATATATTATTGTAAAACATTATATAAACGTATTTTGTGATTTTTTTAAGAATTAGCTACAACTCGAACGAGCAATGTTTAACGTTTAACCTGAAATATAATACAAACAAAAACCGACGACGACTCTCTGACTTTGGTAATCAACCTGATTTCTTCCAATATAATATATATATATATATATATATATATATATATATATATATATATATATATATATATATATATATATATATATATATATATATATATATATATATATATATATATGTATATATATTCTTTGCAGAATAATATAATAATAACGTTATCTACATTACTATGTCTATCTGGTTTATTGTCTATGTTGTGTTAATACCAATGAAAACTTACTGGATGTATGCAAACAAAAATATGTTACGTAACCTTGTAAAGTTTCTACGTAGTCTAAGCGATTTTTATTAGAAAAAAATTATAATTTATATCAAGTAACAAGTTACCAAAGTGACAGTTGTAACATTAATTATATGATACATTATTAGAACTGCACGTAAATCGGTAAATATTAGAGCTATAGAAAATGTGGTCAGATTAGAAATTCCACCAATTTTACTTACAAGAATTTGTTTCATTTTCTTAAGAGATAAATTCAAGATTTTATGTTTCCCTCTTCCTCTTAAGCCCTCCTTTCTCCAGAAAGCAGGTCATAATTAAAGTTTCATTCTGATCAGGCTAAAATTATGGCCAATTAGTGTATTTGCGTGTATGTAAGCGCTCTGCTAGCCTCAATTTTAGTCTGATCAGTATGTCATCATGAGAATAATGTCTGTGTAATACGAAGAAATGTTCTGTGAATGTGGACTTTTTATAAGTTATAAGCCTCTATAAATGTGTAAACATAAATTACAACTAATGAAAAATACTATCGTATTTGTCGCCTTGTTAAACGGAACATATGATCAAGTTTGTTATTATTTTCAAGTTATTGTTTTCAAATACTTAATATACCTTCTAGAAAAGTTTTATTTCAATCAGTATAACCGTTTTGGATATATCGATTATCTGGTAAACTAAACGTTTCCGTGCATAAGGTCATTGCACATTTTTTATTTGTTTGGATATATAGAATCCGAGAATAAAAACCCCAAGTACGTACTTATGCTAGCAGTAGTAGTAGTGGAGGGGAGGTAAAAGCTTGACATATAGGCCTTTCATGGTCTTTTTTATCGAGACTAGGAATTTGGTAGGTTATGAAACTGCAGCCGACTCTGTCAGGAACTATGAAAACCGAAAATCATCTGTTTGTGAAAGGAAACTGCAAAAAACCTTTACAAGCATAGCCCATTACTTTCTTTCTAGTACCGACACACAATAATTAATTTAGTCAATTAACCGCCCCATTAAAAAAATTTTTTTTTAATCGGCAAACTACCACCGTTGGGAACCGAACTTGCAAAATCCCAGTTCTAAACAGAGCGCCTTTGGCAGCACATCCACTTAGATTGGTACATACTTTTGTTACATCGTGTATATATAAGTCTATTAGAAGTTAAATCCACCATTTGTAATGGTTGGAATGTTTACCAAAACACGAAAAACGGAATGAGATAACGAAATGCAAGTTTTTTGAATCAACAAAAATCGGTTCATGTATCTTCCCCAAAAAATTATATTTTTTTAAACGTTGGGGATAGACGAAGAGTTTAGATACAAAAAAGCACATTTTTTCCGCAATTGTTTGGAAATTTAAATAGCAATCAGTCTGTAGAGGATATTCAAAATATTGACTCAATTAATGGTTACATAATAGATTCATTTTTTGTATATTTTATACAAACAGGTAAATATAGTGAATATATAGTCTGATAGTTGTTGATTTGACTTTGATCTTAACCGCATACCACCACACAAAACCATTCTTAAAACTTTTATAACAATATTGTGAGTTAGTTTACTAGTATGGCATTTATGAGTAATAGCTATAAGGGCGTTATTATTCTTTATATTATAAACAACGGCCACACCAATAATACATTTATTATGTTGTACTTAAAGTTGTAGAACTTCTTCGATTTTCAGGTTTATAACCATAACTGTTACAGGATTATTAACAATTTTCTAACTTAAACTGTCTGTATATATCCTATTTTCCTACAAACCAACTTTTTTTAATATGGCTTCTAATGTAATAATTCCTCAAAATGGGTCCCAAAAATAAAACTTTCATGAACTACAAAAACCGGAGAAGCCGTTTTTGAGAAAATCTAGAACAACCGAAAAATCACTTGAGTAAAACCCTACTTCTGGTTGAATCACAGCTTTTACTGAAGTTTTTGCAAGGTCACATAAATCTCATTATAAAATTTGATTGTTTTTTGAAGTGTTTTGCGTTCGTAATATCGTGTTCACAGGCACGTGTATCCATTCATTTATCCATTCATCATATCATATATCAATCTACCAATTCATTCACCCACAGACACACAAACAGATCAAAATGCAAAATTGCTATTTCTTGCCTTAGGAGACCACAAAAAATTATCCGATTCACATTCAACATCCAACATGTAGCATTCAAAAATTATCCATTGATTTTGGGCATCGAAAACATTACACTATAGGTTATCCGCACCACCTTGAATCCCGAATAATTTTGTTAATATGAGCTTATCTTATACACATTTCATTACCATAGATACCAAACATGTTTAATATTTTAAATTATATTAACAATTGTAGTTTTAAATTTTATGAATTGGTTGTTGTGAACAATGACACAATTTCTAAATACTGACTTAGATACTTTACTGAGGTGTGTGACACTCCCGACTGAGTAGCTCTGGTACTTACAATCCCATTATTTTAAATGTTTGCTACATAACCCACGTCTGTCTGCTTATTGAGGTTGTGTGTCTGGTCACACCAGATTCTCAATGTGTGTATTTGTTTTGAACACTTACACGCTTACGCTTACGCTTATAAGTGTAATTTATTGGCGTTCTTTTTAGATTATGAACCCTTACGTTACACTTGAGAATACTGTTCGTTTTGGCATTATAAGTACGTGTAAACGTCAGTTATTATCAATATTCAATATGTCGGATGAAAACAGTTTAAGTGCTTTTCAAGCAGTAGAATGTTTGTTTGAGTCACTTCAAAAGCCTCTAAAATCTAACCACGACACCCGAAACTGACAGTTTCATAAGGTAGGTTAGTATGTCGATAACGTAGGTTTTTTTCTAATAAGATTTTGTATGTTATGTGGGTTTTTTTGTTTATTCAGAAAAAAGAATGAGTAAAAAAATTTTAAAAATGCAATGGAATACACTTAAAAAATCCCGGTGCACATGACAGATAAATAAACAAACGCTTAAATAGTGTCCGTTTTGAAAGTGAGTACGAATTGGCGCTCACGCTTTTCCTGTCCTACCTCGTTAGAGCAAACATCTGTAAGCGTGGTATTTATTGTGGCACTCAACCATTAACGTGCTTTGTCAGCATAAACAGCGTTAAGATAAACACTATAAACAACGTTTGGTGGCGCTGAAAGCGTGTAGGCACCCAAAACGAATACACCTAATGACTATATCGTTTTCCTTGTTCCTACACGATTTTCGAATTAAAACATTTTACACCTTTTATGAAACCAATTCACTTCATCCATATTTTACAAATTTTAGTCCGAAATAAAGTTTTTAATTATTCTGGTAGTTCTAATAAACTTCTTTTACATGAAACACCTGGTATATAATATGATACATATCTAAAACACATAATATATGAATACATTATACACATATGTATATATGTATATACGTTTACAATATTTATGAGATTTATACACTCACTGATAGATGAAGAAAAGATGAAAGAGAAAGATTCAGGAAGAATTGACTTTTATAGTGAGCGAACTGTGAGCTGTTTGTTTGTTAACTTTTCATACAATTTTATGGAGTTCTCTTTTATATTTATATATTCGCATTTAATATATATATAATGTATGTCTGTATGTATGTATATTGTATGTATATACATATATATAATGCGGTGAACCACAATTTAAAAATAACAAATATAATTACGAATATATTATAAATAAGGTGGTTTTCTAATATTCTTTTTATTATTATTATTATATTTCTTGCACTTGCTAAAATAACCAACGCATGGATTTATAATTTAATACCCTGTAATGTAGGATTCAATTCTTCATATAACCTGTTCCATGCATACGTCGCAGATTTATCGTCAAAGCAGTTTTATCACAATACAACTCGGTCCAGATCATAACAACATTAGCAGTTGTCTCCAATCCAGTATAGTAGCTCGGTAACTGGATACAAAAATACTAGTTTTTCTCGTGTAAAAGGTGGGATATCCCATTTTTTATGGTGGAACAAATTACATAAGTTTTCCAATTTGAAAGACCTCTGCTAAGTTTTGTGTGTTTTAAAAACCACTAAAGTTGTTGATTTTTTTAATATTATCATTATCGGTTTACAATTTTCAAAGGGGATAAGGAGATTTACAAGATTTATAGCAAAAATTGTTTGGCCCGATAAATGTACTATGTGTAAACGGTAGTCGTGTTCATTTTTCAAAATGTTATAATTAATTTATGCCTTATTCATTCGGTTTTCGAAAAAAATTGTTTGAAACATTTTTTTCGAAAACCGTATGAATAAGGCACAAATCAATTATCAAACTTTGAAAAATGAACATGACTTCTGTGGTCATATTCAAAATTTGATTTACATAAAATATTGTATAATATATCTCACAATATCGTTTTTAGCCGATTACCAGTGAGTGTATGATTTAGTTCTTGAAAAATAGAATTGTAATAAACTTAATAAAATGTAATAAAAATGAAAATAAATTCATTTTGAACTAATTATTGATGCGACTTTAATTAATTTGAAATTTTAGTATCGGCATGTATCTATACTAGTTTACTTCAATTTTTTTTAAATTAAAAATAATGTATTGATTTTCTAATATTATCAATAGTAGTAGGTATAAAAGATACAACCAACACTCCATTACAAAACAGTGAAGGTCATTTATAATGTCATAAAGTTGTCGCATCTAAATAAAATTTACTTACGTCTCTAAAATAAATAAAATAAGTAGAACATCACTACAAGAATAAGTAGCTTTTGGTTTTTATTTGATAAGGAAACTTTGTGAACAAATTTAATTATCCAGCTCTATACTATCAGAGGAAGCAAAAAAGCCATTTTTCCCGAATCATCAAACCGAATCAATTTTAATCTAGACAGTTTTTACAAATTTTAAAACACTATTCCGCAAAAATTTGTAATTTGTTGTAGATATCAAACACCTACAAGCAACGCCTTAAGGTTGCAATGGCTTGGCTATATTATAAAAGCTATATACAAGCTATATTATAAAGCTTGGCTATATTATATTATATAAGATATGTGTATTTTCGTGATCCGTAAACATTTTTTTCGTGGAAGAAATTGGTGTAATTCATTCAATGGGAAAGGTTGCTCAGGGAGAAAGGATGCTTAAAGGGAGGGGGAAATAGCTTTCTTACTACTAGTTAAATAAGCACATTTATTTATAATAAATGACAACGATTTATGTACTCTAATATGTTAAAAAATCATTAAATCATTTGTTTTGGCAAAACCCGCTAAACTGCAATTTTACCAATAGAAAATATGCATGAAAATTTTTTTTCACTTGAATTGAAGCATGTTTACTTGACAAATATCAAGGTAAAATTACTTTTTAAATAACTTTAAACATAAGCGAGATATGAATGATTGAAATTCCCGATTAGACAAAGAGGGTGATAGCCCTCTTGATATGTAATGTGACGTCATATTACACTTTCACCATTTAAAATACACGTAAAACTCGTTTCGTTTTTAAATATTATTACAGTATTAACAGTATTTTCATATTCTGAAAATAAATGTGAAAAAAAATTTTCTTGCATATTCCCTATTGTTTTTTATCTTCATAATCACCAATAAGTATTTCTATTATTAATTGTTTGAGCTAAGTAAAACAAGTGAAAATAACGGAAATATGTGTTTTTTAATGGAAATATTTTTCCGTAATATGTCTACAGATATACAGCGGTGTTTCAGTGAAACGATTTCACAAACATTTTCGTCCCACCATAAAAATGTGACACTACAAATGTGTGATTGATAAATTTTAGTTTTTGATGGAATATATTCTCTAATATATTTAATATATATCTAACTCTTACTATAAAAAACAAATTAAATACACAATATACATGACTGGTTTTTATTTTATAACACTCGGTTTAATTATTTTATTAATAAGTATATGTCATCACTAATATATTTCAAAAAATCTATAATTAACCACAATATTATCGGATGAAAAATATTTACCTATATAATATAAGTTTATGCATTATATGAAATAAAAATATTTGTATAAACTTGGAGAATAATAAAACATTATACATTCAAGAAAGTTTTATTTCTATTTTCTATTTAGGTTTTCAAAGTTACCGATTTCACTCACATTCTACATATTTATTCAGTTTATAATTAAACTATTTAATCATCTGTCAATAGAGTTTTTGTACTTTGTGCAAGATATTTAAATAACAACCAACATACCAACGTTATTTATTATACTCAAGTTTCAAATATAATAAATTAATTTTTTACAATAGGATGGTAACTTTATGGTTTAAGGTAGATGGCTCGTGACAGTCAAAGCATAAATACAGTATAATAAACTTACTATTACAGATATACCAATTTAACATATCTAATTTAACATACACAGGCGTGTTTTAACTATCATTTTCCCAACAACCGAATGAAAAAGGCACAAATCAAATACACAATTTGAGTGCTGCTTTTGTGGCACCACTCTTGCTTATACAAGACTGGTGTTGACAGTGATAATTCTGTATATTTTGTGTGGAAATTGTAAATTATATCAGTTTAATTTTTTTTAGGCTAATTGATTAAGTTCAACTGTATAAGATATTTATTTTTGAAAGAAATATAAAAAAAACTAAAAATAACAACTAATTGAGTTACTTGCCTAAATACCCGATATATTCTGAATTTATATAAATAGTTTATAACAAAAGTTGTTTATTTTTAAAAAAGGTATATTTTTTGTCTTTACATTTTTGTTCTATATGTTTTATGGTTCCAAAAAGGAGCTGTTTTGCCCATTTTGCCAAAACATGGTCCG
The DNA here is from genome assembly GCA_963920215.1 of Nineta flava. NCBI lineage: Eukaryota > Metazoa > Arthropoda > Insecta > Neuroptera > Chrysopidae > Nineta > Nineta flava. Next base: position 68,063,251 of record OY986044.1, read on the forward strand.
ATTTTTCCCATTCCGAACTTGACCAGGCTGTTTTGCTCTAGAATACACATACAAAATTTCAACCCGTTATCTCTTTTCGTATTTTAGTTATCTTGTCCGTGGACGTACAGGCGGACATTTGGAAATAGCCGAATTAGGCCATTTAATGAACATCTTTTATCTTATAATATAGTTAATCCTCACAAAAAGTTACTATAGTGGGATTTTTGGACAGATCTTTGGATTTTTGGAGTTTTGGACAGATCTTTGACGCTAGTGTTAAAATTTAACACAGAGATTTTCAATTTTTTGTGGATAAGCAAAATTCTACAATAAGTATATGAATGTCTTCAACGTTTAGAAGAGGAAAACAAAAAGCATCAAAATTCCTTAAAAAGGCGTTGTTGCATTTGTTTGAGGTGAAGATTAGAAAACGTATGGTCTCTATATACGGTAATAAAAGAATATGTATGTGATTTGTTAGAGATAGATTGAACACAGCCTTATATTGAATACAGACAGCCTTGTTAAATTAACAAAACTGAACATGACTGTATTGCAGTAAAGATACTCACTGCTATGGATACTATGTCCTTAAGAATTGTATTGTAGTTTTCTTGCATCAAAAATACATAATGTATCGAAATGTCTTAATATTTGCCTTTTCGTTTCAACAGTAAAAATTTATTACATAATTAGGCACTCCAGACAGTACAATAATTTAATTAGACATATTAATTCAGGATTGGGGTCATGAACTAAGCACTATGGCTAATAAACAATTCATTATCTCAATATGCTCTACAAATTCATAACAACAATAATCAATAAACAATAGAATTACACAATATGGATGTATCAATATATCATATTTGTTACTGTGTTTATTGTTGTTGTTTAATAATAATTGACATTTATTTTCTATACGTAAATAAAATAAACAGTGAAATCCATTTATAGTGATATTGGTTTGTACGACGTAACGTATCGGATGTAGCGAGATTTCTTTGAGGTACAATCTTATCAAATATTATGTGGAGTCAGGCTGCTTAAGAGTATATTCGATGAAGCTTATACTTTCGTGGGTATAGTTTGTTGTGTAACGAAACCCGCTGGTCGATATGCTTTTTGGATGTGTTTATAGTATGTTGTTTATAGTACTTTCAAATCTGTAATTTGCTGCACAAAATATACAAACTAAGATCAATGTAACCCCTACTTTTCACAGTTGCTTTTTACTATAATCCAATATACCGGGTATACCATTAAATTCGATCACCCATGTTCTATCTTTTTTGAGATCGGTCTAATCAAAAAAATATATCGAAAAAAAGTGGATTGGTTTTCGTTCGTTTTCTGTATACATTCCTATGTCATTCATCCGATTGCGATGAAACTTTAATTTATTTGTTCATTTATTCAAACAATCAAGAGATTCCTCAAACATCGAATACAAATTTCTACTTAAAAAATACACCGACTAAATGAATAAAAAAGTTTAGCTTTGACAGGTTTAGAGTGGGGGAGGGGGAGTAGTTAAGTACTCCCACTAATATAATATTAATATAATTATTTCTGAAATCATTAACGTTATTTTAAATTTAATTTTGTTAGTTTAAGTTTAATTTAGGACGATTTATTATTTGGATTAGAAATTTTAGGATAAATCCAAATGGATTAAGGAATAGTGGCTCTCAGTGAAACGTTCCCCTTTTTCGGATATCACGAAGGACCGTAAGGTCTAAGTGCGTCCCACCCGGGCAGCCACTGCAGCCTAACCTAACCTAGGACAAGCAGTACTACGTTTTAATATGTTTTTGTTGTTTAAACCTTGTGTGCATCATATAATTTGAGTAAAAGGGTACATTTGTACAGTCGATTTGTGCGAAATAGGGAATATGCATGAAAATTTTTTTTCACTTGAATTGAAGCATGTTTACTTGACAAATATCAAGATAAAATTACTTTTTAAATAACTTTAAAAATAAGCGAGATATGAATGATTGAAATTCCCGATTAGACAGAGGGTGATAGCCCTCTTGATATGTTATGTGACGTCATATTACACTTTCACCATTTAAAATACACGTAAAACTGCGTTTTTAGTATTTTTGCAAGAAAGAGACAGATAATAATCTTTAAAAGCTTATAGCTTCCTTGATATTTGTCCGATTTTAATTTCGTTTTTAAATATTATTACAGTATTAACAGTATTTTAATATTCTGAAAATAAATGTGAAAAAAAATTTTCATGCATATTCCCTATTAACCACTATTGTCCGAAATATATTTATGTAAACCTAGTGAAAATCGACTGTAACCTGTTTATAGAGATTCAACATATGATACTTACTTAAAAGAATAAAAACTATTTATTGGTTGTTTTGAATATCGGTTACAACACGGCCAAGTATTGACAGTTCCTTCAATGTCACAATAAACGATTTCCACTGTATATGTATCAGTAAATTGAAGTAAATTCAAGTAGTAGGTTGGTCATACTAGTATAATTCTATTGTTTTATATACATTTTATATGTATAATATATTAGTTAGATACGCGTGCCAGCACTACTCAACTGTCATTTCCGGCGCCACTGACGCGTGGCAGCCATCTTGTCATGCACGTGTCAGTAGTTAGTATAATTTTTACAACAATACACTAGTTATATGTGTACATAGTTTTATAGAATTTTAAATAATTTTCATTAATATTTAATTTATTATGATTATTTATTTGATAAGGTATTACGATATTATGTATGTTGCACTAAATAATTGTACACAAAATAGAACAACATACGGGTTGAGCCAGTTTTTTTTTTTTTTTAAATATTTATGTATGTAGTATGAACGTATTTATTTATAATAACGGGCGTTATTTTTTTTTTTTGTTTATAGTTTTTGTTGCATTAACTTAATTAACGATATTTCAAAATAAAATATTATTTATTGTATTTAATTTGAGTAATTACTGCGTGCACAATAAGTTTAATATAATAAAAAATAAAAATAGTATTGGTTTGTTAGTAAATGTTTGAATTGGTTTCTTAATCAACGTGGTTAGATACTTTATAGAAATTTTTTTAAATAAACAGTGACATAGCTTCACCTTGCGGGGCCCAGGTGGAAGTATTTTTTAGAGGACCCACCATACATAGCCAAATAAAATAAAATCTGTCTCTCTTAAATTTTGAAACATAAAAATATATCTTTATCATATCGAGCAGTTTAATGAATTTACTGTAAACGCACAGAAATTAAACTCATTTTGAAATATTTTCAAAATACATGGCCAAATCTGTTAGTTTTTCGAAAAAAAGTTTCAACCAGTAAATGTTCAATACAAAAATGTTCAAAACATATTTTCGACAACCGAATGGAATCGACAAACATCGGCAACATTTGATTATTGTGCATCTCGTCTATAATCTATATGTAATGTGTCTGTATTTATTAACACACTTTTATTAGCTTGACTTATATGTATCTATGGATGATGAATGTAATGGAATATTGTAATTCAGTTTTCACCCACATCCGGGCGTCTGAATAATCTGAAATTTTGCAGACTTATTAAGGACCAATGACAATACAATATACAAAAACAATTTTGTTTGTTCCTATTGAAATAAAAGTATGTTTTAGTTTTTTAAACTCTAATATTATTTAATTGAAGCATATGCGCTGTAAATAAATAATTCGACATGAATGAATACTCACTTATGGGGTTGAAATCGTATATATCATTACATCAATACAATTAATTATAATCATTTTAATGTCGGCACAATATGGTGTTGACATAACGTTTTTTTTTTGTTGCCTTTGTTATGTTTTTGGTAAAAAATTCGTTCGTTGTATCGAGGAATTTTATTTTAATTTAAAACTAAACTGATAATTGAAAGTATAACAATCGAAATAATTATATATAGGAGTGAGAAATTTACCCTATTAATTTTTCCACAACTTTTTAGTTCCAAAAAAAAACAACGTGAGGAACCATTATTATTCAAAATTTAAAGTTCAAGAATTTTTTTAATGATAATGTTTGAACCCAATAGTTTTTGAGATATTTCCGGAAAATGTGTTAGCATCTTATTACCTCTCGAGCTTATTAATTTAATTTATACTTCAAAAATTTTATAACCGGTTGCCCACAATAACTTTGCAAAGACATACTTTATCACAAAGTACAAAGTTTCCCATGATATTTGAAGTTCTGCAATATTAAAACATTCTCTCACACATATTATTATTTATTTCTTTGAGGTACAAAAAAATCATACCTATATGTCATAAAGAATTCAAACTGATTATTTCTTGTTAATGCTACGAAAAATAAAAATATTTTCAAGACGTTACTGCTTTTATTATGCTTGTTGTCTATTGGTTGTTTGTCTTTATGTAACTCATACACACAACAAGCTATGCTATAAGAGCTCTAGATAAATTTCATAGAGTTTAGCTTAAAGCTATAATACAATATATTTCAATAGAAAACAATGGGACTATAAATTATACTTCAAAGATGTCACCAATATTGGTTTTTATTTCTTTTATACGTTTTGTAGTCAAGTAATATTGTGTGCATTGTTATGTTTAGTTTTTCTTGGACAGAGTCATTCATAAATTTTGAACATTATGTAAAAAGTATAGACAAATTAATGGTAGGCAAGCAACTGATTCATCGCTTATGGCGATTTTACCCCTACACATAAACTGCAACGTAATATGAGTTTACAATTTATGTGTTCCATCTTGAAAATTGTTGATATTTTTTTACCACACTTTCTTATCTATTTTCGATCTCCGATTTTTTAAGGGGAACGTTCGTACCCCTTGGAAAAAATGTGAAAAAAGTGAAGAAAATTTTTGTTCTCGATTTTAATAATAATCATTTTCTAGGCTAATTTTGACCCAAACAGTACGAAAATCGGGTTCATTTTAACGTCCGACCGACATATTTCAAAATTTTGCTTTCTCAATTCATGCAGTTTGGAATTTTAGCACTATGGGTCTGATACCTTGAAAACCATTAATCGTTCGTATTATAACCAACGCCATCGTTTTCGCTAGGTCCAAATTAGCTTAAAACGAAGTTTTTATCAAAATCGGGGACATAAAATTTTCCTCCAATTTTAGCGATTTTTTTAAGGGGTACCCCTTGGAAAAAATGTGAAAAAAGTGAAGAAAATTTTTCTTCTCCATTTTAAGAATAATCATTTTCTAGGCTAATTTTGACCCAAACAATACGAAAATCGGGTTCATTTTAACGTCCGACCAACATATTCCAAAATTTTGTATACATAATCATTTTCCCAAAATTTGTATACAAAGTGCCAGCCACGCCGTTATAAATGACTATTTTATTAAAATTACTCGAATGCACTTTTTATACCCAGTATATTTGTAAATATACAAGGTATATTAAGTTTAGTCCCGACTTTGTAACGCCTGAAAATATTAATCCTTGACAAAAATGCTTCACAAAGGTATTCATAAAATGGCCTAATTCGACCTTTTTCACATGTCCGTCCGTCCGTCTGTCCGTCTGTCCGTCTGTGAAGCCGATAACTCAAAAACAAAAAGAGATATCGAGTTGAAAATTTTTGTGTGTATTCTTGACCAAAAAAGTAAGGTCAAGTTCGTTAATGGGCAAAATCGGAACGTGTTTCCCCCCGCTAGGGGGGAAAAATTATATCTTTGAAACCGTAGGAGATAGAAAAAAAATTTGTAAGCCAAAAATCTTCTTCTCTTTGAAATAAACAACTTTTGTTTAAAAACTTTTTTCATAAACTCAACAGGTTTATCAAAATTTGTCCTCAAAGTTGAAAAAAATGAGAAATACAATTGACAGGCGAATGAAGGCATGGTCTCCATGGACCCGTAGGTATACATAACAACTATACATACTATTTTTATATCCTGTATATGTAAATATACAAGGTATATTATATTTAGTCCCGTCTATGTAACGCTTGAAAATATTAATCCTTGACAAAAATGCTCCACAAAGGTATTCATAAAATGGCCTAATTCGGCCATATTCGTCTGTCCGTCTGTGAACCCGATAACTCAAGAACGAAAAGAGATAACGAGCTGAAAATTTTTCTGTGTGTTTAAGACCAAAAAAGTAAGGTAAAGTTCGTTAATGGGCAAAATCGGAACGTGTTTCCCCCCACTAGGAGGGGTGGAAATGTTCGCCTTTGAAACCGTAAGAGATAGAAAAAAAATTTATTGACATAAAATCTTCTTCATTATAAAATAATCAACTTTTGCTTGAAAAGTTTTTCCATAAACTCAATAGTTTTCTCATAATTTGTGCACAAAGAGCAAATTTGTGCATATACATGTGCATATACATAATATAACGCTTCGTGTGGACCTTACACTTCTCATTGACGCTTCGAATACGGTTGAATTTGAATACGGTTCGCTGTAGCTTACGTTTCGTGTTGATAAACGCAAAGCCTTGACCGAACAATTCTTACTATTAACGGTTCTTATTGGCTCACTAACGGTTCGCTTTAGCTTACGTTTCGCATTAGTAAACGCATTGCGTTTACTAAAGTTTCGCGGTAACCTAACACTTCCTATTGACTAACGGTTCTCATCGACCAACGCTTCACGTTGGCTGACTTACGGTTTGCGTTGATTAACAAACGCTTTGCGTTGACCTGACGCTTCCTATTGACTGACGCTTCTCATTGACAAACGCTTCGCTGACTTACGTTTCATTAAAGTTAACATTAAGCTTACGTTTCGCGTTGGTTAACGCTTTGCGTTGGTTAATTATTCGCTTGGCATAACGCTTCGCGTACCAATGACGCTTCGCTTTGCATAACTAACGCTTCTTATTGACCAACGCCTCGCGTTGGCTGACTTATGGTTCGCTGCAGCTAACGTTCCGCGTTAGTAAACGCTTTGCTAACAGTTGGCGTTTACTAACGTTTCGCGTTGACCTTACGCTTCCTTTTGACTTACACTTCTCATTAAGCTACACTTCGCGTTGGGTGATTTACGGTTTGCTTTAGCTTACATTTCGCTTTGCGTTTACAAACGCTTTGCGTTGATAAACTGACGTTTCGCATTGATTAACAATCGCTTGGCGTTGATTAACTAACGCTTCGCGTTGATTAACTAACGTTTCGCAATGATTAACTATCGCTTGGCGTTGATTAACTAATGCTTCGCGTTGATTAACTAACGCATCGCGTTGTTAAACAAACGCTTCGCGTTGATTAACTAACGCTTCGCGTTGACTAATTAACGCTTCGCGTTGATTAACTAACGCTTCGCGTTGTTTATACAACGCTTCGCGTTGATTTACCTACGCTTCGCGTTGATTAACTAACGCTTCACGTTGATTAACTAACGCTTCGCGTTGATTAACTAACGCTTCGCGTTGACTATCCAACGCTTCGCGTTGACTAACTAACGCTTCGCGTTGATTAACTAACGCTTCGCGTTGTTTATCTTACGCTTCGCGTTGATTTACTAACGCTTCGCGTTGATTAACTAACGCTTCGCGTTGATTAACTACGCTTCGCGTTGACTGACTAATACTTCGCGTTGATTATCCAACGGTTCGCGTTGATTAACTAACGCTGTGCGTTGACTAACGCTTCGCGTTGATTGACTAAGACTTCGCGTTGATAAACAAACGCTTCGCGTTGATTAACTAACGCTTCGCGTTGATTAACTAACGCTTCGCGCTAATTAACTAACGCTTCACGTTGATTAACTAACGCTTCGCGTTGATAAACTAACGCTTCACGTTTATTAGCTAACGCTTCGCGTTGATTAACTAACGCTTCGTGTTATTTAACTAACGCTTCGTGTTGATTAACTAACGCTTCGTGTTGATTAACTAACGCTTCGCGTTCATTATCCAACGCTTCGCGTTGACTAACTAACGCTTCGCGTTGACTAACTTACGCTTCGCGTTGTTTATCTAACGCTTCGCGTTGATTTACTAACGCTTCGCGTTAATTAACTAACGCTTCGCGTTGATTAACTAACGCTTCGCGTTGACTAACTAACGCTTCGCGTTGATTAACTAACCCTTCGCGTTGATTAACTAACGCTTCACGTTGATTAACGAACGCTTCGCGTTGATGCACTAACGCTTCGCGTTGATTATCCAACGCTTCGCGTTGACTAACTTACGCTTCGCGTTGATTAACTAACGCTTCGCGTTGTTTATCTTACCCTTCGCGTTGATTTACTAACGCTTCGCGTTGATTAACTGACGCTTCGCGTTGATTCACTAGCGCTTCACGTTGATTAACTAATGCTTCGCGTTGATTAACTAACACTAACACACTCGCGTTGATTGACTTACACTTCTCATTAAGCTACACTTCGCGTTGGGTGATTTACGGTTTGCTTTAGCTTACATTTCGCTTTGCGTTTACAAACGCTTTGCGTTGATAAACTGACGTTTCGCATTGATTAACAATCGCTTGGCGTTGATTAACTAACGCTTCGCGTTGATTAACTAACGTTTCGCAATGATTAACTATCGCTTGGCGTTGATTAACTAATGCTTCGCGTTGATTAACTAACGCATCGCGTTGTTAAACAAACGCTTCGCGTTGATTAACTAACGCTTCGCGTTGACTAATTAACGCTTCGCGTTGATTAACTAACGCTTCGCGTTGTTTATACAACGCTTCGCGTTGATTTACCTACGCTTCGCGTTGATTAACTAACGCTTCACGTTGATTAACTAACGCTTCGCGTTGATTAACTAACGCTTCGCGTTGACTATCCAACGCTTCGCGTTGACTAACTAACGCTTCGCGTTGTTTATCTTACGCTTCGCGTTGATTTACTAACGCTTCGCGTTGATTAACTAACGCTTCGCGTTGATTAACTACGCTTCGCGTTGACTGACTAATACTTCGCGTTGATTATCCAACGGTTCGCGTTGATTAACTAACGCTGTGCGTTGACTAACGCTTCGCGTTGATTGACTAAGACTTAACTAACTTAACTAACGCTTCGCGTTGATTAACTAACGCTTCGCGTTGATTAACTAACGCTTCGCGTTGATAAACTAACGCTTCACGTTGATTAACTAACGCTTCGCGTTGATTAACTAACGCTTCGTGTTGATTAACAAACGCTTCGCGTTGATTATCCAACGATTCGCGTTGACTAACTAACGCTTCGCGTTGACTAACTAACGCTTCGCGTTGTTTATCTAACGCTTCGCGTTGATTAACTAACGCTTCGCGTTGATTAACTATCGCTTCAAGTTGACTAACTAACGCTTCACGCTGATTTACTAACGCTTCGCGTTGATTAACTAACGCTTCGTGTTGATTAACTAAAGCTTCGTGTTGATTAACAAACGCTTCGCGTTGATTAACCAACGATTCGCGCTGACTAACTTACGCTTCGCGTTGACTAACTAACGCTTCGCGTTGTTTATATAACGCTTCGCGTTGATTAACTAACGCTTCGCGTTGATTAACTAACGCTTCGCGTTGATTAACTAACCCTTCGCGTTGATTAACTAACGCTTCACGTTTATTAACTAACGCTTCGCGTTGATTAACTAACGCTTCGCGTGTATAATCCAACGCTTCGCGTTGACTAACTAACGCTTCGCGTTTATTAACTAACGCTTCGCGTTGTTTATCTTACGCTTCGCGTTGATTAACTAACGCTTCGCGTTGATAAACTAACGCTTCGCGATGATTAACTAATGCTTTGTGTTGATTAACAAACGCTTCGCGTTGATAAACTAACGCTTCGCGTTTACCTTACGCTTTCTATTGACTTACGCTTCTCATGACCAACGCTTGGATGACTTACGGTTTACTTAAGTTTACGTTTCGCGTGGGTTAACGCTTATCGTTTACCAACGATAATTTTACGATTTGCGTAAAATCACGCTTCGCGTATCACCAAAGCGACTCTCCGGCGCTTCGCTTTGACTATTTAACGCTTCTCTTTAACCAACGCTTCTCGTTGGCTTACTTGTGGTTCAATTAAGCTTACGTTTCTCGTTGGTTAACGATTCGCGTGAAATCACGCTTCGCGAATCTTTGACGCTCCGCTTTGGATAACTAACGCTTCTCATTGACCAACTCTTCCGTTTACCAACGCTTTACGTTTACCAACGCTTTCCGTTAATTTTCTAAATCTTCGCGTTGACTACCTTTTCGCGTCGCCTAAAGGCTCGCGATGACCAACGCTTTGCTTCGCGTTGATTAACTAACGCTTCGCGTTGTTTATCTTACCCTTCGCGTTGATTTACTAACGCTTCGCGTTGATTAACTAACGCTTCGCGTTGATTAACTAGCGCTTCACGTTGATTAGCTAATGCTTCGCGTTGATTAACTAACGATTCGCGTTGATTATCCAACGGTTCGCGTTGATTAACTAACGCTTCGCGTTGACTAACGCTTCGCGTTGATTGACTAAGGCTTCGCGTTGATAAACTAACGCTTCGCGTCGATTAACTAACGCTTCGCGCTGATTAACTAACGCTTCGCGTTGATTTACTAACGCTTCGCGTTGATAAACTAACGCTTCACGTTGATTAACTAACGCTTCGCGTTGATTAACTAACTCTTCGTGTTGATTAACAAACGCTTCGCGTTGATTATCCAGCGATTCGCGTTGACTAACTAACGCTTCGCGTTGACTAACTAACGCTTCGCGTTGTTTATCTAACGCTTCGCGTTGATTTACTAACGCTTCGCGTTGATTAACTAACGCTTCGCGTTGATTAACTAACGCTTCAAGTTGACTCACTAACGCTTCACGTTGATTTACTAACGCTTCGTGTTGATTAACTAAAGCTTCGTGTTGATTAACAAACGCTTCGCGTTTATTAACCAACGATTCGCGCTGACTAACTTACGCTTCGCGTTGACTAACTAACGCTTCGCGTTGTTTATATAACGCGTCGCGTTGATTTACTAACGCTTCGCGTTGATTAACTAACGCTTCGCGTTGATTAACTAACGCTTCGCGTTGATTAACTAACCCTTCGCGTTGATTAATCCAACGCTTCGCGTTGACTAACTAACGCTTCGCGTTTATTAACTAACGCTTCGCGTTGTTTATCTTACGCTTTGCGTTGATTAACTAACGCTTCGCGTTGATAAACTAACGCTTCGCGATGATTAACTAATGCTTTGTGTTGATTAACAAACGCTTCGCGTTGATTAACTAACGCTTCGCGTTTACCTTACGCTATCTATTGACTAACGCTTCTCATGACCAACGCTTCGCTGACCAACGCTTGGATGACTTACGGTTTACTTAAGCTTACGTTTCGCGTGGGTTAACGCTTATCGTTTACCAACGATAATATTACGATTTGCGTAAAATCACGCTTCGCGAATCACCAAAGCGACTCTCCGGCGCTTCGCTTTGACTAACTAACGCTTCTCTTTAACCAACGCTTCGCGTTGGCTTACTTATGGTTCAATTAAGCTTACGTTTCTCGTTGGTTAACGATTCGCGTGAAATCACGCTTCGCGAATCTTTGACGCTCCGCTTTGGATAACTAACGCTTCTCATTGACCAACTCTTCCGTTTACCAACGCTTTACGTTTACCAACGCTTTCCGTTAATTTTCTAAATCTTCGCGTTGACTACCTTTTCGCGTCGCCTAAAGGCTCGCGATGACCAACGCTTTGCGTTAACAGACGGTCGCGTTGTATAACTCAATTATATAACTCAATATTTAAATATATAAAAATCGCAAGAACATTAATATCAAATTTTTTAAATGCATGAACATTTTTACTGTTTCAATATTAATTATTAATACAAAACAAACATTTACAAATCTTGAGCACGGTAGAGCGCAAGGCCGAGTTTAAGGAACATTTGGCATTCTCACTTACAGTGCTATTACTACAGGAAATATCATAAATAATTTGACCCCGAAATATCTTCTGAACGAAACCAGCAACAGTGCTGATTTTTTGATAATTCATAATTTATAAACATTGGATAGGCAGAAATATTAACAATACTAAGTATACACAACTCAGTATATACTGGGTATTCAAACAATTAACTCAGTTAGTTGTTACATTACTTGTTTTTTTTAAATTCTATATAAATTAAAGTACTATAACTGCAAAACTGAGGTTCTTATTTGAAAAGTTTAAAGTTGACCGAATCAATCTGCTTTTCGTGAATAAAATAAAATTTTACTCGAACCAGTTTTTCGTAAACCGAATGGATCGTAAACTGTCGACTGTACACGTAACGATAGAAAAACTCCGATGACATTGTGTATATCATTGTATATCAAACACATCGATGAAACACTATTGTGTTTTTCATTATTGTTGAGAAAAAATAAGTGTTATATGATATCATTTCTTTTTTCTTGGCGAAATAGTTTCCGTGGTAATATTATTAAACAACAACCAACAACAACAATGCCAAATAAACCAGAAATAACAAACAAGCGCAGCGTGCCAGGAAATAGTAAAATAACATTATATATTGTTATTACATATACCAACTAGTACTATACACACATTATGTAAACGGTGGTATAGTTAGTGATCATAATTTTTAGACGCCGCCGCGTGTGGCTGTTTTTATATGTGCATGTTTCTACATAAGTAATGTGCAATTTTGTGCGTTGGTGGTTCACTTTAAAAATATTTTAAGTATACCATTTATATACAAAAGATTTGTTTTATTTTTTATTTATTGCAATTATTTATTTAATTGCGGTATATGAACATGACTCGTGTACAGAGTGTTAGATGTTGAATGTTTTTGTTCACGTTCATTGTTCAATATTCAATGTTACTTGAGCATTGAACATCAACTTACACACACACACACACACACACACACACAAGACGAGGTTTTTAGTCGGTATTGAACTCTGAGTCCGACATACCCAGGCACACCAACTGGTCCTGATGATACGTAAAAGTATTTTCCCAACATCTATAAAAACACACACACACAAACACACTTTTCGATGTTTTTTTTTTTTAGTATTTTGTTTAAGTGTAAAATTAAGGACGTTCATGCGCTACGCTAGAGTCAAATGAGTACTATCTTTAATAAAATTTATTTAGGATTTTAAAAATCTTTTAAAGTATATCAATAATCTTACACCGATTTATAATCTTATCACGTTTTTTGTTGTCCTAAATATTTTTAATCTTATAACCTTTTTTGTTGTCCTAAATATTTTTAAAGTATTTATCTACTATTTCGATAAGTAATAGTACGGTAACGTACACAGGGAAAAATTCCTAAACTCCTGTCACACTACCGTGGTTTAGATTGTAAAATATTATTATAAGTGAACAAATTAGAAATTGATTTGACAGACTTGACAATAAACTATGTTATATAGTTTATTATTATTATTATGTGTATATTTTTTTACTGTTCGTTGTCGCCAACTTTTTAAATATGGGGGTTAAAACAAACCTAACAAAACGTAGGTTTAATTTTGTTAAATAATTAATTCAAACGTTCGTCAACACCATTTATTTAATGCACTTGTATAAACTGTATATTTCCAAGAATATTTATAAGCATTATTTATTATGGGAACTACTTTAGTTATATAGTTATTATAATTTTAAGTACAAAAAAATTTTGGTCTCCATAAGACACTGTGTTATAAGTTTGATTTTTAATCGATAATGACTCTTTGGAATGATTGGCGATCTGGTTTCATATTTTTGAGGGAGGCTACGTAATTGAGCTATACAATTCACTAAAAAAAAATTCAGATATTAGATTTTATGCATTCCATGGTTAACTCCGTTTTTCAACAGAATCCATAGTATCCTGTGGTCTTGAGTTATTGTGGTATCTCTTGGCTCAAGCTGAATCATACGTATTTCTTTTTTGGCTGTTTTGTCAGAGTTTATGCAAAGGCGTCTCTCGAATAATGATTATTGTGCGGGTTAAGGCATTAAGTTTTAATAAACGAAGTATAATAAACCTTTAAAAAAATAGTTCGTTATAAAAACTAAAAGTGTGTGGTCATGGTTGAAGGACGTTTTCATAAGTAAAACGGAAGAAGGAAAGGATATAACAAAATATTTAAATTTCACAAACACCTGCTAAATAATGTTAATTGTCATTTTATACTTTACCTTATAATTATTAATAATAATATAGTCTATATCTTTACACTGGTAAGGAATTTTATTTTAAATAATTGAAGAAAAAAAAATACAATTACAATAAAAAAAGTGTATAAGTGACCAGTGAGACGAAAGAAATGAGACGAGAAAAGAATAAGTCAGCGAGAGACGAGACGAAAATTAGAATCCCGATTTTCGATAAATATTCGAAAGAAACACGATAGTACTCTCTTTCAATCGCTATAGCCATTTAATCTGTAAAAATGTACTAATCACAAAACATCGAATAATTTTGGGTGGTAATGATTGAACTTTTTCTATAGTCTTTGTTGTTTCAATTAAAATATAAAAAAGTAAATCAATTAGAAAAATATGTATTTTAAATGAATAGAAAGGAAATTTTACTTACGTAGAATAAAAAATTTTTTACATTTTTTTCATCAAGACAATCTTCCACTGTTAAAACGAGACGAGACGAAACAAGAAGATAGAAAACTTTTACAAGTCAATACAATACAAGACGGATGCTACTCGCGTCTCATTTTGCGGCATCACTAATAATGACGTCGCCAATATATCGTATAATACAACCAATTACACCACGGATGATTCTGAGAAGTGAGACAACAATTATTTGTATATACTTAGGCGTCACAATACAATTCTAATGTCAACTTCCATTACAGTTCATTTTCGAAATTTTTTACTTTTACTAATTTAATCTAGGTTTTAATCACAGGCCCTTGTTAAGCATAAAAATAACACGAAATAAAATGATCTCTCAAAAGATCGAGAATCAACAAAATAAATAAATGCTTGTTTTCAACTTTCAAAATATTGCACAATTTTAATACCTAAAATTATCATTTTTATCCTGAAAATAGTTTTTTCTTACAATTTTGGTATCGGCTGCAATGTTTGTTTATTAGGGGTAATTGTAAGGTAGGACAATATTATTACTAACATGCATAACCTCCTGGACTAAATTGAGCTAATTATTGTAAAATAAACAGAAAAAAATGGTTCAAATTAGAGGTAGGTACAATTTTAATAACCATATATAATTTTTACTATCAATTATCAGATGATTTGTAAAAATGAAATTGTAACAGTTGGATTACGGAACCATAAATAACAAATTAGCACACACGAAATCGGTATGATAAAAATTTCAAAGGAAACAATTTTATTATTATAAGTATTAGTAGCCACTTGAAATAATTAATTTTGTTTTGTACAAGTGCATGAAGACCGACTTACCAGTGACCAGCTGATCTAGATTAAAAAAAATGGACCATAAAGACCCTTATGGCATAAATGAATATAGGATGGCCTTCATCTATTATTGCAAATATTAACCTTATATAAATATGTTCTAATGGCGTCAAAAGTCGAGCTATCATTTCAACCTTCAGGAAAACTTGATAAGCAACTCTTTGCTACTGCCAAGATATGGAAGAAGCGAGTCTCCTCAGACAAAAGTAGAAGGGGGAACACAATGGTTCAGAAGGTTGAAGTGCAATACTTTTTATACCCCAAAATTTATCTATCGATCTACCGAAAATATGGTGATATTTTACTTCAAGAAAGAAAAGAACTTTTCTTTATGTTCAAGAAAGAAAAGTTCAAGGATTTGTGTTTTCCGCCCTTTTCCTCGTAACCGATTCACATTAACGATTTTAAATTGCATTTCAATCAACTATCACCGTCACATATCCATTTTCCTGAATTTTATCAAGAAATAATGTAAAAATCCAGTTTAATTTGTATCAATTTAATAGAAATATGCTGAATATTATCCCTAATCTATTAATCTATAACAAATTTTTTCAGAGGTAAGTAGAATGGCTACACAAAAGCAATATATTAATTCAGAATTTCACACAATAATGTTAAAGTTGGTTCTTCAAAAGTATGACATCATTTGAAAAGTTGGTGTAAGAACACCCTATCTGTAGGAAGCTTATGGTGGTCCTTTCATATTTTTGTGAATTATGGTCAAAAAAACATAACGTAAATATCATGACTTATTGGTTTATATTGCCAATTTAAAAAAGGATCTTTATTAACTGCTGTTATATTTGAAATAGTTTGTTTTTATACTTTGTTAAATTTCAAGTGGTTTAAATGTCATATTACAAGAGCAACTCTATAATTATAGTGATTTTACTATATTAAAGTTTTACGAGAGTCAGCTAATTTGTGCTGATAAGGTTAAAGTCTGCTAAGTTTTGCTGGAAAGAAGTTAATACTGGAAAAAAAGATCATTTTTTAGTCGTTAAGGGAAGACTTTCAAGTAATCGATTCTTAGAAAATGGAAGATAAATGAATTTTGAAAAAATTAGTTACGCAGGATATGCGTCAACTTAGCGAACTTCCTCAGAGTAAATACATCATTTTTTATTTAAAAAGATCGGAAATAGATCTTAATTAACATTTATCTTATGCATGTTTACGGGAAATTTTTTCGATATCATCAAATGCTGAAAAAATTCAAAAATTTTAGTGAAATCGAAATAAAATTTCGTTTCTGATATGCTTTTGGTTTTTAAAAGGCCAAGCTCGTTCATGGGTAGAATCGATCGAGGAAAAATGTAGGCTTAGAAAATCAACTACAGTACAATTCATTACCTGATCATTTTTTCTAACTTATACAGATATTTTTAGGATTTTAATTATCAATTTTACATCGTAAATATTTCTGTGAATATTTGTGTAACAGAAAAATTCATAAGTAGGTAAATTGTAATAAAATTAATTTTACTGATTAAAAATGATTAAAAATGAATTATCCTGTCCAAAAATATTAAGATTTTTAGCCGTAGAAAATTAAACCATGTCTTTCTTTCTTGGCTTTTTATTATTGGATTAAGGATACACAAGTTGAAATAAAAAAAAATCGCATACCAGACCTTTTGCACGGTTGTAGTAAATATATACTGTGCTAAAAGTCTTGAATCCATTTCTTTTAAAATAAATTATAAAAAATATTAAATAACTTTTACTCTTTGTAAATTAGTCAGTAGTTCTACAATAATAATATTTATTATTGACCACATAAGGGTGCATTTTTATTAAATAATATGTGTGCGTCAGGTGGTTTAATAGGTGTGCGGGAGGGTCACGTGTAGGTCACGCGCTCTTAGTCACGCCTTCTGACTTCCTATATACAAGATATTATGTAGTATCTATAATATTAATTTTTGAAAAAAAAAACTAAACAGGTGATGGGTCTTCTGTTATTATTATTACTATGGCACGCACGATCCATAACGTACCGGCGACGTATATGAAATATTTATATAAATTAATAAAATTCAAAAATTTTTCTTTAAATATTTTGTATACCCAACACCATTTGGTCAAATGTTTTATTTTATTTTTGTAGTATTTAATGACTTTTGTTGTAATTTTGATGTTTTTTGTTGTTGTTTAAAACCCTTTTATGTTAATTAATTTCTATAAATGCTTTAGTTTTTAACTAATTAAGAATCATAAACCATATGGTGCGTCATTTTAGGTGAACATTTATGACATTCGAAATAGGCAATCAATGATAATAATCTATTCATTCGTATGTCATTTATTGGTTCAAATTGTTAAAAACGAACAATCTTATAATAAGGACAAGATAAAAAATAGCCAACAAGTTACAGTAAACTTTCAATCGCCTACGTTTCAAATGCAAGTGTCAGAAGTACGAGTTTTTTCAGTTTTTCGTAATTTTTGAGGTAATAAAAACGCCTTTTAGACTTAACATAATTCATTTTGTATGAAGTTGTGTTAAATTTCCTAGTAGAGTGTCAGGGTACGCACGTACACTATTTTTTTAATAAAATAGAAAAAATTGTTCTATTTATTTCTTTAAAAAAATATATATATACTGAAATTATGAAAAAAAATATGCCCAAACGTGGCTTGATTTTGCCCAAACTTGACCTTTTTTTAACTGTAGAACACGCATACAAATTTTCATCATTATTATGGTATGTCAACTAAAAAGTTGTAAATAATTCAAAAGAATCATAAATACACACAAAACCGGATGCTTATTATGTACCTAAATTAATTGCCTAGCTATCTACTATATTTTTTAAGTCGGGGCTAAGGAAGCGACAGATTATCCCTTTGAAGCAAAAAAATTAGTCTATGAAAAAATCGCCCACATACAAACATACTAGGGAAACACAGAACCGTAATTTTTTTTAAAAGTTGGGTAAAAACACTATACATATTATACTAGATACGTTTCAGGTGGCATACAGCTGTAATTAGTCTTAGTTTATTGTACTGTATTTAATACATTTTTCGTGGACTGACGAGTGAACTACCTTAACTGTATTGTCAATAATCTTATCATTAGTTTTGTCTGAGACAAATTTACAAAAGGATTGTTTACAATTATTTCTAAATTAAATTAAATACATTGCTCTCACAAAGTACACGACAGATTCACTTGACTAATCAATGTCTCTTATTATACGCATTTCAGAGACAAACAGACATAATTAAAAAAAACTTGCAAGTACAGAATATTTATAGGTAGAAAAGTATTTTACACAGTAATTTTAATTAGATTTCCCTAATTAATATAGAAGATCTTGTTGTAGTTGAATATCTACATAACTAATTACCATATTTGTTTAATTACTAATGCAATGCGTTTTAACTTTATAATATATATATATATATATATATATATATATATATATATATATATATATATATATATATATATATATATATATACATATACATATATATACATATATATATATATATAGTTTAAATAGCCGGGGATATTATATATTTCTATTTAATTATCTACTAATATAAATATATAATTTAACGAAACAAATGTGTAACTTCTTTCACTCAAAGTATGTGGATTTTTATTAAAAAATTTAAAAACAATTATATTGCCCTGCCGTATGCCTTGCGACATATGTTGCTCCTTTTGAATCAAAGGGTAGATAGTAAAATTTATTGTCAACTGAATTGGAATTTATTACAATTGAATCAAGTCTTTGTTGAATTTTTCAGGTTGATGTCTAAATAAAATCATTAGTATTCGTCATTTGCAGCGTCCTTTGCAGGCACTTTACTATGTAACATTCCATTCTATAGCCGTAAGAGACAAAACATATCATGTTAAACAAATAAAAATAACTGAGTTAATTGCTTAAATATACGGTTTATACTGAATTTATGAAAAAAAATTTCAAATAAAAGTTCTTTATCTTTAAAAAAGGAACATTTTTTGTCTTTCAAATTTTGTTCCATCTATTACGATGTCAAAGATGGATATTTTCTCCTCTCCTCTCTGGCGGGGGAAAGAAGTGCCCGATTTTGCTTATTCACGAACTCACCCATAGTTTTTAGCTCTAAAAATCACTCTTTTCGTTTTTGAGTTGACGAACAGACGGACAGACGGACAGATGGACGGATATGCGGAAATAGAATAATTAGATCATTTGAGCCTATATCAAAAGTTTTCCGTTACAAAGTCGGGACTAAACTTAATACACCCTTGTATATATTACAGTATATACCGGGTTTAAAAATATTCACAATATTTTAAATAAAATAAAATGTGATATTAATGAAATAATTAATTAATATTTCCCCCCGTTTTAACCATACAATCAACAATCAATCCATTGATGTATTGTGTAGTTAAACTTCAATTATTTATCGCCACATAATGTGCATGAATGGATGGCA
Source organism: Nineta flava (assembly GCA_963920215.1). Taxonomy (NCBI): domain Eukaryota; kingdom Metazoa; phylum Arthropoda; class Insecta; order Neuroptera; family Chrysopidae; genus Nineta; species Nineta flava. Next base: position 68,083,064 of record OY986044.1, read on the forward strand.
GCTTATCTCAATTATTTCGCCTATAGTAGTCATTAATTTTATTAATAATGTGTTAAATATCCATCTTATCATAAATGAATCGTAAATATGCAAAGCAAACATATTATTATTTTTTACTATACTACAGTGAATACATTATCTTGAAACTAAAATATGTATCAAGTGACTACCACATATTAACGATGCGAAGGTATCTCTCAAAAGGTATACAATGTATGTACAGTCTGATTTTAAGTAATGGATACTTCTTTCTCTTGAAGATAGTGCCAGCATAAAATCAATTTTCGACAGATTTTGCTCATTTTTTTTTCACAGACTAAAAATAAAGTTTTCGAATAATTCGACATGTAAAACTTTATGCCCACCCAACTATTTATTATCTGTTGTATTGACAAAAAACTCGACAGAATTTATAAAAAAAACTAGGACAGTAAAGATTAATATTTCTTAAATAATTTTTTTTAACGTTTTACCGTTTTGTTTTCGAAATATGATAATTAAAAATTTTTCTTCTTTCAAAATTACATTAATTTGTGTAGAAATATATGTATGTGAGTATACATGTGTATTTGTATTTTCTCTATAATATAAGCAAACCGGTTATTTGTCTTGATTATACAAGTCAATGCTGGAGCTACCTGAACCCATTAAACTCGAGCTCCTTTTGAAAGGACATAGCATTTGCATGCTTTAACACGCGCTTTGTAAATACTCCACCCATTCTACTGCACTTATTTCATGTTATGAGAATACCAATACACTTTTTGATTTTAGATGCAAATAATACAATTTGAATTGCAAAATGGAACGATAATAGGTGCGTTTCTGTTGCTACAAACTTTGACTTTTTTGAACCGCTTCAACATGCCCCTCGTTGGTTTAGAAATACGAAAGAAAAGTCTTTCATCTCTTAATTAGCCCTGGTATAGCAATATAATAAGTATATGGAAGGAGGGACCGCCATAATTGGCTGTTAAAAAAAGTATACCATAATCTTGCGGGTAAATAGTCGTACTGATCACTAGGATGATAGATATGACTGTGATCACCTCATTACTGGTTCACAAAAGATTTCATAAAAGTAATCTGATGACTATTAATATTTTCGGAGATATATTGCAAGGAGCGATATAAAACCCGGATTCGGTAAAAGGATCATAAAATGTCGGCCCTCAGGTAATAGGCAAACTTGAAATAAAATAAAAATCCTGACAAAGTTACATTAGATGGTTCAGGATACATTATTATGAAAAGTGAAAATAGCGACACTAATTATAGTGTTGCCATAAATGTCACAATTAAGAACAACCGTGTGCACACATAGACACTCGGTGTATACACAGATTGTAGGGTGTATAGTGTCGTAGTCTCTAAACGAACCTTAACAGACAGATTCCCTCTTATGCAAATATAAATACAAGAATTAAATTGGTTAATTTCCCGGGTGCCATCTGACAATCATTCTGTATAATACCCACACTTCTTTTTAATTCAACTTGTTCCAGTTTCACTGATTACATTTGACATAACATAATATGCAAGGAAAATACAACATTTATGTTGTGTATAGGACCACAGGTATATAATTTATCAAACTAAAGATTACATTTACCTCTATGTACAGACTACAACGCACGTATGTATGTAATAATGTAACATTATGTCTTTTAAGCGAATTTTTAAAGAAAGCTCACGAAGCAATTTCGGATAAATTTCTTCAAATGTCAATCATTCCTAATGTAGAAAGCATCCGACGTTGAAATGACGATATATTAATCGTTGACTTTTAACCACTAATCGGAGTATACTGTCCCGTGCCCAGGGTAGAACGGGATAAATGACAAAATTCTATTTTTGAAGAAAAAAAATATTGTTCTTTGATTTTCTTACAATATTATTAAATTTTTGTGATTACAACATCATTATTTGTCTTCATAGCAAAATTTTCAGCTCTCTTAATACACCCTTTTGTAGTTTTAAACTATATTTTCAACTTCGTACCCCGTTCTGCCCCGGGTGTTTATACAATTCAGAGTGTTTATACAAATAATTGTAACATTGTCCTTTGAATTCAAATGGAACACTATTTAAATTTTCAACGATTTATTAAATAACAATTTAATGAATAAATTTCGTATCCTTTATAATTTAATTATATTTAGAGGATAGAGTGACTTGTTAAATATATATAAGTTCAATATCTTTTAAGTAAAAATTAACCCAAAAAAATAAGACTTTTTTTATGATTTTGACCGAAAAGAAATATAATAAATTATCATAATAAATTTAAAAAATGAAATACAATTTTTTTTTTGTGTTTTATAAAAAACCCTTAAGCCAATAATGTCTAATATGTATCAATCACATATGACTTACACAGTTCATAAGGTCATTATTTATTACATATGTTGTTGCATTAAATTAAAAATATCTCTCTGGTGCTGTATTATATAAAACCGATCCATGTTTTTTTTTTTTAATATTTATTTTGAATGCGCTACAGCAGAGGTGAATATTATTTCATTTTATAACAAGAGATCGGTATTCTATTGTACACTACTATTCAGAAAAAATTAAACTAACTATAGTATACGCAAGCCGGTCCAAATGGGCGAGCGGTCTAAGGCGTTATGTCTGCGCAGTATGAATACTTGGAAACTGGGAGGTTATGGGTTCAAATCCCTACATCGGCCGTTTGTTAATTATTAAAGAAAAAAAAAGGGGCGGTTAATTGACTAAACTGTCGGCATATGGACAAGAACGAAGTAACCGGCTATGCTTGAGAAGGTTTTCTGGAGTTTCCTTCACGAACTCCAGATGAATATCGGCATAGTTCTTATCAGACTCAGCTACAGCCGCATATCCTACCAGTTCCTAGCCTGCATACAAATTTCTTGTCTTCTACTCACATCATTAATGTATTGTTAAAAATTAATAAAACAATAATGATTCGGTAACCTCTGTTATATTAGACCATGGTGTCTCAGAAACGGATTATTTATTTATTTTTATTTGTAATTTTTTAAATGAAGAGTTAGTTTTTCGGGTTGAAACGGGAAAAAATTTTCTTTCCAGATTATCGTATCGGGTGCCAGCTATTTGACGCACACTTTAAAAAAAATGTAATTCATTTTCATTTAGGTATATTTTTCTAAAAAAATCCTTTGAAGTTCTGCTGTTCTTCGGCGTATCTGGAAAAGTATCGTTGAGAAAAATTTGAAATAAATCACGAATAAAGGTAAAAAAGTTAGTAGATTAAAGGAAAGTTATCAGAATTCCGAATTTTATAGTTCGGATGTTAGTTTTACAAAGATTGAAACGAAAAAAAAATTATTTTTTTAAATTATTATGTTCTTTTTGGATGTCAATTGCTACAACTAATTTGAAAAAGTTCAAAATCCTACTATACTGAACATTAATAATTTTTGTTTCACGTAACGAGCATTTTATGTTTTTCAAGCTTGCACTTAACCAAATTTTTGTTAAATAATATATCAACAATATTTCATTGGTTTGAAAGAATTATTATCATTTTTGATTAATTGGCCCAACATTCTTAATACACTGTCCACCAAGAGTTTTAATTATGGCATAGTGAATGATTTAAAGTCGACTCATTTTTTTGTATACCAGAGTGTATCTATATAGGTCCCAAATGAGTGAGTGTATGGATAAATACTTTTCAGAAAAAAATAAACAGTACAAGGTATGAACATTTATTTTTATTTTTTGAAAAGAAAAAAAAAACAACATAATACATATAAAACAGATATAATATTTTTATGTGGTATGATTTTGAAGTGATTTATGTTTATGTGTATTAAACAGTATGGGTCAATGTAATTTAACTCTTGTTACTTTTTTTTTTAAATTTAATTTAATATAAAAAGAATAATAGCAGGTGAATTCAAATAACCATTACGAAGATTTGTAACTTAAACCATAAATGTATATGTTGTAAGGCTGTGTAAAAAAAATTTATTAAAATTTAACTACTGTTAAATTTAAATATGTACTACAAACAAACTACAGAACAATCGGCTTAATCAAAATATTACTATTACCGTGAGACGATTAAGTCGCCTCTCTTGTCCAGTCTGCAGGTTTACGGGTTACTTCTCGTTCTTTATGAGAAGTCAAAAAATTATTCTTCTTCCTGTCGAAAAACAAATGTTAAATAATTTGAAAAGTAACACTTACCTCGCAAATTCGAGAATCACTTATATATACCAGGGACTTATGTTGTCTGTCTGAATCATTTAGAGAAAACTATTGGAGTTGCGAAATAATAAGGACCTTAGGTAAATTTTTCTTAGGTCTTCAGAAAAACTCCAGTAGAAGCTCAAAACTCATATCCATTGCAAAGTTATAGCTGGCCCAGATATCAAATTTAGTTTATAGTTTCTACAGAAATACCTGCGCATTAACCAAATTTTGGAAATAAATTTTTTAAAGTGATTCAATATTCATATCCATAATATGTAATAATACTTAATTCGTAGGAAATAGGATTTGGGAAAGTAAATGAATTAATTCAAATAAATTGGACGTTTCGTCGTTTATTTATGGCTACCTCAGCAACTTATTTATGTAATTCAAATGTCTAATATAAACAAACTATGGAGAAAGACTTTGATAGTTAAATTTGATGCCATAATCATTATTGAAAACAGCCCGGCCTTAAAATAATTATTATTAACTAAATTTTTTTAAATTTTTTTAAATTTAAAACATAAAAAACTTGACGTTTCGAACTGTCAAAATATAATACGTATGGAAATGTGAACACGCAATTTCTGCAGGTCGAAATGGTTACATTTTGGAACATTTTGTGACATTTTTTATGAAGTGCGGTGACAACAGTGGATCGATAAGGAGTCGAAGATTAATAATTTGGTTTCTTTATCTAATCAACTTAGGCCTGAGGAAAGTATTTGTAGGCTTTCAGCGTACTCTGATTATAAATGATAAAGTTGGAAGAAAACGATCTTAATAAGAATGAAAAAGTGAACACGCAATTTCCGCAGGTCGAAATGGTTACATTTTGAGGTATTTTACGACATTTTTTTATGAAGGTCCAAGATTACTTACTTGGTTAACCTTCAAATTGAACTCGTAAAAACATGAAACGTCTCGTAAAAACCGGAAGAGTCTCCGAAAAAAGTATTAACAATGCATGAAATGGTAGGTAATTTTGTCCACTCATAAGTAATATTGGCTCTTTGTGACCGTTGCAGAAATTGGAGGTCTAAACATCCCTGATGTAGAAAAACAACATATAGAATGCGTTTGATCTCTATTTGTGTGCGATATGCTTAGTTTCAATTTTTCAAATATAGTAATTAACAGAATAAAATAGAAAAAAATAAAATAGAACTAAAATAGTAAATTGAATCTGTCGTATTTGGAAACATACTGTAGAATAAATATTATGTCAAAGTTTATAAATGTAATAAATAGAATAGAAGTTATATTATGTGTCCTTGGCATACATCTACTTTAAAAATAAAAATGATTATTAAATTTGATTGATACTGTTATATCAAAAAGAAATGCCGCCACTGTATTTGTGTTTCTTAACTAGTACGTCACTAACCTAACTTACACTTGACAGCTGAATTTAAATTAATTACAATTGTTTTTTTCCGTATTAGTAATATTTGTATTTTTGAATATTTATATTCTGTTTCAAGTGTTCCGTGCTAAAATTGGTACAACGAATTACTTATGAATCACATCGGTGTCTGTTTGTCAACAGACGGTATCTCAAAAACGGAAACAGACAGTGAGCTGAAATTAAAAAATTTTGCCTATTCTACAGCAAAAAGTGTCTTTAAATTCGTGAATAGGCATAACCAGTCTATGCATTTTCCCGCTAATGGAGGAAATATCTACTTTTAAAATTATCAGAGATTGAAGAAAAGTTTAAAAACAAAAAACATTACTTTTTAAAAATAAACAACTATAACTAGTGAACTCATAAACTAGTATAACAAGTGAAAATAACAAACTGACTGAGTTCATTGCTTGAATATACAGTATATACTGCGTATATGAAAAAAGATTCAACAAAAGTTGTTTATTTAAAAAAAAAAACATTTTTTTCTATAAATTATTTTTCTATCTCTTACCATTTCAGAGATGGATATCCCCCCTGGCGGGAAAAACACGGTCCATACCACGGTCCGTCTTACCGACAGAAATAAAATTCACCCAAAATATCAGTTTTCTTAAATATATTTTTTTAGGCCAGTCATACCGGAATTTTTTTGGAACAAGCTCTTTATTAATATTTCTATTTTCTATTGCGATAGTTTTTTTTCGTGTTATTTTATTCCAAGTGAAAATTATCTAAATATGTCAAAATATGTGTGAAAATATTTGTTTCTCTATAGGAACAATGCATTAAAACTCGAACTTTAGTATTAAATAATTAATTCAAGAACCCCGTACCCCCTCCCCTCCTGAAACTTTTATAATTGATTTAGATGCACTTCAACTACATGTAAAAAAATCGAACCTTAATCTTTTTAAAGCTTCAATACTCCTACATCCTTAAATATTGAATAAAAGACTTTCAAAAACCATTAAATAATCGTTATATTTTTCTATTGGACCAGTTTATCAATTTATGTTTTGTAGTTCAGGCCACAGTCTTTTATATTATGTTTAAAAAAATTGAAAATCTCATTTATTTATCTAAAATACTTTATTTAAAGTATTAATCAATTAAACCTGCACTTAACATAATATTTTTTTTTTTTTTTTTTAAATTAATTTTATATTTTAAATTTAAAAAAAATCAATGCATATAATTTTATTAATGATCGATATAAAATGATGACTTAATTATACCTAATACGATGAGTTTAATACTTAAAAACACTTGACATTTGAACAAGTGTCTTAATTTAACTTCTTTGTTTTATAAATGTTTATATTTTTTAATTAATTATACTTAATGAGATTTAATTTATAGTCGATAAAATTTAAAATATTTCAATACAGTAGCCACTGTTAAAAACACAGTTAATATACCAAACGTATATAAATAATTCGTATATAGTCCGGTAGCTAGCATGTTAAAATATTACTGAAAAGTTCTCCAGGTACTAATGGGTAGTTAGTAAAGTATATGCATATACGTATACATTAAATTAACACCGAATTGTCAATTGTTTGTATAAATTTAGACCATTTTACCAAACCAAAAATATTATTAAATGTGAGCTTGGTTGGACGAAAATTTAACATTTTTAGTGTTACAACATGCTGAAAAACTGACAAAACGGAACATTTACGGAATAACTGTCCTCCAACCCTTAGCACCAAAAAGATTGAGAAAAATCTTTAAAAAAACAAGTGAAAATAACAACTTACTAAGTTAATTGCTTAAATACCCGGTATATGCTGAATTTATGAAAAAAAAGTTTCAAAGTTGTTTATTTCCGATTTTGCTAATGCAATATCTTCGTACATACGTTTATTTCTCGAAAAATCCAATAGTAAACCAATAGTAAAAACCTTCACGTAATAGTTCACGTATCATTCATTAGCTGCCGGTTTATTAGTTTCAAAAAAAATCTTATAATCAACACTTGACATTAATGAATTGATGTGTATGTGTGTGTGTGTGTGTTTGTATGCGTATATATGTTAGGTTTACATGTTTAGATATTACGTTAACTTAACCATTAATTATATAAAAATTATTTAATAGGAAGATTAAATAGTTAATTTGTTGATTGTGGAATGTAAGTTCATATTATTTTGTATATTAATACTTTTAATCTTCTACGTTTGTACCTTAATTCTGACTACTTTATACGGAGATTGAAGAAAATTATTATCTTATTGTTTATGCCCTGTGTTATATAAATATATACAATAAACCAATCATATTAGGTGCTGATTTTTTTCAACTGTATTTTTAACATTCTAAAGATTTAAAACTTATTTTTTATGTATTTGAGAGAAAACTTTGCCAAAGGTTGTACAAACAATTTGAATTTTGGCCATTAATGGTCATCAAGATAGATAGATAGATTGTAGAGGCTGCCCTGGACGGGCTACACTTCGACCGTAAGGTCCATTGTGATGCCTAAGGATGTGAGGATGTGAGTGGTGGGGAAGGAATTTTTGTGTATAGACTCGTGAAGGAAACTGCAGAAAACCTTCTCAAGCGTAGCCGGTTACTTCGTTCTTGTCCATACGCCGACAGTATGGTCAATTAACAGCCCCCTTTTTTCTTTTCTTAATAATTGACAAACTGCCGATGTCCGGATTCAAACCCATAACCTCCCAGTTTCCAAGTAAGCATACTGCGCAGACATAACGCCTTAGAATGCTCGGCTACTTGGACTCATCAATGTAAATATTCGGATCTTATTCTAGAATAGAAAATTGACAATCAAAGTATATTTCGCGTAATTAGTGATCGAAAACCAAGATTTTCGGTGCAAATACCCCAATCAAAGGATCTTTATAGTGGTGCATACAGTATTAACGTTAGTAACTATTTTAACACATTTATATTCGCTTTACTTGTATATCACAGAAATTTTGAACGTTCTGTTAGATTGGGGGCTCATATCGGCTCCCGTCTGTTCCATGTAAATAAATACTTAAACATTCACTCACTTGAGCATTACTAACAATTTGTTATACACATGCAAGACTCGAACTTATCGAACGCAATACCGAGCGTATAGGTAGGTATCTGTTCATATTAAAAAAATATTCATGCAGCGGTAGAATACTGACAACATCAACAGACAACAAGATAGTGACACCTGTACCCGCATTTATTTTCTCTTATAAAATTTCAATAAATTATATTCATGTATATATGAAGACTGTTTCTTTTTTTTTTGTCTAAATTAAATAAAAGAATTTACACATATCAGTTATTTCCAATGGCGTTCAGATACTTTTACATTTAAATTAATAAATTCAAATGTTTCTTTACAGTTAATTTACAAATTTTCATCAACAAATTAGAGTTTCCGAAAAATCAAATACGACCCATATCAGAGTTTTTGACCATCATTAGATCTTAAATCTAGTGTGTAGGGGAATCCGGGGCAGAACGGGGTATGAAGTTGAAAATATGATTTAAAAGTGCAAAATGGTTTATTAAGAGGGTTTTACATTATAATGTTATAATTACAAAAATACAATAATTAGGTAATTTGCCCAGTTCTGTTCAGGGCATGGGACACAACGAGGTGGTAAGGACATGTAAATATAAACACATATAAAACTAGTGGAAATGCAGAAAAAATCAGTTTATGCAGAAAAAATCAGTTTATGCATAAATTTCATACACTAGGACAGTCACATCATCTTTGCTATCTATTCCCGCAGGTGAAAAATGAAATGAAGAACTCTATGGTCAGTAGTCATCCAAGCGCACATTCACGAGCTGAAATTTAGTATGTGTATTATCCGGCTAAAAAGTAGGGTCAAGTTTGTGAATACGAAGAATCGCACCGGAAACCCCCACCAACAGGGGGAAGGGGAATATTCATCTTTGAAACTTTTTCCATTAACTCAGTATATACTGGGTGTTTAAGCAATTAGCTCAGTTATTTACTAATTTCACTTGTTTTATTATCACTTCTAATTAAGACCGTAATTATTATAGATGTGATGGTCTTGTGATAATCAACAAAATTTTAATGTGTGTGACATTCTGTAGGTTATAAAAGAATTCACTTGTTTATTGACAATATAAAAAACCACATTACCTACAGTAGTTCATTTGTTTTTTGTTTGGTTTTTAGTGGGTAATTCCATGGTAGTTTGTAAGTAATAAAAACTAGTATACTGTTTATATCCGTATACTATATAAATACACTTATACTAACTATAAAATTGTATCTAAACGTCAATTATTTTGATTCTAATCAGAATATCATAAATTATTTACATAAATAAAATTCTATCTATGATATTGTTGATCGAACAGGATTGTATTCAGTTTAATAAATACACATCATATATCCTCATATTTAGCATTTTGTTTTAAGAGCGTATAATAGAAAAGTGGTTGAATTGTGTACATTCAATGATGAATTCAACGATTGAATCTGTGTGTCACATAGGATTTCCTGTTTCGTCATATTTGCATTCCATTTAATGAAGGCAATGGATGTGAACAAAAACAATTTTTTATTCTGATAAATCCATAATAACTGTCCATGTCAAATATCACATTTTACATATAGTAACAACTTCAGTTATGACATTTGGATTCTAAAAATGGAATTAGTTTTAAGGAGGTTAGGGAGGTATATCGAAAATGCTACGAAATGAACAAGAAATTTAGTAGTATCCTCACTCAAGGCTGAAGCTACTGTGAAAATTTCAAAATAATTTACTAAGCCGTTTAAAAGTTTTTAAAAACTGTACAATTATTTAACTTGAACACTGTGCAAACTATTTTGCACAATTTTAATAACATTCACTAAATGGTTGTTAAGAAAAAAACGTGTGATAGTATAGTTTAAAGTTTCTATGGAAATGGCATCAACAAAACATATAATATATAATAAAAAAAGACATTTCTAACTGTTAAAATTTAGAAAAAAATAATTATTTGACATATATTTCCTATGCTATACTCGATATATATTTTGTAAGATTTTGGTAAGAATATATTTTGGTAAGAATTGAATTTAGAAGAATGAAATTACAACACAAAAAATAATTTTATTTTACGGCTAAAAAACCAAAAATTAAATGCTTTAGTTTAGTTTAAAAAACTAATAAAGCATGCTTTTGTTGGAGTATGAACTAAAAATTGCAAAATAATTTAAAATAGAATATAATAAAGAGATTGACAACAAAATTAACTTTAATGTAAGCAAAAGCATGAGATGCTCTCTACTTACGTCTTCCTGATGGCTCTTCTTTTACAAGAGTAAGTAGACAGCATCCCATGATTTTTTAGAGAGCACTCCAATAAAAGCACGTGTTTTTAACTCTAAATTATTTAGAAAATAAGGCGTAAACATCCAATGTGACTCTGCATAAATTTAAACATTAAAAATTTATTTTGAAATCAAAATAAATTACTCGCTTTTACTGTATGACTATCTTTACGGTTATCAGAAATGTGTCAAGAATCAATAATAAAATCATTAATTGTTTTCATATGTATATGTTCGTGTATTCTGTTCAGAAATAATTTGAGTGCGTACTGACAATGTGAATTAAGTGTAAGCTACCTATTTCAAATATGTTGAAATTGAGAAATTGTGTAGAAATGTTACTTTGATTGCCGGCAATATTTTTTTAATTCTTTTTTTTTCAAACCACATATCAATGTTAGGGTTAAAGGTTAACGAAGTTAATAGATATCGACTTCTGTTGGGAACACTGACTTATATATAATGTCAACAATTTTGAAATTAATACCCAAAAAGGAAAATTAATTATTAGTTATTTAAAAACGAAATATTTTATTTTATTCCTAAGTGAGCATTATGTTTTTGTTCAAGGTCAGTCTGCATCATGAATTATTTATTCAATTTATTTAAAAAATTTGTTTGACTTTTATTAAGGATGGGGGGAGGGGTTACGGGGGTCTTGAATTAGGGGCTCTTGAATTAAAGTTCCAGTTTTAATGCATAGCTCTTACGGAGAAACCATTTTATACACATATTTTGATAATTTTCACTTGGAATAAAATAAGACGAATAAAAAAAAAACTAAACAATAGAAAATAGAAATATTAATAAAGAGATTGATCAAATAATATTCCAGTATGATGGACCTAAAAAAAGGATATATACGAAAACAACTGAGATTTTGGGTAAATTTTATTTATATCGGCGGTAAACTCTTATAAATTTTATTTCGAAAAACTCTTTCTTGCACTCGTCACAAAACAAACCTATTTTGTCCAAATTTTATGTGTCTAGCTTCAACTTTATATCCTACTTCGCCATGATCTTTCAGTCGGTAACTTAGCCAAGGTAAAACATTGGCAATTGTAATATGTAGAATTGTTTTTGATAATTGATTTAAAAACTAATTAACTTGTGGTTATTGAATTAAAAGGTAAGTAGCATTTATAAAGGTAACAATACACTATTCAAATAATTTTCTTAAAATTCCACAATGGAAACTATAAACAACTTCCAATTACACGTTAAAAGATATATTTATTCCGATCGGTATAACTTATTAAGTGTAAACCTCTTTAGGCGTATTAATGTTTCAAACTAACTCCAAATATTTATTTACTAAAGGGTTATATCTTTTGAGAATTACCATAACAATTCTATTTCACAAACGATTATCGGAACATTAAATTATTGTATAATCTCAGACTATTAATATCAATGTCGGTATAAAATTGTTTGATGCATATGTGCAGATTTAATCAATAAGTATTATGCAAATAATTAAAATTCATTATTCAAGTTTAAAGCGATTATAACAAACCAATTCATCTTTTGTAATTATTGATATACACCTACCATAGGTTGAAAATAAAAATTTTAACACTAGAAAAAAAATCGTATTAACTTTGAAAGAAACTTTATTCTAAATCGTGCAACTTATAACAAATACTTGTAGGTAACAAATAAGGCCGACAAGTGTTGTTACAGAAAATAGTGTATTTTTAACAAAGTTGTTTTTCACTCATTATTTTTAAACATTATATACCCTTGTTATATTGTGTCAATTATAATACTACTTTTTTGGAAAGTTCTATTTTTGAAAAAAAGGGACTTACCTAACAATATAATCTGTAAAGCTTAATTTTGTAGTACACCAACAGTTCATTTGGTGGTAAGTCTAGATTAGTCTAGAAGTAAATCTTATTTATATTTTGATACCCGTTATATAATATATACCAGGGTATATTAAGTTTAGTTCTGTTTTTGTAAAGGTGTTCATAAAATTACCTGATCAGTCCATTTCCGCAAATGTCTCCGCCCGTCCGTCTGTCAACATGATAACTCAACAACGAAACGAGATAGCGAGCTGAAATTTTGTATTTGTGTTCGAGAGTTTAAAAGTAAGGTCAAGTTCGTGTATGGGCATAATCGGACCATGTTTGAAGAAAATGGGCAAAACTGCCTATCTTTGAAACCGTAAGAGATATTACAAAAATTTAAAGTAAAAAAGTGTTTCTTTTTTATATATGATCAACTTTTGTAAGAAACGGTTTTTCATAAATTCAATATATACCAGGTATTTAAGAAATTAATACAAGTAGTTATCATTTTCAATTGTTTTTAAATAAGTTTTCTTATATAAAATATGTTATCGAGTATTGTGTTATAAGTTTCCCCATTGAAAATCTGAACGTGTTTAATAAATGATCCACAAAAAGCAAGAAAAATTAATTAAACAAGCTGTTTTGGAATTTTTTTGCTATACAATATATTTTAGTATACAGTTTTCTATCGAAAAGTTTATCCAATCAGTGTACGCGAATGAAACATCTTATCTCGTTATTCGAAGATGTGGCTCAGGCATGTGATTTAGCAGACCCATCTCTAGAATTCCAACGACAACATATTCTTTATTCACTTTTTCTCTTTTTAGGATTGTGAGAAATTCACCCTATTACTATTGCAGTATTTTATTAACAAACAAGTATACTCGCTCAGGAGAGAGGGACCAGCTCAATTTGCCACGAAGAAGAGACTACAATCATGCAAATTTTGTGTGAATGCGCTCTCATCCATAAAAGGCAATGCCGCTTGGATTATGTTACTTTGAAGCCTGAGAACAATAACGCAAGAGATTGGCCATGTAGGAAAACAGTCAAGATGTTAGGCTTCGCTCAGTTTATCAGAAACTGTGTAAGCTGTTTTCGCCATTGATCTCGAGTCAGAAGAATATTGACTCGATTTTGAATAATTCTATAAAGTGTTTCATTATCGCATAGACTTCCTAAACCAATTACTGGGCGGAATTATATAAATTAGCATCATGCTTCCCATTGACACGGTTAGATTCGTTTCAAATCCAAATATTATTGACATACGGTATATACATCGATGTGTCTTTTTTTTTTTTAATTAAATATAGTGCAAATACTGAGTAAGTAACTTCAATCACTGTAACTTGACTATTTGTCAAATTGTCAATCATAATGGCGATCGTGCAGAAATATTAATAATGAAATGAAAGAGATGACGGACAATTTCACATTAAAAATATTATTTATTTACTATAATATGAATATGTGTGTATTAACCAACACAAGAAACAATAATCAGCCAACGAAAAAGATTGTGATCCAGTATAAAAGATGGCCATCACCGTGTATAAATGAATAAATCAATATTTACACTGTGGCCTCATCTATTACACTAAACACAAAATCGTGCTGAAAAATCAGAGCGGTTTTTTTTTTTAGTACTTTCAATCTTTAAAATACAGTTTAATTGCATAATGGACAAACAGATTTTTTTTATTTAATATACTTGTTGCGATTTTTTATTAATTTATTTTTGAAACGGATTATTTATTTTGGCACTCATAAAATTGACATTTGAGAACTTTTCATTATCCATATTCTTGCTTTAGAGCTGATTAATATTTCAACAAGTTAATTTTATGGTAAAATAGTATAGGGAAAAATAATTTTTGTAATAAACTATCTCAAACATCGTTGCGGTGTCGACTGCAAGGTGTTTATCCATGGAATTATTTTTGAATGATTCATTGTAATAATATGATTGAATGCGGTCGTCAGATGTCGTTTTCGTCGCGCACCCTGCTAAAACAAAAGGTATATTCTTATGAGGAAATGATATACTGAATGAAAACGTTTTATATGTTGCAATTTGCTATATATTTTTCACATTTCTAATGCATATAACGATTAAGTATACCATATAGTCATTGTGAGAAAAAATAATTTTGGGAACAACAGTCACCCAAAAGTCACATACAGTCTTACGAGAATGGCCACTGCTAAATCTAACTCATTAAAATAAACATGCTCTGAAGCAATCAAATTAAAAATTAAGATAACACTCAGTAGTAATCAACATCTTGTATCTCAACATGTATCTCAAATCTCTAGGAAGAGATTTTCACAAGAAACTTGGAAAAAGAATATGGTGTCTCGGAAAAAAAGAAAATCGTATAGTTTTCATTCATTATTTTATTAGATGTCATTCAAAGACATCGATTTGAGAATCGTAGCGTTTTCTATTTGCGTGATCGCAAATAAAACAACGTTTATCCAGATTGTGGTGGCGTTCGCTAAGTAGTGACGGATGTAAGACTTGTAAACTGAATATTTCAGCCATTCGCTCAACTTATTCACAGTGATAACTAATGAATGGGTAAAGCCTTACAAAGAATTTGTTTCCGGAAGAAACACGCTTTTTGACGTTCTGTTTTCAGAGTAATTGCCGTTATAGAGTTATAGTTCTCTGAATTGTTTTTAAATAAGTTCTCTGAATTGTTTTTAAATAGGTTTATTAATTGTTATTAGAAACTGTTTTGAAGATATTTTACTATACCTACATTACTTTCAGTATTCAAAAGATAAAATTCAAGGATTTGTAAATTGATAAACATAACAATGGATGAATTTGCCATAAATAAATGTTTTGCTTTAGTATACAAATAAAAAATATATTATAATATAAAATACATAACATACTGCCATTAATTCCATTAATTCGTTGTTCAGATTGTTTGTAAAACAAGTTGTTTTCAAACCAAATTTGGTTTGGAAATACTTTTCTTTGAGTTCCATTTTAAAAGTATATTTTACATATAGTAATTGTAAATAATTAATTACATTGATTACACAACTTACTTTGCAGCCATTTCAATGTGAATGTGGTGTTTTTCTATTAAATGTGAATAATAATTTTACGATAGCTGAAACCAATCTGCATTTTGTGGGCAACCAATAAAAATTGGTACACAAGCTTTTTCCAAAAATTGGTACACAAGCTTTTTGGCGCATCAGACGGAATTTAAAAGAAAAATCGTATCAAGGGTTCGTGTAGGGTGTCAAAAAGGTCCCAACAAATCATGCTGTAATACAGAACCTTAATAATTTTGGAGACATTGAATTCAAGCACTTGACCGATTTCATTTAGGTACTAAGTCACTCAAGAGATTTGGAAGAGGTAAATTTTATTACATTTCACCGGATATTTTAAATTTTGTAGATTTTTATTTTTATAACGAAATAAGACATCGGATTCGAACCAAACTTTTATAAAGACTAGTTTCTAAAAATTTTCAGAATATAAATATTAGTGACTGATTTTTTCTGGTATCTTTAATGTTTACAGAAACATTTGCAATTTTAATGTTATAATACTTGAAGTAATGAATATGTGTTTACTATAAAAACATTTTATCATGGTATCAGTTTTAATTCATATTAAATCTTCGTCTTGTACGAAGAGCCAGTTCAAAGCTCACTCTATTCTAGAGGCCTTGATAAAAAACTCGCGGGTGTGATCAATAGAGGTACTCGCGTGACTAATCTTCCTCCTAGTATATATACATATCCTTTCAAATTATTATCTCTCATCAATTGTTTCTTTGTCGGCCATCGAGTACACGTTCACCATGAGCCTCAAACGTGTAATCTCTGGAGGGGAAGTTGAAGTCTGGAAGTAGGCCTTTCTAGACTATCTTTTAACGAGCCCTGAAGACGAGGGATTTGTATGTAAACTTGGGAATTGGTAGGTTGTCCGCCTGCAGCCGACTTTGAAAGGAACTATGCTGACATTAATCTGGAGTTTTGTGGAAGGAAACTGTAGAAAAAGTTCAGAATCATAGCCGGTTACTTCCCTTCTTGTCCATACGCCAAAAGTTTAGTCAATTGACTGACCCATTAATTTTATTCCATTAGTTTTAAAATTAATATAATTCCGTTGATTTCATTTGAGGCATTCTAGTCCCAGCTCCGAGTAGAATGCTGAATCCTCAACTGGACCACTCGAACTGGCTCTGTATAGAAGTTAGATAGTAAGATTTCTCATGTCTAACTAAAATATTTCAAATATTTTAAGATGTTTGTGAGAGCTATAAATGCAAACGATTAAATTATTGTAAATAGATAAATTTTTTATTTATATATTCAAATTAACTACAACACACTATACATAAATGTATAAAAACATTTAATTTACTGCATAAACGTATTTAAAACTAGATAGTAATTAAGATTTTACAACTTTGGTCATTATTAGATCATTAGTTTAATTTGTTTGAAACACAATTTATTAAGAGAATATAAAAATTGAAGAAAGAAAAAAAAAACACTCTAAAAAAGTCTGTGTATTTATTTATAAAAATATCAATAAACAAAACGGTTTTTGCCACCGACACAAAATGAATGTACATTGAATTAAAATTTATGTAATATACAGTACGTTAATTTCAAGAAGGTTGACTCTGAAAATTATTAGAATAATTATTTCAAACCATTGAAAAATTATTCATATTAAGGACGTTCATGCATGAGACTTGATAGTAGATTAAAAAAAATTTTTAGTGAATTGAATAGCTCAATTATGTAGTTATTCTCCCTCAAAAATTTAAAACCTGTTGATGATAATTTCAAAGAGTAATTATCGATTCAAAATATAACTTTTAACAATATTTGGAAATTTGGTAGGAATTCAAGTTTCTTATAAAACGTTCGTTTAGTGGGCCACCGTAAATGCCTTCCATTATGAAAATCCGCTTACTATACAAAACCTAACCCACTTCTAGCCATGCTAGAAGACTGCGGTCGACGTGTAATAACTTCAAACTTACGGAAATAACTTCTTTACCTCTATTCATGCTAGACGGGCGCGGTTTTTTAAATTATGTCAAGGACGTGGAACTAAAGGCCGATGGCCGCTGCAGGGGTTCTTGTGATCAGAGGAGTATATGTATACATTTATATTTGCCATGATCGTATCATGTATTCCCCCACTAGGGGAGGCGGGAGAATATCTATCTTTAAAACCGTAAGAGCTATAAGAAAAGTTAAAGTATAAAAAATTTTCGTTTAATAAAAACAAATACCTTTTGTACAAACTGTTTTTCATAAACTGAATAGAACTGCTGCAATTTTTCCGAAAAATTTATATTTACTGCGTACATACAATG
Organism: Nineta flava; assembly: GCA_963920215.1. Lineage (NCBI taxonomy): Eukaryota > Metazoa > Arthropoda > Insecta > Neuroptera > Chrysopidae > Nineta > Nineta flava. Next base: position 68,101,175 of record OY986044.1, read on the forward strand.
TATATGAGTATTACCTTGCCTATATTTTTATACATCTATGCGTATGGAGAAGTATCTTGATAAAAAACTGAGTATTTATTGGGTACTGAAACAATTAACTAAGTTAGTTGTTCCATTTCTTGTTATTTTATGTATATATGGATAATAAATTGACAGTATTGTATATTACATTCTTGAAAAAAAATTAATATCATGGTGATATGTTCAATAAATGTCTTTAATGAATGCAAAGAACTTGTTAGTTTATGTTTGTCAAGTGTTTTTAATGATATTTATTGATTTTTCAATTTTAAGAAATTGAAAAAAGGAAGTGATAAAAAAAAATTATTGGTTTTTTATTTAAAATTATATATATATATTTTTTAGAAATTTCATAATAAACATTTTTTATGAAATTTTAGATTTAGTAAATAATTGTTTCAGGTCGCAATAAAATATTAAGTGCACCCACACTATATGAAGATGTCCAAGACATGAAGCCAAAATATTTGATTTTGTCTGTATAATGTGCCTAAGAGAGTTAAGGAAAATTTTGAAGACAGAGATTTGAATGGGATCAATCGGGAATAATGTTATTTTATGCTTAATTTTTTCCAAAGGAATATATAAACTGACACACACTTAATGCGTTAATTGGTCAGTCAACTCAAATAATCCTTCAGGTCAGATCAAATCCTCAGTCAAATCATAAAAAAGACAAAACTTTTTTAATATCATTGTGAGACACGCACCAAATTAGCAACAAGCAACATATCTCTGAATCTATATTCCAGTGATATTTACGATTAGCTAATTCATACTGATCATGACTAAATTGTAGTCGAAATACGTATTTATAAATGTTCTAGGAATTGGGGCAAAAGTGGAAATGTAATTTCAAAAAACCTAGAGTCCTCTTTGATTAATTTAATAATCTTTACGTGTTGTTCTAGTTTTTTATACTTTAATTTATCAGAGAAACATTAATTTCAAGATATTTTGTCAATATATATTTGATCGCAGGATATTTATATCATGAGGATAATTTGGCGAGAGTTATAACCAAAATTGGCAAGTTCTGCATACAAATTACTTTTATACCTACATATTTTATAATAATTTCAAAATTAAACAGAAAAATGTTTATAAACGAAATTTATGAACCTATAATATGGTATATTAACAAACATATATATATACTCACATATTTAACTACACATAATATAATAATAAATATAATAGCCAGGCTTAATATTCATATGTGTTGTATATATTGTTATAACGATATTATATACTTCACATACTTAACATACAATAATATTCAAAATCCTCCACCCACTTGGGATTCAAAAAAAGAATCAGTCAAAGTAATAATACGGACACACAACAATATAATAATAATAATCAAAAAATAAAAAACCTTAACAAGTTTGAGAAAAGTAAAGCCTTTTGTTATATTGAAACAAGTGTATATTTAAATTACATGTATATGTGTTTATACATGAAAAAATATTATATACCCTACGCAATGATAGTTTACATTTTTTAAGAATAGTAGTGTCAAGCCCCCTGCATACGAGGACAGTACTGGCGGCTAGAAGTGGTCGTCAGTGAAATAGTCGCGCAATAGACATGAGGACACATGAGGACAATAATGGCTTCCAGTACGCCTACTTGGAAACTGGGTGGTTATGGGTTTGAATCCCGACATCGGCAGTTTGTCAATTATTAAGAAAAAAAGGGGCGGTTAATTGACTAAACCGTCGGCGTATGGACAAGACTGAAGTAACCGGCTATGCTTGAGAAAGTTTTCTGCAGTTTCCTTCACGAACTCCAGATGAATATCGGCATAGTTCCTATCATAGTCGGCTGCAGCCGCATATCCTATCAATTCCTAGTCTATACATAAAAATTCCTTCCACTCCACTGACATCCTCACATCTTTAGGCATCACAACGGACCTTATGGTCGAAGTTAAGCCCGTCCAGGGAAGCCTCTACAATCTATCTATCTATCTATGGCTTCCATTACTTGGCAGATAGTAGCCAGTTTTGTATGGACGTAGTGAGTGCAACATTGTCAGGGCATACGTGGAAACATAGAGAAGGCTGTTGAAGAGTACGAGAAAGTAGAATATATCGCTCTACTGACGGTCAGTACCTTTTAAGACACGTCCAATAATGGTTGCCACTATGTCCTGTGGCTCAGTTACTGGCCCTCTGGGGTCCACTAAACTCAAACCAGCTTGAGTTTGGGGGCTGCAAGTAGCCAGTAGCTAGTAGCTGGACGTTGAAGCAGAAGTATCCCTACATTCGGAGGCAGTAGAGGTATAATTAATTGTCGTCATTGCTAGCTTGTACTACTGGCCGCCACCACTGTCCCCGTATGCTGGGGACTTATATGAGTCTACATACACTATATGAAACCTATCATACAATAAGTTCTACTGCAAATTAGATAATCGGTGAAGCATATTAGTTTGAACTAATAAATGGATGAATACCACACTGTAAACTGAAAGAATTATTGTGTTCCCCCTATCAGATGCAGGCAGAGAAGATTCTTGGTTAGCATCCCTTCCAGCGCTGACTCTTTTAGGAAGGACAGGACATGGAGACAGTCTAAGAATTATATGTTCACTACGAACATCGGATAGGCATCAAGTCATCTGTTACGAGGATTCTCCCACAAACACAAACGATTATGTGAACAACAATGGTATGTGAATGGCACACTATGCAACTTGTCGTACATCAAGCTACTTTGTCGTACATATTACTTGTTAATTGTTGAACGATAACGTTAAGAATATACGAGAAATTTATCCGACACTTAATTCGAGAAACATCGTATTGTTGACGCTTAAGTATATACAAATAAATATATATGAATTGGCTCTTACGTCAGACTCGTCTTTGGTGTAGCGGTAACACGCTGGACTAGATATCCACAGGCCCGAGGTTCGATTCCTGGATGACGATTTAATTTGTTCATATCAGTATTTAATTACAAATATTTGAGTTTTTCGTAACAATAATTTTATTTTGATTAGTTTCGAAACACCGTTCCATCATCAGAAAATATATGATAATGGAATGAAAATTATAATCATTATCATATATTTTCTCATGAAGGGGCAGTGTTCCGAAACGTATGTTTTTGATGGGATATGTAGTTTTACACTAAATCGTATTCATTTTTTGTAAGCATTGCAATGAACATGGGTACGTAAAATTGTTAATGGTGGCATTTTTTTAAATTTATAAATGAATATTATTTTATTTTTTTGGGTTACAACAAACAATACATGCTGTAATGAACTTAACATACAACAATTTTTTTTTTTTTACAAGAGAACGAAGAAAAAAATTGTAAGCATTTTGTCAATAACAATAAATAAACATTTACAAAAATATACACCTCCTATCTCAGGTGGCTATTATGGGTCTAGCATTAAATTTGTTATTGTTCCAAAATATAAAAAAAGTATGTAAAAGTAATACTTCATTTTTGAAATGTAAGTGATTTTGTTATATATTATGTCTTTTCTCAATTTCAATTATGTAAAGATTCTCATTCATAAAAATTATTTTGTTTAATTGAAAAGAATGAAACTATAATGAAAAAAATGTAACAAGAAAAATTTTTTGAAAAATAAAAAGTAACATACTTGAGATTTTTACTAGATCATAAAACAGGTGTAATATATTTAATGACCAAGAAAGGTATCCAGTTGTTTACACTTTACGGTTTTTAAAATCAGTAACAAAATTTTACTTAATAATTACCTGACCTGTAACTGAAATAATACCAATATAGTTTTTTATAAGAGATTTTATTATACAAGAATCAGAATGGTTAACCTGTGAAGTGTTCTTTTACAAGCCTTTAAATAAAATTTGCCCCTTTACCTAGATCAGTTTTTTGTATTATAAATACGTATTTCGACTACAAAGTAGTCATCATCAGTATAAATTAGCTAGTCGTAATTTACTCTTTGACAATTAGAAATAGATAGAAAGTCGAGATCAATAGACAAAAATAAAAAATAAACTAAAATGAATTAAAATTAAAATATAATTAATTATAAATATTAAAATATAATAAATTTTATTGAAATTGCTCTTGTTAAAATTTCTTTCATTCATTGTTCATTCACTCAAGAAAAAAATTAACTATAGCATATTCAACATAAACCTTTTAGATTTTCACACTCAAATTCAATATATTTGAAACATTACGTCACTTTCTTAGCATAAATATTTGTGAATATTTATATATATATATATATATATATAAATATTCAGAATATAATATTTATATATATAAGCATAATATATATATATAAGCATAAATATTTGTGAATATTTATATATATATATATATATATATATATATATATATATATATATAAATATTCAGAAATATTTATGCTTAGAAAGTGAGTTAATGTTTCAAATATATTGAATTTGAGCGTGCAGAACATATTGACAAAGAAAACGACGTGGATGTACCGCTGATTTTCAACGAGCTTTAAGCAGGAATAATAATAAAAATCTAAAAAGTTTATGTTGAATATGCTATAGTTAATTTTTTTCTTTTTGAAAAGTAAATTAAATTTCAGATCTAAAATACACAACAAGAGTTATTTAAGTCTACAGTCGGCTTCTTTTGCAAAATAAAATTATGTGAAATTTTTACGTAACATTCACTAATTTTAAATATAATCCTTAACCGCAGTCAAATTCGACTAAAGCTATGAACAATATTAACTTTAAAAATTCCGAAAAGTTATCGAACCATATGTGGTTTTTTCTTCTGATCCAATTATTGTTAACAAATGAAAGAATATTTTTTTCAAGTAATCTTTTTCAAAACCATGAGGATCAAAGATAAATATAGTCTACTACGCTACTACAGGTTTCTTAACAAAATAAATCCAGTGTATTTATTATTTCATTTTGTAAATTTTATATATATTTTTAAAGGATGTTTGCTAAAAGTATTTAAAGAACAGGAACAACAAGATCATATTGGATTATAAATGTCCGGGTATGTGGAGACACGTGATGTTACGATAAATATTATTTATTTTTTTCTCTTTTTAGGTACTAAAATTAACAAGTGTATAGTTTCTTAACTTATTACTTGCAATCACGTTAATCATGAAAGTTTGCACCTGTATTAAAAAACTTGTCTGAATGTGGGATACTACAAAATTGCGGAAAAACCTAAGGTAATGTTTAAGGTCATGAAAACTCTGCTATGTGTAGTTCAAAGACGAATAATTATATCGTACTTCGTGTAAGTTCACTTGATTCTCAATGGAAAACTATACCACGGTGCAAATCTGCAAAAAAACCAACAAAAAATTTTAATAATGTTTTTCGATTTGAAGCTTAGTTTTTGAGATATAATTAATTAATAAGTTCAACCACTCGCATTTGCATTTTTGAATTTTTCCGGGTGTCGATACACTTATTGAGAACTCTGATTGTTGCTAATCTAGTATGCTCTACTGTGGCCGCCCTACTCCACTACTTTGGCCCCACTTCCTTACACTATGCGCTGTGTGATTGGTGGAGTAGGGCGGCTACAGTAGACATTTCAAATTTGATAAATGCGTTGATCATAGGACACACAAATATATGGAAGCTCAAATTTTGGATTACCAAAATTTAATCGCGATATTTGACCAAAAACATGTTCATAAAATAGGATAAAAAAGAGAGTTCTACAATGTTCAACAGTCCTACAACGTTTCGTTAAAAACAATATTGAGGCCGTTATTTATTATCCAAGGTATAAATGTGCAAATTTTTTCTAAGTAGGAAATGAATACTTGATTTGATATTTTTCCAGATATTATATCACGTTGTATAAAAACTTGTCATTAATTATTTCGTGAATCATTACGGCAAAACTCTTCAAACGAATTATAAATTACAGCAATCTCTATCCGGTCAAAAATTGATATCATCAAACTTTTGTAAACAATATTGAATGCAATATATTGTGTGCTTATTTAATATATTTGTCATAAAAAAATAATTATTACCCTTTTTTTTTGTCATTAATTTCTATTCTTCATAGCAAAATTCTCATAGATGAACCTCATTGATTAGTGTGACAATATTGTCACTTTATTGTGAGAATATTTTTGAAAATAAACCACGGGGGTAGAATTACAGCGGATATATTACAAAAAATGTGTATGTTTACATATTATATTCCCACCTGATCTAATAAAACAAAACGGAAACATTTATTGAATAGATTTGACAAAAAAATGCTTTTTTCATTTAAATTAAATATAAATACAAAAAAAGGAAAAAATATATATTTATAGAAAAAAAGAAGCTTAGGGTAATATTAATTAATTTAACGCAACTATAATTTGTATATAATGTAATTGACATTCGAATAATTACGTTTTTTAATTTTAGTCAATTTCCTACATGTTTAGAAACACATTTCATCCTTCTGTGTAAAAAATCGTTTACTTTTGGACTTGGATTAAAATTAATGGATTTTTCTCTTGTTTAAAGTAAAATAGAAGTGTATCAGACTCCAAAGACTTTGAAAAATATAAAGATATTTGTCACAGTCTAATTTGGCCCATTCACCAATTGCATTTAATATAGTACATAATCATAATACATCTATATTAACACACTTTATCCTTTAATTGGTCAGTCAACTCACATAATCCTTCAAGTACTACCTCAGTCAGATCACATAAAAGACAAAACTGTTTTAATATTATTGTGAGACACGCACCAATTAGTAACGAGCAACATATCTCTGACTCCATATCCCAGGGATAGTTACGATTAGCTAATTCGTACTGATGATGACTAGTTTGTAGTCGAAATACGTATTTATAAAATACAAATAATTGTACTAGGAATTGAAATTTAATTTCAAAAAACCTAGAGTTCTCTCTAGGTTAGATTATTCTAAAGATGATTTTAATAATCTTTATACTAAGAATATGATCGATTTCAGAATTTGACAGGATTGTCTATATTATTAAAACAATAAACTGTCATATTTTGTAAACATATCATTAAATTGAATTTTCTTTTGAACAACCTTAAAATTAATAAATCTCAAAACAAATATACAGCAAAACAACATTAATATTATTAACGGGAGTCAATTCAAACATTATATACGTGCATAATATTATGTTTGTTTGCCCATTTGAAGAAGGTATTGGATTACGTATGTTTTTTTTGTTTGTAAAATGTACGATTATTATCATATGGTCACGAAATGTCCATCCTTAAATACATAATATTAAAATGAATAAAATAATATCGAATATTTTATTTAAAACATATGTCTAAACAAAAATATACATAATCATAGTTACACTAATATTACTATAAACTATGAACTAGTCGAGTACTATCAATTCCAAAAGTGACTTTCCTTTTTTTTTAAATTAATGTTGATCTGTGTCAAATACCTTCGGTTTTCGAAAAAAATATTTAAAAGTCGTTAGTACTTTTATAAAAAACATCTTTCAATCGATTCATTTTTTCGAAAAGCTAAATGGATTCTGGGCAAATTGACTGCTGCTGGTTCAAAAAGAACGCGTTTTTTGCATCTGATAGTACATTGATAATATGTGATACCATAATGTTAATACGTAATATATTTGTATCGGGTGTCTCAAAATTAAGGGAAACTATTCTGCTGTTTTACACTGAACATTTTCTTGAACAAATGTTTTAGGATTCTGTACAATAAATTGTTTTTGTAAAAATATGATAAACTTGTTGTTTTTTTCAGAGAATATTTAAAATTGTAATTTTTTAAAATTTTTATTAATGTCCAAATTTATTTAGCCAATCTAAAAAATATATCTGTTCAAAATCATTGATACTCAATAATTAACTATGACTATTCCGTTGGAATATCCAATAGTAGGGTCAGAGGACGCTGAATGCTTGTTTTCACCGAATTTCTATTCACTGTCTTCACCCTGGTGGAGAGTTACTTAAGTGTTCACGGAGATATTTAAACCAAGATCAAATGTAATACTTTGTAATACGGGCTTTAAAACAATTCGCAGATGTGTGTATACAACCCAATGTCATCCAAACAAAAATGACAATAAAGAGTAGTGCGATTTCATCCTGAGAATAAAACAAAATACCGTCTTCACACAATGGTCAAAAATAGTATTTTGGCATCAGAGTGAAAAATCAACATTGATTTTGAAACACGAAAACATAACCTGCTTATTATATTATTATTATGTTTATTATTGTTATCTGTATATAGAGTAAAAATTCTGTATATTTCACGAGCATAATACGTCAGACTACGTAAACCTCCAAAATATAGATCTATATCATTTTACTTTTTAAACCAAAAACCATTTGTTACACATATTTGCCCGAGTAAAAACTTACATAAATTGATGAATCAACAAACTTTCTTAGATAGACTAAATTTTGGAACTCCCTATATCCACAATATTTCTATCTAAACTTACATAAAATAAATATTCACGATGAAAGGTCATTAAATCAATTATGTATTTATAAATGTACCGGATGATAAACGGATATAATTCGTCAGGCTTTAAATGGTCATATAAAAAAAATACATTCATCTTTGTTTATTTTAAATTAGTGTACGGTCAAATTTTAGAGAGTTTAATGAAGAAAAAATGTGTGCGCATAAGAAATTATACTTCTTTTTAAATAATTTATTAAAATAATATTTAATAAGGTGAACAATACATTTCAGACATAAATGTTTAATAAAAGGACATAGTAGTGAAAAACTACAAGAGAAAAATTATATATTCAAGTGTATTTACACCCTGTAAATGCACTTGGGTATTATATAAACTTAAAGTATTTATTATTCTGTAAAGATTAAACATATTGATTTAAAAGTATACGACTAAATTGAAATTGGTCAATATATGGTAGTTTAAAACCACTCAAAACAATTATTGCATGTAAAAGTATGTACATCTAAACGTAGATATTTTGTGCGTTACGGTTCCAAACATAGTTAAGGACGTACCTATTTATATTATTTTCAATCGGATATTGAAAAATAAATGGTAGAAACTGATCTATGTATAGGACATTTCTAATATTTTTATATCATCTTCATCTGAATAAACTACCGCTTTCGTATGAGAAATACGAAAAAAAAGTCAAATAGTTAATTAAAAATATTAAGTAACTTAATATTTTGGTACCTTATTGTTTCACTTGCATTTCTAAAAGTACAAATTAAAAATAGTTAATATCAATAACTAATAGCATAAAATAAATTTAACGATTGCCGTTCTGATCACCCTGTACTACCTGTACTAGTATTGAAAACAATTCATAAATAAGACACAAAGATTATATTTAAATAATTTATACTAACAAACATGAATTGCAGCCTGTTCAGCAAAGAGATTATTTACTAAGAACTTTGACTATATGGAGAACTTACAACAGTTCTCAATTCTATTTTTTTTCATAATAATAATTATTAATATATTATATATAACAAGTATATCCATTTAAAAATGAAACTAACAGGAGCCTTATTAGTTTGTGGTTCAATATATTATAATATAACATGCATTTATTATTATTAAATCGATAAACTTGTTTACAGAAAGAACCTACCTAAAGTACAAATCATTAACAAGAAATGTAACAATTAAGTTCATCATTAAATATCCTGTATACACTGATTTCTTTATCAGTGTCTGTACTATTGTGATAAACCAATATCATCAGTTTATATAAAAAATTTCAAATAATGCTTTTTCAGATGCTATTTATACCCGGTATAAAATATTGACAGCACAGTTGAAAATATTGACGCAGAAAAAAAAATTTGGTACAGGTGTTTATAAAATGACCTAGTTAGTCCAGTTCCGAAAATTTGTCTGTTCGTCTGTCCATCCGATAACTCCAAAACGAAAAGAGATGAAATTTTGTATGTGTGTTCTACAGCTATAAAGTAAGGTCAAATTGGATGTTTTTTCAAAATGGACAAAACTGTCTATCTTTGAAGCCGTAAGAGATAGAATAAAAATTTAAAGACAAAAATTTAAAGACAAAAATATAATATGTAGAATCGGAGAACATTTCTATCATAATTTTTGTTTACAAAATTATTCGATCTAAAACCGCTTATGAACAATGCTGCCCTATGAAAATTGTGATTAAAATTACTTAGAATCGAAGGATGTGACAACCTGTATAGAGATAAGAAATCACCACAAATATAATCGTATCGATTAAAAAATAAAAAATTAAATCTACAATATGTATGAATAATGTTGTTAATATTTACAATAATATTTGTGATATATTGTTTTGTATAATTATTCAATATTTATCGATCTTTTGCTAGCGGCTATATTACATTATGTACATATTTATTATCTGTATTCTAAGGTTATCATTTTGCATATATGTAGATATATACAGGATGTTCTGAAATTCATTCAGAAAAGCTATACCCCTGTGTAGAGCTGCAAAAAACAAACAAAAAAGTTTAATAAAGTTTTTCGATTTGACGCTTAGTTTTTGAGATATAATTAATTAAACATTAATAAATTCAACCAATCACATTTGCATTTTTGAATTTTTGCGGGTGTCGCTACACTTATTGAGAACTCTGATTGCCGTTACTCTAGCATGCTCTAATGTGGCCGCCCTACTCCAGCAATTACAGAGCGGATAGTGTAAGGAGGTGGAGACCACAGTAGCGGAGTAGCAGAGTAGGGCGGCCACAGTAGAGCATGCTAGAGTAGCGATAATCAGAGTTCTCAATAAGTGTTGCGACACCAACAAAATTCAAAAATGCAAATGTGATTGGTTGATGTTTAATTAATTATATCTCAAGAACTAAGCGTCAAATTGAAAAACTTTATTAAACTTTTTTGTTTGGTTTTGCAGCTCTTTTATAGACAGGCTAAGAAATGCTTTTCAATAAAATATACCGAGGCATAAAACAATTTGTTATTTGTTGTTATTTAAAATAAGCTTTTATTTAATGAACAACAGTAAAAAATAAATTTTTATTAAATCAGCACGCTTTTTTTTTAAATTCATATTATATTCCAGTGTTTCTTTTCCCCCAAAGTTGTCTATTGATTGATCGAATTGTTATTTATAGGTAACAGAAGATCACCTATAAATACATTGGACTTTTATTATCTTTTTTTCATCACGATAACTGATTTGTATATAAGTTGTTTATCTATTATCGTAAATCATTCGATATATGTTTTAATTTCATATAGTTTTACATAGGCGTTTTTGAAAAATATTTTAGAATAATTTATAAATTATTGCACAATATGTCTACTTCAAAATTTCCATTTTATCATAAAAGAAATGCCTTATTGGTGGCGTTACGTCTTTTAACCCGTTTATGTCTGAAGAGAAGAAAAATATTGGGTTTAAAATGTAATTTTAAACATATATGATTATCGATTTAAAATGTAATTGAAGCAAATAACTATCGTTGATTTTTACAAGAAAATAAAATTTAACGTACTATTAAATATGATATTCGTTGGGTAGGAGGAGGTGGCTTCCAAGTCTTGGTTTAAAACTTGATGTATCGAATATCGATATACTTAATTTTATACTGAGAGCGCTGGATTTTTGTAATCAAACTGGAGCCACCCACGCTCGTACACTCAAACTAGATGCCACAATTTTGGACCATGGGGTCGAAGTGCAATAGTTTTTACCCCGATATTAATCAATCAATCAATGCCACAATTTCATTTTAAACATCTGTAATACATTCTTGATTAGGTTCTATAGCTAAAATATGACTTCGAGCTCGTGCATGAGAAAATGATTGATTTTGGCCGTTTCCACATGGGAAACAACCCTCTTTAAAAACCTAAAAGTTCGAAAAAATATTAATAAATATGTTTTTGAAAGCAAAAACTCAAGCTTGAAATTTTTTTTCATAGTGTGAACAGTTTTACCACAATTTCAGTTCAAATATCTGTAATTACGGAGCACACATACAATGTATATAGTACCTTGGTGGACACATAGCATCAAAAGTCGAGCTATCATTTCAAAATTTTATAATTGATTTGTACCTTAGTTATTCGGTTTCGAAAATTTGTGGCATGCACCACAAATCACATTTTTATACATTTATGCGTATAACGAAGTGCTCTGATAAAAAAAACTCAACATATACTGGATGTTTAAACAACGAACAGGGTGTGTTAGTTGTGTATTTGTTGTACAAATAAAATTTGGACCGATAGACAAGCGAGCGGCACAATTAAAGACAAGCATTACGGTATTATTATTTGATCCCACATAAAACTCAAAAAAAAATCAAATAAAAAGAATCTTCCACTTGACCTGACACTTTTAATAACACAAACAATAAAATTGTTCTTTTTTTATCACTTACTGCGTTCATTGCTTACTTAGTAAATAATTTTTTCTCATGACTGATATTTTGTAAGAAAGAAAAAATGTAATTATCCAAAATCCAAACAATATAATATATATATATATATATATATATATATATACGATTTTTGTGAAAGATTTTTATCTGGAGCACAAGTAAACCTCACAAACTTTAAACAAACAAAGACTGTTTTTTTTTTTGGAATTTATTTATTTATTTTTTTGTAATTTAAAAAAATTCTTTCATTTTTTTGAAATCTATCGACAAGTGAATCTATTTATTTATATTATTTATTTTCATTATTATGTAGATATAGGTACACATAATATTTGAAACCAAATACTCTCTCTCATCTATTGAAACATTTGAATGAAAAAGCATACCATCTATCCATTGTCAGGTTGACAACAATGAACGAACGTACAAAACAATGAGTGTAAAAATAGGAACACACAAAAATTGTTTTTTATTGAAAAAAAAGAACAGGTACATTATTATTATAAAATTTTTTAAATTCAACATTACAGTTGAATTCCGTATATAATCGAAATTATTTTTTGTTGACTGTAACGACGTTTATGGATGAGGCTTGATAGTAGATCAAAAAAATTGTATAGTGAACTCGCTGTTTCCCGTGACTTCGCCCGCATTTATATGAAAGCTAAATATATATGTATTGAAAATAATAATAATAATAATCACGCCATATGATATATGTATACAATATATATATATATATATATATATATATATATATATATATATATATATATATATATATATATATATACAATAGTGTCTCAGTAATCTGGCACTTCAATAGTTTGGCACGTCCAATAATCCGGCACCCTTTTTATAGTGCCGGATAAATGAGACTCTACTGTATATGTACAACGATATATAACGATTTATAGTGTGCTATTATAGTTTATAGTTACTATGGAAACGACAATTAAAGTTGGCATTTCAAAATTGAAACAAAATTTTATAGTTACTTTTTAGAAGTATAATTTCTGTGGAAATGATAAAATCAACAAAAATCTTAACCGACTCCAAATCAGTGTTACATCGATCAAGGGAGTGTTACATCAGTCGAATAAACTCTGATAGGATTCTCATAACGTGCCAAAAGGTGTATAACTGTATAACTTCAATAAAATAATAAAAAATATTTGTGTCATTATTGTGTCAAATATGTCATTCAAATAATAAAAAATATTTTTAGAACTCAACTGTACGAGTTTCTTTAAGAATATAAGAGCTCCCATTTAAGATAAACATAAGAATGAAACAAGTGCTTGTTGTTTGGTTAAGAAAAAATGTTTGTTAAAGATGTATTCAAACATGCCTATCTACATTATAGAGGCGCCCAAAAGGACTATATTTTGAATAATGAAATACCAGAGTTTATTTTTATTCTTACAGAGTGATTTATTACCACACGATCAATTATTAATGTAAAGTTAGTCTAAAAGTATTTGGCTACGGTTTTGAAAATTGTTACTAGTTGGCGAAATTCATAAACGACGAAGTTTACAGAGGCTTTAAATGCGTTAGCGTGGAACGTCTTTAAAATTGGACCAAATTTCTAAATTTTAAATTTTTATCCTCATTGTCTTGCGGTTTGTTGAAAAATATTTCCTGTTTTACAAAAAATTAGGTATGTGCAAACCATTTACGTATCCATTTTTTGGATACTGTTTTACGAATGTTAAAAATGTCTACTTTGATTACAATCCTGATCAATGATCCTTGCTTAACGACAATCGACGATCGTTATTTCGTTTATCTCGTTTATTTTAAATTAAATAAACGAGATTAGCTTAATGTCATATTTAAATTTCATCAAATTTTTAAGGAAGTTCACTATCTACAGCCATAGCAAAATGTATAAAATACAATATGATTAATTTACTTATTACCACTACACTAATTAAACATATCTAGTACAACATATATAGTGTTTTAAAATCCATGATACAATTAACTATATATTGTACTATGCAAGAATTGCTTTGACAGTTGCAAATTATTACCATAAATATCAATAGATTTGTTTTTAAATCTCCACTAAAAATTTTTATTTCTTTGTTTGTTTAGCTTTACAACAGGATATTTGTTTTTGAAAGAAATGTATAGAAAATTTTTTCAACAGTTTTATAAAAAAATGCAGTTTGCGCGAACGGTTTATGTATTGATTGATTGATTGATTCATCTTGGGGTCTAAAAAGTATTGCACTTAGACCTTATCGTTTATGTATACCATACATGTTAAAAATTTCAACTTTTATTGCAAATATCTCGCATCACAAAAAAAATTTTTTTTTATTCAATTAATGTGATATGTCATTTTTATCAAATTCTTAAAAAAGAGGATTTACGAGTAAACTACCTTAAGAAAAAAATAGTCTATGAATGAACGAACCACCTTATGTAAACATTTAAATAATACTTGTGAGAAATTGTAAATTCCAAAAAAAAATAATCGATCCAACAAATTCAATTTGTTGGTTTTAAAACCTGAGGCTATACTGAAAATATATAATAAAATAATTTTTGCAATCTATTGTCGTTTCAATACCATTAAAAAGTGCCTTAAGGCTTAAGGCATGACATTGAAAATAATATTCTAAACACAAAATCCTTTTAAACAAGTGTTTTATAATGAAGTTTCGATCTCAATATTATAGGCATCTGTAATAAAAACCTTAAAGCATATAGTTACTCAATGCTATAAGATTAAAGTGGGTGTATTTTTTTGAATCCTAAACTAGGATCATCTGTGGCGGATGTAAAATAAAATATAAATCAACTATATAAAAAATAAAACATTTTTAAAAACTTCCTGGTATATGAACTTTGACAAAATTAACAAAAAAAAAAAAAACAAAAAGTAAGCCTAACCCAAATGAAATTTTTTTATAAGAATTTTTTCTTTATAATCAAATAAAAATTTACATACACTGTTCAAAAGTCTGTAAGTATATTTTGAGTACAATACTGTTTACATATTTTGGAATTATATATTAGTGAGAAATATACAATATTTATTACTGATTAATCTAGACAAGTAAAATTAAAAATTAGAAGAAGAAAAAGTGAAAATAACAACTAACAGAGTTAGTTGCTTAAATACCTAGTATATTGAGTTAAACGAAAAGATAAATCGCAACAAGAGATCAGACCCATCGTGCTAAAATTCAAAACAAAATGCATTGAGAAGCGAAAATATAGAAATGTGTTGGTCAGACGTTAAAATGAACCTGATTTTCGTTCTGTTTGGGTCAAAATTACCCTAGAAAATGATTATTATTAAAAACAAGAACAAAAATTTTCTTCACTTTTTTCGCATTTTTTCCAAGGGGTACCCCTTAAAAAATCGCTAAAATTGGAGGAAAATTTTATGTCTCCGATTTTGATAAAAACTTGATTTAAAGCTAATTTGGACCTAGCGAAAACGATGACGTTGGTTAAAATACGATACGATTAACGGTTTTCAAAGTATCAGACCCATAGTGCTAAAATTCCAAACGGTATGAATTGAGAAGGTAAAATTTTGAAATGTGTTGGTCAGACGTTAAAATGAACCTGATTTTCGTTCTGTTTGGGTCAAAATTAACCTTGAAAATGATTATTATTAAAATCGATAACAAAAATTTTCTTCACTTTTTTCGCATTTTTTCCAGGGGTACCCCATAAAAAATTACAAAAATTTAACAAAATTTTTTTGTCTCCGATTTTCATATAAAATTTGTTTTAAGCTAATTTGCACCAAGCGAAATCGATGGTGTTGGCGTTAATTATTAATTAGGACATTTAATTAGTTATTATTAATAATATGGTTATGTAGGCAATTGAATTATCTACAAAATGTTTTTTCGAAACTGATGCATTCGATCCAAAAATATCAAATAACAATATAGTTTAGGATAGTTCATTCTCTGCTTAACACTCAAACTATTAACCAACATGTAAGCTTATGTAATCGTGTTTCGTATCGAACATCATTGTATCGATATTATTATTGTATACGTATCATCAAAACAAAATAAAATAAAAGTGTGTATAATATTCCATTTACGGAAACGTTAAATCGTTAATAAATTTTAAAAGTAGAGAGATTTATTATAAATCATATTATTATATCATAATATAATTAATTAGTTATGGGTAGTATATGTATATGTATATGTGTATGTGTTTGTATACAATATGAGATGGCTGGCTGTACTTGTAATATGAGTGTCTTGTATGTACTCTCTCTTCAGATACATAATAACAACATAGACGACAGATAAACTAAACAAACTATACAGAGAGCAACCAACAAGCAAGCAATCATCCATTTATAACATATTCTTGATTCGGTATATTGGGTGTTACAAAACTATAAATTAATAATCAATATTTCTTTAATCAAATACTGATATGAAAAAATTAACTCGTCAACCAGAAATCGAACCTCGGGCCTCTGGATATCTAGTCCAGTGTGCTTCCGCTACACCAAAGACGACTGTGACGTAACAGCCAACCTTTTCATATCATTCTTATTTTTTTATTTTGACAGTATTACTTCTGCCGAAGTTATTATTCATATATATTTATTTGTGTATACTTAAGCGTCAACAATACGATGTTTGTCCAAATTCCATTTCGGTTACGTTAGTCTCCTACAGTTTGTCATACGTAACCGAAATGGAATATCTGAAAATCACATTAGTACCCTTTAATCGGTAACGCACTAAAAAGAAAAGAAAAAATATTCAAAAGAATGTTGTAAATGCTTGAGGCCTTTAGTATTGAAAATTTCTATGAGAAGTGTATGATGATTAAATTTTAGCTTTCCAAGCTGTTACTACTGTTACTATTAGTCTGTGATCTACGAATAAATGCTTGTATTTTAGTCTGTATATTTTAAATAATAATTTGGGAAGTTTTTATATGTGAGTATTTTCCACGCTAGAGATTTCCATGATACGAATAAAATTAACTTAATCTGTTCGTTATTGAAATATTTCTGAGCCATCCGATATAGAAGTTGATTATGTTTGTGTATTGATGTACCTGCATACGAAGGTAAATTTAAGTTAAGCGCCAAGTATGTGGTTTATATGAACTTCGGACTAAAAACAGGGTGGGTGTGGTTCATTTGTTATTATATTAAAATTTTTTTTTTTAAATATTCAATAACTCCATTATTATTATGAGTATCCTTATTATTATTATTAATATATATTTTTATATGACTATAGAATGGTTAATTATTTACCAAAAAGGATTTTATTACGCTGTCCTAATAGTCTTTTTTCTTCAGGTATTCGATTTTGTCAAATATAATTTCCCCATTTGAAAAATGGAAGTTGATTTCCAAATAACCTTGAAATCAATGGTTTAGGTGAATATGAATATCACCATAACATCCGCTTCGTAACTTCGCCCGCTTCCTAACAAAACAACTTTGAGCTGGATATATATATATATATATATATATATATATATATCACACCTAGGCAATCCCCTGTGTTATATGTTAAAACGATTGCCACTTATTATAATTGAACTGAAATGAGCAGCTTTTTTTTTTATAGAATCTTTTTGATATAATAATCTGGAACTAATGATGTAAAAATTTTGTGTTGAATGAATCTTTACTTGACGAAAATCCGTTATAGTATTAAATAATTACAGAATAGTAAATTGTGAAATTCACTTCTCCCACATTGTGAGGATATCAGATAATTCAGTGTGTGTTCAATCTGCCGATATCAAGTTACTACCAAGTATAGTTTTAATAGGTACCACGGTGACTTATCGCTCGCAGCACTGTAGATTGAAAACGCTGTTGGATCTTAATGTTACTAACACTAGCCGTACCCCGCAATTGTATTCCATAAGTCCATATTGGTTTTAAAATACTATTGTATACTAATACAGCCAATGATATTTACTAAACTTAATATCTAGTTGCTTTCGTTTAGTCCATATATGCTTTCGCCAAACCTTTTGTCTAGATGATTTTTCGGTAATATGACGTCATTTATGGATCAAAAATTGTTATGATTTTTATGAGGACAAGCATGTGGTTGAAACATTTTTTCGAAAATCGAATGGATTCGGTGCAAAATAACTAATTAATAAAAATCCTATACAAATTCTCTTAAATAAATACCATGAACCTGTAGTTTGTATTCTCAATTAAAGTTTCTGTAGCTGCCAACAATATGGCAGCCATTATGAACCTGTAGTTTGAATTCTCAATTAAATATCCCTGTGATCAATAAATTTAGTTGACTTTTAAATTTAAATTGACTTGTATAGGTCATAAAAAACAGAAACTTAGAAATAAAAATAGTTGTCTACTTTAAAATATGTCGTATACATTTTATAATAATATGATGGTATGAATTTTATATACAGTTAAAAATAATGATGTTTTCAGTAAATTATTGACCCTAAAATAATATATCACGTTTTTGAGGTAATAATCATTTTTACCCAAAACAACAAAAACAAAAACGCACACACACACACACATTCGACAGTATGGTGGATACAGATCATCACTTAGATTACAGAGAAGAGGCGTTTTATAGACAAAATTGTATCCTAGAGTTATTATAATAAACTAGATGGTAAATAGTAATCAACCAAGCTGTAAACATACAACCATAGGGTCCATTGTAATGCCTAAGGATGTGAGTGGAGTGGAAGGAATTTTTGTGTGTAAACTAGGAATTGGTAGGATGTGCGGCTGCAGCCGAGTCTGATAGGAACTATGCCGATATTCATTTGGAGTTCGTGAAGGAAACTGCAGAAAACCTTCACAAACATAGCCGGTTACTTTGTTCTTTTCCATACGCCGACAGTTTAGATAATTAACCGCCCATTTTTTTCTTAATAATTGACAAACTGCCGATATCGGGATTCGAACCCATAACCTCTCAGTTCCAAGTAGACATAATGTCTCGAGCAGAACGCCTTAGACCAGAGGTGGGTGCAGACGGCTCGCCGGAGTCGAACGACTCTACATAAGCTGGGTGAGAGTAAGTAAAAAAGGTTGGTTTTGAAGTAAGATACCTTTATAATTGGCATCTTTTTTATATCTAGTGTCATCAAATTCCCATGACACTATACTCCCTACTAAGAAAAAATAATTAAATCAAGTAAATAATTGTTTATTAGTTCTCCGATATGAATAGTTTAGGAAAATTATTCGGAATTTCCTAAAATCTAATTCTAAAATCTATACTAAAGCTAAATCATCAAAAAATTTACAAGCGGTAAATGTAAAAGATCAAAAAATTTATATTTTACAATTTATATAAGATTTATATTTTATTCATACCCAAATATATTAAAAAGGTACATTTTATGTCCCAAATTACCAGCCCAAAATTCCAGAGTATGTATTCAATGTATTGTATGTGTTGTATACTTTGAATAATAGTGACCATAAAAAATAGTTGGTATTATTATATTTTTTTTAGAAAATGTTTTAATGAAAAAAAGAAAATAATAATAATTGGTAGGTACCCTATATTTACTCTATCTCTCTTCCTACCTCTCACTCAGAGCTAAGTGCAGTCACGGTCTGCCCATCTATGCTTTAGACCGCTCGGCAACTTGGACGGTCAAGTAGTGCGTATCAAATTGAATTAACCTCCTCTAGCTCAGTATAAAAACTCTATGATATTTGAACATTTCTAAAACATTGTGTTACAAAAATAATGAATGATATATTTTATCAAAAGATAAAATCATCCTTCTTGTTGAGGCAGGCACGTGTGACGTCATGCTGATGATGTTGTCTCTGATGTTTATAACACCATATGTGATGTGTGTTGTATTTAATTATGAACGGAATAAATGATAATAAAACCCTCACATAACTAAACCAAAAAAAGAGAAATATTCCATTTCGTTCAAACATTTGATTGCAAACAAAAACACCCTCACCGTTGATGTTATATATTTTGACGAAACGATAACGCACATATCTTTTGTGGGGTCGATACAAAAATATTTATTTTAAACATTTAAAAAGCCATTAAATGTGAAATGCATGTTTTTCAAAAATTGTACATTTTGAAAGTTTACCCCAATTGATTTTTCTATTTATAAATTAGTAAATACGTAATACTGATACTCGATTCTAAGGTAGTCCTGTCAATCTTTGAGTAGTCAAATCAGCAATTAAATATAAATTTCTAAAAGAAAACTTTGATAATATTAATATGCAATTAAATTTATAAAATAGTTTTAAAAAAAACTTTTGTTATTGAACATTTTATATTTTATATTTTATATTTTCTATATTCAATATTTTATTTTCCACATATTATTGAAAGTTCACATTGTATGTTTCCATAAGAATAATGAAAATTTTTTCGACGTTTATCGTCGAAAGAGTACCTTCGACGTTATACGAGCTGCTAAGTTGTAACCTATAATGAAACTGAATGTGGTCCGATATCCAATGTAGACAATTTATTTTTCATTCTTCTTCTACAAAACACCATATCCAGTGGTTATATACTGGTTGGAGGTCAGTGGCTTTGAATCTATGACTTTTAATTAATATACACACCCGTTCAATAAAATTGAACAGACCTGAAATGTTAATTTTCTTACATTTCATAAAACTCCTCACTTTTGTAACTCTCTGATTTATAAACAATGATTTATTTATAAACAAAGATAAGTAGTATATATTTTAAGTGTGAAAATGGAAGTATAGTAAGAAGCATTTACTACAAGAATAATCAAAATTGTAAGAGACTAATTCGGTTCAGATCTGTTCAATTTAATTGAACGGGAGTGTACATAGACAGTTTGTCTTTATTATATGGACACGTGCACAATATGACGTCAAGTCAATTTGAAATGTGCAATATCAGTATTAAAGATTATCTGATTATTAAGGTATTTGAATTTTGTGAAAAAAGCACGTACAATTCATACATCAGTGGAATATGCTTTATAATTATTTGGTTTTCTATACAGAATATGCAATCTGGAATTTTTAGGAATTTTCCAATATTGATATTAGGATTAATTATTTTCTACTACACAAAGTAATTTTCTAAAATAATTTCTTTGGATTAATGTCTGCAAATAAATTTCCATTTCACAATATTTGACGATAACTCATCTCGAATTTTGTTCTCGTCGAGTAACATCGCGATTCGCGGCTCAAATACCAAACATTCGTCACCAAAGGGTTACATAGACTATGCGAATTTTCTCAGAAAAAGGAATTAAATAATGAATATCCCATCAAGCTATAGTATATAGTCATATTATTGTAATTTTCATCATTATAAGTATTAGAAAATGAAAATTGGAATTACTTCTGTTTATACTAGAATTATAGAAAATATGTTCAGATGATAAATTTTGGTTACATTTTTCTTCAACTTAATTTATACTAAGAGAGAAATGCTAGATTTTATTTTTCCCTCTTCTTCAAAGCTTATCTTTCCCCTCGACCGATTTTGTCCATTAAGAAGAAATGCAGACCCCACGTCATATGTACCAAATTTCATTCCAATCAGATTAACATTGTGATTAAAATCTCATTTGTAGCTGATTGTTCCTGAAAAGGAAAATTCTCTAAAATAAAAATTAACATACATTTACACTTAAAAAATGTCAAATGAAACTATTCAAGTTTTAAATTGTTTGTTTATCGACTTGACCCCAATTAAAGTGTTTGTGGACTCTCAGCAATATGTTTCTGCTCTCGTTTCGAGTTCAATTGACATAAAAAATCTTAACTCTCACCTCACCTCCATACATTAAAATATCGAAATTTACCGTTTCTCACGGCAACACTATCCATTTATAAAAACAAAACAAGACGATTATTGAGTCAATTCAAATCTTTCATAACAGATATATTTTCACCACATTTTATTCATTATATTTAGGGAACACTTGACATTTAGAAATTAATTATGTTCATTCGACTTTTACTACCATTTGAAAGTAAAAAAAGTAATAAAAGTATAATTATTACCTGACTTGAGCAGCTTCATCATGTTCCAAAAACAAGTACAAATAATAAATATTGTTTTAATTAATGTAAAATAATGAGGTACTATCTAGTATCATTGTATATATTTTTTTAACTATATAAAATAGTAATAATCGATTTTAATAATAGGACCATAATAAACCTAACTCGACCATATGTTTTAATTATATTATAGGCACGAGTCTCACTAATAATATCGGGTATTTCAAAATATTGTTCACATATATTAATTATTGTTTTAAATGTTTATTATGTATTATGAAAAATACTTATAAGTGGATTAAAAAAATTTTTTTTTAGCGGAAAAATGGGCAACTTGGTCTAAATATCTCAGGATTGAGGGATTACAACACCTTGGCGCTCGGGAAAATAGGCATAAAAATAAACATTTTTTGTGACGCAGCTATTAAGTATATAAATAATTAAGCTATTAAGTATGTAATAATAATTTTTATGTCATACAACATATACATAGATAGTAGTTTTCTGAATAATTCGAAAAAAATAATTAAAAAATGGCGGAAATTTGAGCCATCTAGTGTAAGTACTTCAACGAATAAAGTAAAGGCCTGTCAAAACAGCCTAAAGGCTATATATGTAATATCGAAGGATTTTAGAAGAGTGGGAATGGATTATTGAGGAATCAACCCTTCGAGAATTAAACGATCTATTGTGATTCCGAGAAACAGTTCGCTATGAATAATTTCAACCATCAATCCGCTGTTCTATGTATTTATCAATCAGGAGGAAAGGGATTTGAAAATTAATATTTGTTAACTTAATTTGAAATGATTCCACAAATATTGAAAACAAAATTAAGAAAAGTTGTGTACTGTCTATAAGAAATACAAATACAAAACATAATTTTCTTAATTATTAATTCTTTTTCGTTTACTATTACGCTAAGCCCTATTCATTTATATTCCTAGAAATATACCCTTTGTTAAATTTTGCCCTTATAAAATACAGTTTTAACTTTCTTTTGATACGAACAATGCATACTTTAAATATTAAAACGGTGTCTATAAGCATTTTTGTAAATAATTATTGAATACAACAAACTTAATTTTGGAACACCCGATAAAGAAATTGTACAAAAAACAATATTATTAAGAAAGAGATCTTAATTTTGTGTTAGTGTATATGACTATTATTATTATTATTATTATTATTTTATCGATTTATTGTAGTAATACACACAAACCTATCTATTACACACAAAAAATGAACCAATTCACCTCTTCTAAAATAATTTATATATTAAACATCAAAATATATTGTAAATTATATTGTATGTAATTTATTTAATTAACTTATAAATTAAATTAAAATAAAATTGTATCGAATAGTATTATTATAACCATTACAATTTATTAGACAATCTATACCGGATGGTTTGCACAAAAATTAACCGGGTGGCATCACGAAAGTTATCGATTCTAGCAGCTATGCTATTTGTTTAGTTAAGAATATAAGTTTTCTTATATTCGTTTTACACTACCCAATTTCTTGAACATGAAATGATACAATTTCTTATTAGTAGAAGAGTATTATGATTCGGAGAAATGATTAATTAACGACTAGAATAGACGGTAAATATATAAGATCGATCCTCATAGATATCTCTCTCACGCTCAAGCGAATGAATAATGACCTTGACCTTGAAAGTAGGAATACTAATTTGAAAGACCATTGTAAGACAACATAGTAAACCTGAAACCTAGAAGTACTATAATATGTTTACTTTCAAAGAATGTATTTCGTTTTTGGTAGTCCATCCTGTATATTAAAAAAAAATATTTGTATAGTTTCGAATATTATTGTATGGTATGCATTAGCCTACATTTGTTATCAATAGATTAGGTACTGAAAAAAATCGATCAATACTTGTGTGGTCAAATTGTTTCTTTTTTGGGGGTCAATCTAATCAACGCTTAAGATCTATTTTTTTTAAATAGATAATTTTTTTGAAGATAAAATAAATTTGCCAAATATAAATTTGACAGTTACAATAGCAAAACAACTTAGTCCGCCCCCGTTAAATTATTTAAATTTTTTGCTAATATATACATATTGTTTTTATAACACAAAATTGATATAGAAATAGCGGTTAAATTTTGATACAAAAATCATTGGAACAAGTCGAGCCATAGCGTTTTATACAGTTTCATTTGTTTGATATTAAAAGTATGTTTCAAACAAAGAATTATTGACTTTGTAAAAATTTTTATAACCGTAATTCGTGTTTTCTAATATTGAGATGCAAGAACTAATAGGTGGTAAAATTACGTCGAATGCTTCGACTAAATAAAAATAACAAATATAAAGTATAGACTAGGAATTGGTAGGATATGCGGCTGCGACTATGTTAGGAACTATGCCGATATTCATCTGGAGTTCGTGAAGGAAAATGCAGAAAACCTTCTTAAGCATAACCGGTTACCTCCTTCTTGTCCATACGGCGACAGTTTAGTCGATTAACCGCCCCTTTTTTCCTAATAATTGACAAACTGCCGATGTCGGGATTCGATTTCATAAACTCCCAGTTTCCAAAAAGGCATACTGCGCAGACATAACTGGTATTACTTGGACTAGCACGAAGTGGATCAATGGAGACTTTTGATATGTCATTCATAATGTTGAATGGCTAGGTGATAGAGATATTAAATAATTTTTTAGTTCATTGAGAATTTTGCAAAGATTATAGTTTTTTAGTTTAATTTAACTACCTTACACAATTCGCCTAGGAATTTTTATATTCCAAATAACACCCGTATTATAAATATCTACACCATATTGGTATCGATAAAACTTACTAAGGTAAAAAATACTTGCTTGTTTTTTTTTTTTTTTTTTTAATAACAATACAAAATTAAACTAATAATCTTATTAACAATATAAAATTGTTTACAAAAAGTATATGTTTGTAAAATAAAACTTATTTTGTAAAACCTGATTAACTTAATTAATAGATCATGACTAATCAAATAAAATAGACAAACCACAAATGGTATAATAAGTTTAAAGGTACTATAAATAACTACCCTTTTGTGGTTCATTTAACAAACGAATTAATTTTTTGTAACTGAAACTGTTTATATTTTGAAAAAAAATACTTTAGTAGGGGAGATTTAGACGGTTTGATCCAAGCCGAACTGTAACATAAGTTTATGAACTTTTTTTGCTACTACTAGGTGTATCGATTCTCAAAAAAAAAGATTATAAAAATCGGACAACCGATTGCGAAGTGGGTTTTTTTAATCATATTAAACTATTAAACGGTTATTTCTAAACATTGAAATAACCGTTGAAAATATTGTTGAAAATTGTTGAATTATTGAAAATATTGTTCGCAGAAAAAATTGTTAGTATAGGTGTTCATAAAATGACCTAATTAGTCCATTTTCGTAAAGTTGGCCGTCCTTTCGTCCGTAAACA
Organism: Nineta flava; assembly: GCA_963920215.1. NCBI lineage: Eukaryota > Metazoa > Arthropoda > Insecta > Neuroptera > Chrysopidae > Nineta > Nineta flava. The sequence goes on from OY986044.1 coordinate 68,127,066, forward strand.
CGATAATTCAAAAACGAGCTGAAATTTCGTATGTGGATTCTAGAGCTAAAAAGTAAGGTCAAGTTCGTGAATGGAAAAATCGAACCATGTTTGAGGAAAATGGGTAAAACTGCATATCTTTGAAACCGTAAGAGACAAAAAATTTTAAAAATATTTAAGCAATTTACTCAGTTAGTTGTTATATTTTTAGTTTTTTCTGTTGATCTAGCCGTAGCCAAAAATGTTGACAGTCCTTTTGATAGAATTTGGCCCAACGGATATGTTTTTTATCATATTTTATTCCCTCTACTATATTTATTATTCACAAAGAAATGAATTAGTATTTTTTTTCTGTTAACATGCTAAATATACATTTAATTTAATGGATCTAAATTGGATAATTATTATAATTTTATTACCCGTAATCAAATTACATATGTAATTTAGGTTGTTGCGCTACATTAGAGTATAACTCGAATTACAAATGTACGCGATTACAGTAATAATAATTAGTAAGTACATAATGTTGGTTATTTTTTAGTACTTTGTCTCCCTTAAGTAAATATTTCATTCAGAAGAACAAATTGACCACAGTATCACTAGTGACATATGATTAGAAGTGGGATAAAAGAATAATCAGTTCCACGAAGGGCGATTAAAAGGAAGGAACAGTCGATGACGGAGCGACATCCAAGCACCCTTATGGTTTCTAAGGATGGGCAATATGTGAATAGGAATTGAATATGTATTTGTCATATTCCATTTTATAATTGAAATGTGTCTTGAACGATCATTTCCAAATGATTAAATGGTTTAAATTTTAATATGATTAAATGGTTTTAATAAATTTAACTAATGCACAACAAGATATCGAGTAAAATTATTTGGTTGCTCAAATTGTCACGCGCTTACGACTGACAGTACCATTAACGAACCTAATTATATACACAACGGGCATAAATCAAACATTTGTACAGACAAAACAAATAAGGCACAAATCAATTATAAATTTTTGAAATGCTATCTCGACTATTGACGTTATTTGTACATACGGTGAAACATTTTTCCGAAAGCCGAATACATAAGGCACAAAATGATTATAAAATTTGAAATGATACCTTGGTGTTGGTGTTGAACTGAACCGCTCGATTTTCCGTTCAGACTTTGCATACGCAATAATTTTTAGTTTCGATTGAATAAGTATACAATGAATTTTTTATCAAAAATATTTCTCATGTTTAAAATATTTCACAGAATTCGGCCCAGGTACTACTTCGGCTCGCTCAGGTATTGCTATCATTAAAAAATTTTTGAAATAATAATCAAATATTAAAATTTTTTGCAAAACCAGTTTTAATTTATCGTTTTCTTGGAATATTATTTATTATAATATATTAATAATTATTTATTAAAATCTATATTTTATAAATGCTGACTGATTAATATCTATTTAATTTAAATTTACTTAAATACAATGTTATAAAAATATTAAATGAAACACGTTGAAATAGCAGCAGTACAATCATAGCTGCTAGACAAGATTGGTTATATCATTAAATAGTAGCGACCCGCCCCGGCTTCACACGGGTAGCAGTTTTTCATTATAACTATACTAACAACTTTTATCCGAAACAATTTTTCCTAAATTTGAATAAATAAGGCCCAAATTAATTATAAAATTATTACATTTTAGCTCGACTTTTGGCGTTGTATGTACAACTACTGCTGCTTAAATTGCTGCTTAATTTTAACAATTTATGCACTATAATCATTTTATGCATGAATTATTGTATTCGATTTTACTTCCTAGAAATCTAAAAAATTTTAAAATATTATCATAACAATAATTTGTGTACATATTCATACAAATTATTTACAAAAATTTTAAACAATCATAAGTTTTCTCAAAATATAAAAATACCATTGATATAATATTTAACATTGTAGAGTAGATTTTTTCATCGACGACATGGGGTACTTTATAAAGAAAGTTCATGCGAAAAGTTTCCAATTAAATATTTTTCAAAATATATGCATTTAAAAAAAATGATTCAAACAAAAGTTTCACAGTTTAAAGGAGGAAACATAATGCAATAATTATATTTTTGTTCCATGCATCCGTGTTCGCGTAAAGTATAATTTATATTTTAAACGGTACACGATCGGAAAAGTCAACGTTACGCGCAAAAACTATTTATCTCACTAAAACAAACATCTTATGTTTGAAACATCCCCTAGTTTTGATGTAAATACCATTTTACGGCGAAAATTACATATTACATGATTACATTCATTTTTCGAATATTTGACACTTTTATTTTCGAGGATTTTATGTTTTTCTAAATTTTCCCACTCTCATAAACTTCATTATAAACAGGATCTATGAACAAAATTTCCAGAACGTATTAATTTTTATATTTTTGTGGCTATTTTAGAACCATTTTTTACAGTAGCATTACCATTCCTTCTTTTAATTTTTAATTTTTTCTTTTAATACTAATCATATTATTCAATTCATCTATTCTAAAATAAGAATTTCTATAGTAAAAAACATAAATACATTACTTTTCTTTAAAAAGTTCCACCTGCACTTAAAAATAAAACTGAATTATGACAATTGTTAATTTAGGTCATTTCTGATTATAAAACAAAACTCTTTTGTCTTTACATATAATAAAAATATTATTATTCTAAGAATGATACTTACGTATGTGTAACACACGTTTAAACATTTCTGTAAATACTAACTAAAAAAAAAAAAACTAAGAAAAACCAATTACCTTCAATATTTTAAATTAAGACATTTAAGTATGTGTTTTATTCCTGAACAATAATTATTTATTTTATAAATTATTGTGACGTCATGTGTCATGTAGTATGTCATGTTTTTAACCCGACTTCAAAAAAGGAGGATGGTTCTCAATTCGTCTGTATTTTTTTTTTTTTTTTTTTTTTTTTTTTAATGTGTGTCCCCTCAGAACTCCGACATTTATGAACCGATTTTGAATTTTTTTTGTTTGTTTTAAAGGGTTTGGTTTCCCATTGGTCCCATTGGCACCAAATCGCATTCTGATGAGGGGATCCCCGGAAAATCGAGGAAAATCCTCATTTTATATGTGATAACCGATTTCTGCGAAATTTTTTTTTTTTTTTAAAGGGTATACTCATTCATAATGGGAAAATAAGAAAATTTTTTTAAAAACCGACTTCAAAAAATTTTTTTACAAAAAAAAAACCGACCCCAAAAAAAAAAATTTTTACAAAAAAAAAAAAAAATGCATGTAAATAAAATTGAAAATCTGTTATAAAAAAATGCTCTTAAAATTTAAAAAAAAAAAAAAAACGGGTAAAAAAAAATGTGTTATAAAAAAATTCACTAAAAATTAGTAAGTCGTTTAGTAGGTCTACCCATATTTAGACAAGTAAAACTAGTTATAGAACTTCAAAGTCACTAAAAAGTGAGAAATAAACCATATTTTGACAAAATGGAAACCCGACTTCTATAACAAAAAATGAACTAAAAAGTAAAAAAATAATTGCATATACTTGTGCCAATTTTAGTTCACCTAAGCAAAAATTTTTAAATATATATGTACAATTATTGTTATTTTTGGAGGCGGTGTCCAAAAATTATGTGAATTTCTCTATGCTGACACCGCCTCCAAAAATAACAATAATTGTACATATATATTTAAAAATTTTTGCTTAGGTGAACTAAAATTGGCACAAGTATATGCAATTATTTTTTTACTTTTTAGTTCATTTTTTGTTATAGAAGTCGGGTTTCCATTTTGTCAAAATATGGTTTATTGTTTAAAATAATACATTTTTTGTTGTTGAAATGTTTTGTAACACAAATAGTATATTATTTATTTTATCCCAGTCAAAGTAGGCATTTAAGTCAGGAAAATTCGCATAGAGATGAAAATTGGAACAGGTCTTAAATACAAATAATTATAAATGAAATATCAAAAGCCTTCATCGATCCTTCATTTCAAATTTTATTCAAGGTCAAAGGTAAAAAGTATCAGTTTTTCGCATATTTCTATCAAACGACAAGTGTTATTGTAAAAATAGGTTCAACAAAAGTTGTATATCATGCCATTGTCTACAATATATACGGAATACCACCCCATTAATTTTTTTTATATTTAATTGACAAACTTACCACCACCACCGTTGGGTATCGAACGAGGAACCTTCCAGTTTCAAATAGAACGTTCTTTTGACAGCTGGGTCACTCAATGGGACTGGTCAATTTGTTAAATAATCTACGCCCCGGTCTGTTTTAAGATTTTGATATATGATATTTTCCAATCAAGTTCCTGAACTCAACTGATATTTTCTTTAATATATTTCAGTATATAAGGGCCCATTTTTTACAGCGAAGTCATAAAATAAGTTCGTTTTATCGGAAACCACGTGAAATTTAAACAAAAAAATAATTATACTAGTTTAAGTCTGGACCAAGAAACTCCGCCTTTATCTAATATTTTTCGATATATGCATTGACATTAAAAATGTCTTTCACTGTATATAATAAATACTTTGTTTATGATATAATCAAAACAAAATCTAACAACATAACACTGTAATGGAAAAAATGTTTGTTAAAACAAGAGATGTTGGCGAATGACCATTCCATATACCTTACGTGTTGGAAAGCATTGCTAATAGAGAATCAATGTGAAATATTATTTACTATAATAACTACACACAATATGCTTAATAAAGAAATAAAAATAGTGGGGGTACTCTTTAGTGTGTCTGTTGTGTATGATTGCTGGACTGTTTTGTACTCAGTATGCGTTAACATGTAATGAGAGTGGGTTAAATATGTTCATTGTTGTCTTCTTAAGCTTAGTATTACTTCTAACAATTGAAAATTCTTTTTTTGAATATCCCTTATTATTTGTATGTGGAATGTTTGAAAATAAATGACAGTATGCTTTTAACGGTATAAAATAAAACTACAATCTACACACATTAAAAGAAAAATAAAACAAATTGAAATCCGAAAAATTTATCAATAAATAATAAACTACTGTATCTTTCTCTTCATTTCTTTGTGGGGTTTCATCATCTTAATCCTTGTGGCAGTCTTTGCAACTAGATATACAACCCAATTTTTCAAAACACCTAATCATATGAGGAACTGTTTGAATGCTTGGCGATTGCCTATCCTCAAATGCCACAATAAATAAATTGACACATTGCTGTGCCAAATGTCCCAAGTACCATTTAATAACCCATTGTTGAAATACGGTAATACCATTAAAACACAACCAAATATTTCCCATGCATTCACATACGTAATGATAAATATTATCAATTATAATGTGCATCTTAACATCCCCACTCTTAAATGCCATCAAAAATACACCATACAGACCCATTTTTTACAGCGAAGTCATCAAATATGTTCGTTTTATCGGAAGCCACGTTAAATTTAAACAAAAAATATAGACAACCACAAGCTATAGCCAGATGTATGTATGTGTATGTATGGTTCTATAGTAAATATTTTATTTATTTATTTAACATTGGTTCCCTATTAGAAATGCTTTTGAAAACGGTCTGTACCTATATAGTGTGTGTATGTTGTATGATCATACTACAGTATTCTCAGGTTGGTACAATAAATATTTTCTATTATTATACGCTAATAAGTCACCACAACAATTAATGTCCATTTAATATTTTGATTTGTTAACTCAGTTGTATAACACTATTTTATATGAAAACAACTAAATATTTCTTAAATTAACACATGAATATGTTTTTTTTTTGTTTGTTTTTAATTTTATTTTTATTGTAAACAGGTTCACAATATAATATATGGTTTGTATATTATTGGCAATTTTATACATCATTATATAGAGTGTACCCTCACTGAAGAAAAAACCTCGGTTCTTGGATGATAGTACTCATGATGATAAAAGTACCGCTCTTATTTCATAAATTATTTGTGGCTTATTCATTCGGTTTTCGAAAAAATTCTTCGGATACAATAAGTTGTTCAATATAAATATACTAACAACTTTTATTCAAAACATTTTCCTCAAAACCGAATGAATATAAGGTGCAAATCAACTAATCATAGATCCATCAACACCAATCATAATGACTTCAGAACGTTTGTGAGGGCTACGCGAAGACAGGAAGGGTTATCGGAGACGACCTCAGGGGAAAATTGGCTGGGCCCCTAGATTGTATCCCTACCACCGAAATCGTATTAGGCCACCAGCATTGCGTACTGAACTATATACTGAAAATAAAACAAGCTGATCTGATAAAACGGGTACTCATTAGAATGTGAGGCAATATTGAAACTGGTAAGCTGGAAACAGTTAGAAGAGAGGCGGTTAAATACAATTTACATCTTCTTGATATAACGGTGGAACCCCAGTATCAGCGTAAAAGTGAAAGATCTAGTCAAACTTTTAAGAGAAGTACTCAAGTACTTTCGAGAGGCTAGAGGTGATCGAATGAGTTAGCGGAAATACCTTGACAATGAATCTAGGGGACTGGCGAAAATTTACTATAGCTCTAAGAGTTCAGATTTGCATGTCTATATAGTGTAAATAAACACAAAAAATAATAACGAATGTTCTTTGAGTTAGTCATGCCGTGTGGATCGATAACTTGGAGACGAAACCGAATAATAGGAGAAACATAGACCGAATAAATAGGAGTAGACAAAAGCAATGTCGAGAGCTAAAGGGAGAAATCGAAAAGTAAAAAAAAATTATTTGTTACTTTTTAGTACATTTTTTAAATAAAAAAAATTTCTTAAAAATATTTATTTTTTAAATAATTTCTTGTATATGGATTATAGAGACGACACCTTGTATATATTATACATTGTAACACTGATTTAACAAAAATTTGTTTTCAATACCAATGTAATAAGTAATAATATTAGTGGGTAGATGAAAAATTTATTACAGCCAATATCACAAAATATGTTTATTAACGCTCCAAATGTCATTGGTATTGTATTGTGGTTTGGAACAGAAATGATGAAATATGTAGGATGGATGTATTTGTACATATTTCTTATACCTTTGTTAAGCACTCACTTAACATTGTACACTAGGACACAAAAGTTGATGTCATTTCTTTAAATTTTATAGTTGATTTGTGCCTTATGCATTCGGTTTTCCAAAAAAATTTTTGAATAATAGTTGTTCATTATAAATATAGTAGCAAATTTTATACGAAAATTGTTTTCGAAAATAGTGACAATAAGGGACAAATCAACTATAAAATTTAAAATAATGACATCAACTTTTTTGGTCGATAGTACCACAATAGATATCATCATCTCTGTGAGAGATTCCAATTATTGGAATAAATATCCTATGGGTATGTATTCTAGCACACATTTAGAAATTAACCGAATTCGTAGTCAAAATTAGCATTAAAAAACAATAGGGAACAAAATCCTACAAATATCAAGGAAGCTTTAAGCTTTTAAAGATTATTATCTGTCTCTTTCTTGCAAAAATACTAAAAACGGAGTTTTACGTGTATTTTAAATGGTGAAAGTGTAATATGACGTCACATAACATATCAAGAGGGCTATCACCCTCTTTGTCTAATTTCAATCATTCATATCTCGCTTATCTTTAAAGTTATTTAAAAAGTAATTTTACCTTGATATTTGTCAAGTAAACATGCTTCAATTCAAGTGAAAAAAAATTTTCATGCATATTCCCTATTGAAATAAAAAATTAATTTTGCAATGAGAATAATCCCTGGATATCAGTCTGTATAAGATGGAAGTTCTTAAGTCGATACTAAAGAATGTTATTAAAATCGTCCATTCCTTCTGAAAATGTGTAGCCTTGGTAAGTACAAAAAACTGTTATTTAAACTGTTAAATTTTAACTGTTATAAATTAACGGAAAAAAGGAAGCTACTTTTGCTATCAATAGTATTTAGTATACGAGTATTTAGTATATTTTCTAAATATTTATAATATTATTTGTTGTCTTTTGAAGAAAGTTGTTACAAAGTTAATTTACATTTCAATTGTCACATAAGCGAGAGATAGGTTAGTGACTTATTTGTTACAGGTCAACAGAGGCATGCGTTAACACATACATGCAACGACAATATTACATTTAAACAGGTCCTTTTTTATAACATTTAATATAGTATGTCTGGATCTGTTTTGTTGCTCTCCAGTCTGTCCGTTTTCTTTTCTACGTTGTTGTTGTTGTTGTTGTTCTGTAACAAACAAACAGACAAACAAACAGTATACAACAAGTGATATTGTTGCCCGAGTTTGTGACTATGATTTATGTCTACCTTATAATAATAATATTCATATCGTATTAATGTTAAATGACCACACACGTTAAATAGAACGACTTTTTAAATATTGTATATAAATATTATAGTTGTTCCATGTGTACAACAATCTACGTAGGGTCGCATAATCAATGTACGAATTAAGAAGTACTGTCTCTCAGCAATTTCTAGCGAATTCTCGAAGAAAATGTAGCCATTGGTTTTTACCGATGAAGGACTTTCGGAAAAATTTCTTCAAATGATCATCGTACCTACCTAGTATATAGAAAATGATATATATATATATATATATATATATATTTGTGAAAAAGGAATAGTTTCGTTAATAAACGTACACCAAGCGTATTTATTTACAAAATATTGGAACAGATATTGTGTGATGAATAGATCGTGTCTTGCAGTTTACAAAGAATTTTTGGAACTATGTTTATATGAAATTTTAATTTGCTGTACAAACTGCTATTAACAATAAACAAAATTGTTTAGGTCAAAGCTACGATGGATGGACAATGTTGCTCTAGATTTACGCCAAAGCCCAAGACGGAAATCCTTTCAAGTGAGACCTTTACCATGAGGACATCTTAATCATGTCATGATAGTATATTCTTCGAACAACAATGCCTAAAAACTATTCATATACAATATTTTTTTATATACACACATAACAAAACAAAAATTACCATTGGTTCTTTTTTTATTTTTAAATTCAGTGTGTTATATTACATTGATACTGTAGCAAAGACCCAAGGTGTAGGTTGTTGTTTTGAATACAATTTTTTTTCTTTTTGAGTAGGCATATTTTACTTACTTAAGCAGTTTATAATAATAATAATAATAATACACATTTACTACTTAGATTTGGACGTCTTAAGTACAATAATAATACAATTATGTCAAAATATTTTATTAATATTGTTTTTATTATGCATTATATAAATTATAAATTTTATATTACATTAGGATTCCGTATATGTAATGTGTGATGGCAGGATCCATTCAAAGGTCATTACCATTGCAATAAATTGTTGTGTCCTCATAAAGTAAAAATTTGTTCTTGAAATTTCTGTTACTATAAAAAACAAAAATGAAAAAACTGCTCTAGTATACAGTTGTCCGTAAATATATAAATGGCCGAGCCTTATACATATCAGTACGTTTTATTAAAATATTAAATAGCTACTAAAAGTTTTTCTTTAATAGCTATTTAATATTTTACTTACTTTCCGTTCCCAGTATTTTATAAGTTCCCTAGGTTTTTTAAAACTTTAATACATAAACTTATTAAGTAAAGATTTAACTACCTTCTAAGGAAAAAATTTCAATGGCCTTTTCGTAGAAATCAGTACTGTTTTTACGCATTTTTAATTAATTTTTTTTTATGGAATATCTATTGTTTGTAATTAAAGCTTGTATGTTAGTTTTTTGAAAATGTAAATTTCTCTTATACTTAAACAAGTCAATTTAATTTACCACCGCTTCCACTTTTACTGACTACAAAAATTTTATTTCGGGGAATATTTTCAAATTCCATCGAGATGATTGATTGAGGTGATACCATATTAGTGCATTACCAGCAGAATTGTGAAATATATTTCAGCTCCATCGATTCAAGGAAATGAGCTCAAATTTGAATTTTCAACCGGAAAATTGATTTCACATGTTTAAGCCAAACTTTCAGGTTTTCAGATTTTTTTCTGTTTTTTTCTTACACTCGAAGACCAATATTTCAACCAAATTTTTATTTTTCTATTCGAAATTTGCGGTTTAAGACATATTGCGATTGCCTAGTTAATAGCTAATATTAGTATGGTGTCAAGTCATCTACAGATAGATAGATTGTAGAGGCTGCCCTGGACGGGCTACACTTCGACCATAAGATCCATTGTGATGCCTAAGGATGTGAGGATGTCAGTGGAGTGGAAGGAATTTTTGTGCATAGACTAGGATATGCGGCTGCAGCCGACTATGATAGGAACAATGCCGATATTCATCTGGAGTTCGTGAAGGAAACTGCAGAAAACCTTCTCAAGCATAGCCGGTTACTTCGTTCTTGTCCATACGCTGACAGTTTAGTCAATTAACCGCCCCTTTTTTCTTCTTAATTGACAAACTGCCGATGTCGGGATTCGAACCCATAATCTCCTAGTTTTCAAGTAGCCATGCTGCGCAGACATAACGCCTTAGACCGCTCGGCCACTTGAACTAAGTCATCTCTAGAAATAGAAATTTTTGAAATTTTTATCTATATCTAATTTTTCCTTATCAATAATATTGCATATGGCGATGATGTTAGGACAGTTGACTTTCTGTAGAATCCGAAATTGAATAGCCAGATACTTTTTTCCACTCTGTATAAAAGAGAATAGATACAATATTAATCATTACATTATGGAACCTTATAATTACTCTTGCGTGTATGTTTTGACCAATTTAATTTAATTTATAGGCTTTTTTTGACTGTAACTATTAACATAATTAATTTTAATTATAATGTTTAGTATATTTATTATATAAATTAACAAAACGTTTCATATCGGAACACTAAATTATTTCTTATGTAAATATTCAATAATTTAAGGGTCATTGAAATTTATTAATAATTACAATATTTAAAATAATTTGATTGCGAGTATTTTGCAAGTCTTACAAATTATTTTCTGGTTATGAAAATAAAATTCGCTAGAGAGAAAAAAAATTTTGTAAAACGTACGTATATTTAAACACATTAACAAAATGATAAATTTTGTTATTATTTTGGTGAAAGGCAGGCCGAAGACATGTAAGATAAATCTCTATGTATAAAAGACAAATATGTTGTGTATGTGTGTATGTGTGTTTGTCCGAATCGTTTGGAGAAAAAGTTACAAACGTTTTTTGATGGCCCAGATCTTGAATGTAGTTAAGAGTTTCCAAATATTATTATTTTTGTATACTTAGGCGTCACAATATAATACTAATATCAATTTCCATTAAGACATAGTATGAAAGAACTGGTCTATACTATATATACTATATAGGATTTATCATTAATTATCGATATGAAAAAATTCAAAAGTCATCCACCAGGAATCGAACCCTAGACCTGTGAATTTTGAGACTAGCGTGCTAACCATTACACGACGGATGACTTTGGTAAATGATTCAACTTTTTCATATCATTGATAATACACATTGTTGTCAACATCAACTTTATTATTCCACATATTATTACTTGTATATTCTTACGCATCACAGTACAATACTAATGTCATTTTCCATGAAATTTGCGTAAGACATAGTATGAAAGAACTAGCGTATACTGTATAGACAAACATGTCATTATATTTTTAATTAAACTTTGATATCAAAAAATTAATTCAGCCATCAGAAATCGAACCCTGGATCTCTAGATTTCTAGTCGAGTGTGCTAACATTTACACCACAGATGACTCTGGTAAATTAACTTTTTCATATCATTTTACTGCTTACGAAATCGAAAGTTTTGTAATTTGTTAAATACATCTAGTAGAGTTAATACGTTTTATTAAACAAAATTCATACACGAATACCATTCGCGAACATTATTTTTACAATTGAAACAATAGCTCGAAGCCCTTGAAATAAATGACATAATATCGCATTAGACAAGAATATGTTAAAAAAAATGACAATGATTTTTGATTTTTTTCCCATCAAGCACTTTTTTTAAACAGAAAAAATATATTAGTTCTTAATAAATACACCAATTAATTATAAAAATTAAATAAATATAAATTAAATAAACAAAAACGAATTAATTGACCCAAACTTAATGTGTATTCAAAACACGCAACTCTGATTATCTGGACTATTATTATGTCTGAAAGACTATAATTTGGATAATTTTCAATGATATATAAAAAAAGTTTAGAAATCATTTTTTATCCACAAACTGGAAATTTTTATTCAGTTTGTGGGTATAATTCAAATTGACGCTGGGATTACTTACCAAGATACGTGTGGTCCGGGAGAGCAATAGGGTTTTTTCAGGATGATGAGCATCAAGCTAGTACTTTGTAAGTAGCTTCGTTTTGACAAGACGCCTTCGGAAATTCGTCAAAAACTATAGGAGATTTTTTTCATAATTATAACGAAATATAATATAATAAAAATATTGGTCAAGCATAAAGTTATTCATGGATCAAAACTTTTGAATGTAAATTATAATATATAAATGCATTTCCATAATGAAGATGAAAATTATTTTAATAATTTATCTATTGTTTTCAATTTATAAGAAAAACAAACACGAATTTTTTTTTCTATGTATAGACTACAACGTAATATGTACATACAGAGGTAAAAATATAGTTTCGACCTCGAAAATATTGAGAAACTGAGCTATGTATCACTATAGCTTTCTTAAATAACTGTAAGTACCGGGTGTTTAGTTGAGGGATTGTTAACTGTTTCTGAAATCGGTATTATCTCAAAAATGGCTAGAATTTTTGAGAAATTTTGCACTTCAAATTTTTGTGGGAATATCTGTTCTCTTTGCATTTCTTCTTGGAACTTAACATATTGATTATGTCTAGGATTGGTAAAAAGAAGCATAGCTGATTAGAGGTTATTTTCATTAATTTGTTCTAGTAGTTAATGATAGATACTAACCGATAGATTAAATTATTTGCAACGGGTATAGGTATACCAATTTAATTTTAAGGCAACTTTAAATCCTCACTCGTTCGAAGCCGATGTAGGTCACTTAGTTGTATATAACTTTAATTTACAGTCCATTATGTCTACAGGTTGCGATGACGATTAAATATATGCGTAATAATATCCCACGATATGTATACTGGTCAAAATAAACAACAGAATATAAAAAATATAAAAATCACCAAAAAGAAATTAAAAACTAGTAGCAGCATTTAGAAAACTATGGACCAATTTCTCAAATCGGGCTCATATTTCTATGGATTGAATTGAATTGAGTTTAGATAATTTTCATTCGAAACTTAATGGATTCTGCATAAATCGGCTATAAAATTTGATAAATATGTTACTTATGAAGCGGTTAGTAAAGTAATATATAAGTAAAGGACGTATTGTCATTGGAGGTGAAAAAACTTTCCCAGTTTAGAAAAAAAAAGTCTTGTTTAGCCCGCTGCTCTATTTTGTAACCAAAAAAAGGGTGGAATCTATCTATGGAAATAAATAAACGTAAACAAATTTCTGATTATCACTAATTTTATGTACTCTAAAATAATCACATTTATAACAACACAGTTTTCAATGTTTTCACTAACAGATGATTTTTCGTAATTAATAACAATAAAACTGTTCGGAACAAAAATAAATAAACCAAAGTATTAAAATTGTTTGTTCAAATAACTTTATAGTTTGTCCAAAATTTAAGTATCAAAATTTTCCGACTCTACAGTATTGTGGAAATGAAATGTTTAGAATATTTCAAAGATATCAAGTTTACTAGATTCAGGTAATTTGTCGCTTGGTTTTTTCATTATTATTCCGTGTACGTTTCTTTTAAAACATTAATAACTTCCTCACAAGTTGAATGATCCTCTTTCTTTTTTTCCACTGAACATTTTTCTAATACTTCAACACTGATACAAGTGATGAAATCCATTAACATTGGATTACATTTTAAATCTTTGTATCGTTTCATAACTTTATCTTTATGCATTTTAGCTATTTCAACACATTTTTTAAATGCTTTCTTGGATGTATCAATTGCATTCTCACCCATTTCATCTCCCTCTAGCATTTCAAAGTAAGATTTTTCATCAATTCCTCCATCAGCATTTAATATTTCTGCATAATCGCATTCCATTAGACACTGATAAAAACAATATTAATTAATACAAGTGGAAATAACTATTACCTGAGTTAATTGCTTAAATACCCGGTATATACAGAGGTTTATGAAGAAGGTTAAAGCAAAAGTTCTAGGGAAGCGTAAGGAAGTCATAGGAAATCGTAACAAAAAAAGGTCATACAAGTTATTAAATCTCACATATAATTGTTTCATTTCTAATTCTTCTTCATCCATATCATCACCCAATACTTTTTTGGCACACTCTTCGTCATGGTCATCTTCTGCGTCATCGGAATCCATATCTATACCGCAACACGTTGTAGAAGCTTCACGTTTCAAACGTCCTCCAACATCAATGAAACCGGTAGAATTTTTAAGTGCAAAAGAGCCTACAAAAAAATTCAAAAATATCTTATATTATTGACAGGTTACAAAAAATTGAATTTTTAGTGATTTATAACCTCATTATTTTCTGAATTTAAGTACAGAGTCTGTGCCAAGGTCATTATAGTCATTGCGTTTTTCTAAGTTTTATTTTATATTTAGAGTAGTTAAAAATACAATTTTTTTCTTTGTTTCATTTTCATGCTTACTTGAAAAAAATAAAAATTCCCCGGAAAAGTAAATTTGATTTAATTGAAATAATCAATGTCGACATGTCATTGTAGTACACATATCAATGTGCACATTGATTATTTCAATTAAATTAAATTTACTTTTGCGGGGAAATCTTATTTTTTCAAATAAGCAAGATAGACAGGATATGAAACAGAGAAAAAAATTATATTTTAAATTACTCAATCTAACAAATAAAGAGAAAAACGCGGTGGCGTACTCAAATTTTTCTTTAAAATATCTAGATAAGATGCCCCAGCGCCCCAAAGAAAGCGCTCATTTTTCAAAATTTTACAAATGATTTGTCCATTATTTATCTTATGATATTTTATTCCAAATCCACCTAATAAAAGTTTATTTATTTTTCCTATAAACTCCAGAAAATCATTAAACAAGATTAATTATAAAAAAATTTACAGTATATAATATCTTTAAAAAATATGCTTTTAAGAACTAAATATGAATATGTACTAAAGTGTAAAATAATTTAAAATAGAATAGAATAAACAGATTGACAACAAAATTAACATTAATGTAAACAAAAGCATGGGGTGCTCTTTACTTATTCTTGTAAAAGTAGGGCCATAATGAAGACATAAGTAGAGAGCACCCAATGCTTTTGTTTACATTTGTTTTGTTTACAAAGAAAGTATATGCCGAATACAGCATAGGAAATTCATGTCAAATAATAATTTGTTTCTAAATTTGAACAATTGGAAAAGTAATTTTTTATTAAAATTGTTTGTTGATGACATTTCTATAGAAACTATAAACAACTATCACACTGTAAATCTTTATATATAAGTAAGAGACATGCAAATTGTATTTTGGCTATTAATAAATTTAAATTTTTATTTTATTTTTATTTTTTTTAAATATATACATGTTATCGGTTCGTAATACGTCTCCAAAATTTCAGATTATTCAAACGTCGGGAAGTGGGTGAAAACTCACTAAAAAAATTCCATTAAATTCATACATACATATAGATTATAGATACATACATGTCAAGCTAATAATAAAAGCATGTTAAAAACAAGATTGGAAGCTATAATACTTACTAAGCGTATTAAATGGTAGCCCATTATTGGTAACAACAAACACCGATAAGCAAAATAAAAAAATTGATAACATATACATTTTTCTCAACACTTGTTACACACGAAATCACTATAAGAACTAAATTAAAATCACAATCAGATTTTTGTTTAAATATATAAATATTTAGTATACAAATTAGTTTCGGATTAAAAATGTAAAAAAAAAAATGATATTAATAAATTTTATTAAAAAAAAAAAAAGGAAATATAATGGTATTGTTAATAGTCAGAGTGTCGTCTATTGTTAACTTTTTTTTGTTACATTGCTAGCTAATTAACTATTTGTACACAAGTGATTTCAATGCGTGGTATTGTATATAACCATCCCCCCAGCACTATTCAACAACAATAATAATATATGTTTTGAAGGTTATAAAATTATTATTGTTATAAAAAATTAGCATTTAATTTTACTTTTTCCCTGAATAATAAAAAATAACTTTTTGAATCATCTGTGTAAAAATATTTATGGGTTTCAATCCAACACTGAATATATGTATATTTGATGATGATTGTGTTATAATTTACTTCCATTATTGTAATAAAATATAAATGGACGATAAAATATATGCGTGGACGATGTGTTCTACATGGTTTTATATTTTGTTCAAGGTTATGGGTTTGAATCCCGACATCGGGCGGTTAATTGAAAAAAAAGGGGCGGTTAATTGGCTAAACTGTCGGCGTATGGACAAGAACGAAGTAACCGGCTATGCCTTAGAAGGTTTTCTGCAGTTTCCTTCACGAACTCCAGATGAATATTGGCATAGTTCCTATCATAGTCGGCTGCAGCCACCTATCCTACCAATTCCTAGTCTACACACAAAAATTCCTTCCACTCCACTCACATCCTCACATCCTTAGGCATCACAATGGACCTTATGGTCGAAGTATAACCCGTCCAAGGCAGCCTCTACAATCTATTTATCTATCAGATCATTTTATGAACACTTATATCAATATTTTTGACTGTTACAAGGTTAAGGCTAAACTGATAATATCTTTACTTACACTGTGAAAATTTTCCTTCAAAAATTACTATGGGCTACTATGGTAAAACAACTTTGAGTTAAACCACTGATAACAAAGTCACTATTCCTTTATTTTTTTAAATATACCTACTTCATCCAACCTTTTAAATGTAGGTACTGAATATTTAAATTTGAAAATTACCCATGGAAATTAAATTAAAATATCCTACTTCCTCCTATTGATCGTGAAATTTTCCGAAAACAATTGTGGACTATATATAATGCTAAAATACATCAGAAAACCTTGAACAAATAATTAAATGAATATTGACCGTTAATTTGACAAAAATAATCTAATTTATTACACTCTGCCTATAATATTGAAGGTTTGCAACTTGGTACCTACAGGACATACTACAAGTATGCATTATATAAGCTATATGCTTTAGTGTTTGAAAGCAATTTTCTTTCAAAAATTTAAATATTTAATTTATATATTTTCAGAACAAAATATTAAATATGTGCACCATATACTTTTCCGGCTTGTGTTGATTTAAATAGCACCAAATTCTAAAAACTTAAGCTGTTTATATATCTACATATTTAGAAAAAGAATATTTGCCGCTAATGGAATTGAAACACAAGAACTTCTCACTGAATAACATCTCCGATTTCTTAATTCTTGATTCAAAAACCAACAGAACTATGATATTCAGGTCTTGGTCAATATTTTCAATTCGGACCCTGTACTTTACAAACGTTTAAAGTTTTCACGCATAATGCTGACATTCGCGATTTGGTCACATAGTACGAAGATTAAGCGAAAAATTCCAATAGATCTATGTCTTAGTTAAATTTCGGATGTCTTCGGATAGGTGTCTTATTTCGAATTTGAAAAAAAAATCGGTTCAATGTGTTAAAATTTATCACCTTCATATCTATGCAAACCAATATATAAAGAATAAAAATTTTCGACTTAATTATGAGTTCTGAGGTTTATCATTATTTACGTATAATAAAACCCGACTATTAGCCTAATAGTATTTTGTAAAAATTTTGTGCATTATCCAGAAATTCATTATCCAGGTAATATTATATATGAATTACTTAATCTTCATTGTATTTATTGGCTTTTGTAAAAATTTTTACAATCGACAGAACGTTGTTTACTAATCGAAGAATTATGATGTTTGCAAATTAAGTAAAGTTTTTTTTAATCCTTCATTGTCTATCTATAGTAACGATTCATTACAGTAATAAATGCTTACATATCCTCTGCGAATATTATTGATATTTATACATTGTGTTTCTTTAAACGAACTTTGGTTTCGGTCAAATTTGCTTATATTGCAAGATTTACTAGATCTTAGCCACCTCAATAAACGCCGCCATGGGCACAACGTTCTAAATGCTTTAGTTTAAAAGGTAGGTCTGTTTGAATGTCAGAAATCTATACGAATTGTTGTGTATGTGTAAGTGTGTATACGTCGGAAATGTTTGATTGGATTTGTGAGCTTGATAATGCAAAAGAATATCACCCGTTCTTTTTAGTGTCACCCAGGATCAACGAAAAGTCTCGCTACGTAGGAATATTTTTTAAGGATCGCATTTTTTATCTTTGATCTGTACTGGTTGTTTGCACTGCAGTTTAATTAGTCTATTTTATTCATGATTTGACTCTTTCTATAGATTTTCAAAATGTCTCACAGTTTATTTTACAAAAACTACTAATCGTAAACATATAATAGTGTTACAAGCAGATTTTTACAATTTCAACCACAAAACTCCCGTTCCGTTCTTGATATAGTCTGTCTCTCGAATATTTATCGAAAATAAAGGTTCTTATTTCGTCATGTTTCGGGGCATCATTAATACAGGGATAGCGTGATAGTTTAGCATTTTGTTTAAACGTTGTTTTCAAAATAGTTTATTTTACAATTTCATTTTACAATAAATCTAATCTAATCTATTCATAAATAAATAAATAAACAAATGCAATATTTTCTATTTATTTTTTTAATGAAACACTATGTACAAATATTATAATTAATATTATAGATGTCTATAAAATACAGGTTCTATAGTCGACTGCACAAATACGATATCATCTGTACTTGGTTATAATAATCGAAGCTTTATACTGTCTTTGCAATAATTGCGTCTTAAAAAAACTAATTTTATTAAATTTATGCTTGATGAAGTTTAATAATTTACTAATAAAATGTTTTAATAACAAGCATTGCTAGTTTTTTCACAAATATTAAAATTGGTTTATGTATCTAAAACGAAGTCAGATATCGGATTCAAAATTTATGAACATGGTAATTTTGAGCCCTAATACTGCCATGATGTGTCTTAGTTGATCTTTTTAAATGAAACTATTGTATATGAACGAAATGAGCTTCTCTCACCATCAATCGACCTTGTGCCAATGACAGTATCACTACCACCGAATGCAATAACGTAACGAATGCAATGATATATATATATAATATTTTATAAATATGTTCACCGTACACCTTTTACAACGAGTTGGTTTTTATTCTAGAAAATTCATTCTAAAAGTAATCTTAGAAACATTAAAAGCATAAATTTGACTGTATGTTGTTTTTTTAAACAGTGATAAAGAATAAACTTTTGTAAAAAAAACTGTTTGTAGACCGTGGCAGGACTCGAACCTGCAATCTTCGGATCCGAAGTCCGACGCCTTATCCATTAGGCCACACGGTCTATTGATAATAAACTAAAGACTCTAACATTGTGCTGTAATAATGCCAAATGTTAATTTCGAGGCGATATCATACTTACGATTATGATTTTTGGTATCTTCCAAAATAAGGGCGAGGCAAGAAACTTATGTCAAGAGAAAATTTTTAAGGAGTCGAGAAGTAAAATATTTATTGAGCACATTCGTTTCTTGTCTTGTGGCAGTGCTATCCATCTAGGATACTATCAAAAAGAACATATATGGTCTCCACATTTTGTTCTCTGTCGTATATATCCCTTTTTTTTTATGTTTGCAATCCGTAAGGACCTAGTCCTGTTCGTACAATATACAAAACTTTTTTTTAAATACCTTAAGAACGTAAAATTCAAACAATAACTCTTGGAAATTTTAATCTGTGTTCATATTTGGGATATTTTATCTAGCGTTTGGTGAGATAAAATCTTGCTCGTAACATTTAGTAAACGTTACTACAACTATTTCAGTCTAATCTATTTCAACTATTATCATAACTATTTCAACTATTTCTAATAATATTTACTAAAGCTAAATATGACATGTATTAATCTTAAATTTTTTTTCATATTATTTACCATTAAAACAACCAACCAAGTAGCCGCGCTTGTAACGGCATTGTGTGTGCTTGGAACTGGAAGGTTATGGGTTCGAATTCCGACATCGGCAGTTTGTCAATTATTTAAAAAACGAAAAGAAAAAAAAAGGGTGCGGTTAATTGACTACACTGTCGGCGTATGGACAAGAACGAAGTAACCGGCTATGTTTGTGAAGGTTTTCTGCAGTTTTCAAGCCTCTTATATAATAAAAATATTTGGATTAGTAAATGTTATCAGAAGAACTATTAAATGTCGAAAGTGAGCACAGTCCTTTTAACAATAATAATTGATATAAATATTATATAATTACGAAATACACATTTGTGGTACATTTATTAACAAAAACGATATATAACGTATATATATCGATCGTATTGAATAGGTAATACAAAATTCAATATATCGTGATTGAAATATTAATTTTAATTTGTAAATAAAATAAAGTAGTTTATATACCGCATGGATTTCACTTCAATTCATAATAAAAACACTCCAAAGTAGTTCGACCAGTCCAAATAGCATTGCGATCAAACGCGCTCTTCTTTCAATTTGGCAATACAAATTATGAGGCGGTTAATTAAAAAAAGGCTCATGAAGGTTTTCTGCAGTTTGCCTTCACGAACTCCAGATGAATATCGGCTTAGTTCCTATCAAAGAGGACTGCATCCACACACGCTACCAATTCCTTGTTGGCATACAATTCCTTGTCCTCCACTCACAATATTAAGGTAAGATTAAAAATTAATAAAGGTTAAAAACAAAAAATTATGATGTAGGTGACCTTTGATATATACTGTGAGTCTCAGAAATGGAGGTAAAACCCCATTATTATTTATTATTTTAAAGTAGTGACCTCGTGATAATCAAAGGAAAAAGTATAAAATACAGTATAATATACTTGTTACTCTTCATTATTTCTGGTTACAAGATATACCATGCAAGACTTGTGTGATTATTCATTATTTCTGGTGTCGCAAGGTTTCACCTTTAAATATAAATATATTTTCAAAATAATTTGTAAAGTTCAAAAATTACTAGATTTAAAAAAAATATATATACACAAGTTTTCCTGCTTGAAAATATAGCGTGTGCGTAAGTTGTTTATGTATACCGTCGATGTACAAAGGCCCGTTTTACAACCGGTCAAAAATTAGATAAAGGTTACTTAGGTAAATTGTATTGAGCTTAATGTCATATTACAATTTCATTAATAAAAAATCAATAAAATCCTAAATTTAATGATTGATATCATACGTCACACAATCGGTCAAACAATTTTATTTTTTTTAGAGTTAAATACAAAACACTGAGCGTAATGGAAGGATATATGCCTGTTAAATTAATAGGGTCCGTGCTGTAATACTAAGATGACATGTGAATATGAATATTATATAAAATATCACGGGCGTTGTTTGTTTATATTTATTGATTGAATGATAACAATAATAATATTAACTATTGGTACTGAATGTTTGTTACTATTATTATTATTTTTATGACGATCAAACGAGCAAGAATGATGATGACAAACAGACAGACTGTAACATAAAATCAAAACTGACTGACAGAATTACTGACATGAATGGCCTATTTGCTGTTGGTGTGATATATATATATATATATATATATATATATATATATATATATATATATATATATATATATATATATATATATATATATATATATATATATACAAATATAAATACAAAGACAAAGACAATACACAATAGATCATCAATTTAAAACATTTATTATTTGTAATATACATCAGTAAGCAAAAAATATTTACTTAATAATTAAGTACAGATTGTAAGTAAGTACAGGATGATTCTAAGTAAGTTTTTTGACATTTTATACGAAAGTATTGTGGGAAAAGATTGATCAAGGTATATACATGGCATAAACCTGCAAATATCATGGGGTATCAAATTTGCAACAGGTATCAGGTGATCTAAAAAGGTAAAGATCGAGTTTGCTCTATATACAGAGGTAATAAACAAACAAACAGAACTTATAAAAGTAGGAAAAAGTTTAATTTAAAAATTATTTACCGAAAATCAGGTTTATAATTCCTATTTATTTCTATAATTCGGTTCTATTTCCGATTCAAAGTTTTTGAAGATATACTTCTTTTGGCGCGTTATGAGAATCCGATCAGAGTGTATTTTCAGCACGTTATGAATCGCTGATATAACACTCGACTGTTGTAGGTCTCACTCGATCGAAAGTTTTCTATCCTGCTCTATTGCACAGTACTTGGGAGAAGACATTTAGTAAAAAATATGTATCATACAGTAGAACATGTAGTAGATGAATACATTAGTTGCTTAGCGAAACAGACAACAAGTAAGCCTGTCACATAAGTGATTCATAAGTGACAATAATAATGTGTGTGCTATGATCTTTGCATATTGAAATAGACGAAAATATTATACATTATAGAACGAAACATGAATGATTGTTATTATGTTGATAAATAGCTATACCACCAGCTCTTACAGTAGAACATTTTAATTAGACCATACAGTTGAAATTATGTTCAGGAATTCCTCATTATTACTCCATGTTTCTGATAGATGTACATAGAATATCACAGCGTATATATTAGATTTACGAACCACATTATCAATTATGATGAATATGGGCTCGTAAACTTTGCGTATTAAATGTACATATTCACTAACTCCGATTTGAATGTAAATAATGAATTTAATGTTAGTCGTTTAAACAGTGACGTTAGTTCTATTCTATCATGATAAAATGTAGAATCAATGGTTTTAGATACAATATATAATTTTTCTATGATAGTTTTTCATTACGATATGATTTTATTAAACTTTTGTGTCTGAATAGTAGTGTTGACCTTCTTTAATATTATTTTAATAAATTATTTTATAAGAGGTATAACTTGTTACGTGCGTAGATAAGTACACACACACACATCTGTTTTTTTATAGATATTATAGTATTTAACAACAATGTTTTTATGATCTTTTAAACATTCTATATATAAATATAAAATAAAATATTATATATACTCGTATATCGATTATAGGAAACAAACGACAATTCTTTTTATATATACGGCGACAAGTCGTTTCAGTTAAATTGTTTTTTTTTTTTATTTTAAATGACATGCCCCCTCACATCTATCTAATAATCATTCTAACATTTACACCCGTGACTTGATATATATATACATGTATATATATATATATATATATATATATATATATATATATATATATATATATATATATATATATATATATATATATATATATTGAAACCGCAAAAGTATTTAGAATGTTTATACAGCAATCAATATTTACCATAGAATATCACATTGTTTTAGGCCCGTATTCATAGTCCAGTCTTGAGCAAGTGCTTAACCTTACCTTCATGAAGACCGTCTTATAAACCAATATTTTCTTAAATATTTTTTTGATGGAAAAAGAAGTAAACCACACATTTGTTTCAAATAAACTACAGTCAATTAGTTAATGTTGAAGGTAGGCAACGTAATTGGCTCTGGCTTTACCAGTTTATGTGAATACTCTAGCTGTTACGTTGGTTAAAAACCCGGTTTAGATTATATTTGCATAGAAATTCCAAACTCAAATGGATTCGAAACTTCTGCATTTTATGTTGCACATAGGTTAGTGAAACACATAAGTTGTAGAACAAATTGGATTGTTATTATGCTGCACATCGACCCCAGATATCAAAACACTCATATATTGACGAATAATAGACAATATAAAAAAGAGAAAATAACTGTTGCATGCGTTGTGGCCTCAAACAATAAAAACATTTTTGTGTTCCACTTAAATTAAAACTATCGTTAATCCTTTTAACAGATAAATCAATTTAGAGAGAAGAAGTGTAACTAATATTTAAAAAATAATAACAATCATTGCGCTTTTTAATATGAATTTTTATTACATTTCTGAGAATACACATTTAACTACTATACTAAAAAGGAGGACACACAATTGTGAGACTCTAAAACAAAAAACAGTATTAAGTAGACTTAAAATAATATTATATACCTACACTAGAAGCGCAAAGTTTGGAAACAATTTAAAAGGTATAGTTCACTCATTTTTCTTAAGAATTTGATGAAAATTTGTGTCCGATTTTGAAGCCAAATATATTCATAATTCAAGTTGTGAATTTTAATATGCACTGTGCAACGCTTAAGGTGTTTTTTATAAAAAGTAACTTTAAAAAACTCAAACCTGACTACAAAAAAGCACGAAACAAGTTGAAGAGCCTTGCAAATATTTCTCGTAGTCGCAGGCCATGAATTGTTACAGTTTTGCCTTATACTTCGCAATTAGGCCTTCAGATACGAGAAATATTTACAAGGCTCTTCAAACTTGTTTTATGCTTTTTTCGTAGTCGTGTTTGTTAATTTTTTAAACTTATATATTTTAGATTTTTAAGTATAATTTTAAGAATTCGTGAATGAAAACCATTCATTTGATACCAAACTCGAACATATGTTAAATTTTTTAAACATCATATGCATTCCACTACCATAACATCTCAGGTAGCGCTGCAGTATGGAATTGGTCTGGAATGCCAGAGGTCGTGGGTTCGATTCCCAACCTAGACGTGTATGGTTTTTTTCATATCAAGCATTTGATGCCCAAGAATGTTATCAATGTTCAGACATATGGCTTAAATGTCAAATTAAGTGAACGCTAGTCGCTTCCGTTGGTATAATATAACCGAAAGGTACTATAGGAAAGGAACCATACCAACAATGGATATAAATAAACGCTAGCTTACAAAAAAAATTTTAAAATATGTTTATAGTAAATACACAAATTAATAATACATCGACATCAACGATAGTGAAAGATAATATGCATTCCACTACCATAACATCTCAGGTAGCTCAGCGGTAGAGCATGGGTCTAGAATGCTAGAGGTCGTGGGTTCGATTCCCAACCTAGATGTGTATGATTTTTTTCATATCAAGCATTTCATGTCAACGAATGTTATCAATGTTGAGATATTGCAATGTTGATATTGCTTGAATGTCAAATTAAGTAAACGCTAGTCACTTCCGTTAGTATAATATAAAGGCAACCATAACCTAAAGGCAACCATACCAACAATGGATATAAATTGAGACTAGTTTATAAAAAACTATTTCGAAACAATAATATTTTAAAAAATTCCAAACTTTTTGTGGCAAGTGTGATTTGACAAAGTTTAGTTAAAACTATAACTTAAGTACACCTCTTATAGAGATATAAAATAACATACCATCTGAGGTGAACTCAACTACTGAGTTGAAAACTATTTTAAATATATAATTCTTTATTTTTTATTATTATTTAAAACAATTGTTACGTTTTAAGTAGTTTTAAATGTACCTTGTTAAACATTACTTAGAGTATAAAGTAAATGCATATATGTATGTATGTATATATGTTCTATACGACTTATAAGATGCATTTTTTTTTTCTTGTAAAAGATACAAAAATGTAATATATAATATTCTAACCTATATAATACACCTGCAGAAAGAAAACTGTATCACAAAAACATGCATACATAATAATCAACAAACAGTACTTTTTAAACAGATTTAAGAACACTTTATGTATACAGGGTGTATTAATTAAATTAAATACTGATATGAAAATATTAACTCGTCAACCAGGAATCGAATCTCGGGCCTCTGGATAACTAGTCCAGTTAGCTTCCTCTACACCAAAGACGATTGTGATGCAACAGCCAACTTTTTCATATTATTCTAATTTTTTTATTTATTAGACAGTATTACTTCTGTTTGAAGTGATTTGTTTATTTAATATTTGTTTATTTGTGTATACTTTTCGTGTCAACATAACGATGTTTGTCCAAATTCCTTTTCGGTGACACGAAAAGTACACACAAATAAACAAATATTAAATAAACAAATCACTTCAAACAGAAGTAATACTGTCTAATAAATAAAAACATTAGAATAATATGAAAAAGTTGGCAGTTGCATCACAATCGTCTTTGGTGTAGAGGAAGCATACTGGACTAGTTATCCAGAGGCCCAAGGTTCGATTCCTGGTTGACGAGTTAATTTTTTCATATCAGTATTTAATTTGAGTTTTTGAACCTATATATGTACTACCATCTATGAGAATCTTTATAAATTGATTTGTTATATGTAATATCACCTATGAACAAGTTATTGTTTTCTCTCAGTATGTATTTATAATTTTATATCTTGTCAAGCTTTAAGATTTTAAAATATTTGAAACAAAAAAAAAACTTATAAGATATAAAATATGTACAAAGGTTGTTTAACAATCTGTATATAATAAATGTATCTGTTGTTATTATGATTTTAATACTTAAATGACATAAGCTAAGTATACTATTATTGTTGTTAGTTGTGTCATACACGAGTGCAATATTTAACGTAAATTTAATATTTAATTTCATATTTAGTAAAATATCAAATTCGCCCCCTTTACCTAGATCAGTTTTTTGTATTATAAATACGTATTTCGACTACAATGTAGTCATCATCAGTATACATTAGCTAGTCGTACTTTACTCTTTGACAATTAGAAATAGATATAAAGTCGAGATCAATAGACAAAAATAAAAATAAATAGAAAATTAATTAAATTAAAATATACTTGATTTAAAATATAATAAATTTTAAATTATATTGAAATTACTCTTGTTAAAATTTCCTTTATTCACATGTATTCCTGTTAATTTTAATGGATTGAAATGGTCTTGGACAGAAAATTTTTAATGGATTGAAATGGGCCGATTTCGCCAATGCATGAACAAGGAGAAAAATCTAAACACCATGATTTTAATTTTTGACACTGCAAATCCGAAATTGGACTAATTAGAACATTTCACGAATTGTTTAAACTGGTGGTTGAATAGAACCATTTTCGCTCTGACTACCCAGCTCTTGAATGAGCAAACTATATCTTTTAAGTCGTAACCGATAGAAGAAAATTTAGTCACAAAAAGTAAAATTTAAACAAAAACAAAGTTTTTTTCTGGAGCTAATAAACAGTTACTTTTTAACTCTGGAACTCAGCCAGCATCTTTGACACTGCATTTCCGGAAATAGACTTATTAGAACATTTTACGAACACCTGTATTTGTTTGAATAAAGCCTCCTTCGGTTATATATATTAAAAAATGCATTATATTATTATAATGAATTCATAATATTATGAATAAACTACCGCTTTCTTAAAGTGATATAAAAATGAACATATCACTACAAGCTGGGAATTTTGATCCAAATATTGTCACGTAGCAACAAACGCACACACACTCAAAATATAATATATGAATTATAATTTTACTCCAAAAAAAAAATCTCAGCATCATATTTTGTATACAATTTGACCATTTGATACGTGACTTTCAATAATAATTATATGAATAAGAAATTTAATTTAAATGTTCACTGTCTTATTTCGTATATGATACAGTTTTAACCCTTCTGTGTATAAAATCATTTACTAGAACGCAAATACAATGAATCTTTTGAATTCCTATGTAATATCAACATTGCTTTTAAAGTATATTACATTGTATAAAGTAGTTTGTTAACAAACACATAATATTTCCGTTATGTAAAAAAATTCGTTACACAGGAGCTGCGTCAACGTAACAAATTTCCTTAGAATACTTTAATCATTCTCTAGCGGTCACAATTTTAGTCTGATCAAAAGGAAATTTCGCATCTGATATGAAATTTGGTATTTGAAAGGCCAATTTTATTAATAAATGGTAATGGTCAAGGGGAAAGGAGGACATATAGAAAAGAGAAAACACAAAATATAAAATATCTCTCTTAATATTAGAACAATCGAAAAATTTATAAGAACTAAAGTAGTAGAAAATTATGTTCGCTACAATTCACTTTTCGATGATTTTTCTCAAACTCGAATATGCACAGAGATATTCAGAATTTTAACTTTCAATCTTAAATTGTAAATATTTCTGTAAATATTAGTGTAACAGAAAAAATAATAAGAAACAAAATCATAGTAAAGCTAAGTACCTACAACTTTACTATTACTAAATACTATATACCGGATATAAAAATGGAAAAACGCGTAACTGATACTTTTATTTTTCAGATATTTAAACGGAAACCAAGGAAAATTAAGGGAAACATGTCTACACAAAACATTAATTATAAATATACCTTTATATACTAAAAATTTTAATTAAATAGGAATGAATATGCTGAAATTGACAGGTGGCAAACAGCCAAAATCTTAAACTAGTTAACAATACGCCAGCTTCTAAAGTGTAGTCTTCGAAATCACAAAAATTGTACTAAACGATAGTGAGGGCAGGCTGGCAACAATCACAATCTTGATTAAGACTGAGTACTATTGAATTATTTATGACATTCACGCAGGTAACAATCATAATATAATTAGTAAATAATCAATGGCTAGTTTTTCTGAATAAAATATCTAGAGTATATATTATATATACGCGAGTATTTCAACTTATTATTAAGTCGCTTATCGTTAATCGATTAAAAACCAGATGCACTAACTAATCAAGATCATATGATGATAAATAGTAAATGGAATTCTTATATATATCTATAACTACTAATATCGTATTCTATGAAAGTATTTGTTTCGTAATATCTATGATTTTCATTTATTTATTCAATGTTACAAAAAAAATACTGAAGTATGACAAATATTAAGAAAATATCTTGTGAGAATGCTTCACAACCTCTATATATAGATTAAAAGTTGTATATAGAGGTTGTAACCAGTGGTTGTATACTTGGGGACTAGGAGGTTATGGGTTCGAATCCCGACATCGGCAATTTGTCAATTATTAAAAAAGGGCAGCTTAATTTACTAAACCTTAGGAACCTGAATAGGAATAATTAGTCAATTAACCGCCCCTTTTTTTCCTAATAACGTCGGGATTCGAACCCATAACCTCCCAGTTTCCAAGTATGCATACTGCGCAGACATAACATCTTAGACCGCTCGGCCACTTGGACTGGTCATTTTGTGCCTTACTCATTTAGTTCTGGGGAAAATGTTTCGGATAAGAGTTGTTAGTATATTTATAATTAACAACTTTTATTCGATACATTTTCTTAAAAACCGAATGATCATTAAGGCACAAAATGGCTATACAATGTTGTAAAAAGGACACAACTACTGTGGCCTATATAGTACGCATAGGTATCTAAATATTGAAGCAAACTATGATTTAGAATCGAAGACATTACAATTTCATTTAAATTATAAAAATTAAACTAAATTAGAAAAATGTTCACTTCATATGAATAGAAAAATTTTATTTAAGTACAAAAAATGATATTTTTTTAATAGTATTTTTTCAAGAAAATCTTCAACTGTAAAAACGAGACGAAACGAGACAATAGAAAACTTTTATAAGTCAGTACAATACAAGAGACATGCTACTCTCGTCTCGTCTCGTCACACGACATAGGAGTGGATATTAAATATACGGTTTTAGTGCGTACAGAGGTAAAAAATGATAAATTGATAACAATCGAATATATAAAATTAAAAAATGTTTATCTAAAAGACATCATTCGAACAACATGAAATCAAGTTACGATATTTATAAAATTTAGATTACCGGGTGCTTATAAACGACTGACTGCCTGACTGATTGATTCTATTAATTCATTATATTGATAACTTAGCTAAATTATATCAAAATTCATTTTAAAAATAAAATATACTGCGAATAAAATATGTTGCAAGTCAACTTAGCGAATTTCCTCAAAATAAATATATCACTTGTCTTTTGGAAATATATCTGATTTTTAGTTTATTAATTAATGTTCATGGTGACTTTTTTCAATATCATCAAATTCTGAATCAATATCATTAAATTCTAAATTTCCTGTAAAAACGCCCACAGCTCCCCCAAACTAGTTTATGATAAGAATTTTGAATGTAAAATAAAATAATATGTACTACAAAAACAACAGTACGTTTGTTAAGGGATTCATTACAAGTTAATAATAAGAATACTTTTAATGAGAAATTTGAGCTTGATGTTTTTTGATAATTTCATTTATATTTGGTCGTAAATGACAATGCTACTCTCATATTGTCTTCTTTGTTTTGTTTTTATGTTGGTTAATACTTTTACATTTCGAAAATTTGGCGGCACACAAAAGTGCCGCGGCACAGTTGTTGAGAATAAATTTTTTTTTATTCTTAAATGAGAAACCATATACAATTAATCTAAAACTATAAAATTAAAAGGGATGTTAATTTGTAATATGATTTGAAATTGCAGAAAAGAAAGAGAAATTTGAAAAGATGCAGAAATATTTACAAAACAATATGATGAAATTTTAAAATTTTCAATAACGATGATAGTTTTAAATAATTAAGTTAATTCAGTAATGATTTATATAAATACTTCTATTAAGGAGTGCTTATAGGTTGGAAGGCGCTTCAGCCTAACAGTTAGGTTAAATCAAACTATTTGAAAATTTCTATACATACTAAAAATAAAATATATTATTACATTCATTTAATATTACCCAATAAAATAATAATACTTAAAGTCAAACTAAAAAAATCAATGCAACATTAAAGTAATGTAAAGTTTGTTTTGTGTATACCAACAGAGAAGCAAAGTGTGATTTGGTTTTAGCTTTCAACCAAAACTTAAGGTAGGTACACACGTAAGTTTTGAATTGTGTAGCATATAGATGACAAACACGGTCGATAAAACTACTTTTACCGTATTTGATACATCAAAATTAATATTATAAAGCTAAAGTAACTCTATCTGTCTGTTTCGTTTTCACAACGAAACCGCTGAACCGATTTTGATGAAATTTGGTATGAAAATACCTTGAACCTTAGGGAAGACTACTACACCTTCCAGAGGGTGGAATAGGGTGAATTGAATGTTGTATGGGTTATGATGTTAATTATTTTATATTATTACTAGCTATTTCCCACGCCTTTGTCCGCATTTATATGAAAGCTAAATATATATGTCTTGAAAATGACAATAATAATAATCACGCGCTATATGATATATGTATATAATATGCAACGATATATAACGATTTATAGTGTGCTATTATAATTTATAATTTATCAAAGTTGACATTTCAAAATCTAAACAAAATTTTAATAAAATAATTTTAAATTTTTTAGAAGTATAGTTTCTGTGGAAATGATAAAATCAACAAAAAGTTTAACCGACTTCAAAAAAAAGAAGGAGATTCTATGTTCGACTGTATGTATTTTTTTTTAATGTTCACCCCCTTCAAGATAGCCTATGTCCTTCGCCAGGATATAATCTATCTCCTTGTCAAATTTCATTACGATCCGTTTAGCCGTTTAGCCGTGAAGAGGTAGCAAACAAACTGAGTTACTTTCACATTTATATAGTAGTAGGTATGGATTTGAATCGTAGAATCGTAGAATCGTACACACATATGAGTAGTATTTATGTGTTTTTGAGTATATGATATGATATACCGGGTGTAATATATTATATTATATATTATATTATTATTGTTATATATTATATTATATATCAGGTTTTAATAAGGAATGTAAGCTTTCAAAATACTATGTTAAAGGTAATAAAAAACATTTTTTTCCAAATTACCCAAAAACTATAATATTATACTTGACTGATTTCGATTACACTTGGCACGTTTTTAATACCACCTTTGATCGTGATGGTACAAATTACTCACCAACGGCCAGGTATGTTTGTGCAAGCTGAGTTTGCTCAAGCATACACATGAACATTTTCTCAAGCTATTTCTTACAGCTTGTGCAAATAAAATGGTTTCACAAACATACCCTATATAGACGCACAAAATCATTGATTCTTACGTATATATTTGTTCTGCGTACAGTGTGGTGTGTATTTACCTTTAATATTGAATGACTTTAGACAGATAGCTTGTTCGGCTGTCAACTGAGTGTCATTTGTCAATGGACACGACGAACCGGTGCGCTCGCTCTAGTGTCACGGTCACTATTTATAATATATATGGAGTGTATAATATAGATTCAATAATAATATCTTTTTACCCAGTATATGTAAGATATACTAAGATTATAAAGGTTTAGTTAGCATATCTACATAACCTGTATATTGGTAACAAAATTATTTTAAGTTTGTTCAGTCTGATCAAAACAAATGAATAAACTGTTTCTCATGTTTTACGCAAATCAATATATTGCAAAAAGTTCACTGAACACAGTTTCCTAGACCAAATACACTAGATAATTGTAGCGGTATCGCTTCTTCATTAAACCATTTTATTTGCACAAATAAAATGGTTTCACAAACATACCCTATATAGACGCACAAAATCATTGATTCTTACGTATATATTTGTTCTGCGTACAGTGTGGTGTGTATTTACCTTTAATATTGAATGACTTTAGACAGATAGCTTGTTCGGCTGTCAACTGAGTGTCATTTGTCAATGGACACGACGAACCGGTGCGCTCGCTCTAGTGTCACGGTCACTATTTATAATATATATGGAGTGTATAATATAGATTCAATAATAATATCTTTTTACCCAGTATATGTAAGATATACTAAGATTATAAAGGTTTAGTTAGCATATCTACATAACCTGTATATTGGTAACAAAATTATTTTAAGTTTGTTCAGTCTGATCAAAACAAATGAATAAACTGTTTCTCATGTTTTACGCAAATCAATATATTGCAAAAAGTTCACTGAACACAGTTTCCTAGACCAAATACACTAGATAATTGTAGCGGTATCGCTTCTTCATTAAATTATGAATATAATTTTGTTCATCATTTTTATCTGTTGCATAACAACTATAACTTCCCTCTATTATCACGGTTCTTTGAATGTTAACAACCATGGTAATTTACATATTAAAATAATAACATTTCATAAATCAAATAATTATTTAATATAACAATCATTTACCTTTACATAATCAATAAAGAGGGCAACTTTTTTTTACGCAGATAAACAGAACTGTCAAAAAATGACATAGAACTCATTTTTCTTGAGAAACAAGTAATGTAACAACTAACTGACTTAATTGTTTGAATACCCAGTATATACTGAGTTGTATATCAGTGTTTGAATTATTAGACCTGATTAGCAAGCTTCTGGCTTTTGCCAAGCTATGGGAGAAGCGAATCTCGTCAGACTAAAGTAGAAGGGGGAGCACAATGGACCATAAGGTCGAACTGCAGTACCCCAGTTTTAGACCCCAGGATATATCTATCTATCTATCGAGGGAAAATCATTAAATAAAAAAAATGTTAATCTGATAAATACAACAACTTTTGTTTTAAACATGATGATATATCCGTTGAATCGACCCCAAGTGTACTCGAATGAACGTCAAGTGTGACGGATCAAACTATATGTGCGGTATACCGTGTACCTAAAGAAGTTGAAAATGTTAAAACTAGATTAATTTGTGTTTCCGATTAAAATTAAAACTGTCACCCTAACAGAAGATTGTGGAACTTGACATGAAAAAAAGAACAAACTAAATGAAACTGCGACCAACATATCAACCACACACCGATCACTAATATAACCGAACCGCCTGCCACACCAAAGATATACCATTACGTAGCGCGTAATATATTGATTTTAAAATAGATTGGAATTTTTGTTTGGAGATTAAATAATGTTAGACTAGTGTATATGACATGCATATAATGATATTTTTTTTAAATATTATTATTCGTTTATATATATTTATTTACTGTTAATATAAATATTCTTATTATTAGATAGTACTTTGGAAATTGGATTTATAAAATTCCATTACGGACAAATTTGTGTCTGTCGACCGATATATAGTCTTTTTTTTTAAATTGAATGCAAAAATAGATAATATTTTATTTTATAATTTTTTAACGGTTCTTCAATTTATAAAAACAATTCGTATTGTATTCCGGGTTGATTAGTTCGTGGACTTCCATCATTAAATTAACACACATTAATAATGATTTTGATTTATTTACCACTAGCATTACCCGTCGTGGCTTCGCCCGTAAAAATTTTGTAACGCCCTTATAACCAAGTAACATAATATTTCGTCCCGTCAAGGACTGATAAATTATACACCTGTACATCAATAAATTATACAACTATAATACCTTTCTCATGAATCATTTTTATAATATGTAAGGACCAATGTATACAAAAACTTGACAAATTATATACTAAAACCTTCCTCGAGAACCACTCTATCCATTGGTGAAGACTGCATGAAAATCGGTGCAGTAGTTTTTGAGTCTATCGCGAACAGACAGACAGGCGTGGCGGAGGACTTTGTTTTATAATATGTAAGGATAGTCCACTTATGTTATTTTACAACTTGAAAATATTATATAGGTTTCGATCATTCGACGGATCATTATCAAAAAATGTTCTTTGAATGAATACGTCATCCGATTTTATCAAATTTTGATTTACATGACGTATTGTCGTATGTTTTCTTTAGTGTTTGCACGTAGAAAAATGATAAAAATATTTACAGATGCATTTTCGAAGTACGGAGAATGGAAGTGGAATAAACAATTTTTATAAAAAAATCAAAATATAACGAAAACTGTTCGGTTTAAAAAATTCAAAATTTCATCTTGAATTACAAAGCTGTCACAAGTTAAGTGGTTCAACGGCGCTCTGCTGGGAACTGGGAACTGAAAGCAGATTCGGTTCCCAATGGTGGCAGTTTCTCAATTATAACTAATAGGTCGATATATTGATTAAACTATCGGCATATGCACAACTTTTATTATAATAAACAACTTTTATTTGAATCATTCTCTTGAAAACCGATTAGATAAGGCTCAAATGAACTATAAAATTTTGAAATTACGTACACCATTGATGTCGATGAACTAAGAAGGGATCTGGACTCCAAACAAATTACTTGAAAACGAAATTAGAGTTCTTTTAGCAATCTATAAAGCTGAAAACAATATTTAGACGTTTCATTAATCCCATGTGTATAGAAACTTCTTTTTCATAAAATTAGTTACGGCGCATAGCCAAATAAAAGTTTTTGTATACTTATACTTATGAAACACCCGATATAACACAATATTGGTTTATTGTACAACAAATGTTTATCCAATATATCCTATTGAAAAGTGATTTATTATAATCAATTATTAGCTAAAATATAAGATCACGACATAAACATCAAAACCACTAATTAGATCAAAATAACCAGGAAGTTATTTTATTTTACTTATAAAAGACATTCTTCGTTGTCATCTTTTATAAATTGTATTTATAAGGCTCTTTCTTATAGCCCAGTGACTGGGTTCAAATAAATGACTATATCGCACTAATATCTTAGTGATAATTGGTTTTACAGCTTTGGCAGTTAATATCAGCTGAAAAAGGAACAATTTTTCGAGCAAATTTTATCATCTCTACAAGCACGCTGCAAGAAAATGCCCCCTTTTTTCCCTTGGCCTATGCCATTTAATAATAAAATTAGCCTTGCAAATACTAAAATCAAATCAGATATGATATTTCATTTTGATCACAATAAAATTGTGACTGCTAGAGAGTAATTTTTGTATTCTAAGGAAATTCCTTAAGTTGAAGCAGCTCCTGCGTAACAAATTTTTTGTATTTTAAATTTTTTTGATGAGGTTTAATTTTTTCTAATATTTCTATTCTTATAAAATTTTTCTTATTTTATCAAATTTCTATTTCGTGCTACTTGTGAAATTCGACCCCATTATGCATTTATCAATTTTAATGGATCAGCCTGTATATTACAAAAGTTAAAAATATATTCAGATAAACTAAACTAAAAATTTAACAAATACTTTATAAAAGTTAATTAACACTCATCAATCTAATCAACACTTTGCCAGTCTGTCAGTGATCTTGCCAAGACAAGTTCGGTATCAATCTAGCGGACATTCATGGAACTGATTGTATACCACCGTCTGAAAGTCTTTCTTCTGTTTTTTTCAGTTTCCGATCAGAGCACAAACAAAAGCCGTTTCCTTTACGTTTCAGTTATTTAGTATACGTTTAGCAGAGTTGTCGGTAACATTTATGCAAGTAAACTTAGATTAAAAAGTTGCTATTAAGATCATTTGAATAGTATAGAACAGACACACATCTGATACTACAGATTATAAAGTAATATGTTTATGGTACTTATTTGAGAGATAAGAATATTAACCAACTGCAACAAAGTTACAATTGTACAATAAGTATATTATATATGATTCTTAGTATTGAAACTAATTAGGCAAAATATGTATGTTTCACAAATGAAAGTAGTTTCACCTCACGATTTTACTTACTAACTATAAGCGTGTACTTAGTAATAGACCAACGGTTTACCCAAATTTAAAGCATTTTACGTAAATAATCTTTTCTTGCCATTGCTAGAATCCGTTTTAATGTTTCGTATCAAACTTAGCAAACCGGAACACTTTCACGAGGCACGAGGCGAGGCGAGGTTTTGGTATCACCTCGACTCGCTTCGCCTCGGTCTCGCCCAAGGCAGAATGTTGACTAGCCTCGCCCCGGTTGGGTTAGCTATCATCCTCGCTTGCTTAGCTATCATTTGAAAAAATGTTTGCAAAATTTTGGTCGACTCTCTAGCGTAAGAGTTGGCGAAGTTACAACAAAAAGAAAATTAACTACTCGCACGTTTGCTAATATTAGCAAATATATAAGCAAATATAATTGATTTTTTAATCGTATCTCATTTATTTTTCAAAATATCAAGTCGTTAAAATAACCGTTATGTTTGAAATTTTAAGACCTATAAATCATTTCCATTCCTCTCCAAGAAAATTTCTTCCACTAAGAAAATTCACTTAGTCTGTTTAGCTCCTACATGACGAATATTTTGTTGGCGTTTTGTTAACATTTAATTCGTCAAAACGTTGCATCTAAAATATTTCAAAGTCATATAAAACACGTTAAGAAAGAACTAGCATTGCTTACCCATTTCGAGCGAGTGGAATATATAGGAGCTTATATACAGAATTTAAATTGGTACCCACACTACTTTCTGGATAAGGATTAGACAAATTGTGTTATCGTATAGGTAATTTGAATTTGTCCTTGGGTTTATATTATTAAAACTATTGTGAACAACCGTGAATATTTTTATTATAATTGGACTAATTAGTACAATTATTAGATATAAATATTCAGTAATTAAAAAGTTAGAGGACACTATATTGGATAAATATGAAATATTTTGAAATACATTCCAGAATATCACAAAAAACTAAGGGGGTGTTACTATTGTAATTTTTTCAGTTAGAAATACTTTTTTTTTTAACCATTCTCCAACGTTGCGCTTCAAACCTGCTCAAGTCTTCCAAACACTGTCTATCAATACGTACCCCAATGCTTTCTATCAACGATCTTCTGACATATTTTACCACTTTTTTCTTGCAACATTGGATCATAATGGTGGTGAGGATGCCAACATCAGGAAACATTAGTACTAGATTTTCATTTGAGGGGATTCGCGAGATGACCTTGTCATAGCTTGTGCCAAGATTATCCAGAAAATTTTACTTTCCTTTGCTTGGCGAAGTTTGACTTCATTTGGTATTGAGGACCACTTGATATTAGGAGCATTGGAATTGATTTTCTGGGGAGTAAGTTCGAAGTATAGAAGGTTTGATATAATAGCAGCAAATTAATAGTATGTTATTTTCAAATCTTCATTAAAATGTATACACCAACTTTTGGGTCCGTAAAAGATTTATTTTCATACATTTACTAGGGTAGATTTCTATTCTAGTAGGATATATTGTTATTATCAATCTTAGTCACTTATTTGTGAAAAGATCTACCCATATTCATAAAATTCGATCAAAGTAATACTTTTTAAATTTTTGGAGTTTGCTATCGGCCTGAGAGAACCATCGGGGCCGATGCGTAATAATTATTCACATTATTTTATCTAAGAAAAAAATATTATATTATCCAATTCGAAAATAAACCAAGTCTACTCTACCCATATGTTACTAATTACCGTTTATTTCGTAATGAGTCTTTAAAATAAACATTTTAACGAATATCAAACATGGAACTTAGTTCATTGAAAAATTTTCTGAAGATGAAACATTTTTGTGTCGTTTTGTTTTTTACTATATTTCTTTTTAAGGTGAGGATGTTTCTAAATTAAATACGTAAGTTTTGTTTTTCGTAATATCGGGATTCCTGTTTACCATTGTACTAACGTATATCATACAATAAGCATGGTTGAACCAGATACCCTAGTCAGTTTTTCAAGTAACATTTTTTTTTCAATAATTTTGGGTGTTTTTTTTTTAATTCTTGAATAAAACAACGTTGGTGTTACCGTCTTCGATACGATTAACGGTTTTCAAAGTATCAGACCCATAGTGCTAAAATTCCAAACTGTACGAAATGAGAAGACAAAATTTTGAAATGTGTTGGTTGGACGTTAAAATAAACCTGATTTTCGTACTGTTTGGGTTAAAATTAGCCTAGAAAATGATTATTATTAAAATAGAGAAGAAAAATTTTATTCACTTTTTTCACATTTTTTCCAAGGGGTACCCCTTAAAAAAATCGCTAAAATTGGAGAAAAATTGTATGTCCCCGATTTTGATAAAAACATCGTTTTAAGCTAATTTGGACCTAGCGAAAATGATGGCGTTTATTAAAATACGATACGATTAACGGTTTTCAAAGTATCACACTCATAGTGCTAAAATTCCAAACTGTATGAATTGAGAAGCCAAAATTGAGAAATGTGTTGGTTTGACGTTAAAATGAACCTGATTTTCGTACTGTTTGGATCAAAATTATCCCAGAAAACGATTATTATTAAAATGGAGAAGAAAAATTTTATTCACTTTTTTCACATTTTTTCCAAGGGGTACCCCTTAAAAAAATCGCTAAAATTGGAGAAAAATTTTATGTCCCCGATTTTGATAAAAACATCGTTTTAAGCTAATTTGGACCTAGCGAAAATGATGGCGTTGATTAAAATACGATACGATTAACGGTTTTCAAAGAATCAGTCAATATAGGTAATAAAACATAATAAAATATTAGGAAAGCATAACATTTCAGATAATATGGCCAATTTTTATATGAACATTTAACTCCTCCTACAAAATATCAAATAATTTTTATTTTTTCAACAACCGTTCAAGGACATGTTTTTTGTTGCTGCAACCACTATACACACACAGCAACATCCTTGGTTGCTGCACACTGTTGCTGTTCAATGTTCCCCGTTTGTTGGCCCTATAAGAGCGAATAAGAAATTTTCACACTTACGTGTGATATTTATAACATCATCATATGACATATATGATATGAAGTTCTAATTATAACACCCACCCACTTAAACTTCACACATAAGTGTGAAGATTATTTATTCGTTTTTTATTTTCTAAAAATGTACAACATCGTAATTGGTTGAAATTTGAATGAAAGATAAACGCTAAAACCATCACACTATCCTAGCAATTTGTCTAACGATCACTTCAACGAAGCTTCTTCGGGAAAATAAATTATTCCCAAGTTTCAATTTTTGCCAAATATTCTATAAAAATAGTCTAAGGACATAATAGTTTCTAGCACTAATGCACCGATTCCTCCTAGATTATAAGTATTTAAAAAATCATTTGTTTACATTATCCACAGATAGTTTTGACATACAATGATCGGCCAAATCGTGTACCCTATTTATCCTTGAGAGGCGCCAATCCAAAAGGTAAAATTATTGTGTTCAAATGCAAAAAACAACTACTCAAAGGTCATAAATTGAAGCAAAGGAATGCAAATCGACGACATGTGTGGCATAAACATTCAAAGAAAGGTTTCTTCGAAAACAGTGTATGTATACATTTTGATTTGATTTTGCAATAATATTATTTATGATGCTGATAGACGTTTTTACGAAATTAAACGTCGTTAATTAGTCTAATTGATTTCATTTCTCTTTTAAATAACTCAATTAATAGCTAAAATAAAGGATCAACCTCGAAATGAAAGTAAGCAATCTGAATTTTTTTCACAAACCTTTGTTTTGACATTGTCAAAACTAGGGAAAAAGTATTATAATCTTCTTGCCCAAGAATAAAATTAACTTTTAATATTAATACAAATAATATTGCACAAACAATAACTTGGTATATAAGACGTAAGTCATGTTTTTTACATCT
This sequence comes from Nineta flava, assembly GCA_963920215.1. Lineage (NCBI taxonomy): Eukaryota > Metazoa > Arthropoda > Insecta > Neuroptera > Chrysopidae > Nineta > Nineta flava. The sequence continues at coordinate 68,167,414 of OY986044.1, forward strand.
GTGCATTTCTAGAAGTAAAATAAACAGTTCATTAATTGAAAAAGATGCTAGTATATAAAGGATATTTAAAAATATAACCAAGTTAGTTGTTGACGTTATGTCTACTTGGAACTGGGAGGTTATGGGTTCGAATCCCGACATCGGCAGTTTGTCAATTTTTAAAAAAGAAAATAAAGTGGCGGTTAATTGACTAAACTGTCGGCGTATGGAAAAGAACGAAGTAACCGGCTTTGCTTGAGAAGGTTTTCTGCAGTTTCCTTCACGTACTCCAGATGAATATCGGCATAGTTCCTATCAGAGTCAGCTGCAGCCGCACATCCTACCGATTCCTAGCCTACACACAACAATTCCTTCCACTGCACTCACATCCTCACATCCTTAAGCATCGCAATGGACCTTATGGTCGAAGTGTAGCCTGTCCAGGGCAGCTTCTACAATCTATCTATCTATACATATTTAAAATATATTAATCATTTTTAGCGGAAATCGTTAAACAAGTTTTTTAAAAAGGTCATTGACTTTTTTAATAAAAGAAAAAAGAAAGGAATGAAGAAAAAATGGAAGAATAAGAACTTAAACATTAAACAATGAAAAAATTGTTTTGCATAATTGTTCAATAAATTCAAATTGCTTTGCTGAACGATCTAAATAAATCGAAATAAACATAACTACTGGTGGTTTCCATTTTTTACTATATACCTAAAACTTCTGTAGAAATTATATTTATATATTAATTGCAAATATAATACCATAAAGATATACTTAGCATGGGAAAATGTATTAGTAGACTACGAGCTGATTAATTATCACATGTATTTTATGGATTTGCTTCTGCTTTTCCCAACTTCATCTTCGCATCCTCTCACCCATTTCTAGAAATGTTAGAAGGATGCGGTTTTTGCTTTCGACGCGGAATAACTTCAAACTTACGGAAAAAATCCCATTTTTTGTAATCTTTCAATGACGAGAAGTTAAGACTGAATGCCACCACGGGGGTCAAGGGGGTGGAGTCCAGTGGCGAGCAGAGCGAGTATATATATAATACACTGCACCGTTAAAAGAGTGCCAATGACAAAAATTTCAATTACAAATTTTACAAAGGATAGACTGATTTTGATTAATTAAAAATATAATCTATATGTCCAAAGTATTAACATTAGCACTTAATTAAAGTCTATTCATATAAGCGCTGTTTTTTTATTATTCAGTTTCAAATTGTCAAATTGTCCCATTTCTAAACTATAGAAGATTCAGTCTACATATATATATGGAGGTCGATATACATGGAGATCAGTAATGTGACATCAATAAAACAAAATAAAGAACAAATCCATTAAAAACACAATAAACATTATATAACTGAATCACCGATTATATAAATGACATAAATATAAAGAGGAAGTAAAAATCATATTAAATACTTTCTTATAAATATAAACATTTTTATTATAGGAATATAATTATCAATCTTTACAGGGTATTAAATCAGGCTTACATTTGTTAAAAAAGAAAATATTTTTAAAAAAAACATAATTTTTTTTATGACACTTAATGACAAAACATTTACAAAAATTATTAACATAAAAATTTCATCGATTTTCGAAGAATTCATTGTGTTATATATAATTAAAAAATTTTATTATTATTTTGGTTTTTTTTTTTTTTATGAATAATTTTACTGTTTCGTTGAGATTTTTATTTCATAATTTTAAACGGTAAAGATATACTTTGAAGTAATTCGTAATACAATTCTATATAAACGAGAGTTTACGAGGGGTTCAGATTTTCTGAGGTTTGTATTGTTACAACAGAACTCACGGAATATATAACGGTTTTTGTTCCTATAAGGGCCCTGCAAGTTTTTATTTGGCAGTTAAAATGTAATGTTTTAATACTTAATAATCAAATAAATAATTGTTTTTCTGAACTTATTATGCCAGAATACGAATATGTCCAAACTAATAATAAGATTATTAAGAATTGTATTTGAACAAACGAGACCACTGTTTCGATTAATCCATTTATGTTATAAGTTAAATATGTGAAAAAGTAATGTAACCTCCAGGACTCGAAAAATAGACCTTCATCTAACCAGATCGGTGTGATAACTATCACACAAAATTTACGTGTCAAGCTGGCGTGCTTGGTCCGATGATTAACAGTCATGTTTTAAAGCTTTTGATCTATGAACCTCTGCGAAACAGGATGGAACCTGAAAAGGCAGCGGCATTGCTCTTTTTTATATATAATAGCACCAAATTTTAACTAAAATCATACTAAAATTTTGATTATAATATTAAGATTATAAAACATTCTTACCATCTTTTCCCTTTATTCATGTACCTAAATTAAGTATCTCTTTAAAAAAAACTTGACACATAAATCCGCATCCGCAGATGTGAGTCTTAAAATATCCGCATCAAAAATCCCAAATCCGCAACATTCCTGGTGTCCATCACTTCTCGTGGGTATAAATAAAACATCATAAACAAAGTCATCATTTAAAACAATTTTATCTGAATACAAAATAATAATAAAATTCAAAATATAAATGTAAATATTATTATATTATCACAAGAATACAAAAACTATTATAATATAGTATTAATATCCATAAAAGGCAAAAATATAATATTTTTGCATCATCAAACACATAAAACGATTATTGTATTCGCCGTTGCTATTCACATGTTAACTTAATAGTAAATAGCATTTTATGTAATTTCACGTTAGTGACGTCATCCGAACTATGATATTTAATTTATACTCTGACGTGTAAATTACATGAAACACGTTATGTACACTCCCGTTCAAAAAAATGAACAGACCTGAAATGTTAATTTGCTTACATTTCATAAAACTCCTCACTTTTGCAACTCTCTGTATATTATTTATTTATAATAAGTAGTATATTTTTTTAAGTGTGAAAAAAGAAATGACCTCTATGACCAGTTCAGCTAGTTTTTAATACTTTACGAGAGTACTAATTAATCGATTTTAATTTCCGACGTCCCAAATTATTTGTCTTGTTAATACGTAAAAATGGTTCCTTTACTTTTTTTCCTTCAAATTCACAGTTTCGTCGCTATCGCTCAAAAACCTCTTTTTTTCCGTTTCGCCAACTTGCAACGCGTGGTAAAATCAAATGAGTGGTGAATCGGTGGTTGGACAATAGTTGATCTTCATCTGGGCTATCAACCCTACAAGAATATGCAATTCGCAAATATTACGGAGAAGTGTCATAAAAATACCTCTTTTTGTACTAATTTAAAAAAAAAAAAAGAGGTTAAGTATATCTTTGAAAATATACCAATTTTAATTTTAGCGAGTAAATAGTGTTTCTTGTTATTCACAGGTTATACAAAATTGAATGACGTCATTATAAATTACATGAAACACTACTAACAAGCTATCGAGTAAAGAGACACTTCGTATTATATTACATATTATATCTATCTATTCGGTATATGAGCACATTCAAAGCATCAACTAGTTACTAGCCGACATAAATACACACACTTGAAATGGAGATGCACTTGTCAGATACCACCAAAGTTGTAAGGATTGCGGTAAAAATATTCAAAATGTATAATAAATAATATCTTCTTTTATATGATGACAATTTTGAAAGAGAATCTTCAAGACGGCATCATCATTATTTTTGATGACAAAAACATATGTTTTATTATTAGTATATACCCAATCAAAAAAAAAGAAAAAAAAAAGCATGTCTCATGAAACACCCTGTACTTGTGTATAGGTGTATTTAAATAAGACTATATAATATTATACCGCCCAATAAATGAATGTGCGAGCACCAAGCGGAATGAGAGGGTTTGGTAAAGGAAGAGATTGTGTTAAAAGAAATAAAACAGAATTTCATGTTTTCATCGACTCGGCAAATGGATGATAATGGAAGCGGTATGTTTAACACTTAACACGCGCTATGTTACAAAAAAAACCGGTGTCGATATCGAAATAGATTACGAATACTCGTTGTTAGTTGTTTGTGTATGGTAAGTACTTAACAATCTATTGCGTCTTCGTATAATACTTATACGTTTTTAATAATATTCAAGTGCAATGGTTTGTAAAAATGTTCCAATTTATATGTATATATCTATACTCATTATACGTTTTAGACCCCAAGATGTATATCTATCTAGTAACAGTTAAAATTGTAAAAAAAAATTGTATATGCCATATTAAGTGTTTGCCATATCCAACCGTTATTTACCCGTTCGTCCGTCAACACATCAAAATCGATCCGTGTTAGGGAGAAAAATATGTATATACATATATTTGAAACTGTACGAGAGAAAAATTCGTCATGCTTGTTACACAATTAGATGGTTTTTAAACTAAATTTTAAAAGTTTTTAAATTAAATAGTTTCGAATAATTGACCCTCAGAAAGATTTTAATGGACACACAATCCCATACAATCCCATACAATCCCAATACAATCTTAAGAACATTTTTTTTTCCGTTTCAAAACCACTAAACTAAAAATTTCGCTATTCTGCAGATAATTTTCATTCAATCTATACCTTATTATCTTTATTTATGGTTTTATGCAAATTTTCCTAACGTTTTCCGGTTTTTCGTAACGTTTTTTCATGTTTAAAACATTTGTTTAACACATTACCATCCATCATACTTTCAAACTTCGACGCGGTGTCTTTAAAAGATTTTTTTAAAGACACCGCATCTTTCCGAAATTCCTTCGCTAAAACTGGCAATAATACCGATTTTAAATATTGGACAAAATCAAAACTATTATAATTTGAAAATTTTTTGTTTAAACTGTAAACATTTTAAGCACCACTTTGCACAATTATGTTACAATATATTTTATTATTATTATTTTTAGCGTAATCGAAACGATTGGCTATTGCATATTATTGCTGTCCTTGTCTATTTTCTTGACCGATTCATATAGTTTAGTTGTTAAGATACTTTAACATCAATCAAGAACCTTTGAAATATTTTGAAATTTTTTTTGGATGTTTTTTCAACCAAATATTATTCGGATTTAAATGTCAATTTTTTTGTGAAGTGATACTTAATTTTGGTACATGAATAAAGTATAGGTAATTATTTTTAATAATCTTTATATTATAATCAAATTTTTAGTATGAAAATTTCAAATTTGGAGCATTCTATTTAATGCCCATAGGCCCATATCTAGTTAACATATGTACATTCCCCTATAGAAAAACTGTACAATCCTGGCCTTCTGGTATAACTGCAATTGTATGGTATTCATTGATAGAGGTTTACAGTTATATCTGTGCTTTTGTTAAAAAATTCAAATAATTAATAAATGGAATTCATTTTTGTTTTATAGTATGAAACAAATGTAGAGTATGTTTTATTGTCATTGAAACGAGCCCCCTGTTCGGAGGAGTCACTTTGCTCACAGGGAAAAGCATGACCAGCCCCACCTTGGGGCTACATATTCACTACAACTGGACTACTTCTTTCGAAAAAATACTGTAAATACTGTTATACAAGCGGATGTTAGTCGGAGAATACCAAAAAAATTCTGGAAATGTCTATTGCAAAGTCTAACTTCTATTGAGAGGATTTCGTACAAAATTTCATTTTTATAAGCTCTAGTAACAAAAAACTTAGCTTCTTTGTTGAGTAGGAAATTTAAATATTCTAGATAATTTTGAAACAAAACTCGCGCACTAACACACACACAACACTCCCCACCCCCACCCACACGCGTACACGCCAACAGATCAAAATGAAAAAACCGATACTTTCCTCTGCTATTTATTCTTTCTTTATTAGGGTCTTGTATTTAAATACAAGTATTTGTTAATACTCACCACACATGTGCACTGAACCATTTACAATTCGGTTTAACTAGAAACCTGACAGTTTTTTTTAAGTTAACGCGAAACTCAATGTTGGTTTGACTTATTTATTAATTTACCTTTTATTCTAATACATACACCAACATTTTCTGTTATGCAAATTATTTTTAATCAACAGACATAAAATAAATTTAATTAATAATTTTTTTTTAAATAATTGAATTAATTTTTTCAAATCGATTAAATATTACCCTTACACAACTGAGACTTTTAAATTAGAATCTCAGTTATTCAGGGTCAAATTATTACAAGCAAGATTTCATTCCGATCAGCAAAAGTCACTTAGTTTAAGTCACAAATATATAGTTTTTTATTTTTCAATGTCAATTTAATTTAAAATAAAAAGGACTCAGTGTCGATCTGGCCAGAGTCAGATCCTTTGCCACTCGGGTCATAGCCTGCATGGACCCCCGAGGCTTACTACCTATCCTCAAAAAGTTTATACACGGAGAAACGAAGAAGATTAGGAAGAAATTGGCGAAGATAGTTTAGATCAAACAGCAAAGAACGCTATTTGTTTGTCTCGGGGAGAATCGGATGTCTACCGAAGTTGCATACCATGTGCATGTAAACTTTTATCCCAAAATAACAAGCTTACTATGCAATCCTCTCAATATCGTATACGTAAATAACTCCCTAAGGACGATTTTCCGTTCTGAAGAGCATTAAGATGATGCTTTGTTCTTTACTGGCGGAAGAACTGATGGACTCGTGGATCTATCCTAAACGATGATAGCCACTTATACGAACGATTTATTGACAATCTAACTGAGATTTATCCTCTATAAAAAAATGTTAATAGTCTAGATTCACTTACAACATAATGGAACTTTTTACATGAATATGTACGACTTTGGAAATAAAAACTTAAAGCCATAATTCCGCGCCTCTTTATAGGCCCAGTTCGATGCTGGAGGAACTATCAATTGTATTAAAGGTAAGTGTAATTATTAAAAGTGGTAAAATTAATGAAATATTAATATCAAGGATAATTCCACAACATGTTTATTGAAATTTATGCAAACTTCCGTTCGTTGAAATTTATTCTCTATTCAGACTGCTTCACGGCTAGAAACATAGCTTCTAGGTACTAAACACAATAAATATATTCCTGCTGCAATAATAGTCTAAGACCCAGTGATCGCCAGACCTTCCATATATATTTCTTGCATATACATTTTATATAAGTATTATATACTTATTATGCCAAATAGGTTCATAATAAACATATACATATGAATTTGATTATGTCAATTTACATAAGTCAAAATATTATTACAATCACCCCAGCTGAAAATGGTTATGGGCTTTATTTCATAAATATTAATAAAACAATTTTAATGTATATTATAATTTTTAAAATATTTATTATACCCAATACTTACTGATAAATTAAAAATATACCGAATGGCGTTTAAAAACCAGGAAGATGGGATCATAATAAAAATCGATTTATTGGTTTTTTAGTTAGTCCTCTCCGACAAGAAATTTTTGAATACATATTTTTAACGAATTATATTTTCTAAACCCTAATTAGACGATATAGGTATACAACGGTATATTAAGTATAGTCCAGAGTTTGCGGATGAAAATAATTATCGTGAACATGTGTATCAAAAACGTAAAGAGATAATACGCTGAAATTTTGTGCGCTACACAGTAAGGTTTAAGTTTACCCATCCCCCACCAAAAAGGGGGGATATACATCTTTGAAACCGTATGAGATAGACAAAAATGTTCCTTTTTTTTAAAATAGAAGCAACTATTTTTTTAAACTTAACTCAGTTAATTCTTATTTACACTTTTTTAAATTGGATACTGAAGTTCGTTGATGGTAGAAAATCAGTTTTAGTGGGAAGAATTAACACAAAATTTGGAATTTATTGTTTTATAGTAAAATGGACAAGTTAAGTTGCAGAAAATAAATTTTACTGCAATTTATCACCTGATAATTTATTGAAATATTACGATTGTAATCATTAATTAATATTACAACTGTCGTCCTGGTACCTTGCTTTATATTCATTATGAAGTTCCTACGTGACGATTATTTGTTTTTTTTTTATTCCTCAAGACATTCAAGGGTGGCCCGGCTGAATGTTCACCCTGTATAAATGATCCAGTCTACCTATAATATAAAACATTTCAGTAGCTTGAGTGAGTATTGTATCTATCAGTAGTGAAGTTAAATAATGTGTACTTAAGTTATTATATAAAGTCACTTAAAAGATTTATATAACAGTTAACAACATGTCTTTAATGACTTCATGTCATCATGCTTTTTTACTTTTTTATCGCCATCAATTTGAATCAACTTGACTCATACAACTTATAACCTCACACAAGTATATGGATATAAAAAGTATATCTTTAAGAACAACAGTTAACAATAATTTGTGTAATATATCATAATGGATTGGTATTCTTTTAAGGTGACACGTGGATTTTTGATAACACATTATTTAGTTTAATTAATAATAGACCAGCAGCTGACACGTGAAACATTATGAATGACTCATTCAAATTTTCAATTTTGTCATATTTATGCATCCATATGCAATTTTAGCGTATTCTATCGTTGAAAATGTTCAATTTTCACCTTTTTAGGAAAGCAAATTCAATAGGGTGTTGAAGTTCGCCAAAAAACAAGAACACAGGTTATTAGAGATTTAGAAAATTGGCCGGTAAAGGTTTTTTTAACATTTTAGATCTAACTTTTATAAATGCATGGACTTTATACCAAAAAGCGATACGCGCGAACGTGCGTAAAGGAACTTAATTTTACTGTATACGTTGTAAATGAGAGAATTCTCAGATCTATAGATCCTACTCCCAAATTACCACTTCTTTTGATAGTCTCCAGCACTGTTTAGAAAGAAACGTCATTGATACCTACCTGGTTGCAAAAGCAATCATCAAAGCATGTGATTCTTGTGAAAATCTCTATTTAGAAGCTACAAGTCTTTCAAAACGTTGATGTGTTATTTTAATTAATAAATCTGAATAAAAAATCTACCAAACCTAATAAATAATCTACCAAATTTCGTAGTAAACATAGCAAAGTTTTTCATATACATGTGATCGTTTTTTAAACGGAACAACGGCTTTGGTCCCCATAAACCTACCTAATAAACCCATAAACTTACCTAATCAAATTTTCCAAATTTGATTAGGTATCTCAAAAACTGTATAGTGAATTTCACTCACATTTTGAGAGATCTCGTAAACATAATAAAGAGATTCTCTCTTCAAAGAGTTTTGCCTAAGTAACCTCCTTGTATTACTTCTGAAATATAAAATTCATTTCAAACTCATAGAAATTCGAACTCATGGAAGTTCGGAATATATTACGGGAATAGGATAGAATTTATATTACGAGTATTCAGGTTCATATGTTGGTTTCGTTCTTTTTATCCTTACATTTGTTTCGATTTTAATATATAATATTATAAAAAAATTTTAGAGGTCACAATCATGGTATCAAATCAACCTACTACGGTCATAATTGATTACAAATGTTACTGCGATAACAGAATTGTTTATAAAATTCAGTGCTGCCAAAACCATATATAATGAAAGGAGAATTTTAAAACAAATCATTAATCAAATTTTTAAGTAAATAAAAATAAAACGCTACAAATGAATTACACAATAGTTTATTATTGTATTGTCGCGTCAAAATACGAACTTTTCACTTAGAAATTTGTGATAGTAACATGTTTCGCAAGTTCTCCGGTTTCATCACCTTAATTTCGTAAATTGAAGACAAAAAACTTAATGGTTAAAATCTAGCATTAATAAGGGTCATTATTAATATTAACCAATTATTTACTTTTACCATAGCATATTATATTGTTGAGAACATTAGTACTTGGGTATGCTCTCTGGTGGGTAAATTTTAAACTAAAGATAGTAGGCTGATGTTTCTTGCTCCAACCACCGTGCCAGATACTTCGGCCAAGACATTTCCATTCAGACCAAGAAATCACCGATGGCAAACGGACATTTATTTAAACGGACATAATTTTCCTAAATGCGATTTTCGGATGGTACGTCTTTTGAAACAAAAACCCAAATTTTACGGAAATGGTTAAAAATACTATTTCCCTACTCTATTACAATAGTTTATAATATGTTATTTGTAAGTACTATAATAATAAACTAAAAAAATTGAATGCAAAATATGTTGTCCCCAAAGAATGGGAGCAATGAATTTTTTATTGTAATATTTTACAGTTATAATTGAAAGATTTTTTGTTTTTTATAATTTGTTTTTTAGTAGTTTTTCAGTCATAAAAAAATATTTGTACTGTGTTATTAATGATTATTGATTTTTAAAAATTTTTAAAAGTGTGAAAGAATTGTTGTGCGAATAAGATAAAGTACTTGTGATGTCCAAGGAAGATTGAAAAAACACATAATTTATTTTTGTAATTACATTTTAAGACGTTCATTTGTTTTTAACGAATAACATTGCAGGTTTTATCATCGTAAATATTTTTGATGATAAATTTTAAAATAAAAATTGTTTAATTTTATTGGTATTTTACGCCGTTAGACATTTATAATAAATAGAAGAATTACTTGGAACAAGAATAAACACTTGGGTAAAACAATCTCGAAGAAGGGTTGTTACTGTATAAGGTTTGAGATCTAAATGGATAATAAAGTTTGTCATTCAGGATAGGAAGGAAGTTACATTAGTTACACATTTGTCCGTTCTGTCATGTGAGAGGTAAGAGATATTTCTCGTTATTCCAAGAATTCGGCCTACATGATTAGGTGGATAAATCTATTAATAAGAAACGGATAAAATACGGAAGGCTAAAGGCTCCACTTACTATAGGAAGGCAGTTATATTAGTTACACCTTTGTCCGTTCTGTTAAGAGATTAGAGAGATTTCTCGTTATTCTCAAATATTCACCCTCCATGATTAGGTGGATAAATATATTAATAGAAAATGGAAAAATGTACGGGAAGTTATGGGAATCGAAATTAATGATAGGCGAACTCAAGCTTACATTGTCAGGGGCATGTGGATAACTGGGATTGCGCACTTTGTAGCGCTCTTCTTATCTCCTTGTGGCCCATGAAGAGTGTCAATTGGGCGCTACCTAACTTGTAAAAAAGATTTAAAATAAGGTAAAACGGAGTCCTTCACCAATGTTCGTAAAAAGGCTACGTAAATTCCGCATAGTATGTAGACAGGAACCATAACGTTTTTTTATTGTAATTTAAGATAAATTCAAAAGAATAATCTAAAAATATGGAAAAATATGGTACCATAATGTGTAGTACACTGAAACCTTCTTTTAAGTATATGAGACTTGGAATTTGAAAATTTAATTTCTTATTCAAAAACTAAATAAAAATTATAATGTTATAATGTTATAATGACTTCCAAAAACTCAAGTCTAGACATAAAGGTCTATCCAAGATCTCCGTTTCTAAAATAAATTATATTATTCGACTTTATGACGTAACTGGATAAAAAGTATATAACAATTATAAACGGTATTCATAAAAAAAAAGAGTTGATTTTTTTTTCATTTTAAAGACAGATACACTAAACATTGGTATAGTAATACCAGTAGCCACTGACCAGACTTTAATGATCGTTATCAAAACATTATTAATCGCTTCGTAATGCGACTACATTATTTATGGTGAATATATTTTTAGGAACACAAAATCAAAACATGATTACAGAAAAAAAAAATTTATTTATTTCGTCTTTAAGACATATTTTATAAAAGATCTACCTGAAGATGCTAAAATACCTGAAGAGGCATTAATTTTAATTTTTAATTTATTAATAAATAATATATTGTATGTATTTAATCGTTTTATTCAACATTTCTATAAAATATATATAATCTATTTAAAGAAAAATATCACAACACTCAATACGTTTAGTGTTTTGATGTGAAAAATTCGAATATTTATCGAACCTTGTTCAATTTTAAGCGGGGAGGGGTGGATACTTCATTTTCTGAACCGCTCTAAGCCTCCTATCGCATTATTTTTATGAAGAGAGATCACACAGTACGGTTATACGTCAGGCTAACTTTTAGCACTAATTTTTTTTACAGGAAGTATTAGAGACGGTTTTTAGGCCCCTGTATCTCAGGAACCGAAAAGCTATGAAGCTCTATTTAAAACGAAGCTTGAGACCGACAATCTGACGGTACGTACCAACTTTCAACATTACAGCTTTAATAGTTTTCAAGATACTTAACTCTAAAAATCTACATTTTGGGACTGACTAACTCACTCATCATCAATATACTAGGGTACTTCCAGTTGTCCTAGAAAGTTCATTTTTGGTAGGCAGATAGATCTTAGGCTGAAACCATCCAGACAAATCTAAAAAACGAAAATGAACCCCCGCCCCGCCGCCAGGTTTCAAACTTTTTTTCATAAAATTTGAAGATTTGCCATAATTTCTGTTCGAGCATTGTCAATTATCATTAGTGACCAGTCATAACCCGATCAAAATGAAATTTGGTATGTGCAACGTACTTTTGCTGGGATATCAATACATTTTGTGTGCGAACACTTGGTCGATTTTTTGCCTTTTTGGGCAATGTTAAGTTTATTACCAGTTCATCAATTAAGATTTCTACAGAAGTTTTTAACCCGTTATCTCGCTTTGTTTCAAGATCCTATTTGATTCAAAATTTAATTTCGTATGGAGACCGATAAGGAGACGAGTAAGCTACCATAAAGTGAAAGTTTGCATGTTTGATTCTAAATTTAATTTCGTATGGAGACCGATAAGGAGACGAGTAAGCTACCTTAAAGTGAAAGTTTGCATGTCAGTGGTTAAAAGTAAATTCCACCTTCGAAATTTAGAAACCACTGATAAGTGCATACACTTTAAAAAAAAGTATTACTTACTACTTTAAATCTAAAAGTATATTTTATTTATTTTATAAGGATTTCGATATTATTGTTTTTATGAATAAACAATATACCTACTAGCTTACCTATAAATGCATTTTATTGTTATTATATATAATGTCTGCATGTCTCTGATGTCTATTTAAATATAATAATTTTTACCTGTATATGAATAGAATATAGAGGTTTTGTAGTGAATTTTCGAAGAAACACAATTGTAGCCACAATTTTAGTTTGATCGCAATGAAATTTGATATCTGACGTGCTATTTATATTTGAAAGGCTAAGTTTGTTAACGGGTAAAATCAGACAAAGGGAAAGGGGGATTTCTTGAATTTCTCTCTTAATATTAATAAAATGGAAACATTTGTAAGGAGTAAAGTGGTAGTAAATAAATATTACTACAAATAATTTCCTGAACATATTTTCTGTAATTATAATATTAACAGGAATATTTGCAATTTAAAAACAATACCCATGATAAAAATGAATATAACAAATGCATCACCATGGTTACTTCATGTTTTTATGTACTTAAATGAAATTTTCTAATGTTAAGATGTATATTCCATATTTTGTGTTTTCTTTTTTCTTTAAACGCACCTTACCCTTAATCTATTTGGTTCAATAACGAACCGAAAAGAAAATTTGGTCTTTGAAATGCCAAAAGCATATCAGATACGAAAACATATTTATTTATAGATGTGTCTGTAGCCAGTCTAGCGTTCACTGATCGCCCTGATCATTAATAAGATAATAGTTAATTAATTATTATCTATATGTATTTCCAAAAGAGATGTGATGTATTTATTCTGAGAAAATTAGCCCATCCGTAACGAATTTTTTTTTAGGAAATTGATATTATATTTTACCGGATCTTTACGTTTGAGATCCGTTGAATTCTTTTTTATGTCATTTCTATGACTAGCTATTAATTTTTGTTTAGTTACTAATTACATTTTTTTAAATTGTTTTTGTAAACTAGCGTCTATTAACAGTAGCATTTTATTCTTGGGGTTTTTTGATTATTTATTTATATTGATTAATTTATAGTTTTTGAGGATTTAATGCTATATGTTAAAGCCATTTGTAAACTATGTATATAGAGGTTGTGTTGTGTTTCGCACCAGGTGTTTTTTTATAAATTTAATACAATAATATTATTGATTCGAGTAGTTTCACTTGTTGTTTCCTTAATATTAATATTATAACACAACTATACTTCGAGTTTATATTTTATACAATGTGATAGACTTCAAACTACACTTCTCAAACCATAAGTTTATTATTATTATGATATATATATATATATATATATATATATATATATATATATATATGTATATATATACATATATATAAATATATACATATATATATATATATATATATATATATATATATATATATATTTATATATATATATTTATATATATAAACTGAGAATCATTTTTTATTCATAAAAAAATTGTCAGTTTGTCATAAATTGAAAATGTCTATGTCCACGAAAGACTCTATATATATTTCTATCGCTAGGTTAATTTCCATTAACATTCGGCATGCTTGCATTTACTACATTTATTATATTTATTATTTATGAAAGAATAAACAATTAATATTAGAAGAGCTTATTGCAGAGGCTAATGGAACGACTAATAATAGCCCTTAATTGTTTAACGGATCTCATCTTGTGCTAATATATAAAATGTTTTACAATTCTATATGTTTTTCGTTGTACTTCCTTTAATATTTTTCGATGACTTTTTGATGTGGCGATTATTAAGCCCACCCAGCCCTGAGAATTGGTAGTCACGTATTAGTAGAAACTATATAAAAAATGGAAAGTTAATTATTCGAGCTGGTAGAATATAACTGGGGTTTACATTAAATCTCCTAGCCCGAGGATAGAAATAACTCGAATGAAGGTTATCATATTGGGTCTGGAGATGTATTTAGAACGAAACTGCGCTAATCACTTTAATTTAAATAATGTAAATTTAAATGTCTTTAATTAATGGTTTTGAATTAGTTTGATTTTATTATGGAACACTTGATTATTTATTATAGAAATACTTTAAATCACTTCAGTGCTTCATTTGCACGAAATCAAAGAAAATTGGTTGGATTTTATTTTTGAGTCTGATCAAAAATATGTGATGACTGGTACCTAGGACCTACCTAATTATTTTTGACCTTTTAGTACATAATCTATATCATTATTATCTTTCTTTTCAATAAAACCGTTTAACTTTACCTTTTTTACCTATTTTTTTTATCATTGTAATATGAAACAGACGATAATTTTACATAAATGTTGTATCTCATAGTTTTTTTTTTTTTATAATATTTTAAATAAAATTCAAAATCATATACTACATATTTTGAAATACATATTTTATGAAATATTTATTATTTATGATAAATGTATTTTCAGAATTCATGATTTGTTTTCCCATTTGATTTTTTAACGTTATCTTACACCCTTGATCAAAAAAGTTGAATATGTTTGGTTGAAAGATATACAGATTTATACTGAAATTTATATTGTTAATATTTACTTATTGAATAACAAAAGAGAATAAGGTGAAAAGGATGATAGGAAAAACATTACCATCTTAGTATTTTAATTTAAAAACGAATCTCAACTAGATTGGTTCTCATATAGAATCGTGGGCAAAGTGGAAGACACCCTATTAGTTACATGAATAACGACAAACTTAGTATATATAGTGTAACAAAACAAGAACTATTTACTGTATGTTATGTAAATATCTAAACCACTTTCCTGCTACAAATATTCGCGAAAGCAGGCAGCATGATGCATTTACCAAAAGATTTTATTTACAATCTGTATATTTCAAATAATAAGGAAATGTAAACAATTTTTAAAAACACTCGGCCGCAGTGATTTCTATCAATATCGTAATCGATTCGAAATAGTAATAGGGAATATGCATGAAAATTTTTTTTCACTTGAATTGAAGCATGTTTACTTGACTAATATCAAGGTAAAATTACTTTGTAAATAACTTTAAAAATAACCGAGATATGAATGATTGAAATTCCCGATTAGACAAAGAGGGTGATAGCCCTCTTGATATGTTATGTGACGTCATATTACACTTTCACCATTTAAAATACACGTAAAACTCCGTTTTTAGTATTTCTTTAAAAGCTTATAGCTTCCTTGATATTTTTCGGATTTTAATTTCGTTTTTAAATATTATTACAGTATTAACAGTATTTTCATATTCTGAAAATAAATGTGAAAACAAATTTTCTTGCATATTCCCTATTGAAATCTATTCGATTTTTTAAATCTTGAGTGTACGTTTTACTTCCAAGTTAGGAGTAATGCTACAAAAGTATTTTATCAAATCGCATTATGTTAGTTTTATTAATATTTGTTACATGTAGTAAGCAAATTTACTGTATACACCAAGTTGTAACACAGTATGAAAGCGGTCGATTAGCAAAAAGTTATTTCTACAATTTGTTGTTCACGATTTTTCGAAGACAATATTTATATTATTTTTCTATATATTGATATTTATGACAAAATAGTAATTTGTTTTTATGAAAATTGCTACTGTTTTTTTTATAGATAACTTCTATAATGTAATAAATATTTCTTATTGAATACGAATACAGTTTTTGATGTTTTTGTTGAATTTATTATAAAAATTTATTATTAAAAAAATTTTTTATTAAATATGTCCAAACCTACCACGTGATATTTATTTTATTTAAAAAAGCATTGGTTTTAATATTTTTCAAGAATATTGAAGGATTCATATTTGAAGGATTGTCATAAAGAAAATTTTGAACATTGATAATTTTCCACAAATACAATAGTCTTTTAAAATACTATTTTTGGGTATAGAAAAATGAGAATATGGATAAATATAAAATAATTACTATAACTTTGTATGGTTTGGAGCTTTACTTTGTGGAACATTTTAATCTATATATTTAATTAAAAAATTACAATAACATTTACTATTACATATATTTTTTTATAAACTAGCCTATTTATCTATTGTTAGTATGATTGCCGTTCGGTTATATTATACCAACGGAAGTGGCTAGCGTTTACTTAATTTGACATTAAAGTAAAATGTGTGAACATTGATTAGATTCGATGACATCGAGTTCTTGATATGATAAACTATCTCTGGAATGCATACGATTTCTCACTATCCGATAAATAGTAAATAAAAAATTAATAATACATTGACATCATGATGATTAGAGATCATATGTATTCGACTGCCATAACATCTCAGGTAGCACAGAGGTAGAGCGTTAGTCTGGAATGCCAGAGGTCGTGAGTTCGAGCTTTGCAATCAAGAGTAATTACAGATGCACTGCAGGGGTATCCTGAGGTCAAAATTACTCAAGAACAATCCGAAAGAGTGCAACTCTCGATGCTTCTAACCCTCACTAGCCAAGAGCTCGTTGAGGGCCCACAATATCGGGGTTGCTATCTGGACAGGGGAGCCCTCGTTATGCAGTGCATACGCACAACAGCCAACAAGTGGCTTATGGAGAACGGTCCGAAGATCAGACCATGGGAAGGAGCGGAACTTATCGTTGGGGATGCAAAAACCCTGATGAACACATCAAAAGTTCTGCTGTATGCTCCCAAAATCTATAACTCCGTTGAATCGGACAAAATAATCAAACTCTTGGAGCGCAGAATACAAACCTGCATACTGAGGAGTGGCGAATTATCAACAGCACCATCGTGCTGGAAGTAAGTGCTGCGGATCTAAGGTTGATTCAACACCGAGTCTGTAAATTATACCTCGGGTTTGGTCAAGTCAGCCTTAGACCATTAAAAGCATCAGAAGGCAAAAAATGTTAGCTCTTCAGATGCTTAAAATAAGCCTCCAGCACAGTAAGGGAGCCTCCGCTATCTTCTGTCAAAATGGGCTGTGAACCATAAGATTCTTGGACTAGGAAATGCTGGAGGACAAACTAGCTACTTCGAGATTTACCTTCAATACGAGTTGATCAGTTTAACTAAGTCAACACAATGCGCCGCGTTGAAATGTTATTAATTTCTGTAGGTTAATTTCCAGATACAGTGAATTATTGTGAATATATTATGAGCGATGACATTTTTTAAATTCTGAATAGGTTTTTACTTAATATAAAATGTAAATACCTTTTTGTTTGGTGCATTTTTATATTTTTATTGAGCAGAAAACTATATCTGTCATAGTAGCTCAGGAGCACATTTAAACACCACATGTGGTCTATATTACCGCACATAAGTATATGAATAAATGTATAACGGATTCAAAATAATATTCAATGCACGTGATAACATATGAATATGTAGCAAATTTTTGTTAAAATGAATATAAATATATACAACGAAAATTTTTGTTGTATTATAAGGGGCCATAAAAGGTCAAAATATTATGTAATAATTATTTTTAAAATATTTTTAAAAATCATATAATACTTTGTGTCAACCTGTTCAATTTAAATTGTAAACTATATAATAACAGTACTTTTTTATTAACATTGTATATAAAATACATTTTGCTCAAAGTTAAATCCTTATATTTTGGAGTACCTCAATTGTCTTATACTATTTTACCCAATTCAAGTTTAAAAAATTAGTTTAAAGATTATTAAAATAATCAAAGAGAACTAACTCTAGGTATTTTGAAATTAAATTCAACAACGAAGTAGTGTAGAATGTAATATTTTACGAAATTTAAATGCGCAGTTTTATTTTTCTTTGAACCTTTCCTTCGTATGATCAATAATAGCGAAAAATAGGAGAAATACAACAATATCTCTTTACCGATGATTTTTCGAGAAAAATGGTTTAATTTCTGCGTTACAGTTTTTGATGCCTATATATGCGGAGGTGAGTGTTACGAAATTATACTGAAATCGGTTGTATCACATGTTTGTTTCTGAACCGAAGTAAGAAAACTGAATTTTAGTTACGAATGAAATAATAAACCTAATCACTCCAACCCACTCGTAACTTTATGTTTTTGTAAATGGTATGAGGTAGAAGAAAATTTCAAATTTCAAAGTTGACTCAAATAGGGAATATGCATGAAAATTTTTTTTCACTTGAATTGAAGCATGTTTACTTGACAAATATCAAGGTAAAATTACTTTTTAAATAACTTTAAAAATAAGCGAGATATGAATGATTGAAATTCCCGATTAGACAAAGAGGGTGATAGCCCTCTGGATATGTTATGTGACGTCATATTACACTTTCACCATTTAAAATACACGTAAAACTCCGTTTTTAGTATTTTTGCAAGAAAGAGACAGATAATAATCTTTAAAAGCTTATAACATCCTTGATATTTGTCGGATTTTAATTTCGTTTTTAAATATTATTACAGTATTAACAGTATTTGCATATTCTGAAAATAAATGTGAAAAAAAATTTGCATGCATATTCCCTATTGTATATCAATAGTTCTGAACTACATTATCAAGTTCGAAACTAGCAAACGAGGATTTGGTACATTACATGACTCTGGTAACACTTCGCTTACCAGTCCAAGTGGCCGAGCGGTCTAAGGCGTTATGTCTGCGCAGTATGCCTACTTAGAAACTGGAAGGTTATGGGTTCGAATCCGACATCGGCAGTTTATCAATTATTAAGAAAAAACAGCGGCGGTTAATTGACTAAACTGTCGGCGTATGGACAAGAACGAAGTAACCGGCTATGCTTGAGAAGGTTTTCTGCAGTTTCCTTCACGAGCTCCAGATGAATATCGGCATAGTTCCAATCATAGCCGGCTTCAGCCGCATATCCTACCAATTCCTAGTCTATACACAAAAATTCCTTCCACTTCACTCACATCCTCACATCCTTAGGCATCACAATGGACCTTATGGGCGAAGTGGAGCACGTCCAGGGCCGCCTCTACAATCTATATCTGTCTAACACTTTGCTTGAATCTTTGAAATCTGAAGCGTGCCTAGAGCGAAGCTACGATCATTTAATATAGTGAGTTTGATCTAGTAAAGATATAACGTAGCAGTACAGAGATAATGACATGCTCCTAGATAATAGATACCCTGATTACGAAATTACAGGTAATAATTAAAAAAAATAATCTTCAAACACCTTAAGGTTCGAATGACAATCATTAACAATATGTATTTGAATATTCTAGACCTTGAAAATATTATTAATATATTTTTACATAACATTAAAATCAAATACTTGAAAATAAATACTTGTAAACATAAAACAGTTACTTAACAAAAAAATAAATAAATAAAATCGGGCGGAGCACTTAAAATTTTAATATATATATTTTTATTGTATCAATAATAATATATATCCGTCGCGTCGTTGCATTCGTTACATAGTCTCGTCCGTACTCATTCAATCATTTACACTCAGATAAGAATACAATTTTTTTTGAATATTAATAATGAACAAGTCAACATACGACATATAATAAATATACTAACAACAAAAATATTATAAATTTGCATTTAAAATCTGAATTTGTTGGATTGGTTCAATTTTATTTACCAGGTGTTCAAAAGTTCAATAGGTACTTTTAGTTACAAAAATAATCATTACATTACGGCAGGATAAAGATAAAAGTAGAAGTCACGTAGATTAAGCGAAGTTTCTTAGTGGAAGGAATGATACTAAACATTAAATCAAGTAGCCATAATGCAGAGCTGAGAAAAGTACCGGGAAACAGTACTCTATGTATTGGAAAATAAATACTACAAGTAATTTGTACAAGTATACATCTTAAAATTAACTTGCAAGAATGAAGTATAGGTACTTTGAAGGTACTAATGAAAGGAAACAGTGCTTTTTCATGGAAAAATATTTATCGGTCCAAAATATATACAATAAAAGAATAAGTGGTACACGAGTTCAACCGTTCTTGGGTAAATACTCATGGCGAAGAGCAGACGAAGACTCTTATAAAAAGCCCCCTGCTCATTAAAAAAGCCCTCCGAGCGTTTACAACTTGGAAAAAAACCAATGCAACATTCTCTCTCATTCTCTCTCATTATAGAAGCTTGTAAAACTTCCTACCCTCCAAACTATTATCTGTTGTATTAAAAAAAATAATCGACAGAATTTAAAAAAAACTAGGATAGTAAAGATAAATATTGTGAATGTGCTTATATGTATTTATTATATAATACAAGCAACCCAGTTTTTTGTTCTAATTATACATTGCTGAAACTCTCTTAATACAAAAATTTAACAACCCAGCGCCTGTTTACAACAAAAATCGTTGCGCTGCACTGAAATTGATTAGCAGGAAGAGTATAGATATAATACTCAGGCAGTAGAAGTGCAACTTGGAATTCATTTATACCAGCTCTTTGTCACCTTTGATGATCAACAGTGAGTAAGTACTTGTATTAAAAATATTTTATAAATATCAAATAGTACTTGAAGTAACGTTAAGGATTTAAAAAAGGAAAGTGTTGAGGATTTATGTTATAAGCATAAGTACGCAGTACTACAAGAGTACTTTAAGTGCTTTACTTAAAGTAGTGTCCAGCTCTGCAATTGTGATATAGTGGTACAAATCATTACTATAGGTATTAAACATTAAAATCGTAAGTATTTCTGTAAATATTAGAGCTAGAAAAAATGGTCATATGATAAATTATAATAAAAATTTATTTTCTACAAGTTTCCTACTAAAACACCTTTTCATTTGATAGTTGTAGGTACAGTTGCGAATAGTTTTGTTTTGCCAAAAAACAGACCGAAACAAGTATCCACAATTTTTAAAATTAAATAGAATTTTTTCGAAAACACGCAAAAAATATAAAGTTCAGGTATCTAACAAGATGTATTCAGTGGAAATTAAAATCTAAACTTTTTATAGAGCTCATCGGAAATAAAATAAAGTTTTATATTAAAATAATATTTTGTGACACTCGGTCTAGTTTTTGTACATAAATGCTTAAATATAACTGTGAACTTAAAAATGTTTATAATGGATTTGTGATGTTAAAAACGAATGTTCCATTAAATTGTAATAGAAAATCATGTAAAAGTTATTATTTTTAATTCGTTATTTAGACTATGAACGAAAGTAGTTAGGTTACTTAAAACAAATATAATTATTTTGACGTTACAATTGGTATAACTCCAAATTTGGTATCCACCAGTCAATTGGTATCCGAACCATCTTAAAAACTAATAATAAAATAAAAATAATATGATTTTAACAATGCTTTCTATCACAAAGGAACTATTGGCCTTGTTTTTCTCACCCAACTACAGTCTCGGATCTACGAGTGATAGGATGCATACCATAGAATAAGGAATATGCATGAAAATTTTTTTTCACTTGAATTGAAGCATGTTTACTTGACAAATATCAAGGTAAAATTACTTTTTAAATAACTTTAAAAATAAGC
This sequence comes from Nineta flava, assembly GCA_963920215.1. Taxonomy (NCBI): domain Eukaryota; kingdom Metazoa; phylum Arthropoda; class Insecta; order Neuroptera; family Chrysopidae; genus Nineta; species Nineta flava. Next base: position 68,189,616 of record OY986044.1, read on the forward strand.
GAGATATGAATGATTGAAATTCCCGATTAGACAAAGAGGGTTATTGCCCTTGTAGCGGTATCGCATTTTCATTAAATTATTATTATAATTTTATTTATCATTTTTATCTGTTGCTTAACAACTATAACTTCTCTCTTTTATCACGGTTGTTTTGGATGTTAACAACTTTGATAATTTATATATAAATATATAATATGTCATAATTCAATCTAATAAAGATCAATTATATCTTTAACACCTTCTTGATATGTTATGTGACGTCATATTACACTTTCACCATTTAAAATACACGTAAAACTCCGTTTTTAGTATTTTTGCAAGAAAGAGACAGATAATAATCTTTAAAAGCTTATAGCTTACTTGATATTTGTCGGATTTTAATTTCGTTTTTAAATATTATTACAGTATTAACAGTATTTTCATATTCTGAAAATAAATGTGAAAAAAAATTTTCATGCATATTCCCTATTAAATTACCAGTCCTAGTGGCCGAGCGGTCTAAGGCGCTATGTCTGCGCAGTATGCCTACTTGGACACTGGTAGGTTATGGGTTCGAATCCCGACTTCGGCAGTTTGTCAATTATAAAAGAAAAGCGGTTAGTTGACTAAACTGTCGGCGTATGGACAAGAACGAAGTAACCGGCTATGCTTGAGAAGGTTTTCTGCAGTTTCCTTCACGGACTCCAGATGAATATCGGTATAGTTCCTCCCATAGCCGGCTGCAGCCACATATCCTACCAATTCCTAATCTATACACAAAAATTCCTTCCACTCCACTCACATCCTCACATCCTTAGGCATCACAATGGACTTTCTGGTCAAAGTGTAGCCCTTCCACGACAGCCTGTACAATCTATCTATCTAGAATTAAATTTCTCGTGTTCTAGCAACTGCAAATTGATTTCTAAATTAGGCTCTTACTCAGCTAGCTTGAAATGGATGACCGAAGTTAAGACTATCTTCATCTTTTTACAAAAATAGGATAATCCTGGACAAGGTAAATTGTATTTTTGTGATTATAACATTATAATGTGTCCATAGAAAAGTTTACAGCTCTCTTAATAAACCCTTTTATACTGTTAAACCATGTATTTTCAACTTTGTACCCCGTTCTGCCCCCAGTTCTCCTATGTTAGAGGACATGAAAACACGAAATAAAAGGTATAAAAACCATAATGTTTTGATTACGCCTTATTAAAAAAATAAAAATTAATATTCTCAATTGAAAGACCATATACTCGTACATAGGTGTATGTATGGCACTAGTTATATAAATCTCAATTAACCCAAATTAAAAGAGTAGGCATTTACTAAGGAAATGATTATAAACCACCTGTGCAAAATCTTAAAATAGCCGTTTTAATAATAATAATAATTGAAAATAAAATGTAAAAATTGTAAAATTTATTCATAAAATAGTTAACTAACACATATGTGCATGTATTGTATTATTATTAGTATAGAATGATTATTATTATTATTATTATTATATGCTTACAATAAAATGGATTAATACATGGATACTACACTCGTTTTTAAACTTTTACCCACATATGATTTATACCGTGTGTCAAACACGATTTAAATATGGGGCTTATTCCGTAATGGTAACATCAATAAATTATAAGTTGGCATCACTTAAAAAGGAGGGGTAGGGATGGATAGATCTGTGTTCCACCATCACAAACATCATCAATCATAAATCTTCTGCTGAAAATTAAATAAAATAGAATAAAAACAAAAAATTATATTTTATTTTGTTTAATAACAGACTCGGCCTTGCGCACTACCGTGCTCTAGATAAGATTAACTAAGTATAATTTATAAATAAATAATAAAAATGATTCCTCTATCATTACAATAGCATACGTCATACAACTTTTGATGATGTTTATGATGGTGGAACACAGCACCATCCATCTCTACCTCTCCTTTTTAAGTAATGCCAACTTAAAACTTATTGATGCTATCATTACGGAATACACTCATGGTATCGGGCACTATTTGGGACCAAGATTTATGTATCATGTAGTGCCCGATAACACTTCGGGCCCTTGAAGCATTAAGATTCCAATCGAGGATAATCTATGAATGCTTCGAGAAGCTGAACCACCTGACACTGAGTAACACAGTCAGACTGATCTCGGTACCGGGTCACTCTGGTGCTAAGAGGAACGAAGTAGCGGACTCGTTGGCACAAAAGGGGTCATCTCAAGCACCCCTTTCACCTGAGCCTATCATTCCCATAGCAAGATGCTCCGTAATTTTCCGAATCAAGGGGTGGCTGCGACAGGCTCATCTCGATTACTGGGACTTTGCGTAGGGCATGCGACAGGCCAAGTTGTGCATAAGCACAGTTAGGCCATTCGACTGTGCTCGGTTGAGGCTCAATAGAATGCAGTTGAAAAGGGTGGTAGGGCTCTTGACAGGACACTGTCGATTGAACTACCACCTTCATAACTTGGGTATCTCTGATGATCCCACTTATAGGGCCTGTATGGAGGACGATAAAACCTCCATACATATTATATGCACGTGCAGAAGTCTGCAGGGTGTCAGATATAGAATGGGTCCGAAAATTTGGATCCATCAATCCTGGGAGCAATCCTGGCGGAGAAGTTGTGGGCCTTCTGTGTGGCGTCTGGCCTCGGCACAATCCTATAGCTTCATCTGCATAAAATAGCACCTCTTTCCCGAAGGCGTTTCGACTCCGGCTGACAGGTTGTTCTCAAGGAGGGCACAGAGGACCTCTTGGTTTAGGTGCTAGGGACCCGTTTTCGGTACTCCTCTTTCTAATTATTATTATTATCCCCAATTAAGACAAATCTAACGACACCTCATAATCTGTCAACGAGTTATCTAAATTCACTCTCTGTATCCGTATACAAGCCATAAAGTACAATACAAGTATGTATATATATGTATAGACATATAATAATAATATGTATATAATTGTATTAATAAGAGTATAATAATTGTTTATTGTTTATAAACAATACGGAAATTATAAAATAAATAAATCGTTTATACATACTTTTTTTATTATTATTATTTTATTTAGTATTAGTCACAATTTGTTGACTGAAAATGTGTACTTTTTTTCTTTCATTAAAGTAATAAAAGTACTCTTAAAGTGAAATTTTAACTTTCGAAAAATTTAATATTTCAACAAAAAAAAACATGAAATTGGTAGAAAGGATGAATTTTTATATTAAATTAAATTATTTAGTTCAACAACAATCTTCTGAAATAAATTGTTAGGAAAAAAATTATTACCTTTTATAACCCAATTAAAATTACATGAAAAAAATTGTCGTCCTCGGATTGAAAGTATACAAGCCTAATTTTTGCTTTCATTCTAAAGACTAGCATTTAAAACTGTACTTGCTTTTTTGGGATTGTGTTTTTTTTCTGTAATATGAACTTACATCGGCTTAATTGTCGTCGCTGTTGAACTTTTTATAAAATTATGAAAACTCGATTTATTTTTATGTACGGACTCTCATGGAGGTGTAAGACATCATATACGGTCGCAGACATAAATGGCAGGGTAGAGAACGGTGGCAAAAGCTGGTATACAGAAGAAAAATAAAGAAGAAAAGCACAGTTCGGGTCTGTGCCGTATATTTTTCGTGAAAGCGTTCTGCACATAATCGGTAGACGTTTGGCCAGCTAGATAATCGCTTGCGCCGTTTTTTTATTTCTTTTCAACGCTGTCGTTGCTTTTGCATTCATTCGGCACTAGAATCGTGCTGAATTGAGACTTGCGGGATTTATTTTGAACCTATCGATGCGAGCTTTCCTCTGATGTGCTTTTTCTATAATTCCGAGCATATTTATAAGTCATATCAGACGAAATCTGCAATTATTTTGTAATTTTCACTATACCGATTTATGTTCGGGTCAAATCTTGCAAGCTGAATTAGAACTACTACCTCTTATCCTAAGGAGTTCAATGTTTACTTGTTGGTTCAGTTCAAGGTGACAATGCATTTTTATGGTAAGCATGACAAGAATCGACAAAGTGAAAGCGGGGTTTAGAGGGAGGGGGAAACACAAAATTTCGTAAATCTCTCTTAATATTGAAAAAATCGAAAAACACATAAGAAGTAAAGTTGTAGAAAATTAGTTTTACTGTATAAAGCTGATTTAAAAAAATGTTTTTTAATAGAAACTTATTTTAAATATAAATTATATATCATACTAACAATATGAAATCAAAGTTTCTTTAACAATCCTTCATAGACAGAACCCCATATACAAGCAAAATTCCAAAAACTATAAGAATTAACAGATCAAAGACCTCCTATGAAATAATATCACAAATAAATATTTAAAAAAACAATTTTTTTTAATAATCCACCCACTTCTTAAATAATTGTTTAAATTCCATTCAATAAACAGAACAAAACGATACAATATTTTTTTTTTTGTGAATTGTATCCTAAAATCACTTGTTAAAGTTTTTTTTTTTATTTTGTTAACAAGTTTAAAAATAGATCAACACAATTTCATTGTGAAGGTGTAAAAAATTATATTTTATACATTCATTCAAAAAAAAAAAAATATTAAAAAAATGATTTATTAAATATTTATATATAAAAAAGTATTGCACGTTTTCTTCATGTTTTTTTTTTCTTCTTAATATTTGATTTATATGAATGTGGCCAAACCAAGAGCACTTAAATATTAACAAAAGCAAAATAATTTTGTGTCTTAAAATTTTTTTTTAATCCACCATTCATGTGTCATTAAAATGTTATAAATTTTATTTTCAAAAAATATATATAAATATTATTTATGTATTTTTAATAGTCCAAATTCTTTTATACGCTTTGAATATGTGTGTTGCAATAATATTTCAATCCCAATTTGGATGTTTATCACACATACAGCATAAATTGTGCGACCATAGAAGGCTTTTGTTCAAGTGCTAGTTTTAAAGTTTACAACAACTAACTGAGTTAATTATTTGAATACCCAGTATATATTGAGTTTATGGACAAATTTTTTCAAACAAAAGTTGTTTATTTTAAAAAGAAGAAGATTTTCTGTTTTTAAACTTTTGTTATATCTCTTACGGTTTCAAAGATAGGCAGTTTTGTCCATTTTGCCCAAACATGGTCCGATTTTACCCATTAATGAACTTGACCTTACTTTTTTGCTCTAGAACACAGAAAAAAATTTTCTGTTCGTCATCTCTTTTTGTGGTTGAGTTATCGTGTTCACAGACGGATATGCGGAAATGAACTAATTAGGTAATTTTATGAACAGCCTATAAGAATAATGTTTTTCTGCGATCAATATTTTCAAGCGTTACAAAGTCGGAACTAATCTTAATATACCTTGTATATTTATATTATACTGGGTAGAAAAATGGTTGCATGCCCTGAAAAGTGTTTTTAATTAAAATTGTTACAATTAAAAATAATAAAAATTTCACATTTATAATCGACGCACCACCAAATTTGTTCCCAAAAATGTTCGCAATATGAATTAGTAAAAAGAAACATTAATTCCACGTGTTTTAAAGTTACTGTGACTAATTTTACATGTTAACACACAATTATTATTTGAACTGTATATAATTTGAATGAACACAAAATCATAAACCAACGCCTTAAAATACAGTAGGCAAGTTAAAATTAAAAAATATCTCAGAGAAGCATATTGTTTGTGTTGCACTTACCCATATACAGTGTAAGTCATGTAAAAAGTCATGTCAGTGTAAGTCATCTATAGAAAAAACGAAATCATTACCACCCACACTGATTTGCTATTTTGTGATAGGTCCAATTATACATATTAAAAATCTATAGGGATTGAAAGAGAGTACTATCTCATCTGTCTCTCGAATATTTAAAAATCAGGATTCTAATTCTCGTCTCGTTTCTTTCGTCTCTCGCAGCATCGCTACAAGTTCTAGTCAGAGTCTAGTTTACTATCATTTGTTTGGCCTGTCAGCAGCTTGCTGCATCCTTTCATTTCTTATTCATAGACTTATCCACCCATTTGTTTAGGGCAGAGGTTGTCGGTCTTCTAGTTATTCCTAGATATGGTTCTGGTCCCTGGCATGGGAGTGTGGCTCCTTCACGGGTGAGCGTTTCATTGCCCTCAACCCAACAGTGTCCAGGTACCCACATCAAGGTGACCTCGTTTGTCCTTACCCATCTCTCCAGTGATTCTGCGCATTCGAGAACCAGAGAAAATGCTATTTTAGTAGAGACGATTGCTTTGAGCGCAACCTGGCTATCTGAACTATATCTTGTTTGTCACTGAAAGTATGGCATTAACCTCTGTTTGAAAAACAGTAGCATATCGTCGGAGTACAAAGCTGACTCTATCACCTATGTTTTTCACGTATACTCCGTCCCCCGATTGATCTTCTTCTAGCTTGGAACCATCCACAGGAGCTGCCATAGTGAGATGGAGGTAGAAACGTGTAAATCAGGTATATAGAATAAAATGATCTACATTGTATAAACATAACAACCTTATATCTGTCATGCACTGTATATAAAATAAACTATGATTGTGTATTTGTGGCGCTTAATGAGCACAAAACACAATACAATTACTTGTCTTGTACCTACCTTACTTAACTTCACCTTTCTGAATATCATATACACTTGACTGACGTTAAACAAAAACAATATAATTTTTATTAATAATTGTGAACATACATATTACATGATGATGATTATTATTATAATAATTTGAATAAAAAGAATTCCCTGTCAACCATGAAAATAATAATTAGAGTAACAAAGGTAATATCTATCTCATCAACTTTTATTATTATTTACTGAAAAGAGATCTATTTTAAAAGAAAAGAACAAAAATTATTAAAAATCATTTTGAATTATTACAAATATTTTATTACTTTTATATGTATTATAATTTATAAAAATTTTATTGTCTTCTACACCATTTTTATTTTATTTAATCAATTCATTAATTAGTTTAAACAAAGTGTGCATGTGTGTGTGTACTTATGTACGCACGTAAGAAGTTATAATTCTTAAACAAAGTTAAAATGTCTATTTATTTTTATTTTCTATTTATTTTTTAATTGTCAAAGAGTAAATTACGATTAGCTAATTTATACTGAGGATGACGACTACTTTGTAGTCGAAATACGTTATTATAATACAAAAAACTGATCTAGGTATTGGGCTGAATTTGAAAATTTATTTCAAAAACCTCAAAAGTTCTCATTAATTACCATTTGACAATCTAATAATACTATTAAGATATAAAAGTTTAATAAAATGATATAGTTGTGAAAAATTACAATAGAAAAATGTATACTGTATCTAAAACTAATGATTCTACATTTGATCATGGTAGAACAGAATCAGCGTCACTTCTTATGTTGAAATTAGACTTTGAAAGACTGGCATTTAATCCATTATTCACATTAGAATCAGAACTAGTTAAGTTTATCAATAAGACCACACCAGGTTTATCAATATTGATAATGAGTATCGTAATTCTAATATTCTCCGTTTACCAGAAACATGGAATAATGATGATGAAGACATTCCTGTACCTAATTTCAAAATAGTCAAATTCAAATGTTCTAATGTAAGAGTTGACGGTGTAGTTATTTACCCAAATAATAACGATCATTCATCTTTCGTTCTATAATGTATATATTGTCTTGTAAAAACAATATTGTATTATATAAAACAAAATTATTATTAATATCTGTATTTCTAATTTCTATTATTTTATAATTCCGTAAATGTTTAGGCCACAGCTTTGAAACGATATATGTATATGAATTGAATTTATATAGGTACCTATTTCTACTGACTACTGAACATTTTTTTTTTGTTATAAGAATATAAAAAAAAACTACTATATTATATATTTTATTTAAAAAATGTACGGTAATACTTTATTGTAAATGTCATCATCATATTGAAATTATTGTAATTTATTTTCAAAATTAAAATTCATGATTCAATCAATAATATATATATATATATATATATATATATATATATATATATATATATATATATATATATATATAATATAATAATAATATACATACATACACATATAGAAGAAATATTTATATATGATTGATCGATAATGTTTTGAAATTGTATTTATATATGATATAATCAATCACCGAAAACGGTCACTGAATTAAAAAAAACGATCACAACGCATTGCGATATTATGCTATTTTTATCCAGTACGGCGAGGCCAGGCCAAAGATGGATATTCTTTTTGGCATATCCGTATATTTGTACCTATGTATTATGTTACCATACCCATTTTCTCATTATGTACCTCAAACGCCTGTTTCGACAAATGAGGTAGCGTAGGAATTATGAAAATATACCCGATAATACCCGAAAATATACCCTGTGACGTCATACAAGGTCTACTGTGATACCTATACCTTAAGGATGTGGGTGGAGGGCAAGGATTTGTATGTAGGCTAAGAATTGGTAAGTTGTGCGACTGCAGTCGACTTTGATAGGAACTATGCCGACATCCATCTGGTGTTTGTGAAAGAAAACTGCAGAAAACCCTCACAACCATAGCCGGTTACTAACATTCTCGCCCATACGCCGACAGTTTAGTCAATTAACCGCAACATTAATTTCTTTTATTATTTTAATTGACAATCTGCCACCGTTGTGAATCGAACTAGCAGCCTCCCAGTTCAAAGCAGAGCGCCTTTAGCAGCTCGGGCTAGCTCGATAATATATTAGTACACCCGGTATATACATAATAATATACACAACGTATATTAAATTTAGTGCCGACTTTGTAATATTGAACGCAGAAAAAAATTTGTGGTATAGGTGTTCCTAAACTAACCTAATTAGTCCATTTCCGTGTATCCGTCTGTCCGGTTTGTTCATCCATCAACAAGAGAACTCGTAAATAAAAAAAGATAAAGAGCTGAAATCCTGTGTGTATATTCTAGAGTTAAAAAATGAATTCAAGATCTGAATAAGCAAATTGGACCGTACGGTTTCAAAGATAAAAGAGAAATTTTTAAACCTATATACCTTCGGCCGATTAATATATATAGCGAGTATAAAAATGGAGTTCCACGGAATAACGCTCGATACTATGCATAGTATTGAGTATTTCGTTCATGTTCATGATTCCATGCATTGAGTATTTTTATAAAGATTATTAAAATAATCAAAGAAAACTTTAGGTTTTTTGAAATTTAATTTCAAATTTTGGCCCAATTCCTAGAACAATTATTTGTATTTTATAAATACGTATTTCGACTACAAAGTAGTCATCATCAGTATGAATTAGCTAATCGTAACTATCTCTGGAATATGGAGTCAGAGATATGTTGCTCGTTGCTAATTTGGCACATGTCTCAAGACATAACCCAACATCTCGTTTATAGAAAGTGTGAAAAATAGGACCTCATACAAAAAAATAAAAAATGAAGTTTGTATCATATTTTAAAAAAACTAACCGACTTCCGAAGAGTTCTGTTTTTATATCTTATTATTAGTCCCGCACCAAATTAGCAACGAGCAACATATCTCTGACTCCATATCCCAGAGATAGTTGCGATTAGCTAATTCATACTGATGATGACTACCTTGTAGTCGAAATTGAGTATTTTGTTCACATACCGTCTAAAACCGTACAATGGCGTTAACATTTAATAATATGTATATGTACTCGTATATTGAAAACATTAGAGATAAGAGTTATTCAGTGTTTGTAAATATTACAACGCTACTTATACATATATTTATATATAAATAAATAAACAAATATATATATATAGCCAAGATATATAATAGATTGATATCATGAAAACTGCCATCTTTTGAACATTATAACTGTTTTAAAATCGAATCACACACAAAAACAACTTCACAATTCATTTTAACAATAGATGGTTATCAAATTAAATTATTAATATAATTTAAAATGTATTTTTACTACTGATAAATAAAAGTAAAAAACATTAGACAATGTTCAAATATCTTTAACGTTATTCGGTTCGATGTATGATATCTTTGAAATATTTATTTCAAAAAAAAAAAACACAATCAAAGCTTCTGGTTTTTAAAATAAAATTAGAAATTTTTTATTGGATTCCGTTTCTGAGTGTTTTGACTTCTCTCGTCTTTAGACACGGATGTACGCATAAATGGAGAAGCGTATATTGTTTTTAAATTATACCAAGCTGAAGCTAAAAGTTAAAAGATTAATGTAATATCCTGATAAGTGCAATTTCAATGTAAAATCATAAAATTTAGTATAAAATACATTCAAATTTTTCTTACGTCGAGCTTGTTATACAAAAAATTATTATTTTTTGAAATTTTGAGTATTTCAACTCGCGATGGATAGGGAATCACTATCATGATATCAGTTTTATCTTAATTTAAACAAGAAAAATCCAAGATGGGTCGTTATTTAACGAAAATCGATTATAAATATTAAATAAAACAAACAATTGACTAGTTTCGTAAAATCACTTTATTTGACTAGTTTCGGAACACAGTTCCTACCTCAAAACTTCATTGATTTCATTTCATTTTTTATTTTTGAGGAAGAAACTGTGTTTCGAAACTAGTCAAATAAAGTAGTCATATTCGCTGGGTGCGCATAATCATCTACTAATTAAAAGTACATAGTCCTCAATGGCACAAGAAAGATTATCCGAGCTAGCTCCCCTAAATATACACAAAGATGTGAACCTGAATATGGATGAAATTATCATCGTTTTCGCGAAAAAGAAACGTAAGCTTGAATTTTTAATTTAAGTAAACTCCTAAATAAAATTATTCAGTGTAAAATGTATACCTACTAGCGTTTAATTTAATTTGATATCCTTTGAAGTTGTAAATATTTTATCAAAATCGGTTCAGTAGTTTAGAGTTTCAATGTGACACTGATGTGCAAACAAACACACATTTACTTTTGTAATTTTTCTGAGCAAACAAACTTACATTTTACAGGTTTATTAATTTACTACGCCCCACGGCTTTGCCCACACGTGGAACTATACACTGTACAAAATCTTGGTCAGGGCGTCATATATTTTGTAAACATCTCCTTTGTAGGAATCCACTATATCGATCATGAGCGAGTTCATACTCCGACTCGCACTTGGCCGATTTTCGGGTGGCTGTGGCCACAACCTTTTTTAAGGGCTGGATCCGTGCCTGTTCCTTTGCCAGATTTTCATTTTAATTTGTTTTTTTTTTACTTGGTACTGGCTGTGCGTAGACTGTAATCTATACATAAGTTATGTGGCCGTTCACTAAAGGCTTTGTATACAGCCATAACTTATTTCTCGATGGCCTCTTGTATTTCACATTTTTACAATTTACAAATTGTAATAATTACTAATATGTTTAATAATTTATAAAATGAATCTTTATAAAGTATATTCTGTTTATAAAAAAATTACAAATTGTTATATATGATGTTAATCCACTATTCCTGTTAAATACTAGAAAATTGAATATCATCTAATCACTTAAGCGCTACGAAAACAACCTACCGTTCCTGTTTTAATTTTACAGAAGTGGTTGTTGTTCTTATTGATATAATTTATCAAAATAAATTCTTATTGAACTTTTCATCAAGATTAAAACTGTACATACGAATGATTATTTTATTATCTACACGAATGCGATGTCACTGATAAAACTAATCTAGTTTGGTTATTGTATCAAAGTAGTATATGTATGTATGTATGTATGTATACATTAAAAAATCTGGTGTGAAATACGCGTACCTCCTCTATATACACAAATATTTTCAGACTTTTGCCTTCAAACATTCATTCCATTAAAGGTGACTATTAAAGACAAAAATGAAAAACAACAAACGACGCATTAAATAAACGAAAACAACTCACTTAAAAATGAAATTGAATATGCAAAAATATAAACATTATTGTTTGACAATCTACGCCGACACATTCAGTATAGGTCTGGCAGGTCTGATACTGGATTAAATCATCGCGAATGTTTTTTGTAGAAAAAAATCTGTTACAATATATAGAGTACTAGCTGTTTCACGCGACTTCGATATATATATATATATATATGTATGTTTATATATATATATATATATATATATATATATATATATATATATATATATATATATATATATATTTATTTATTTACTTATTTATTTATTTATATTTATTTAAAATACGAGACGATTAACGGTTTTCAAGGTATCCGACCCATTCTGCTAAAACCTAAACTGTATGAATTGAGAAGGCAAAATTTTGAAATATGTTGGTCGGACGTTAAAATGAACCTGATTTTCGTACTGTTTGGATCAAAATTAGCCTAGAAAATGATTATTATTAAAATCGGGAACAAAAATGTTCTTCATTTTTTTCACATTTTTTCCAAGGGGTATTCCATTTTTTCCAAATTGCTAAAATTGGAGGAAAATTTTATGTCCCCGATTTTGATAAAAACTTCGTTTTAAGCTAATTTGGACCTAGCGAAAATGATGGCGTTGGTTAAAATACGATACGATTAACGGTTTTCAAGGTATTGGACCCATGGGGCTAAAATTCCAAACTGTGTGAATTGAGAAGGCAAAATTTTGAAATTTGTTGGTTGGACGTTAAAATGAACCTCATTTTCGTACTGTTTGGGTCAAAATTAGCCTAGGAAATGATTATTATTAAAATCGAGAACAAAAATTTTCTTCATTTTTTTCAGATTTTTTCCAAGGGGTACCCCTTAAAAAAATTGCTAAAATTGGAGGAAAATTTTATGTCCCCGATTTTGATAAAAACTTCGTTTTAAGCTAATTTGGACCTAGCGAAAATGATGGCGTTTAACAACCAATTCCCGAGACAAACAATAACGTTATTTTCGTGTACGTACATTTTTGCGTGAATGTAGTAAGCCTGGGGTCCTTCGCTGGCTGGGGCCCGAATAGAAAACGCCACCCTGACTCTCTGACCATTCCGACACTGTGAACATTAATAACATAAAATTAATTAAGATCTATTTCTAAAAGAGAAGTGATGTATATATTCTGAGATTCGCTAAGCAGCTTATGTGCCAACAGAATTATTAAACACATACCCTATTCGTGACAAGTATTCATACCACTTTAACCTTAATGCCGTAATCTTCAGTAATGCGGGCTCAATAATCTTATTCAGTTTTTTTTTTGTAACATCATGCCACGTTATAATCTATGCACATAGAGGTGAAAATAAACAGGTTAAATTACGTTGAACATTGTTAAAAATTTCACCTGATGATGTATATATTTCGTTTATACAAAAACTAACGGATATTATCAACAAACATTATTATATTATTATAGATTTAGATAAATTATTATTAAATCTAAACTATGTATCAGTCAGTCAGTCAGTCAGTCACATAATACAATTATCGTGACCTTCATAAATATAAATAACTAATTTTATAAATCAATTTTACTTCTCAACTTTAGATTTCAATCTTCTGCTGATAATACTTATTCTTAAACAAACTATTTTGTATACCTACATATAAATTCTAAATACAAATAAACATTTATTTTTCTTTGTTTGTTCGAAAAAAAAAAATGCTAAAACTATAACGCATGATATAATTCATCTAAAATTGGACAACGGTTTTATTTACAACATTTTTGAAATTCCGAATAAAATTCATCAAAGAGTAATTTAATAAATACATAATATTATTTTTTTTTAAAATTTTTTTAAGAAGAGTTTTTATTTACAAAAATGTATGTACTTATAAGTAAAAAATAATTTTTGCCAATCAGAAAATAGTAGTAGTTCATGCTAATTTATTACACAAGTTGACAGTTCTGATCCATGATCGTACAATCCGAATATAGTGTCAAATATAATGATGTACTACCCAGTTTTGGATAAATTAAAGTAACAACTAGTGAAAATAATAACTAACTGAGTTAATTGCTTAAATACCCGGTATATGCTGAATTTATGAATAAAAGTTTCAAACAAAAATTGTTTATTTTTAAAAAAGGGACAATTTTTGTTGATTTTCACAGAAACTATACTTTTAAAAAATAACTATAAAATTATTTTATTAAAAATTTGTTTCAATTTTGAAATGTCAACCTTGATTGTCGTTTCCATAATAACTATAAACTGTAATAGCACACTATAAATCGTGATATAATGCGGACGTAGTCGCGAGAAACAGCTAGTTTATTTATGACGAACCTGACGGATGTATAAATAATAATATATATTTTAATAATTTTATCATTCATATAGATCACCAAACAAATCAATATTAATAAATAATTTTATTAGTTTCTTTTAAAAAATAATTAAAGTAATTTGCATTCCATATAAAAATATTTATTCTTCGTATGAAATCGTCGTCAATTATTTTTTATTATATTTTCAGGTAATACAGTTTATATATGTGTATAAATTTTAACTATGAAATACCCAGTTTTTAACAATGCCTTACAGTAATTTTCTATTATTAATAAAATATTACTAAGCCAAGAGCAGCATATCTCGATACACGCATAAAGTGGATAGGTACAGGTTTTAGTAATTAAAAAAAAATAAGATTAGAACTTACAGAAATTATAACGAATGATTTTAACACGTATGACTGGAAAGATTTTAAGTTTACACACAATTATCTCAATAAATCTTTCGGATTCTACAGAGACAAGAATAAGCTTATGAATTGACCGCTAATTTTATTTATGAGTTATGCCGAAGGAGAGAGAGACAGCAGACAAGTTTGCCTAAGCCTGTTTTTACAAGTATTCATGCGATTGATTTGGTGAGCAAGGGCAGTCGTATTTTTTGATGCATGTTTTTAGTTTTTGATGAAATAGAGAAGATTTCTATTTTGACGATTTTTTTTCATGCAATCTTAATGTAACGTAATATGTCAGAATCGTGTATACGATTGTACACACCATAGACACTAAACAAGGATACCAATACAATATTGATGATTATAATGAGATCCTCAGGTTTAATCTATGGTTATACTTGATCTGACATACTACCGAGCTATGTAATTATTTGTCGAATATGACTCCAATATTAAATAGCATATCTGGAGCATTTGATATATGGCAGTGGTGAATAAATGTACTTTTAACTTAACTGTACTGTAACCAACTGTTATGACTATAACGATCGATAATTCTAAGATTCCATAAATCATATTTATATGATAGTATGTAAACTATAAATGACCCAATTTATTGAATGTCAAATTGTCAAAATATAAAATACACATAATATAAATATGTGATTAGCGTTTTACAATATACAAATATTAATAATATACAAATTGAAATTTTGATCATTCAACAATTTTTGATGTTATGTCGTCGCGTTGACTTGAATGTGTCAACATATTTTCATATATTTGATTGGTTACTTTTGATCAATTATTTTTTCCGTTATCTGATCTTAAATACTGAGTTTAAAGCTGAAATAAGAATATTATTAATGTTATCAAAAATCTATTTATTCATTGAAATTAAAAAGTAAATGGTAGAGCAAATTATATGAACTTTCTTTCGCATTTTACTGACTTGGAAGACTGACGGATTAGACATAAAGTTCGGGCGTCTATCCTAAATGTAGACCTCAAATAACAGCTGGATAGTAAGGATTACCCATCAAAATATAAAAAAAAAATTCGTTACGCAAGAGCTTCGACAACTTCCTTAGAATAAATACAGAATATAGAATAAACTTCATTCCGATCGGATTAAAATTATGGCCGCAAGAGTGGCTACAGCTCTAACGGTCACAATTTTAGTCCGAACAAAATCTAAGTTCGTTAATGAGTAGAATCGATCAAGGGAAAAAGTGTACATGGCCAAGTTTAAGGGTCGTTAGAAAATCTCTCTTAAATAATAATTCGCAAAAAATTCTCAAAAAAGTTCGATTATTACCTTCCATTTACTGAAGTTAACAACATCAAACTTTCGATCTAAGTCCAGTTCGGAAATACGTTAAAATGAGTTAAGGTACTATTTATAAAAGATAAACTATAAATATAATACCCCTTACTTATATTTTAATTAAGGTAGTTCACTCGTTAAAGTCAAAATAAAAAGTATAAAATACTACAGCAAAGAAATATACTTATTACATGAAAGAGATGCAAAGAAGATCTACGACAACAACCCAGAAGGCTCAATACAAGTAGGACGACCAAGACGACGATGGTCAAATCCCAGAAAAGAAAGGCCTGGAAGACCATTTTAAGTGAGACCAAGGTTCTTAATGGACCGTAGAGCCAAGGATCCGTCTATCTATCTATATAATACTGAGCTCAGTAGTAGTAGTAGTAGCGGAGGGCAAGTAGGCCTGCCTAGGCCTTTTTTAACCATCCCTAAAGGTCTAGGAATTAATATGTAGAATAGGAGTTGGTTGATTATGCGACTGCAGGCGACTTTGGTAGAAACTATGCTGATATTCATCCGGAGTTTGTAAATGGAAACTTCAGAAAACCTTCACCGGCCTAGCAGGTTATTTTCGTTCTTGTTCATACGCCGAAAGTTTAGTCAATAATCTGTTCCATGAGTTTTTTATCCAATTAATATAATTGACAAACTGTCACCGCTGGGAATCGAACCAGCAAGCTCCCAGTTCCAAACAGAGCGCCTTTAACAGCTCGAACACTCGGACTGATTTAACACTGAGCTTAATGTCATATTTAATTTCATCAAATAAGAAAAATTAAGTGAACTACCTTAAGGTGGGCCCTAAAAAAATTTGTTTTCATTATTTGAAACAATTACATTTTTATATGTCTTTTCGTGTTGAGAAATTGAATTTTGTTGTCAATTTATACACAAAAGACTTAATCTAAACTGATATACCTACCATTTATTTTAAATATTACTTTTATAACTTATATGATATATTATTAATTTTTGTTTGAATACAATACATAATTTATTTATGATTAATAATTTTTTAATATTTTTATTATTAAAATAATAACAATAATTGTACTCACTGAAGATTGAAAAAGAAGCTTTATAGCCTTTACGGCTGGCTGTACAGTTCGTATATCTTTACAATTACGTAACATGCAATTTCTTTGAATTGATTTTTTTTTTTAAATATTAATTTAAACTCTATGTAGAACACACCCAATAATATTATAAATTAAAATTAATTAATGTATTTATAACATCGTGAGAAAAATAAATCGAACAGTTTGTCTATTTTGGTAAATTCATTTCGATTAAAGTGATGTTGTTTTAGAAATTAGGGTTAGGACGTGATTTCGTCAATAGGGAATATGCATGAAAATTTTTTTTCACTTGAATTAAAGCATGTTTACTTGACAAATATCAAGGTAAAATTACTTTTTAAATAACTTTAAAAATAAGCGAGATATGAATGATTGAAATTCCCGATTAGACAAAGAGGGTGATAACCCTCTTGATATGTTATGTGACGTCATATTACACTTTCACCATTTAAAGTACAAGTAAAACTCCGTTTTTAGTATTTTTGCAAGAAAGAGACAGATAATAATCTTTAAAAGCTTATAACTTCCTTGATATTTGTCGGATTTTAATTTCGTTTTTAAATATTATTACAGTATTTTCATATTCTGAAAATAAATGTGAAAAAAAATGTTCATGCATATTCCCTATTAAAAAAGATTTTTGTCAAAAAAAAACTAAATCATAAATAAAGTAAATATTAATATAAAATTTTGTTAAATCAGGAAACAAAAATTATTTTCTGGTAATTTGTATTTAGTAGGTACTAATGAATTATTATAATGGTTATATATTTGAAAAAAATTGTTTTAATTTGCATTTTGTATGAATATATGACTAATAAATTACACATGTTTTAAATCCTTTGTGTCTGCTATTCATTTAAATATAAACATAGTTAATTTTGAATGGTCATCAAAATTTTACACATTTACTATGAGACAAAAGACAATAGGAGAATGTTACATACTCTGTACAAAAACATATAAAAACAATGAATTTTGATTCAGGTGAATAATAGTTAAAACCTTAAACAAATTTTTATTTTGCAAACGTATCAATTTCATTTATTATATTTTTATTTGATTAATTTTATTAATATTGGTGAATAATAATTATAAATCGATTTTAATTAATAATAAAAATAAAATAACAATATTTAAGTGTAATTTGTACACCTGTGTGGTTATATTCTGTACTCATAATTTATACATAAAAACAAGTAGAATTTTTTATTAATAATGGATTTTATACATAGTGATTCATGTTGTTAGCTTTCCCGTACAGGGAATTTATTGTAATATATGGGTCCGAAAATCTAAAACCGAATTTCCACCATATCTTCATATTTCGAGGTCATTACAGTCTATTAAAACCATTTTTTAAAAGATGTATGTTTCAGCGTGTGTGTACATTTGTCCGTTCTCGAGTTGAAATTTAGAGCTACCATAGAACATCCAAGTCATCATTTATTTTGTTTTATCTTGAATGCAATCTTTTTAAATCCATCAATGGCGTGACAAAGTTGTCAACCAACTAAGATATAACGTCCCAAAACTGATAACCTGTATATAATTTAGCGCATCAAAAAAGTATTTTTCGTCATTTTACAAAATTGAAATAAAATTATTTTTGGTAATAAATTTTAGGTAATAAAACTAATCAAAATCTTAACATAAATTGGCATAGATGAGAGTACTTTTAATACCTTAAGCTTAAAGTAAATCGAATAAGCAGGGCCGGATTATGACAATTCGCCGCCATAGGCTGCAACAAAATTGTTGTCCCGCTCCTTTTAAAGTACATATTGATGCTGACCCTCGACACTGTCGTCGGGTGTTGAATTAATTTACAATTTCAGTATTTTTTTAAACACTTTTTTGAGTATTTGTATTTATTTGTAATAATATTAATCACTATATCGATACAAAAACAATATTAAATGAATTAATACCTTATATTTATAATACATGCTATTCAAGCATGGGCCTTAATACGGAAAATAACAAGCGATAGCAAAAATGTCGTTAAGAAACAAATCAATAAAAAATTCGTTACGTAGGAGCTGCTTCAACTTAGCGAATTTCCTTAAAATACATAAATCACTTTCTAGCGGTCACAATTTTAGTCTGATCAAAATGAAATGTCGTATATGATTTTAGTATTTGCAAGGCCAATATTATTAATAAAAGTCATACGTGAAGGGGAAATGGGGCATAAAGAAAGAAGAAAACACAAAATACAAAATATCTCTTTTAATATTAGAACAATCAAAAAGTGCGTAAGGAAAAAAGTTGTAGAAAATCATGTTTGCTACAATTCATCATCTCATCATTTTTGCTCAAACTCTAATATGTACAGAGATAGTGAGGAATTTAGTTTTCAATCTTAAACCGTCAATATTTCTGTAAAAATTAGGGTAACAGAAAAAATGATAAGAAACAAAACTACAGTAAAATTTAATACCTAAAACTTTACTTCTTATAAATTTTTCGATTTTTCGAATATTAAGGGAGATATGTCAAATTTTGTGTTTCCCCCTCTCTCTAAACCCCCCTTTCCCCTCGTCCGATTTTACCCATTAACGATGGTGATGGTGATTTTACAGATGGTGATTTTTGACATCTACTAGGTAGGATCGATGGACATTTGAAGAAATTTTGACTTCGGTACGGGACCAATAGCTCTATTTCCTTTCAGGAAATTCGCTAAAAATCGCATTGCTTTGAATAATGAAATCTAAGATATTTTAAGATCCAATGGTATAAACAACAAAATTCACCAAAAATTTCAAAAAGTGATTATTCAATATTATAAACAGAGTATCTCATTGATACATCACTGATAAAGACGGGTTTGCTGTACAAACTAAAACGCATGTGACAGGACTACAAGTGTTGTTGTTGCATTTTTGTCAATTAATGAATTAATTCTGCATATATATTGGATATTTCGAATTCATTCAATAATTACAATAATGACTTTTCATTACTGGGCTATATTAGGCACCGGGCCTTGTTAGGCAACAGTGACTTATAACATCTATAAAAAAGTGAAATCAATTTTTTTACGTTCTTAATTATCCGATTAAATAATTGAAATAAATATAAATATTATTATTATTATCTATCGTGAATTATTAACATTGCGGAGTCTCTCAGGTCAAATTTCAATCTTAATTGGTATTATATGACTTTAAAATAACTCCAAATATTTGATAATATGAACAAGGTATTTGATTTAAATCGAAGACCACCCATTAGATACATTAATTTAATAAATTTTTTAAGTTCACTAATTAATCGTGACTCTTTTTTTAAAGAAATTTCTTTCTTTTTTATTAAGTACATAACTTTATTTTATACTAAATTATTATTATCAATTGTTTTATAGATTGATATAGTTTTTTTTATTTATTATTAAAGCTAATTTTTCAATTTACACAAAATCCAAAATTAAGTGCAAACTTATTTAACAATACATTTTTAATGATGTGGTTGGAGGACAAGGAATTTGTATGCAAACTAGGAATTGGTAGGTTCAGTGACTGCAACCTTCTTTGAGAGGAACTATGCCAATATTCATCTGGAGTTCGTGAAGGGAAATTGTAGAAAATCACAAGCATAGCCGGTTACTGCGTTCTTGTCCATACGCCGGCAGTTTAGTCAATTATCCGCTTCATTAATTATAATTGACGAATTAATTATAATTGAAGTAACGAATTCCACATGTCAAAAATAACACAATCGCCGAGTATAAGTAGTTGGGAAAATATAGTACAAGTACTATGGACCACAAAAGTTGATGTCCGTTTAGTCAACATTTAAAAAACAAAAAAAACCGCCTTGTGTATATTTAATCGAACGGAAATCGTTTGTGAATTTCAAATATGTTCATAAAAATGTATATGACTCCATATTTTTCGAGAAAAATTGAAAAATCGATTCAATTTTTTTGCTTGGTTCTGCAGCTATTAGATAGCGCTGATGCTGTTGTTACAATGCCCTCTAGCAACTGTTAATTAAAATTGGGATCGGTAGCTTTTATTTTTTTTTAGAGGAAGATATGTTTAGACTTCTTGTTGTTAATAATATTCCTTTTTGATTATTTATTTACAAGAATATTCAACGAAAAAATGTATATTGTTAAAAATAGTTTGAATCAACTTTGATTAATCCCATTTTAACACATAGTTACTTATTCCAACACTAGAGGAGATTAAAAAGCCAGCACCAGTACCATCTAGTGCCCGCAAAATCAAGCAAAAACTTAATTGAATTTTCAATTTTTCTCGAAAAACTCGAAGTTACAAACGATTCTACGAACATATTTCGAATTCACACACGATTTCCGATCGATTGAATACCCTCAAGTCTATGTTAAGTCTTTTTTTTTAAATGTTGGCTAAACGGATGCCTTTATTAAAAATTAAATTAACTCAGTAACTATTGAGTCACAAACAATTGGAAATCAAAAAAATTAAATAAAGTAGCCTCTATTATTCAGACGATGGTGGAATTGGTGGAATGGTGGATATATATTAGACACTGACCTCTATAGGTCAGTGGTATAAGAACTTAAACATGAGAATGGTACGAGCGCTACCTAGGAATGAATCACCGAAAAACTTTTTTTGAAAACCCATGTTTCAAAGCGAAAAGCCAGGCAAAAAACTAATAAATTCAAAATATTTAAAAAATCTTTATAATACTTTGAATTTCTATGAATTTTTTTGTAATCAATAAGTTCCTAAACAAAGCATAGTTCATAAATACATTGAAATCCATTTATACATA
This sequence comes from Nineta flava, assembly GCA_963920215.1. Lineage (NCBI taxonomy): Eukaryota > Metazoa > Arthropoda > Insecta > Neuroptera > Chrysopidae > Nineta > Nineta flava. Next base: position 68,211,407 of record OY986044.1, read on the forward strand.
TTTGAAATCAAGAAAATATAATCATTATTTTTTTGATAAAATTTACATAATCAAAGAAAAATGATCTAAATGAGTTAAACTACAAGAATCCAAAAAATTATCCCGTTGCGTGTATGAAACACAAGCAACTGGCCGTGTCCATAATTTACAATAAAATGTTATTTTTTTCGGTAGAAAAATTATTTTGCAATTTTTTAAACAGTACCTATCAACCTCATAACTCTTATAAGTAATCAACCGACTTTTTTCATCTGATTATTTCAAAAATTGATATAAGTTAATATTTAATTTATGAAAACCTCCCACACTTAATAATTCTCTAATAAATTAATTTTCAAGGCAAAAAATGATCTCAGAATTGATTTCCGTGAAAGTATTATTAATTTTTATAAAATAACTAAGCAAACCACATGTGAACAAAGTTTGTTAAAACGATTCTAATTTATAGAATTAACTTAATAGTTACATTAATAAAATTAAATAATTTAATTAAACCATGTTTAACGCATACTTAGTCAAGGAGTGATTTAAAACTTAACCTATTATTTAACTATAACCTTAAATAATTCATTTAAAATAATGTTTATTACATAATCGAATACATTTTTTAATGACGTAATCATAATGAACATAAACAAATTTTACATAACTTTTGTATTTATTTTTTTGAATAAATTATCATTCGCTGACGAAAATGAATATACAAAAATAAATATACCAGACGAGCATTTGCCTTTATATTTTAATCAGTTCCCAAAAATAGCAGAAAAATGTGTTGAAGATCCACATTGTCCGTATAAACATCATTTAAATAGTAATAAATGTTGGGGATATGAGAGTAACTGTAATTTATCAACCCAATACTCGATACCGGATTGTCCGGGTGATCACCAAGGATGGGTGAAAACTAAAGAGGATCAAATTAAAACTTTTTATACGCAAGGAGATTTTGGATACGTTAAACAATACGCCGATAGTATGATGGTAAATAAAAATACTGCCTTAAATATGCTAACAAACATTTTTATAAATTATTCTTGCAGATTATGTGCGAACCTCTATTTCCAGACGACAGTTCATTAGAATGTAGCGAACATTTAAGTTTTTGTAGGGGACGAAATTTAATGATTAACTTTACAAAACTTTGGAAACGTAATGAGCATATACGATATAAAATGGATGTTCTTGGAGATGGTGATATTGGAGGATTCTGTACATTTCACAAAGAACGTCTCATGAAGCAAGCTGATCATATTAGTCCATTACAGAGTTGGGGTCCAGAATTAAGATTTTTTCAAAAATTACCAAGAAAACCAATTGTAGAAGGCGACTGTGATTTAGTTATTGAAAAACCAACTTTTATTATGAAAATAGATGCCAGTATGTTATAATTTAAGCTTAATAAATACATGATTAGTTAAACAGAATGTTTCAGATCAAATTAAATGTGAAAAATTTTTTATTTCCTTGTATAATTCTATAGACGCGTAAAAACGTAAAGGCATTACGCTGCACAAGCCTTCTTTTGTAACTACTTCATTCATGGAGAAATGCCCAAAAATTCAACAATAATAATTTATTATCTCGTCAGCATCTAATAAAATATTTTTATTTGTTTTAATCAGCAAGAACTCATATTATTTTCTCGGAATATTTACAAAATCACATTGTATTATATAAGTAACAGAAATGAAAATATTCAACAAAATATAGTATTTTTAGAACTGGGATCTCTGCTATAAATCGGAATTCAAAAAATTTAGCATATTTGAAATATTCTGTAATATATTATGTTTCTTTTTATTTTAGCTTTAAACATGTACCATCATTTTTGCGATTTCTTTAATTTATACTCATCATTGCATTTGAATTCAACGAATTTTGAGATGTTTTCAACAGACGTACAAATATTAATTTGGGAAACCTATAAATATGAATCATCTTTCAAGGATACTTTTAAAGCTTTTACTAAACATCCAATTTGGGATTTATACACATTCCGTAATAAAAAAGCAAATACGGTCTGCTTTAGAAATGTTATTTTCCCATTATTACCTCGAATGATATTCGGTTTATTTTATAATACACCACTGGTAATTACGACAGCTTTAAACTTAAAGAGAATTCTGGATGAAATTTATATGTTTTTTTGTATTTAGATTTCTGGATGTGAAAAAAGTGGTTTATTTCATGCATTCTCCAAACACATTTTGAATCGGTTACAAATTCCATTACAAAAACGTACAAATTCAAAAATTCGTGTTACATTATTGTCACGTGATTCAAGATTTCGTAACATTTTAAATGAAAATGAATTAATAGCTGCATTAAAGAAAAATACAAATTATGAAGTGAAAATAGTGAAATATTCAGGAACCCAAAATAAATATATTCGAGATTTTCGACAACAATTAAATCATACTCTTAACTCAGATATTTTTATTGGAATGCATGGAGCTGGACTAACACATTTATTGTTTTTACCCGACTGGGCTGTTGTATTCGAATTGTAAGTTTTATGCTTATTTGTTCCCAAATAATTCCAAAATCTTTTAGACAGTCGGTATGAATACTATTGGTAATAATGTTTGAATAATTAGAGTCATTAATAATTAATCAGTTCCTAATTAATTACACCTGATACGCTTACGAAAATGACTTTTTCTTTATTCTATAATTTTCATGTGCATTTCATTTTTTTCATAAATAACTCGTCGCTTTACTATTAGGTTTTAGACTTATGCATTAAACAATATGTAACTTCGACGGTGACTTAACTAATTATTATCACAGTTTTTAGAATTTTATAAGTTCTACAATGTTTTAAAAAGTAGAACTCCAAGCCGTGACAAACAAAATTTTTAGTAAAAATGTCTGAAATATTCTAAAAGCCTCTAGATAATTTTCAGACATGTCTATATTGATAACTTTAATAATAAAAGAAATAATAGAAAGCAATATACAAATTTATATAGTTTTTTATCCCGTTCCAATGGAATTATAATAGTTAAGATTTTTAGTTTTTGTCGTTTTTTACAAAGACTTATTGCAAATCGTTAGAAACAAAAATGTATTTCCTTTCCTATTTAGCTTTGAATCGTGGTAAATAAGATTTTTACTTTTTATATCGATTTATTTCAAGGAAAAGGTACTTTCGACAAAAAGTCAGTATATCAAAAGATTGATGTATTTATTAACAAGTACATCTAAACAAGTGTAGTGATCTATAAATCACTGTTTGTCTATAAATTTTAACTCAATTTTACTTTATTTAGATATAATTGTGAAGATCCTAACTGCTATTCTGACTTAGCAAGATTGCGAGGTATCAAGTATATAACTTGGGAAAATAAAACTGTTTTATATCAACAAGATGAAGTATGGAATAAATTTGCGCTATATTGCTAGTGAATTATACTTATTTACAACTTGTTTTTTAGGGTCAACATCCAGATGGTGGACCTCATGCAAAATTCACAAACTATTCTTTTAATGTTAAAGAATTTGTCCGTCTAGTCGACAAAGCTGCCAGACTTGTAAAAGAACATCCCAAATGGCAGGAATTTATTCAAAATATTAATAATACAAACCACGACGAATTATAACAATAATTTTTATTTTAGAACAAATTATAATTATTAAATCAATTGGCGTATTTAATAAAAGTTTTACAATTTTTTAATACTAACAAAGCAAATAAGTCTGGAATTGACTTTGGAATGTCTAAAGTGACAATAATACAATTTTATTAAATACAACATTAAACAAACTGTGAATCGAATTATAATGATCAGAGATGTGATTATTTTTTTTATAAAAACGGGCAATTTAATGTTAACTACATCCCTGAACAAATATTTAAGACTAGATTTTACATTTTTTTTTTTACTTAATAGAATTACATGATTTTTTTAGAACTTTTTAATAATTAACAAAAACATTTTTTATTTTTTTTATAATAAATAATTAAAATATTTTCATAAGAAGTTTATTTTTCTTTCCCCCCAAAGAAGTAAAATAGGAAAGAAAAATTTTAAGGCATTTCAAAAGTTATAGTTAAGTTTTTGAAAATTTGCGCATTTTTTTTTTTTTTTAATCAAATAAATGCATTAACAGTCTTAGAAGCGCGTTTAGTTTAAAATAAGCAAAATTCAAATAATTAGGCAATATTTTTGAAATTTTAATGATATTACCTCGTCAAAACAAAATATGTAAGAAGTCTTTTATATAGGAAAAATTAAATAACAGACTTCTTAGCTGTTTCCCAAAAATTTTTAATTTTACCAAAATTTCAGTTTAATATTCTGAATGTATGCAGCACTCATGGACGCACATATTACAAAAATATAAATACCAAGTATCAATAAACTGTTGAATGGATCAACAGTTAAAGTGTGTATAGTTAAATTCACTAATCCTGTTAATACGTTAGCCAGTAGAAAGAATGTTAATCCATTAAAATTGATTGCTTCTAAAATGATTGATGTTAACTCTATTGATTTACCAACTCGAATAGAATATTTTTCAAAATATGGCTTTAAACTTATAAATATTATTATCAAACATAACTCAACTGCCAAGAGAAATGTGAGCATTGAAACGCCAATAAAAAGAATCCATAACATGTATCCAGAATTAGCTAAACGTCTTGAGACTCCAAAATTATTCTCACACAAGATTGTCAGAATCAATGTAATAACAGACATTGTGATTAGCTTATACAACAATCGAATATTATCTTTAAATGAAACTGTTTCTTTTAAATTCATAAAATTTGATACTTGAATAGACATAAAATATATTGCAACATAACCCAATGATGAAACTATTCCCTCACGATTTGCAGTTAAAAATGTATTTCGTTTAATATCAGATAAAACCCAATTTTGAAACCCAGCCTGAAGTAAATATTCTTGAAGAAGTATCAAAAAAATGGTTGTAGGTAAAGAATATTTAGCGGGAATTAAATACAAAATAATTGTACTTAACATTTTTGTAACCGCTAATGTTATAAAAAAATTCCAATGAACACCATATTCAGAGATATGTAATTGATAATCTAATTCATTTGTTAACACAAATCGGACGGATCCAAGTATAAACAAGGGTGTACAACTGATGAAAGATTTAAACAAAACATTTAGAAATCCAGTAGAATGATCTTTTAATGTATGTGATGCAACAACCCCATTTGAACAAACATAAAGACCTACACCAACATCCATTAAACCAAAACCAAATGTTTCAGTTTTTGCAAAACGTCTTGGGAATATTTCAAAATCAACAGCCAATATACAAATAGCAGTTAAAACATTGATTGTAGATCGTGCGTTTGTAATGAAATGCCGTTGTTTATTTTCAAATTTGATTTTACTAAAATCAGTGTGTTCGATAAATTGTAAAAAATATATTAAGATACATGTAGATATACAAAGTAAACTTAGAAAAACATATTTTATATAATCAGATAGAACAGTTACCCATAAAAGATTTGGTAATACAATTACACAAAATTCTACTAAAAATTGTGATAATTTTGATATCTGTAATTGTATTAACGGTAATATTATATGAATTACACTGAGGCAAATAAAAATATTTAAAAAACTTGGTACAATTAAAAAGTATGTTTCCAAAGCAGTAGTTCCATTCAAATTTTGCATATATGCTTCATGAATTTCTCGATAATTTGTTGTACTACTATCACCAATTGATTCCATTTTTCAGTTAATTTATTGATAACAAACTTAGGTTATGTACAATGCAAACAAAATTTTGTATAAAACGGAAACTCCCGGTTTAATAAATTATAACGTATTCATCATAGTTCCAAATTGTTATTCATAGTTTGGACTCCAATTTCAAAATTATACCTTGTTTTTCGGGTTACTGGTTCAAACACACAACATGCGCACAGCACTTTGCGTGCAAATTTGTGTAATCTTTTTTTAATTGTTTGATGTTGACAAATATTTTCACAAGGTGGAGCTTTTATCATTTGAAATTCTTTATTGTTGTTATCTAATTGTAAATCGTTATCCGATTCAAAACTTATGGCCGTGGGATTTTTGCTAAACAACGCACCAGGGCGAAGTGATAATTTCTGTTTCATCAAGTAAGGAATATTTAAACGGGAATCGGATATTTCTGATTTATGTAATGAACGATGAATCTCTTTAAATTGTATATCAGATGATTCTCTTGTAATACTTTTTGAATTTCTCCGTTTTGTATTTATTGGATCCCAAGATGAAATTGGTATCAAATATTCTCGAGTTTCTCTCTTAATATTCGTGTCATAATTAACAAACGTTACCAAATTCACTAGAGATGGACTCTCAGCTAAATGTGTTCCATCACCAGGTACAGCTTTGTCATGAATGCTTTCCCATTTATTATGAGTTTGTTTTTTTAATTTTTTACTTTGTTTTTTAACACGTATTATGGATACATCTGAATCACTTCTTGGTATATAATTTAATTCAATTTGCGGTGGACATTGTTGTAATTTTGGTGAACTTTCCCAATTCTGTAAACTTATATTTTTTGAACAATTACATAATGATTCGTATGAATCAGACCAATCATCGAATAAATTTTCGTCATATTGTGTTTCAATATTAATTTTGTCGATTATATATAAACCGGAAGCTCTTCCTTCATCTATAATGGAATCGATTTCTTTATGTTCGATTGCTTCTAATGTCATTTTTATAAGAATTTATTACTTGGCGATTTATTATATATTTATTTATTTCTTAAAGAGCCTACTAAATTATTATGTATGTACAAGATTTAATTGAATATTTAAATCACCCGCGGTAAAATTGAAATAATAAGCTGTAAAATTTTGAAAAACCTGCCATTAAATTGAATTTTCTTCACAACAACCTTAATGAATTGAATATTTTTATATTAAACTGTATATATATATTTTTTTATGTATATTATTTTTTCTTTATAAATAAAAATGATCACATTCAAAATGGGATTCAATGTAACAACTTCCGGTTGGCAACTTCACTTCGTTCTACAGTAACTATCTTCAGAGCAAGCCCACCTTCTCACAAGCGCTATTGTGGCCATTCACTGAAACTTTATTTTACGTTTTTCGGTGGACACATGAAGAATAGATATATTAGGAGATTGAACGACATAGGCAATTCGTCTGTTTTTTCGTCCTCAAAAACGTGTAGAGATCATAGTTATTATTTTCGCCACTAGCGGCAGTGCGAATCTGCCCGTACGGAATTATTATTATTATTATATATTAAAATCAACGGTTATCACATCTTACAAATAAAAATTGTAAGTATAAAAATTGTTTAATTTTATAAATGTGAAAAAATGGGACGATGTTGTACAGGGAAAGCATAGATATACTGTTATATATCTATGAGTGGAAGGTTGTTTAAGGTTAGGAATGCGTGTCTGCATTTACGAAAGGAATATGGTCTGTAATTACCGGTTGTCATCTTCCTTCTTTATCTAATATATGTTAGTATTGTAAACATATATTTGTAATTATTAATTGCAATTATCACTATGATTCTTCATCTTTTAATTGATTGCAGATTATTAAGAATTCTCTATTATTAATATTTATTTAATTATTACTTGATAATCGAAAACAATTTTTTATTATCTATAAAACTAAGACTTCTTATTAACTGAATGAAAGTGATTTCTTGGCGCCTACATTTAAACATTTAAATTCCGTACGGCACTGAGACCAGTGACCCCTACTGATAAAAGATAGTTACACCAATTCTTGACCGTTTTTTTAACATTACGTTCGCTCTCCTAATATATCTATTCTTCATGGGTGGACACTTCCTTAGTTTAACAACCATATGAAATAGTTTTCCTGCTATACCATGAAGAATAGATATATTAGGAGAGCGAACGTAATGTTAAAAAAACGGTCAAGAATTGGTGTAACTATCTTTTATCAGTAGGGGTCACTGGTCTCAGTGCCGTACGGAATTTAAATGTTTAAATGTAGGCGCCAAGAAATCACTTTCATTCAGTTAATAAGAAGTCTTAGTTTTATAGATAATAAAAAATTGTTTTCGATTATCAAGTAATAATTAAATAAATATTAATAATAGAGAATTCTTAATAATTTGTAATAAATTAAAAGATGAAGAATCATAGTGATAATTGCAATTAATAATTACAAATATATGTTTACAATACTAACATATATTAGATAAAGAAAGAACATGACAACCGGTAATTACAGACCATATTCCTATCGTAAATGCAGACACGCATTCCTAACCTTAAACAACCCTCCACTCATAGATATATAACAGTATATCTATGCTTTCCCTGTACAACATCGTCCCATTTTTTCACATTTATAAAATTAAACAATTTTTATACTTACAATTTTTATTTGTAAGATGTGATAACCGTTGATTTTAATATGTAATAATAATAATAATTCCGTACGGGCAGATTCGCACTGCCGCTAGTGGCGAAAATAATAACTATGATCTCTACACGTTTTTGAGGACACAAAAACAGACGAATTGCCTATGTCGTTCAATCTCCTAATATATCTATTCTTCATGTGCTATACCATGAAGAATAGATAAATAGGAGATTGAACGACATAGGCAATTCGTCTGTTTTTGTGTCCTCAAAAACGTGTAGAGATCATAGTTATTATTTTCGCCACTAGCGGCAGTGCGAATATACCCGTACGGAATTATTATTATTATTACATATTAAAATCAACGGTTATCACATCTTACAAATAAAAATTGTAAGTATAAAAATTGTTTAATTTTATAAATGTGAAAAAATGGGACGATGTTGTACAGGGAAAGCATAGATATACTGTTATATATCTATGAGTGGAAGGTTGTTTAAGGTTAGGAATGCGTGTCTGCATTTACGAAAGGAATATGGTCTGTAATTACCGGTTGTCATCTTCTTTCTTTATCTAATATATGTTAGTATTGTAAACATATATTTGTAATTATTAATTGCAATTATCACTATGATTCTTCATCTTTTAATTTATTGCAGATTATTAAGAATTCTCTATTATTAATATTTATTTAATTATTACTTGATAATCGAAAACAATTTTTTATTATCTATAAAACTATGATTCTTTATAAGCTGAATGTGAAAGTGATTTCTTGGCGCCTACATTTAAACATTTAAATTCCGTACGGCACTGAGACCAGTGACCCCTACTGATAAAAGATAGTTACACCAATTCTTGACCGTTTTTTTAACATTACGTTCGCTCTCCTAATATATCTATTCTTCATGTGCTATACTTTAACTCCATGCACCAACCTAAGAATAATAAAATTGTCATTTGACAAATAAACCTGAAATAACAAAAATATAATACACATATGTTATGAGAAATCAAGCTGTCACCTGATTTATCATTTATTACTTATGACATGAAAATTTTATTTCAATTTAAATTCAGCATACAAAGCATGAAGAATAGATATATTAGGAGATTGAACGACATAGGCAATTCGTCTGTTTTTGTGTCCTCAAAAACGTGTAGAGATCATAGTTATTATTTTCCCCACTAGCGGCAGTGCGAATCAGCCCGTACGGAATTATTATTATTATTACATATTAAAATCAACTGTTATCACATCTTACAAATAAAATTTGTAAGTATAAAAATTGTTTAATTTTATAAATGTGAAAAAATGGGACGATGTTGTACAGAGAAAGCATAGATATACTGCTATATATCTATGAGTGAAAGGTTGTTTAAGGTTAGGAATGCGTGTCTGCATTTACGAAAGGAATATGGTCTGTAATTACCGGTTTTGTTATCTTCTTTCTTTATCTAATATATGTCAGTTATTGTAAACATATATTGTATATTATTATTAATTGCAAAATTATCACTATGATTCATCTTTTAATTTATTGCAATTATTAAGAATTCTCTATTATTAATATTTATTTAATTATTACTTGATAATCGAAAACAATTTTTTATTATCTATAAAACTAAGACTTCTTATTAACTGAATGGAAGTGATTTCTTGGCGCCTACATTTAAACATTTAAATTCCGTACGGCACTGAGACCAGTGACCCCTACTGATAAAAGATAGTTACACCAATTCTTGACCGTTTTTTTAACATTACGTTCGCTCTCCTAATATATCTATTCTTCATGATACAAAGTGTCAATATTATAAAATGGACAGCGATGAATTACGATGCCGAAAAACTTCACCAGAAACAAGTTTAAATGAAAGTGAATATTCATTTTTAGATGATGCTAAATCTTTTAAAGATAGTGCTAATGGAAATATAGATTTAAATAATACCAAAAATAGTACAGATATTGAAGTCAGTGATAATGAATCGAAAGCATTGTTAAAAGATTCGTCATCACCTAGTTTGTATTCATCTGCCGAAGATGAAAATTCGAATGAACCTGCTGAGTTAAATTTTAGAAAAGGTATTGTAAGTCATTTATTTTGTTTATCATAAATTCAACAAATTTTTACCTCTATATACTACGTAGTATAACATTAAAGTTTTATTTTCGTTTTTTTAAATTGATATTCAAATTTCATTGGGTTTTAACGTTTTGAGGTCTCTAAGCTTTATATTTCATCCAGTAGAAGATATTCTAAAACCTAATTTGGATTTGTATATCATGTATAGCAACTTCTTTTTTTTAAGAGGTTGAAAATTAGAAGAAAAAACTTTAATAAGCTTACAGTCGATATTTTTGACACTTTTATGCAATTCATCCTAGTATGTATGATAATATATCAAAACAGTATTGCTATTAAATTGCTCCGCAAAACTGTACCCCCTGGCCTACTAGGTCATTAAAATTGGTTTTTTGCAATGGTATTACTTTATAGGGTACCGTACTGCCCTATAAACTAACTACATTGTAAATTGTTTACTACATTGTAAAGTAAACAAATTTTGAAATTTGGCTTTGTTTAACTGGGCTGGTTTTTATGTTTTTTGATATTTTTGCCTAAAATTTTATATTTTAATGAATATTTAATAGTATTGTGTATTCAAAGCAAAAATAAAAGTTAATTTAGAAAACACATTGCTTTAAACGCTTCACGCTGAAGACACGCAAGAGACCCGCCTATGTCCAAATAGCCATATCGTAAAAAGATTGACAGACAGATAAAAATAAAAAAATACCGTATTTCGTCTTAAATTTAAAACCTAGATGCGATTTAACTTAAATTTTATATTCATTTGTTTCGAAATCACAAACACCTCAATTTGATTCCAACCTTCGAATCAGGGTTTTCAGTTCACAACAAGAATGGTTTTAAAATGTTTCTATTACAATTTATAGGCCCTGAAAATATAAATGAAAAACGAAAACGTGAAGAAATTCAAAATGCGTTACTCGATAACAATTATGGATTGGAGAATTGGAGAAATTTAGCTAAATCTGAATATGGTTTAATTGATGGTGAGTAATCTAGAAATAGTAAACATAATTCATGAATTTTTATCAAAATTTTTCTTTAATAGATGATTTTCGAAAGGAAATATGGCCAAAATTATTAGACATTAAATGGGATCCAACAGAAATACCGCCCAGTTTAGAAGAATTATCTGTTCATAGTGAATATAATCAAGTAATACTTGATGTGAATCGATCATTAAAAAGATTTCCACCTGGTATTCCCTATGAACAACGAGTGGCCTTACAAGATCAACTAACTGTGTTAATACTTAGAGTTATTATGAAATATCCAGACCTAAGATATTATCAAGTAATTATATTTAAAAAAATTTCAATTATTGAGTGACTGAACAAATTTTTATATATTTATTTTTAGGGATACCATGATGTAGCAATCACATTTTTATTAGTAGTTGGTGAAGTCATTGCTTTTAGAATAATGGAACGACTTAGTGCTGATCATTTACGTGAATGTATGGAACCAACTATGGAAAAAACATCTTATAGACTTAACTTTATATATCCAATTATTGAAAGGGAACATCACAGTCTTTATGAATATTTAGAAAGGTAATATGCACATTCATTTTTATATTTGTTCAAATATTACCAATTAAATTTGTTTCTTATCAATTATTTGGTGTACTAATCAAATGGCTTTCGAAATAATTTGTGTTGTTTAGTCAACGTTTTAATCACAATCATAACATGAAATGGATTTTCTCCAGTATGATTTATTGTGCCTAAAAACTTTTTAAATGAAGTTGTAGGCACAACGAAAGGAATCCTAATTTAAATTTTGATTGCAATAACACACTATAATGTCATTACTGTTTGCTTTCACAATAGTAAAACGGGTAATATTAATAGTGAATCTAACTGTCAAGTTATCACGCTACAGGCGCGTGTTGTTACATGTGCTGATTTTGCTGACATTTGAAAATATCAAAGATATATAGATGATAATAGTTTGAGGAAGTTGGGGCGTAATTCATTTACGATAAGAAAATTTCGAAAAAAATATACGATGGCAATAAACACATAAGTAATGCACGAGCAGAGTTTAAACACAATTATGATATAGTTATCGCTAAAAAAATAACAAATTTACCGCTTTTAACATTGGTTTAAATGTAGATATACCAAATAGTAATGAATGATTATTGATTATTATTGATACAGCGATCAGAAAATTACAAAAATTTTACTTATATATAAACGTAGCGTTATGGGTGACATGTGCCAAAGGTCTTCAAAATCACGTATACAGTATTACAGGATTTTACTTTTTTATTTAAAATAAAAGAAACATTACGAGTCACGACTCACGAGTATTATTATTTACCAAATAACCATTGAATATTTAAATTTAGTTTCAACGTGTACATTAAATCTGTAACGCTATGGGCATGCGCAGTCGCTCGATACCCCCCTTACGTCTTTCCCCGTAAAATTACTCTTTCGAACGTCCTTAAATGGAATTACCAAAAGTAATATAAACTTTAAAAAAACTAATTAGCGTTTTTAAACACGGTTTCGTTATAAGTACGTAATTCGTATCTTTATCCATTTAAGTGTTAATAACCTTGTTGTTTCATAAAATATTATTTGATTTTTTTAGATCGTCGGTGGGAACAATGTTTGCTTTACCATGGTATTTAACATGGTTTGGTCATTCATTGAATCATTATAAAGATGTTGTACGATTATATGATTACTTCTTAGCATCACCTCCATTATCACCTTTATATGTAGCAGCTGCTTTAGTAATTGAACGTTCTGATGATATATTTAAAAGTGATTGTGACATGGCAAGCGTACATTGTTTGTTAAATGCAATACCGGATAATTTACCATTTGAAAAGATATTAGAAAACGCTACCACATATTATAAATTGTATCCACCTGAAGAAATTGAAAAAGATGTACAAATGCGTATTCAAAATGAGTATGTTATGAATTTTTTTATTTGCTTCCACTAGAATTAATATTTACCTCTACTAGCTTAATCAATAAACTTTCTGGGAACTTTTGTAAAAATTCTTCTCTGGTATATCAATAGAGTAAAATTTACGCTATACGCTAATTATTTCTGTTTCAAAATCTTTTTTTAATTGAGCTATAAGAAATATCTGTGTGCTTTTGTTATTCAATGCTAATACATCAAAGTGCATTTGTTTTGGATGTCTTAAATGCTTACGCTTATATTAGTAATATTCATATCAGGAAATCTTTTTTTGTTTTAATGTATTTTCATTGCCACCACTAATGAATTAATGCTTACACTTTAAAAAAGATATTGTCTATACATTTTAAATATTTTATTAATTGGCAAGTACTTTTTCTGCTGAAATAATATCACTATGAAGTCTTTTAAAATTTAAATTCTTAAACTGACGGAAAATTACTGCCCGCTACGGTGTGGCATCGCTACTTGTATATATACTCAAACGTACAAACCTTTCTTGTCGACTGGCTGGATCATTATATAAACATTGTCAACTAAAAATATGATATCACATCATGGTGAACAGTCTAAGCGACATTTTGAATTTTTAATAAAAATATTAAATTCACCACATATATTTGCGAATAAAAAACTATATTTACGGCTTATCTTATTCCATGATAAATACTCTGATTTATGTCGTACCATACGTGTTAACGTAAATATAAACGCATATTGGCCATGTAATTCAAGTAAAAATGAATTATGTAATCTGCAAATACCTGTACTTACACATAAAAAAAAACTTTATAAATATTTCCGATACTAAATTCATAGTTTTATTGACGAGTGTCGTCGTTGCCATAGTAGTTGGTCATTCATTATTAGTAGTTTCTAAAATTATTCTTACCAATCGCTGTTTTTATCTATTATAATAAATTTTTGGCTGGCGTTTTGAAGTGTAATTTGTATCTAAAATTTTATAAATTATAATGTTCGGTATCTAACTAACGATATCGTTTTATAGGACTATATGATTATGAATTATTCTTTTTTGAAGCGTTTTCCACGAACAAATAAGTACTAAGCACAAGCGTGATTTGTTATTTGTTTTCATAGACAATATTTTATATCAAATTTACTCGAAATACCAAATCAATGAAACAAAAGCTATACTGTTAATAATTTTCACCCAATCCCGCCTTATAGGACCACGTCATTGTTAAAAGTATCTAGTTCGGATTTTCACCTAAATTGAACGTTTGAATGCAATAAGCAATAATTCAGTGTTAAAATCATTTTCATTTTTCTAAATTTTAATAAATGATTTGATACCAACAGATCTTCGACTTAGCCTTTTTTTATTGGGTTTAACTCAGCTCAATCACAAATTTATAGTATACTTATCATTTTTTAATTTTAAATCAGACTTTTCATAACTTTTCACATATAGTACAGACAATGCTAATCGTACTATTAAAGCGATCATTGGTAAAAGGATTCATTCCGTATGTTACCTGTATATAAATAAATAAATGAGCTTCGTCTCCAAGCCAGGCATCAATAACATAATTTTAAATAAACGTTCATATCCTAGCAGATTGTGTTCGGGTCACAATCTAACAGAAACTTTGATTTTATGATTATGCAGCTGCATTTTGGAAAATTGATTTTTAAATTACAAGTTAATAAGTTTGAGGATTTTTAATTTCTTAAATAACTTTTATTTTAAGCGATGTGTGTTAAATTTTATTGAACAAACAAATGACAATTTTTTAATTACTTTAATAGGGGTAGTACCGCAGTGCCCACAGTTTTTGATATGGATGATTTGGGAAGTTTTGTAGTCGTTTCGTTCATCAACAATACATATACGATCATAAGCTCGAACTAGTTATTAATTTTGTGTTTTTTTTTTTCATTTATAATTTTATGTTTGTGTATATTTATTAAAAAAAATTGTATCAATTTGTTCAATAAAATAGTTCTCGTTTTATGTTGACTTTTTATTTTTATTTAATTTCAAAAATTTCAGATTCTTTTAATAATTATATCCAATTTTACATTTACAGCATTTATTAGATTGGAAAATTATTTACCGTTTATGGTTGTTAAACTGCTAATAAACTTTGATCAAAAATATTTGTATAAGCTAAAAATAGATATATTTTCTCTTTTTTTGTAGACTTGAAGCACGAAAACTTGATGAAGATCTAGCAAGACGGCGTCGATTACAACGAATACAACCCCAACATCCAAATCGTATATTCCTACGTCAATTTGAACGTTTCATTCCAATATGGGTACCCAGAAATCGTGCTGTACGATATCGTGTATTCATTGCCACAGCAACACTATCTATTGCGTTTCTAGCATATTTACGAAGTAATGAGTCATATTTTTGGTTCTTCAATAGATAGTAACTACTGTTTTTATTAAATATTGAAATGTTTTAAGGTCTTAAAGTTAAAATTTAAATTTTAAAACTTTAGTATTGTTTCTGTTCATGGTTTATTGCAAGATTACTTCTTACAATATATATGGTACATGGTACTACGATATATGGTACTATCAACCACACAAGTAGTGTCCTTTTTTAAACATTTTGCAGTCGATTTGTGCCGAATCTATTTATTTTTGCGAAAAAATTTCTCGAATAAAAGTTTTTGGTCATAAAAATCCTAACATATATTATTCTAAGTATTATTTTGTAAACAGAATGGATTCGGCACAAATCAACTGTAAAGTTTTTAAAAAAGAACACAACTTGTGTGGTTGAGTGTACTACCAATCATTATTCACAAACAAATTGGAGTTAAGTGTTAAGCTTTTAATAATTTCGAAAGAATTTAAATTTTGTGTCGATATTATTAAAAAATATCGACCAATTCGAAACGAAAAAATTGTGTAGAATTTTGATCGTTTGCTTATTAACGAAATAATAAAAAATTTAAACATTTCCATCACAAATAAATTCGATTTTACAGTAAAAATTTTATATTTCCTCAAAATTAGACAGGATTGGATAGACTTGTCTGCTTGATCAAAGCTTGTATGAAGTTATTTAGAAGAAAAAATTGGTATAGGAAATTTGAGAGACATAGGACATTGTAAGAAGTAATTTCTTAATAGTATATGTATATATGTGTATATATACTTTGATTTGTGTTATTTTTTACCTCTCTATTTTATTCATTTCAATCATTTGTTAATTTTCATTCTAAAATGAAGGAAACTTGCATTTTAATTCAATTGACAGAGTAGGTAATATGAGATTAATTAATCGTTAAAACTAAGTAATTAATGGTATTTTTATATGACCCCATGGATAATTTAAGAACAAAGTTCGTAATATATTTCTGTTTTTGGAAATTATGTATGTAAAAATTAATAATGTGATATTTCGAACAAAATGGTAGAAAGTGTTTTGTTTCTAAAAAATAAAATTCATTTCATACAGAACGTTCGACATCGTGTCTTTATCCTATAATATTAGTTCAGAAGATTCATGTAAGCTGAAAAAAACCAAAGAGAAGAGAATAAGCGTTGATATTATCTGCATCGTAATATTGCTGTTGGTTCTGTTAGAACTGGCATTCCAATTTGATGTTATAGTGATTACATTCATATTCATATTTTTTTGTCCAAATAAGAGTATTTACAATTTTTTGCTCCATATAGTTAGAATTTTTAGTTCAAAAAAACAAAATGGTCTGGATAAATATATACGGCATAAAATTATTTAAATAATTGATTTATTTATCTTACATATGGCGACAAGCTATACGAAATAAAATGCGTTTTCACTCTTATGTGTACACCAAACTCAGAAATGAATAAAAATTTATGAATCTATCGGTTCTTAAACTGTGAAATTGTTTAAAAACTAATTAAAAAGAGAAACTTTGGAATTATACTAATATAAAAAATACTCAATATATTCTCTAATACTTTTTACGATAATCGCCGGCCTGTAAAGAGGACTTACATAAAAAATAACTGTTATTTAAATTTACAAAAAAGTGGAGTTACACAATTTTCGGGTTTCACTGTTGATTTGTTTATTGGAAAAAATGTATTTAATAAACTCCATTCCAAATTGAGAAAATAGGATAAGAGTTTATAAAGCAGAGTTTTGGTCTTAACATTTACAATCCTATTAATTTTGAATTTAATGTGTCTTTTCGATCATTGCGGTTAAGTATGAAAAAATAGACAACTTATTAAAATAATACGTATTTTTTTGTCCAAACTGTTGCACACTAATCTATTATTCAGATCATCAACAAGCACATTATATGTAAAAGTATTGCAAATTTTAGGGCCAAAATTTTGCCTTACGTACCCTTATCGTTTACATAGTAGCAAGGCCAATTTTTTGTATAGAGTCGAGTATATTCCTAAACAGACTATAGTATTCCATATTGAAGATAAGATTACTGTAATTAGATGATGAAGGTTTGTTTATAGAGTGCAAATTACGATTGTTACTTTTTTTAAATCTAATACTTTGCTTAATGCAATCAATTTCTTATACCTGATATGAATATACTTCGTTAAATTGAATTGATTATGCTCATGGCAAAAATGTAAAATACTGTAATGCAAAAATGTACAATGTATGTGTCCCGGGCATCCGATTCAAATCGAAACATCAATAAAATGTGAATTAAAAGATATCACCAAATGTAGCCTAACTGAGCCAAAATCTAATAAAATAAAAATATATTTTGTAATTTAATAACGATTTCAAATTTTTCCGAAACGAAAATTACTGTGATACAATAGAATGAAATCATAAAGTACTAAAAATTTTCCTTTCTACGATTAAATAGAAATATTTGAATGCAAGTTTCTCTTTGTGTAAATGTTTACAACCATTTGAAATAAAATTATTTTTTATAATATTTAATTTATATGTATAAAAAAAATCCTTTTTGTATTAATTATTATTCGTTGTGCTATTGAATTTATCAAATTCAAGGCACAATTTTTAAAATTTTTCATTATCTTTTTATAAAAAAAAATATACTTGTTATCTATATTTAAGATATTTTATATAAAAAATTCTACTAGTGTTTATTATGATACATAAAAAAAAAAGATACGAGGTGCTAAATACAATGGCCGATTCTAATCATTTTTTAAGAAATTAAAAATATAGCAAGTTATTTTTACAGTTTTCAACGAAGGTTTTAGTGTACAACACATGAAAGATATCATTTTTATATATTGGTCACCAATCATTAT
The DNA here is from genome assembly GCA_963920215.1 of Nineta flava. NCBI lineage: Eukaryota > Metazoa > Arthropoda > Insecta > Neuroptera > Chrysopidae > Nineta > Nineta flava. The sequence goes on from OY986044.1 coordinate 68,230,062, forward strand.
GACAAAATATTAAGTCATTAAAAACAAAAATAAAAAATCATTTTACAGTATAAATATCACTTTAAACTAGAACCACCTTCAAAAAATTTAACTATGTAAAATGAAAAAAAAAATGATATGTTATGGAAAAACTTCTATGAATAATTTATTGAATGCATTTTTTGGCGTTAGTATTAAAAAAAAAAGACTTAAATTAGCTTTGATATGATTGACATATTCGGTCTATTGTAAAAGGCTGCTGTTCATAAAGAAATAATTTATAGGAATGTTTTATTACAACACGACTATCTTAACATGTGAAAGAAGAATTTATTAGATAACTGAATAAATTTAAAAGCATCTATGGCTGAAGTTATTATCCATGGAGACTAGACAAGGAGTCCGAACTCCATGTAAACAAATAATTGACAAAACTAAGAAGTCAGTTCCCTCTGCACCGGAAACAGTGGAGAGTATAAGGCGCGAGTTTGAATTGAAAAGCATGACGCATGTATATAGTATTATAAAAATTGTTTGCAGTCAAAGTATTTTTCCAATAAAATACTTTTTTTAATAAATAAAATAAAGTAATTAGTTGAAGTGATAAAAAACAAAATAATTATAATACATCGAATAGTAACCTGTAATGTTGGAAATGTAAAAATGAAAATAAATTAAGTAGAAATAAATTTTATTAAAATCATTAATCAGATATTAAATTAAACTTTTATTTTTTATACTATATTCACTTCTTTGCAAAGGGACAGCTAGCGACGCTAGTGACAAAAAAAGTAATTTCTACCATTACGTTGTCATATTTTGTCAATTCTCCCGTTTGAGTTCGGACTTTTTGTCTAGTCTCCATGTTTTTATCAGCTATAGTCTAAATGATAATTTCATCATGTCAAATGGTCATGTCAAAATAATGTTTCAAATTACAAATGTTGACATGTTAAAATAATGTTACAAATGTTCAGGTATATTACTTAAATGTCAAATTAAGTAAACGCTAGTCAATTCCGTTAGTATAATATAACCAAAAGGCGACCATACTGACAATGGTAGACACAAAACAGTTAAATAGAAGTTATTATTATTTTGTATCACATCTTTTTGCATAAAATGGTCGTGTTCAGAACAACTAAGTCCTTAGTAATCTAAGTAAGTTACTAAGTATATTTAACTTGGTTTTTTTTTGTCAGGACACTTGACAGAAACTTAGGTTGTGACGACATTTTGCTTACTTACTTCTGCCAGATTGGGGGATTTCCCCTTAAATTTAGTCGATTTATTAAAACCTAGTAGACAATCTAGGTGATTTATTCTTGTGATTAGCTTATTTTAAATTTTTATATTCAAGTTGAATATTACGAATCAGAACACAAAATATTTATTTATACTCTATGCATGATGACATGCATTATTTCATATTATTAAATCCACTAAATTAGAGGAAAATTACCCAATTTGACCACAGTACTGACAAGTTAGTACGTGTGATCTGAGAGAAACATGCTGAACTTAATGCTCAGAAATAAATTTTTTTAGACTGACCGACTTACTTAGTTTACTAAGAACTTAGTTGTTCTGAACACTCTGTACACAACCAGAATTATGAATCTTATTATAGACTAAGGATCAACTAGTGATATTTAGTACCTCAAAAAAAAAAAAATTCAGCATTTGAATAATTACAGTTTAATTTGTGATAAATCAGTTTTACGTAGGAAGAATGGTAATACTACTTGAAAAAACAAAGGCTATAAATATTTTCAATAATTTTCTTTTTATATAAATTTAAATTGTGATCACTTGAGTATTAGTCCAAGAGCCCATGGTAAGTTTACTTCCATCATAGAATACCCTCAAAATTTTAGGCACATGAGTAACTGAATAAAATTTGTTAGTCGCCCAAAGCATGTCTTTTTTAAATTAAAATATTGGTTCTCCAGTGGTCGAAAATAATACCGATCTTTGAAAAAAAATGCATAAAATTTACAGACGATTTAATTTTATATTAACACTTTTCCTTTCCTTGTATCGTTTCATTAGGAGCCATTATTGAATTCTGAAAGGCAAATACTTTTAAAAAAAGATAACGCAAAGTATCGATTATATATATATATATAAATATATATATATAGCCATATAAATATAAATATATATATATATATATATATATATATATATATATATATATATATATTTATATGGCAGAAGTCAACTTGCCACGGGCTCTTATATTATATTTACCATTCATTATAAGATTATAATTATCATTCAGAAAAGAATAAATTATATCGTACTGCAAATTGTTTAATTTTATGGAAATAAATCTGGAATATTTATATTAGAAATAGTGTTTCTAATTTTCAGGACCGAGATATCATACTTTCTTCAAGGGGATGATGAAACTACAGTTTTTAATAAATAGAATATGAACTGTGAAAAGCGTCGGGTGGTACACACATACATGTTATATACAGCTTGTATTTTAAAATAGACCCAATCTGGAAGCAATGTATAGTGTATCTATCGCTGTCATCAGTCCAAGCGGTCTGAGGCGTTATGTCTGCGCAGTATGCCTACTTAGAAACTGGGAGGTTATGGGTTCGAATCCCGACATCGGCAGTTTGTAAATTATTAAGAAAAAAAAAGGCGGTTAATTGACTAAACTGTCGGCGTATGGACAAGAACGAAGTAACCGGTTATGCTTGAGAAGGTTTTCTACAGTTTCCTTCACGAACTCCAGATGAATATCGGTATAGTTCCTATCTTAGTCTATACACAAAAATTCATTCCACTCCACTCACATCCTCACATCATTAGCCAGTATGAAGTACCCTCAACCGAAATTCTGATAATACTCTTTTTGCTTAATTACTTTTTAATTTGTGCTCGGTGAAAAATTTGTCGCCGCCTTATCAATTATATAAGAATCATAGAATCAAAAATTATCCTATACGAAATTTATTTTATTTCGATCTTTTTATCTAATACTTGTTTGTTTATATTAATTATTATTAATTGTGTCGAGCGTTAATTTGTGGAACTCCTTTACTGGAGTCCATCGTAATTAGTGGATATCGCAAAATAATTTAGTTTTACTTTATTTATAAATTATTATTTCAAGTTTTTATCTTTTTGTTTAGCTTGTGTTATTAGTTTGATTATTACTAATAGTCAAGCTGTTTATCGATATTCGATTCAATTTTCGATATTAATATTGTCTCTACATTTTTTCATGTTGTATGAAATTTAAAATTTTATCACGTGACTTAATTTGTCAGTGAAAATGAGCGTCAAGCGACATCATGAGACCGTACCTTTAGTCAAGATCAGTGCCGTAACTAGGGCGGTGCCCAGGCACAGGGCGCAGAAATTTTTACTTCCTTATTCAAAACTCTACCAAGTACTCATAATTAAGTATACAAAAACGTAGTTTTTAAATGATAGATTTATTTTTATAAACATAATCCATTTTATTGTCAGAACCGGGTAAGATTAGAAAATTTTTCAAGGGCGCAGTTATAGCAGCTTGCACCGGGCGCATAAAAGGCTAGTTACGGCACTGGTCAAGATTGATTATATCAAAAAGGACTTCAGATGGTACTATCAGTTTTATTTAGATAGCGCTATAGTAAGGACAAAGCATAGATAATAAATAGATTGTGGTACAAGGTCAAGTTTAATCAGTGATCTCTACGTATGGAGATCAGTGAGTTTTTTGTTTTAAATGAAAACACTTATTTTTTTATTGTTTAGTTCAAAAGTTTTTTTTTTTAAATAAAAGTTATTTTCATCAAAACATATTTTTTATTAAGTGTAGATTTTAAGAGATTATCTTTTATGATTAAAGACCTTGTTCCACAATTTAAAAAAAATTAATTAAAATAATATATTTTATATATATATATATATATATATATGTATGTATGTGTAGTAAACCGATGCTCCTGTAATCTACAGTAATTACAGATGTTTGAGCTGAAATTGGGATAAAACTGTTCAGTTTTTAAAAAAGGAATAGTTTTTTCTTTGTACTTTTCTCTTATCTTTTACGGATTTAAAGATAGACATTTTACCATAACAGGAGATTGCATGAACTTATTATTTTGCCCATTCATAAACTAGAAGTCAATTTTTAGAGGACAATCAAAAATAAAGTGATCGTTTACAAAAAAAAAAAATAAATATTAGCAGCTAGATATGCTAAACTTGCCAGGAAACATAATTAATAGAATTAACTCAGAAACCTCCTTTATTTACCACATCGTTAATACTTTTGTGAGAATATACAAGTGCTAGTGGTATGCATAGATTCATGTAATTAGTCGCCGCAGTGAAAATGTTAATCTGCATTTCTCGATTGTTAAATTGTTGTAAGATATTTAATTTCCACAACGCAGTCTTGAAAATTAGAAATGCTTATTATTCAGATACATTTCGTGGAAAATAGTAAACAAATTTTATTTTTATCGTTAATAGACAGATAATTATAATCCTAATTTGACTTATTTTCCAATAATACTTAATCTTTTTTACAAATTCAAAATATTCAAGGATCTCATTTTAAATGATTAAGTAGTCTATCTATAGTTCTATACTCCATATATCTATACAGGTGTTTCTTATATATACATATGTTAAATTTGAAACCTTGTTCCTTTTTGAAAAAAGATAGAGATAATTTTTATTTATTTCTGATGCTAAAAGATACTTAAATATTTAATGAGATACTAATTTTTTTAAGTTTTATTAATAATATTTTAGTCAATTTTTACAATGTCATAAAGAAATACCTTATATATATTTGTTATATAATATGTATATTTATCTGTAAAAATATAAATAAGTTAAATAATATTTTTACTTCTCAAAATCCAACACCTTTGATGAATCATCTTGATAAAATATCCTGATGTATCACAATTCGTGAGTATATATGATTGTATAAATGAGTAATAGCTGCTCTGGTGGCTCTGTGTGTTTTTGCTGATAAATTCGAAGTTTGTTCATAAAGTTAATTAATTGACGTTTTGATATTTTTTATTGAAATTGTTGGATATTTACAGCGTCGGACTGGGTCTAAGGGGTTCGGATTACACAATATGCGACATATACCTAAGTTGGAGCACGTACTAATGTACATGTTTAGAGTCAGGAAGAGGTACCTAACCTTCGACTCAACCGAAATGGGGGAAACTGAGGTAAAACAACTAAAGTGGAACTCTATCCTGTCATTCGTAAAGAAGGCGGGCAGTTTCGACAACGAACACAGAGCACTAGAGGAAATCCAGGTGTGGTGGAGGATATAAGAGGGTTGGTAAAAAAGGTCTACTTTCGAGGTTCCGCCCTCTCCTTCACTACTACTACTGTAAACTATCATAATAACTATGAGGTATATAACTATAACTGTTATTGGCGGTTTTCAAGGTACAATTTTAGCCTGGAAGAAATCAGTAAGCGAATATTTTCTATAAAGAACTTGACATAAGTTCTTAGACAACAATACAAAAACAATGCTTCTAATCTACAATAGCCTTTTCTGTATATAGGTCCTCAATAATTTTATACATTAAACAAATATGAGGTCGAACGATATCACGTCGATCGATAAAATTTCATTATACTTTACAGGTGCTTTTAACGATTTGAGATTAAGAATATTTATAATAATTAACGAACACGAAAGACAACCTGCAACTGCAAAATATGCATTTTTTATTTTGTCTACAGATATGGAAAAAATAATATCTTCTTAAAAAAAACGCTTAATTAAAAAATATAAATTAATTTTTTATTTATAAAATTTTATTTATAAATTTATTATTTACTGATAAAATACAAAAATAACATAATTAATTTGAGCTACTTGTTTTAAAAATGATACGATACAACAAAAGGTTACAATTACACTTTATCAAAAATGTAAATATACATTAATAGAGAAAATTATTTTTTAACCAACGAAAAGGAGGAGGTTCTCAAGTCAACCCGTATTTCTTTTAACAATTTGTTATTGATAAAATGGCTGTGATATGATTTAGATAATTATTTATTTATGTTTTAAAAATGTACTAATTATAATGTTTAATGCTTGCAGTTAGTTAAATTTTAATAAACGTGGCTACGACAAATAGTTTTTTATCTCAAATATTTGAAACAATATAAATAATAATCTACATTTTGATAATGAAATATTATTATATTGTACAGACTATATAACAAATGATTGGGCATGTACTAATATTTAATATTAATAATTAATAGAAAAATGATTATTTAGAATTTTAAAATGCTTTTTTTATGACAAGTCTATTGACATCTACACATTATTATGAAAAATATTTATTTAAGTAATACTTGTCTGTTTTGACAACAATTTAAAAGATTGCAAGATCTGCAATTAACCCGTAAATAAAAATTACGTTATAATTCTATTACTATGTTTATCTAACTCAGCTAAGAAAAAAACGTTAATTTTTATGTTTATCCATAATTTCCTGCCCATTTTAAAAAAATTAATCAGTACTGATATTTATGTATTAATATCAATTTCCACCTTTTCCGTGCAGCAGCTACGAGGACGATACAGCTGAACATTTTAATAAAAACCTTTGTTTTAGCTAGATAACTGAAGCGACTAAAAAAATCTTCAGTTTCGATAAGAATTTTGATTTTGTTTGTATTGAGAAAATACTAAACACTTGTATAAGAGTATTGAGTATTGCGAGAGGAAACTAACTGCAATTCTACCGCTATTCTATTCTAATTAGTATTGCTGCATTTTAGGATTTTTTTTAGGTTACTATGTATTGAATGAACTTTCCGAACAATGTTATGTTCAATCATTATGCGGACACACTCTGTACACAAATAATTATATTTAATAAAAAAACATAAAATTTAAAAATATGATTCAGTCGAATAAAGTTTGTTATAAACTTTTCTTAAAGAGAGATTGATCTAACTAGACAGAATAAATATGTTTAAGAATATCCGATTTTAGTTACCAACTGCGAAATATACGATAAAACATTTGGATTGCTTAATATGAGCATATGTTCAGCACCAGGAATCGTTTGACTATAAATTCGTTGACTTTGTTTATCTTTCCAAAATTTACATGCTTCCAGTGATCGCATATTTACCGTACCATCACCATCTCCATTAAGTAGTGTCGGTGTACCATCTAACACAGTAGATTTTTTATAAAAAAGCCTAAAAAATTTAGACAATACTCGTTTTTTTGGTTTGTATACTAGTCTAAAAAAATTAGCGTAATTTTGCAAAAATTTAAAGCGTGATTGAAACGTAATTAATTTTGTTCAAGTTACCTTTCAACAGTTGGTAAATTTGAACCATACAAACAATGAACTTCAACGCCCGGTGCAGCAAAGTTTAATGAATAATTCTGAGTATCTTTTCTCATTTCCCAGCCGACAGGATATTGCAAATCACTGAAAAAAAATTAACTACAAATTAAAAGACCCCGCAAACCTAATGGGAAAACACTTTCGGTGGATTCGAATCAAACCCCGTTTGATCAATAGCTTAACAAGATGATGGTAAAATGTATCAATGGCCATCTAGTCCGGAAAATTTATTTTTCGGTCATAAATCTGGGATTAAAATTCTAAAATAGGGCCCATATATATGAACATTTTGAATATTGACGTCAGCTTTGGTCCACTTATTTGTTTGTGTTTACGTGAAAGTGTTTACTGTGAGCTCTAACCCGTAATTAGAATGACCCAGACAATAAGACTGACGTTATACGACTGTCACAACATCGTCATGTGACCGTCACATTACTAAGGATAATGAGGTTTATAGCCGTCTGTTGATCGAAATAAAAACGGAACCCAGCATATTAACTTAATAACCCAAGGAGCTGACTAAATGTGAAACAACGGCGGGGCGGCGGCGGAAGCAGAATATCTTTATAACAAAGCGTGCCGAGTGGCAGTTACGCTAAAATCCTAACTTTTAAACGGTGCGAGATAAAAAAGCTTTAAATATAAATAAATGCTTATCTAAAAAAAAAAAAAAAATTTTGTATGAAACATTTTTTCATACAATCGATAATACAAGCAGTTTAGAGACAAACAAGTTCAGTACGAAGCCTGTGTAGGCAGTTAGTTTAAATATAAGCAGTCCAAAATAAGACAAAATGAAATGCGTATATAAATATGCACACGTACTTGTACGTCTATATACATGCATAGAAATAGAATTTAAATGATTTTTATTCTCCAAAGTGCCTTGACATGTGAAAAAGGAGTTCCGGACTAGGTGGCCATTGTGACATTTGATGATTACATTATAAACTGTCGTTTTACTGGGGTAAAACTCGTGGAAAGTTTATGCAGGGTCCTTTGAAAAATTAGTATTTGCAAAAACTCTTACTTGAAAAATTCTTCATAATTATTAACTGTATAATTTTTCGTTGCAGTTTGAACTAAAACTTCGTTTTCTTTCCAAAATAGACTAGACGGAAGTAACCATGATAAACTAGGAGATGTTATTTGTTCTTCTCGTAAAATTTTTTGTCGAAGCATAAATGCACCTAAATCATCGCCTAAAAAGATTTCATTTTATTGTTAATTGTTCTTTAAATGAAGAATACTATCATTTACCAATTGCAAATACTTTTATAGCTTTCACAGAGCCACCCCAAGCACCAGCTAAAGTTACAAACGATTTAATATATTTATCTTTCCACGCTTGTTCTTGCGATTGTAGGAATATTAAAAATAATGGTGCTCCCATTGAATGTGCAATAATAATCACTGATTGTTTGTTATTTAATATGTAAGTTTCTTCAATCAAACTTTTTAATTGTTTGAAATAATCACCCAATTCATCTTAAAATAAATTAAAACTTGTTATTATTTGTGTATACACAAGCGACACAATACAATACTAATGCCAATTTTCATTATGGTTACGAAGATATAGTATGAAAGACCTAACGTATACTATACAGACAAATATGTCATTGAATTTTTTAATTAAATATTGATATGAACAAATTAACTTATCCACCAGGTATCGAAACCTGAATCTCTGGATTTCTAGCCCATTTGTGCTACCGTTACACCACGTATAAGATTCTGGTGAATATGCCAATTTTTTCATATCATTGACAGTATTAATTTGAATTCAACATTAACTTATTGTTATAACATATTATTATTTGTGTATACTTAAACATCAGAACACAGTATACACAAATATAATACTTTTGAAAAATAAGTTAATGTTGACTTTAAATGAATACTGTCAATTAAAACTGTAAGAATATATTTCATCTAAAAGTAACATTTTAATATAATTCAATGGTCATTGTTCCAATATAAAAATGTAAAAGCTATTATATTTGGCGCTAATTGGAATATACATCGCTCATATTCGATGAATTCGGCGTCATATGAATTCTTGAATCAAACATCTCAAAAACGGAAAGTTTAGAACATTGAAATTTTATACTTCAATTTTATACCAATATGAAATTTAAAAATAAGCTTTTGATTAAGATACGTAGGAATCAGTTTGAAATTATTAAAAACAAGTGCAAATTCCAACTTACTGAGTTAATTGCTTAACACTCGGTATAAACTGAGTTTAAGAAAACAAGTTTCATAAGACAAGTTGTTTATTTTAAAAAAAGGAACATTTTTTAATTAAATATTGATATGAAAAAATTAACTCGTCAACCAGGAATCGAGGTTCGGGCCTCTGGATATCTAGTCCAGCTTGCTTACCGCTACACCAAAGACGACTGTGATGTAAGAGCCAACTTTTTCATATCATACATAAGTAACAATGAAAACTATACAAAAGTAGCAATGAAAACAATAGCTTACTAGGTCCTTTTCGAAAATCATACGGGGCACCACGAAGAGAAACGTTTCGTACATATCCATGTCCATTAACCAAAACGTTACCAATATCTTTAAAGTAAGCACCAGCTGACGCATGACTCGGATCTATCCATTCGACAACTTCAGAACTTCCAAAACCAGGTATTCGTATATTAACACCTGGCGAATTTCTGGTGGTTCTAGTAGCATTATCATAAGTTAATTTTAAATTATCAATAAAACAATCGATAACAATCGGTACTAATAATTCAATATTTAACCATATATTAGCATAATCACTGGTTTTTTCACATATATAATGAACCACCGAGGTTTTATTTAATTTAGCTTCCACTTGACTGCCTCCATCACCTGGTATGAATATTATTGGGTGTAAATTTGCACTAATTGTGAATTTATAAATTGAGAAACTTATTAAAAATACAAAGAGGATATTCATTGTAAACACTATAATTATTAATACATTAATTGAAAATACTTAGAACCAGTAAATGTACCCGCATATGAACAATAATTATTTTTAGTTAATCTTTTTTACTTTATTTTATTTTCTTAAAGATAGCCCCCATCACCTTATTTGTATATAGTATTTACTATTTATATACAAACCTCAGCTGATCTTTTGTTATTATATATCAAGCATGCGTATTTTTAATATGAAAATCAAACGATTTGAACCTTGACCATAAATCTATTTAGTATTTGTTCAAACTTAATTGGTAGCAAATAAATATGATACCAAATTGTTGTATTTATAGTTTTTATTTAAAAAAATAATTGTTTTGAGATGAAAATTCTTATAAGTAATTATGTTTGATTTACATCATACTTACATTTAATGAATTCGGTCAATTAACATAAAATAAATATATATAAAACTGTATATATTACATTGTCTACAAGTTTTGTTTTCAGATTTAAATAGATTTTTTTATTATTTACCTTTATGTACGATGACGCTATGAAGTTGCAAAATAAATTTTATTTGCGTCAAATGTTGACCTTAATATGATCAAAACTTTAAAAAACTATGTTAATATTAAAATGTATAATTTCACTAGATAGGTTTAAAAGTAAATAAATTCCAATTAGATGAAAAACCTGTTATATGCGTATTTTGAATTACTCCTTTTATTGGAAATATACATACAATGTGAGCAAAAAAAAAGCAATTTATGCGTATAGGTGTTTATAATTTATTTGTGAAAATAAGTCGCGTTCTTTTTTAAAAAATTTGTAGTCGATTTGTGCCGAATCCATTCTGTTTCCGAAAAAATGCTTAGGATAAAAGTTGTTAGAATTTGTATGACGCACAACTTGTATTCGAGACATTTTTTTCAACTGCAAAATTTAAAATAAAACCGCATTTAAATTGTGTTTAACAGAATGAGTGTACAGTTGAGAAGACGTAAAAGATTATTTCTTCAATGCCTTTTGAATGAGGTGATGGAAGATGGTTTTCCAACTTTATTAGCAATGCCAGCCACTGATTTGTATATAACTGGACAGAGTATTATCTAGAGCACGGAAGTGCGTAAGGCCGAGTTATGGGCCTAAACGTGAAATAACGTACAAAATTGAAAGGGTAGGCAGTGCTCATGTGACTGAAGTGAAAATGGAAAACTTCGATGAGGAGACCCTTAATATTAAGAGTTCATATTTGGAGAGGCCTCGTTTTACGGTGCTCAGCGATGATTTTTTTGATATAGCAAATTTTAAAAAATAAATAATTTTTTGGACCCACCCTATATATATATATATATTCAGGTGTCTCATAAGTAGTCGAGTTCCATAAGAGGGTAGGTAGAGGATACGATTTTGGAACGAAAGGTCCTGAGACATTTTTTTATTAGACGCATCGTTAATTAATTATTTATTTATTAAAGAAACTAGGTTGAAACCAGAGTTGCAAAAAGTGCATTTTTTTATCATTCATTTTTTATTTAATTATCAATTTTTTGAAAAATGTAATAAATAAATGGTTTTAATAATAAATTTAAAAACAAAAATGCACAAATTAAATTCGTTAAATTATATAATTTCTATAATTTAAATAATTATATAATTTATTTAAATAATTTCTGTTCGAAAAGACTTCACTGATTTTTTTTGCGTACGCCCCTGAGTTTACGAATAAAAAAGTCAAACATTTAGTGTATCAAAAAGGTTTTATTATTAAATACTATAAATAACTAAATCGATACTTTAAAGAAGAGCTAATTTATTATGACAGAAAGCAAATTTTTTTTAAAGATAAATTATGCAATTTAGTACCAGTCACAAACGAACATTTGTTATGATAATTTTCGATCAAACAATTCTCGAATCCCGAGATTGGTGGTGCATGTACATTCTCACTAATATATTAAACGCACGCCACTGATCATTTGTAACAAAACTTCATACAAATTAGTTGTCAGAAGTTTAGTAGAATTTATATTTTTTGTGTATTAACCTAACGAAATTATAAAGGAATATAATTTTATTTAATTTTAAAATAATGGCAGATGTTAAACCAACTGAAATAAATAACGAAGATGTACAAAATTATACTGTGAGTAGTACTAATGACCCAAAAAATATGCAAGAACTTACACAATACGTAAGTGGTAACAATAATTTAGAGTTTATTTACTTGATTTTTTTGTAATATTAAAAATTTTTAGGTCCAAACATTATTACAAACAATGCAAGATAAGTTTCAAACAATGTCGGATCAAATTATAAATCGAATTGATGAGATGGGTAATCGGATTGATGATTTAGAAAAGAATATTGCGGATTTGATGACACAAGCCGGCGTTGAAGGTCCTGATAAGTAAAAATATGTTTTAAGTGATTGCAATAATTATTTTTAATTTATATTCATTTCATTCCCAAGTATTCATTGAATTTATTTTCGTTGTATGAATCACACGTTTTGTTTGTTGTATGTACTAGTGTCAGTATTCGGATAGTCTCCTGATAAAATGCGTAGCAATTGGCAAATTAAATTTCCAAAAGCTTAAATAATGTTTAATTACTATTTTGTAATCTTCTAGTATCAATCAAATTTCCATGTTTATTTGATTGTAAGTAGAAGTATAAGTTTTTCCGCTAATAACATCTCATCAGGGCTATACTGTAACACATTTATATATTCAACTAATTAGTTTCTACACTATATTTTGTGAAAACGTTATTTTGGCTGCTGATCATTATTTTCAGTGTCTGAATTCGCATATCAACATAAACACTATTCGAACACTAATATTAATATATTGTACGAAATATATACAATTATCAAATTTTATAAATTAAGTATTATGTTACAAAATTAATTATCCATCGATTTTCATCATATTAAATGTAACTTACAAAAGAATAAAAGAGTTTTTATTATAATTTGTTCATTATTATTTGCATTGTAATGTTTTACCGGAAGAAAATTTGGTAATTTTTATCTCCCACACTTTAGATAACAAATTTTAGAGAAAGAACGGTACATTTTGTATCAGACTCTCTCTATGTATCAGATTAATTTTATGAGTTGTTTGTTTGATGTGGGTTTTAGAGTATAAAATATTGATTTTTTCATTTAAATGAATAAGTTTGAATTAACAGACACCATTTTGTAGAAAAATGAATGGCTGGTTTTCAATTTCAGCAATTTTCAGTGGCTCCATTTAAATACATATTATCGTCACAAAGCATTTTCGAACTCAAATTAATCTATATGTAAGTGTTTATCACTGACATTTTATATCGCTAGAGAAAACCAAAATAAGCTTTTGGTCGAAATGTTAAAATCAGAAAATGATGCTATACTCTAGTGTTTTGAAGCGAATCTATTAATTTTTTTGCAATAGGGATATAAATATATTTGCATATTTTATGGTCTTAGAAAAAAAAGATATATCTGTGAATGTTTGAATATATTTCAAAAGCTCAATTATAGATATGAAATAATTAAAAATATTTTAAGTCCAAAAATCGAGAGAAAAAAAAACAAATTAACAAAAGTTTCATTTATTAAAATAAAAATTTCATACAACTCTTCGTGGTGCTGGAACTGGTATGGATGTAGAATCGTTTGTTGTTGTAAAACTGTCATCATCAGTGTCTTCAACACTAGCTTTTAATGAGTCCATCGATTCCATACTTTTTGAAACAGGTTTATTATTTTTCATTGACGGTTGTTTCAGATTATTGTGCTCGAATTCAAGTGCAGGTAATGAAAGTGAATGTTTCCCGAAAGACATACGTCTTACTGTTTCGAAACGTGATATTCTTTCTGGCATTCGTATTATAGTACGAAATTCCTACACAAGTATTGTGTTATTAATATAAATTTAATGGAAACCTTGAATTTTAATTATCATGCACCCTACACAAAAATATCGTTATTTTAAATTATTTAATGTGAAACAATATACAAAATTATTTTTATGGTATATTATGTGATGCTGAAATGCCGTAAGTGCAATTAAAAGTTATGAAATTACCGAATCTAATTCTTCCCGCCATGTTTGAAAGTCCTATATAGAATAAAAATATAAATTTATGTTACTTCTTTCAGATTAATTTGTAAAATTATTGTATGACCCCATATTACAGTTCGAGGAAATTAATTTAGGCTCTCATGAAGTATTTTCGGTTCGTTACCTATAGATAGATACAGATAAAAATAGAAGTCAATGAATGTTTCTATCAGATATTCCAGACCGAACCGAAATTATGTTACAACTCGTTTAATTTGAGTAACCAAAACTATTACCGTTTTAAATAAAAACCAATTCGTTACCGAAACCGATTATTTTACTTTGAAAACCAGTTTTTAACCGTTATATTTTTTGTGTGTGATAAAAAATGTACATATGAATTTTTTGCGCGAATACTACTAATTATTTATTTCATAGTGTCATTCGACGTCCACTTTGAGTGATTCAGTCTGTAGGAGAATGGTATCTTTTAAATTTCGTGACTAGTAGCAACTAGTAGTCACGAAATATGTTTTATGTTTATTAATGTTTTTTTTTAAATGTTTTTGTAAATAATGTTTATATATTATCACTGACATTGCTGACATACATATGAACTGCGGTTCCTTATAGCGTAAAAAAATCCAAATTAAGCGAGGGGTCCAAATCTCCAAATTGTAGCATACACTAGAGCCATCTATACTAGCGTGATTAGTAGCGAGGATTAAGTATACAATCCCTAGAGAAAACTAAACTCAAAAAAGATATTCTGTATTTTAATTAGATGTAATTAAAAATTTATATTTTTTAAATGAGTTTTCTTTATAATATATAACCTTTTAACCATTTTTTTTAAATAACCGAACCCTTTTTATTTTAGAATTTTAAAATCGACACCGTTTAACTTTCAAAATCGAAATCATAACCGTTACATTTATTAAACCGCGATTAAAATCCCTGGTTTCTATAAATGCTGATAATTTTTTTCAAAAGTGTTGCATAGATATAGATATACCCTTGAAAAGTATCAAGATACCTACTTTAAACTTTTTTTGAAAAGCAGCATTAAAAATTTGATTTAATTGAGGTTTCAACATAAAATTTTTCTTTATGGATGCCTTTTTATACCCGGTGTATAATATATACCAAGGTATATTAAGTTTAGTCTCGACTTTGTAACAGTTAAAAATATTGACGGCAGAAAAAAAATTTTGGTTTTGGTGTTCATAAATGGACCTAATTCCTAAAACCTGCAAACACGATCACTAAAAAGTATGGTAAAGTTTGGATAAGGTCGAAGTGCAATACTTTTTAGACCCCAACACAAATCAATCAAGGTAAAGTTTGTGAACGAGCAAAGTCAGACCATTTTTTACTTTTGACGTGTAGTTTTCGAGATAATATCATATAAACCACTAAAAAATCGTAAAAATATCTGTATATCTCTATCAATCTCTACATATTATATATATTATATAATAAAAGATATTTCTCTATTGTATATTTATATTCCTTTTATTTATTTTTACTTAGCTCTGTCTTATTCTTACCTATCCCAACAACCTTAATTATAAATTATTTGAATGTACCAAAGAATTTCTTACCTCAACATCAGATTGTTCATCAATATTATCAATATTTTGATAAGCTTTTGTAAACAGTTCAATAGATTTGGCATGATATGCAAGCTCTATGGTAATAAAATCTAATAAAATAATTTTTAAATTTCGTAGTTTTTGTCTTTCAAATTCATCAGTTTGATCCTCCAGCGCTTTTATTGTCCTCGAAACTTCTGCTGACGCTTTAACTAGTTCTGTTTCAGCTTGATTCTGTAATAATTATTTGTATAAATGGGAAATGTTTATATTTTTACAATAACAACTTACAATTTGCTGTCGATTCCGAGGATTACGTTCGCGAATTTTATCCAATTGTTTTTTTCTATTAATTTCTCTCTCGCGTAATACAAACGTATGTTTCACTTCGTCCTTAGCATGTTTACAAATCACTTCATATTGTGATAATTCAGCAACAACTTTATTATCCAATTTTTGAACTCGAGCATCTTTGAAATCACCTAGTGATAGTAATATTGTTGAAAAATTTGTTAATGCTTCACGTAACGTTTTATTCACATTTTCTGAATTAGCATAAGTTTGAATTACTGTTGCTAACTCATCATTTTTGTCACGGATTCGAGCTGCTTTGCGTATATACGCGGCAAAAGCTGTGCAAAGTTCAGCAAAATATTTTTCAACGTTTGTAATACGTTCTTGTATAAATTTTGCTTGTTGTTCGCTAAAGTTATTTGACATTTTTAATGAAAATATACTTCGAAATGAATCCATTCAGTTAAATAAATGCTTCGTTCCCTTCACGTTGCTTTGTTTACTTGCGTTACTATGGTGATGTATTCATTAAGGGGTGTAACTGTGTAAGTTAAATGATTAGACAAAAATTGGCTTATATATTGGGTAATCGTCAATAATTGTATTTGAAATATGAAATTTGTAACAATGTTTAACATAATTTAACTTAATACTATCAAAATAAAAATATGAAAAAGTTGGCTCTTACGTCAGAGTCGTCTTTGGTGTAGTGGTTAGCACGCTGGACTAGATATCCAGAGGCCCGAGGTTCGATTCCTGGTTGACGAGTTAATTTTTTCATATCAGTATTTAATATCTTGAGATTATTTATTAAGCAAAATAAAGTTTGGTTTCAATCCCAAAATCTGTCTTTAATTAATAACTTGTAGATTAGGTTTTAGCACTTCTTGGAACCTTCTATTCAACTCCAACAGATTAATTAAGTCATTTTATGAACACCTATACCAAACATTTTTGTCTGCATTAAATATTTTCAACCGTTACATAGTCGCGACTAAACTTAATATACCCTTATTTATATTATATATATCGGGTGTAAAACATAATTATTATATGTGAAACACTTTTTTAGAATAGTTAATAAGCGATACATAAATAATTTAAAATGGAAAAAAAAATTTGATTTCTGTTTTTTGTTAAATTTCGAAGATTTTTTGAGTTGTCCGGAAGAAGAAAATTTTAAAAATACAGAGTCCTTGGATCAAAACCGAAGAGGTGGCAACGCTATAAGTTAAAAGATTAACAAAAGTACACAAATTTAAAAATAATATATTTATTTCAATATTGCAAAACTTTGTCCAGTCCCACACCCAACGCAATAAATTTGTTTGTTTGATACATTTGAATCAATGATAGTAGGTTCAAAAATATTATTTAAGCTTCCGTTTCCACAATTTCCATGTTCATTCCATCCCCAACTGTACAGTTTATTTGATGCAACAGCTAAATTGTGTTCAGCTCCAATTGAAAAATGTTCTACATTATACAATTGAATTTTTTCTGGTATCCAACCATTATCTTCAGTACATTTTCTGCCTAATTGACCATAATTATTTCTTCCCCAAGACCATAAATGACCACTTGCTGTCAAAATTACATTATGGGTCCACCCACAATACAGTTTGATAGGATCGTTTAATCTTGGAATTGCTAATTTTATGGGTTTTTTACTCTTAGACAACATTTTGGGACTGAAACCTAATTGACCCCATTTATTATCACCCCAAACAAATATTTCACCCTTAAAATTTAAAGCAACAGTATGTTTTTGTCCACAAGCAATAGTTTTAATATTTTCTAAATTTGGAATGTCTGTTAGACAATCAACTTTTAAAGAATTACCCGTTTCATCAACCAAGCCCAATTGTCCATGTGTATTACTTCCACATATTTTTAGTTTATTGTCTAAGGTAATAACAGCCATGTGTCGTAAACCACAGGCGACAAATTTAACTGAAATATCATTTATAAGCGTTGGTTCAGCTACAAATGAATATTTGTCTTTCGGGAATCCTAATTGATTAAAAGAATTCGATCCCCAAACAAACAATTTTAAATATTTACTAATTCCGACTGAAAAATCCCATCCGCACGCAATTTGACTAAAAATAATATTTTCACAACTAAAAACTTGTTTAAACGTGTATGCAAGTTTGTCCACATCTTTTGTATTTGTATTCATTTTCCCACAAATATAAATTTTTCCTAGTGAATCTAAAATTAAACTATGAGTGGCCCCTCCATTAATTTGTATTATCCGCTCTGGAACTAGGGATAATTTTTCTTCAGATATTTGTGTTGGTGTATTACACTGTTCATTACAAATTCCCTGACCCAATTGACTAGATGAATTTGCGCCCTTAAAATTAAAATAATTTTTCAAACGAATTAATTTTATTCAATATTACGTCAAAATATGAATTATTAATATTACCCATGAATACATTCTTTAAATTGAATACTATTAACAATACTTTTAAATGAAAATAAAAAACTTAACTCTAATTATTTTAAAAAAAAAGATACCAAATTTTGACATTTGTAGACTGAATAGTTGGCATGCCTGACTGTCAAAATTTGAAAGTTAAATGTTTGACGGAAATTTTGATTTTATAAATTCTTTAAAATGATGGAATCAACAATTCAATTTGATTATAAGTCTGTAAAGTGTGAGTTGTATGCAGGAATTGAAGAATGTTCACAAAGAGGTTTAATAAATGCTACAAAATGGTTATCAGATATTTTGTTATCATTATCTGATATAAAATTAAGTCCAGATGAAATACCGAAAACTGATTATAATTGTGGTGATGAATTAGATGTTTATTATGTAGCTAAAAGTTACTTTGATGCAAAAGAATTTGATCGATGTGCTTATGTTACAAAATCATGTATTGAACCTAAAACAAGATTTTTACATTATTATGCAAAGTATTTTTCGAATGAAAAGAAACGTTTGGAAAGCATGACAGAAATATCAACACCGCCAGATCCAACAAAGAATGAAATTCTAAAGGAAATTAATAATGGTTTAAAAAATTTATATAGTACGAGTACTATGGATGGGTTTGAACTTTATTTATATGGAATTGTATTAAAAAAATTAGATTTACAAAATTTAGCTTTAGATGTCTTACTAGAAGCTGTGCATTTAGCACCAATGAATTGGTCTGCTTGGATTGAGTTATCTCTAATAGTTTCTGGTAAAATTTTACGATTCTACTGTGTACTATAATTTTAAGCGATAATTTTTTTTTATCAGATAAGGACAAATTAATGTCTTTACAACTACCAGATCATTGGATTCGACACTTTTTTTATGCACATGCATATTTGGATTTACTTCACAATGATGAGGCACTCGATTTGTTTTGGGAATTACAGACGAATGGTTTTGAAAAAAGTAATTATATTATGGCACAAACTGCTATTGCTTATCATAATCGTCGAGGTATAATTAATTTTACGTTTTTAAAAATTATTCTTTATTCAAAATTTTGTTATTCATTTTAGAGATAGATAGAGCCATTGACATGTTTAAAAATTTACAAAAGTCAGATCCTTACCGGTTAGATCATTTAGATACGTTTTCTAATTTACTCTATGTAAAAGAGATGAAAACTGACTTAGCGAATTTAGCTCATCATGCTGTTAAAATTGATAAATATAGGGTCGAAACGTGTTGTGTTGTTGGTAAGTATTTTTTGATTTAGTATTTTGTTGAATAATTTTAAATAGTTTAAAACAGGAGTTCTCAAACTCTTTTGTGGACTCCTACGTTATAAAACATAAAATTGCCCCTTTTTTTACAAAAACACGGATGAAAAATCGGAAAAGTTCAATGACTCCCACAGTAAAGAAAATCTCTTGATGTTAAAAGTGCATTAAACGCTTTAAATCAATAATATTTTAAAAATAAAAAAATTAAAATTAGCTACGATCCGGCAATGCTTTGCAAAGTACCAATTTTTCATGCAAAAAAAAAATTCATTTTCTATTCAACATTTCGTGTCTCGCAAATAAAGCATTGGTCGGATCTTAGTATTTTTCATATTTTGATGAAAACTATCGATCATCGACGTTTAAACACTTTTATTCACTTTTATTGATCTTTTCGCTATCATTTTCCAAGATGTATCTTGAAATCATAGCGTTTAAAAGCGTATGCTCGAATATGAACTTTTTTATTTTGATAAGTTGTATTTAATGTTAAATTAATTGTGTACTATCTTTCCGAACATCCCTGTATATGCTTGCTGTATTCAAAAGCTATTTTTAACGATACGTTACCTCCGTATGTAAACATAAAATTTGTTTACCAATTTTGCACACCTCAAAATACAAATTTAAATTATAAGTCGTTTGGTTTCTCTACATACGAATCACTAAAACCTAATTCATGTCTGTCTAGTTGAACATCAAGTGAACGTTTTTCGTATTTCATTTAATCTATCGTAGGTGTAATCCAGTTGAAAAATTCTTATTATATAAATTATTGATTGAACTAGGAATTCAGGGAAACTAATGAAAAATTATTTTATGTAGCTTCAAAGCAGGGTTAACTCCTATTCGACGGTGGTCCATTAGAGTCAGTCCATTTTTGGTCTGAGTCTAGTTACGGCATTAAATTTGTATATCCTTTATTTGGACAAATTGGACAAACACTTGTATGTTGACACGAAAGTATACACAAATAAACAAATATTACATAAAAAATATCACTTCAACAAGAAGTTTATACTGTCTAATACATATATAAAAAATATATATATATATAAAAATTAGAATAATATGAAAAAGTTGGCTGTCACATCACAATCGTCTTTGGTGTAGAGGCAGCACACTGGACTAGTTATCCAGAGGCCCGAGGTTCGATTCCTGGTTGACGAGTTAATTTTTTCATATCAGTATTTAATTTAATTAATAAATTCAATGACAATGAAATGTGTCGGGTATACGCTATAGTCTTCTAGAGTTTGTCATACGTAACCGAAAGGAATTTGGACAAACACTTGTATGTTGACACGAAAGTATACACAAATAAACAAATATTAAATAAAAAATATCACTTCAACAAGAAGTTCATACTGTCTAATACATATATAAAAAATATATATATATATAAAAATTAGAATAATATGAAAAAGTTGGCTGTCACATCACAATCGTCTTTGGTGTAGAGGCAGCACTCTGGACTAGTTATCCAGAGGCCCGAGGTTCGATTCCTGGTTGACGAGTTAATTTTTTCATATCAGTATTTAATTTAATTAATAAATTCAATGACAATGAAATGTGTCGGGTATACGCTATAGTCTTCTACAGTTTGTCATACGTAACCGAAAGGAATTTGGACAAACACTTGTATGTTGACACGAAAGTATACACAAATAAACAAATATTAAATAAAATATATCCTTTATGTTTATGTTGGTTCATTAACAGAACGACGCGACTCTTTGTGAGTTTTTGGCCAATTTGATCAGATATCTATAGGAATAACGTCTGTTTTACTTCGTTTATGTCAAATAATGTAAATATGTCTTACAGTTAGCTAGACTCATAAATGTAATATCATATGAATAAATTGAATTTTACTTCGAAACTAAATTATCTGAATACGGTTTTCAGATATCATTGTCCTTTGCGTTTCGTATGTGTTTGGGATCAACTTTAAAATAGAATAAAACCTAAACTAAACGGACAATCGTTTTAATCATTCATTTGAAATTAAAAAAAAAAACTAAAATGCCATAGTGTTTTGCTATAACATCATCTTAATAGAAATTAAATTGAGAATAATTGGAATAATTTACTTTATTTCTTTACTTGAATCAAATATCCAATCAATGTTTCAGGAAATTATTATAGTTTACGTGGAGATCATCAGAAAGCAGTGGTATATTTTCAACGGGCGTTAAAATTAAATCCATATTACTTGTCAGCATGGACGTTAATGGGCCATGAATTTATGGAAATGAAAAACACAAATGCAGCAATTCATAGTTATCGGCAAGCAATTGGTATGTTTAATTAAATTGAGCCTACTAGTCCGGAGGTTTATCGTCATATTTTGATACAATTTTTTATTTAATTCTCAAATGATGAAAATTGGTATACATGTTCACTAAACTATACTTGTCGAGATAAGATGTGTAGCCAAAGTTTGGAGAATGGTAGGAGGCCTGTTTGAGGAGTCACAAAGATAGATAGATAGATTGTAGTGGCTGCCCTGGACGGGCTACACTTCGACCATAAATAAAATGTCAATTGTGATGCCTAAGAATGTGAGGATGTTAGTGGAGTGGAAGGAATTTTTGTGTGTAGACTAGGAATTGGTAGGATGTGCGGCTGCAGCATAGGAACTATGCCGATATTCATCTGGAGTTCGTGAAGGAAACTGCAGAAAACCGTTACAAGCATAGCCGGTCACTTCGTTCTTGTCCATACGCCGACAGTTTAGTCAATTTTTTTTAGCCCCTTTTTTTCCTATAATTGACAAACTGTCAATACCGGGATTCGAACCCATAACCTCCCAGTTCCAAGTAGACATAACGCCGCAGCCATAACGCCTTAGACAGCTCGGCTACTTGGACGGTGAGGAGTCGCCAAAGGGAGTTAAACTGTTTTGTCCAAATGGCTCAAGAAATATACCATTTACCTCAAAATATTGCGACATTAACAATATTAAAGTACACTCCCGTTCATAAAACTTGAACCAGTTAAAACAAGTGCTGCTGTATGTAATATTAGATGTATAGTTAACGCTTAGAATGTAACTTACTTCAATTTTATGAACGGGAGTGTACATTAAATTTTGAAGAAAAACAATCTCGCATATTTTCGTAGGAGATATGATAATAGTTTTATTTTTCTTACACAATTATTACTGAAACAAAGCAAGATATCGGATTCAAATTTATTAATGTTATTTTCAATAAGTTAATAAACGAATTAGTTAATAAAATTTAAGACTTTGTTCAGAATTGTATGCACCATAATTCTGTTAATGACAATGTTTACGAAAAATCGTACAGTTTTTGAGACATTTTGAAAAAATAATATTATCTCCTCTGACAATCTCCAAATTTATTTCTCAAAATATCCCTCAAGTTTGATAGCACATTCCATCTCGAAAAGTATGATTTAGTGAACATGTGCATTAATTTTCATGGTTAAAGCACAAAATTTAAAAGGATGATCAGCTAACCTCTATTCTATACTGATTACTGGCAATAAGTTGAACTAATTTTAATGCATTTTTTAGAGGTCAATCGTCGTGATTATAGAGCTTGGTATGGATTAGGGCAAACCTACGAATTATTAAAAATGTACTCATATTGTGTTTATTATTATAAACAAGCTCAACAATTACGACCATACGACAGTCGAATGTTAATAGCTTTAGGTGAGACTTATGAAAAAGTGGATAAAATTGACAATGCTTTAAAATGTTTTTATAAAGCTTGTAATGTTGGTGATATTGAAGGAATTGCTTTAATCAAATTAGCTAAGTATGTTTTTTTTCTTTTAAGTGAAATCCAGTTTCACTCTTTTTTCAAAATTTTACTAGTTTTGTATTATTTGTCTTTGTTATTTTTTTTTTCATCTAACGTACATTTTCCATCATTTATTCGGTTGTCAGATTTTGTTCTCTTTTGATAAGACTTCTTCGTAAAAAATTTTCCCCAATTTGTTCAATTAATTAATCTAGAAATTTGGGCAAATACATTTACAGTGGGTGACGCCATGGTGCTGTCGTCATTGTCTTGTTTTATCTGGTGGATGGCAAAATCTTCAATACGTTTCTTTATGGGAATATATTGTTTTTATATAGAAACAGTGCATAATGGGATTTTGTTTTAGATTATACGAAAGATTAGGAGAAGAAGACAATGCAGCTGCAGCCTACACGAAATATTGTATGGATGATACAAGGACGACTGGCAGTGAACAGTCTGAATTATATCATGCTTATAAAATGTTAGCAAATTATCATTTACGAAGGGGTCAATTGGATGACGCAAATAATTATGCATACAAATGTTTAGAACACTCTGAGGTAAAATTTTCACGATGGGTATAATTAATTGACAAGTTAATTAATTAGTTTTAATATGTGTATTAAATCTCTGTATTTTAATGATCGTCTTTATTATTTTTACGCTAGACTCATTCGACAGGATAAAAATTAATTTTAATACATACACTTATTAATTAACATTAAGTAGCGTGTAAATAAATTGTATTTGTCTACATATTATTTGTCTTTAAACTTTATAAATTAATATTGGCTTTAATTAATTTTAGACTAAGGAAGAGGGTAAAGCGTTATTAAAAGCAATAGCTGCAAAACGAGGCCATGTTGAATGCCCGGTACACCCAACAGTTGTTATAGATGAAACTACAACAGAAAATATTAATTTTACAACGAGGAGAGCTCCTTTATCACCTAGGAGTAGCAATTCACCAACTTTTTAATTTATTAATTCATTTTTATACAACGATTGTCATAAAAAAATATTAAAAATTCTATTAAAAAATAAAATGTGTTTCAAAATCTTTCTTCTAGTTGCGTCCTTCTGTGAGCTTGAAGGCTATTTCTGCAGAGAAGAACTTAGTAATGACAAAATTTCAGTTTTTAATATTTGGTATTGAATGGGTCGTTACTTGACGAAAATTTATTATAATTATTAAATTAAACAAATATTTGCGATTTTCGTACCAATATTTTTATTTTGACTATAGTTTCGCAATCATTGTTTTTTTCTTTAGAAGATATATAATAACTATATGTTATTAATCATTATGTGTTATTAATAATTATATAACAGTTATTGCGAAACTAAACTCAAAATAAAAGTATTGTTACGCAAATCTCAAATATTTGTTTAATTTAATAATGTTCAATTTTTTTGTTTGCCTTAATCTGAAAAATAACTGAATTTTTTATGGATAACATTTTTCACTAAAAAGGGAATTTTTCAAAAAGTTAGATCTGAGAATCGCAGTCACTGTAAATTTCTGGTCTAGGAAGTTTAACTAACAAATTTATACTTTCTAAAATATATTAGCTAGGAGAGAGTGCAGTAGTGCGAATCGATTGCTCAAATATTTCATTCAAACCTGACATACGTACTGTTTTCGGTGTGATATATTTTGTGGGTATTTTAAATTTCTGATACCTATTTTTGCATGCGCGCATTGGTACATTTTTTGTATGCTTTTTTTGTTTTTTTTTGTTTAGCTCAATAACTCTTTAGTAGTGCGTCCTACTGTTTGCTACTTACCGAATACTTATCGAAATATAAAGCTTCAAATCTTTAATAATGTATCAGAATGAATGTTTCAAATGCAGCCTATGTAGTGTCATACCCACTGTATGCATTAAGAAATAGTATTCCTTGTGGACCATATTATCTTGAGAAGAAGACTAACAGGTCTATATCTTCACTTACGATGGTAAATTGTCGAATCCGGATGTTTTAGATTTAGAAATATTTAATATCACCCCATCACCATCCTCTTATGCCTAAAATACATCAATGTCCACTACTGGATTGAAGGATTTCATCATTCAACAATGCAATTAACTTACTTTTGCTGGGATCTTTACAATAAATTTTATTTTTAAACTACTATTAATTCAAAAGTGCTATTAAAGTAAGTACTATTAATTTAATACATTGTTTTAAATCTTGTTTTCTTAATACTATTTGTAACTTTTAAAGACATCTCCGTACATTGAAGCTCAATATATTGTATCAAATTATATGCTCTACAAAAAGGGATAAATCTATTTTTCTAGTAGGACGCACTGATAAAGAATTTTTAAGCACAAACAACAGGAGCGCCGAATTACATGAACTTTTGTTAAGTAACGTTCCTTTTCACGGTTTGGTAATTGGTCTATATGTATTTAAACATTTTAAATTTTCAACAATCAATTTTTGACATAATAATTTTATCAATATGGCTTAAATATAGTTTTATTTAATTTTTATTTAAAATATTCGTGAATGAAGAAATATTGCCATCAATTTGAATTCATTTGTTTATACTTCGAAACAAAAGAACACAAATTATAAATAAAAGTAAATAACAAGATATATTGATGAAGAAAAACTGTTGAATTAAAGAGTAACTTATTATTGCTTTGTCATATTGTATAAATACTAATTTTATTATAATTGTAGAGAGCTTTACTTTGTGGAACTCCATAATTAGGATTTGAAGTTTCTTTTCTTCAAATCCTTACTAATTTTATTAATTCGTTAAGAATACAATAAATCGATTGTACAACATAGAACAAATGGAAAATTGGGTGAGTATTTCAAAAAGGTTTATTGACAAAAAATATTTTTTTCGTAATTTATTATTTTAGTGGATTGAACAAAATGGAGCATTATCTCCTTTACCTAATGTAGCTCCTACGAACAATATTGGTGTACCAAATACAGTGAATTATTCACGAATTTGGATGTCAAATACACCAAGTCAACAAAATTTTCATGGTTCTACGATTTATGATATAACTAATACATTCCCAAATGGATTACATACAACTATTGATACAACTATTGATACATTTATTGAAAGTTATACTCAATTAACGGAATCAATTTCCACAAATGCCCTATATAATCACGCTTCATCAAATTATCCATGTATGGATAATTCTTCAATACATTTGGCGAATTATCGAGCTATAACTCAATACTATAATTCTCGGCGTGTTGAGATAAATACAAATAATTCGACTCCACTGGTAACGAACCGATATGTAAATCAAGCTGCTTCGTTTCTAAATCAACATTTGCGTGATTTAATGCCATCACATACCACAGTTGCGAATCATTCAATAAATCAACAAAAAACAGTAGCTAAAAATTTTTATCCTAATTGGAAAAATTATCAAAAACAATCAGTGAATTTACCACCTTTTTCAACGAAAAAGGAAGATGTTAAATGGCCTCAAGTAGTACATTGGAGTGGTTCAACAAATACAAGTAGAATTGAACCAGAATCTGATATATCATTTAAAACTGCTGATAATTCATCGGATTGCGACAAATGTGTTGAAATAAACGAAAAGAAACGAAAAAAAGATAATGCTCTCAAAGTTCAAGAATACATGGACAAATACTATGATTATACCAATCCTTACTGTTGTGAATTCTGTACAATATTAGATCGAATAACTGCCAAGCGTGCATTAGAACTGTGTGACCAACGATTGTTATTAAACAAAACGCCAATTAATCCGTATGAATTGAGCGATGGTATAAAAATGATTCTATCCTGGCCAATAAATAAAGAATTGAATAATCTAAGTGACATGGATGGATTAACAGCATTTTATTTAGATGACCATAAACGTAAAATTAAAGAATTGTTTCCAAGTGTTGATTTTACTGGCAACAAACATAATTGTGTGACTCGTGGTTGTAATTGTCGTCGATATGCAATGGCTTTAGCTGCATCAAAGGAATTACGTCTTGCGACAACGTTTATACCATCATCAGGAAGACATAATTTGAATGATGTTTTAAAATTTACTGATCAAACAATTTTAGCAAAAGGGCAACATGAATCAACTTCGTCGTTATTATCTATGGCTGAAGAGAATGCACGTCGACGTATGAATGAGTTTGTATGCATAGGTCCGTTAAATAATAATTGGTATATGGAATTATTGAACGCGAATTGGCCAAATGAGCGTCCACGTATGACTTATACACACAATTTTGGTAATGTTACAGGAAGTGCAGCTTGTGGTGATGCTGAAAAGCTTTCATGTACTTGTGATCAAATTTCACAAGAGAAGTTACAGGAAATATTTTTACGTAGAGCGCAAATGAAACTAAGAAATAGAATGTAGGAGATATGTAGTCTTATTATTTTTCATTAATTAAATATATTTCTTATTGTAATTAAGTTATGTTTATGTTATAAAATTTAAATTCTTGTTTCATAAGTTTAAATATTTCTTAACTTCGTTTCATTCAAAATTAGTATTTAAGTTTTTTATCAGTAATATAACAGACTTTATCAATAGTATCCGGTTGCAGATAAAAAATTCATTTGCTTGAAAAATAGAATACGATTATTTCTTCCGCGAATTATGGAGTTGGATCTTTGGGATAGACCAAATTGAATGGTATATAGTGAAAGATAAGTTTACTAAATTCATGCTTCTGCTATCGTTTACAAAATTTTATTGTACATTATAAATACAAATTCTTATTAAAAAAAGCTTTTATATAAGAAAGAATTAGCTAATCGTAACAATCTCCGGGATATGGAGTCAAAGATATGTTATTAATTTGGTGCGTGTCTCGTGTTAGGCGTACCATTTTTCAGGGTCTTGTACCATGTACCAAGTAATAATTGTGTTGCAGTACGCAATAATATCAACTTTTAACATCGATCATTTTGCAGTTAATATTCGTGATCATCGCGGTCAAAAATCAATCCCGAGTATGAGACACGCACCAAATTCGCAACGAGCAACATATCTCTGACTTCATATCCCAGAGATAGTTACGATTAGCTAATTCATACTGATGATGACTACCTTGTAGGCGAAATACGTATTTATAAAATACAAATAATTGTTCTAGTAAATGGGGCAAACTTTGAAATTTAATTTCAAAAAATCTAGAGTTTTCTTATTTTAATAATCTTTAAATTATGAATGTATTTTTATAAGCTTTTAGAACTTCACCTATTAGTACATGGATCAATTCCTTCAAGCCCAATAAGCTGAAATTTGGATCGAATGCCTTGGTATAATATATAAAAAGTGAGATAATTGCGATTTGCGGACGACATAGTTTTGCTTTCAGAAAGCCGAAAAGAACTACAAACTATGTTGAACAAACTATATTTTAACGGCAGAATAGTTGGGCTAATAATTAATACCTCAAAAACGAACCTTATGTCAAACATGCCAGAAAGGCGGACAGTAAACTTGAATGGTAGCATTTTAGAAAGGGTTTCTAGCGTTAAATACTTTGGAAAAATAATTAGTTTAAACCATAAAATGAATCTCGAAATTGCTTCTAGAGCAGCTAACGCGTGGCGGAAGGACTTGTCCCTGAAGAACATCTTCGAAAACAACATTCCAATTTCTTTAAAAAGGAAAGTGATGAATTCATGTATCTTGCCAGTCCTGGCGTATGTCGTCCAAAAAGCGGCACTCCCAAAAATCATTTTAAAAAAATTAAGCACATATCAGAGATCGATGGAGCGTATGAAGTATTATGAATAATAAGCGCCACAATAGAACACAAAGCACCATGATAAGAGCCAGAATCAAAATAAACGAAGTTGCAGTTACAATTAAAGTGGCATGCTTTTCGGATAATCCATGACTCTGCATACAATTGTCTGGATGCCGTATGGCTCGGCAAGAAAAAGAGGGCGCCTGACGGCCAGGTGTAGAGATGGTATGTGTAGCTAGCATGCAGGTCAGTGGATGCGAAGGGCCTAATATTATTTAACTTTTATAATAATATAAGAAGGAAATGTATCCACTAGAATTCGAGACGATATACTTACCATTATACCGCAGTTACTTACAAGTTATATCTCAGAAAACTTGTTTGAAACTTTTTTTCATAAACTGGATAGTTTTGCCACAATTGCAACTCAATTATCTGAAATTACTTTGATTACAAAATCATAATTATATGTATTTAGTACCTATTACACTACTTTGCATTTTTATACACGCGTTCACGCATTGATAAGGCACTCAGTAAATACTGGGTAATTAAGGAATTAATTCAATTAGATACTATTTTCATATGTTTCTCATTGAAATGAAAATGGTTGATAAATAAAAAAATATTCATTATAATAAATATTAATGTTGATTATTTTTATAATATAAAATTGGAATTGATACAAATAAATACAATTGAATTGTAATAAATTTCACGGATGTATATAAGGGAGGAGTTCAGAGGGTTCGGACTCCCCTCCCTTAGAGCTCTGCATATTTAAGAAGTGAAGTCAAGGGCAAAAACTAATTTATCTTTGTGCATTGTTGTACCTCTCTCATGTGAAAGCTATAACTTTGCCCGTGATAAGTTGTATACACTTAGAAATATTAATGAAATATAATTTCGTATAAAAATCGCACTTAGCACGATTCGATTTCGAATCGATTGTCATATTTTCAAATGATTTTTCGAAATATTCCACAACAGAATTATAAAAATGATCGAAATATGTAGTCTAGCATCATTTTTTATTTTGATTCACATCATCTTGATGCCATTAATTGTACTTTGTACTTTGAGGAGAAAAATAATTTAAATTTATGGT
Source organism: Nineta flava (assembly GCA_963920215.1). Lineage (NCBI taxonomy): Eukaryota > Metazoa > Arthropoda > Insecta > Neuroptera > Chrysopidae > Nineta > Nineta flava. Next base: position 68,260,611 of record OY986044.1, read on the forward strand.
ATATAATAATCACACCTCTTTATTAATGTCGTTTAAATATTTTTCAAAATCTTCATGCGACGCTTTTCCTTCTTCTACCTTTTTTATAAAATCTTCTATAAGTCTGGTACGCAAGCGTTGTATCAAATAGGGTAAGTTTAAATCTGAGTAATTAGATCGTGTATATAGATGATCATAACTTGGTGTTGGCGTACTCTTATGATGCTTTTCTTTGACTGGTGGTGTATCTTTTTCGTTATTTATACTCGAAAGATTTGATGGTTGTAACACGGGTGGAATTTTGCGTTTTCGGGTAGGGGGCAGTGAACGTTGGGTTGAATGTGGATTAATTTTATTTAATTCACTTTCCTCGGATGGAAGTAGATGTTTGGAAGTAGATTTGGAAGAATGTTTTAAAAGTGATTGTGATGGCAGCGAGCGTTGGGTTGAATGTGGATTAATTTTATTTAATTCACTTTCCTCGGATGGAAGTAGATGTTTGGAAGTAGATTTGGAAGAATGTTTTAAAAGTGATTGTGATGGCAGCGAGCGTTGGGTTAAATGGGGATTCATTTTATATAATTCACTTTCATCGGATGGACGTAGATGTTTTGAAGTAGATTTGGAAGAATGTTTTGAATGTGATTTTGACAGCAGCGAGCGTTTGGTTGAATGTGGATTCATTTTACTTAATTCACTTTCATTGCTTGGAAGTAGATGTTTGGAAGTAGATGTGGAAGAATGTTTTGAATGTGATTGAGATGGTAGCGAGCGTTGGGTTGAATGAGGATTCATTTTATTTAATCCACTTTTATCGCTTGGAAGTAGATGTTTGGAAGTAGATGTGGAAGAATGTTTTGAATGTGATTGAGATGGCAGCGAGCGTTGGGTTGAATGAGGATTCATTTTATTTAATTCACTTTTATCGCTTGGAAGTAGATGTTTGGAAGTAGATGTGGAAGAATGTTTTGAATGTGATTGAGATGGCAGCGAGCGTTGGGTTAAATGAGGATTCATTTTATTTAATTCACTTTTATCGCTTGGAAGTAGATGTTTGGAAGTAGATGTGGAAGAATGTTTTGATTGTGATTTTGACAGCAGCGAGCGTTGGGTTAAATGTTGATTCATTTTATTTAATTCGCTTTCATCAGATGGAAGTAGATGTTTGGAAGTAGATTTGGAAGAATGTTTTAAAAGTGATTGTGACGGCAGCGAGAGTTGGGTTAAATAGGGATTCATTTTATTTAATTCACTTTCATCGGATGGAAGTAGATGTTTGGAAGTAGTTTTGGAAGAATGTTTTAAAAGTGATTGTGACGGCAGCGAGCGTTGGGTTAAATGGGGATTCATTTTATATAATTCATTTTCATCGCTTAGAAGCAGATGTTTGGAAGTAGATATGGAAGAATGTTTTGAATGTGATTGTGGCGATAACTCATTCTTGTCGTTGAAGGAGCGTCTGTAAATTAAAAAATTATATTCTATTAGAAATTTTATTGAAGAATATAAACGTTCTGTAAACATGAAATGTAACAACTAGCCGAGCTATTTTTAAATACGTTTTTTTATCAGTGAGCTTTATCACGTGTATGTGCAAGAAAATATGACCAAGGTATTATGGGCCAAAAATTTTTAATTGTCTTATACCTTATTTATTCGGCTTTTGAAAAAATGTTTCGATTAAAAGTTCTTAAGTATATTTATAATAAACAACTAGGTTATAAACAATACAGCTTGTTAAAATTCTAAATATCTCTGTACACATTAGAGTTTGGAAATAATGATAGGGTAATGAATTGTAGCAAACTAGAATTTCTACAACTTTACGCCTTAAATTATACATTTTTCGATTGTTCTAATATTAAGAGAGATATTTTATATTTTATTTTTTCTTCTTTCTCTATGGCCCCTTTCCCCTTGACCTATGCCATTTAGTAGTAAAATTGGCCTTGCAAATACTAAAATCATATCGGATATGATATTTCATTTTGAATTCACTGAAATTATGACCGCTAGAGAGTGATTTATGTATTCTAAGGAAATTCGCTGTTGAAGCAGCTCCTCCGTAACGAATTTTTTTTTCTCAAAACAGAAATTTATTCGCGGAATAGGCCTGAAAATTTGCAACAATTAAGGCAAAAAATTGTTGACAACTGTGCGAATATTTCTCCTCAAGTGCTAGAAAATACCCGGGTACAGTTTTACAATCGACTAGAATACTGTTTAGCAAATAATGTAGTAAATAAAAGTATTAAAAAAAGATGTGTACTCACTTTTTTTTACGTTTACGATGATTGTCCTGAACATTTTCTCCCAACTGATCACTATTTAACTGTTTATGCATTGGTTGGTCTTTACTCCGTTCCGCTGAGGCAAAATAACGATTTTTTAAATGTGGTGGTACCATTTTAACACCACGTACTTCCACAAAATCTGGCAATCCTTTTAATCCATTCTGAAAGTCTTCATAAAATTTGTCAACAAACAACCATGAATAGTTATTCTTTTTAAAATACTTTTAATATTTTATATAATGTGACCATGTTTCGGCTAATAGAACCATCCTCAAGCTGAGAAGCCTACTTAGTAGTTGTTGATTTATATACTCAAATTTGTGTGAAGTATTTTTAAATGAATATGATCATAAACAAGTTAAATAACAAATGAAATTAAAAACAATTGCAAAATACATATTTTTGTTCATAAATAGAGTTAACAGATAAAATTGCTTAGAATAGATACAACAACTAAAATAGATGAAATAATTAGAGTAGTTAAATAGAAAAAAGTAACGATTAAAATTCTAATTCAGTTAAAATAAAATAAATGTATCAAAAGTTAGGTTTTCATAACATCAATTAGCCTTTTTCCTCTGAAGATTTAAAAAAAATCCATCAGAGGCTGTTCCAGTGGGGGGGGGGGGGTACACATGTATTGATTTTCCCATTGACAGCAACGTTAAGCAACGGCATAACTCGGCAAAAAAATAATTTTTTTAAATTGTTCAAAAAGCATCTTTTTTGACTTGCTTTGGGCTTTATTTCTGTGGATTATTAGACATTTTTATGAAAAGCTCGAAATTTTGAAGCAAAAACAAGAAATCGCGATTTTTGACGGTTTTTCCGATTTTTCTCAAAAACTACCGATCCAATTTCAATTCAAGAACTCATTAAACTTTCTGCTATCGCAGAAACGAACAGGGAACTCAATGACGTAAATAGTCTTAGTTAAAAAAATATCCTGGAGCAGTATATCAGGCTTATTAGCAGAGCCTGATAGTTGCGAACGATAAATTCTAAAAGATAATACATTTCTCGTTTTTGACGACGGACTTTCTTCGGGAGCATATGGTAGGACTGGCGTACGGGGTCCACTTCATACTTGTGTCTCAAGAAGTAGTAGTATAGCACATGGTAGTAATACAGCGAAGTAATACAGCGATGGATGTTGGTGGTCGAGGCATAAGATGGACATGCCGAAATGAGAGGCATCAGCGTCCCCGGCTGAGATTTATATGCTCTGCACTGGCTAGTGGAGACTGGCACTTTCCTAACGTACTTCTGGTGTGTTAGAGAGGCTATCACACCATCTTGGGCAGCAATGACAAAGGCTTTTGTTTCGGACTTTAGTCCAGCTGATCGAAGGAATGAAAACTTAAGATCAACGGAGAGAACACAGGAGTCTAGATGGCGGTATTACATACCTTGATGGTTCCGGAATCGATGATCTTGAAAATGGGAGCGGATTTCAGCTCGCTTAACAGCTGAACGAAGCCGCGATTGGGGAAGAAGGACCTTATTATTATTATTTTTATACCCCGGTATGTAATATTTTTATATCTTGGTTTGGTTTATGGTTTTTTCCGATCAGATGGCGAATGTTGAATCAGCTTTTTTGTTTTTCCAATATCTCAAATGTTTCTTTTTTCTAACTCAACGTTTCTTTTTGTTTGACCTATGTAAACATTTGAACAGTGTTCAAGTGACTTCTTATGGTTGTCAATCTCTTAGCTTTGTGGGTACCTTGAAAGCGACATCGTCCGCAATAAGTCATTAATTTAATTTGTATAGGCTTAGAGGTTGGTGTTGGGTATGCAACCTTTAAAGCTACTTTTCTTTGTTGTTTTGCCACTATTTTATCTTCCATTGAATATATATATATATATATATATATATATATATATATATATAAATATATATATATATATATAAATATTCACAAATCTTCGATTAGAAACTCACGCTTTTATAAAATTTAAAAATTTTATATAAAATAAATGAAAATGAATTGAAAAATAAATGTGTGGGTACTTACTATTTTTATTTTAATTATTTCATTTTTATTAAATACTAGCTGTTTCCCGCTTATATATATATATATTCATTTATTTCTTTATTTATTTATTTATATTTATTTAAAATACGATACGATTAACGGGTTTCAAGGTATCCGATCCATAGTGCTAAAATTCCAAACAGTAGCCCTTAATAAAATCGCTAAAATTGGAAGAAAATTTTATGTCCCCGATTTTGATAAAAACTTGGTTTTAAGCTAATTTGGACCTAGCGAAAACGATGGCATTGGTTAAAATACGATACGACTAACGGTTTTCAAGGTATCAGACCCATAGTGCTAAAATTCCAAACCGTATGAGTTGAGAAGCGAAAATTTCGAAATCTGTTAGTCGAATGTTAAAATGAACCTGAATTTCGTACTGTTTGGGTCAAAATTAGACTAGAAAATGATTATTAATAAAATCGAGAACAAAAATTTTCTTCACTTTTCTCACATTTTTTCCAAGGGGTACCCCTTAAAAAAATCGCTAAAATTAGAGGAAAATTTTATGTCCCCGATTTTGATAAAAACTTGGTTTTAAGTTAATATGGACCTAGCGAAAACGATGGCGTTGGTTAAAATATGATACGAATAACGGTTTTCAAGGTACCAGACCCATATTGCTAATATTCCAAACTGTATGGATTGAGAAGGCAAAATTTTGAAATGTGTTGGTCGGACGTTAAAATGAACCTGATTTTCGTACTGTTGGATCGAAATTAGCCTAGAAAATGATTATGATTAAAATCGACAAAATGAACCTGATTTTCGTATTGTCGAAGGGGAACATATATATATATATATATATATATATATATATATATATATATATATATATATATATATATATTTATTTATTTATATTTATTTTTCAATATGTACAATAGTGAATAGAGCAGAGGTGGGCAGGAGATGACTCGGCCAAGCTCTGAGTGAGAGGTAGGGAAGAGAGATAGAGTTAATACAGGGTAACCTACCCATTATTAATATTTTCTGTTTTTAATTAAAACATTTTCTGAAAAAAATATAATAATACCAAATCTTTTTTATGGTCACTATTATACAGAGTAAATAATACAAGCAATCATTCAATACATACTCTGGAATTTTGGGCTGGTAATTAGGGTCATAAAATGTACCTTTTTAGTATATATCATATTTGTGTATGAATAAAATAAAAATATATAAAAAATATATATAAATCTTTTGAACCTTTAAGTTTACCGCTGGACCATTGTAATAAAAGAGGGAAATTTTTGCAAAGGATAATTTAAATAGAATTAAAGTTTTGGAAATTCCAAATGATTTGTCTAAATATTTTACTATTCATATCCGAGAACTAATAAAGAATTATTTACCTGATTTAATTATTTTTTCTTCGTATGGAGTATGCTCAGTATAGTGTCATGGGAATTTGATGAATTAAGTTAAATTTTACATAAAGTGGGAATTTGAGTTCTTCGAGTTAATCTACTTTGAATTGAAAAAGTGAAAAGTACTATTTGTAGTAGTGGAAATTATTTTTCGCATAATTTGTTTTCCAAAAAAAATAAAAGTAATGAATTTAATAATGGAGAAGACATCGCAAGCAGTCTTGGATAAGTTCAGATTGTTATTATTATTATTGTTATTATTATCATTATTGTTATTATTATTATTATTATTATGTTTTTTGGTGTATCTCTCCATACTGTAAAAGATATTATTTAAACAATAAATATTTTATAAAACTATTTCTAAATTGATTGAATAAATTATTGGGCAATAATCGGTAGGACAACCTGTATTGAAACATCGTTCCGTCTTGCTTCAAAACATACCTTCTTTACTTACTCTCACCAGCTTATGGAGAGCTCGTAAGGCTCAGACGAGCTGTCTGTGCCCACCTCTGGAATAGAGTCTCACTAATCCGGCACTTCAATAGTTCGGCACGTCCAATAATCCGGCACCCTATAGTTTTTATAGTGCTGGATTATAGTGCTTTTGTATATGTATATCGATATACAATGATTTATAGTGTGCTATTAATATAAAATTGAAACAAAATTTTAATAAAATAATTTTAAAGTTATTTTTTAGAAGCATAGTTTCTATGGAAATGATTAAATCAACAAAAATTTTAACCGACTTCAAAAAAAAATGATTAGATTCTATGTTTGACTGTATGTATTTTTTTTAATGTTCACCCCCTTCAAGATTGTTTTTTGAGAAAAAAGATAGCCTATGTCCTTCCCCAGGATATAATCTATCTCCTTACCAAATTTCATTACGATCCGTTTACCCGTTTAGTTGTGAAGAGGTAGCAAACACACAGAATTACTTTCACATTTATATAGTAAGTAGTATGGATAAGCTAATTTTGAAAATCGCGAAGCTGTAATACACAAAATTAATAATTTATCGTATATCAATAACAAAATCATCACAATGTAACTTTAAGTTTGAAAATGTAACTTTTCAGGCATACCAACGTATCTTTCGATCAAGCTACGCTGGCAACACTGATTAATTAATATACTTCTACCTTGAAACACATATTTCTTTGCACGAATACACTCGTAATGTTATTTACAAAATCAATCATTGTTTTTGTGCACTTTAATTGTGTCAGAATACGGAAACAAATCAAATCTAATACGATTATCAAGACTTTTATGTAAAACGAGATGTTCACTATCTAGAATTAATCAAGTCGTCGTACAAATGAAAACTGCGAATAAGATATACCAACTTACCGTTACACCGCAGTTACTAGTTGTATCTCAGAAAAACTTTTGTTTGAAACTTTTTAGCATAAACTGAATAGTTTTGCCACAATTAAAACTCCATTATTTGAAATTACTTTCGATTACAAAATCATAATTATAAGTATTTAGTACCAATTGCACTATTTTGCATTTGTATACAATTTTGCGTGTGTAAACTAAATTAAATAATTCACGCAATAATAATGAACTCAGTATATACTGGTTATGTAAGGAATAAACTTAGTTAGTTGATATTTTCACAAGTTTCTCATTGAAATGAAAATGGTTAGTAAATAAATAAATATTAATTATAATAAATGTTAATGTTATTATTATTTTTATTATTATTTAAGCGTTTTAGCTATAAGCTGAGGCTATATGTGCTGTAAAAATGCGAATATCACTGAAAAACATTACTTTAATCTTATCACTATTCATATTTTTCATTTTTTGTGTATTATTTGAATAATATAAAATTGCAATTAATACAAATATAAATACAATTAAATTGTAATTAGTTGTTTACATTTAGAAATATTAATGAAACATAATTTCGTAGAAGAATTTCACTTAGTACGATTCGATTTCGAATCGATTGTCACATTTTGTAAAAGATTTTTCTTAACATTCTACATCATAATTATACAAATGATCTATAAATAAGTAACCTAAATTTTTGATCTTGATTCAATTCAATGCAGGCAGCCATTGGTATATAATCATACCGATTGATTAACGACTATTATAGTCGTGTAAATATTTTTCACACTCTTCATCCTTCATATTTTCTTGATGAATTATCATTTAATCTTCTTTAAGTGTTATACCTAAGCGATCTATCAAAGCAGGTAAGTCTAACAAATCTGGTAAGTTTATATCAGAATAACTAGATGATAATCCAGTACTTGGATTCTCCTTACTTGATGTTGCCGAAATCTCATTATGATCGCATTCAATATTATTATCAGATAAACAATTATGTGGCTTTAAATCGTTGGTCTCATCAGATTTCGTCAAATCTACACATTCCATAGCGTCATCTTCACCTTCTTTAAGTGGTGGTGTTTCTTCTCCGTTAATTATGTTCGAAAGATTTGGTGGTTGTAACGCGGGTGGTGAATGAGGATGCTTTTCATTTAATGGATTTTCATGCTTGTCGTCGAAAGAGTTTCTGTAAGTTAAAAATTGAGTTAAGGTTTTAGAATACAAACATTTCTGTAAACATCAAACGTAATTCGAGCCAAACATCAAACCAAGTCGAGCTATTTTTTAAATGCTTTTTACTATAAGTGAGCTTTTTCACCAGCACATGTGCAACAAAATATGGTCAAGGTATTATGGGCCACAAACACTAGGACTCAATTTTCAAAAGTTTTATTTGATTTATTACTTAATATTATTTATTCGGCTTAAATATATTATTATAAGATTAATAAAAAGATTTTCATTTTTATTGAATTCACCAAGGTAACAATTCACGTAACATTTCGATGGAATAAAATAAGAATTAGAAAAGATTTGTACTCACTTTTTTTGATATTTACGATGATTATCTTGAACATACTGTCCCAACTGATCACTATTTAATTGCATTATCTGTTTAAATGTTAGTTTTTTTAATTTTTTACTCCGTTCCTCTGTGGCAACATTATCAGTTAAATGTGGTGGTATCATTTTTACACCACGTACTTTAACAATATCGGGCAATCGTTTTAATCCGCTCTGAAAGTCTTCATAAGTTTTGTCAACAAACAACCATGAATAGTTCTTGTTTTTAAAATACTTTTAATATTTTATATAATGTGACCATGTTTCGGCTAATAGAACCATCCTCAAGCTGAGAAGCCTACTTAGTAGTTGTTGATTTATATACCCAAATTTGTGTGAAGTATTTTTAAAAGAATATGATCATAAACAAGTTAAATAACAAATGAAATTAAAAACAATTGCAAAATACATATTTTTGTTCATAAATAGAGTTAACAATAGATAAAATGATTAAGAATAGATACATTAGCTAAAATAGATGAAATAATTACGAGTAGTTAAATTGGGTAGATAATAAATAGATAAAAGTAACAATTATATTTCTTAGGCAGTTAAAATAATTTTATCAACAGTTAGATTTACATTAAAATAAAATAAAAATCAATAAGTAGATAAAAAGTTAAAAGTAGAAATTATAATTGTCAGTTGTTAAAAGAATAAATAAATTATGTCGAGGTAAATAAAAAAGTTCTATGGACCACTAATTGATAGGTTGCCATTTTTTTGGTTATTCGGATGCAGTGAATCACTGGGTATAGTCGTATCCAAGAATGTACTGCCTACATTTAAGATTTTAAGGTCCAAGATGTTAATCTCATGGCCAATTCCTTTTTTTCAAAGTGAGTTGATTTTGGAATTAAAGGTATTAATGTATTCCAGGACGTTGTTTATTTGTCTATCTGTACCGCCTATAGAGATCCACAAACATAATAGGGGACCATTAACACTATTGAATGTCCAAATTGATCTCATTACATCAAGCTTTTTGGAACGAAGTTCTTTAACGCGGCTTACGGGTGGTGTGACTAGGTACAAATCGTTACGTAAAAAAATGTGGTATTATGTGTGTATATTAGTGTGTTTAGTAGTGTGTCTAGTATGGTGTGTATAATAAAAAGTCATATTCTCAGAAACTTCACTTCTAAAAAATAACTATAAAATTATTTTATTAAAATTTTGTTTCAATTTTGATTGTTATTTCCATAGAAATTATAAACTATACTAGCACACTATAAATCGTTATATATCCTTGTATTTTGGCAATTTTTAACTTCTATCACGTGTAAGTTGCTGCACGCGCCTTTTAATTTAATGAGTTTAGTTGGTTAGGTTAGACGTGAAAAATTTAAATTTATACCCAGTATATTTTTAAATATACGAGGTAAATTATGTTTAGTTCCGACTTTGTAACGCTTGAAAATATTGATCGCAGAGAAAAAATTCATAACTTATAAACTTGGAATTTTAAGAATTGTTCAAACATTGATATACAAACTCAGTATATACTGAGTATTCAAACAATTAACTCAGTTAGTTACATTACTTGTTTTATTTTTGTTTTGTCTTTGCCTATTTATATATATAGAAGAATTAGTACCTTTACGCACAAATGTATTTTGTACATTTATGGGTGTACAAACTAAACTAAAACAGCTCACGCATGTATGATGAACTTAGTACATACTGGGTATTTAAGGAATAAACTCAGTTAGTATTTTTTCACAGGTATCTCATTGTATTGAAAATGGTTAATAAATTAAAAAATACATAAATTATAAATATTTTTGTTAATGTTTAATATTATTTCTACTTATTGAAATTAATACAAATACAATTAAATTGTAATAAGTTGTTTATACATAGAAATATTAATGAAATATAATTTTGTAGAACAATTGCACATAGTACGATTCGATTTCGAATCGATTGTCATATTTTGAAAAAGAATTTCCATATTATGGTTTAATAAATTCGTTATATAAAATCAAATAAATACAATTAAATTGTAATAAGTTGTTTATACATAGAAATATTAATGAAATATAATTTTGTAGAACAATTGCACATAGTACGATTCGATTTCGAATCGATTGTCACATTTTGAAAAGATTTTCCATATTATGGTTTAATAAATTCGTTATACAAATTCAAATAAATACAATAAAATTGTAATAAGTTGTATATACATAGAAATATTAATCAAATATAATTTGTTGAACAATTGCACATAGTACGATTCGATTTCGAATCGATTGTCACATTTTGAAAAAGATTTTCCATATTATGGTTTAATAAATTCGTTATACAAATTTAAATAAATACAATAAAATTGTAATAAGTTGTATATACATAGAAATATTAATCAAATTTAATTTGTTGAACAATTGCACATAGTACGATTCGATTTCGAATCGATTGTCACATTTTGAAAAAGATTTTCCATATTATGGTTTAATAAATTCGTTATACAAATTCAAATAAATACAATTAAATTGTAATAAGTTGTTTATACATAGAAATATTAATGAAATATAATTTGTTGAACAATTGCACATAGTACGATTCGATTTCGAATCGTTTTGAAAAAGATATGATAAGTCATACTAATTAATTATGAGTATATTTTTTACACTCTTCATTAGGCACATTTACATTATGCTCTCTCCTATATCTTCCTGAAAAATTATAGGTAATAAGCGATAAAACAAATAAGATAAATCTAAATAACTAGATGGTAGTCCAGTACTTGGATTATCAATGCATTCGAAATAACTATGAAATGAACTATTGTTTAGAGTATGTATTTTTCCAATATAGTGCTCGTAATGTTCCGTCCAATCGTCATCATTAAATACATTGATAAATAAATTTTCTACATATGTTGATGAATTGGCAGATGGTAATCCAGTACTTTGATTGTCATCATTAGATACATTGGTAAATAAATTTTCTACAGATGTTGATGAATTGGCAGATGGTAATCCAGTACTCTGATTGTCATTACTTATCTCATCGAAAATGCATTCAATATTATTCTCAGATGACCAATAATATGACCTTGAATCATCATAGAATGAATCATCAGATGTCGAACAATCTTCAAATTCCATAGCTTGATATTCTTGTTCATTAAATGGTGGTGTATCTTCTTCGTTAATCATGTCCGAAATATTTGGTGGTTGTAATATGGATGGAAAGTCCACTCTTGAGTATGGCGGCAACGAGCTGTTGGGTGAATGATTATTCAATTTTTCATTAAATTCGCATTCATCGTATGCTGGTGGATAAGACCGCATTGATAGTGATTGTGGCGATAACTCATGCTTGTCGTTGAAGGAGTATCTGTAAATTAAAAATGTATATTATATTAAAAATTGAATTGAAGAATACAAATAAACACGTTCTGCAAACTTGAAATGTGCAACAAAATATGATCAAGGTATTATGGGCCACAAAACTAGCGCTCAATGTTTAAAATTTTTAGTTGATTTAAACCTTATTTATTTGGCTTTGGCAAAATATTTGGAATAATAGCTGTTAGTTTATTTATAATGAATAACTTTTCCCCAAGCATTTTTCAAAAAACGAATCAAGTATAAATGATTTATAAAATTTAGAAACATGTGCGATACTTTTGTGACCATGTGTACTATGTCACAATTTTGTGACCATGTGTACTATGTGTACCATGTGTACTATGATAATACATGGTGTTATCTTGAAGACTAACTATAGGAATATCTAAACTGTAAACTATTATATGGATATGGTTATATCCACACTATAACACCTCACATGTGAGAGTTTAAAAAAAATGTATAATATATAACTAAGGTGATATGCAACTTTGGTGTATTAACTAAAGGTGTATTAAAATGTGTAAATACGTATAATACCATGAATACGTATAATACCATTATTTACACATACGAAATTTTAATTAGGATGTACATAAAATTTCCGAAAAAAATTATCTACATGATGGTGAAAACTGTTTCAAAATCCGTTGCGGATAAATAGACAGACAGGCAGACTTTTATACTATGTATAGATAAATAAGTTTGAGGCTGATACACATTTGTAAAGAGGAAAAGAGATAGATATACACATATTATGTATGTTTAATAAAAATTATAACAATAGAAATTATACATCAAGTGTACGTTTGTCTCTTTTCCTCTTTCCAATGAATCAAGGTCTGGCTCAAATTTATTCATTTTACAAATACCATGTTGTAGTTTCGATAATCTTATGGCTTGTCTTGAAGTTTACAACATTTATACATGTATAGTAAAATGTAGTAATTACATACAGATGTTTGAGCTGAAGCAATGTTAAATCTATTCAATTTTTGAAAAAAGATTACAACAAAAATTTGATTTTGAAAAAGAGGCAGACACGAACTTACAATATATGCCACAAAAATGTTTATAATAATATATAGTGATAATATCGTGCTATATTTATAAATTACGTCCTCCTATATCCAAAATGCAAGGTAAATACCTGGTAAATGTTACAATTCATATATGTAACATTTTAATGGAGTAAAATAAGTATTAGAAAAATGTGTACTCACTTTTTTTTACATTTACGATGATTATCTTGAACATACTGTCCCAGCTGATCACAATTTAACTGCATTAACTGCTTAAACGTTGGTTGTTTTAATTTTTTTCTCCGTTCCTCTGTGACAATATTACCAGTTAATAAACATCGTGGTCTCTTTTTAATACCACGTACTTTCCAAAAATGCGGTAATTGCCTTAAACCATTCTTAAAGCCTTCAAATTTTTGGCCAACAAACAACTTGTTAAGCATTGCGAACCCTGGCATTTGTTGACTGCCTGATTCTGGTAACTGTTTGGTAATTATAGTTTGTTCTGGTAGCGGCGTAGAAGATCTTGGAAATTCTTCGATGTCCGTAACTGGATTGTTGGCTATGAATTTATCATGTCGCTTCCAATTTTGTAATAATGGTTTCTGTAAATTGAAAAAAAAAAATTTTATGAAACGATGGAACCAAATTTAATGGGTAAAAAAAGTAAATTCGAACGTTGCATAGAGTTTTGTCGAACTCCAAATTCTCACCTCTCCGCGTTCGTATTATCTCCGCTTTATGTGAACGTATATTATAGAAAGCTCCTGTAGCTTAAGGTTATTACTTGAAATGAAAATATATAGCAAATGAAAGAATCCATTTAAATGATTTTTTTTATATTTTGCAGTCGATTTCTGCGCAATTATTCCGTTTACGAAAAATATACGAAACAATACAAAAATGTAAACGCGTTAGCAAAGTTACGAAAATGATCTATGAGTTCTCCCACGGAACTTGATGTCGAACAGTTAGAAAAAAATTTCACAAAAATTAAACAAATATTTAAAATATTATTTTAGAAACATAATAAAAGGAAAAATATTAAATAATGCTATTACTAAATCATAACAATTTTATATTTAATTTTTATAATAAAAAAAAATTGGTTCCCATTTGAAAAACAGAACTTTTTTAGTTTCATTTCCCAGCATAGAAGCGGTCCGTTTTTAAATTTTGTAAATTGAATTGGATTTTATTTATATGGAGATTGTAGAACACTTTGTTTTTAAATATTATATTATCAAATAAAAATTAATGAGAACTCTACGGTTTTGAAATAAAATTTCAAATTCCCCCTTTAAAGGGGAATTTCAAATTTTACTTTGTTTGTAGTTTAAGATTATAACTAAATAGAATTTAAATGAAAAACTTACCTTTACAATATCATCATTGAATTTATGAAAGGTCAATACATATAAATCACCTTCTTCCATTCTGTCACCTTGAAACTTAAAATCACAACAATACACGAAACACTTTAATTGTTACTTAGTTTAAATATTATTGATTGACTATTTATATTCAGGAGACAAAATCAGACTAAAGTTGAAAATTTTGTTGAATATAATTTCAACTTGTAAGTTAAAAATTTGCATCCCCACCACAAAGACTTCCCCTGATAATCTATTTAATAGTTAGTTTATCAATACAAGGAGAAGAAGGTTTTATGGTGGGGATGCAAATTTAAATAAGGATTATTAAATTGTAACTGATCGTTTAAATTTTTAAAATTATCAGGTAAAAAGGTATTTTTACTTATACAATTTAAAGCCATAAAAAAATTGTAGACAATTTTTCTTCTTCAAAATATACAAAAATTAGTGAAATAAAAATTGGTTATTTGTGTTTTTGTATTGATTTATTTAATTTTTGTAAATTAACATGCTGCATGCTGCAATGATTGTAATATGCATTTTGCTATGAGAACCTTGGTCCTAATTTTTTACAGAAATTTTTTGTTCAAAACATTGTTGTTCTTGAACGAAATAATCTTTTTTCATATTGTTTGGCTACATCCAAACATAAAAGATTTTGGCATAATTGGCAGATGAGTATCAAAAACTGTTCTGTCAACAACAGAACAGTTTATTTATTACATTTTTCAAAAAATGGATAATTAAATCAAAAAGGATATATCAAAAAAATGAACTTTTTACAACTCTGGTTTCAACATAGTTTCCTTAATTCATAAATAATTAACTAACGGTGCGGCTAATAAAAAAATGTCTCAGGACTTTTCGTTCCAAAATCGTATTATCTACAATACATACCCTCTTATGGAACTCGACTACTTATGGAACATTCTGTATATATCCTTCTGTTAATTTTAAACGATCAATTACAATTTACTAATCCTTATGGTTTATCCATACAAGGAGAAAAAACCTTTAGTTAATAGTGGGGATGCAAATTTTTTCCTAAAAATTTGACGTTATATTCATCTTAATTATTAACTTTAGAATGATTTTGTCTCCTGAATATAAATTCTTAAACCAAAGTATTTAAACTAAGCAACAATTAAAGTGTTTCGTGTATTGTTGTGATTATAAGTTTCACGGTGACAGAATGGAAGAAGGTGATTTATATGTATTGACCTTTCATAAGTTCAATGATGACATTTTAAATGTAAGTTTTTCATTTAAATTCTGTTTAGTTTTACAATATAATCTTAAGTAAAAACAAAGTGTTCTACAAGCTCCATATAAATAAAATCCAATTCAATTTACAAAATTTAAGGACCGCTTCTATGCTAGGAAACGAAACTGAAGAAATTTGTTTAAATTATACAGGCTGCTCACTTTCAACAAAGTATTTGGATATTTCTTCAAGGAAAAATAAATTGGCCTTGTTTTAATCTCAACACCCCAGTAAAACTGGTTAGGTTTATAACGTTGATCTTGCTCGTCAAAACTATTTGAAAGTCAATTTTCAAATTTATAAACGGACCGCTTCTGTGCTAGGAAACGTAACTGAAGAAGTTGTGTTTTTCAATTGGGAACCAATTTTTTTTATTATAAAATTTTTATAAATATAAAATTTTTATTTGTAAGTAAAAATAATTAAAAATTTTTTGAAAACTTACTCATTAAGGTTGAGTTCGACCAAACGCTACTTAATGTTTGCATTTATAATGTTAACGATCAATGAAGTTTAAAAAACTTTTTTACTTTTGTTCCATCGTTTCATAAAATTTTGTTTTATTAATTTACAGCAGCCATTACAACCTAATTGGAATGTTCACGATGAATTCACAGCCTCAAATCCAATTACGGATATCGAAGCCTTTCCTCGATGTTCTACACCGATACCAGAACAACAGTTATCAAGCAGTTTACCAATTAGTTCATGCTTGTTTGCTGGCCAAAACTTTGAAGGCTTTAAGAATGGTTTAAAACAATTGCCGCGTTTTGCGAAAGTACGTGGTGTTAAAAAGGTACCACGATATTTATTAACTGGTAATATTGTCACGGAGGAACGGAGAAGAAAATTAAAACAACCAACTTTTAAACAGTTAATGCAATTAAATTGTGATCAGCTTGGACAGTATGTTCAAGATAATCATCGTAAATGTAAAATAGAGTGAGTACATATCTTTTCTAATACTTATTTTACTCCATTAAAATGCTAAATATATGAATAGGGAATATGCATGAAAATTTTTTTTCACATTTATTTTCAGAATATGAAAATACTGTTAATACTGTAATAATATTTAAAAACGAAATTAAAATCCGAAAAATATCAAGGAAGCTATAAGCTTTTAAAGATTATTATCTGTCTCTTTCTTGCAAAAATACTAAAAACGGAGTTTTACGTGTATTTTAAATGGTGAAAGTGTAATATGACATAACATGTCAAGAGTTAAGAGACTTTTTAAAGTTATTTAAAAAGTAATTTTATCTTGATATTTGTCAAGTAAATATGCTCCAATTCAAGTGAAAAAAAATTTTCATGCATATTCCCTATTGTAACATTTACGTATTTACCTTGCATTTTGGATAAAGGACGTGATTTATAATATAGCATGGAGGTTCAACTTTTAAATACGGTACGCATTGCGTTTAATTAAAAATTTAGTTAATAATTTTAAAATATTTTAATAATGAACCCGAACCTGTATGAACCAAGAAATTTTTTCAATAAAATTTTATCCCAAATGCATCAATCAGCACCTCTCACTGCCTGTCATTCACATGCCTTTAGACTGATACAGAAAGATTAGAAAAGTGTGCTGCTATCTCAATCCACTCTCAGCATAAGCGCATTCCATTTAAATGGAAAACGTATGATATAATAATTTCATTCAATTTAGATAGCTCGTTAAAAATAATAGTAGAGTCAAATAAGGATTTTTCAGGCAGGTTGCTTGGATCCGCAATTTAAAAAAAAAAATCAATTCATCTTGACGTCCTGAATATGACCCTAAATTTTTACCGTCCAACTCGTGACGGAACAGGGTCAAAATTGAATTTGTTTATAACAAAAAATCGTTGTTTCTTAATATCTTTCTTTTAAACTAAAAATTTTAAATATGACATAGAATATTATTCAATTCTATATAAAAAAAGAAAACAAATGAGTCCATAAATAATAAAATCGGATTATTAGAATTCGAGGAAAAAATTCCCAAAGTTCGAAAAACATTAAAGTTCGAAAAACAAAGTTCGAAAAAAATTTAAAAAATGAAGTAATTTTTAGATTTTTTATTTTAATTTAAAATTTTTGCGTTTTTCGAACTTTGGGAACAAATTGCGGTTCCGAGCAACCTGCTTGAAACCGCCTTTTTGAAGCTAATTTGACTCTTTGATGTGTAATTATTCTCCGAGGAAATGTTACTTGTTGCTAATTTGGCGAAGGTCTGCACCAAATTAGCATATTAGTCTGTTGTGTAGACCGTCACCAAATTAGCAACAAGTAACATCTCGGAGAATAATTACAATTAGCTAATTCATACTGATGATGACTACTTTGTAGTCGAAATACGGTATATTTATAAAATACAAAAATTTGATCTAGGAAATTGGGGCAAAAAATCGAAATATCCTAGAGTTTTCTTTAATATTATTTATATCAATTTTTAATATAATATAAATTTTTAATTTACAGATACTCCTTCAACGACAAGCATGAGTTATCGCCACAATCACTCTCAATGTATTCTTATCTACCAGGTTACGATGAATGTGAATTTAATGAAAAATTGAATAATCATTCGCCGAACAGCTCGTTGCCGCCATACTCAAGAGTGGACTTTCCATCCATATTACAACCACCAAATCTTGTGAACATGATTAACGATGAAGATACACCACCATTTAATGAATTTGAATATGACGTTATGGAATATGCAGTTTGGTCGGAATTTGATGGTGCCGATGATTCAAAACTATATAATTGGTCATTTGATAATAATATTGAATTTGTTCCCGATGAGAATTCAACATCAAGTAAAGACAATCAAGGTACTGAATTACAATCTGCTCATTCAGATTTAAATTTAGCATTTAAAGAAGATGAATTTGGCGCTATGGAACATGCAGATTGGACGGAACCTAATGAGACTGATTATTTAAAGCCACATGATAATAATATCGAATGCATTGATAATTCAAGTACTGGACTACCATCTAGTTATTCAGATGTAGATTTATCTTATATGTCTTATCGCTTATTACGCATAAGTCTGCAAGAAGATTTAATGAGAAAGCATAATGGAAATGAGTCTGATGAAGAATATGAAAAATATTTACACGACTATAATACTCAATAAATAATTAGAATGATTATGCACCATAAATTTAAATTTTTCTCCTCGAAATACAAAGATGTTAGGATTTTGGACATTTGGTGATCTTTTTGTGAAAATAAAAATACTTATAGTGGTTGATTGTTAATTATTTATTTTATTTAATGCAGTTGTTTAACTTTAAAGTATGTCCTGCTTATATCAGTGATGGATACTGTTTGATTATATTTGCGAAGATGTTGAAAAGCAACAAACAGGTATCAAAAATATATTTCAACCCTCTTTCTTTTATAAAAACATATGTGTTTATTTTTATTACGATCAAGTATTAACAAGAAAATGTAATGTCTTTTTTATTGTATGTATAAATAAAATATAAATAATAAATAATGTATCTATATTCGAAATATCAACCCTGTAGCTCTTTCCGTTCAAAAGATACAGCACCCAAAAAATGAGCCTAAATTAAGGTGTAGTAATAACACTGTAGTGAAAAGTCCGAATGTCTCCCTTAAAACTCGGCCACGCACTACCGTGCTCTAGATACTTTTATTATGGTAAAAACCCAGATGTATTGACCAAAATATATTCAGCCTTTGATGGCACCGACATACAAATATAAGAGTGATATTTGTATACAAATATTTGGTAAAATCTAACAAAAGAATGGCTGCGTTGAATTGAATCAAGATGAAAAATTCCTAATTACTAATTTTGATTTATATTACTATTTATAAAACGAATTTATAAAACTATGACATGGAAAATCTTTTTGAAAATGTGACAATCGATTCGAAATCGAACGTACTATGTGCAATTGTTGTATGAAATTATATTTCATTAATGTTTCTATGTATAAACAACAGAAGAGTCTCATTAATCTAGCACTTTAAAAAACTATAGGGTGCCGAATTATTGGACGTACCGAACTATGTTCTCCTTCGACAATAGGAAAATCAGGTTCATTTTCTCGATTTTAATCATAATCATAATCAAACAGTACGAAAATCAGGTTCATTTTAACGTTCGACCAACACATTTTAAAATTTTGCCTTCTCAATCCATACAGTTTGGAATATTAGCACTATGGGTCTGGTACCTTGAAAACCGTTAATCGTATCGCACTTTGACCAACGCCATCGTTTTCGCTAGGTCCATATTAGCTTAAAGCCAAGTTTTTATCAAAATCGGGGACATAAAAATTTCCTCTAATTTTAGCGATTTTTTTAAGGGGTACCCCTTGGAAAAAATATGAAAAAAGTGAAGAAAATTTTTGTTCTCGATTTTAATAATAATCATTTTCTAGGCTAATTTCGATTCAAACAGTACGAAAATCAGGTTCATTTTAACGTTCGACCAACACATTTCAAAATTTTGCCTTCTCAATCCATACAGTTTGGAATATTAGCAATATGGGTCTGGTACCTTGAAAACCGTTATTCGTATCATATTTTAACCAACGCCATCGTTTTCGCTAGGTCCATATTAGCTTAAAACCAAGTTTTTATCAAAATCGGGGACATAAAATTTTCCTCTAATTTTAGCGATTTTTTTAAGGGGTACAGTTTGGAATTTTAGCACTATGGATCGGATACCTTGAAAACCGTTCATCGTATCGTATTTTAAATAAATATAAATATATATATATATATATATATATATAAGCGGGAAACAGCTAGTATTTAATAAAAATGAAATAATTGAAATAAAAATAGTAAGTACCCACACATTTATTTTTCAATCCATTTTTATTAATTTGTTTTATATAAAATATTTAAATTTTATAAAAGCGTGAGTATCTAATCGAAGATTTGTGAATACCGAAATTATGGCAAATTTATTATAACGAGAAAAAGTAATTTTTCAAAAATGTACACAAAAGTATCTAAAATTTTTTCTTACATAAAAGTTACATGGGTTGATGAAAAGTTACGTAAAATGTAAGAAATGTAACCTTCTAGCAACACTGTTCGTAAACATAAAGGTGCAGCGATTCAGGAGAGTGCACGCCAACAGAACTATTGATGACGTGGTGCCAACAATTTTAAATCTGTTACGAGACAACATACGTCCGTTGGTGAAGATCTCCAATCCGAGATCGGTAGACGAGTAACATTTCAAAATTGAAACAAAAAATTAAAAAAATAATTTTATAATTATTTTTTAGAAGTATAGTTTCTGTGGAAATGAAATATATTGAATATATTTTTTCTTCCCACTTACTTTACAAATATCAATATTTAAGGCGAACTAAGATAGTAGGCGAACGTAATGCTAGATAGCCTATAACCTTCCTCATGAATGTGGCTATCTAACGCATTTTTCAAATCGGTCTGGCAGTTCCAGAGATTAGCGCGTTCAAAAAAGAGACAAACAAACAAACAAAAAAACTCTTCAGCTTATTATATTAGTACAGATAGCCCTAAGTGAAGCTCACTCATTTATACATATTCTAAGGTACTTCTAGACATGCTAGAAAGATGCAACATGCTTATCATATATCACATCGCAGTACGGTTACTTATAGTGCTTAGGTAAATACATTACGTTTCTTTAAACACATATCAGCACGAATACCCTCGTGATGTTATTTACAAAAATCAATCATTGTTTTTGTGCACTTGAATTGTGTCAGAATACGGAAACAAATCAAATCTAATACGATTATTAAGAATTTTATTTGAAACGAGATGTTCACTATCTAGAATTAATCAAGTCGTCGTACAAATGAAAACTGCGAATAAGATATACCAACTTACCGTTACACCGCAGTTACTTACTAGTTGTATCTCTACCAATTGTACCAATTGCACTATTTTGCATTTGTATACAATTGTGCGTGTATAAACTAAATTAAACAACTCACGCAATAATAATGAACTCAGTATATACTGGGTATGTAAGGAATAAACTTTAAAGGTTAGTAAATAAAAAAATATTAAATTATAATAAATGTTAATGTTTATTAGGTAGGTACTTGTATAATATAAAATGGCAATTAATACAAATATAAATACAATTAAATTTGTAATAAGTTGTTTACATTTTGAAATATTAATGAAATATAATTTCGTAGAAGAAGTGCACTTAGTACGATTCGATTGTCACATTTTCCATATGATTTTTCTAAACTTTCCACATCATAATTATACAAATGATCTAAATAAGTAACCTAACATTTTTCATCTTGATTCATTTCATTCTATTATAGTCGTTTGTAAATTTTTCACACTCTTTATCCGACACAATCATTTTATGTTTTCTCATTTAATCTGCGTTAATTGTTATACCTAAGCGATTTAACAAAGTAGTTAAGTTTAACAATGCATGATCGCATTCGGTATAATCAGATTTCGACGAATATACACTTTCTGTATCGTCATATTCGTCTTCCTCATTTAATGATAATGTTGAATCTGAAGAATTGGATCCACTGCTTAGATTTTCATGATTATATGATGGTGAATTATTATTATCAACGTATTGACTATCATCATCAAATGAGAAATCATGTGGCCTGGTATCATCGGCCTCGTCAGAGTTTGACAAATCTGCATTTTCTGTATCGTCATATTCATCTTCCTCATTTACAGATAATGTTAAATCTGAAGAATTGGATCCACTGCTTAGATTTTCATGATTATATGATAGTGAATTATTATTATCAACGTATTGAACATCATCATCAAATGAGAAATCATGTGGCTTTGTATCATCGGCCTCGTCAGAGCTTGACAAATCTGCATTTTCTGTATCGTCATATTCATCTTCCTCATTTACAGATAATGTTAAATCTGAAGAATTGGATCCACTGCTTAGATTTTCATAATTATATGATGGTGAATTATTATTATCAACGTATTGAACATCATCATCAAATGAGAAATCATGTGGCCTTGTATCATCGGCCTCGTCAGAGTTTGACAAATCTGCATTTTCTGTATCGTCATATTGATCTTCCTCATTTACAGATAATGTTAAATCTGAAGAATTGGATCCACTGCTTAGATTTTCATGATTATATGATGGTGAATTATTATTATCAACGTGTTGAACATGATTATAAAATGACCAATTATGTTGCTTTGTATCATCGACCTCGTCAGATTTCGATATCTCTTCACATTCCATAGCGTAGTCATCTTCATCGTCTTTAAATGGTGGTGTATCTTCTTCGTTAATCATGTTTGAAAGAGTTGGTGGTTGTAATACAGGTGGTGAATTGTTTTCATTGAATGATTGTGATTGTCGCGATAATTCACGCTTGACGGTAAAGGAGGGTCTGTAAATTGAATATTTATATTTGATTAAAAATTTGATTGAAGAATACAAACGTTCAGTAAACATGAAATGTAACAACTAACTGAGCTATTTTTTAAATCCGTTTTTTTTATCAGTGCGTCTTTTCGCACGCACATGTGCAACAAATTATTATTAAGTATTATGAGCCAGAAAGGTAGCGCTCAATTTAAAAAAATTTTAGTTGATTTAAACCTTATTCAGCCGGCTTTTATGAAAATATTAATAATAAACAACTTTTACTCGAACCATGTTTTATAATTTTGAGTCGGCGCCAAACAAACAAAATTTTTTAACCGGAAATCAGATTCACCCTTCGCCCATTTCGATGGAGATTTTTTGGCGCCAACTCAAAATTGTTTAGGTATTTACATTAGAGTAAGACTTAGTTAGACTAAATAGGTTCTTTTTTATTTTTTGCTTTTCAGTTACTTTCTTCTTTTGTCGGTTCTATTTTTTGTTAAAAAGTATTTATTTTTCACTTTTCAGTTCCTTTCTTTTTTCGTACATATTATAGTGTCATAAGAACTGCATAAGTGTGCTAAGTTTCAACAGAATCGGTTCAAAGATGAAAATTCAGTGGGTGAACAATAAATTATTCCCTATTTTTCTGCCCCTAGGGGCGAAATTTTGTTCTCAAAATTTATGGTACCAACTTCGAAGTATACCCTATCCAATAAAATAGGTATTATCAAAATCGGACTACTCTGTAAAAAGTTATGCGTGATCATACATAAAAAAAAAATATACAGGTTGAAATGAGTACCTCCTTATTTTGTCGGTAAAAACTATCGTGTAAAGCTAGGGTGCGTCAGATCTGTATGCTAATGTTATCATTTGTATCATGCGAGCTATTGTCTGAGCCCAATACTTTATACCGGGGTACCTTACACGAAAAAAAATCACGTCCTATATCCAAAATCTCTTCATGTAACATTTAAATGGAGTAACATTAGTATTAGAAAAGATATATACTCACTTGTCACGAATATTATAGAAATTGACTAGCATGTATGTTTGCAACTGATCACTATTTAAATCTAGTATCTGTGAAAATGTTAGTTTTTTGAATCTGTGACTCCGTTCCCCTGCGACATTATTACCAGTTATAAAATATGGTGGTACAATTCGACCACGTTTTCTCTCAAAATCTGGCAATCGTTTTAAACCAATCTTAAAGCCGTCATACATTTTGTTAACATATGACGATTTACGAATTGGTAAACTTCTGAATGCATGATAATTTATTTCCGGTGTAGAGTTTCGCGGAAAGGCTTCGATATCCATAATTGAATTGGTGGCTGTGTATTCGTCTTGAAAATTCCAGTCTGGTTGTAAAGGATTCTGTAAATTAATAAAACAAAACTTTAAAAAAACAAAAATTTTATAAAACGGTGGAACTAAATGTAATCAGTAAATAGTTGGGGCTATGTTGAAGATAATGGCTTATTAACTTTATCGTTTAGTCCCTTCGTACGTATTTACCCTTTTTTGGTGTACGTTTTTATGGGCAGCTCAAATAACATAACAGCACCCTTTATCATTTTAATGCATGCATGTAAGAATTTTTTATTTGTGCTTGTGAAGTATTTAAGTTCCTTTAATTTCTTTAATTTTGCAGTCGATTTCTACCGTAATTATTCTGTTTACTACTAGGGTTTCTGCTCGAGAATCGCTCGAGAAATTTGTCTTTGGTCGAGACGGGAAAAAAACTCAATGCTTCAAGAAATCGAGAAATCAATTCCGTTTGAAATCAATTCCAAACCAAAAAAACACGCATACAACACGTGACGAGTCTAGAGTAAGTCAACATCGACGAAGAATGAGCATGTTTTCTCGTTATCGGGAAACATTGGCAGTAAAATAAGAAACCGCCTATCAGATGATGCTGTTTATGCTCTGGTATTTCTGGAAGCCTATTTTATAATGAAAAATCGTTAAATTAAAATTTGATTTCTTTGTTGATTATTTTGCGGGTTATTGGTTTAGATTTAGTTGGCATACTATGCTCAAAGTAAAAAAAAATAGTACTGAAAGTTAATTATAATTTGTTTAATCGAAAGACTGTGATGTTATTAACACAATAGTTTATAAATATAAAAGGCATTTTTTGTTGAAGTTGGTAGCAAAATGTTTGTTTTGTTAAACAAGTTTTTATAGTTATATCTAAATATGTACTAGTAATTTTGTTGATTAAATTTTACAAATTATTTTTTATTTAATTAAAGACTATTGTACATTTGGGAACTGATAGGGACCCAATAATTATAAAAAAGTTAAGCACTACCCTACTCTTCATTTTTTACATAGACCAACCGAATATATATAGTTTGATTAATTTATTGTTTGTTATCGATTTGTTAATTAATATGTGCAATTTATTGTAACTTAAAATTTACCATTTGATTTAATTGATCTTGTAGTGGTATCGTTTCTTCATTAAATTATTATTATAATTTTGTTCATCATTTTTATCTGTTGCATAACAACTATAACTTCCCTCTATTATCACGGTTGCTTTGAATGTTAACAACCATGGTAATTTACATATTAAAATCATAACATTTCATAAATCAAATCAATAAAGATCAATTATATCTTTTATATATATTTATTATTTATTTAAATAATAATTATTTAATATAACTATCATCTACCTTTACAATCTCACCTATCAGTCTAATTTGTAATAAAGCAAAAATTTGGAAATAAAATTGTGTTTTATTAAAAAATTTCAAAATTTCTCGAGATACTCGAGAAATCCTGGTCGAGAATTCTCATGCCTCGAGAAATAAAAATAGGTCGAGCAACCAGAAACCCTATTTACTACCAACGTAACAGGTCATCACGTTATGAAAATGATCTATGAGATCTGAATCGATTTCAATTAAAAATTTTAGTCGAAAAGTTAGAAAAAGTCTCACAAAAATTAAATAAATATTTTAACTTTTTATTACTATTAAAATGAACTTGAGTGAATATTGTAGAAACATAATAAAAGAGATATAATGCAGGTTGCGGATTTTAAATAATGGAACTAAATTTTTCCTCAAGGTAAAAATTTTTGGAAAAACTAACTTCATCCGAATAAAAGTTGTTTCGTTCGAAGGGGAGCATATAGCTCTCTATAGCTTATATAGCTCTTTCATTTTATAGCCTTTTAAAATATGAATTTTCAATGATAAGATTGTCGTTTTTGATATCACGAATAAAAGTTTTTATTTTTGATCAATAAAAAAGAATCAATATTATTTTTTGTAAAATTTTTAAAAAATGATTAAGTAAACATAAGTTTTAATTATTTTACAAAGTCAATCCCGAGTATGAGACACGCAACACGCAACGAGCAACATATCTCTGAATCCGTATCCCAGATATAGTTACGATTAGCTAATTCATACTACATTGTAGTCGAAATACGTATTTATAAAATACAAACAAATGTTCTAGGAATAGGGGCAAAATTTGAAATGTAAGATCAAAACATACTTCAAATGAATTATTCTTTCATTTATATAAGAAATTGGAGCGATAAAAAATTAATGCAACTTCTCCGTTGACATACAATTTATTTTTCGAGTATTTTTTTAATTTTTGAATAACTAATGGAATTATTAAGAAATTTTCTTCAAATTTTAATAATTTTAAAAAAATGATCATATTGTATAACTAAACAATATTTACAACAACAACAACTCTATACAACAACAATATATTCCCACTTTATAACATACTTCAAATGAATTATTCTTTCATTTATATAAGAAATTGGAGCGATAAAAAATTAATGCAACTTCTCCGTTGACATACAATTTATTTTTCGAGTATTTTTTTAATTTTTGAATAACTAATTGAATTATTAAGAAATATTCTTCAAATTTTAATAATTTCAAAAAAATGATCATATTGTATAACTAAACAATATTTACAACAACAACAACAACTCTATACAACAACAACAACTCTATACAACAACAAGAACAACTCTATACAACAACAATATATTCCCACTTTATAACATACTTCAAATGAATTATTCTTTCATTTATATATGAATTTGTAGCGATAAAAAATTAATGCAACTTCTCCGTTGACATACAAATTATTTTTCGAGTATTTTTTTAATTTTTGAATAACTAATTGAATTATTAAGAAATATTCTTCAAATTTTAATAATTTAAAAAATTAATCATATTGAATAACTAAACAAAATATAAATGAAAAACTTACATCATACAAGCCCATAATTTGTTGGTAATCCAACATAGGAACAAATCCTTCAGCCATACTCTCACCGTTAAATTAAACACAACAATACACAATACAATTGTTACATTATTGAAAAATTTACTTCAAATATTTTTGATAATTGTTATTTAAGTGACTATTTCGTACTGAAGGAAGGTAAGGTGATTGATAAGATGTCATGTTTTTATGTAAAAATTTGCATCCCCCACTTTCGTTTTAGGGGTAAATGAAACAAGATTAGTTAATTGTAACTGGTCATAAAAGTTATTAAGTAAAAAGGTATTTTACATTTACACAATAAGGATATTCGTACTGCAGTTGTATGTATTAAAATTCATAGGTGGGCGCAGACGGCTCGCCGGAGTCGAACAACCCTCCATAAGCTGGGTGAGAGTAAGTAAAAAAGGTATGTTTTGAAGTAAGACGGAACGATTATTGTCCAATAATTTATTCAATCAATTTATAATTAGTTTTATAAAATTTTTATTTAAAAAAAAAATATCTTTTACAATATGGAGAGATACACCAAAAAACATAATAATAATAATAATAACTATAAGGATGATAGCAATAACAATATTTACAACGACAACAACAACTCTATACAACAACAACAACTCTATACAACAACAACAACTCTATACAACAACAACAACAACCCTATACAACAACAATATATTCCCACTTTATGTAAAATTTAACCATTTAGAAATTAGTAACAAATTACCCAAAATTCCAGAGTATGTATTCAATGTATTGTATGTATTGTATACTTTGAATAACAGTGACTATAAAAAATAGTTGGTATTATTATATTTTTTTCAGAAAATGTTTTAATTAAAAAAAGGAAATAGTAATAATTGGTAGGATACCCTATATTTACTCTATCTCTCTTCCTACCTCTCACTCAGAGCTGAGTGCAGTCAAGGTCTGCCCACCTATTATTACACCTATATTAAATTAAACTTACACTAAAAGTGACTAAAACTCACTCACTAACTAAACCTAAGTATATAATTTTTAATATTAAATTTACAACCATAAAAAAATTGTAGACAATTTTTTTTCAAAATATACAAAAATTAGTTAAATAAAAATGATTATTTGTGTAAATTGTGTAAAACATTGTATAATAAATATTTTTTAACAGAATTATTAATAATTTTCTGTCATTTTCAGCTTTAGTACACTCATCCTGAAAATATTCAGGATGAGTGTAATATTTTCGTTCAGCAAAATTTCCAAATATTTTTGAGTTATTTACAATTTAAATACAATACCCATATAGCAGAATTTGCTTCAATTGGAGTTTTCAGGCAGGTTATAGGAAACCATTGAATATGACCTTAAGTTTTTATGTTCCAAGTCGATTAGGTTCCAACAGGGTCAAAATTGAATTTGTTGTGAACAAAAAAGCGTTTTTTCTTAATAGTCGTTTTAAAACTAAAAATTTTACTATGGGAAAATATCTGATTAAATTCTATATAATAAATTAAAAAAAGGGCCAAACACATCCCAATCAGTTTATTAGAACTCGAGAAAAAAAACCGTAAGCTTAAAAAACGCAAAAATTTCAAATTAATATAAAATTTTTTATTTTTTTTAGCTACAGTAAAGTGTGCCTTTTATATGGTAAAAATAATGCGTCAAATTTTAGCCCTTAAAAATAATTAGATCCCAGTCAATTAATAAAATACTATGGCACCTATTTAGCGAATTTTCTGAAAGGAAATAGAGCTATTGGTCTCGTACCAAAGTCAAAATTTTGCAAAAATTTCTTCAAATGTCCATCTTACCTGGTCCATGATCCTACCTAGTAGATGTCGAAAATCACCGTCTCTAAAATTTATATATTTTATATATCTATATTCTATATGTACATATGTATATGTATGTATGTAAAGGTTATCGTTTATAAGTCGTCTTATAAAGATTATCGTTTTAAAACGTGCTTTTCAGAATTAAGTAAAAAAAATATTTAAAGTCATATTCTATGAAATTGTGCAGTTTTTCGGAAACAAACCAATGACTTTTCAAAGTTTTCGCAACTTAGGGTCAACGTACACCAAAAAAGCAAAACTACAGTGTTAGTCAGCCTTACACTGTTTTGTTAAAATAGAACATAGGAAATTACATATCCACAAATACGTATATTCCGGATATTAAAAATTAATCAAAATGCATGCAAAATGTAATAATCGAAAACGAATAAAATTTTATGTTTTTAAATTTTTTGATTGCAAAAATTGGTTGGGACACTCTGTGGCCTACCAATAAAAAGCATACTTAGCATGCTTACTCTCACTCAGCTTATGGAGAGCTAAGTTGCCCTGAAGAGTAACCTCGGCCCACCTCTGTAATAAATATGTTTAGTATGATAAAAATTGGTTGTATGGATATTGTAAAATGTAAGAAAGGATTTCGTTTTTCTAACCTGAAATCATTTATCATCATTATGGATGATTGTCGAGGAAAATTTTTTAGGGTGGAGAAAGAACATCATCCTTACAATATACCCTGATTGTGTTTTAAAAATTTAAAATTTAAAATCTCATTTAATGTACCTATTTGAAATATTTTATGAGAGGATTATGAGGTCTAATTTTAAAACAAAGTGTCCTACCTATACTTTTATAATCTTTTTTTTTTTGTAATCTACTTTACAATGTGTATGTACACTTCCCTTCCTAAATATATATTTATATATATATATATATATATATATATATATATATATATATATATATATATATATATATATATATATACCCTTAGAATATGACTTATATTATTTAGAATTTATCAAATCGCTAGGACTAGAATCTCAGACCTCTTACTAACCGGGACGATGTACTTACCATTTCACCACAGTTTGGTACTAATATGACTTTTTGTTATTTACATATACCGGTTATTTAGTTTAAATCTTCGCATAGTAGATCTCCCACGAGTATGAGAGAGTACATATGTATACATTAAGTAATGTGTATGAGTAGGAGGTCTTATAGGTTTATTTTGTTATTATTATTACATGTTATAGCATACTGAAGTCTGAACAACAGAACAAATCATAACAACTGATCTGCTCACTTAGAAAAACCCCATACATCACACAACAGTTTAACTTTAAGTAAGTAAACAAACCTATAAGACCTCCTTCTCATACACATTGCTTAATGTATACTTATGTACTCTCTCATACTCGTGGGAGATCTACTATGCGAAGATGTAAACGAAACAACCGGTATATCTTTTTGTACGAATTCACTCGCGCTGTTATTTACACCGCAGGTACTTACAAGTAGTATCTCAGAAAAACTTTTGTTTGAAACTTGTTTGCATTAACTGAATAGTTTTGCCAAAATACAGCTCAATTATCTGAAATGACTCTTGATTATGAAATCGTAATTATCTATGTATTTAGTACCAGTTAGGATATACACTACGACAAATTAATCAGTTCACACATTCACAATGAACTCAGTATATACAGGGTATTTAAGGAATACGGGTATTAAGAAATGAAAATATTTAATAAATAAATAAATTTAAATTATAATAAATATTATTATTATGTTGATTATTTTTATAATATAAAATTGCCAATTAATACAAATAAATACAATTAAATTGTAATAAGTTTACACAGAAATGAAAATATATAAAATATAATATAAAGAATAATTGCACTTTGTACGATTCGATTTCCAATCGATTGTCACATTTTGCAAATTATTTTTCTAAACAATGGGATATTCTATCATTGTTATTTAATGATCAAAAAAAGTTACCAAGCATTTTTCATCTTGAGTCAATTAAACGCAGTCAGCCATTGTATTTTGAGGTGAAAAATAATTTAAATTTTTGGTGTACATAATCATACCGATTAATTTAACGACTATTACAGTCGTGTAAATAAACTGTTTATTTGACACAGTTCCTTTATGCTTTCTCATAATCGTCTTTAAGTGTTAAACGAATGCGATGTATCAAATCAGCAACGTTTACTTCTGAATATCTAGAAGGTAATCCAGTACTTGGATTGTCCTTACATGATGCTGGTAAAATCTCATTGAGCATGGATTCAATTTTCTTATAATATGACCATTGAAATGCCTTTATAGCATCGAACTCGTCATATTTCGACCATTCTGCATCTTCTGTAAATGGTGGTGTATCTTCTTTGTTAATCCTGTACGAACGATTTGGTGGTTGAAGTACTGGGGATTCACTTTCATTTAATTCACGTTTATCGTATGGTAGTGGATAAGAATGCATTGATTGTGGTTGTGGTGATAACTCATGCTGTTCGTTGAAGGAGTGTCTGTAAATAAAAAATTTATATTTTATTAAAAATTTGAAGAATATACAAACGTTCTATGAAATGTAACTAGATGAGCTATTTATTAAATACTCTTTTTTATCAGTGAGCCTTTTCGCACGCACATGTGCAACAAAATATTATCAAGTATTATGGGCAACAATACTAGCGCTGAATTAAAAAAAAAAAGTTGTAGTTGATTTATAATACCTTATTAATTAGGCTTTTAAATTTTCGACTTAATAAACGTTTTAAATTTATTTATAATGAACAACTGTAACCCGACGCATTTTTTCGAACACAGAATGAATAAGACATTCATCAATTATAAAATTTAGAAACAAAAGCGGGATCCTTTTGTGAACAAGTGTAGGAATATCGAACTGAAATATGATATATCTACAATAAATAAGACCTTGAAACAGATTTGATAAGAGGAAAAGAAATAGATATATCGGGTGTCCAAAAAGTTTGGGCACGGCATAATAAATCGTTTAAGGTGGTTCTAACTAAAAATTTTCAAACGGTAAACGCATCAGATCAGATTTTCAGAATCAGATTTTGGGTCCAATGAATCCACAAAGGCGAAACAGGTTCTAACTTTGGAATTTTAAATGGAAACTCATATATTTTATTGCATATTATAAACAAGATTACGGAACAAAATTAGTATCTGTTGTGGGAAAACCTTTTCTTAAAAGTGCTTTGTTCTCTCGCTAGAGGTTGTTATTTTCGGAAAATTTTTGGATAAATTCTAAGAATGAATGAAATATAATAGAATTGATTGAATAGTGAGTTTCGATTTAAAATAAACTTTAATTAAAACTTCGATTTTAATAAATTTATTATTATAAATTCAAAGTTTGACCCTGTCTCCCCTTGTGGGTCCACCGGACCCGAAATTTGATTACGGCATTCGATTCCTCTTGAAAATTTACTAGGGGTTAACGTTTGAAAATTTTTAGTTAGAACCACCTTATACGACTTATTATGCCGAACAAAAATCACGTCCTATCCAAAATTCGTATAACATTAAAAAATAATCGCGTCTTATCTCTACAGTGCAAAGTTTATGTAACATTTCAGTGAAGTAAATGAAATAAGTATTAGAAAAGATATGTACTCACTTTTCTTGACATATGCGATGATCATCTTGAACATATTCTTCTTCCATCTGATCACTATATAATTCCATTGAATCCTCTCTGGCAAGATTACCATTTATTAAATATGGTGGCACCTTTTGAACACCCCGTACTTTTACAAAATCTGGCAATCGTTTTAAACCCATCTTAAAGCCTTGATAGATTTTTTCATCATATGACGGTTGATAAATATTTTTTGATAAATATTGTCTTGGTATCGGCGAAGAACATCTTGGAAATTCCTCCAAAGTCGTAATTGGGTTGGTGGCTGTGAACTCATCTTGAAAATCCCAATCAGTTTGTAATGGATTCTGTAAATAGAAAAAAAATACATGAAACGGTGGAACCAAATATAAGCGGTAAACAAGATTTGGGGCAACAAGTATAAACAAGTTTTCATTAAGATAATGAATTATCCATCGTTAATTTATGGAATTCAAACGTTCAACCTCTTCTCATGTTTATTCCATTTTTGTGTACGTTTTGTTATGGACAGCTTTTGAGAAGAACCTAGAAGTTTTTAAAAATGGATAAGTTTCCATAAAATTTGTTTTTTTACATTTTTTGAATAATTTGATAACAAATTTCCTTTTGAAAAACACAACTTGACTTTCAAACAGTTTTGACAGGCATGATCAATGTTATAAATAAAACCACTTTTATTGGGGTATTGAGATCAAAACAAAACGAGTTTATTTTTCCTTGAAGAAATATCCAAATACTTTGTTGAAAGTGAGGAGACATCCTGTATATTTTAAAGAAATTTTTTCATATTCATTTTCTAGCATAGAAGCGTTCCGTTTTTAAATTTTGTAAATTATTTACGATTTTCTACTAAATTCTTCTGAAGGTAGAATGTCGCAGCGTTCAATCGCGTCATAAAAACTAATTTAATTAATTAAAATTGAGAGTTAAGTGATTCAAATAATAACTAATCTAATTATCTATACTAATATAATAAAGCTAAAGAGTTGTTTTGTTTGAACACGCTAATTTCTGCAACTGCCAATCCGATTTGAAAATTTTTTTTGTGTTAGATAGCCCGTTTATTGATGAAGGCTATATACTATGTACAAATTAAACGCGGATGAAACCGCGGAGGATTGATAGTTCTTCAAATTATAATAATTTAGAGAAAAAAGCTTATATGAAAAAAAAAAAAAAAAAAAAAAACAAAAAACAGAATAATGAAAAACTTACATTATACATGCCGATGATCTCATTATAGTCCAATATTGGTTTAAATCCTTCTGCCATTACGTCACTGTTAAACTTATAATTACAACAATAAACAAAACACTAAAATTGTTACTTTATTAAAAATTTTACTTCAAATATTTATATCCAAATATTTGTATTCAAGAGACAAAATAATATTGAAGTTCAGAATTATGATTAATATAACGTCAACTTTTTATTTAAAAATTTGCATCCCCACTATGAAGGGTTTTTCGTCTTATATGGATAAGGATAAGGTATATGGACCATAAGGATTAGTAAATTGTAACTGGTCATTTAAAATTTTGAGACTTTAAAACTTTAAAATTATCAGGTAAAAATGTTATCAGGTAATTATACAACAAATATATTCGTACTGTTTTATATATAAAAGTTAAACTATATAATTTTTAAAATTAAATTTAAAATCATAAAATATTTGTAGACAATAATTTTCAAAATATACAAAAATTAGTTAAATTAATCATTTACTCGTAGATAGGTACTGTTATTTACATCGCAGTTGTATCTCAGAAAAACTTTTGTTTGAAACTTTATTTGCATAAACTGAATAGCCACAATTACAGCTCAATTATCTGAAATTGCTACTTTTCATTACAAAATCATAATTTTAAATATTTAGTACCAATTACACTACGACTTTGTATTTTAATACATTTGTGCGTGTGTAAACTAAAATAAACAGTTCACGCATTAATAATGAACACAGTTTATACTGGGTATTTAAGGAATAATGTCCGTGAATAGCTATTTTCTCATTGAAATGAAAATGGTTAACAAATAAAAAATATTCATTATAATTAATGTTGATTTTAGAGTTTATTTTAATACAAATAAATGCAATTAAATTTTAATAAGTTTACACAGAAAATATTAATGAAATATAATTTCCTAAAAGAATTGCACTTTGTACGATTCGATTTCGAAGCGATTGTCCCAATTTGCAAAGGATTTTTTTAGAGGGTCAACATCATAGTAGTATTTTCCTCTGTTGTACACTCCCGTTTAATAAAATTGAACAGACCTGAAATGTTAATTTTCTTATATTTCATAAAAATCTTCACTTTTGTAACTCTCTGTATCATTTATAAACAAAGATAACTAGTATATATTTTAAGTGTGAAAAAAGAAATGGAAGTATAGTAAACAACATTTAGTACAAGAATAATCAAAATTGTAAGAGACTGATCTGAATTGAACAGATCGGTTCAGATCTGTTCAATTTTTTTGAACGGGAGAATACTTAGAGTTGGAGTGAATTTACATTTATTTGTATTTTTTTTTGTGTTTGGTGTATTCGTTTTGGTCGCTCACACGCTTTTAGCGTTCAGGCTGATAAGCGTAAATTAATGGCGATCGTACGCTTATAAAAGATTCTTTTTGACAGTTAATACGATTTGGCGGTCAAGATATCGCTGGCCGATATGGATAAAGCGTCTGTTAGTGAGGTGTCTATCGTTTGAAATCGTTAGTATGCTTTGTCAGCATACACAGCGTCCAGCGTCAAGTTAACGCAATCAAATGATTATTGAGTATAGTCGTTTAAATATTTTTCAAATGCTTCATCGAATACAGTTCCTTTATGCTTTCTCATATAGTCTTCTTTAGGTGTTATACGTAGGTGATGTAACAAATCAGATAAATTTAAATCTGAATAAGTAGATTCAGAACTAAGATTGTCATTACTTGATGTTGACGAAATGTCATTCAAACAGCAATCAATATTATCATCAGGGGACCATTTCTGTCGGTTTAAATCATCATCAGCTTCATTAGATTTCGTCCAATCTGCACATTCCATATTTTCATATTCATATTCATTAAATGGTGGTGTATCTTCATCGTTAATCATGTTCCAAAGATTTGGTCGTTGTAACACGGATGGAACGTCGGATCTTGAGTATGGGGGCAACGAACGGTTGGGATAATAATAATACATTTTTTCATTTAATTCCCATTCATCGTATGGTTGTAGAAGAGAAGGATTTGATTGTGATTGTGGCGATAATTCATGCTTGTCGCTGAAGGAGTGTCTGTAAATTAAAAATTTATAATATATATTAAACTAGCATTACCCGTCGCGGCTTCGCCCGCAAAAATTTTGTAACGCCCTTATACCCAAGAAACATAATATTTTCTCCCGTCAAGGACTGACAAATTATAAACATATACGTCTGCATATGAACAATTGACTATATTAATATATGATCCACTGTTACATATCAATCACTTTATGCAGACTGCTGTCTGTTGCATGCTTATATAAATAACAGTCAAAATGTCTACATCCCCACTTTTGGGAGATAATGTATAACACACAGCACCTAGTAAGCAACGAACATCTGTTACTATGCACTGATAAATTATACACCTATACATCAATAAATTATACAACTATACATTTTTTTATAATATGTAAGGACCAATTTATACAAAAACTTGACAAATTATATACCCAAACCTTCCTCGAGAACCACTCTATCCATTGGTGAAAACAGCATGAAAATCGGTGCAGTAGTTTTTGAGTAAATCGCGAACAGACCGACATACGCGGTTGGGGTACTTTATTTTATACTATGTAAGGATATTTTATACACCCTTTATACATATACGTATAGTAATAAAAGATGTTTGAGCTGAGTCATGGTAAAACAATTCAATTTATGAAAAAAGTTTCAAACGATAGTTGTTTGTTTTTGAGAAAGAGGCATGCACGAGCTGGAAGTTATTTTTTTGGGTTTAGAACATCCACAAGAAGTTTGAGTCATCGTGTTGACGATTAGACTTTATATAGTTATACAAACAATTTATGCAACAAAAATATTTGGCGTAAACAAATTCTGACAATTGTATACTTATAATATCCACAATAAATTCTTTTTATCTTTAACTTGTGGCATAATCTTGTTATATACTTATATTTATTATAACAAGCTATTTTAAATGATTGAAACTATAAAATATTATACGATACGTCTTCCATTAAAATGGTATGGACTTCAGCTGAGCGTGATTTGAGATAGCATCACACTTTTCTAATCTTTCTGTATTAATCTGCCTGCCATTCACGGCGTGTGAATGGCAGGCAGGCTACGAGGCTATTATTACAGCTTTTGAACTAAATTATTTGAGGTACGTATAAACAACACTTTAAAGGTTTTAATTTCTATTGAAAAAACTGCTTATTTCAAACATGCTCGGATTCATGATTGAAATTAATATAATACGTACGTCAAGTTAGAACGCGTCCGATCTGTATACCGCTTTTGGGCTAAATTAATTGAGGTAGGAAATTTGTTTTATACAGGCTCGGATTCATGGCTGAAATATTTTAAAATTAATAACAATAAATATGAATTTGAATTTAACGTCCAACAACTTATACTGGAACCCCCTACACGAAAAAATAATCGCGTCTTATCTAATGTGCAAAGTTTGTGTAACATTTCATTGGAGTAAAATAAGTATCGGAAAAGATGTGTGTACTCACTCTATTTTACATTTACGATGATTATCTCGAACATATTGCCCCAACTGATCACAATTTAATTGCATTATCTGTTTAAATGTTAGTTGTTTTAATTTTTTACTCCGTTCCTCTGAGACAATATTTCCATTTATAAAAAATGGTGGTACCCATTTAACACCACGTACTTTTACATACTTTGGTAATACTTTTAAACCATTCTTAAAGTTGTCATAACTTTTGTCAACAAACAACCATGAACTACTTGGTAAACTACGTATTAACTTTTTTTTTTGTTCGTTTGACGCCGGTGACGAACTTCGTGGAAATAATTCGAGATTCCAAAATGGATTGTTGGATAACCAATGATCATGAAAATTCCAATTTGGTTGTGTAGGATCCTGTAAATTGATAAAACAAAATTTTATGAAACGATTCGAAGATAGATAGATAGATTGTAGAGGCTGCCCTGGACGGGCTACACGTCGGCCATAATGTCCATTGTGATACCCAAGGATGTGAGTGGAGTGGAAGGAATTTTTGTGTATAGACTAGGAATCGGTAGGATATGTGGCTGCAGCCGACTATGATAGGAACTATGCCGATATTCATCTGAAGTTCGTGAAGGAAACTGCAGAAAACCGTCTCAAGCATAACCGATTACTTCGTTCTTGTCGATACGCCGACAGTTTAATCAATTAACCACCCCTTTTTTTTCTTAATAATTGATAAACAGCCGATGTCGGGATTCGAACCCATAATCTCCCAGTTTCCAAGAAGGCATACTGCGCAGATATGACTCCTTAGACCGCTCGGCTACTTGGACTGGTAAACGATTCGAAACAAATGTAATTAGTAAAAAGTTTTGGGGCTATGTTAACGATGATGAGTCATTAACTTTATCGAACGTTAGTTTATGGAATTCAAACGTTCTGTCACGACACGTTTATTCGAACCGTAGATACGTGGGTATTCCTCCCTCTTTATCATTTTAATGCAAGTAGTATAAAAAAATGTATGAAATGAAAGTGTTGGGAATCGAACCAGCAACCTTCCAGTTTCGAGTAGAGCGCCTTTAATAACTGGACCATACGGACTGGTTTATAGTAATATTTGCATAACTAATCTAAGATAAAACCTATTTTGACAAAATGGAAACCCGACTTAACAAAAGATGCACTAAAAAGTAAAAAAATAATTGCATATTCTTGTGCCAATTTTAGTTCACCAAAGCAAAAATTTTTAAATATATATGTACAATTATTGTTATTTTTGGAGGCGGTGTCAACATAGAGAAATTCACATAACTTTTGGACACCGCCTCCAAAAATAACAATAATTGTACATATATATTTAAAAATTTTTGCTTTGGTGAACTAAAATTGGCACAAGAATATGTAATTATTTTTTTACTTTTTAGTGCATCTTTTGTTAAGTCGGGTTTCCATTTTGTCAAAATAGGTTTTATTTCTCGCTTTTTAGTGACTTTGAAGTTCTATAACTGATTTTATTTGTCTAAATATGGGTAGAACTACCAAACGACCAACTAATTTTTAGTGAATTTTTTTATAACATTTTTTTTACCCGTTTTTTTTTTTTTGTAATTTTTAGTGCATTTTTTTATAACAGATTTTCAGTTTTTTTTACAAGCATTTTGTTTTTTTTTTTGTAAAAATTTTTTTTTTGGGGTCGGTTTTTTTTTTTGTAAAAAAATTTTTTGAAGTCGGTTTTTAAAAAAATTTTTTTATTTTCCCATTATGAATGAGTATACCCTTTCAAAAAAAAAAAAAATTTCGCAGAAATCGGTTATCACATATAAAATGAGGATTTTCCTCAATTTCCCGGAGATCCCCTCATCAGAATGCGATTTGGTGACAATGGGACCAATCGGGAATCAAACCCTTTAAAACAAAAAAAAAATTCAAAATCGGTTCATAAATGACGGAGTTCTGAGGTAACAAACATAAAAAAAAAAAAATAAAAAAAATACAGACGAATTGAGAACCATCCTCCTTTTTTGAAGTCGGGTTAAAAATAGATCATATTGTATAACTAAACATAATTTCCATGAAAAACTTACATAATCCATGCCATAGATCCGTTGATAATCCAATATAGGATCATATCCTTCTGCCATTCTGCTACCGTTAAATCACAATAGAGCACAAAACACTAGAGTTTTTACTTAGTTTAAAAATTTACTTCAAACATTTTTTCAAGTATTTATAGGCAATGTACTATAAAGTTATGAATTATGATAGATACAATGTCAACTCTTTAGGTAAAAATTTGCACCCCTACTATAAAGACTTTTAATCTTCTAAGAGTTTTCTTCTCCACTCCGGATAAACCGTAAGGATTAGTAAATTTTAACTGATCCTTTAAAATAATTAGGTAAAAAGGTATTTTTACACAGTAAAATATATTCGTACAGTTATCAAGTATATCATTTTTAATATTAAATTTAAAACCATAAAATAATTGTAGACAATTTATTTTTCAAAATATACACAAGTTAGATCAATAAAAATGTTTATTTGTGTAAATAATAAATATTTTTAAACAGAATAAATAACAATAATTTCTCATTCTCAGCCTTAGTACTCTCATCCTGAAAATATTTTCGATCAGCAAAATTTTCAAATATTTTTGGGTAATTTAAATAGCAACAAATTATTTCGGCATTTCCATAATTGTGAAATGTTATTTAAAATCGCCACACTTAATTTACTTACTATAAAAAAAAAGAGTTAAATTAATTAAAACATAAATCATTTTTTTGCACTTTCGGGACTAAAATGACAACTTTACTCTCCCCAAATAGGTACTAAAGTAGTACATTTTCTCCCATAAGGGAGAAAAGTACTACACTTTACATACAAACTATTAACTTCCGTTTCAACAAACTAATTTTTATTTTAAAAACTAAAATAAATTTAATTAAAAAATAACGCTAATTAATGACCCAAGAAGAAAACTAAAATAAAAACTTACATAATTTATTAGTATTGTTGCAACAATATTTCCATATGGTGTGTTTAATTTTACCAGCATTTTCAATATCCAATTCTCTCCAAAGTTTTCGTTCTAAGTGAAATTTAAAATTTATGTAATCCACATCATCAATATCACTGGATTGCCAAATATTACGATTGGATTGATATGGAGTTGAAGTTCTTGGATACATTTTTGAATCTATTGATATTCGAAATTTTGAAAATTAATTCAAGTAAATTTCAAAACTCTGATAATAACTTTTATGAATTTATATATTGTGTACCTACTATAAATTTAGCAAATAGTAATTTAAGGTTTTATGATTTTAAACTGAAAAAGATTATGAAGAATGATATTTTTGTACTTAAAATATAATATTGTTGAATTAAATTAAAGTAGTTGATTGTTACTTAAATATTACAGGGATGTATTTCAAAATTTAAGTGTTCAATTTTAGTGAACAACATAGAAATCTTTTACTGCGCTCTCGGGTTCTAAAATTTAATCAGTATTATTACCCGGCCCTAGTTTAATAAGTGCAATGTTTATCTATTAGTGGTAGATACTAATTTAGTCCATACTTTTATCTCAATAGAACTGAAAGCTGTCAAAATTTTCCATAAATTTCCTTAAAAATTTTTAGAAAATAATTTAATTAAGATTTTGGCAATGGAGCAATTTCTATGAAGTATAAATATTATATATATAATGTATTATAAGTATTACTTCATTTTTGATTTTCAGCTGGATAATAAAATTCAGTAGTGTCTGTTATAATGTTATATCGATAAAGAAGCTATCAATATTAGTAGTTTATATTTATATTTTTTTTAAATCATATTTTTTTAATGCTTATCAAGAATAAATTGTAATTATAACATATTATTACTAACTATTAAAAATATAAAAAGAAACAAGATCAAATTTTTTCATTTATTCGATTAAAAAAATATATACATCAATATACTTATTAGTGATTGGAATCAAAAATAAATTAAAACTTAATTATTATATTATAAACATGGTAAGAATGCGTCTATGTAAAATATCAAATTTACTTCCATTAATATGGCCTTTGACTATACTTCTAGTAGTCCACAGTACAGCACGTTTTTTTTTTAGTGATTAGTAACAGGCTAAATATTTTTGTTAGTAGCTTCCTTTCGACGAGACGCCCAACTTTTCTTGTGCCCTACAAAATGGATGGTGTGACAGGCAGGTTCCCCATCCCCAACATGTTCAAATAACGGGGTATACATAGTTATTAGTAACAAACTTATTTTTATGCTGTTAATTAAAAATGGTATGTATAATTTGATGGCCACCTTATCCTACAATTTCAGTGGTTCAATTTCCCGGTCCTACGCTCTGAACATGTCAATGTAAAATTTATAAATTAGAAAAGTGTTTTCTTATTTCAATGACAACGTTTATACATATTTTAGGTCTCATATCTTTAACCTTTAGTTCATAAAAAACTACTAATATTGTTTTCATCGTGAATACACTCAATCGCGCCAAGTAACGGTTATTTAAGTAGCGCCAAGTAATAACTATGTATACCCCGTTATTTGAACCTGTCAAACCATCTATTTTGTAGGACACAAGTTTTTTTGAAGTCTTTATTACATTATCTCTCAATTATCTAACAAATTAACTGTTACTGATAAAATTTTTGCTATCGTCAAACAAATAAGTTACTCTCTTACGCGCTCCGTTAGTCATTATCATCGAGAATTTTTGCGAGAGTAAAGTTGGGCGTCTCGTCGAAAGGAAGCTACTGACAAAAGTTAGCCTGTTACTAATCATTAAACCGTGAATACAATTTGTCTTAACAATTTGTAAGTCACAAATGAAGCGCGATGAGTGACCGCACACAGTGCCGGATTAAGGCAGCGCGGGGCCCGTAGCAAATTCCATTAAGGGGCCCTTGCTTTACCTTAGGTTTTAAATTTAGGATGATTAATAAAAGAAAATGTTACAAATGAACTTTTCTGGATTTAATGTGGACATATTTAGAGATTAAACTATTGATATCGTTTTCTCTGAGTAAATCAGTTTCATATTCATCAAGCTGATGTGATTTAGACGTTTTTGGCCCATTGTATTACTCATTTTTTATACGCTTTAACGTTGAAAAAGAACGTTCGCCACTGCAGTTGGTGATCATGAGATACAAGTAAATGTGCTAGGCAATTTCTACATTTGGGAAACACGAGTCTAAAGTCCAGTTCCTGAGCCTCGTCCTTCTTCCGGTCAATAGCAGTAGCCACATCTGTTTTGAGCAGCTCAGCGAACTGCACTAATTCGTCACCTAGACAGTCCTCCAAATCATGTGCGTAAGCACAGACGATAATTGAAGATTTTTTCAAAATCTTCTCTTTGTAAACAGATTTTAACTGATGAAATACTCCAAAAATACTAGTTATTTTATGGTATGTTTTCATACGTTTATCTAAAGCAGACAGTACGTTATCAATAATGACTCAAAAAAAATATAACATCAGTGACTTGTAATTTCCTTAAATAATTTTTTTTACGCTCAGGTAATCGTGGGTGCGCGGGGCCCGTAGCATTTGCTACTCTTGCTACGTAGCCAATCCGGCACTGACCGCACATGCCAACAATTTCCCAACAAAAATAAGTACACAATACTTATCTTATATACCGAAGGACTAAGTTATATATTATTAAGTTATGATAAAAATTGATTATGGAAGTGAGAAATTATATTTCTACAAAGTTTCAATATTATATGGTTAGATCTATATAAAACTAATACTTAATACACAAAAACCTTCTTTTTTGAGTTTATATAGTGTACTCATGATATAATTATTTCAATCTTAATAGGTGAGAATGAGTTGGCAATCCTACAATTTTTAAACATAATACTTGTCTAGGTACATACGAAATACATTATCGACAGTAGCTTAATTAGATTTGAAAATGTTGTTGATTAGATACAATATCGTGATTTAGTTATGAATATGATTTACGATATATGAATTCTTGAATATGAATTTTTAAATTCTACATATATACACAATCCATTCCGATAGTACCGAAAAAGTTATAAAACATAAAGTCATTCGCGGTAATCGAACGCAGTGGATATTTATAAAATCCGTATAGACTAGTCAACATGTCCCTTTTTTTCGAATTCCACTTCGCCTTCTCAGAAAATTATGACCAAGTTTTTGAAAAAGTTGAAGTCCCGCATTAGA
The DNA here is from genome assembly GCA_963920215.1 of Nineta flava. Classification (NCBI taxonomy): domain Eukaryota; kingdom Metazoa; phylum Arthropoda; class Insecta; order Neuroptera; family Chrysopidae; genus Nineta; species Nineta flava. The sequence continues at coordinate 68,304,289 of OY986044.1, forward strand.
AAATAGTTATAAACAATTTATTAAAAAAAAATGAGGTTTCGTTTTTTGCAAATATCTCAAAAACTATTGTAGATATCGGAAATCAAAAAAAATATTCTTAAAGAGCAGGAAATATCCTTAAAAATAGTTTTACCTTCCAGAACTGTACCACTAATATTTATAATTTTAATTGAGAGATGAAAATAGGGCTTGAAAACGGGTGATTCGGCTCCGTTTGATTCCGACACTGAAAAAAAAAATTTTTTTAACCCATTAAATATGAATATTCAGGAAAGAAACAATTCATGTATTACCCAAATTTTCCCATTAACTATGCATTGTTAATTAAAAGCCTCCAAAGAAACTAAAAATAAATCTTTTACAATCTTTCAAAATGTTAAAATTGTTGTCTTGTCTAGCGTTGTATTGTGAAGCGCTATTTATGTTGTATTTTACTTTCAGTTTCAAAACTATTTCGTATGTTCGAGTAACAGATTGGTGTCACATTTATCGAATTAGATAGGAATCTAAATTAGTCAGTATCGATGATATGAAATACGCATATGTTTAAATCGAAAAAATGGCGCATTTCTTGAAAATTGGAAAGATTTTTTGTTGGTCCTATGATATTATTCATGTAATTATGCAGTATTATTCTATTAATAATGCCCCAAAATGTTCGTTTACAATCGGTAAATGTTAGTTTCTAGCGTAATAAGTCAAATTTACATTTTGTTCTCAAGGTTATACTCGTGCTGTTTGATATTCTATTTGGAAAAATAATTGTCCTTATATTTATTTGTTTGAATCATGCAAAAATTCCAAATATATTTTATTTGACTACCTGATAAAAATCTAAAATTATTGAGCGGTACTATATATTTGCACTAAATATTTAAAATTATTTAAAAATGTCCCCAACTGTGAGTCATCATAAAAATTATATCTTAAATTCTTAAAAATTTAATACTTTTATTATCTTTTTGAAATAAACCCAAGTTTTGTTGTCGACTAATATTATTCCTTTTTTTGATTGGGGTCATATGGTTAATCCGTAATACCAGTCTGTAATAAAATTTTGGCCTAACACCCTAACTATTACTAAAAACTAAACAACTTTAAAGTTTAAATTATACAAGAAGAAATAATGACCATCGCGGTGACCATCAGTACTTCTTACAGTTTTATCTAAAAACAATGAAACCAAAATTTGTTTAATAGTTTATCTAGTCCCTAATTGAAGTTTTTTTTATTTCGAATTTGAAAAGCTTGGTGTTCTATTCAAAACATGTTTGAACTTAAAACTATTTACTGTTTTTTGTTTAAAAACTATCACCTCTTCAGAGATCAATGAATTAATTACATGTCCATTGTCTATAATATTTTATGACATATAGAAAGTTTTATGCAAATGTTTCGTTATTCTTGCAGTTAATGTTGCCTATAAAAACATATAATATGTAATGTTTTAGTTTTGACTATAATAAATGCTGTTCAATAATAATGATTATAATAATCTATCAAAAAACAGTTTTACGTTTGTAACAATTTTCCATTGTGTAGAATGCGAAGAGAATATTTTATATTTAATTTTTATATTTTTAAGTTCGTTATTTGAAAACATATCTGGTGTCCGTCCCGCCGCCAAATCGATATTCTAGAATGTACTGTTAGATACAAAAAGGTTGGGACACCTAGAATAGAGCATTAATACTTCTACGAAATAATAACAGCTTTGTCCTTTTTTAAATAAAATATAGACATTAGTTCAGTTTATTGACCTCACCTCGCCACTAGTGAGTTTAAAGCTCGATTTTCAGTTCAAATCTTCGAACTCGAGAAATTTAAGATGTATGAAGTCTTTGGCCCCCTTTCCAATTCCATCCTAGATTAACGCCAGGCAAGGCCGTGCCTGAGTATATGGTCGCTTCTAATAACATCATAACATCATATATAACAAAAAAAGGATTTTTAATTAGTCAAGTTCCCATTTTTAATTTTAATTATTTTAACAAAATGGGTAACATATTTTTCGATCGCTTAATGAGTGTTTATTAATTGAACCAGAAATTTAATTTTCTATTGCTATAAGCGAAAGATTGCTGAGGCCTTGTTGGGTGTATAGATGTTCGCAGGTAATTTTTTATTGTTAATGTATTCGAAAAACTTCATTTTTGCAAATGATCTTCCCGATTTATTATTAGGATGTTTGAATTCTGCATTTTGATTAGGTTCTTTTTCGATTAGTGGATCTTTGCGGATTCTGTGCTTGTTTTGTTTAGCATTTCTGATTAAAATAAATCACAACGTGATTAGACGTGTTATATAGATATTTTTTATTTATTTCGATAATTTACTTAATTGTTTAAGTGCTTCGTCTTGAATAATCTATTTGACAAGTGAATCAACAATACCACCACCGATGCAAAGTGTGATTAAGTCTTAATTTAATAAGAATAAAACATATTCTCGCAAGGGCCGTAGAGTTCATAGATTAATCTATGAACCTCTGCGAAACAGGATCGAACCTGCAAAGGCAGCAACATTGCTCTTTATTAAATTTTATGCACCAAATTTTAAATTTTCATATTAAAAATTTGATTATATGTACTATAACTATAAACAACTTGTTGATCCGTGGCGAGTAAACGTCGCCGGACTAATAGTCGGTCTAACATGCGGCAATAAATGTTTCACCTAAAAAAAAAACTGGACATATAAATCCCAATCAGCATCCGCCGATGTCAAAAATTTCCCATTGGTACCATCCTTGGTACTCACCACGAATTTTTCAACGGGTTATATAACGAATGTATGTATAATACCATTTACCAAATACCAGCTTTTAATTTATATAACAAATGCGCTGGGTTTAGTTTAAAAATTACAAGTTGATGAAGTCTTCATCAACATAATTCCTATTGTTATAATCATTGTATGTTTTTTATGATTTAATTTTTTTGTTATTTTATTTTTTTTATAAATAATAATATAATAGAATTAATATGGTTAAATTTATTTATAATATATTGAATAATAATAATAATATACATAATATTGTTGTTATTTTTGTTACATCATATACTCTACCTATATGATGTTACACGGCTAACATTTACTAGAGTATTATATATAATATGTAATATGAATGGCGTCAGTCATTGAAGAGGATGAACAAGATTTTGTTTTCACCACACGCGGCTAATTAAAACATGATGACGTTGCAATAATATGCCTTTTTATTATCATGTATTTATATAATTTTGTTGAATTTACGATGTACGATGTCTAAAAAGATCTCAATATAAGGTATAGAAAATTAAAATTTTGTAAAATTTTGTTGGTAGAATTTATCTCTGAAAGGGTTGCATATGAAATTTTTTCACGCGAAATATCTTTGAGCTATTTTCTGAGCCATTACAGGGAAATCAATATATTTATTTTTCTCGTTTTATCATATTTTTATATGTGTTTAGGGGACTCTTCTACTTTTCCTCTCCATTAGATATTTTAAAAGGGACTTTTTTGTCCTAGAAAAAAATCTCTAGTCCCACACATTCTCCGGGTAGTTGTTTCATCGCCACACGTATTCAACACGTATGTGTCTATTGGGGTATATTTGCAGCGTCAGACTGGACCTAAGAGGACCGGGCGGAATTATGACTCAAATCCAAATAATTATAATCAAAGAGTTTTTGATAGTTTTTATATTCAAAGACGTCTGTTAACTCTTTGTTAATAAAGCATAAGTTTCTGCTAGATTATCAATAAACCGTTCGTAAAAATTTCTATCCCCGTTATACTTGATAAGATTTTTATTTTATGTCTAGGATTATCAACGAGTCCAGCAGTTCTTGTCCCAGTTCTTGCATCCCAGAAAATGGTATCTCACAAGTTACTTGAGTAAACGAAATTGTAAGGATTATACAATAAGCGACGTATAGGTTGGAGTACGTACTAATTTACTTGTTATATTGGGATAAAAGTTTACATGCACATGGTTTGCGACTTCGGCCGGGATCCGAATCTCTTCGAGATAAACAAATAGCGTTTTTTGCTAAAAAAAATCTGAATCAGCTTCGCCAATTTCTTCCTATTTTGCGTGTAAGTAGTATGCTTTGGGGGCCCACGTAGGCTAGGACCAGGTGGTTTACACCATCCTGACTCGATAGCCAATTCGACACTGTATATTTAAATGATTAAAAAATGACAGATCCTGAATCTGCACGTCACTGAGAAACCATAGATTGAATATAGATGGTAAAGAAAGTATGGATATAACATGGATAGATAAATTGAACAGAACCGACACAAGCAATTTCAATATCCAATTTCAATGTTATCGAAAGTAATTTTTTAGTGAAATTATTTATCTATAAGATGACGTCATTCGCATTCAGTTTTTCGCCAATTGCTGCCAAATTTTCAAATAATTGGACCAAAATATTTTTTATTCTTATAAATTAAAAAAAGTCGACTCTTGTATAAGCTTATATAAGATTGCATTGAAATTAACAAGTCGGTGGTTGAACCGGCATCTGATTTGCTAATATCAAACGCCTGGCCAAACTACGCGTGAAAGGTCCCATTTGATTGCATTGCATTCGTTGCTTATTGATAGTCTAATTGTTGATCAATGATCAGCTTAGCGCCTGGACTAAAATATATTATAAAACTGTTGACAGCGAATAAACTAACTGAATGATTTGGATTTTTTTAACGTTATAGAATATTTTTTTAGAATACTTATAGAAAAACTGTATGTATTAATCTGTATGTATCAAACAGATCAGATATCTTGTATCGATTTTGTATCTTGTTATCTTTGTCCTATGCTAGACTTAGATAATAGATAATTTCTTATTATTAAATTTTTTTTATCTAATAATAACAAAAAAATGAGATCATTATATTATATATTAATAAAATTGGGTACTTTTATTTGGTATATCCTATTATATTAATGTCGCATTAGATTCCATGGTATCTTAATTAAAAATTGTTGTTTTTTTTTTTACGAAATGAGTTGCTTAAAATATTTGTTACAAAAATATGTATGGATACTATATGAGAGATTTTAGTGTACAGAGTCGGTCAATTTCGATGGTTTTATGGGGTAACTCGGTAACTATAAGAGATAGAAAAAATGGTTGGCTCATTCTCGATCTTTTTTTTGAGACTAATTCAGGAATGATTGAAGGAAACAAGCATGCCTAAGACAATCATGAATGGAAAATTATATAGTAATAGGAAAAGAGGTAGACCAAAGCTAAGATGGCTGGATCGAGTTGAGGATGACCTGAAAATAATGAAAATAAAAAACTGGAAAAAGAAGTCTAGGGAGAGATTAACGTGGAACTCTATAATTGAGAAAGCCACGGCCCACCAAGGGCCGTAGAGCTGAAAAAGAAGAACGATTCATTCAATACAAAATTAATTATTTTTTATAAAAAATAAGACATTTTTATAAAATATTTTTTAATTTAAAAAATAATAGGTTTCCATTTTTTTAAAAATTTTTCTCTATATCTTTAAATCAAACTGAAATTTTGAATACATTCCTGAAAATATATTCAGGAAAGTATGAAGTAGTTTTCTTTGAAAAAAAACATACTATATGTAATTAACCACTTTGTATATTTCTTTTTTTTTCTAGTTTGGAAAAAACGCTTATAAATCAAATTTAATTAACACAATTGCCCATATAGTGTATTCTAAAAACAAAATAAATAACTATTTATTTATATATTTGAATATTTTATTAATAATATTTCATAGAATTAGCAACTCTGTCTTATTATAAAAATAAAGTATCTTCTATCTGTAAAAATGGTTGTTGGTGGATTATCGGTTATCCGATCTTTTTTTTTCTTTAACATAAATATAATTTATGATATGGATTATATTCTACAAATAATAAAACTAATTTGAATTTGGTGTGTATTCGTATTGTTTGTATTTCTGGGTTATTTCGTTTATTTTATTGGTACCGTTTTTATTTATTACTTATTTCTTCAAAACTTCGGATATTGTGGGTGTTACGGTTACCATACAAGTTGACGGTCACAACATTATTTTTACCTGTTAATCCAGATTACCATACATACAATTCAAAAAAAGGTCAATAAAATTGAGTGAAAAACATCCTAGCTTAGGTTAATTCTTTTATATTTATTTGCTCTACAGTCTACATTCTACAATCTACATAAGTTCATAAGACATAAAGAAATAACAACTAAGAAAATATACATTAGTTAAACTGGAACGCCCCTCTTATTGCAATATGGGTGAAAGGTCATAAAAACTCCACTATTAAGATATTAAGTATAATATCTTTCAAGGAATAATAATGTTTCAAGGAAAATATATGAACTTATAGTTTATATACAAATTTTAGGAAATTTTAATTTTATTCATAAAAATAAATAAATATCTTTGAGTACTAAAATACCTCCATATGCCATATAGTGACATATGGATACGGAGGTATATGTCATATACCTCCATATATGCCATCATTTCAGGTAAGTGTGTCATTTTTAAGGGATAAAGAATCATGCATTAAGGGATAAAGATTTTTTATCCCTTAAAAATGACACACTTACCTGAAATGACTTATATTACGCCAGACAGTAGAGGTAAAAATTATGCAAAAATTTGTGTAGTATTTTGTTTTTTTTTAACTTGTATATCGGGTGACCAAAAAGTTTGGACACAGCATAATAAATCGGTTAAGGTGGTTCTAACTAAAAATTTTCAAACTCCTAGTAATTTTTCCCTCGAATGCGCAAATCAGATTTCCGGTCCGATGGACCCATAAGGGCGAAGCAGGGCCTAACTTTGAAAATTTATTTGGAATTCCACATTTTTTTATTGAATATTCGTATTCAAGGGAACAAAATACGTATATCTTTTGTAGAAAAACTTTTTCTTAAAAGTGCTTTGTTCTATGGCTAGAGGGTTACCGTTTGAAAATTTTTAGTTTATAGAACCACCTTATACGGTATATGGTACGGTACATGGGTACAAACATGTAAAACACAAAAATGCTAACACGGGCGACTCGGTACAACTTTTGGCATCCAGTAAACCTTGAAATTTTTGGACGCGGTTTGATTTTGTCCCTACAACTCCTACATGGTACATCCTAGCGAAAAAGTCATGGTATAACCAATTAAGGAACATTTCCGCTGAAAATTAAAGAAACAGATTGTGGAATTCTCGTTTGCTATCTGTGGCTGTTGATGTAATATCCGGGGATGTGTAGTTTCTAACCTATCGAAGTTCAGTTAGTGATCGCAATTGATTCTGTTTCGTTATTTTTGTGGACTATATGATTGAAATTCCTAAACTGTTAGCTATACAACATTGTCGATCTGGTCTCATGTTGTTTCCGGCACGTTCTATCATATTTCGTTGGGTTGTTCGAATACCTTTTGCTAGAAAATCTCTCAATGAACACTCATTATGTATTAATGATAACACTTCAATTTATGTGTATTAACAGTATAAATATAACATGAAAAAGGTATTTAAAATACACACCTCTTTTTACAAAAAAAATTAATTATTAATAATTATTACAAATAGTTTTGATAGAAAGTATATCTAAACGTGTACCAACATTAAAAAAATTACACTAATTAATAAATAAATTATGTTTATTTAAACTATTTAAAGTTTATATATAAAGTAAGTTTTTAATTAAGAATGAAATATTAAAAAAAAAAAGAATTATATATATAGATATATACAACTAACTTCAATTTTTCTTTTAAATCTATATAATTATTATAATTAATACACAAATTTTAATTATTTTAACACATTATTAATATTGCCAAAAGCATCAATCATTAAGTTATTATCAAAATACATGATTATAAACTTTAACTATGATATAAATTTATTATTATATATTTTGTATGCTGTTGTTCAAATATGACAGTATTACATGATCCGTTTGATTTGAAAATGGTGCTATGGACCATAATTTGACCCATTTTTGCTTTTTTAAAGTTTATAATTGATTTGTGCCTTATTGATTTGGTTTTCGAAAAAAGCTTCGGGTAAAAGTTGTTCATTGGAAATATAGTAACAACTTTAATTAGAAATTATTTTCCGAAAAAACCGAATGAATAAAACTCAAACCAACTATAAAACTTAAAAAAATGTAAATCCTATAATAAATACAGCCCTTTGTTTAATTGACTGACTGACGTATACAAATTCTAACCCCGTTCTAGACATATTACAGGGATGCGTTTTTTTGCAATTGACCCGGAATAACTTCAAACTTACGGAAAAGACGGATAACTTTAATTTTTCCAACACAACTCTCCTGAAAATGGAAAAACCCTCCAAAAGTTACCTTTTTTACTTCTATATATGCTAAAAGGGTGCGGTTTTTTGCATTATGTCAAAGAAGCGCCTGTCTTCTAAATGTCGTCTCTCTATTTGTTTGTTTCTTGGAGCATCTTGCAAAAACTACTGGACCGATTTCGATGAAACTTTTTGGTTGAAAAGCTTATGATAATATTTAAGTACTGGTATGTATCTCGCTACGAAAGATACAATTTAAAAATATTCGCCGAAATAGAAATTTGTTTTTGAAATGAGTTTTTGAAATAGTTCCAAGATACCTTTTTGCCTAGTGTTTCTTTGCGTCATTACCTGGCGAAGTTTAGGTCTCACTCTCCCCAACACTCTGTATATATTACATCTATACAGAGAATTATAAACATATAATAAATACCTTAAAATTATTTGACATCAAAAACTGAATACGAAATATCATACATATTTAGGATGGGAATCGAACCCATGACCTCTGGTAGTAAGCAGTTAGTATAATAAAAAGAAAAGTAAAAATTAAAAAGTTTATTCGACCGTGACAGGACTCGAACCTGCAATCTTCGGATCCGAAGTCCGACGCCTTATCCATTAGGCCACACGGTCTTGTGGAAGAAATACCAAGAACTAGAAGTCTGAACAAATGTATTTATTTAATCATAACATATTGGCCAAAAAGAAAGTAGCGTTCTTTTTTTTTTAAATTTACGATTGATTTGTGCCTTGTTCATTCGCTTTTTGTGAAAATCTTTCGAATACAACTTGTTAGTATATTTAAAATGAACAACTTTTATTCGAAGAACATTTTCGAAAACAGAATGAATGCAAAAATCAATAATACAATTTTGAATAATGAGCGCTACTTTTGTGGCTCATAGTACAGTTTCAACTACTTTAAATTTTATTTCTTTGAACACAATGTGTTAAAAATTTTCATTGCTTTAGTCTTTTATTTTAAATAAATGAAATTTTATTATTCATAATACACTGAGTTTTTGAACATCATGGTACTAATTTCATTATTCCTGTAAGTGATTTGACCGTTTTAAGGTAGTTGGGACTGTAGAGCTAAGTAAAAGATACAAGTCTGAAATATGTAATTAACCAATATAAAATACAAATAAGTTAATTTATTGAGAATTATCTGACGTCCAATTTTTGAGTTAAAAACCATTCTTGGCGTATATCGTAGATTATGTCAAAAGTATATAAAAATAATTTTTATGTGTATTAAGATTTTGGGTATATTAAGATGTAAACAACGAAAAGTTGTAAAAATCTCAAGCAAAACCCACTTTTAGCGGTGTAAGAAATGGGCTCCACGAGTCTGTGTTTCCAGGTTGAAGACTTGTGTAAAAGCGCTTCTTCTGCAGGTGTAGAGCTTGATAACATTTTTAGGTTTAATCGTACGATTAATGCGACCCAAACTAACAATTAAACATTGAAATGGAATCGGCACTTTACCCCCGTATTTTCATTTCGAAGTGTAGGTATTGCATAATAAGCTTTTGGGGTTTCAAATATCCGCACTTCACATCCTCATATATCTAGGCGATATTCTACCCATATAGCACCTGCAGCAAAATCAAAGAAGTGGAATATTGCTCTCACCGTCTCTTTGTAAAACCCTGTCTGTTTTCAGTACACCTTCTGCTTTCTTCTTTTACTGATTATGGGCGTTTTTATTCCTGTACACGATTTTCCAACAGACTTTCCAAAAGCGGGATTGAAAATAGCGACCGAAATGGTGAAATAGTAAATTATGTTTTATTCGCCAAAGTCTCTGCAAAATTTAGGACAACGGGGACCGTTGTCAACTTTCCCTGGCATTGAATGTAGAGTAGAATTAACTGATGTAGGTACCTTTTCCCTGATAAAAATGCAAATCGAGTAAAAGGCCATTTGGATTGGCCATCAAAAAAACTTTAATACCTTCGGGATTTAGGTTTAATTTAACCAACTGCTTCTGTTTGCATTTACCGTTAAATGGAATTATTTGCTCGAATTTTATGTCTGAAATGCCCAAAGTATCATCTATGTTATGAATAAAACCCGTCAAAATACATAATCATCCAGGTTTAATTAGTTTTTTTTAGTAAATTGCACGATTATTCTTTAAACTATTCAAATCAAACAAAAAAGTACCGAAAATGTGATAAAAATAAATATTTCACGTTTTTTTTCGCCAAATTATCGTCGCAAAAAACTACTTTTATGATGGAACGATAATAATGGTAAAAAGCGTCGATACATGGCCATCTATTAATAAAATTTAGTACCATAAAGTAACTTACGTTACACTTAGTTCAGACTCAACCTGCAAGATGTCACAGAATGCAATTTGTTGTTATGAAGTATCATAGGTGACACCGGGGGTAATATACATACAAGATGTCTCTTTTCAAATAATGTACTTACATATTTTTTTTAGGAAGCGTTATTGGAAAAAATGATCTTATGGTGATCTAAATTTTCACCTAAACCATGACCATAAATAGAAATTTCTCAGTATGGTGATTATTATAAATCGAAAGATTTGTTTTAATCGATTTTTAATTAATTTTTAAAACCCTTAAAAATAAATAAGTGGAATGTGCAAATAAAAAATTATACAAAACATATACCGTTATATAGAGTTTTAATTTATTTGAAACAATTATTCTATTTTTCCAAACCAATAATGGAAGATAAATAGAATATAAGCCGTTTTTAAGTGTTAAACTTATAAAATTTATACTTGTCTCGAATATTTTAATTCTCCACACATTAACTTTCAAGCGTAAAGCAAAATCGTTTTGCCTAAAAAATGAAAGAATTTTTTTTAATTTTTTAAACGATCTTAGATGCTGCAGCTTGATTAGAATAGTGTATCGATATTATTTATAATGGGATAAAAGATAATTGGATTCTTTATAATAAAATTGCCCTAAAGGTTTAATAACATAAAATAATTTTTATTAAAATATTCTTGTGAATCGTGTAACATTGTGGATCAAATAAAAAGGCGCTCTTGTCCGCTTGGTTTATTAACAAACTATATAGTATATATGTATGTATTGCCTGATCTACATTATGTTATAATTCAGATAAAAACTAGTCTTTCTAGTTCTAAGAAGCTACACAAACCAAATTATAAATTTTCAAAAAAAAAAATTCTCCACAGTTAAACAAAATATTGTCTGCACGAAAACCTCAAATATGCAAAATGGGTAAAACTGACTATCTATGAAATCGTAAGAGATAGAACAGAAATTTAAAGGCAAAAACTGTTCCTTTTGAAAATAATCAAGTTTAGCTTGAAAGTTTTTACATAAATTCAGTATATACTGGGTATTTAGGCGAATAGCTCAATTAATAGTTATTTTCACTTATTATACTATAATTTCTATACTGGCCATTTTTTTTGTAACTCTAATTTTTACAGTTTTAATGTTCTTATAGTAAAGAATATTTCAAACATTACACAGCTATCACATTTTTTCTTCTAGGAAAATTAGTCTTTAATTGGCTTCTGTATTTCTTGATGAACCAGAATTGTTCTAATCCATATGTAGATTAGGCATAAAATAACTCTGATCGTATATATAATATTTTATTCATCAAATTATCAACATCAAATTAAAATTATAATAATTTTTTAATATAAAAATATATTATTAACCATTTATATTAAACACTTTTTATAACGCTTTTATATGTATATGATAGTTAGTCAACTTAAATCAATTGATGCTAATAATAAATTATGCTAATTTTAATTTTTTTAAACAACAATAATAATGATAATAATAATCAATGAATTATTAATATTTGCATAATCAACTGATATCGTCTTGTTTTTCTTTATGTATATGAAATTAATAATATATGTAAGTGTACAAATTATATTGAAAACAAATTACACACATTTTACAATAGCAAAAGAGTAAAAAAATAATTTCTTAAAATTAGGTGTGTTCAGTGCGATGTTCATCTGAATTGTGATGTGTGAACGCCCTCTTTTTTAAGGTTCTTACAACAACAACAAAAAATGTTTTCATCATTACAAACAAAATACTTATATTAATTAAAAAATACCTTCTTTACTATACACCAATTATTAAAGGTATTAATAATTATGACTCTAGTTAGTACTTAGCTCTTGTCCATTCACATTTTATGCAGCAAAATGCTTTTTCCCTGTGACTTTATAATTTTGTAATTTAAAGTTTCATTTTAGATATTATCGTTTTCGAAATATTTTATCTAATTACTAAACGAAGCAGATTAGACTTTTGCATTCACACATAATGTGAATTCCGAGTTCCTTCTTTTCATGAAAAAATCGGCAGAGATCATTCCCTGAACGCCACCAAAAAATTGGGAAATTGATCTTGTTTTTTTCCCGACATATACGTGCGAGGAAAATTAAGATCTAACACATTTCGGTATAATGTATTAAGATTAACCGTTGATATTTTTGCAACCAGTAGGTAACTTTTATAAAAAATTTAAGTTATAATTTTTATTCAAATTTTAATTAACTTTAATTTCGTTAAAGTTATGACTTTAACTTTATTTTATAATAATTTTTAAGATATTTGAAAAAAATTAAATTTTGAATAAAAATGGTCTCTAAATTTGTCTGCAAAAATTGTTGATTTCAGAGAAATGAAGAGTAGTCAATTGGAACACAATTTCCCGAAATTGGTAATCATTTGTCACACGATTCCGCCGAAACTTAAAAAGTAGCATTTTTTTTCACTTAAAAAATATTGTATTTAAATGAATCAAATAATATTATGAAATTTTATTATGATATTTTATTAGGGCTCTGTACCAAAATGATAGAAAAGGAACCCTTGTGTTGCAATGTCCATCCGTCTGTCCATCTGTCACATTAAGGTAAAAAAATATGAAAATAATTTGACATTCATTGAAAATCGGGTCAAAACAATCTAAATGAAATCTGAAAGTTACATTACTACGGCAAGTAGGGTGTCTTATGAAAGAGCTTTGTTAGCGCATTCTAAAAATATTTTTTTCAAAAAATTTTATAGGACATAATATCTAAAAATGTACAATAAATGATCATTCTTCAGACTGACAGATAATTACATATCTATATTTTACAAAAAAAAAAAAAAATTAAGTTTTCAAATTTAACAGTTTTTGAGGAAATAAAAAGCTTTTAAAAGTAAAGCAGATCAAAATAGGTATTATATTAAAATTTCAAATTCGTCCCCTTTACCTAGATCAGTTTTTTGTATTATAAATACGTATTTCGACTACAATGTAGTCATCATCAGTATAAATTAGCTAGTCGTACTTTACTCTTTGACAATTAGAGATAGTTATAAAGTCGAGATCAACAGACAAAAAAATAAATAGAAAATTAACTAGATTAAAATATATACTAGATTAAAAATATAATAAATTTTAAATTATATTGAAATTGCTCTTGTTAAAATTTCTTCATTCACATTTGTTCCTGTTAATTTTACTCTTATTAAAATTACTCTTATATTGTCGCAGGATATGTTACTTGTTACTAATTTGGTGACAGTATCACTATAACTGACTGAATTTGGTGATACTATCACCAAATTAGTAACAAGTAACATATCCTGCGACAATATAAGAGTAATTTTAATAAGAGTAAAATTAACAGGAACAAATGTGAATGAAGAAATTTTAACAAGAGTAATTTCAACATAATTTCAAATTTATTATATTTTAAATCTATTATATTTTATAATTGAGTTAATTTTCTATTTATTTTTTTGTCTGTTGATCTCGACTTTATAACTATCTCTAATTGTCAAAGAGTAAAGTACGACTAGCTAATTTATACTGATGATGACTACATTGTAGTCGAAATACGTATTTATAATACAAAAAACTGATCTAGGTAAAGGGGACGAATTTGAAATTTTATTTCAAAAACCTTGAGTTCTCACTAATTATCATTCGATAATATAACGTTTAGGTATTATATAGATTTCATTGAGCCGAATATTATATTGTTTTATTAGGTGCCCATACATTATTATTGTTTATTTAATACAAAGCGCGAATCCAAATCGCACTTAACCGATTTTTAAAAACTCTTTAATATCTCGACTTCGCACCATGGCTCTCGCCTTATATTTTTCGACCCTTGTCAATGTGTTAACCGTTTCGCCCCGACTTGATTGATTCTTTCATCTCGGGGTTTAAAAAGTATTGCACTTCGACCTTATGATCCATTGTGCTCCCCCTTCTACCTAAGTCTGACAAGATTCGCTTCTCCCATATGTTGGCAATAGCCTGGAGCTTGCTTTATCCCGACTTTAGTCGAGATAAATAAATCTAAACTGTAGTCATGACTCTCGGCAATCTCGTCTCGTAATACCTTGTACAAAGTGTGATTTATGGGTGAGTTTTAAAGTGATGCATATCATAAATTGATATTAATAAAATCATATAAGCACTTTCAATAAGCATGTATATTTAACCTCCATAAATTATTGTTACTTACATAGATAGTTATTAATGGCTTTATTGTTCATTTAAAATCAGTAAATTGGTTATTGAAAAGATATATTTTAAAATTAACCATAATAATATTATACGTATGTACGCATGCGTTAATATATGTATATGTATCATTAACATTTTATCAGTTTTACAAAATCTATGTATGTTTACGTTTTATTTCATCTAATTCTTAAGTGTTAACATATTAATTGTATATAATATTTTTGTATTGAATGGGTCGTTACCTACCTACTTGACGAAAATCCATTGTAATTATTAAATAAGACAAATATTTGAAATTTTCGTAAAATCACTTCATTTTGATTAGTTTCGGAGCACAGTTCCTTCTTCAGAAATAAAAAATGGAACTGTGTTCCGAAGCTAGTCAAAATAAAATGATTTTATGAAAATTTCAAGTATGTGTTTTATTTAAAAGTTATATAATTGTCAAAGCGGGGACTGTAAAAAATCCTATCCATTTAATTAGGGGTTGAAACTTTTAGAAAAGATAGTACATATAACTGTGACTTCAATCAGTTGACTAGGCAATCGTGTGAGAACCGGCTCCGACAGTGGGGCAACTATTCCTAACTATTTTATCGGCCATAACTTTTTATCTATAATAATTACGAGAAAAACAGATCTATACTTTTTTTCATAAAATTTCAGTGGCGGCAACCGACTTTGATAGGAACTATGCCGATATTCATCTGGAGTTCGTGAAAGGAAACTGCAGAAAACCTTTACAAGCATAGCCGGTTACTTCGTTCTTGTCCATACGCCGACAGTTTAGTCAAATAACCGTCCCATTAATTTTATAATTGACAATCTGACGATTAATTTCATTTTTTAATGCCTTTTACTCCATATGAAATATGTTTGCAATTTTTTAAGTAATAATCTTTTTTTTTTTAATGAAAAGATATAAATTCCACAATTCCTTTATTTTTTTCAAATCTTGAAATCTTACCACAAATTTTTCAAATACTTTTTGTCAAGACCTCGCTAGCGATTGACCAAAATTCGTTTCGATCGATATGTTGGCCACCCCTGCTATGCTCAAAGTATAAAAATATTTTACGTAATATCGTTTATTCATTTTAGATCTGCTAAAATAATACTCTATTTCAAGATTCAGTGAATATTCACCATTTATTCCCAACTGTAATCCGTTGCTGTACAAAACCATTGAAGAAATATTAAAAATATTTCATAAATTATTTATTTAAAAATAAAATGAAATTTATATTTCATAAAATTATTGAATTATTATTAATAAATATATTCTCATATAAAAAAACTACCCACATATATGACCATACAATATTCTTCGTCTCCTGGTATCTACAGAAGTTTCATTTTAATTTGATTTTCCGATAATGTCTGATTGATGGCGCTGCGGGAATCATATGATGATGATTAAACTGAAAGAATGTGGCCAATATATTTAATATTATATTATTATGAATATTATGATTATATATATGATAAATTGATAAGAATGTTACATTATGTATACAGGTATATAATATGATTGTAAGTGTATATATAGGTACATAGTGTATATACGTTTAACTTAGGTACTGACGTTCGACCACCATTCAGACAGAAGCTCAAACATATAATACACGTAAAAGTTAACTGTTTTCCGTTTCTGTTTTTTTATATTAAATATATTATATTACAAATGTTAAGTAACGCCCATATAATCATATTGAATGCTTATTATTACATTGCACTGCTTAAATTACATCCCACCAAAACAGTTATATTAGTTATTAAAGAAAATAATACATGTGTTTATACAGAGATGGCAGTCGATGTCATTTATTCAATTTATTAGTAACTCTAATGCCTATTTCCACCAACGAAGTTCAAAATTTGAACTTAGTTTAATCTCCGATCAACGAAATTTTGCATTCCACCAACAACTTTCATATGATTTCAACGACAATCATTCTAACCGCGTTCAAAGAGAAGATAATATGAAATTTCATATGATAATAAATTAAAAAAGCCTTAATTTATGATGCTGTAACATTCATAAATTTTTAATTATCGCCTGTCTATACTAATATAATAGAGTTGAAGAGTTTTTTGTTTGTTTGTTTGTTTGAACGCGCTAATCTCTGGAACTGCTAGTCCGAATTGAAAAATTATTTTTATGTTAGATAGCCGCATTCACGAGGAAGGCTATAGGCTATTTAACATTACGTTAAAATTTTTAGTTAGCCTTAAATATTGATATTTGTAAAGTAGGTCGGAAGAAAAAAAAAATTCAATAGATATAGATAGATATACATAGGTCAATAGTAACTGCCTATGAATTGTTATAGTACTAAGGTTATGTTATACTAACGGAATCGACTAGCATTTACTCACTTTGACATTTAAATAATATCCTGAAGGTTCATATATTCGGGGTGAGATGCATAGAATATCTTGTATCTGCTCTAATCTAGAGGTTCGCAGTCAAAGATAATGTGGCCGAATGTATCTTCTTCCTCGCCACACAATCTTCACATAATGGACCCGTTATGGAGTCCCATTGTGTGTAGATGCTTCCGCAGGGGATAAACCACGGTAATTAATCTGGTTAGCTCCCGCATTTGCATCCTGTTCAGCTTCAGTGCATCGAGAGATATCCTCTTGGTTGCACTCTGAAGCAGTGTTTTCCGAGCTTTTGCTGCGGTACATTTTCCCAGTGATCACGGTGTTTAACATTCATCCACTCGTTGATCACCTGTTTAGATGCAGTCCTTGGAATTCCTAAAATAGGCTCTGGGCCTATGAAGGATATTCCGACTCCCTTCTTTGCTATGGTATTTGGTTTTTCGTTTCCTTCGAACCCACTGTGATCCGGCACCCAGATCCATTTAACATTGTTTCATTTTGCCAGCTCCAGCAGTTCCTCCAGAAAATCCTTGACTACCCCTGAGGTGACCTCAGTTCCCGACAAGGCTTTCAGAGCAGCTTAACTCCCCGAGAGAATACATACGCTCTGGTTTATTTTGTCACCGGGAAGTCTTACATGATTTTTGATCACGATAATACCTATTCACCGTTCTTATATGCAAAAACACAAATAAATATATATTTTCATAATTATAACCTTACCAATTTTGATTAAGATTAATGGTTGTCGAATGTTATCTTAAAATAGAAACTCTCATTGAAGAAAGAACAACAACACAACAATAATTATTAATTGTGTTTAAAAATTAATTAAAAATTTGTAGTTGTTTTTTTTCTCTTCTGTTCAAAACTTAATTAATTTATATATCTAATTAAAAGATCATTTATATAGATATTTATGATAATATAAATATATTATGTTACCTACAAGGTTTGTAACAGTTCAGTTTTCAATGAATCTAAGGTAGTTCGCTTGTAAACACATTTTTCTTTAGAATTTGATGAAATTGATAAATGAAATTAAGCTAACTGAAATTATACTCGAGCGTCAGCATGATATTGTACTTTGACAGGAGGAAGGCAGCAATTTTACAGTTACCTAGGGCGTCGTATTGTCTCAATCATAAAATAAATTTCAGCGCCACTTGTTGGATAAAAAAGCTAAATATTTGGGAAAAAAATTAAATTTGTTGTATTTGTGAAAAGGCAAAAACGATAAAAATCGTCAAAAATATATTCGATATTAACATCACTCAAAATTAGTTAAATTTTCGTAATGCTTAAGGACGTTCCCAAGAAAATTAGTTTTCTTACGTATCTTCTGTAATTATGAATATATGTAGTTAAAAGTATCTTCCACACGTAGAATTTTTTTTAATGGTCCTTACGGTACTAAATTTGTAAATATTGACAGTTAAAATTTGTATGTTTATTATATAAAATTTACCCCAATGTTGTCACACACGTTTTATTAAATATCAATTGTAAGTTTCTTACGATTCTTTCAAGAAACTGAGAATAAGTAATTGAAGATAAATAACAATTGAAGAAGATAACAAAAACAAGCGTTATTAGTTATCTTATAAATATTGTTTAAGTGCTCAACTTAAAAAAAAATTCCATTATGTAAACTACAATTATAGATCAAATAAAATATAGTTGAGGTACAGTGTTACTTTTTGCTGCACTGTTACTATATTTTATTTGATCTATAATTGTAGTTTACATAATGGAATTTTTTTTTTAAGTTGAGCACTTAAACAATATTTATAAGATAGTAACACTGCAGCAAAAAGTAACACTGTACCTCAACTATATTTTATTTGATCTATTGTAGTTTACATAATGGAATTATGTAAACTCTTTGTATGCTCTTTGGGAACGTTCTTAATAAGAAATTGTTCAGAAGATTCATTTTCCTGTATTGCAAAAACTACCGTGATCTAATGGAGCATATGTTTCAGTAAAAGATGATATCATCTTACAATTAGTGAAATTTTGCATGGTGGATTTGCATCTAACTGCTGAAATCTGCAAATAAACTTTCACATTGATTAGTAGATTTTTCGTTAAAAAAAAGTCGCATTTATTCGAGTCAATAATTATGAGATGTATAGTAAATGGATGAACCATAATGAACATGACTGTATGTATTCAGCGCTCTTTACGATTTTGTTCAGATAAATATTTTGATGAATTGACAGAATGGACGTATACGTGACCCATGAACCAACAATTATTTTTTTCATACTATGTGGAGGTGCGAATACATGAATATGCAGCAGAGTAACGAATAGAGTATTTATATCATTTGATTAACACTTCACCATTCGCAACACCCATTTTTTTCTACAATCAATTTTTCCAACTCTTATAGGTAACTGTGAACGATAATAATACTATACGATATACCTACGCCTCGGTGTATGTATACGTATTTGAGAAAGGGGATGATTTGATGAATATGTGAATCACCTTTAAAAACAATCTTTAAAAACAAAACGAAATTATTATTAATATTCTCTTATCACCTTTCACCTTTTTTGTTCTTTTTGTATGTTAGTTTTTGTTTGTTAAACGATTGAGTTTGAAAATTAAATAAAATATTTATCAATTTAAAAATGAATTATAAAATAGAAAACAACCCCCTATTGTTTTAAACTACCCCCCAAATTAACAGTTTTGTATTTGTTAATAATATAATATACATAGTGTTCAGGATTGAATAAGAAGTTTACTAAAGATATACCGTACGTTTAATTTACATCTTCGCATAGCAGATCTCCCACAAGTATGCGAGAGTACATATGTGTATACATTAAGCAATGTGTATGAGAAGGAGGTCTTATAGGTTTGTTTTGTTACTGTTGTATTGTATGTTCCTGTATAAATTTTAGAGAGTGGGGATTTTTTGTTGAATACAAATATTATTAATTGTTTTGATAATATGCAATCGTTACTATGTGAATGCTTTTGGAAAATACATGATTGTGTATTTTATTTATTGGTATTATTACAATAATGGGTTATTATTTCACAAAAGAAGCAAAAGTGCAAATTGTTAAATGGTACTTTTTTAATTTATAATTTGTTAAATTTACAATATTTTTAATAAAATTCATTTTTTTAACAATATTAAGTGGTTTATGAATTCGAGTTAAATTTAAAATTTTGATCCAATTCCAAGAACAATTATTTGTATTTTATAAATACGTATTTCGACTACAAGGTAGTCATCATCAGTATGAATTAGCTAATCGTAACTATCTCTGGGATATGGAGTCAGAGATATGTTATTCATTGCTGATTTGGTGCGTGTCTCACAAATTTTACTAGTTATTAAAAGTGGACATACTCTACAACTGATCATTATAATATGAGTTGTTCAAACTGTTTTTCCTTGTATTCGGAATTTACATCAAACACTCTATATATACAACTTATATCAATAAAGTTTTTTGGTCCTCCATATACATAATGTATGGAGGACCTCCTACTGTGTCATTTTATTAAGTAAACTTGTTTATGTTAGATGTAAATTATTATATTCTTTATTTGAACTATCATTCAAAAGGATAAACTGAAAAATAGTATTTTGGACATATTTTTTTTAAAAGATATGAAAAATTATTGATTGTTGATCTGATCCATTAAACCTATCCCGAAAGTTATTTTTTATTGCATAAAAAAACGTTTTTATAATGTAGGTACTCGATTTTAGTACTAATCGATTTTTTTGTTTAGCTGCAAAATTGAAATCATTAAATTTTAAAGTCATTAATAACAAGTAATTTAACAACCAACTGAGTTAATTGTTTGAAAACCCAGTATATACTGAGTTGAGTATTAAGCATTGAATTGTTAACAATTCGCTTTCCGAGGAACAATTAATCACAAATCATGAGAAAACAATATATTGAGTTTATGAAAAAATTTCTCAAACAAAAGTTGTTTATTTTAAAGAGAAGATTTTTTGTTATTAAATTTTTGTTATATCTTTTATTTCAAAAATTGGCACTTTTGCCCATTTTTCCCAAACATGATCCCATTTTGCCCATTAACGAACTTAATCTAATAATAAAGCATTTCAATCAAGTTTAAAATTTGTCAACAAAACCATAGAGATATTAATAAATTTTTTTAACGAAAACTTCAAACAATTGTTTCAGTTCAATGGTTATCATCGAATTTTTGTAATGACCCAATCGATACAATATTGGTCAAGAACTAAATGTAGTCTATACTTCAAGGAACTGGAAATCAATAATAGTCTATGCTGGACATTAATTTATAAACATGTATATATATGGACAAGACTAAGAGAAGAAATGTGGCAAATTGTCAGGAAGAAATATTTACCATAAATGTTTTTAATAAACTTTCAGAAACATCCTGTATGCGAGATACCTAATAATTAGTGCCAATAGAAATGGCTAATAAAAGCCAGTGATATCAAATAAAATTGTGTAATTTATTAGACAACCTATATATTATTCTTTTACCCTACATTTTCAATTAACAATAAAAAACAAAAAAAATTAGTTAATAATTTAAGGTCAAAGAAACATTTTAAAATATTATTTATGATATTATGAATAATGTGATAATGTTAGCGACTGCGCCTATTATATATATATATATATATATATATATATATATATATATATATATATATATATATATATATGTGTGTATATATGTTTTTTCAACATAGGTAAAAGGCCTATTTTATATATTGTTAAGTATACCTATGTGTGCATATGTGTATATATGGATCTTTACAGTGAAAACTCTTTATAGCATCATCACCTTATCCGATGTAACCTGTAGGAATAATGACAAAATTTAGAAGTGTTGGTTCAAAATCAAGTAAATATATTATCTCTAATGTCCTCGTTTACAATGATCATTCATATAATTGCTTTACCATCATTTTGAACAAAAAACAAGCAGAACTCGATATTCTAGATATGCACAGAAGCTTATAGGTCCACTTTTTCTGTCCCCACAAATATGTAGTACCCTGAAAACTAGGCAGCGATAGCAGGTACTTAATTTTTCTCATAGTTGAAATTTTAGAATCTTGTCAACATTGTTTCCGTTACAATACTGTAACGGAATTATTGTGTAATCCTGCTAAATACCTACTATCACCGTCTGGTTTTCAGGGTACGAACTAACACAATTGTGGGGACAGAAAAATTGGACTTGTGAGCTTATATGTATATATGTATTCTTTGGTATAAGTATATTTTTTAAGTATATATCATCGTATATAGGATATGTTATCACATCATGCCTGGAGTCCCGTTTTCAAAAATCTTTTTTTCATGACAATTTGAAATGCATGAATAATACAGTATTATGTAGACATTGAACTTGGGTTAAATTCCAGAGAAGCTGGACTTTATGTTTATAATTAAAATATTACATTCAAAATCTACAAAATTGATAACAAATGTATCGATGCAAAAGTGATTGTTAGCAAGATTTTCCCGGCCGACGCGTAACATTTTTAGCGATAAACTTTTTGTGTTATAGAACTACAAAATTGAACTGTATACCATGGTCTAACTTTCCGGTAGTTATTCCAAGGTTTGGGGTTTATTATGTCTAAATATTATTGGATCTTAAAAAAATGTAATACATATTACTTTTCAAATGCCAGAAGTATTCTATGGGCTTTAATATGTGTATTTTTGTGGATGGCGTTATAAACAGTTTGCACTGTATACATTGTGTGAGCCTATTAAATTTAAGCGCGGGGCAAATACAATAATATTTAACAACATAAACAAATGTTTTAATATGTTCTCATTAGTGCTTTCAGTTTGTTTTTTATTTAACTAAATATTAAAAGTCCCTTTTAGCTATAAATATATATATATATATATATATATATATATATATATATATATATA
Organism: Nineta flava; assembly: GCA_963920215.1. NCBI lineage: Eukaryota > Metazoa > Arthropoda > Insecta > Neuroptera > Chrysopidae > Nineta > Nineta flava. The sequence goes on from OY986044.1 coordinate 68,327,454, forward strand.
TATATATATATATATATATATATATATATATATATAAATTTGATGTATGTGACTATGGTTCAAGTTATTTTTTTTGTAAACAATCCGCTTTTGGTTAACTTTTTTCGGAGATGATAGTTAATTAATTCGATAAATTTATATTAAATTGTGTTTCTGTATGCAATGCAAGTATCTAATGGGTAAAGTTTGAATTAAATTAGTATGGAGCTTAAGCAACAAATTCCCATGGAGTCTTCCATTTTTAGTTTGAGCACAAAATAAGTTTTTAATACAGGACTCATGATGCATGATGTGAATACGACATTATATACGATTGGAAATTCTTTTGAAAAACGTAGTCAATGTAGTTTCCATAAGGTAAATTTGTCTAGGTGTCCTTAGTTGACAGTCATATCACAGTCCATCTAGTAGTTACTAGTGGAACTACAGTCATATATTGTTTGACATAAATATACTTATAAAGTGACAATAAAATCAATTGGTAAATTGAATAATAATAATCTGTTTGATTTTGGTACAATTATTTTTTTGTAAGTTTTAATAGAAATAATTTTTATATGATTAATTTTTAACGTATATTTTATGTGTAACTGAGTTTTAGTCTACGTGAAAAGAAAGTATTGCCCAAAGTTTTGAATATTAATTTAATTATCATTTAAAAAGGGTTATGTTTATTGTAAATCAAATATAGTGTGTATTCTCTATTAATGATATTGCGTTGAAATCACTGCATTGTTTAAGATATAATAGTAACTTACACAGTGTTGCCAGAAGGTTACATTTCTTACATTTTACGTAACTTTTCATCTACCCATGTAACTTGTATGTAAGAAAAAATTTTAGATACTTTTATGTAAATTTTTGAAAAATTACTTTTTCTCGTTATAATAAGTTTGCCATAATTTTGGTATTCACAAATCTTTGAAAAATAAATGTGTGGATATATATATATATATATATTTATTTATTTATATTTATTTAAAATACGATACGATTAACGGTTTTCAAGGTATCCGACCCATAGTGCTAAAATTGCAAACTGAACCCCTTAAAAAATCGCTAAAATTAGAGGAAAATTTTATGTCTCCGATGTTGATGAAAACTTGGTTTTAAGCTAATTTGAACCTAGCGAAAACGATGACGTTGGTTAAAATACGATACGATTAACGGTTTTCAAGGTATCAGACCCATAGTGCTAAAATTCCAAACTGTATGAGTTGAGAAGCGAAAATTTCGAAATTTGTTAGTCGAATGTTAAAATGAACCTGAATTTCGTACTGTTTGGGTCAAAATTAGACTAGAAAATGATTATTAATAAAATCGAGAACAAAAATTTTCTTCACTTTTCTCACATTTTTTCCAAGGGGTACCCCTTAAAAAAATCGCAAAATTGGAGGAAAAATTTTATGTCCCCGATTTTGATAAATACTTGGTTTTAAGCTAATTTGGACCTATCGAAAACGATGGCGTTGGTTAAAATATGATACGAATAACGGTTTTCAAGGTATCAGACCTATAGTGTTATTTATATTTATTGTTCAATATGTATCCTTCCCCAGGATATAATCTATCTCCTTGCCAAATTTCATTACGATCCGTTTACCCGTTTAATCGTGAAGAGGTAGCAAACACACAGAATTACTTTCACATTTATATAGTAGTATGGATAAGCTAATTTTGAAAATCACAAAGCTATAATACACAAAATTAATAATTTATCGTATATCAATAACAAAATCATCTTTAAGTTTGATAATGTAACTTTTCAGGCATACCAACGTATCTTTCGATCAGCTACGCTGGCAACACTGAACTTACAACATAAAGTCCTGCGTATATCTGCATTACTGGTAGACAGACACATACTATATAATAATTCCAATCTGTCAATCAAAACAGTGTTCTATAAGTAAACAAATTTGGCAAATTCTTTCCACAATTACTATTAGTTATATTGTTTTATTTAATTGGTAAATTATTAATGGTTAACTTCTGCATTTACGTAATTGTCCATCTTCGTCAAAGATTCCAAATATTCGTTTCCAAAAAAAACGAATTTCAAATATAGAAAAATGCTATGAAACGTTTTAATTGTAATAATATTTAGTGATGGTGAATTTAAAACAATTTCGGGTTTGTTAAATACATTTTTTTGAAACTGATTATGCATAATAGTTGCTACAAACAACGTCGATTAAACTCGGATCTGTGCCAGCAGAAAAACCGGCCGATTTAGTTAGATATAAATCTAAATTTTTGAAAATGTTATTATTAAAATATGATTCTTCAGCGTCTATTAAATGCACATCAAATTTGCAACTAAATTCGTGGTTATTATATTCTTAATTGTTATTTATGATCCTTTAAACAATATAATTTTGTGATAAGACGTATTATACTTATACTATAACGTATTATAATTTTAAAAATAAGTAAAAATATTTATTGTGTGTAAAATTAATGTCAACATTTTTAGTAATGGAAATAAATTTATATTTTATTTAAAACACGTAGAAATAACAACTAACTGTAAATGAATAAATAACAACAAAGTAAATGTCGACTTGGATGATGTTTGCACATTTTTGCAAATATTTTACTTGAAGTTTTATAAATAAATAATATTAAACAAAAACATTTATATAACATAAAATAATGTATATTAAATACATATTTAATAAAAAATGAAATAAAAAAATTAACAGAAACACGCGACATAAATATTAATATTATTTTTTTAAACTCTTATTATTTATTACAAAATGATTTTGTATACTAGATATAATTACAGTTAATTATAGAGAATTAATTACAACGTTAAAATATGTAATTAATAATTTTTAAAATATTCATAGTAATAAGAAATGAAACAATTCTTAATGTCATGTTCTTTTATAAATTACAACAAATTAATGAGCCGTGTTCCTCTGTTGATTCCAATACAAAATAAAATTAACATTTTAAATCTTATTCTCTGATAGAAAATCACTGGAATTATCGGATGAAAGAAAGAAAACTGAATTTATCATATACCGGCCAAATGAGTGCCGATCAAGAATAATTTTCACATTCAGAGGAAAGGCTACGTACAGCAACATATAGAAATATTTATACGATGGCTTTTTTCGATGGTCAACGGTTGGAAAAACAAAGTTTTGGTATAGGTGATCATAAAATAAATTAGTCCATTTTCAAACCCAGTTGATCTTTGCTTGGCTTCTCTGCAGTCTGCTGCAACTTTTCATTTCATGTTCATAGACTTATCTACACAATCGATACGGGCAGAGATAGCCTGTCTTGCAGTTATCCGCAGATATAGGTCTGGCTCCTGACATGGGTGTGCGGCACGGCACAATCACGCGCGAGTTCGTCGATCGTTTCGTTATTCTCAACTACGCAGTGTCTTCGTACCTAACCTTAATGGTGGTCGTCCTTTCTTGTCTCTTTAGTGATTCTACGAATTTTCGAACTAGAGGATATGTTATTTTAGCGGAGCCGATTAATATGGTTCTAACGTCGTTGTTTTTCACGTAGGCTCCAGCCCCTGGTTGATCCTCTTCTAGCTTAGAATCATCCATGTAGCATAACTAGGATGTTTTGTGGGCAGCTCATTTTCATTTCTGCCCACTTTAACCGGGACAAACAGCTTATATTGCCTCTGAAGTCTTAGTCGGCGACTTACTTTGCTCACTTTCAGGCTTGAAAGAGAAATTTCTCTTTCCACCTTTTGTGGTATTTCATATGACATTTTCATCTTTCTCCATAATCCTTCGCCTTGAATTCTTAGATGAGCAGCAATAGCTTCCTTTTCGATCATTAGATCAAAATAAGGTAAGCTTAGAATAACTTCCTGAAGAGTGGCTATTTTACATAGCGTTGACGAAGGGTTTTACAGCACACAGCCAGCCACCACTGTGCCGTAACTTCTCCGAAATGTTATTTAATATTTAATGGTCTTTGGGACATTTGATTATGAATATTATTAATAATAATTGTATTAAAATAGTATTCCATTAATAGTTTTTTTTTAAAATACGACTGATAATTTACGACTAAAAATAATTGAATAGCACGTAGGTAGGTGGTTTGGTTGTTCTCTTCAAAAAAAATGTATAAAAATATTCTCAAAAATTGACACTATACAAAATTTTATGATTATCAATTTCAACACAATTTTATTACCATCCTTTTTCTATTTATAAAAACATATTTTTACGACATTTTTAATTAATTAAATTATCTTTACACACAAAAAAAAAGGTGAAAATAAATTTACCAAAATAGTAATAAAAAATTTAGTGTGAAACACTCACACCACTTCTATATATAAATATTTAAAAAAAAGTTTTTAAATTAATGTTTTTAAAAAACTTAAGTGGTAATTATAAAATCATTGGGCGCTCGTAAAATATTACGGTGACTCCAACGGTTTTATTTTTACAAGCGTTGAAAATTATTCTGATTAGATATCATTGAAAAAAATTATTTTCTACTTTTTCAATTCAGTTTTATCAGAAATCATTGAAATTTTTGTTTTTATTTTAGATAAAATAATGAATTACGAAACTTCCCAACGCTTCTAATACTCTTCTAATATTGTTACCGCTTCCACCAAATTTCTATTTAATAGTATATTTTCGAATTTCATGAGGAGCTATTATTTTATTATCATCAGAATTGCATACTTTTTGGTATTCCCCTAAAGATCAAGAAAGGTAAAAAGGGTAAAGTATATACTTGACATTTTACTAGACTTATTTAAAAAAAATAAAAGTTTAATTTAATATCTGATTCAATAATCTTCTAAATTAATTTTAATAATTTTAATATAATTTATTTCTACTTAATTGATTTGCATTTTTACAATTCCATCTTTATAGGTTCCTATTTAATTTATTGTTATGTAATTATTTTGCGAACTTTTAACTATCACTTACTTCAACTAATTACTTTACTTCATGTATTAAAAATAGTATTTTATTGGAAACATACTTTGGTTGCAAATAATTTTTATAATACTACATAAATGCGTCGTGTTTTTCAATTCAATCTCGCGCCTTTTACTCTCTTCACTGTTTCCGGTGCAAAAAGAACACTACTAACTGATCTTATTTATGTCAATTTGCATGTTTATTTACATAGAGTTCGGACTCCTTGTCTAGTCTCCATGCCATAAAGTTTCAACATCAATTTTCAACACTAAAAACAATATTTTCATATTACACACTACGTTGTAGTCTGTATATAGAAGTTAAAAACAAACTATTTTTATATTTCGATAGATTTATGATATATAAATGCAAATTTTAATATTTAATTTATATATATATATATTTGTGTTTCTGTTTTGTTGTTAAATCCAATTATAAAATTTAATTTAAAAAAATTGGAATCAAATATCATAAATAATATTATTTTTTGATGTTTCTTTTTTGACATCAAGGCACGATTTTTAATTTTTTTTTTTTTGTAAGGGAACAAAAAACATCTGCCAAATATTTATTAATTTTAACAAAAATCACAATATGAATGGCTTTATTATCTACATATATACAATCGTAATTATTGCTAAATATACTAAATGTAATTATCTTTTCTTATAAATTCAAAGTAAACGATTTTGTTTTTGAATAATGAACTATATTAATGAAGTTTATTGGTAAACTATCTACTCGACAGAATAATTTTTATGTCTTTGCCAATTGGCAGCTTCAAAATTAGCTTATTTATGATGAATTTTATTTTAACGTTCCATAAATATGCAAAGCTCATAAAGAATATGCCGTTTCAGACATATCGGTGAACAGACCATCCTCCTTTTTAGAAGTCGGTCCAAAATATACACGTATAATTTACAGATATTGGTATTTCGATTGTAAAGTAATCATCGCCAGTTTGAAAATTTCGTACAACATTTTTAAGAAATTAACTTAAGATTAGTGCGAAAACAAATTTTTAAGAACACCAAACAAACTTGTAACAACTAAATGACAATGAGTTTTTACAGTGCTTGTATAAAAATATGCCTTATAGAATATAGAGTGATCCAAATCCAAATTACTATATATATTTTTTTGATACCTAGCCGGGAGCCAAACAGGCATAGGACAGGACAGACTGACAGACCGATAGATAGACAAACAGACATCTGGTAATACATTATGAATATCTATACCAAAATTGTTTTCTCCGGCTCAATATTTCTAACCGATACAAACTTGGGACTCAACTTATAATATATATTTTTTCATATATTACATATCTATATATACAGGATATAAAATACCATAATTTTATATTATTTATGAGCTAATTTTATATTATTGAATATATATATATATATATATATGAATGTATAATAATATTATTTTTATACCTTCGAAATATTATTTCTTTTTCATTATATGATTTAAAAACTTTTTATTATTATTTACATATGCTAATGATATGAATGTCAAAAACTGGCGCCACTATTTAATAAACTATTGTTATTTATATGATTTAAACCAGTGGTGTACGAATGCACTACGCATATGTTTATTTGAACTGGCGTTTACCTCGAGCGACAGCTATCCCGTTCCATACCGATATGATGAAACGATTTTAACAAATATCTATAAGAGAGTCCTTTCGATAATAAAACCTTAAAGGCATTCCGTTATGGATAGATAGATTGTAGCGGTTGTCCTGGACGGGACACACTTCGACCATAAGGTCCTGTGTGATGCCTAAGGATGTGATTGGAGGACAAAGAATTTTGTGTATAGACTAGGAATTGGTAGGTTGTCCGGTTAAACAAGGTTTTAGTCTTTCACGTTTTTTGAACCAGAAAAAATTAGCTTATAATATCAATTTTATAAAGTCGCTCGACAATTTTTTAATATACTGCGGATTTAAAAAGATGATTTGTAACTATAAGACCAAAAAAAAAGAAGGAATAACCACTGTCAACACAAGTCTTTCATAGTACTGTATTTTATACTTATATATTAAATTTATTTGCAAACTTCGGCTATTTAACAGATTTTATTTTTAAAAGAAAAGTATAGAAAAGTTTTCCAAAAACGAAAAAGTATGCACGCATACAACGCGTACAACACCATGTATGCAAATATAAATATTGCCATATTGAAAAATTATATATCGCATGAGCGTGATACGCTCATGATCAATGCAACCGATTAGTTCTTTTAAATATAATTGTTCTAAATAATAAAATAGTAGATATAGTATCATAAATTCATTTGGTTCATTAAATTTATAACTTTTAACGAACAATATGTCCATAGTTTTTATTTCGTTGAGACAATGATGAGCTAGCTAAACACCCTTTAGCTGCATTATGATGTCTACTCCAAAAAAATAAAATAAAATAAAAATATATTTACTGAGGTATTTGTAGTCGACTTGACTTACTTATTTATAATTAATTAACATATGAAAAACAAATATTGTTTAGAATTTAATAGAATGAAATGAAAAATACATATGTTATATATTGTTATTTCATTTTAATTATAATAACAACTGACAGCTTATTAAAAACATAACACACCCACATGCGTCTATATGGGTTAGAAGAAGAATGCTCTTGTTGTGTTTGGTAGGTGAAAATAACACTACAAAACACTGTTTTTTTTTCTTTTACCCAAAGATGAAACATACTGATTTCGTTTTCTATCAACCTTTTTTACCACCAAAATAAATGTTACATAGTTTTATCACGTCAAGTTTTTTAAGGACGTTCATGTACTACGCTAGAGTCAAATGAGTACTATCTTTAATAAAATTTATTTGGGATTTAAAAAAAGTTGTAAAGTATCAGTAATCTTACGATTTATAACCTTTTTTTATTTGGCCTAAAAAGTATTTATTGTAAAATATCAGTAAATGTAAATTAGAAATTGATTTGACTTGATCTGACAGATTTGACAGTAAACTATGTTGAATATTTGTGTGTGTGTATATTATTTTACTGTGCGCTGTCGCCAGTTTTCAAAATATGGTGTAAAAAACCAATCTAACAAAACAGTATTAATTTATTAAATAATTAATTCAAACGTTCGTCAACGCAATTTTTTTAATGCAAATATATAAACTGCATATTTCAAAGAATATTTATAAAACAATATTTATTATGGTGGCTACTTTAATAATATAGTTATTATAATTTTAAGTACACAAAAATTCTGTTCTCCATAAGACGCTGTGATAACAGTTTGATTTTTAATCGATAATTACTCTTTGAAATGATCGTCAACAGGTTTTAAATTTTTGACGGAGGATCAAAAATTTAAAACCAAGCCTCGTAATATCAAGCCTCATGAATGAACGTCCTTAAATATACTAACAAAAAGAATTGAAGTAATATTATTGTGAAGTGTTCTTCAATAATATTGAGTTAAACTAATTATCGAATATTTTATTGCATTTTAAAATATCCTCAAGAAAGTGTAAGATAGATCCAAACAACTTTTACTATGTTTGTGGCAAATGTATCCTGGCAAATAAAGAGACCAATCACAGAAGCATTGAAACGGGCATATTTTCAATCTCGGTAACAAATCTTGATAAAAATGGGTTCCTCAAGTGAAAACCTGTGCAAATTTTTGTGCTGTGAGAAAATTTTAAAAGTATATTAATGAATTGTTTTTAAAAAAGGTTTTTTTTTTATATTATTTTGTTTTAAGACTAAACTATAATTTCCCACCACTTCTACTACTCTAAATATTTTTCGACACTTCCACCAAATTTCTATTTCAGCGAATATTTTCGAATCCTAACTCAAAACTTCAAAGGTCTAACTCAATTAGAACTAGTAAAAATTTTGATTGCAAGATTTGACCCACACATACTAACAAGTTAAATAAAAGCTTGTAATATAAAAATTTTTGTAGGATGATGCACTAGAACGATTTACCCTTTAACGAATTCGGAAAATCATTTTTAAGCTCTGTAACAAGCTTAGGACTTCATTTCAATTCGATATCGTTTATCGTTTTTGAGCTCTGTTCGGTTTTCTGAACTCTTTTCTCATAATTGAAAATAAGTTTGAATTTTGATAGAAATAACAATTTGTGAAACATTCAACTTTGATTTACAGAAGTCTATAAACAACGCCTATAGAGCCCAATATAATAATTTTTTATTTATTAATAAAAAAAAAAAAGAATTAATTAAAATGTATAAATAAATAAAAATAAAAAACGATTTATATATTCGACAAGATATAGTGTAGGTACCTAGTGTGGCTTGTTTGTTGTGCCCAGTTGATCTTCTGGTTATTCAGTTTCTTTCGACTCATTACCATAACAAGATAGTAAAAATGTCGCATAAAAATGGTACCAAATCAAAAAACAAATGCCGACACAACATAATATAATGTTATAACGTGTGTTATTCATTTGTTTTAACTTATAACTGATAGTGCCTGCCTGCCTGCCATTAGTAGGATCCGTTGCGCGTTTAGTTTGTTGCTGGATCTGTAATTTCATATTTAAATTATTTAATTGTATGGTGTATATAATATATAATGTGAATATGAAATATATTCAGGGATAACCAAAATTACTTAACCATTATCAAAATGACATTTCAAAAATATATATTTTTTTAAACACTTTAATTGTTGAGTGAACTGCTTCCCAAAGTTATTCCTCTGAGTTTGAACACGGAATTGTAGCCTGAAGTTTCTAAAATTAGTTTCAAAATATTGATCAGAGATCATATCCAAGTACTAGAAAAAGAATTAGTAGTACAAAATTCAAACCGTTCCAAAGTTATAGCCGTATTCTGATGGCTCAGATCTCCAAAAGAAATACACAGGGACCAAAAACTCCAGGAGTTTCGCGAGTGATTTAGTTTTCTCCTGCCAATATTTCTTCTCGTTTCCGGTCTCTGGATTATAGGATATACAAATTTTTTGTTCTATGTATCCGTTTCTGCAAGTTAAAACCTATCATTTAACGGTACAAGATCAAGAAAATTTTAAATTAAAAAAAAATTATTTTATGAATACAAACAACTTTCGTTTGAAACATATTTTCATACATCCAATATTTTATGAGATAAATATTTTTTGTATTTAAAGATTTTACCCTATTTTGCACCGTTTAAAAGATAAATTATGCCAAGCGAGCACGAATTTATGGAACAAACAAATTTTATCACCCTCTTGGGTTCCGTTTTTTCTTTTAAGGTACTGAATTCTTTTTACATAGAGTTGGTTATGACCGTGAACCTGAACAAGCCACTTATGCTTTGCTTAAAAATTTGCTCAAAATAAGATTGAGAATGCCGTCCTTGTCGGAAATAAAATAGTTTTAAAGACACCTTCAAATATTATATTTGATAGCCCTGCTATTATTTTCCACTACAAAATATAAATTCCATTCACTATTGGGACTCCTTCATTTACAAGAAATATATATCATAAACAAAAATTTGAAAGTAGGTATTTATGTATCATATAGTAAGGTACACAAATATACATTTTATTTTTAATTCCATTATTTTAAATTTTTGTAAATGAATATAAACAAATGAAAATTATTATTAATAATAGAATGTTTGGAATGTTATGATAATTGCAATGTAACAAGTCAAATATAGCCGTGCGCCTGTCTACCATTTATGTCTGCTCCACATGCTTCAATGGAATCTTGAATTCGACCAAAACATTAAAATGTAAGAGCAGTCGAAGGTAATATCCCCAACACTGTATAAGTCAAAGCAACATCCGTATTTTTTTATATGAGGTAGATAGATAGATAGATGACGGGCTACACTTCGACCATATGGTCCATTGTAATGCTTTAGGATGTGAGTGGAGTGGAAGGAATTTTTGTATGTAGACTAGAAATGGGCAGGATATGCGGCTGCAGCCGGCTCTGATAGGAACTATACCGATATTCATCAGGAGTTGGTGAAGGAAACTGCAGAAAACAAGCATAGCCGGTTACTTCGTTCTTGTCCATTAACCATCCACCGCCCCATTAACCGCTCCTTTTTTTTCTTAGTAATTGATAATTGATCTATGAGGTAACTATATTATTTTAGACGGAAAAATTCTCTTTTTTATACCCGGTATATAATGTAGACCAGGGTGTAGTGAATTTAGTTTTGCTTTGTAGCAGTTAAAAATATAAATCGCAGAAAAGAAATTTGGTGTAGGTGTTCATAAAATGATCTAATTAGTCTCTTTCCGCAAAGTTTTCCGCCCGCCCGTCCGTAAACACGATAACTAACGAAAAGAGACAGCTAGCTAAAATTTCGTGTGTGTGTTCTAGAGCTAAAGAGGGTCAACAAAGTCAAGTTCGTGAATGAGCAAGATCGGATCATGTTTGGGCAAAAAACTTTAAAGACAAAAAAATGTTCCTTTTTTAAAAATAAACAACTTTTGGTTGAAACTGTTTTTCATAAATTCAGTATATACCCGATATTTAAGCAATTAACTGAGTTAGTTGTTATTTTCACTTGTTTAATATGTGTTAAAGAGTCAAAAAATATTTATGTTATTTTATAATTGTTAGATATTAAACACTACCTGAAAAAACGGTCTAAATTAAGGTGTAGTAATAGCACTGTAAGTACGAAGGCCAAAAACCCCTTAAACTCAGCCCTGCGCACTTCCGTTCTCTAGATATATGCACTTGAGTTGAATAATGTCGTTTTTTCATGAAAAAAAATACTCCAAATACTATACATTATAGGCAGATAATTGTGTTACCATCATACGTTTAGTTTCCACTTTTCATCCTACAACGCGGCGCTTCAGTTAGTTTTAAAATGCTCAATAGAAAATATATACGGGTTATTCTATGATATACATGATATGAAGGTTTCATATATGAAGATTTGGATTCCAAAGTGTTGTTATGTTGTTTAAAATGGACAATTATGTGACACCAATTTACATATACTGATAGATTACTGTATTTCCATCATAAGCTTTAGTTTCCACTCATACCACCGTACGGCGTTAGCTCAGTTAATTAGGTTTAAATAAATGTGTGACGTTGAAATGCATCTGACTGAATGTCTAATGCAAAATATGGGCTCTCCCAGCTTCCACTACTTCAAATATTTATCGACACTACCACCAAGTTTCTATTTCAGCTAATATTTTCGAATTCTATCTGTAGTAGCGAGATAAAACACATACGATTTTTCTAAATCTAGTCATAAGCTTTTAAACAAGGAAAGTTACATCAAAATCGGTCTAGTAGTTTTTACGTGGTGTTACATACCTACAAACAAGTAAACAGACATTAAAAAATTTCATTTCAAGACATTTACAGACAATTACAAGTTTATAATAGTAGAGATTATCACTTCTACCGTAACATATATACAACAAAGTCAGTTGAAAATTTTTATTTTCATTTTATATAAAAAGTTAACAAACAAATTATATTCCTTCGACGACGTGTGCACCACCAATAACACATGTAGTCCAGGCATATAATTAAGTACATTTTTTTCTTTGATTTCTTATATGTAAGTAAATTTTTATTTGGAGTTTTTTTACCGACTTTCTTGTGTGATATGTTATTTGTTACTGTATTTATACACACACACAAAAAATAACTAATTAACTTTTTTTTAGGTTAGGTTCAAGTTACTTGGAACCTAATATATGAACCTGTATGGGCATTATTATTTTAATATTACTTACGAAAGTTGAAACCTTATATTATTTGTTATAAATTATATAAAAATTAACATAATAATAATGGGCGTTAATTATTTTTATTATAATAAATATTTGACTAAACTTTGTATAAATTATATATAAAATATACTATGAGCCACAAAATAAGCGCTCATTTTTCAAAATTTTTGCAGATTTTTATCACCTAACTGATTAGGTTTTTGGGAAAATGTTTCGAATAAAAGTTGTTAGTATATTTATAGTGAACGACTTTTATTCGAAGCATTTTTTCGAAAACCTAATAGATAATACACAAATCAATTATAAAATTTTGAAAAATGACCGCTACTTTTGTGGCCATATGTACATAAGTTATTATTGATTGCTGTTTGAATGAAGACGAGATATTTAAAAATAATTTATATATTCCAAAAAAAAAAACATCTAAAACTGACGCTTTTTTAGTAACGCATTATAAGCCAAAAAATAACACTATGGAACAAATTAAATAATTTTTTTTTCTCACTGGATTCGCAATATGGAATAATGATAACTCCCCGGCAATTTGATATATTAAAAAATACACTAAATTTTTTAAGTTTTTCCTCTTGTAGAGTTAGTCCTCTCAGTATTCCTTTGGAATCACTAACAGAAGGGTGCAAGAGTTGCTGGTTCCATATATCGTGATAAATAAGTTTGGAGAAGATTAATAGAAACGCATCACGTTTTGAATATTTAAGAGTAATGTACACTCCCGTTCACAAAAATTGAACCAGTAAGTCACATTCTAAGCATATACATGACTAAATATATGTATAATATTACATAGAGTAACATTTAGAATGCTGCAACTGGTTCAATTTTTATGAACGGGAGTGTACATGTTTTGATTACCTTTGTACACAGAAAAGAAACATTGTTATGAATATATCTTCACACAAGTGTTGCGACGAGTAAATAAAACAAAACAATGGTTATATCTATGCTATGATAACAAGATACTTAACATGGTTATCCAAGGTACTTAATATGGATGATAATCGATTCAAAAAAATTTGTTGTGAACAAAGGTTATCAAATCCTGATATTACAAAACATATATCACCCACATCATTATTTTTCAACCTTTATTAATTTAAATTGTACTTTTTTTTTATGATGCGCCTTTAGGAGCTATGCTGATACTCATCGGGAGTTCGTGAAGAGAAACTGCAGAAAACCTCACAAGCATAGCCGGTTACTTCGTTCTGGTCCCTACGCCGACGGTTTAGTCAATTAACCGCCCCCTTTTTTTTTTCTTTAATAATTAACAAACTGCCGATATCGGGATTCGAACCCATAAACTCCCAGGTCCAAGTAGACAGAGCGCGTTAAACAGCGCAAGATTGTGGATAATCATTTAAATGCAAAAAATGTTTACCTCATAAAAACAAATAACATTAGATTGAAATTATTTTTCATACATCCCATAGTTTTGGTGTAAATACGGCCTTATTCATTCATCGGTTTTTTGGAAAAATGTATCGAAAGTTATTAGAATATTATAATTAATAACTTTTTATCCGAAGAACTTTTTTCGAAAACCGATTGAAAAAGGCACAAATCAATTATAAAATTTTGAAATAGTAGCTCGACTTTTTGTGGCTCATAATACCACAAAGATTATTACACTGATGAATCCATTGATGTATGTCATATGGAATGATAAATGAAACATTAAATTTCAAACACCGTGATTATGGGCCATAAGATTTTACTCCATGTTGATTGAGTATACAATTTTGTTTTTGTAATTGAATTTAATAATTAGTTTATGTTGTAATATTTTAATAATAAATATATAATTGAAAAAAAAAAGATTATTAATCAACGCTTGTTACAATAAATTTTTATTTATCAATCCATTGATTTGTTGGTACCTATACCTACCTATACATTCATACAATAGACGTCATCATTAATGAACTTTGTTGTTTGAATGGTATTTATTTTTTTTAATATTTATAATAACCATGTAAAATACAATTTATTAGTGAAAGATAGTTAATTATTTATAATAAATAAGTATTTTTAATTTTAGTTACCAATTTATTTAATTTTTTTTAACATATAAGAGAAAATTGTTAGAGTCAAAATATTGTACCACAAATGATATCACTCTAATGAAAACTCCGTTACGGGGTTTACGTACTTTTAAAATTTAAAATAAATCTTTTTAACAAAAAATTAGAACCGACGAAAGAAGAAAGTAACTGAAAAGCAAAAAAGTAATAACTTTGTAATAAAAAAATTGAATCTTCGAAAAAAGAAAGGAAAAAAAAAAGTAACTTTTTAGTCTAAGTCCTACAGTAATGTCAATACCTAAATAATTTTGAGTCGTAAGAAGATATTGAGTGCTTACAAAAAGTGTTTACATACAGAACGTATATTATGATATTTATGATATTTTTCTTTAGTGGAAGCGCTGGGAAGTCTTATTTTTTATTTTTTTGTGGCTAAAATTTGAAATTTTATTTTCAAATTTTTATGGGACCAACTTTGAAGTATACCCTATTCAAAAAAAAAGAATGATCAAAATCGGACTACTTTGTAAAAAGTTATGACCGTCGTGTCTCGGAAACGGAGGTTAAACCCCATTATTATTATTATTATTATTGTAAAAAGTTATGCGTGATCATAAAAAAAATATATACGTATATTTGACGTTATCCTAATTGTTAAATAAATGACTACAATAAACAATTGCATGCACTAAATTTTAATAACGTTCACCTGAATATTTCTGCAAGAAGGGGGCGGTCTTTTGATGATCTTGATTTTCACCTTAAGCATGGCCTTCAAGATTATTTGAAGCTCAATTTGCGTTTTTCAAATGGAAGACCAAATTTTGACAGAATCGGATATCTGAGGAAAAAATTAATATTATAACTAGGTAATAAAGTCTATATTTTGGTTAATAATTTAATATTTTATTGCCAAAATGCAATTTCGAAAATAATATTGCACTTTTTGAGAAAAATTAGGTCTTTAAACTACGCGTAAAATGTTTTTCTTAGTGGCCAATAAATAGGAATCGATTTTTTTCTCAAATGTTATCAGTTTTTCCTTCTTTTTTTAAGTTCTATTCGAATGACAGTCATACTCTCTAAGCGCTATATCTCGAAATTGGTTGACCAAACGAAAAAATATATAGGTTCAGATTTGTAGATAACTTTAAGATTTAGAAGTTTTATACAGGTTCTAATGACATATGACGCAAACAAAATGAGATATTTAAAAAATATCACTTCGCATCACAGAGCATCACACAGGTTGATAGTTAATGGGAACTTTTGTTGTATCCATATTGTAGCTGTTAGATACTATAGACTTTAATAATATCATAGATAAAATAATATTTTTAATCTATGATAATATGTACTAATATTTGAGTGTTGAATAGTTTAAGTATCCATAATATAAAATTTAAAAAAATATAATAATAATTAAATATTTAAAATGTCGCTTAAAGGCATTTCTAATAATGATTGTGAGGTAATTAAAAGTAATGTTAAAATTAATTTTGACAACTACTTTTTTTTTTTATAAATTTTTTTTACTATACTCTAAAATATTAAATATTTAAATTTCTCACGATTTTTAGTTATTTTTTTGGCGTTCTTGTCAAAATCAAATAGTATTTAATCCATTCCTTAACATTGTGGTTTAATAATAACTGAATATGATATGAAGGTGATAACGCATTATGAAATAAAATAATTCGATATGCAGGAGCTTCCTCAATTTAGTTAATTTCCATAGAATAAATACAGAATAAATTTCATTCTGACCGACTTAAAACTGTGACCACTAGATTGGTTACAGACACATATGCATATACATGCGCACATTGTTTTAACTGCGTTGATATTTTTCATGTCTGATTTTGTTTCAGTATATCGATTTCTATTGGATGTTGTTGAAGAAAAGGAGAATCGTGGAAGGAAACGGAGGTGTGTGCTATTATCCACCTGGTTCGACTCACCCTGTATGTAGTGTTGATTCTTATATATACTCCTGTCGTTATAATTCAGCTGTAACTCACTTCCAAACAAGAAAGCAGGTAGGTTTCAATCCCGTTATCAATTGTTTTGAGTCCTGATTATTATTTTATGTGGATTTAATACTCTGCAACTCTTTTCAAAATGCTGAATTTTTTACGTGCTATTTTTTTCTTCGATATTATCTAAAAAAATCTATAGCCAGTTGAAGAATATATAGTTATATTAATATTAATAGTCAAAGTAAAAAAAAAAATTTTCGCGAAAAACCGTATTTTTGCACCGTATTTCTGTTTAATAACTTTCTTAGCACCCCTTTTCTGGCAGAGAAAAGGGGTGCTTCTACCACATATTACTGATACACTTTAGAAGATAATATCAAAAATCCTCATTGTTACTCCAAATTCCGAAGCAGTTTTCTCATATTACTCCACTATATCTTTAGTAGCCCCATGGGAAACCATAGAAAACCGTAGGTAAACATTTTTATTTGCCTTCAGTAAAAAATAATATTGCATTGGCCATTCTGTTTTTCATTTCTTGTGTGGATTTTTGAATAGAATGGTGTAAATAAATATCTTCCCCAAAGAACTCATATATGATACTTAGTCGATGTTAAATCTCAGTAGAAGATAGATTAACATCCTTCTCCGACGAACTATTTATTATACGTTCTAATTGAGAACTGATTCTAAATCGATTTTTACGAGCATAAATAACAAGACCATTTTTAATTTATAATCAATATATAAACCAACATTTATACTCATAAGTTATTTCATCCACTTAATTAACAGAATATTTACAAAAAAAATTATCGTTAATCAAAAATCATTCATAAGATAAAAAAATCATTTATCTTTTTTGTGATAATAAATAATAAAATGTAAATATGAAAAAAGATACTACTCTCGAGCAGAAAAAAAAAAGATACAAAAAAAAAACGACCGATGTATACAACAATATAATATGTAGATACTTTTTTTCAGATAAATGTTTTAGGCCCGAGGTTCGAATTAACCTCTTTAGATCGCGCGGGTAGGTCTGACCTGCGTTAATTGAATGTGCCAATCAAACTAATGAACTCACTTTAATCTATTATATACATGTATATATATATATATATATATATATATATATATATATATATATATATGTATATATATATATATATATACATGTATGTTGTGTATGTGCGTTTATCTACTTGTCTGTTGGTTTGTTGTTGTTCGATCATCAAGTTTCTTGAACGTTGTTGTCCATTTGAAGCCCTGGTTATGTCCATCATAATGCTGCTACAAATATTAATAATTTTATACTTCATAAATGTTTTAAAATAGGTATATATTTTTCTATAGGTTCTTCTATATGCGAATCATTTAAGTTCCGAATATTATAATGTAATACGCACAGCGCCGGATTTATCGATTTGGAGGCCTGTGGGAAAAAAATTTGTGGTGGCCTACATACGCACAGATAAATTTCAAAAACTTCGCCTACACATAGATTTTCAGAAAAGGGATGCCCATAATCTTAATAACGGAGCAAAGGTTGTCAACTGTTTTCCCTTTGAAATTTCCAATAAAAACTTTCACTCCGAAAGCAAAATAAATATGTAAAAAAAAATCTGGCTCAGCAAGAATTTTTTGGCGATCTTATCTCAAACAACGAAAAGCAGAAAAGAAAAGTGCATTTTCTGTGCAATATATGATATACTTCTTCACAGTATGGTTATTACTACGGGTAATTTGGGTAAAACATTTCTATGAAATCTTAGTCTAAAAGTAATGAAAATGAGCAACAATTTTATTTCGTAAACGATCACAAAAAAAAAATATATCACACAAAATTACGTTACAGTTACGTAAATAAAATAAAACTTTTACGAAATTGTTGAATTTTATTATAAAACATATTTTTTTACTTTGAATTATTGTTGATTTCCGCAGAAGTTTTAGAAATTTTTAATTTTAGGAAGAGCTGAATTTTGTGGATGCCTTTTTTTGTGAGGCCTATGGGCCCAGTGCCTAAATCCGGCGCTGAATACGCATATTCCAAAAAATACTGAAAGGGAAAAAATTACACGTCTGCTGGGAATCGAACATCGGACCGCTTGCATATACGTCAAACGTCTTAATACTTCGATCACAGATGTTTTATCTGTTAATGTGTAAGTGGTAATATGTATAACAATGGTTTTCTGACAATATATATCTCGTATATTTATATACATATTTAAGACATATATTCCTGAAAAATATCAGTCAAAAGACTAGACATAAAGTTATGAAGTCTAGGTTAGATTCTTTATCCGATCAAAAACATAAATGTAAAAAAGGGCTGAGTTTTCGGGGAGATTCATATAATAGTTGCTCCTTAAAAAGTGATGATATCCCATTAAAGGACCGAGCTGTTTACTAAGAAAATTAATGAAAGGTAAATTGATTAAATATAAGAAATATATGATATTAATTTATTAACGACAACAAGTTAACGTCCAGCGCAACTTTTGACGCCGTATGTACAAATGTTTACAATCTGTATATACATCTATATATGTGAATTGTGGTAGAGACTTTACGATTGTATTTTATAAAGGTACTTAACTAATCTATTATAATAACTAAGCATCTTTAATAACAATTTTGTTTTTTAAAAGTACATACATACATCACTAACCACTTATTGTTTATAAAAATTAAATCAGTGGTAATGAAAAATAATTTAAATTCAAATTGCCTTTTTTGAATGGGTTTGTCTATTAAGGTAGTTCACTCGTAACAGTCACAGCAAAATATTTAAATTACAATATGAAAAAACTTAGGTACTTATTACAATTATGCCCATTGAACATATTTATAGTGTAAAATATATTCTCTTTTTTTTTTTTTATTAGTACACTTGTTGTTGTGAATGAAGTCCACCCTATAACAATAACTAAACCTCGGGAGTCTCTATCTATATACGTTGTAAGACGAACACAAATAATACAAATTAGTTCTTATCTTATACATTATTTATTTAAACAAGATAGATGAGAGGTACTTATAGTTTTTAATACATAAAAAAAAAAACAACACCAACAACAACAACACAAGACAATAGGAAATTTAATTATTAATAAAAATTTTTAATTATAAATTATTGAATGTTTTGAAAAAAAATTAGAATATACACAATCTAGTTAAAACCCTATCCGGGTGGTCTATTACAAATATTAAATTAAAAATACTTTATCAAATAATAATATATATAAAATAGAACATAATTAAGTAATTATAATCATATTGAGAAAATCATAAGTTTTATTTTTGTTGTTGTTAAACTTCCATCTTATTTATGTTCATTATGTATAAAGTCATAAATCTTATACTTGTTCGATACTTGACGATTATCTATCAACAGTTCCACAAAAAAATTGGTTATAAATACATAGAATGGCTGTTCTACATGTGCAATTTAAATATTAGATTATCAAATGATAATTAATGAGAACTCTAGGTTTTTGAAATAACTGTGAAACTGTCACCAAATTAACAACGAATAACATATCCTGAGACAATATAAGAGTAATTTTAATAATAGTGATATTAACAAGAGCAAATCGAATGAAATCAAATTTTAACAAGAGTAATTTCAATAAAATTTATTATATTTTAATTTATTATATTTTAATTTTTGTCTATTGATCTCTATTTTCTATTTCTAATTGTCAAAGAGTAAATTACCACTAGCTAATTTATACTGATGATAACTACTTTGTAGTCGAAACACATATTTATAATACAAAATCTGATCTAGGTATTGGGGCGAATTTGAGAAATTTTATATGTAGTTTAGTTAACGATCGTTGTGCTGTATCTTGCAGTTGAACTCGAAATTAAGCGACAAGTGGGTAAATGAGAAAACTCTTAAAGTGAGTAACCAATAAATCCCGTTATTGTTACCCTCGAAAAACTCTATGAGTGAGAAGTAGCGGATCTCTGTAAATGAGAATGCCTCTTGTCTTATCTCCGCACTCCAACACCTATAATAAACAATGCCAATCGATACTTTCGTTTACCTTTAACCCTTTAACTGCAAATTAAAAAAAATCCGTCAACTTTAATTAATAATTATTTAAAAATTCACCAGGTAGAAAAGTAACAAGTATTGCCCATGTTGCTTACCTTCTCTATCAAGCTTTTCCCTATACTCATATGGGGACCACCGTGCATTATAGATATGGTCACATAAGTGCAGTGATGGATTTACGCGTAGGCCAGTGATAATTTCCTGACGTTGCAAATACAGGAACTTGATCCAGATTAAACAAACCCTCAAAAAAAGTACTCATATAGAAGTGAGAGAAGCCGCATCTGTAGTTTTTTAAGTGAGAAACTGAGAAGCTTGAGAAACATTTGCTACAAAATTTATCAATGCCAATTTTACTCCATAACGAACGTTGAGCAATATCTGCATTCCTATTTCTGATTCTTAAGACACGGAATTTCAGTTCATTTTCGAGTTATTGTGTACTCGGAGGGACTGACGGGCGGATGTACGAGAATGAACTAATTTTATGAACACCTATACCAAAAACTACTTTTGTTTTGCGATCAGTAATTTTAATCGTTACAAATTCGGGATTAAGTTTAATATATCCTTCCATATAAATTTTTTTTTTTTTTTTAAATAAATTTCGATTTTTTGCTCCAATTTCCTAGATCAAAATTTTTTGTATTTTATAAATACGTATTTCGACTACAAAGTAGTCATCATCAGTATGAATTAGGTAATTGTAATTATTCTCCGAGGAGATGTTACTTATTGCTAATTTGGTGACGGTCTGCATCAAATATCCTTCCATAAGAATATCCTTCCATATATGCTTATTATAGTATGTGGATCAGACATTAAGATTTATTTAAATTGTATGTACATGTGACCTGTATGTCCACTGTCTGATGTAAGTGGGTACAGTTACCTAACAAGTAACTTATTAAAGTTTCCATAGCCACAAAGTTTAGAGTGTTATTGACATTTAAATAAATAATTGCAAAAATCTCATATATTTTGCTTTTTTAATCGTTTTGATTACAGGAAGATTATATTTTAATTCGAATATATGTGCAACTTATGTGATAGAGCAATGATTCTCAACCTTTTTTTTGTCACGGCACACTTTTAACGATTTCAAAATTTGACGGCACACAAAGAAAAAGATAAGTTTAAAAGTTGTTTACTTGCCTATAATACACTGTGTAAAATAGTTTATGATAATAATATTGAATGTAAAATAAAATAATATGTACTACAAAAACAACAGTACGTTTATTAAGGGATTAATTACAAGTTAATAATAAGAATACTTTTAAGTGCTTTTAATTCGCTGGATGTTTTTTGATAATTTCATTTATATTTGGTCGTAAAAATGACAAAGCTACTCTCATATCGTCTTCAACATTTAACAGTCTCGATCTTTTTTTCGTTTTTATGTTGGTTAATACTTTACTATATACATTTCTAAAATTTGGCGGCAAAAGTGACACAAAAGTGCCGCGGCACAGTTTTGATCGAGTAACATATAAATATCATCCTACAAGGTCATAGTATTCCATGACCCTGGACATCTTTAAGACATTTTACAAGAAAAAATACAGAAAATTTCGAACCGGGTGCGACTTCACCTGTCTATTTTTCAATAGGTTTCAACTATATAGGTAGTCTATAAATAATTATTATAAAGATTATAAATATTCGCATGTAAGTTAATTTATCGACAATTGTTTATCAATACAATAACAAATTATTGAAGATATTATTTTGTATTGAATATTCTGAATGTGTATTGATTTGAAATTATTTTAAATTTAGTATATATTCAAATACAATTTATTAATGCTTATAACAATGTATACACATATATAATATATTTATTTATTATATATTTATAAATTTACCGCCGCCATATTGTAAATACATCATGCTACTTAATTAATCATATTGAACTACCATTGATTGTATTAAATTGTAATATGTTTTGTTTATATACAGGATGTGTGGGGCAACCAGTAGGAAAAAGGGATCGGGGAGATCACTTGGTTTGTTTTGATTTAGTCCTATTTATACTAGACCGAGCTATATTGAAATAATTGTTATTTCAAAATTTTTAGCAAAAATTAATTTTTGTCATTTTCTTGTGACATGTTTGCAAATGTAAATGTTTAATTGAAAAATCGAACCACATGTTTTCGAACCACAGATTTTTGCCACAAGTTGGCAGAAACGTTCTGTAAGAGCTATTAGTGATTTCTTAAATCATACTGCTACGATTTAAGAGTTTCAATTGCGATACGATTTAAGATACTAAGCGAACTGATAGAAATATTATTTATTTAAGCTAAAAGATTATACGAATTTTATTATAAACTTACTATATATATAGCTGTATATTAAATATACATAGTTCCGAGAAAATGTAATCATTAATTATAGTATTTAATTGAAATTTGTCTTAAAATAAATGGTTAAATTTTATATCAAATTTACTAACAAAATTTATAACAATTTTTAACAAATTTATAACAAAATTTGTGTCTTATATTACCGAGTACCGAATCCTGAACGCTTTACATTTTTACCACTAGAAGTTGCAAAAATTAATTGGTAACCAAAGAAATGAGCCGGTACGATTTAGGTGACCAGTACGCATTAGGCCATTATCCCCTAAATTTAAATTTAGATATTGAGAAATACCTACAAACTTAACTGAAGGTCAAGATTATCTTTTGAGAAGTTTTTTTCTCTCATTTATTATGAATGAATTATGAAAAACAACTCGTTTACTTGCGTCTAATTAACAAATTGAAATATATTGGAAAATTATCATGTCCGTACGTCAATGACACATTGACACATACGTTCCTCGGTCTTTGATTATGTTAAAGCATCAAACGTCTGACATCTACCGCAAGTCGCGATGTAATGAGATTAATCAAAATACCAAGTACGCCCGTAAATAAGGCACAAATCTATTAAAATTTTTTGAAAGGATATCTCGACTTTTGACGCCATTTGTAAGTTAGTAGCGCATCATCCATGTGGAAGATATTATTGTAATCACCTGTATATACATATTATAATAATAATATAATTCTGTTCCATACTATGTTTCTATCTCTTTTCATCTTTTCTACTGAATTATGCTTATATGTATATTTTACGTATAAACAATAGTACTATAATATTTTTAATATATATCTATAATTTAACAAATCAAAATTTTGATTGATTTCATTGACAGATATTAATGTATCTAAATATTATTCAATTGGTCTTTTCTAATTTGTTATTAAAAAGATTAATTATGTATTATTGAAAAAAAAAGCAGTTCTTGAAGAGTATACTTTAAATGGTAGAGGTATCTACCATAGTATAATATTTAAAAAAGAGGATTAATTGGTAGAAAATAAATCATTATTTTCTTAATTTATATCTCTTGAACACCTGTTTAATAAGAAATGTTACAACTAACTGAGAAATTGTTTAAATATCCTTTTAAACTGAGTTATACATCGCAGTGAACACACCATAGATTTTTCAAAACTTATTACCAAATATGTGCTTGCAATATGTGTATCATTTTCCAAGCTAAGGTATATGAAAAAAAAATAAAAATATTGAGCTGATTTTTAGTTTTTAAACTAACTGTTTTCTATTTCTCTTGTTTTGTGTTATCTCAAAAAAAAAGTCTTGACGAATAGGAAGGCGAAAATTTGAATATGGAGATGCTTTAGAAATACGTTTACCAAAAGTTTTTTCACAGTAAATATTCCTATTCGTTATAAACTTGGGAGTATATTTATAATTCCATATATAACTAACAAACTAACTACAGGATCCATATAGAATCTTTGTCTGTCTAAAATACGTTCTCAAAGCAATCTATCAGGAACTTTGGTTTTTCAATTTTTTATTTTATGCTTTTGAGATTTAACTTAAAAAAAGGTGATGAACTAATGTATAAATACATTTTTTGTGTTTTGGCTATCATCCATTCTTTCTATGTGTTCCATTAACCATTGGATTCTTATTGATTTAATTCTAGAATTTAATTCTTCTTAATTCTTTACAATTATTCAGGCAATAACATATAAAAATATATTATAATTAGCTAATTAATTAAACACATATACATAACTAATGCATATTTATAATAATAATTATTATAAAGATTATTCAAACCAGATTGTTTGTTCTTATATAAAATTATTGAACACAAACAATAACTAACTTCAAAACAACAACTGCGACTTGAAAAAGAAGCGACTAACTTCGAAAAGAAGCATAAAGAATACAATGTATTTTTTTTTACGAAACACTCCTATTACGAATTTGGTTCACAAAAATTTCATTGGCCTTGATTGGCCTTTCAAATCGTAAATGTGTGTGCAAAAATTTATTGATTGGAATGTTCTATTTAAAACGATTTGAAGCTGCTTAATGCTAGTTTGACGTTTAAACCAAAGAGATAATATACAGTCTGTTTTCTTTTATTTTATAGTTTAGTGAGAGCATCAATTTGTGGTAATTCATGTTCAAAAGTTGTTTATTTTTAAAACAGGGATATTTTTTGTCTTAATATTTGTTTTCTATCTTTTACAGTTTCAAAGATGGGCATTTTTATCCTGTTGTGATAAACTTGGACCACAAATTATGAGAAATTTAATGAATTGAATTCATGAAAGAAACTTTGATGACAAAAAATGTTTATTTTAAAGAAAAGAAGATTTTTTGGTACAATATTTGGTACGGTTTCAAAGATATATATTTTTTCCCAATGGCGGGAGGATATACGTTCCAATTTTGTCCAATAACGAACTTGACTTTACTTTTTAGATCTAGAACACACAGACAGCTGGTACAAAGTCAGAACTAAACTTAATATACTCCGGTATATTATACATACCGGATTTAATAAACATAATAAACCGGCCTACTATATTATATATACCGGGTGTAATAAAATTATTTTCATGATAATTTGAACTTTTTTCGAACAATTTTTGTTTAACTATTAACAATGTTTTGAAGATTAAACCAATTTTGAAAATAGTTTTGAAAATAGATTAATTTTAGAGACATTGTTAATAATGACAAATAAAAGTGGTTAAAGCAAATTTCAAATTTTCATGAAAATAATTCTATTTTTATGCCAAAGTATTAATCATGTAAATATATTGCTAACCCATGTATTGAAGTCGGTTAATGAACACATACATATAAAAAAACAGTATATAGTAATAAAAGTAATTATTATTAATATTAATAACAGAAAAATAACAACATTTATATCTATCAATAATAATATACATATTTAATAATTTTTAATTAAATTATCTATAATATATTTTAATTTAATTTAAATAAAATAACAATTTATGATTATATAGATAATAAATAATAAATATTTATTTATTTATACAGAAAATAGACTTTGAATATTATTATGATTATTATTATTATTTGTTATACCTAATAATAATAATAATCACTATTTTTCTTTTATTAAATATTCTTATAATCTTGTTTGTTTAAAGCGTTTTGTGTTCTGATCACAGTAGGCGATGTACACCTTAAATATATATGCGCTATATTATATAATAATAATGTTTTTTTTTAAATAAATAAAACTCAAAGTCTTTAAAAACAACCAAACAACAACATGTATAATACAACAAACACACCTTACGCCTTTGTAAATATTTTATTTTACAAGTTTTATACACATATAGTTTGAAATAAATTGATAAAGACAAAAGGAACTATATAAAAATGCAGTTTTTATTGGTGTGTTTAATTCAAAGCAATCTAATAAATGAATTTAATAAACTGCAGTTAAAACAATTGAAAATAATAACTGAGTTAATTGCTAAAATATCCTATATATACTTAGTTTATGAAAAAAAGTGTGAAACAAAAGTTTTTAAAAAAGGGGCATTTTTTGTATTTAAATTTTTGTTCTATCTTTTACGGTTTCATAGATAAACAGTTTTGCCCATTTTGCCCAAACATGGCCCAATTAGGCCCATTCACAAACTTGACCTTACTTTAGCTCTAAAACAAACTAAATAAAAACTTTCAGCTCGCTATCTTTTTTCGTTTTTACGCCTAATATAATAAATAAAATATTTAGGTACAAAATAATATCATATATTCTATATTTATTAATATTAATATTAATATCTATATTTATTAATATTAATATTAATATCTATATTTATTAATATTAAGTAAATTCAGATCAGTGGCACTAAACAGCTATATGCGAATCCTAGTTGTCGTACTTTATACCACGATACATAAGACCACGATACATTTGTTCATTGTCACTGATCATATTTCACACCTCTAACTAAAATGATAAATGGACTTAAAGTGGGGGAAACATTCATATGTTTTATTTCCTTTATTTTGAAAATAGACTGATTCACTATTCGATATTCGAGGGATCAATACAAATGAACACAGTTCTATATCGAATGATTAACATTGTAAACTGGTTACATTGTGTAAACTATTTGGTACACACTTGAATTTTAAATGTATTTAGTTTTGTATGTTTTTAATGCATTTGCTTTTGTTGAAAAGTGAACAACAACACAGATAAAAAATGAATGAAATGATTTTGCACATTCAAAATGAATGTTCAACATAATTTTATTGCTGTAAAATGTCATCTTTTGTTTTAAAATGAATTATGATTTAAAAATCATGTGTTGGCACTAAACTATCGGACGCGAGTGTTACCATTTATGAACTGCAATCTGCTTCTGAAAAGCAACTATATTAGGGAAGGCAACCAGTTTCAGTGGGCGTGTGAGTGGCCTAAGAAGCTGTGTGATCTTTGCTTGGAACTGAAAGGTTGCGGATTCAATTCCCAACAGTGGCAGTCTGCCAATTAAAATTAATGGGGCGGATAAATGACCAAACTGTTGGCGTATGTATAATAATGAAGTAACCGGCAATGCTTTTGAAGGTTTTCATCAGTTTTCCTTCTCGAAATCCAGAGGAATGGAACATATGGGAGAAGCGAATCTCGTCGGACTGAAGTAGTAGGGGGAGCACAATGGACCATAAGGTCGAACGAAGTGCAATAATTTTAAGACCCCAAGATGTATCTATCTGTCACAGTATCATTCACTGTAGAGCTGAATTCATTTGTTTTTACTATTATATGCGCGTAAGGGGAACTTTTTTAAAAGTAGAAGGGCAACTAATTATACTGGTTATATTTCACAAGTTTAAATAAAATGATAAATGGATTACAAGTGGGGGAAACATTAATATGTTTCCTCCCCGTCGTTTTGAAAATAGACTGATCCACTCAAACTGTGACGATATTCGAGGCTTCTTTACAAATGAATATACTTCTAACTGCGAATTCAAACACCATATTTATAGCTTAAAAGACAACATTGATAAATTATTGTCAACACTTTAATAGCCATTGTAAATTTACAACAATATTCACTAATTTTTTATTATACACATAAATCAAAATCATTACTTTTTGCAATGTTTGATTATCATTATTATTGTATAGGTATAATATTTTGTGCGTCTGTTTTAGATAAATAACATGGGTAACTTTTTATTTTGTGAGAGAAAATGAAGCTATGCAAAAGCTATTAGCTTTGCTAACAGCTCTGCTAATAATTCAAACAATTAACAACAATTAACTCGACACTCTGCTAACCAATTTCTGAAGTAAGAGAATGGAGACGTCAGATTCAAAATGGGGGCGCAGACTTAATTCAACAAGTAAGATTCACATACGATTATGACCACATCTGTACCCAGCAATTTTGATTATTCGTGTAGTAAATGTTTTTTACTATACTGCCATTTCTTTTTTCACACTTAAAATATATACTACTTATCTTTGTTTATAATTTAATCATTATACACAGAGTTACAAACGTGAGGAGTTCTATGAAATATATGAAAATTAACATTTCAGGTCTGCTCAATTTTATTGAACGGGAGTGTATATATTACCATTTAAAATGTTTCAATTGGTTCAAGTTTTTGGTTTTAACTGTGGTACATATAAAAGTTATTCAGATTTTGCATTCGGATTCTAACAAACTCTAACAAACGATCTTAGTAGATTTATAAAGAACTTGATAAAAGATGATCAGACGTTATTGCTACGGGACCTACAAAATACTCAAATAGCCCTTGTGTTTATCTATGTTATTTGCCCATATTAGAGCCATCATAAAATTATTGCTAAAATCTGAGGCCCAAATAATTATTATTGATATTTTTTTAAGATCATTTTAAAGTATATGAATAAATATTTTACAATTGTTGTATTTATTTAATAAATATGAATATTCATAAAAAGAAAATTAAATATGTAAAATTTATGTGACGGTTTTATAGTAAAAAAATATCTCTATTTTTTTTTTTTGGTATGATCAATTTAATAAATCATATTTTAAATGCAATTTATAGTTATTTAGTAACGTATGATGGTTTTTATTGGATTTAGTGTTGGTACAAATTATTTACTTATTATTATTTGCTGTTCTGTCGTTATTTAATAGGTTTAGTTGATTGTATTCAAATTGCTTTAAAATATTACATGAAAATAAAATTCGTTACGCAGGCGAAATTTAAATTCGATCATGCTTCGCGCTTGAAAATTAATTAAAGAATTTAAATAACTTTTTTTTTTATATTAGATTATCAAACGATAATTAATGAGAACTCTAAGTTTTTGAAATAAAATTTCAAATTCGCCCCAATACCTAGATCAGTTTTTGTATTATAAATACGTATCTCGACTACAAAGTAGTTATCATCAGTATAAATTAGCTAGTCGTAATTTACTCTTTGACAATTAAGAAATAGATAGAAAATAGAGATCAATAGACAAAAATAAAATAAATAAAAAATTAAACAAAATAAATTAAAATATAATAAATTTTATTGAAATTACTCTTGTTAAAATTGCTGTCATACGATTTACTCCTATTAACATCACTCTTATTAAAATTACTTATTACCAAAGTTTTTTTGGTGAAAGTATCACCAAATATAGCAACGAATAACATATTCTGAGACAATATAAGAGTAATTTTAATAAGAGTGAAGTTAATAAGAGAAAATCGAATGAAAGCAATTTTAACGAGAGTTGAAGTCGAACATAAAATCTCTATGTACATTGGGAGGAGTTGCCAAAATCCTACTATCTAAAGGATTTTTGATATATCTAATAAACAATACACATGTTTACTAATATGTATACTCTGATCTTTGCACAATCCTTCTAAATATACATTCTATGTATAAAATAAAATTAAAACAGTGATTTGAGTAATTTTAGAAAACATTGTATTTCCAAAATCTTATTGGTAATAAATTTTGTTTTCATCGTATTAAGACAAAATTTAATCCTAGATAAAATTTCAGTGTGACTTACGATTTAGGAAACTAAGTGAACTGATAGAAATATTATTTATTTAACTTAAACGATTATATAAATTATAATATAAACTTACTTTAAAAATAGTGTTATTAAATATAGTTCAAAGAAATCAGCCAAGTAGCCGAGCGGTCTAAGGCGTCATGCCTGCGCAGTATGCAGTACTTGGAAACTGGGAGGTTATCGGTTCGAATCCCGACATCGGCGGTTTGTCAAAAAAAAAAAAAGGGCGGTCGATTGACTAAACTGTCGGCGTATGGACAAGAACGAAGTAACCGGCTATGCTTGAGAAGGTTTTCTGCAATTTCCTTCACGAACTCCAGATTAATATTGGCATAGTTCCTATCATAGTCGGCTGCAGCCGCATATCCTACTAATTCCTAGTCTACTCACAAATTCCTTCCACTCCACTCACATCCTAAGGCATCACAATGGACCTCATGGTCGAAGTGTCGCCCGTCCAGGGCAGCCTTCACAATCTACCTCTACCTCTAGTTCAAAGAAAACACTTAATGTAATAATCAATTATAGTATTTAATTGAAATTTGTCTTAAAATGGTTACAATTTACATCAAATTTACTTGAAATCTTCCGGTTTCTACATGTTGAAAATTATTCGGGATAGCACAATTTGTAACCTAATATGGTAACCTAATTGGCTACCAAAAAACTGCGCCGGTACGATTTCGGTGACCGGTACGCATTAGGCAGCTCTGTAATACGTTGCAGTCTGTATATAGAGGACATACAGATTGTGTTGGACAGCTTTTCCTATAGTAAATCAATGTTAAATATTATTTATTACTAGCTGTCCGTCTGGTACTGTATGAACTCAGTCAGTACACATGTGATGAAAGTACACTTTAGTATGTGCATTGTGCATCACAAAATTCCCACTCTTTAATGACAAACAAACAACCATACGCATACAGTATAACTGTGAGATAACTAACTGACTTTATTTATATGTGTACTGACTGACTTCATACAGTACCAGACGGACAGCTAGTAATAAATAATATTTAACATTGATTTACTATAGGAGAAGCTGTCCAACACAGTCTGTTTATTAATTTCCGAATTACATAATCTAGTGTACAGTAAACAGTTCTTAATCATTGATAAGAACAGTGCGTACGTATTCATAAATAATAAGCACGTTTAATATTAAAAACTCACAATGATCATGCACACACAATATGCAATAATAATAATAATAATAACTAACTTACTTCTGTTCTGCACTTTTTTGAAGACAAGAACATATTGCTTTATGATTTAAGATGTTATTTTAATATCAAAAATGATTACAAATGATTGATTCATATATTATATAGATATTATAAATAATACCTACACATATTGTATATTAAGTATCAGAGCCGACACCGACACCGACAGACAGATAGACATGCATATCCGTACATTGTATGGGATTGTAGGTACGTGTAGGTAGCAGTACTTCATATATATTTACGAAGACGTCTAAAATGATTCTGCTACTGAATTAATATAATAATAATAGAATGAAATAACATGTTTCGATTGTTATTAATACAATTTTTTTTTTGTTGCTTTTTGCAATAGTGCTCCTTTGTTATGTAGATTGTAACGCGAGCATACCCTGAAGTAAATTTAAATAATATTGAGATTAAATTAAATAAGTTTCTATTAAAAAAATATTTAAAAAAAAAATTTTTATAGTAAAACTAATTTTCTACAACTTTACTTCTTATGTGTTTTTCGATTTTTTCAATATTAAGGGAGATATACCAAATTTTGTGTTTCCCCTCTCTCTAAACCCCCCTTTCCCCTTGTCGATTCTTGTCATGCTTACCATAAAGATGCATTGTTATCGGAATTGAACCAACATGTAAAAATTCAACTCCGTAGGATAATAGGAAGTGGTTCTAATTCAGCTTGCAAGATTTGACCCGAACATACATACATGCATACATACATATATACATACATACATACATTGCAAGTTAAATAAAAGATTGTAAAAAAGGTCAATCTCAGGCTGGAATAATGGAAGCTTGGTTACTTTTATTACAATTTCATTTTTTGTCTTAAATGATTTATTACTTGATGAAAATCCATTATAATTATTAGCTAAAACAAATATTTGCAATTTTCGTAACAACACAACTATGGTTTCTCAATCACTGTTGCTTCTTCAGACAATATACGATGATATTAGAATATGTATAAATATATTATCATTATTATATACTTTCTAAAGAAGCAACAGTTAGTACAGAAATGTTTATGAAATAATTTCTGAAAATAAACTATATTTCATTAATTTTGTAAAATAAATTGTATAAAAATAATCCGTAATTTGGAATCGGACTTTTTTATTCCAGCTTTTACTTTTCATTATAAAATACAATTACAGTTTATGATTTTTAATAAGTAACAACTATATCGGAAATATGGATCATTATAAAAATTGATTATTATTTTATTATAATTATAGTTGCTACTGTTTTTAAGAAGGTAATTGTTTTTTTTTCTTTTTTATTATTATTGTTTTTGATTGCTATTCTGCCGATTTGCTCTTATTTTGATTGCTATGCAAAATAATCAGTGTTGAATTAACTTTCAAAATGATACAATATTAAAATAGTTTAATTTTTTTAAGTGACCCTCATAAATCTGACGTGAGCGCCATAAAACCTCTACATACAGGTTACAATCTGTAAGTAGAGGTTGTGTGGTAATTGACATTATAATTTTTTCAACATGCTTAACTAAACTTATTTACAAAAAAAAAAACAGTGTGGTTTCATTTTTTGATAATAAAAAATCGTAGTTTATTTTATGAATCAATGAAATAAGTTGTTACGCCCGCAAAAGAGATATTTAAGAATATGTCTTTTAAATATCTTTTAATTTTCCTTGTAAAAAGGCTTTAGTAGAGTACTGTATACTTTTGAAAAACCATTTGCAAAAAAAGAAATATAAAACGGAAAAAAAGAAGATAACAGATGTCATAAGTGAAATGAAATTTAAGAAAAAATTCATAAGCATATTTATGCATCCTCTGATCGTGGTATTTTATATTCACAGATATACTTAAACGACTATCAAAAATGATATGTTAGAGCCAATGAACAGCTAAAGTTATGAATCTTTATGTTATACTAATTTTCCACATTAATAAAATGATTCTGTATAATGACCGTGTAAATTTAGTGAAATATTAGCTAGACAAAATAAACTAAGAAAGACATTTTTAATTAAAATGTAAATTAACTAATATATAAAATATATTGAAACAAAAGGAGACAATCGAATAAAAATCTCCAATATAGAAAATTAAATAAATATATTATTTTTTAAATGAACAAAATATTATATGAAATAAAAAAAAACATAAAAATTTATTATAAATAATATTTATATTTTATATGACATTTTGGATGCGTTTTATACAATTTTATTTCCATAAATATAATTTTAAAAACAATGTTTGGTTAATATTTCAGAATATATTTGTTTGTTTTTTTCTTTCAGAATCCATAGACCACCTAATATTTCTGTAAATCATTGAAATTGGTATATACTGGTATATACTGGGAAATATATATATATATATATATATATATATATATATATATATATATATATATATATATATATATATATATATATATATATATATATATATATATTCTCTCAGACAACCAATAAGATCAACCAATCAACGTAAGTCAAAGCACTAAAACTGTGAGAGAGAAAAGAAGCCTTCTTCTATTTCTGATCTCTCAATGCTGAGTCTATTTAATATAAGTCTATGATCGAAATAAACGCTTTAATATATTATGTTGATACTCATATATTTGACTATATGAATACAGAAAATAGTATTCATAATGCATTTTATTTCCGATTAGTTGCTGCAGTTTCTTCTTCATTCAAATAACACAACAAAACGTATTACAAATTTCATTCAAACTGTGTGCTTGATCGGTTGGTTGCTTCGTATGTTATCTTCTTATATTTACTAACCTCTATGTAAATATAAGCTACACAATTTGCGGTTTTTTATAATAAATATTTTCGTTTGTATATACGGAATAACTCGTAGGGAATAACTAAGTACAAGCTATTTTACCTTGCTAAACTACTGGAAAAAGTCTAACAGTCAGTACACTTACTTGTGTAATAGCTATGATCGTTCGATATACAGTGTTCGGTTCGGCGTTGTTCCAATAAATTTAACACGTGAACTTGAAATCGAAGACAAACGATTCCAACGCTACGTGCATGTCAATCAGACACTACCACTTCTACTCAATCATAATAACGACGTTCAAAAACGCGAAAGGTTATGAACTAGCCACGAAATATAAAGATTATTAAAATAATCAATAATTTTTTACTTTTTTCTCTTCGACTCTATTGTCTAAGTGTTATTTATATCAACACTAATAAGTATTTTAGGTATAAGATTTCATTTTGTATAAATATCACTGATATAATTTTTGATATCAACTGTCGATCTAAGTATTTCAACATGAGTGAATACTTCATTAAAACATTTATCGAATATAACAAATTAAGATTTCAAATTAAACTTTTAGGTCACTTTAGTTGATTTGATTTGATTCATTATATCAATCACCATTTCGAGGATGCCGTAGTTAAAAGTTAAATTTTTAATGATAAACTTATAACGAAAGGTATAATGTCTAATTTAAAAAAAAAATACTTTGCTTTCCTGTTGAAAATCCACTCACTTAGCTATTCGATCGATGACGCCCAAAAGAGGCCACTGCTTCGTCCATAAATAAAAAAGGATGTATTCAAGACCGCACGATCGACATTATGACCGATTGTGTTTCCCCTTCCACTTTAGTATGATGAGGTTTGCTTCTCTGATATCTTGGGCAATAGCCAGGAGCTGGCTTATCAGATTTTCTTGAAAGTTCATATATTTGGGGAGAGATGCACCGAATATCTTGTATCTGCTGTAACCGAGAGATTCGCAGTTAAAGATGGTGTGGCTGGATGTTTTCGTCTCCTCGCCGCGCAATCTGCGTATATTGGATCCATTGTCGAGACCTATTGTGTTTAGGTTTCGGTAACCTTCCGAAGTTGTATCCTATTCAGGTTTTTGTTGTTTTATATTTTTCCAGTGATCACTGTGATTAAAGTCTATTCACTTGTTGATCACTTGTTTGCATGCCGTTTTTTGAATTCCTAAAATAGGTTATGGACCTGTGAAAGTTAATCCGACTTCTTTCTTTACTAAGGCATTCGGTTATTTTTTACAATCATTAGTTTTCGAAACTCTAGTTTCGAAGTGACTGTGTTAACTTATAAACAATAATATAGTGCAGAACCCTTGTCATACTCGTTTAACACAGACTTTACCGATGGACATTACATTTCGTTTTATGCAACTAACATCAACATATAATATGAATACAAAATTTGATATAAATGAATATATATATATATATATATATATATATATATATATATATATATTTTTTTTTTTTTTGACAATTCATTTTTGATTAATTAAAATGAAAAATAATATTAAATATTAATAATAATAAATTAATGAGATATTAATAACTAATATATTGTATTAATTATTATTTATTATAATATATAACGTACACAAAATAACAATACCCATTTTCGGTTATAAAATTTAATTTTAGATTAATTTTTTTGAAAGTCATTCTACATATAACAAATTCAATTTACGATTAATCTCTGATAACAAATAAGTTTTATTAATACAAAATATTTATGAAAAAAAAAAAAAAACTTAATTAAAACGTTACAACCAGAACTAACAATATCAGGTGTTAATAAGATATCTTAATTATGTTTTTTTTTCTTCTTAGCTTGAAAATATTACATATTGAAACATATTATTTCATTGACATATTCTGATTAAATTCGAACAGTTGCAATTATTTCTATACAGCTTAAGGTAGTACACTCGTCACAGTCACAAATCAAAGAGTATAAAATACAGTATAATAAATTTATTTATTACAGTTATGCCAATTGAACATATATATATATATATATATATATATATATATATATATTTATATATATATATATATATATATATATATATATATATATATATATATATATATATATATATATATATATATGGTTCAATGAACTATATGTTTTACAATGTATGACTTGACATCGACTGTTTATCACTTTTGGTGTCGCAGTTATAATTTAACACGGTTAAGTATTAATATCTTTTAAAAAATCCGGAGTATATATATTTCAATAAAAACTAATTTTTTAAGTTCAATTTTATATGATATATGTTTTTGAAAAAAAATGTAACAACACGTTTTACAGTTTTATAAAATAATATGAAAGATGCAAACAATATTGTCAACCGTTACAAAGTCGGGTCTAAACTTTATATATAATACGCATATTTACCGGGTATACAAATTTGCATTATATTTTTCTTTAAATAAATTTATTATGATCAAATTTTTGCCAACATTTAGGAGAAGCGAATCTCGTCGAACTGAAGTAGAAAGGGGACCACAATGGACAATAAGGTCGAAGTGCAATACTTTTTAGACCCCAAGATGTATCTATCTATCTATGGTCAATTTTAAATGATATTTGTTTTTGAAGGAAATGAACGTGAAATTGTCACCAAATTAGCGACGAGTAACATATCCTGAGACAATATAAGAGTAATTTTAATAAGAGTAAAGTTAACAGGAATAAATGTGAATGAAGGAAATTTTAACGAGAGTAATTTCAATATAATTTAAATTTTATTATATTTTAAATCTAGTATATTTTAATTTAGTTAATTTTCTATTTATTTTTATTTTTGTCTATTGATCTCGACTTTATAACTATTTCTAATTGTCAAAGAGTAAATTACAACTAGCTAATTTATACTAATGATGACTACATTGTAGTCGAAATACGTATTTATAATACAAAAAAACTGATCTAGGCAAGGGGGCGAATTTGAAATTTTATTTGAAGGAAATGTTTAGAAACGTTATTCTGTTGTATAAAAAATAGGGTATGCGTCAACATATTAATGACTTATTTATTTCACTGCCTTCAAATTCTTAAGAATAGTTTACGAGTGAAGTACCTTAGTTTAAAAGTATAAAAAATACAAAAATTCAATCATATTACAGTACACACTTTTAATAATACCAGAATATAAATATAAAATATATTTATTAATTTTTTAAAATATTACTACAGGGTGTTGCAAATAAGTTATGACAAAATATACCAAGAATTTTATTCGAACTTCTTAGATAATTGAAGAAAAAATATGTTCTCACACCTCTTTTCGTTAAAATAATATAGACAAAAATTGGTAGTATAATCAATGTAAACAAACAAACAGAAAGCTTGGCAAACTAAAATAAAAGCTTGAAAATGAGTTTTCGAGTGATAAGTAGATAGATAGATACATCTTGGAGTATGAAAAGTATTTCAATTCGATCTTACGGCCCATTGCGCGTCTCCTATATCTTGACAATGGAGCTTGCTTATCAGGTTTTCCTGAAAATTCCCATATTCGGGGTAAGATGAACCGAATATATTGTATCTGCTGTAACCGAGAGATCTGCATAATGGATCCATTGTGAAGTCATATTGTTTGTAGATGTTTTTGCATAGATGATAATGTCCAGGGATGAATCGGATAACCCTTCGAAGTTCTGAGTTGGATACATTCCGAAACAGTATTTTCCCGAGTTTTTGTTACAGTATGTTTTCCCAGTGACCACGGTGTTTAACGTTCATCCATTTCGAGTGTACTACCTTAAATATGTTGTTACATTTACAATTATTTCATTTAATGCACATATTAGAATAGGTTTAATGAGATAGTAATAATATTTACCTTAAGCCTTTTAAAAGATTTATTATACACAAAATACAATGTTGCAAAATTATTTAATTTATATTGATGTTAAAACAGTTTAACAACATGATGAATAGAAAAATATAAATATATAAAGAAAATTATTATTTTACTAATTTAATGTGTATAATATGTTTACTTTATACATATTGTATGATGGGCATACCCCCATCTATACTACTCTGTATATATGGAATAATATGATTTTATGTTGTTATAATGTTCATATATTATTACCAGAATAATTTATTACTTAAATATTATTAACTAATAAATTAAAATATTAAAAAAAGGAGAATATAATACATTCAAATGCAAAATTATGATGCACTTTATGTTTATGTTTATGTTATGTTTTTTTTAAAGTGTCATTTGAATTGAAAGAAAAGCATACCAACATCTAAAACACTAAACACTAAAACGTCTTTTGAGGTGGTTTACTCCGTTAACTCATTTGTCTTATGAATTTCATCAAATTGAAAATACTGTCCTTTATTTAGTTTAAACATTTTTTCCGAGTTATTCAGATATTTTTTTTTTTTAAATAAAAGAAAACTTCTCTGAAAAACATCAATCTATAAATCTATATTAAGTATTTTAAAAAAAAAGTGTGTGTATGCGTAAGATTTTATAATTCTTTTTAAATAATTTATTAAAATAATATTAAATCAGGTGAACACTAATATTAAGACACAAAAGTTTAATAAAATGATATAGTAGTAGAATATTTAGGATTTAAGTTTTAAACAATATGTTTTTTTAACAAATATATGTTTTTTTTTGCAAAAATTAAATTATTTGAATCGATTTAATTGAAAATTTTTTACTTATTTTGAGTTGGCAATGGATGAGATATCAATGCATTTAGTATAGGACAAGCTCGCCATCGTTACTTACCCTTTCTAGTTTCACAACAACCTTAAACTTTGACAGACACGATTCAACTACCTTAAGTAACATGCAGTTTGTTAATTTCATAAATAGAATGCATATTATTATTAAATTTTCATTTTAAATCTGAACAAATTTAAAAATTTATGTATCACGAAATCAATTTCGTTAAACAATGGCTGTTTTATGAATTTATTCACTGTTTGATAAAAAAATTAGTCTAATAAATTTTTACAATTTAAATATTGAATATATTATATTTTTGACTGGTATGTTAGTGTGCATTCAACTTTTGTTTAAATAATAGTTACTTCCAATGAATTAATACGGCTATAAAGAGTACGTTTATTTTGTTTTAAAACCTGCAAATTACTTCGAAGATATGGCTGAGAAATGCTTTGCTCACTCAAAACTGTTGTACATAACATCCAGTTGCTTTACTAGTTCGTGGCGTATGTCTACTATATTGTAGGAAGCTTGAGGTCAATTGTTCAATTTTTATTAATTCGATACTATAGTAGGTACAGTTATAATTTAAAGTAGTTTTTAAATTTCAACAATCGTCCATTCTCTTCAAAAAATTTGTATTTTGTGTATTTTTCCAGATAATTGACTTTAAACGCATTATTTTTTACTCATTTTAAATTATCGGGGAGTTTTTGTCGAAGCAGTAATTTCAGGATTGAGTCTAGCCGGGTCAGTGTAGTGGAGGTTTAAACAAATGGAATACATCACATATACACCGACACTATTACGTTCGTACCCTAGTCTTCCGCACTTTGCCTTCTTCCAGTACAACATATGTTTAGCGGGATACAATCTCTGAATGATATGTTCTGACGTTGAATAGCGTTTTCAATCCATGCGAGAAGATCGTCGAAACATTGAGCGACTGAAGAAATATTGTCAAAATATGGAACTGGTCAAGTGGGCTTGATATGCCGGGTTGCTAGTGTCGTGATCGGCTTATACGTCTGTCGGGTTGCTGTGAAATAATCCTTATAAGCCTATAAAGTTATTGGCTCTCGCGGCTAAGCACTGTTGGTTCTATGTGGTAGAATACTTTTACTGGAAAAGGATTTTGAACAGATAAATTGGCCAACTATAATTTTCGTAAAAAAACGGCTACAAGACGATGGCCGTCAACTCAAGTGGGAAATAGAAACCTGAATGAGGGAAGGAGAAATCAAAGATTTGGCGAATATACCACACGTGTTTCTTTAAATCCTATCGATGATTAGGAAGTTATTTTCGATTGTGATAAGGCTTTGCACCCATTTGTCTATCACTCGCATGTTGTAATCGAAATTTTTATTAAAATCATCTTAGTTTTATAGATAAATGGTAATAATAGTTAATGTGTATAAAAGGATGCAGGAGATGATAGGGTGCTGTGAACTACACAGTTGGAGTTCAATATGTTTTACACCTACAGTTTGAAAAGAATCAACTTTGATAGTCAACTTCAATAATATTGCATTTATTCAATTTCATGTTGTACTAAATACTTTTTTTATTTATTTTACTTTGACAATTTAATATCACATTTTATATATATATATATATATATATATATATATATATATACGCTCACGCACGCCACTGCTGCCAACCAAAAGGTTTTTGTTTATGTAAAACTTCATGTTCTTCATCGCCTTCATATTACCACAGTCACAGTGGGTGACACCCTGCCGGCATACGCCACTGTGTATGTGT
Organism: Nineta flava; assembly: GCA_963920215.1. NCBI lineage: Eukaryota > Metazoa > Arthropoda > Insecta > Neuroptera > Chrysopidae > Nineta > Nineta flava. The sequence continues at coordinate 68,368,145 of OY986044.1, forward strand.
CATTTATTGAACCAATAATCATAATATTTAATATTAAATGTACCAAATCAAATTAAACAGATTTATTTATATGGTATTTGTATAAACAGTTTTACTGTACCAGCAGCACATACAGGGTAATATGATATTTTTTATTTCCATTGAAAAATTTATTTGATTAAAAAAAAATTGCACCTGAATTTTTAATATGACACAATTATTAACAGTCTAGAGTCCAGACACATGACTCTCGTTTGTGTTTTTATTTTCTAGATAAACTAACATAAACTATTTTACTTTAAGTCTGGTAAACAGTACTAATTAATAGTCATCTTCTTAAAAGGTAATGAATGCTGTTGATGCGAAAAAATAACAAACAAAAATGTTAATAATCACGGCCGTATTTAGCCTTTGGGCCTTCACAAGAGAGCAGCCTCCACAATATGACTGTTTGAATTGGAAAAGTTTAGTAAGATAAATTGGAACCAACTCTTGGAAATGAGTTAGTCTAGTTCGTATCATTGATTGATTTGTACAAAAGTGATTACCAAAAAGACCAAACTAAGGAGCCCTTCTACTATCAAATACTTGAAATCCAAACTTCACCAAAGTGTGAAACTGTCACCAAATTAGCAACGAATAACATACTCTGAGACAATATAAGATTAATTTTAATAAGAGTGATGTTAACAAGAGTAAATTGAATGAAAGTAATTTTAACAAGAGTAATTTCAATAAAATTTATTATATTTTAATTTATTTTCTTTAGTTAATTATTTATTTTTGTCGACTGATTTCGATTTTCTATCCATTTCTGATTGCCCAAGAGTAAATTACGACTAGCTAATTTATACTAATGATGACTACTTTGTAGTCGAAATACGTATTTATAATACAAAAACTGAGCTAGGTATTCAAAATCCCAGAGCTCTTATTAATTATTATTTGATAATCTAATACTTTTCTATATAGGTAAATAACGTAATACAGTTTATTTAGAGTTAGAAAGAAAACAACTGTAACTGTTGTAGGTATGTATGCAGATGTCTAAAGACAATTTAATAAAATATAAGGGCGTGTCGAGAAAATGAAATTAATTTTTTTTACCCTTAATTATTATTTTAAAATAAAAAAATATTTTTTTATAATTTGTTTAAAAATTAAGATGTAAAAATAAACAGATCCATTTAATCAACATTTTGAATTATAATTAAATGAAACATATCCCCTGCACATTGTTGATATTTAAAAACATATTTTTCTTAAAAATGCATATAATTGCACCCTGTTGCAAATAAATCCTGTTTTCCTTTGATAAATATAGACATGTATAAAGAATTATTACAGGCGAGTCTTGTTTCATCAATCAATATTCTTGATATTCAAATTTCATTCAAAAATTCGGATGCACTTTTTCGCACTGATTGCGAAGCGAGATATTCGCAATCAAAATTGAGATTTAAAATAGGTTTGCGTAGGATTTTTTTTTATAGGAAAACTTTTCTATACATTTCTATTAAAAATAAACATCGTATAAAGTAAAGATACTCTTTACTTCTTACGCCTTATATTTTTGTGTATCGCACAAGGAATGCACAATCATGTGGTACACTGACGGGTCAAGGACTTCCAACGGTTTGGCTTCAGTGTGTTTAGATTGTAGCGGTATCGCATTTTCATTAAATTATTATTATAATTTTATTTATCATTTTTATCTGTTGCTTAACAACTATAACTTCTCTCTATTATCACGGTTGCTTTGAATGTTAATAACTTTGATAATTTACATATAAATATATATAATATGTCATAAATCAATTCAATAAAGATTAATTATATCTTTAACACTTATTTATTATTTATTTAAATAATAATTATTTATTATAGCAATCCATTACTTCTACAAGATCAAGGGTCAAATACGCCATAGTATGTTCCAAGTGGAAATATACACAATGGACAAATTACCCAATTCAACATAGATAGAAACTATCGGAATCGAGAAAGAGCGATCTACTACAATAGCAAGCAACTCTCAAAGCGTTCACTTCATACACTGACCTCAACAGCTCAAAAATGGTCTGGCATTTTAACAAGTTTGATAACCTTCGTAAGGGTAACTAACTGACCCTTCTCTGGTGCCAGGATATGCAGGAGGCGAGTGAAATGAGACAACGGGTAACCTGGCAAGGAAAGTAGTATCGACAACGTTTACAAAACAGGAGACCTTCTGTGGTCTTGGAAATCACTTTCGACATATCTGCAACAAAATTTAACTCGGAGAGGAGTACAAAAGTAGAATTCGGCTACCAGTGAGCTCCATTACGAGTCATTGTAATTTCAAATAACAGCACCGGAAGCTGATATTAGAACAACGGTAGCTGTAAGGTGGTGAGGGTGTCGGAGGAACTTCGAGGTGTAACATATCGCCTAGCAACGAGTAACATATCTTTGACTCCATATCCCGGAGATAGTAATGTATAGCAAATTCATACTGATGATGACTACTTTGTAGTCGAAATACGTATTTATAAAATATAAATAAGTAATAAATCCTGTTTGTGTACAGAGGATGTGTGGGGCTTACACTAAATTTATATCGCAAAAATCCAAACCCAACTATAAATATATTAAATATATTATAAACGTAAAAATACATAATAAATATTTTTCTGTTTAAATGTGTGTTTCTCTGCAGAACATTAAATTTGTATCCCACCCATTTCCTGTCATTTATTATAAATTTTTTAATAATATCAGAAACAATGTTGAAATTATTAATTGAACATTAATTAAATATGACTTAGTTAACATTGTAATAAACAAAAATTTTGGTGTGACATATTCACTCAACCTCTACGTACGAAAATATAATATAGTACCAAATTTTGTTTCTGTAGATCCAAATGATAATGGAGAAAGTATTGTAGGTAATACAGGGTGAACATCATTTAGTGTGGAGTATTTTAAAAGAAATATGGATAAAGATTAATCAACGGTATACAAAAAAAGGAAAAATGAATAAATTTGAATGAAACAAACGTCTGGGATCGATGTAATAAATAAAACACAGTTCATATGACCTTAATACTTCTCATAAAATTGTAAAAAAAATTAAGCTATCGTCTGGTAGATGTGAAAGGGTTTCTGCAGTTTCCTGCACGAACTCCAGATGAATATCGGCATAGTTCCTATCATAGTCGGCTGCAGTCGCACATCTTAACAATTCCTAGTCTATACACAAAAATGCTTTCCACTGCACTCACATCCTCACATCCTGAAGCATCACAACGGACCTTATGGTCAAAGCCTTATGGTGTAAGCCGTCCAGGGTAGCCTCTACAATCTATCTATCTAACTAAATATACCCTACTGTATATTGTATATACCGGGTACAATTATATACCCTGGTATATATTGTATATACCGGGTATAAAAATATGATAAAATCATTTAGGAAAGACTTCGAAAGACAATTTCGAAGATTAATTTTCGAAATTAAAAGTGGTATACAAATTGTTACCTTCGATTTATGCCGAATCAATTCAACTTTCGTAAAAATGTTTCGAATAAAAGTTGTTCGATATAAAAATGCTTAAAAATTTGATAAATATACACCACTTCTGAATGTGATAGTAATAGTAGACTGTAATCTATCTTTATATGGAGGTTCAAAAGTATAATCCACAATAATATATGTATCAAAATAGTGTAGGGTAGTTAGTGTTTTGCTTTAAAATAATTTTAATGTCGATCGGAACGTGCGGGATCGTAAGAAGGGTTATCTCTCAACTACGAAAAGCAATTTAGGGCAACCACCCCTTGCCGAATTTTTGTTAGAGGGTAGATATTTTTGTTTCTTTGATATCTCCCTAACCATTCAGTTTATTGAAAAAGTTGTTCCGCGCAATTTTGTAAGAAATATTCTAACTTTTTTTGTTTGATCAATTTTTTAATAACGTTAATAGCCAAAGTAGAAAACGCGATAAATAAATTGAATAGGGCTCCAAAACATGAGGTCATTCAGGGAAGCAAAAAAAATTTACCCACCCGGTTGTCTAAATTAGTTTTCGCAGTGGAGGGTTAATCCCTCTGAACTTAATTCCGATTAAAATTTCATTCTAAGTAGCTTGAACTAATAAAATATTATAAAAATAGATACCCAATAATTTTTATTATACCAGTAGTTCGTTGTATAAAAAATATATTTTGAAAAATGATAAACATAAATCAATCGATTTTATGGATTATGATTATATCAAGCCACACCAGAATTAAAAAAAAAAAACCCATATGGCTTATTATAAGGTATTAAATTAGTTAGCTAAAAAAATATTTTTAGTACCTATACCGATCATCGATATTAACTACTTAAAAAAATCGATTATTAAATAATTATATAATCTAATTATAAGATATCATAAATTTTGTATCTAATCGAAAAATTTTGTATACAGGGTGTACTTCTTACACACTTTCTTTTAACCTTTTGTAATTAAATCCATTTTTGTAGACTATTTGTATTGAATATATTGAGTTTCCGAAAAAATATTTCGAATAAAATTTGTTCGTTATGAAAACAACTTTTGTACTAAAGTTATCTTCATAAATCGAATGGATTTGCCACAAATCAACTGTAAAATTTTGAAGTTGATAATAAGAAGGGAACAATGCCGTTTTTTGTTCAACGTTTTTCACGTTTTCTTAATTTTATTCTTCTTTTTGGTCGGGGGGGGGGGGGGGGTATGTAGTGTACTTATACTAGATTCTGGGCTTCAATATCCATCTATCTACCTATCTAAGTTGATACTTTTGAAGTTGATAGACAATTATGAAGTTGATGTATTTTATTGTTTACCATGGTATACAGCTCGTTATGTCTACTTGGGTACTGGGAGGTTATGAATTCAAATCCCGACATCGGCAGTTTGTCAATTATTAAAAAAAACCGGGCGGTTAATTTACTACACTGTCGGCGTAGTACTTGTTTTTTTTTTTTTTACCGTTCGAGGAGGAAAAATCTTCAATAAGACACAGCCTATTGAAGATGAAGGTCGGTAGTGTGGGATTTTTACCCACTAAAAAACTTCCTCTTTTCTGCCTTTCTGAATAGAATGGGACCAGACCGGTAACTGCTTGCGAATTACTTCAACCTGGCCCTAGCTGCCCATTTAAGTGCTCCGTCTCGTCGTCGTCATCAGGGCATCAGCATTATTTGCTGCTACTAACACACTTTCAGTGTAGCTGATCATTACAGCCCAATTTCTCCTTGATTCAGCCATCAAGTTAAAAATGCTGCTTGGGTTCAGAGTGTTCCCAAGCACGTCCCAGACCTTTTTCCTCTCAGTCGACCGATTCGTCTAAGCAGTATGAGCAGGTTGGGTTTTCGACAAGCCCCATACGATACAGATACGCGTTGAAGAGCCCGTGGCCGGTAAAAAATTGCCTCATATACAAGCTTGTTTCCGCGTGTTGACATTCTATCCAAGTCGCTAAATCAGGTATTAGTTTAGCTGTGCAGCGTCCGGTGAGTGAGGCTTGCCATTTTAGCTGCGAGTTGTCGAGTATTGTTTACTTGAAGTTTTGTCGCAATACGTAACGTTGATTGGGATGGCAAGAGAAATATTTTAGAAAAACTGTGTTGCTGACATTTATTTCTGTTATGCAAAATAGACGGTTGTTTATAAACACTTTTTTCTATCTAATTTACAATCACCTGTTTTATATATATATATATATATATATATATATATATATATATATATATATATATATATATATATATATATGTATATATAAATTAAAATATATTAACTGGTATTCTTATTAAAGTTGCAATTAGAAAAGTTTTATTTTACATCTTTATTTATTTTACAAACTTTGCATTGCTTTTATCTTCGTTTATTGATTTGTATATATATTTCAGTGTTATGAATTCTACTTTTATAAAAATTATTGCAAGGTTTTTGTTTCTTCAGTAGCAACAACTTGTAAGTTAATAACCTATTTTTATTTTAGCAAAAATTTAAAGTTTGTTCTTTTTAGGACGTTAATCTTAACTTGTGGTGATTTGATGACACTGGCGGCGACAAGTTCTTTGAATTCTTACCAAATTATTATGATCGGTTTATTTGATTCTGTGACAACTGTATTGCAACCTACTTTGCGACCCAATTATACAATACAATAATATGGCACCATTTAAATGAGCTCGATGAATGATGAAAGGGTTGGTTAAATATGGAAAATGCAATTAATATTTTTGTTATAAAAACTAAAATTCATGTTTTATTTTGTAAATAACGTACTAAACAGCAAAAAAGGGAAAAAAATTGTAACAGCGGATTCAAAAAGACTATGATGGTTTTATTTTATTTTCTAATAATGAAAATAATGGTGTTTTACCTCTGTTTAACAGAGGTCACCCACATCATTTTCTTAACGTTCATTATTTTATAACCAAGACATTAATGATATGAGAGGAGAATAAATTTGTATGCAGATTAGGAATTTGTAGGTTGTGCGGCTGCAACCGACTGTGATAGGAACTATGCTGATATTCATATGTGGTTCGTGAAGGGAAACTGCAGAAAACCTTCACAAGCACAGCTGGTTACTTCGATCTTCTCCATACACCGACAGTTTAAGTCAATTATAACCGCATCATTAATTATAATTGACAAACTGTCACCGCCGTTATTCGAACTCACAACCTTCTAGTTCAAAGTAGAGTGCGTTTAACTGTACGGTCCGTTAGACTGGTATTTTATTTTATGCTGTTTAGTACTCATTAAGAACAGGTATGGAACTGGTACTAAGTCAACACAAAATTTTTTACTCTACAATTTATAATGAAATGATCTTTTCTGTAGAATAAACGATTTTTGAGTTATATTTGCGAAAAACGGGAACAGCTCTTTGCAATTACTCCAATTCCGTATATCCATGGGGCTGAAATTTTGTGTGTGTGTTCTATAGTTAAAAAGTGACTTTAAGCTCGTGAATGATCAAAATTGATCCATGGAGTAAAAAAATTTATATTTTTTAAACCATAACAGCTAGAAGAAAAGTTTAAATTTGAAAAATGTACGAACTCATTATACACAGGATAATTAAAAATTACAATTGACTCAGTTGCAATTGACTCAGTAATTCGTTACATGTTCACTTGTAATTTGTAAGAATTTGACTTGAAAAGATCAAACTTAAATGAGTTACTTAAAAATAGTATCAAAACTTCAAGTTAATACCTATGTTAAACCAAGACTACATTAGAGTATATAAGTTGCTTGCTTTGTTTATAGCTTGGGGTGTGTTAATATATGAAATTAAAAATTCAAAGTTAATTTGATCAGGTTTTAAGTTGAATTGGGCGGAGTTAAATGACAACATGATTGTAGGTTTATGATAGAAAAAATTACTATAATAAGTATTCTAAACATCGTTTAACTTTTTATACACAGTCATATGTATATTGTGCATAGATACATGATATACGAAATGATCGAAAATGATCATTGATCGAACAAACCGACCGTATCGCGATATGCGTACTTAAAGTCATACGCAATTGAAATCAGAATCGTAATTAACCAAAATAATAAATAAATATTAATAATAATTAGAAAGAGGGGTACCGCAAATGGGTTCCTAGCACCTAAACCAAGGGGTCCTCTGTGCCCTTCTTGAGAACAACCTGTCACCCGAAGGCGAGACGTCTCCGAGTAAGAGGTGCTATTTTAAGCAGTTGAAGCTATAGGATTCTGTTGAGGCTAGACGCCACACAGAAGACCCACAACGTCGGGATTGTTCCCAGGATTGATGCATCCAAGGTTTCGGACCCAAACATTCTGCACCTGACACCATGCAGAAATAAAGTACTTTCTTCAAATCTCTCATGTGATAATAATTTATAATTACCTGAAAACTGGCAATAAATGCATAAAATCTCGCAAACATATTAATAATTGAAACACTGGTGGAACAGTAAATCCGGGACGATTGACTTTAGCTAAATTCTATTCTATGAGTTTTTATAAATTCGAGTGTTCGAATAAAAATAAAAAGTATCTTGTATATCTCGAGTGTAGTGTTTAGGAAAACGTATAATTATGTCTTCATCGTCAGAATCATAATTGATATCAATATTATTATCAATATTGGTATTATGTAACCCCCAAAAATGCATTATCTTCACTACTTTCACTGCAAAGTTATTAAGGTTGTCTTAGGTCTATTAAAATGCTGACTTATAGAAAATCCTCTTTTTTCAATAAAAAGTAATGTTAAGGTCTATAATAAGATTGTCTATTTGACTGTGAATACATAGCCTTAAGCATGACTATGAATATTTATCCAACAACACATATCTTACCTAAGATCAAACTTTCAAGCTTCCCTCAAGATTGGGTCTATGAATCTAAACGCTACCTTAAGGTCATGCTTAAGGTGAACTTACGCTTAAAACCGGACTGTGAATACGGACAGAGATGTAAGGAAAGAGGCATTCTAAGTAATAGAGGTCCATAATTTTCTATATTTTCACTCGTGGTAAAGAGCTTTGAGGTTCTTATGGTAAAAATGGTGGTGTAGAGTAAAAAGTGGCACTTAGAGTCTCTCTCCTATTCAGGTTTAACTGTGTTTACATATAATCTTTCCCAACAATTATACAGTAAAATGAAACCCAAATCACAAGTGGAGCAGGATGATGGTAAATACAATTAATATGTTGAACTTAGTAAGTAATATTTCATTAGGTATACATATAATATTTTTTCTACAAAACGTATCCGGTTTTTTTTTACGATATGACGTGTTTTTTAAATGAATAATGTAATTCCACCACTGTCGTACAAAATACACTTTTGAATAAGTGTTGTGTTTGAGTATTAATATCGTTGTAATATTAATATTATTGCCTGTAGACATGTTATTTTTGACATTTGTAATTTTATTATTTGTGAATTTTAATTAAATTACATAAATAAAATTGTTAAAAAAAAAAAGAAAGGATAGATTTTTCAAGGAATACTTTTATTTAAAAAAAATGTAAACGTATTTAAGTAAAAGTAATATAAAATAATACAAAATTTTTATACCCGGTATATAATATATACCAGGATATATTAAGTTTAGTTCCGACTTTGTAAGGGTTGAAAATATTGTGATCGTAGAAAAACAATTTTAATATAGGTGCTCATAAACTGACCTAATTAGTCCATTTCCGTAAACACGATAACTCTAAAACGAAAAGAGATAACTAGCTGAAATTTTGTGTGTTCTAGAGCTAAAATGTATGTCAAGTTCATTGCCAAATTGGACAAAATAGGACCATATTTGTGCAAAATGTGCAAAACTGCCCATCTTTGAAACCGTAAGAGGTAAAACAAAAATGTTAAGACAAAAAATGCTCCTTTTTTAAAATAAACAACTTTTGGTATACAATTTTTATACAAACTCAGCATATACCATGTATTTAAGCAATTGACTCAGTTAGTTGTTATTTTGACTTGTTTTTTTCTTAATTTTGACAGTACGAAAATCAATTTTTTAATTATATTTTAAATTTAAAATAATTTATTTTCAAAATTTTGTTAATAAAGGTATTTCTATAGACACTATAAGGTATAAGGTTAACCATTCCATGGGGCCTAGTTGTTAAAGGCCTTCTGCACGGAACTGGGAGGTTACTGGCTCGATTCTCCAGCTGGAAGTTTCCCAATTAAATGCATTTGAAAAAATAAAAATTAATGGGGTGGTTAATTGACTAAACTGTCGGTGTATGGACAAGAACGAAAGTAACCGGCTATGCTTGTGACGGTTTTTTGCAGTTTTCTTCACGAACTCCAGATGAATATCGGCATAGTTCCTATCAGTACCTACCAATTTCTAGTCTTTACACAAAATTTCTTGGACTCCACTCACATCCTCACCTTATGGTCGAAATGTGTCCGTCCTGGACAGCCGCTACAATATATCAATCTATAATAATGAATATTACAAATGCAAATCACCATGGTTACTTGATATTTTTAGTGTATTTAAATGAATTAGTCTAATGTTAAGAGAGATATTCCATATTGTCTTCCCTTACCCTTGATCGATTTATTTCATTAACGAACTTGGCCTTTAAAATACTAAATGCATATCAGATACGAAAACACATTTATTTATACATGTGACTCTGTATAGCCACTCTATCGGTCATGGATCGCCATGAACTCTTTTAAGGACGTTCATTTGCTACGCTGAAGTCAAATGAGTACTATCTTTAATAAAATTTATTTAGGATTTTAAAAAAGGTGTAAAGTATGTCAATCATCTTACAACGATTTATAAAATTTTTTATTTGTCCTAAATATTTTAAAAGAATTTATAGGAACATACCAGGAAATTGTAAATTAGAAACTAATTTGATTTAATGTGATAGATATGACAGTAAACTATGTTTTATATTTGTGTGTATGTGTATATTATTTTAGTGTGTGTGGTCGCCAGTTTTTAAAATATGGTGGCAAAAACAAACCTAACATAAAAGTTTTAATTTTATTAAATAATTAATTCAAACGTTCGGCAACACCAGTTTTTTAATGCAATTATATAAACTGCATATTTTAAAGAATATTTATAAACATTATTTATTATCCTGTCTACTTTAATGATATAGTTATTATAATTTTAAGTTCAAAAAAATTCTGTTCTCCATAAGACGCTGTGTTAAAAGTTTGATTTTTAATCGATAATTACTCTTTGAAATGATTGTCAACAGGTGTTAAATTTTTGAGGGAGGATAACTACTGAATTGAGCTATTCAATTCACTAAAAAAAAATTTTTTATCTACTATCAAGCTTCATGGATGAACGTCCTTAAGATAAAAGTTATTCTGAAAAAAATTGACACAGCTTCATTTTTTTTACTTAGCTCTGCTGTCCCAACAATCTTAATTAGTGACTCCATAAACAAACACAAACAAAGGTGGTTATTAATGTTTATAAGCTTGCAGTCAATAAAATTGAATATTTTCGATTTTAAACATAATATTTTGAAGGCGGTTCAAAGTATTTTACAAACTAGAAAAATAATATTAAAATCTTCAAAATAGTTGTTTATTAGTATAAAAAATACATAATATTCGAACAGATATAACGATAGTTCAGACTTAATATATAATCCATAAGTGTAAAGTGTACCATCTCCCCATTTCCAGTCTGATTTGATCCGTCTCCGTGTACCTACTGCGCAGTATTATAAAATGTTTAAATACGTAACTAACTAACTGTTGGCTGTTATGTATACTTATTAACAAGCGTTTATAATTTTAATTTTCTCTTATCTCGATAAATTGAAACAGTTAATTACATTTTTACATTATGTTTTATATTATATATACCTACCATATAGTGATTATAATTCTATGGTATACCATATTGTATTTAAAATATATATATATTTATACAGGGTGGCGCCAAAGTAATGTTGGCATTTATTAAATTTTAGATTACAGTCTGGAAATATGTTCACTTTATGTTTTGAAGATAACATCTTTCAAATGGTGCCCATTGTTTGCTTCGACCTGACGTGCTCTTTCCAGAGCTTTTTCCTTAGCTTACCTTAGAATTTCAGGTCCCAACGTCCTCACTTCTTCTCGGATATTGGCTTTATGCTCTTGGATGGTTCTTGGCTTATTGGCATTTACATCTTACCCTTTAGGTAGCCCTAAAGAAAAAAATCGGGAGCCGTTAAATTTGGCAAACGTGGTGGCCAGTTAAAATCCAAAAAACGCGATAGTATTCGATCACCAAAAATTTTGCGCAGAAGAGCCATAATTGGACGAGTTGTGTGAGCTATGGCTATATCTTGTTGGAACCACAATTCTAGATTGTTCTTTACCTCTGGCCCTAAAAAATTTTCGCCTAGATATCATCAACTGCTGAGACCGTCGCCTGATAGAAGTTTCGAGGTTTCCATCAACACTTACTTGCACCCGAGCAATGTTTGCATCATTTCGAACTGCACGAGGTCTTCCAGCACGCAGAAGATCACAGACAGCCCCATGTTGCCGATAACGCTGAACCAATCGGTAAATTGTTGGAGCGCTAGGTGCATTTCGAACATGAAAGAAATTTTGATATGATCTTTGTGTCTGAATAATCGAATGCTGACTTTCAAAATAAAATTTCAAAATAAACAACTTTGGTTCTTTGTTCTGTGCTTTCCATCATAAATTTCCCAAGTTTTTTAAAGTTAATTCTGAAAAAAAAAAAAAAAATACGCACACAAAAAATGTATTCACTAATTAAATCATAACGTTACTTATGCACCACCCTATACAAAACTCTTACCACTATATAGACTAATAAACAGCTAACCGCCTGCCTGTATGGTTTAGTTTATAACTGATTTTGTCTTAAGTTTCTTTTGTTTAATAGTTAATATTTCTTATTAGAGTCAAATTAGCTTCAAAAATCCGGTTTCATTCCGGTTTCATTTCATTGCTCGGAACCGCATTTTTTAAAAAATCGATAAATCTTGACATCCTGAATATGACCCTAAATTTTTACGGTGCGACTCGTGACGGAACAGGGTCAAAATTGAATTTGTTTATAACAAGAAAGCGTTTTTTCTTAATATTTTTTTTAAACTAAAATTTTAAAAATGACATAGAATATTTCTATATAAAAAAAGAAAACAAATGAGTCCATAAACATTAAAATCAGTTTATTCGAATTCGAGGAAAAAATTCCCCAAGTTCGAAAAACGAAAAAATTTTAAATTAAAATAAAAAATCTAAAAATTACTTCATTTTTTATTAACAATCGCAAAGTATGCCTTTTATATGTTAAAAATAATGTGCCCAATTTTAGCCCTTAAAAAAAATTAGGCCCCCGACAATTAATTAAAAACTGTGTTACCGATTTTTATAAATAAAAAGGGTGCATTCCATTTTAGATGAAAACATTTATAGGATGTATGCAAAAATATTCCATGCTAGAATTGAATTTTTTTGTTTTGACTATTATATGCGCGTAAGGGGAACTTATTTAAAAGTAGAAGGGCAACCATATTTTAATCATTTGTTTAATACTTAGTATTAAATATATGTTTCCTCCCCGTCATTTTGAAAATAGACTGATCCACTCAAACTATGACGATATTCGAGGCTTCTTTACAAATTAATATACTTCTATATATGTATTTGTATTTATAAATATTAGATATGGTGAAAACCTGGCATTCTTAAAAAAAATTATTAAAGTTATTCTAAAGCTTTGTTTTTTAATTGTCAAATAGACGCTAAAACGTATATAAAAGAGAAGTGCTTATATATACGTTTTACATAGAAATCCTTTTTTTGTTCCGTGTGTTGAAGAAGCCGTTGAAGCAGCAAAAAGGGTGAAGTGGTTCTGAAATGAAAAATCTTTCGAAAAGTAAAATTAGAAAACAATAAATATTTTTAATATAAAATATCGATTCTGGCCACACATTTGAAGATGAGCCATCTTTTGTATTTCATACTATTGATATTTTGAAATTGATAATTAGAGCTTGTTCACATGCTTCGTTTTTAGAATGTTGGTAATTTTTTGTTCGCTATCTGGTAATGATTCTTGCAAGGTGTTGAGACTTTGGAACAACGGGTTTCTTGGTTCTAAGTATAATGGATAGTCTGAAAGTATATGTGTCACTGTTGGCTGGGAATAACAAATTTATAGCATAATGGAGAAACAATACTGGACCGATTTTGATGAAACTTTTATGTTTCAAAGCTCATAATTAGACTTATAAAACTGGTATGAATTTTATCTCGCTACGAGAGATAGAATTCGTAAATACTTGCTGAAATAGAAATTTGGTGGAAGTGAGAAAAGGTAATGGAAACGGTGGGAAATTATAATGAATTAGGGGATGGTGTGGGATTCAACATCAACGGACTTATACTTACGTATGTAATGTTTCAACTCACCAAGATTAATATGATTTAATGTGCACATGTAAGCGACTATGGGGATATTTTAAACTATATTCTTTTAGATTCATTTAAAACGGATAAAAAGGCGGTAACATATTGTTATAACACATTTTCTATAATAAGAAAACATCAATTAATAAACAGGGCGTTTTAATTATTATATAACAATATTATATTATATTATATATATATATATATATATATATATATATATATATATATATGTTATCGAAAATTCCTTATTCTGTAATAAGTAGCCAAGGAGTAATAAAATTAATGAGTTGAAAATTTTTAAATTATTATTTCAGTAAACTTATGATGGAATCAAGTAGTCTTTGTTAATTTGATTGAAATATACTGATACGTTATTTTGTTTCCATAAATACATACACACGTACAATGGGTGTGAAGAAATATATTTCTATTTGATTACTATCTCCAAAATTTTTGTTTAATATCAATTGTTGATTGCCATGTTATTTAGAGGTATGAAAGCTTTGAAACCCTTGGTTCAAAGCGGTGGCGATTCCGGATCTATGATTCAGAATGAACATTGTCAGAAAATTTCAAAACTTTCGCAGTTTTCTCATGTTTTCCTAATCGTTTTGATTACTTTATTCGTTTTATGTTTTCCTAGTTGTAAATCACTATGAAATAATTTCTGACCACTTATGCCACGTACTTTATCTAAAATCATACAATCAATAAGAAAAATTTACTTTCGATAATTTTACAGATTTGGATGGTGGAATTTAGACAAGGATATTATATATGTTCTCTTAATTACGCGTTATTCATAGGATAACATGCAGTTTATGTTTTCCTAGTAATCAAAAAATGATATATAATATATACAAATATTATTATAATAAAAGTCTTCACTCACTCAATTAAGATTACTGCCATAATTGAACCAGTCAAGTAGAACTTTAAAGCTCTCAAATCATACGTGGTGATTTTCCAATGGAATTATCTTCGTTTAGGCTCTATGAGAATTTGGAAAAAAGTCCATAGGAACATCGCGCTTGCAAAAAAAAGTTATTAAAGGTCAAAGGTCGGGAAAATCAGTTTTTCTATAATATATCGTAAACTATTGATTTAACGTTAGCAGAAGCAATTATTAAATATATTTCTTAGCTAATTCTAAACAAAAAAAGTATTTTACAAAATTCGCGATACAAATTTATTGCTATAAACAAATAGTCAGCAAGCGACGTTATGGTTTTTGTAAGTACGATTAATTTTTAATTAAAATAATCAATTCAAGTTTATGGAAGTCCTCTGATGCAGTCATTATTATTTATTTGTATTTTATACTTACCTATGAAATTTATGTTTTCCTGTTAAGAATTCATAATAGGAGAACCTAACCTTTACATTTTCCTGAAAAAAATAGAGTACGCAATAAATGTGAAAACACAAAATAAACAAAGAAATATATATAATCTTTAAATATTTTTATTTTTTTCTGTGTAAACAGGACGGAATATTTTCTTTTTATAAAATTAATTTTCATTAAATTTTGTAGGATTTCTTTTCATATCAAATTTATTACAAATAAAAATAATTAACATAAATAATTAATGAAATAATAAATGAATAAAATAATAAAAAATATAAGGTTATGTGGATGTTGGTTGTTTCACAAATATTTGTTTTTTTAATAAAAAATTATGCCTTGCAATGCTGTTTTCTTAATACATATTTTCGTTGACAACTACTTAATAAAAACTTCATTGCTGGCTTGTTATTCTGTTCTCTTTTTCTCTTTCTTATTCTCTTATACAGTTTTGTGGAAAAAAATCTTTCCCAACATAAAAAATTATTATTAAAAAAATTGCACAATTAAATAATGTTTAAAAAAATTTAATGGTAGTACGCTTTGAAAAAAACCAAAGTTAACATTTGTACGGTTTAGTTCATTGCTTTTACAAGTATGTGAACAATGGTTTTTCATTTGCTTGTATTTGTAAAATTCTTAAACAATAAATTTTACGAATACAATTTTTCAAGAATTAAAAAAAATTTCTATCTACAATTAAAGAAATGTCCCAAAAATAAAATTAGCAAAAAACAATTAACTTATTAAATCACCATGTCCATTTTGCCGTAAAAGTTCTAAGCGAATTTCATGTTCTCGCGCTTTTAAACGTAACGCGGCAATACTTGAACTACGACGATCAATTTCTGGTGGTGATTGTTGCCCACCAGACCCACTTGGTGGTGAAGTTTCTGGTGGTGATGTGGTTAATGGTGGGCGTTGTTGTTGTGCCGCAGAAATATTTGCTAATAAAGTTTGAAATGAACTAGCTGCTGCTGCGCCAGAATACAACGACATTGCCGGTGGCAGTAATGGACCCGGTGTACGATGATGATAGTGTGATGGAATATATCCCGGTGGTAAAATGTGATTTGATGCTAATGTTGGATATCGAAATGGGACACCATCGAATGGTGGTTTTCGTAATCCACCAAACCCTAAATGAGTAAATGGATTTGGTAGTGATGGCGCTACAACAGCTGATGGCGGGGCTGGTCCACCTGGATTTAAGTATGGATTGTAAGGATGACCTTGAGGGCCGACTTTTTCTTGTTTCCGCCATTTTGCGCGTCGATTTTGAAACCATACCTGTAACAAAAAAAAAAAAAAAAAGATTAAGTCAGTCAGTCAAACAAGTAACGAATAATCAAAATTTGTAGCAGGATACTATAAATTACTTTATTTTGTAACAATCATATTATCCTGATACATGGAAATATATAAATTTCACAATAAATATTTAAAAAATATTTAACGTTAGAATCGAATTAAGTAATTATGTTCAATATATATTATGTTTAACAAAGTATAGTATTGGGATATTTTGGAGATATTATGAGGAGATATAGAACGAAAAAATCATTAAAACATGTCTGTCTCTATTTATCTCTACATTTATAACGGACAGTGGTGCCTACGTAATAACATAAAATCCTTTGACGGATTTAGATAAAACTATATTTAAAATGCTACTTATGATTCCAGCAGTAGTGACATAGGCTAAGTTTTATTTATTTTACTGTTTATTAATTTTTAAATTAATTGCTTAAGATTTGTATGGGCTTCCCATTACTTGAGCTGTCATTTCAATCCATTGCCCCATCTCATATTATCTCATATCTCTTATTCATATTATTGACATGAATGGCAAGGTAATCACTGGAATATGCAGAGTTACATTGCTATACGTTCCAATAACCTAACTAATGTAACATTAAAGGAATAAATTAAAATAAAACGCGAAATACAACTTTGTAAATGGCTAGAAGCGATTAATTAGACAACATTTTTAAATAATTAGCTGCTTATGATGATGTAAATATTATAATAATTAATTAATAAATAAACTTAATCAACATAAATAAAGTCATAAATGTAATTAACCTTTTGAATGCAAAAAACTAAAAATTTTGCACATATAATATATTATGTCTTATTTGTTTCATTTGTGTTGTAAATTTTATAATTTATTTCAACAAAACTTTATTCCGTAAATAGCAGCAATTAAATTGTTTTTGTAGACATAGCATTATCTAATTCCAGCCTATCAATACTGTGTTAAACACTAGAAAGTGTTTTTATGCTCATTGGTAAAAAAGTTGTCTACGACTTGAAAGATAGCTTTTTGTTGGAATTCATTTGCCGATTTTGCCCTTACATATTCAGAACTTTATATACGGAAATGAAGTGATCAGAGAACATTTTATGAACACATAAAACAAGTAATTCCAAATTTTGTTATGATTGGAAATATGGATTGAAGGATATTAAATTTGGTACACTTTTTGATGTCATTTAAAGTCCACTAAAGTTGATTTTCTTAAATTTTATAATTGATTTGTGCGATTATTGTGCCTTATTGATTCGATTTTCGAACAAATGCTTTGGATAAAAGTTGTTCATTAGAAATATAGTAACAACTTTTATTCAAAATTTTTTTTCGAAAACCGAATGAATAGGGCACAAATTAAGTGTAAAATTTAAAAAAATATCATCAACTTTAGAGGACTTTAAATGACATCAACATGTGTACCAAATTTAATATCCTTCAATCAATATTTCCAATCATTACAAAATCCGGAATTAATTATAATAAATGTCCTTATAATTAATATACATAACAATTATTATTGAGCTAATCTCGAGGATTTTAATGGGTCTATTCTAGAATCGAAATAAGAAAATAAATTTCTTAGGTTCATTGAATAGATAGAGTCAGGTTATAATTTTTTTACAATATTTCTTTTATTATAAAAACATTTTTTAATAAAACTTAAATATTATTTTTTATTTTATTAGTATTATATTATTATTATGGTGGGTTGAATTTAATTTATTTAATTTATGCAATTTTTCATGAAATTTTTGACTAGGAAAACAGAAGTTAAAGAATGTTTGTAAATTTCTGTTCGCCTGGTGTTTTGTATCATATTTATTCATAAACTTCCTGACAGTTGAGTGGATAAATTATTATAGAAAAGTATATAAAGATAATTTTTCAAATAAAAAACAAACAATAGTCATATGTATACACAGATTGTATTTGAAATCATTTTGTACAGGGGTTACGGTTACAGTATAGCGTATATAATATAAAATATTTGATACTGTCTGTTTTATCAGACGACATACTGATGATGCTGAAGTTTGTAACATTTTTTACTTTAATTTTAATTAAATACAACAAACAATGTATAATAATTATTTCAACATTGAAATGGTATGTATCTCGCTGATACATTTCTCATGCTATAACACATAAGCACTTTTTAATATAATATCACACTTTATGTTATTATAATACTAAGTATAGTCAATGTTTATAAATATACATACATGTGCCTTCTTTGTTTTGTTTTAAAATATTTTATTATTTTGTAACGATTTTAGCAAATTTAGTGATATTTTAGGTTAGTAAATACTAATAATTTAGTAAATATTACTTTCATATGTTTGCGAATGGGTTTATCAATTTTCAATTTTCACACTTTGTGGTTATTTCCTAGAGATTTATACACCCAAGTTATTTTCAATTAATATTTTTTCTTTATCTAGTAAATATCTAGGGTTTTCTTTTATTTAATGAGCACAAAGGCACTGTAGATCGAATTAAATTTACGAATATATCTTGTAAATTTATTTCATGTTTTCGTTTTTTTGTTAGTTAGATCATTGACCACCAGAGGCGTAACGCATAGTAAGTATCGCGTAAGTTAGTGGTTGTTAATTCCTATAATCATATCAAAAGAATTATTAAAATGCTATTTGTATTAAAAAAAAAGCAACAAGAGATGAAGAAGAGACCAACGAAATAATTTGTATAGTGTATTAGGGAAGTAGAAGTGATGTATTAAATTTAATTTATATACATAATAATATATACATTCTGACATACATACACTTCATTCATGTTATTATTATAAAATGTGTTAAATAAATAACCTTCCATAGAAATTACAAGATTCGATTTGTAGTTATGTATTATGCATGTCTCGTTTTAAACAATGCACCTGAATACTTTTTCAAGGAAACGTGGTTTTGAAAAATGACCGAAGTAAAAATTATTTACTTCGGAGAAGGGGCATCTAATGACGATCTTGTTTTTCACCTTCAACATGACCCTCACAATTATTTGTGTTTTTCAAATGGTCCTCCCATTTATATATATATATATATATATATAGACTGTGTTGGAATGCTTTTCCAATAGAAAATCAATGTTAAATAATATTTATTACTGGCAGGCCGTGTGGTTACTATGAGGAGTCAGTCAGTACACATGTAATCAGAGTCATCTCATATGCGTATGGTAGTTTGTTTGTCATTTAAGAGTGTGTACTCATTACATGTGTACTGACTGACTCCGCATAGTAACCACACGGCCTGCCAATAATAAATAATTTTTAACATTGATTCTCTATTGGAAAAGCATTCCAACACAGTCTGTATATATTATACTGATTGTATTTTAAAATACATTCAATCTGCAAACAATGTATAGTGTATCTATCTCTCTCTATATGTAGTTTACTATGATATGGTTTACTGTTTTCTGCATTAAAATCGGAGGCGGGTTTGATACGTTCCCACCACAGACATTTGTCATTAGATCAGTCTTTGGTGAGGACGTCTGCCTGTAGAGTAGTAGCGTATGATAGTATACTGTGCATAGACAGTGATATATGCACTATACATTATACATTGTTTGCAGATTGGGTGTATTTTAAAATACAAGCTGTATATGTATATACATATATGAAATTTTCTCATAGACACCAGATTAGTAGCATTATTAGTCTAAAGAGCTGCAACGTGTTAAAACACTGATTATGTACGTATAACCATTAAACAATGCCTTTCATCGATATCGATTTATCGTTATTGTATACACAATACAAACAAATCAAAAATAACCATAAATAATTTTAAAAAATAATAAAAATTATGTACGAATGTCAATATATTACTATAAATTTAGTTAGAAACCGAGTTTTCTGTTGTTGTTTTGAACAAATATTACAATCAATTAAATATAAAAAACGACCCGCATTTTACATGTTTTATTTGCACAAAAATTTCTACGATGTATATAAATCGCATCTGGCGATTGTAAAGTCGTAAAATAAATAAATACTCACAAGAATTATAAATGTAAATTTAATTACTTATTGTTAAAAACTATGGTTAATAGGTTTTAATTAACGGTCTTTTTTATTGATAATTTAAAACAAAAAATGTATGCGGTAGATATTTGTAGCTTTGCCGAGTGTAAATATTATTTATTTGTTAGATTCATTATTATAGAAAATATCTGGTGTGGCAGGTTCCCAACAGATACTATACACAAGGGTATGTTAAGCTTAGCCCCGAATTTGTGACCTAATTAGTCATAAAATGACCTAATTAGTCTATTTCTGCATATCCGGTCGTTTGTCTGTTCTCAAAAACGACAAGACATAACATGCTAAAATTTAGTGTGTGTGTTCTAAAATTAGAGCTAAAGAGTAAGTTCAAGTTGAATAGGCAAAATCGGACTGTGCTTCCCACCGCCAGGCGGGAAAGTCTCCAACTTTGAAACGGCATGAGATAGAAAAAAAATGTAAAGACAAACTATGTTTCTTTTTGAAAATCAACAACTTTTGTTTGAAACTTTTATCATAAACTATATATACAGGTATACAGGTACTTTTTTCATATACTCAGGGTATTTAAGAAATTAACTCAGTTGTTATTTTCACTTGTTTTTATTGACTTTTGTGACGTTAGTGAGGTTAAACTCTGCGGGTTTATCATTCAATTACTCACTGATGTTTTCAAATATCAATGAATGATTATGTTCTCCCAATAGACTATTAAATGAAATTTGACAAAAACTGATTAGTTTTAAATCTCCAAAATTTTTGTCATCAAGGAAACGACATACGGTTGCCACATTAGTTGTTACAAAAGGTGGATCGTTTATCGTATTTCGCACAGTTTTAGGGTGAAAGTATAAATACATATGTAGGTATATCTAGTTTTATACGATTGAATGGATTGATTAATGAATATTAATCGAACGATATGGAATATTTTTGTTAATTGTATTTTCTTTTATTACTAATTAATAACAATTATAATTAAATTATTAAATTAGAGGAAAAATTATTTTTAATGTTTTAATTATTATGAAAACAATAAAAATAAATATAACATAAAATATAATATAATATGTTTAATTATAAACGAATATGACTTTTAATTACTTTAAATAGTTAATTAGCAATAAAATAAAATATATTATTGCCAATAAATAAAAATATTAACATACATTTTATAGAATAAGTTTTAGTGTTTTATAATTACTTAAATAATTTATTGTAAGAAATGAAATTATAGAAGTTTATAGATCTGTAGTCGAGAGATAAACAATTGCAACTCTTACGTTTTTGCTAATATTGAGTTAATATAATCTTGAAACTACACTCTTTTAGTGTGTATTGTGTAAAAATAATTCAAAAGTCACGTATTGTTTTCAATATTTTTAGTTTTGAAAATGTAGTATCTGAATATTAGCAGTCACACTTGTTTTGCTCATTACTGAAAATTTACTTTTATGGACATACGATGGTTTACCTCTCGCCTACTGAGCTACGTATTTATAACTGACCACTTTGGTCTGGTGGTCAAAAAAGGAAACCAAGTATAATGTGTTATAGAAGATAGCGAAATAATGAAGAGAAAAGACTCTTTTGACCAGGAAAGACCAAGATTGAATTCAAGCCCAAGTTTACGGACAAGCGCCATCGAAAACTTTTAATTAAATTTTAACGGTAAAATTAAAATGACGTCAGTCCTGTGTATAATTAAAATATAAAATTGATATAAATTTATTAGGAAAACATAAACAATTTTGTATTTAAATTAATAATACAAAACTATTATACTTTATTATTAAAATCATTACAAAAACGATATTTTCAAAAAAAAATAGAGTAATGTAGTAATTTATACAGTTTTTCCCCTGGAGTGAACATTTTATTACTTTCGACAATTGGAGTAAGAATCTCTTTTAATCGTAAACAAATTCGAGGCCACGTTTTTATTGAAAGTCTTATTCTATTTCCTTTATCAAGCCTAAAAAAAATTTATACTTATACAGTAAAATTAACAGAGACCTTTTCACTTATTTTTATTTTGAAATTTATATGAAAAAAAAAGACTTTATGAATTGATCGTATAAATAAATTTATGATAGCCATCACTAGAATCATAAATTTACATATACAATGTTGTTTCTTATTAGGTATTTCACACACGCGCTAACACATTATATAGCACCACGATATAATATTAACAAATTTCGTATATTGTTACTTCTACTATGTATATATATTTCTAGATGTCTAATTTACAAAATTTGCATAAGACTGAAAGATCTAATCGTTTTAATGTATAAACAGTGTAATATTTTAATTTTTAGTAGAGTTTTTGAATACATTGTGGATTCGAGATCGTAATGTTTGGTAAATTATATTAAAATATTTGTATTTCATTGTAGAGTCAACCGATATTTATATTTGTTTTAAGACGTACACACGCTTTCAAGCATAAAATAATAGTCATACAAAATGTTTTTGTTAAACAAGCTTTTAGAGAATGAACTAAAAAGTAGAAAATAAAATTTTCCTCGGCTCCCGTGTCACCAATATCTGACTATAAATCGAAAAATCCTCGCCTCCCGTGTCAAACCAATATCTAACTATATTAACAATTCTAAAATATTAAGCTGAAGCTTTATGTTAGGTATAAACATATATTTAACTGTTTTTGTAAACTTTTTGTGTTCGACCCAAGACTTTTATGTATCACATAAAAGAATCGAAGAAAAATTTTTATTTTAGACTTTTCTACTTTTTAGTCTATTATATGAACTCAATTTAATTTCCCACCGCTTCCTTCCTCTACTTCAAATATTTATCAACACTTCCGGCAAATTTCGATTTCTGGGAACATTTTCGAATTCAATCTATATAGATAAACATACTATCTTGCATTATAACGTGGCTTATAGAAGTGTCAAAATTTTTAAAGCTCTAGTACAATTAGGACTTGTCGAAACTATGATTGCAAGATTTTTCCCTCACAAAACTTACAAAATAACAAATAGACAAATATATTTCGGATTTTCTTTCTGTATTTCTTACTTGTACACATGTTTCAATATATTTTTGATGTGAAAACTTCTATAGCGAGACTCTCCAAGTATGATTTTGTATGGGGAGTGAAATAAAATTTCAAATTAGGAAACTGAACCTTCGTAAGATGCCAGAACATCAGGTATAATTTTTCGCAAGCAATAAATAATATTTAATATTTTCATAAAAATTAATATAGCAAGCAATAAATGTTAATGTAGTTTTTATAGCATTGATGATATGATGATGCATCGTAATAATTGTTTATATCATAGCAGATATGCAATTGAAAATTTTTGTTTTCCTAATAAATGAATTTTATATACAACATACTTAAAAGAATTTTAATTTTATTATGAAAAAAAGAAAATTCGATGGTCCCATCATCGTTCCATTGCGTTTTACTTATTGATGACGTAAAATTATCATTTTGTAATAAATAATAAAAATGAATTTGTATGATTTTATTGTATTAGGAGACTAGGAAAGTTGTTAGAATAAATTTTTCCAACGAATTGAATGAGTAAATTGAATTCTTTTTAAAAATTGATCTCCAATTTATTTACAAAGGCGGTTAATAGAATAGAAGGAACCACAAGGACTAGATTCTGATATAACAAACTGTGATTATTGACTTTCAATCTTTAATAGCATATATATTACGATATCACGGTAGAAAATCCTCAAAATAAATACTTTAAACAAATGTTGCTGTTATCCGCAGGCATAAAAAATTATTGGGTATTTCTTTCATCAGGTCAATTTGAATGAAAAAGATTAAAAGTCACTAATTAGATTGGATATCATAAAAGGTTTCGTTTCACCAAGAGCCAAAAAAACAAGGCCCAAACTGGTTTACTAAAATTTAAGTGGACTTTTCTAGATATGTGTTAAATAGTTTCATAGTCTAGATTTTGTCTTATATTTTAAATCCATCCCTGTATATTAGTTTATTAATTTTCTCAGCATTAATAGATAATCTGTTATAATAGCATATTTCAAAAAAAAAAAACACCGACATTAAAATTAATTAATAAGTTTTATATCCTCGTTAAAAAGTTCAAAAAATTAATTACTCAAAAGGAATAAAAACAGTTTTATAAAAGAGAAAATATGTTTGACCGACGCTGTTAACAAGTTGTTTACATAACCAATTAACAATAATAAATATTTCAAATCAATAAACGTAGGTACAACAAACAGAAAAAAGAACATGATTAATAATAAATTTCAATTTTATAAGGGTTACTTTATGCCCTTTTTTCATCCTCTGCTACACAAACAAACGTGGTATGAACGCCACACGACCTCTATATACATATTATCAGGTCGGAATTGAAAAATATAATTAATCTCTAGAACTACTGATCCGATTCTGAAAATTGTTTCAATAACACAAAACTACACTATTCTCGAATAATAATTTGATGCAGCCGTGCCGCATGGCAGCTACGCTGTAAACCCAGCTTTCAAACTGTGCGAGTTTCTCAAATCAAAACCAACAACTGTTGTATGAAACATTTTTTCATACAAACAATACTTCCAAAACAATTTCAGTGCGCAACCTGCGCGAATCAGCTAGTAGCAAACTAAAGCATGATTCGTTTCTCCAGTTAATTTTAACCTTTTTTAGAATTGGTTTCATTCAGGAGTAGATTGCAGACTGCAGTTCGCAATGGGCACACCTGAATGTTTAGTGATGCTTGCGTCCGATAGCTTTGTGCTTTTACTGGCGAGCTCGTCGGCTTTGCTATAGCCTGGAATGTCCCTATAGCCCGGCTCCCATATCAGATTTTGGCGATAGCTCATTCCAACAAAATCGACAGTTCTGTGTTACCCTAGAAGATAGGTAGCCCATGATTAGTGCTTTTATCGCCGCTTGGCTATCCGAGAGGCCAAGTATATCGTTATACATTAAAGTGTTCAATCCTATCCTTTCAGTTACCTTGTTAATGTCCATCATTTCCCCTTGATATAGACTGCAGAGATCTGGCACTCGGAATGACAACCTTACGTTTGGGTTTTCAGAGTACAATTCAAAGCCTACTTTACCTTCAAGCTTAGATCTGTCAGTTGACCAAGTTTTCATCCCATTCCTGTCTAGAAAGTTTTCTTACTAAGAACTTGTTGAGAGAGGGTAAAACGTCGTTAACAGGTCTCGGTGCATATATAGAGGTATAAAACAACACAATCATTATTAGAATAGGCCTTTTGTTTCATCATCAATGGTGTGCTTTAATACATACACAGTTGGATGCTATTTTTTTAGCCTTTTTTCAGGTTCTTTGGAATAAAAATACAAAAAAATTAGACGAAAAAAATATGTATTTTGTATAATACCCCCAATGGTGTTCATTCATAACCAATTTACGTCACAGAGGGGTACCTATCTATCCTATCTATTTTGTTTTTTGTTGTTGTTATATTCTGTTCTGTTTGTTGTAAGTGAAACAAACCGCTGCTAAATAAAAACAAAAAATTATCGATTTCATTTGTCAAGTTTACACAAATTGGTATAAAATGGTTAATATTTTATTGTAACAGCTGAATTTATTAAAAAACGGCGCCTTACAAAACTTTTTTTATTTATTTTGTTTATAATGTTTTTATTATGCGGCTTTATACCCATGTAGCCTATTCTATTTTAGATCATTTAACTTAACTGGTCAAGACCTAAAAACCTTTAAACAGGTAAGTAAAAAAATCTGATCGGCAACATGATCCATAAACAGAATGCATTTGTGTAATAGAAAGTGAATATTTTAATATATTATGGCAAAATTCTGCGAAGGCTGCAAAACTCATGTATAAGAAATTTTGCGATCCTCTTAATGATATATGAAACAATGTACAGTATTTTGAACTCAGCAAGGCTTGTGTTGACAGTGATTATTCATTACTTACGTTAAACGATTACGTAAAGCGTGGATTTAATATAAACTTTGATTGCGAGTATAACGTTTCCCATTAGGTCAAAAATTTCATCATCCTCTTCAAAAAATTAGTTAACGATTCTAGGACGAAGCGAGCCGACACGAGCGAAACCAAGAGCTGCGAGAACACTCATGGCGACACGTAACGAGTACTGCCAGTAATAGAGGAATGTTACACAGAAGGATTTAAAGATGGTATATGTGGATGTGATTTCAAACTTAGAGTGATAAACAAAAGCATCTAGCGCCATCGGGTACTATTATTCAATATCCATATTTAATAACTTCATTTATTTATTAAATGTAAATGATTTTTTGGAAGCGAAATATTCATTTGTAGTAAGGAAATTAAATATTAATTTATATTAAGGGAAATTGTATTTCAATGCGCAAAATCACAGAATGTCATTCTTTTAAATTTTATAATTGATATGCCTTATAGATTCGGTTTTCATAAAAATGGTTCGGATAATAGTTACTCATTATAAATATACCTAGTAATAACTTTTATTCTAAATTTTTTTTCGTAAATCGAATAAATAACTCACAACTCACCTATAAAATAAAATAAAAATGTTATCAACTTTTATGCCCAAGTGTACAATATTTATTGTTCAAGAATCTAACTACAGTATCGAACACCTATTCTTCAATACTTTATTTTAATCTGTACAAAATTGATATTCTGATAAATTTTCACAGAATTTCTCGGCTACTTTCGCTTAGCTTTATTATAAATTTAACTAATAGCCATTATTTGTACAACAAAAATGAAATAATTCAAACATGCAATTATTTAAACTAATTAAATATTACTCAAGGCATTGAAATATAAAAGAGAGTTGTATATAAAATAATTGAATAATAACATATCCATCTCGTTTTACCATACGAACAATAGTGAAAATTATATTACAAATACATTTTAAAAAGAAATCATTATATTATATGAAACATACGAGTATGACAAAGATGATAATAGTGATGTTGTTTTGTTTAATATATGTCATTGGCATCATCATCAACTAACTAACAACTAACTGACTGCATCGTTGAATTCTGCAATCATCGCATACAACGCCAAAAGTATTTACCTAATTTGTTTCCCAGAAATTATTTAAACAAACCTCAATCATCTCATTTATAGTGCGAGTGTTATTTTTGTTGTTTGTAATAAAAACCAAGGGGTTATTTGAAAGTCAACAATAGTTTATTTTACCTCCATATACGGACAATAATATAAAGGATCCTTAAACGATCAGATCAAATTTCCCCTCTCTTTTTGGAACAGGGGGCAAAAAGTACGTTTTGTATCGAAATGTATAAGAAACTAGCTTACACCCGCAGGTTCGCCGCGTTTTATTGCTATAACTCCTGTTCCCGTCATTTGAAGAATATAAACCTTAACGTAATTTCCCACCGTTTCCACTATTTCAACCAATTATCGAGACTTCCACCAAATGTATATTTCAGCGAATATTTTTAATTTCGGTCTCTCGTAGCGAGATAAACCGGTACATACTCGTAGCGAGCTGGAATTTCGTATGTGTATTCTCGTATGTGCTAAAAAGTAAGGTCAAGTTCGCCAATGAGGCCAATCAGACCATGTTTGGGCAAAACGGTTTATCTTTGAATCCGTAAGAGATAGAACAAAAATTTAATGACAAAAAATATTCCTCTTTTAAAAATAAACAATTTTTGTTTGAAACTTTTTTTCGTAAATTCAGTATATACCGGGTATTTAAGCATTAAATTTGATTTTCATCACAATTTGACCGAGATACAGATCTTCGAAAGTAGTGAAAATAGCATAAAATCAAATAATACGCCATTCTTCCCGACAAAAAATAATTTTCTGGTCAGTTTCTGGCAGTTTGTATATACTATATATAGAGGTCATATGGCGTTAACATCAGATTTTATTTTAAAACCAATAATTGGGTGTACCATTCTAGTTTAGTATTATTAGTTGAAACAAAAACAAAAAAAATAGTTTATAGATTCTTCGATCTGGTTTACAAAGGTCTAACTTCTGTTATGATTAGAGTTACTCAATTCATGACAGAACACTGGTATTATATGTCCAGATTTAAAAATTGTAGGATCGAGTTCACAGTTCACACCACATTTAATTTCATTTTAATCGAAAAAATATATAATTTGCCTATAGAAATAAATATGCAAAATTATGACATCGGTACATATCCCCTAGCTAGCTTTATTTCCTTGAAGGGGAAATTCGCTAAAATGTTAGTACACGCTACCTCTGCGGCCTGGGGTGGCTTCTTTTTTTTTTAAACCTTCCGACGAAAAAAGGCTTATTAATTACATGAGAAACATAACCATGAAATAGAGTTCAAACCAAAGTTATTCAAAAATCTTACGGTCACTTTATATGTGAAGTATAATGTGATGTTACCACCTATTACCTATCTTTGTTAACACCATCTGCAATTCGACCTTTGTTCTTTGTTGATCTTGTATGTGTAATAAATGCATAAACTGACGTAGATGCTGGTTGAAATCATTTAGACGTCAAATGTTAATTACTTTTATGTTATTTTAATAGTATTTACAAAATAATTTGCTTGATTTTGTTTTGTTTTTCGTTTTTTTTTTGTTAATGTAGTTTTGTCTTTATTTTATTACTTTTCTGTTGCAATTTGAATAGGTAGGAACCTAATAACTCTAACTACTACCTATTTGGAAAAAAGAAAACATGATGCAGTTTTTAAATTAGTAGGTTCGCACAGATATATGAAAGAGTTGTTGGGGGGCTGTGCACATTATTTACCGACTTATAAATTTATACAGTGTGTCTATTGTTGATGAATTTTAATACTAAGTTTAGTTATTTGTATGCCTAATGAGGTACTATCGCCTAACAACGCCCGGCTCCTAATAAAGCCCAGTTAGGAAAAGTCGTTATTGTAATTGTTGAATTAATTCGAAATATTCAACATACGAGCAGAAACATCAGTAGACAAAAATGCAACAAAACTTTTACTCGAATGCAGTTTTCGATTAGACAGCAAATCCGTATTTATCAGTGATTGATTAATATTTAGCTTTACATTATTGGTAGCAAGCCGATTTATATTATTTTCTTTCATCGTTAGTTTTCTAACGAAATTTTTCCATCGCATGTTACTGGCCGTAATACGGCTCACTTGATTGTCCCCTAAGATAAGATCCGGACCTTATTAAGAGTATTACATTTAACTTTTTTTTATTAATTAATTTCCATAAATTTTCGCTTTAATAGCATGTTTTATAAATAAAAGGTCAGTTAAATTAATCTAAGCTTTTTATATTCCATTCAAACAAAAACAGTTTCTTAGTTCATTTAGCCAATTTAGTTCCTTCTGTTAGCAAAGTTCGAGATTTTTTTCAAAATAGCAAAGACACCAAACAAAGCCTAGGGTAAGAGAGACTTTAAAAAATCTAGAGACTTTAAAAAATATCTCAGCAGTTAACACACTGAGTCTTCCTGTTAACTTTGATCTGATAACAACTAATGCATTTTTATATTTTATCATTGATCGAGGCGGACCATGACCTGTTCGATCTCCAGATCTCTTGAACCCTTTGCATTTTAATGATAGTCATTTTGATGGACATTTTAATAAATAGTTTAATCCGTATAACAAAAGAGTAGTTGAATTTTCTTAAGAAAAAGAATTCGCTAAAAGGTCCTGATACATATTAACCGTATTTTCAATGAACATCCGGTATATTCATTAGTATAAAAGTAACCATTTATAAAGTAGTGAGCGCAGCGCATACGGAGAAGAAAGAATGTAATATACAAGAATCAAGAAACAAAAACGGCTTACTTAATAATACTTAGTAATATCTAATTTAACTGAACTATAATTATAAAATAAAGGCTTATTACCAACCATAATAATTATTTATGTTAATTCTAGTTACAAATTAAATTCATTTTATCGTGATATAGATTTGTTGCAGCAGTTGTTATTATTATTATTTTTATTGATATTACATGTTTTTATTATTGTAAATTTATTTATAATTTATTTAATTAATTAAGCCTAATTTATACTGAACAGTTTACATTATTTTTTTTAAGGTATTTCACTCGTCAACTTATTTTTTTCAGTGTCCTTTATTTAATTTTAAATATTCAACATTTTTTACGGTTTCTGGAGCGAGATATAATCAAAATTTAAGTTTTTAACATACACGGTACAGCTAAACGGTTCCCGAATACCCTACATTTCTATAATACAAGACACTTCAAATATATTTGCTTCAAAAACAGATATCTTTTAAAGTTCCACTTAAAAAATTAATTGAAAGGAAACAAATTTTTTCCAGATATAAACATTTTACCAGGACTCTTGGCATGTCACAACATTTAGTTGTATAGCTGTTAAAACACTATATATTTTATACTAGATATGTTCAATTGGTATAGTTGTAACAAGTTTAGTATACTTTATCTAATATTTTTGACTCCCACGAGTAAACTACCTTAAATTCATAATGTAAATAAATATATGGTTTAGTTTGATAATAAACATTACTTATTATTACATTTGTAATATAAAATCGATAAATTTTATTTGCTTAATAGATGATTTATATTCAGTGAAACGTTTTAAGTTATACTCAATTTGATTCTTAATGTTTCTTGGCATGAAATATGTTTTGTAATATTTATAAAGGAAGTTCTTTTTTCAAAGTTTTACAGCACAAATGAAAAAATATTGAATTAAGATTGTTATAACGAATTTCACTTTAGAGTGGATAGTATAGTACCTATGGTAGTACCATATATGGTAGTATATGGAATAGTACCATAGGAGTACCTATGTTAAAACTCACTTGACAATTCAAAGAAGAAAAAAGTTTGCAGTGTCCACATCACCGGCATTAGAAATTTCAGAAAGTTTTTTTAATATATCAGTTTTTATTCTTGACATATTTTGTTCACGGACTGATGAAATTACAATATTGAAAATAGGATCATTGACTTATCAGTTGAAATCTGTTCGTAAATCGACGCCATAATAATGTACGCTTATTGATCTGAGCTGATTGAATTACATTGTGGTTTTATTATATCAGAGAGACAGAAAACTCTTGGAAAAATAAACAATACAATGCACTAAATACACAAAAGATATATATATAGTAAATATCGTGTTAAGATATTTATTCACTCCTTTCCGATATTATCTACAAATTTGCAAATATAACGTTCGAACACAATATGCAGTTTTGGGGGTATTTTTAGACAGAAAACATTTCAAAAACCTGTATATAAACTATTAAATTAAAATTATTATTTATAAGGATTACCACATAGCATGTATTTAATATATGAAATAAGAAAATAGTGAGTAAAACTATACTAATTGCATAGCTAACGAGTAAGATTCAGTACACTGCAACATAACAAAATGTAAATCCAATTCTTTTACTTTCCTACTACAAATATTCGCCAATCTTAATAGTTCCTACATCAAATGATTTTACTTCCAATTTTGTACCTATATGATATTTCAACACTAAGAATCATTTACGCAGATGAACTTTCGATATGCTGTATGGTTCGACGTATCTAGCAACGAAACTCAATGAAAGATGTTTCTTAAGTCAAAAGCGCGTGACTCTCTTCTGAATTGATTTTTAATATGATATATGTA
This sequence comes from Nineta flava, assembly GCA_963920215.1. Lineage (NCBI taxonomy): Eukaryota > Metazoa > Arthropoda > Insecta > Neuroptera > Chrysopidae > Nineta > Nineta flava. Next base: position 68,400,419 of record OY986044.1, read on the forward strand.
GATGTTGATGGTGGTACGAAAAACTGTGAGGTATCCCACCTTGAAAGTGAATATTTTGTAAAACCAAAACCACCTTGCAATAATTCCCAGAGGACAGGAGAACATTTATTAATTGCACATGCTATGCAATTGCTGTGTGTTAATAATTAATTAAATTTGTGCTACTGAAAACTTGTATTCAAAATAATGTTTTTAATTTTGAATAATGCAAATAATTAATAAGATGCATGGAATAGTTTTAAATGCCCTGGTTGCCGTCATTCCATCTTATAATTTTTATGTTAAATCACGAAATTACAATATCACTATGTCGTTTACATACAAAGAGTTTTCAAAATATTAAACATTAGTAATATTTAATAAATTAACTCGTATTTTGAAATTATAGAGATACGGTTGGGCAAATGGCTACTATGGAGATGGCTACGGAGATGGCTACTATGTAATGTGGTCTGAATATTGATGTTTTTTCTATATTTAGTGAAGGTTAAAACACAATAAATAAAGTGTCATATTTGATTTTATGAATTATTTGTATTTTGTTTTTAAGATAAGTGACATAATACATAAGAACCTGGCGCGCATGGACCAATTAATTGTATTTAAAGTAGCTTTTGATAATCTGGAACATCAATTGCGATAAAAACCACTATAGTTTATACGTCTTATAGACTACGTAAATTAAAATAGACCCAATAGCCACATTATGTAGTGCATCTATCACTGTCTATGCACAATATGTCATGATATAATGTTCTTTGTTACACCCACACTATGATATAGTGTTACACTCACAGGACGGACGACGGACAATAACGACAATGTACACACATGCACTAGTAAGATGCAACTATATATAAATGATTGTAGTTAGACAGTGATAAGTACAATATAATAGGTAATGTTATAATACTGATTGTTTAAGTGTGACAAAGTAAACCATATGATAGTACATTACAAATAAACGGCGATAGATACACTATACAGTATTCCAGATTATTTTAAAAAAGAATCTGTATAGGTCATATGATGATGATAACTGTGATATTTAATTTTAAACAATACGCCAATCTGGATTTCTTTTACCCGAAATCTAGCATTTGGCTTCTGTCCATTCTACCGAATACGCTATATTTATGTTTAACATAAAATGCAAAATTCAAATGTGAAATATTTATAAAAATGCTTTTTTGTTTTCGAGCAAAACAACTCTTTTAACTTGATCCCATGTAGACGGGCTTAAATTTTCTTCCAAAAAAGAGATTAATTCAAATTCCATAGTAATCATTGTATGAAAAAAGTATATCTAAACTTGAGTTGTTATAATTGCCTACCCGTGCGAAACATTAAAATTAAATAGATATACCCACTGCAATTAATTAAATAAATCAGCTACCATCTATCAATAAATACTAGAACCAATGCATGTATTCCTAATAGTCATAAAAGTATTGCATCTTAGATGGCTCTGTTATTAAACTTTGAGGTATCACAATAAAATCAAAAGTTCAATAATTTTCGACCAATATGCAGACATAATCGAGTTTCTATGTTATTTTATTGTATTGATTATTTACTTTAATAAGATTAAAGAAACCCATTGATATTTTCCATAACAAGAACTCGTTACGTATAATCCTAAAACTGTAATGGCAGTAGTACACACTCGGCGAGGCAAGGCGAGACATAAACCGCGCACGAGAGTGTACTCACAACGTACGGTCTACCTTGTATCGACTCGCCTCGACACGTCAACGTTCCATTAAAAGTCGGTTTTTTGATACGAGTCAAAGGAAGTGAGTGGCGAGTGGCAAGTTCGAGCTCCCTCAGTACACTATCTATGTTCGATTCAACTTTCAACCGCCATTTTTAAATATTCAACTATTAACCGCTTTTATTGTACCCATTAATCCTAATAGTAGAACACGAAAGTAAATAAAAAATGTATAAATTTATGAATACTTTTTTTATTTTATTGTCATTACTCATTTGAATAATAATTATTTTTAATCGCCCAATCCAAAAATTACGTAAGTTTAATTTAAAAATGTAACTTTTCAGGTATACCAACATAATTTCTGACCAAGTCACGTTGTCAACACGGATGAGAACTGCATTGCCGGCCGAACACTCGGCGAGAGTGTACATTGCTCCCCTCGTGGCCCCTCGCCTTACGAATGTCTCGCCGACGAGACATTCGCTGAGTGTGTACTGCCGATATAAGAAAATTCCAGCTTTAATATTTTACAAACTCTCTATCTATATACACACATACAAATTATATTCATTTAATTCTTTTATCCATCATATAATAATAATTGCATAAAATAAATAAATTGCATTAATATTATTAAAAAATATAAATAAAATAAAAACAACGATACACGCAGTTACTGACTTTACCTACTACCATATACTATATATATATACTACATATCATTACAATAATTTATTTTATTATGAGGTACATGCTATAGTAATATAGTGTTTTTATTTTCATGATCACGCACGCAAAACTTTTTTTTTTTTTTACATCAACAACATAGAGACGATGGACGATGGACGCGCAATGAGCCAATCGAAAATTGGAATTTACTATTTAACAAAATTGTGGCTCAAATAACTTATTAAAAATCAGAGCACTGGACGGGCCTCTTCTCAATTGCTCTCTACAGTATTTTGACAGTATCGACAGTATTTAGAAAAAAACATATGAAATTGATACATTTTTTGTTATTTTATAAATTTCAGGATCTTGTTTGAACCACTTGAACGTTAAAAATAATGAAAGTTTTTTAAAACTAATGATGCGGATCATTAAATTAAATTTTCATTACGTTTAAGAACGAGATCTGATAGATGCTATAATAAGTGATATTTCAGTTCAAAATGATAGGTCGCAGAGTAATTTTGCATAATGGCTAAGCGTAATTGGTAAAATATGCATATAAATTTCGACATTGATAACGATATGTATTCACAAAAAAAAATATATAAAAATTGGAAAAAAAACAGATAAATGATTCACCGGAAAAATGGCAATGTGGCATTTATATGAACAGTGAACAAATCAAAAGTAGTGTAATTAGACGGGTCGTTTTAAACGGAATGTATAAACGAATTTGGAAGTAACTTTGAATAACCTATATATAAGTGTATAAAATGATTTAAAATTTAAAAATAGGAATGTATTTCAGTCCTGGTAGTGATAGAATGAATAAGTGTTGCCTAATTAAGTTTTACATTCGACAATGTAATGATAAATTAAATCTTTGTTTTCTACGAAAATTCGCTCCAACGGTCAATTTTAATTGTATAAAAATTGCAAGTTATTAATTGGATTATATGAACGATTTTCATGAAATAGTTTTAACAATAAAACCGCGTTCAGAAAATTTTTTTAACAATGTATTACGGAATACTAAAAACCGTTCCGTTTTCAAAAGCCGTTTCTGTATAAATCGATTTTGATTTACGATCGCTTGATTCGGTTATTGTTAGAAACTATGAATTATCCTTTTTTGTCGCTACTTCCCACGCATTTACCGCTATAAATATTTAATTACCTAATAATAAAAACGTGTTTTTTAGTATATTAAAAAAAAAAAAAAGATTTGCTAACTTATATTTTGTGTCACATTTCCAAACTCCTTAGAATTAAATGCTACCATGTTATTGCAATGTCATTAGAGAATTGTAAACATTTACAATTTGCAACAAAAGGATGATAAGCAACTCCAAAAATATGTTTCCAAACTAGTTAATTATGGTATAAAGTTAATGTAAGAGAGTTATTTTGATCTACACTGTAATACGGCCAGTGTGCATACAACCATTATTTTAATAAATACAAAATAATACAAATCATAATTTTTATTAAAAAAAATTAAATACATTATATTTATTATTGGTAGCATTATTGGTTTCTTTGTTTAATGGATGGTCAAGATTGAAATTAAAATAAAGTAGCAAATATTATTATTTTTTTTTATAAAACATTAAATTAAATTATTATTAAAAACACAGTTGGTATTATCAACAAATATAAATCTTTTTGAATTTATTAAAAATTAATATTGTTGTTGCAAAAATAAATTAGTTTTGATGTTGTGTGAGAATTTTATATATCTATTACCTACATAAAACTTCTACTGTAACAGGAAAATAATACATTGTCGACAGAATACATTTTTCATTTAATTTATGTAAAACAGAATTGTCAGAAAATACTCCAGACCTCAATATAACTGGACAGATTAGCCCATGTTACACAATAGGGAATATGCATGGAAATTTTTTTTCACTTGAATTAAAGCATGTTTACTTGACAAATTTCAAGGTAAAATTACTTTTTAATAACTTTAAAAATAAGCGAGATATGAATGATTGAAATTCCCGATTAGACAAAGAGGGTGATAGCCCTCTTGATATGTTATGTGACGTCATATTACACTTTCACCATTTAAAATAAACGTAAAACTCCGTTTTTAGTATTTTTGCAAGAAAGAGACAGATAATAATCTTTAAAAGCTTATAGCTTCCTTGATATTTGTCGGATTTTAATTTCGTTTTTAAATATTATTACAGTATTAACAGTATTTTCATATTCTGAAAATAAATGTGAAAAACAATTTTCATGCATATTCCCTATTACATCTAGACAAAACCACGGTTTTGTTTGGTTTATGGGCCGGTGGAAGAAAAACGTAACTGTCAATGGTGATTGTTATCGTGCCATGCTAACGGACTATTTGTCTCCTGAAATTGAAGCCCGTGATCTCCAGGACATTTGGTACCAACAAGACGGCGTGACTTGCCACACAGAACGTGAAACCATGGCTTTATTGCGAGAACAATGCAGTGAACAGTAAATTCGCGCTTCGGACCGGTGAGTTGGCCTTGACTTTTTCCTTTGGAGCTATGTAAAGTCCAAAGTCTATATGGATAAGCCGTGTATTACTCGCGATATTCGACAAATACCATTTGAAATGCTCGGACGCATCATCGAAAATTGGAACTGCAGTATGGACCATGTTAACCGCAGTTACGGACAACATGTGAAAGAAATAATCTTTAAAAAATAAATGTAAAGAATGGTTCTTTTGTATGATAAAAAAATTTTTTTATGATAGATTAATTTTTTAGTTTTGAAAAAACTACCTACCTCCAAATGAATCACCCATTATATACCGAGTATAAAAAAAGTGTTTAAAAGTAAAGTACACTCCCGTTCAATAAAATTGAACAGACCTGAAATGTTAATTTTCTTACATTTCATAAAACTCCTCACTTTTGTGACTCTCTGTATTCATTTATAAACAAAGATAAGTAGTATATATTTTAAATGTGAAAAAAGAAATGGAAGTATAGTAAAAAACATTTACTACAAGAATAATCAAAATTGTGAGAGACTGATTCGTATCAGATCTGTTCAATTTTATTGAACGGGAGTGTACCTTTAAACAGAACTTTAAAATGTAAGAAACATAATAATTAATATTGTAATTACATTATATATCACTTTACAAATAATAATACATATTCGATTTAATATTCAAATAAAATATAATTATATCCAAATCAGAGATTCACATTTAATAAAAGAAAAAAATTGTATATATTCTCTCTACAAAAATAATGACTAAGCATAAATTTGCATGAGTCGTCCACAATCCACATATTATAAGAAATGAATTAGTCATTATTTCTTGAACGTTTTTTCGATTGAACATAAAAATAATAAAAATATATGATAGGTTATGTAGTAGCTGACTACATCAGAGTTGATCGCGCGGCTCTGATTACTAAGACCGCGCCACCGACTTTAAATACCCGACTAATCCAATATTTCAAATAATAATAGTTTAAGTCAAGTCAATTCTCTCAAACCTACTTTACCAATAATAATAATAACTGCTGTTCTCGTTCATCGTTCAATATAATATCAAATCATCAATAGATTGAATCTTACTTAATCAAAATGTTTTCTTGATTATTATTAATATTATTATTGTGTATGTGTGTGTGTGTGTGTGTACTTATTGCGGCGCTGCTGATTGGGATTGAAACAGTCGTTTGATACCATTTTTTTTTAAATATCATGAATATGATTTAAATGTCATGACTTAATTGTATTTTCAAATGTAATATTATACTATTTATAATTAACAATAAATTGTACTTTACGTTATAATTATATAATGAAACCCAAAGATGGGTGTTACACACTTTATTTGGCATCAGTTCAGTTTGATTATAGTACAATCAATAGAGAAGCTCGTTTCTCTTGTCCGCATTGCATTGAATTACAGGAGTTATTTTTTTTAAATTAGGTTCAGTAACACACACTGAATGAAAATGAACAAAATCCTTACAAATATCGACCCCGGAAGTGCCACCACTTTGAGAAAAACTGTATCGGCCTATATCTCCATTACCGTGCACTTTAGGCCAAAAATGGGAAATTTGGACCCAGCGAAAACGATGCAGTTCGTTAAAATACGATACGATTTACGGTTTTCAAGATATCACACCCATAGTGCTAAAATTCAAAACTTTCTGAATTGAAAAGGGAAAGTTTTGAAATGTGTTGGTCGGACGTAAAAATGAACCAGATTTTCGTACTGTTTGGGTCAAAATTATCCTAGAAAATGATTATTATTAAAATAGAGCGCAAAAATTTTCTTAACTTTTTTTGCTTTTTTTCTAAGGGACCCCTTAAAAAAATCGCAAAAATTAGAGAAAAAATTCTTATCCCAGATTTTGATAAAAACTTCGTTTTAAGCTAATTTGGACCTAGCGAAAACGATGCAGTTCGTTAAAATACGATACGATTTACGGTTTTCAAGATATCACACCCATAGTGCTAAAATTCAAAACTTTCTGAATTGAAAAGGGATAGTTTTGAAATGTGTTGGTCGGACGTAAAAATGAACCAGATTTTCGTACTGTTTGGGTCAAAATTATCTTAGAAAATGATTATTATTAAAATCGAGCGCAAAAATTTTCTTAACTTTTTTTGCTTTTTTTCTAAGGGCCGCCACATAACCTACCATAAAACCAATCATAAAACCAATCGATTGAAAACATACATCAAAACTTCCACGATCGATGATCCATAGATGACATCAAAAACTACATATTGTAAACATGCAATACAAATTTCATATTATTTGAAAATGAATTATGGTTAAGCTAAATGTATATATATATATATATATATATATATATATATATATATATATATATATATATAACCAAATAAAATTGCTGATTAAGTCTCGATCTATTTAGATTATAATCTTTGTATATTAAATTCTTTTTTTTTCCTCATCTTATAATATATTATATTTTATTAATTGCCTTCTCTTTTGAAAGAGAATATCGAACGAAGTCTCAATATATTGATAAACATTATCTTAAATTACATTTTACTGTTAATCAAGTTGTATATAATTTATAAGTACCTATATCTAGAGATACACTATATGTGGTAGAGCTGATTATTAAGGATATATGTGGATAGCTTAAATAGGTAGCTATATAATCAAAAGGAAGTTAACTAGTAATAATTACTATATACATATCGGATGATCGTTGATTTATAAAAAGTCTATAATCGTAAATTAAATTATTGCTTATAAATACGGGCAAGAAAATCGTTAAAATATCTGTTTGGAAGACTAAATGTGTTCAATAATATTAAAATTAGCTTCAACCATTTCAAATGTCTTTATGAACAAAATTAAGGATAATAGTGCTGTTAGTTCCGATTGTACTTTTTCTGGCGGGGTCCATTGATCGATTTATCCCATTCACGTCATTTACACACCCACACACAAATATAGCTCATTCCACGTTATTATTTGTGTATACTAAAACGTCGTCACAATATGATAATAATGTCAATTTTCATTAAGGGTACGTAAGACATAATATGAAAGAACTAGCGTATACTATATAGACAACGATGCTATTGAATGTTTTTAAATTGATATTAAAATTAACTCATCCACTAAGTATCGAACCCTGAACCTCTGGATTCACGCCCAGTGTGCTTTCCATTACACCACGGATGATTCTGAGGAATGAATTACATTACATTACATTAACATTACATTAACTTATTATTCCACATGATAATTTGTGTATACTTAAACGTCACAATACAATACTAATGTCAATTTTCATTAAGGTTATGCAAGACATAGTATGAATGGTTCTCTTTGGTTTTTGAGTTATCTTATGGACAGACGGTTGGACGTTTAGACGGACAAACAGACACTTAGACGGATTCGCAGGAATGTAGTAATTATAATATTTTATTAATATCCGTACAAAAATTGATTTTCTCCGATTAATATTTGTAATCGTTAAAAAATTGGGACCTAGACATAAAATATACACTCCCGTTCAAAAAAAAATGAAATGTTAATTTTCTTGCATTTAAAAAAACTGCTCACTTTTGAAACTCTCTGTATAATGTTTAATTTAATTTATTTATAAACAAAGATAAGTAGTGTACTTTTTAAGTGTGTAAAAAAGAAATTGAAATATAAACTGAATTTATATTTTTTATTTGTATATATGGTGTCAGTGACAGAGTAAGAATTTAAAGAATATATATATAATGTTAATACATGTTAAGTGTTATATCTTACTCTTACGTATAAAAATAAAATAAAATGTTGTATCTGCTACTATAAGAATAATCAAAATTGTGAGAGACTGCTTCGGTTTAGGTCTGTTCATTTTTTTTGAACGGGAGTGTACAACATACCGCACATCCGTATATATATTTGACATAAATAATATATACATACACACGATATACTCACAAAACAGCCAATATAAATGAACTATACCGTGATTTATACAACTTAATTAAACTGTAAAACGGTAATAGAACCATTCAAATGAAGGAGAACACGTAAAAACAAACATAAAATGATCATAATTACAAGAAATTTATATCCTCTTAAAAAAATTTTCTCATAGATATTATGTTGACAAAAAAAAAAAAAAACTTTTTTACTTCATTATTTTTTAAATTATTCTCCTCTAATGATTTAGTACATTATGAATAAAATGTAGGTAGGTACTGTTACAATATTGTAGAGAAATGATAATTTATTTAAGGTTTAGATTTAACAAAAAAAAAAACCTCTATATACAAAGATCCGGAGCCTACAGACTCTATATAAAGAACTAACTTGTATGTAATTTTCTACACTTTATTATTCACTTTGTCAATTTCACTGCGATCCACATATTCCATTCTTTATAAATTAATTTTTATATTATCTCTATACTAATAATAAAACTTTAGATACTGGGTCAATAGGGAATATGCATGAACATTTTTTTCACTTGAATTGAAGCATGTTTACTTGACAAATAACAAGGTAAAATTACTTTTTAAATAACTTTAAAAATAATCGAGATATGAATGATTGAAATTCCCGATTAGACAAAGAGGGTGATAGCCCTCTTGATATGTTATGTGACGTAATATTACACTTTCACCATTAAAAATACACGTAAAACTCCGTTTTTAGTATTTTTGCAAGAAAGAGACAGATAATAATCTTTAAAAGCTTATAGCTTGCTTGGTATTTGCCGGATTTTAATTTCGTTTTTAAATATTATTACAGTATTAACAGTATTTTCATATTCTGAAAATAAATGTGAAAAAAAATTTTCATGTATATTCCCTAATTTTGAATAATCATTCAAGTTGCAATAATGAAGCGATTATCAAAATAATTCAAAGCCATTACTCAAAGAAATTTAAATTTACCGCAAATGAAAGTGGTAAACTAGTTTGACCTTAAGCATGTCTCAAGACCATGGGACTAGGGCTCTGAGTGCCTAACAATCACACTAACAAATGATAATAGATGCTAAAAAACTAATTTTTAGTTTATTTGAAACGTTTTTGGTAGTGTTTTCACCGGATGGTAGAAAATATTGACGGGTAACGTATGCATAAAAGGATCCCAAATTGATCTTTTGAAATCTCAGCATAAAGTTTCCAGGTTGGACACATGAGGCCTGTATATAGAGGTAAAATAATAAACACTAAGAAAAGAGTCACATTCAGATGAGAAGATGATTCAATGACATTAATTCAAGTTTGATATATTGTGACTTACTTGCGTTTCTTATTTTTATTTACTAATTAGAATTTAATTTATAGAGTAGAGAATCCCAACTTTATCATCAATATATATATGTCTATGGAAAAAAGTTTCCATAGAGATGGAAACCATAAGATTTTTTTTGAAATTTTTATCTATATGCGATACTGAGCTTAATGTTATCATTCAATTCTCATTCAATTCTTAACAAAAATACCTAGCGACCTGAATGATCTATTGTGACAAAATTTTCTTCCTTATGTGTCAAATTTATTGGATTATATTTTTAACTTTTATTAAAATGTAATTAATGTAATAAAAATATATAATTATTTTATTTTTTTGTCAAAATTAAAAAAAAAAAGAAGAAATAATTACGTAAAAAATGTTCAGTAATGTGAACGAACCATACTGTTTTAATAAATCATATGTGTGTACATACATAGGATTAATATTCCTCCATTTGCTTTGAAAGTTCCGTACAAAGCCGATTCATAAAAAAGTTTCTGTAAATACGGATTCCAGTAAACTACAATTATATTATTTATTTGACAAATTAAATTTAAAAAGAACATTTAAAAAAAATATACTTTGTATCATTTTAAACCGACATAAAGTAGTTAATTTGTGACAGGCAAAGCTAAATGTATAAGATGCAGTATGCTAAACTTACGTATTACAGCTATACCAATTGAGCATATCTATCTTTGAAACCGTAAGAGATAAAACAAAGTTTTAAACACAAACATATTCCTTTGTTTAAAATAAACAATTTTTGTTTGAAACTTTTTTTCATAAATTTACTAGATATATACTGGGTACTTAAGGAAGTAACTCAGTTAGTTGTAATTTTCACTTGTTTTTTTCTTAATTTTGACAGTTTAAACGTCAACTTCTTTATACTTTAATTTTATTAACAAAATTTTCTTATTGCAGCAATTTTCTATAGAAACTATAAAGTATATTACAGATCTAGCCGTTGGAAAACATTATTATCGTCAGAAAACGATTAAAGCTTTGAAACGGTTTGGAATTTTCGAACTTCTGGTAGCCCTTTAGTCCTTGAATATACACAATTGTCGGTTATTTCCGGTCCGTGGTAACTTTATCGTTCGGTTATTTTGTCTTCGGTAATTTTATCCATAGTTATTTTGTTACGGATTTGTTTTCTTTTTTTTTTTTTTAATAAACTCATTGAATTCACATTCATACCCGTAATAGAAACAAATTTATCAATGTTTTTTGTTGAATTCATTATGAAGGCTACTACTACTACTAAACGAAACACAAGATATGATTCAACAAAAGGTCACAAATAAAACCACCATATTTATTACGTATACAAGAAATTCTTCAATTAATTTTAAATAATATAACCATTTTTGTTGTATTAAGTTTAATAAATTCATAAGAATATAAAACAAAATGAGTTTTTATTATATAAAATGATTCATTATCTTTCAATTACTGTTTAAATAAATTTATATCAAAAATTTTATTTGTGTATATAGTTTGAAAATTTATGCGCATCAAACTCAATATTCATTTGATTCCATCAAATTTTCATATTTTTTTACTTTATCTAATACTATATAAATTAATATCTTGTAGGTATGATTCGTAAGTATTATGTTGGCAACTGTTAAAATGTGTCTGATTCTCATGCAAGATTAAAAAGATATACGTGAGAGAAGGTAATAGGGAATATGCATGAAAATTTGTTTTCACATTTATTTTCAGAATATGAAAATACTGTTAATACTGTAATAATATTTAAAAACGAAATTAAAATCCGACAAATATCAAGCAAGCTATAAGCTTTTAAAGATTATTATCTGTCTCTTTCTTGCAAAAATACTAAAAACGGAGTTTTACGTGTACTTTAAATGGTAAAAGTGTAATATGACGTCACATAACATATCAAGAGGGCTATCACCCTCTTTGTCTAATCGGGAATTTCAATCATTCATATCTCGCTTATTTTTAAAGTTATTTAAAAAGTAATTTTACCTTGATATTTGTCAAGTAAACATGCTTCAATTCAAGTGAAAAAAAATTTTCATGCATATTTCCTATAGTCGAAAAAAGTCTCTTTTACGAAAGTTTTTTTATCGATTGCACTAGGCCAGCAAGATCTATCTGGATAGATAGGAATTGGTAGGATATGCAGCTGCAGCCGACTATGATAGGAACTATTCCGATATTCATCTGGAGTTCGTGAAGGAAACTGCAGAAAAGAGCCGGTTACTTCATTCTTGTCCATACGCCGACAGTTTAGTCAATTAACCGAAGCAAGTCAAGAAGCAAGCAAGATACAAAAATTTAATAAAATGATTTAGCTATGCTTGAGAAGCATTTCTGCATTTTCCGTCACGAACTCCAGATGAATATCGGCATAGTTCCTATCATAGTCGGCTGCAGCCGCATATCCTACTAATTCCTAGTCTATACACAAAAATTCCTACCACTCCACTCACATCCTAAGGCATCACATTGGACCTTATGGTCGAAGTGTAGCCCGCCCAAGGCAGCCTCTACAATCTATCTATCTAATTTCAAGACTTCGATGCTTGTTTGAATGGTACACCTACAAGTGTATTATAGGTACTCTTTCAAATAATAATGAATAAATTATCAAAATCGATCAACATATTTACACAAATGCATGACGAAATCTAAACTTAAAAGTTAAAACAGGTGAATTGAGATCTCTTTAACAAATACTAAAAATTTTATAAACAATAAATAATTACAACATGTGGTACAGCCTCATATTTGTGTATATTTCAGTTGTTTTGTCAAGGTCGTCGCCTCAGTCAAGTCCACCTTCTAAATATAATATTTACCGACTGACTGGGAAACAAATTAAATTAATACAAAACTATAATTTATATTTTTGGTTCTTTTTTTTGTTTTTTTTGTTTAGTGTGAGTTGGTGGGTCTTACTTCTTTTTATTTTAGTTGATGGAATTAGTTTGTTATTTAGTTAAACAAAAAAAACTTATTGTGAAGCATATGGGATGATACAATGGATGATGGTATAGAGTATAGACTATAGATGGATAGCAAATATCATAATATCATATTAAAGTAATTGAGGTAGGTACACGGTATTCCAAAATATATATATATATCACTTACATAAAATTTCAAATTCGTCCCAATACCTAGATCAGTTTTTGTATTATAAATACGTATTTCGACTACAAATTTGGTGACAGTTTAAAAACTGTCACCAAATTAACAAGGAATAACATATCCAGAGACAATATAAGAGTAATTTTAATATAAGAGTGAAAATTTATTTTTGTCTAAAATATTTTATATTATATATTAACCTCCGAAACTGGGAGGTTCTGGGTTCGAATCCCGACATCGACAGTTTGTCAATTATTAGGAAAAAAGGGGGCAATTAACTGCAGAAAACTTTCTCAAGCATATCCGGTTACTTCGTTCTTGTCCGTACGCCGACAGTTTAGCCAATTAACCGCCCCTTTTTTTTATAATTGACAAACTGCCGATGTCGGGATTCGAACCCATAACCTCCCAGTTTCCAAGTACTGCATACTGCACAGACATAACGCCTTAGACCGCTCGGCTACTTGGACTGGTATCTTCATGGTAAATATGCGATTTATCCGACATTCTCTATTTATTACGTGTTAAGAATCCAATTTTTGCAAATTAATTACTCACAAACTGGCTGTTAGCTCAAAAATTAATTTAGGTCTAATTTCTAATGATCAATGACATATTATAATTTCTAATTTTTTTATTTTCTTCGTGCACTTTTGATATTTTTGGTATCAAAAACAAAAAATCAAGAATGGCATCTCAAACCAGAACATATTTTTCATCATTTTAGAATTTCATTTAGTACCCATTTTATGTGTATATGGGAAAGATACCTTTAATATGGTGGCTGGCTGTATGGTAGTAATAAAAATTGTAGGTATCCATATAATTTAATGTCCTTATATATACAATTTTTTTGATTAGTTACAAAGAGAAACAAAGTAATAATGTCTTTAGAGATTTAAAAAAAAAGTATAATTTTAGGTTACAAAACTAAAAAAGTATATATATATATATATATATATATATATATATATATATATATATATATATATATATATATGCGGATACTATTATTATTAAATTTTCGATTTGGTGATATACTTGTAATTTAATAATAAAATACAAATTAAAAAAATTAAATCAAATAATAATTATATTGTGTATATTATTTTACCTGGATCCTCGCTTCGGTTAAACCAATTTTCATTGCTAATTCTTCCCTAAAAAAAAAATAGAAATAAAAATATTTATTAATTTTACATATTTCGAAATTTGAAATTAAAAATTTTAATATTTTCTAAGAATATAAAAATTAGGAGATTTTTTATTGTATAGGGTGGGGCATAAGTAACGTTATGATTTAATAAGTTAATAAATTTTTTGTTTGAAATTTATGATGGAAAGACTCACTAGAATGGAAAACGTTATTCATTAAATAAATCATAACGTTTCTTATGCGCCATCCTGTATAATAAAAAAAAATAGATCGATTGATGTTTACTTTTATGGATGGTTCAAAATTTTGTTTCCTGAAATTGAGGACCTGTTTTCTTATGATTTCGTATATCTTATAACTTGTTGTATCTTGCGAAAATGGACTAATTAGGTCATTTTATGAACACCCATTCTAAAGAGTTTTTCTGTGATCAAAATTTTAAGTTAATTAATATATATGTGTACCAATATATATTATATATATATATATATATATATATATATATATATATATATATATATATATATATATATATATATATAAATTAAATATATTTTATATATATATTACATATTTTATAAGTATAAAAAAAAATTTTAAAGTTAAAAGTTAATCCTAACCTTTTAAAAATATTTTATCGTTAGACAATTTCTTGTACGTATATAAGTAATGGTCTATTTTGAATAATATAGACTTATAAAGTATACACAGGCGATTCTCTACAATTCAAGGTCCGTATCACATGGAGACTATTATTAACTTGGATTCAATAATGGTTTATGTAAATGCGATCCTGATTATACCCAGATCGATAAATAGACCAGTTAGCGCCATTTGACAGTACTATTTGATGTTCACATGTAATAACCTTATTTATTTGAAGAAAAAAAATGCAGCATTTGGAGTAAATACGCTTTAAGTACAATATTTGTACAAAGAATGTATAAAATAGGAAACGATATAATTCAAATAATTTATTTTGTAATATTTAAAAGAATATTTGAGTTTATGAGACTCATCAAGGTAGCCAAGAACTTATTTATTTAATGAATATATTTGTAAATTAAAAAACTCATTTTAAAGTAATTTTTTAATAATGCTTGATGCCACACGTACATTTATTTAAAAAAAACATTATATATATATATATATATATATGGCGGCTAAAAAACCACGGAATTCTTATTATAATATTATATATATATAAGTATATATATATACATAGAATATGATGTACCTATACAAATTTATGTATGTTATTACATAAAATTATCTTATACAAAATTATTATTTTTATATTATACGTAAATTAAACTATCAACGCCGTTTTGTTCATTATATTTAAGAATGTTTACGAATAGGTCCCAATTTTGCAACAATACAGTCTGACCAGTCATGAACAGAACTGAACGGACATTCGCCTATAAAAATTGATAATCGTGTCATCAAATGTTTCTATTCATTATTTTAGTCATAATTTAAATATCGAAAGTATTCAAATATGATTGATTGATTATACATAAGTGTGAACTCAAACCCAGGTAGTTGCAAAGCCAGGCAGCCTCTCTAGGTAGGCTGACTGATTAACACTTAAACTTAATACCTAAAATTGAAATAATAAAATTACAGTCAAACCGGATATAACGATATTGAAGGAACCACATAAGGACGCTATATCCGATAGTTGAAATAGCACAGAGCGCGCAAGAGGTGCGGTTGGGGGGGGGGGGGAGGAAGTGCGTAGCTTATAATAAGACAAAATAATCCTTCTTCTTTATTGAAAAAATGTGATGGTTGGTCGTTATAGTCGATAAAGGTTCGCCGTCTTAAGCGATACGTCACTTTATCCGATTTTGTTATAGGCGGTATGTTTACATAGGTGTTTCGATAGGGATTCGGCTGGGACCTTGCAATTTAGTCGAAATAACCGATCCGTCATTGTAAACGATGTCGGTATAGCCGGTTTCGACTGTATTTTTGTTGAGCTAAAAGACACCATAGAAAAAACACCATAGAAATTTAACAAATGGATTATTAAAATTAATAAAAAGTATGAATTACAATTTTATTATCAATTAAATCTATGTTATTATTTACTGAATTCATTTATCAAAATGAATAAATTTAATTTAATTGTGTGTTCATACGAGTGCTTAAATAATAAATAAGTAGTTTCAAATTATTATGAAACTATTAGTAATTAGTCACTCTGACAAGTGATATGTTCTATTGCAACGATTACCGATATATATACCTATCAAACTATGGTAGAAGGTAGATCAGTAATTCAAGTTCCAGCTCCAATCGGAAATATGATCGTTTTTCCGTGTAAGGATGCCATCAAATGCAACTTTTTTTTTTTTTAAATTTCAATAATGAATATTTTTTGTTCAAGTAATAATTACGTCAAACTTTGTATAATACATTTAACTAAACTATTTAAAAGCTGGTTACTTCCATTGGTATAATATAACCGAAAGGCAAACATACTGAGAAGGGATAAATAGACGCTAGTAGTCCTATTGAACTTTTAACGTTTAATAACAGTATAGTCCTAATAGTAATTTGCCCTAATGAAATTTAAAGTTTTCATACTACATCAATTTAAAAGTATATAATCACGGAATTTTACGAAGTATAAAATGATTACTTTCCCGATCCTGCTATTATAGATGTGGCAAAAGATTAAGTGAGTTCTTAACGCATTATACGGTCTCGATAGAGAAATAGTTTTATGATAGTTAATTTAGCTTAAGGCAACATGTTTCGTGTAAAAATGGTTTAATAATTTGGTGTATAAATACTGTGTGAGTGATTCTGTGTTTAATTTGACTATCACACGTCAGTGTGTAGCCACAACCTGCCAGATTTGATAATAATTTACACCATAAAATATATAAAAACTATACATAAACGTACAAAAACAAAAAAAATTCTTTGCTTCTGAGACGCGGCCGGCAATGATGTTGATGAACAAACAGCAGCAGAAGCTTAAGCAAGCGGACAGAAGCAATTCAACAACAGCCAGTAAATCGTCAATTATAGTAAAGAAATATAATTTAATTTTTTTTCCTGTTTTTTTTTTCAGAGAGAAGATATGTAATTATTATATTGTATAAATTTTATTAAAGTTTATATAATTTATGAAGAAAAAAAAAAACAACAAAAACATAAAATTAATTTTGTATATAATCGTTTTTAAGTGTAGTTTTATAATTCTTTTATGATGGGGTTGTTTTTTTTTTTTTTAGTTTAAATTAAAATAGAAAAAGCATTTTGAATCAACAAGATCAAACTTTCCATTATATTTCGTTGCGTTTTGGATAACAAGTCAGGCTGTGTTAATTAATTCTAAGAAACAATGTGTCCATTCAAATACTGAGTCAAAAATCATCCATTTGTGTTATTTAAATAACTAGTATATCAAGCCGTTCAGATTTTTTTCAGATTTTTTGCAAAAAACATTTTTTTAAACAAGTTTTTAACAAACTAAAAAGTAGAAAATAAAATTTTTCTCCTAAGACACCAATACGTGGCTACAAATCCAAAAATGAGGAGACTCAGGTTCAAGTTTTTTATAAATTCAGTATATACCGGGTATTTAATCTTTCAAGTTAATAATATCCAACTTTGAGGATGAATATTACACATCCGAATTTAATTACGGAACCCTTACTAGTTCTTAATAAAAAAAAAGAAAACAACGTCAAAATACAGTGAAGACAGCAAGCCAAGCTTTACTTACAACTAACGATGATGAAGACACGTATTAAATGAGATTAATTATTGTATGTCCGCATCCACATTTATTATCATGGATCAATGAAGAAGATTAATCCATCCAACCACAGACGAACGCATTCAACACAAAACACAACAATTTAAAACAAAGATTTTAATTAAATAGTTGAAAAAATACGGATTGTGGTGGTGCTGCAGAGAGTGTTTAAAAACTAGTTATAAGATTAATATCACACAAAAATTACCTTAAGATTATTATTAATATTGGTATTGTGTAATGGTAGCTTTTTATGGTAGCTAAACTACTACCAATAAGAAGCCAATACGTTTTTATAATCATTAGTTTACGATTTATAATTATATAATTCAATGATAATACAATTTATTTTAAAATTAAAATCAACATTATAGACTTACAAAATATTTAGAAGCTGCTATATCAACTGCTGATGAGCAATCATGTACAATCAGTTGCCTTAAGTCCTGATGAAGATGGCCACCAAAATTTTAATGAACATGGATCATAAATGAGGCTGGTACATATTCAAATTTAAAAAAGGAATCGAATAAGAGTTTTATGGCCACATATCAATAAACCAGTTATAACCCTTTTCGATTTATTGTTCTGTGGCATTCAATTACTATTTTAAATTCGAATATGTACCTCAATGCAGAGTTGAATTTGAATAAGTGCCATCTTCATCAGGGTTTAAAGGAAATGATTGTAATATCGGTAGTCAAAAGACCAGCATAAAATGGCCGTATATGGTTTTATTTTTTTTAGATGGTCCTTAATTTCAAAACCTCAATGAGTTCATAGTAAGGTGTCAACTTGGTATTTGTCAAATAATTGATATTAAAAAACTATCAATAACAAGGTCTATTATTTGGGAAAAACAAAATCTTTACGCGCCAAAATCGGCAGTCGTGTTCGTGTATACTACTGTGTGCATTCTTCATCAGTATACACAAATTTAGTTGACCTTTTCCGGACCTTTTTCCAATTAGTACGACTAAATGAAGTTCTACTGTGGTATGAGTTTTATTTTATATTTTAACGTGCTATTCACCAATCAAAGAAACGACTCTGAACCGTTTAGTAGAGCACTAGAACCCATTTTGGCTAACTAATCACCCCTCTTATTTTGATTCCTAAATATTCAGACACCCAACCAATGGTTTAAGAGTAAGCATCAGGATAAGAAATCTGCGTTTAATTGAAACACCTTCATTTAAAATAAGGGAAACAATTAAAATATATATATGTTTAGCCACTCCAGCGGTCACAGTTTTAGCCAGATCGAAATAAAATTTATTCTTTAGTCGGTATTTATTCGCTAAGCTGCTTCTGCAAAACGAATTTTCGTTTGTTAAAATTATGTAAGTCTCTGGTTTTCTGTCATTATACAAAGTCTATGATTAAAACTTGAATAAGTAAGATTTAAATATATATTTTTTAAATAAATTTAATTAAAATTATTGTCAAAAAGTGTATTACCTATTAAACCGCGTCTGTGTTTAGTATAGAGCGTAGTATTTAGTATCACAGCGAATTACTAAAATTATATAGTATGTTTAATGAATATTTTTCATCGAATGTCGAAAATAATTCGTGTTGTATATTATTATAATTATTATAAACATTGTTTTTTTGTAGTTTAATAACATATTAGTAATCACTTCCAATATATGATACGCATAGGTATAGATATCATTTTTTTTTAAGGATGTCTGAGCACTGGAGCTTCAAAGATTCAGGCTTGATTTTTTGTTTGCATGTATTTTGTTTGCAGTTGAAGTGCATATAAATCAATTATAATAGTTTCAGTGGGGGTTACGGGGGTCTTGAAGTAATTATTTAATGTTAAAGTTCGAGTTTTAATGCATTGCTCTTGTGGAGAAACCCATATATTTACACATATTTTGGACATATTTTGATAATTTTGACTTGAAATAAAATAAGATGAATTAAAAAAAAAACGCAATAGAAAATAGAAATATGAATAGAGAGATTGAAAAAAAGATATTAAAGAAAACAACGAAGATTTCGGGTAAATTTTATTTCTGTCGGCGGTAGTTTAATTACCCGAAATCTCAGGTTTTTTTCTTAAATATCTTTTTTAATTAAATTTTAATTTTAATATTAATTTTAACGACAAAAAATACTAAACATTATTGAGGACTTTTCTGAATGCACTAGATACGATTTTGAAGCATTTTTATAAATGGACTATACAGTAGTGCTCGAACATCCTTAAAATTATAATTATCTTATATATATTGAACAGCATTTATTATTACAAAAAATAAATAATAATCGGAAGGCGTTTATTAAAAGAAAATGAAATTTTTCTGTGTTTTTTTTTGTATGTTGTTTAATTTTTATAGATCAACAGTTTCACTGTAATCACTATTAGTATATAAGTTAGATTCAATTAATTGGTACTATATTATTAAATAAAATTAGTAAGAATTTAATAATATCAGTATTTATTCTGGGTGTAATTTTAATCCTTTAATTCTTCCGAGTCTGTAGCTGTTGTCTGAAACTTTTATCTTTTCTGTCGATCAATGAAATCAGGTACAAAAGTAATAGTTTCACGAAAATGTAAAATTTTTGTATCCGGCATATATAATATATAAGAGAATATATTTTAAGTTTAGTCTCGACTTTGTAACGGTTGAAAAAATTGACGCAGAAAAACAATTTTAATATAGTGGATAATTTTCCAAATGCGTATTGGTCACCAAAATCGTACCGGCTTATTTTTTTTTGTAATCAATTAATATATGCAACTTCTAGTGGTAAAAATATAAAGCATTTGTGGAGTCGGTAATATGAGACACAAATTGTCTTTCGCGCCAAAATGTACATGCCGGAAGATTTCAAGTAAATTTAATGTAAATTTTAACCAATTATTTTAAGGCAAATTACAATTAAATACTATAATTGATTAATTCAAGACGTGTGTTTACAGGGATTCGTCTTGTTTTTTTTTTTTTTTTTGGTGTCGCCGTTATAAATTATTACATTTAAATATACTAACAAAATTTGGCAAAGTATTTATTTAATGTAAATTTTTTTACGAATATGTGCCTTCCGATTTACGAATATCTGACGATTTATGAATATCTGACTTCGATATAGATTTAAAAAAAATTGAAAAAAATATTAATTTCATCCAATTCTTATGAAAAATAAGTTAACGAGTGAACTACCTTAAATAAATGACTCCATACTAGTCTATAGACTATAACAATAATAATACTGATTATTACCGATTACCGGTATTATAGAGATATGATGAGATGAGACGTAACTTTATTAATAAACTTGTATAATTAAAAATTAATTATTTTGTATTTATACGTACACACACACATACACACAAACACACAGGTAGACACACAGATAGGAACTTTGTCATGTGAAAGTATGGTAATTTACTTATGATCTATTTTGTATATTAATTTCATAGAATATTATTAATTATTTAAAAGGCTATAATACACAAACGAAGACTCCTTTTGTACTTGTCTTATATACTATTTGTAACGGGTGTCTCAAAATTTATGTAACAAAATTGTGTTATGTGTGTTTGATAGAAATTGACTAATAAGTGACATAAGTTGACATAAGTGATACGAACAAATATTTTGGAAACGATCTGCTTGATATCAAGCGAGAGAGAGGAGAGGGATATAATATGGTAATATCAGTTTTATTTAAATGGCGTTTTATTGTCATACCTGAAAGTATGAGCCAGAGTAGTACTTTTTATTCAAATCTATCGATTAGATTAGATTCGAATCAGGAGCAAGTCTGATAAAGAGCATTTTTACCGTGACCAATTTGATCTATTGTACCTTCTTTTCTTCAAAGGTGCTCCAAGAGTGCTCCAAATAATAGTGGACAGAATGACTTTC
This sequence comes from Nineta flava, assembly GCA_963920215.1. Classification (NCBI taxonomy): domain Eukaryota; kingdom Metazoa; phylum Arthropoda; class Insecta; order Neuroptera; family Chrysopidae; genus Nineta; species Nineta flava. Next base: position 68,422,520 of record OY986044.1, read on the forward strand.
GCATTCACACAAAATGTGATTTTCGGTTTCCTCCTATTCATGGCAGAAACTGCAAAGGTCATTCCCTATGATATTGATTTTGCGCATATGTTTATTGAGTTTCCAGTGACCAGTAAGATGGCCAGGAAGCATGCTCTATTGATATTAAAAACTATCGTCTTTTGTCCTTTTTCATCTGGCCCACCAGTTGCATATTGTGTTTAAAATATCAACAACAATATGCTAACGAACAGTGAAATGAAATATAACAATAAATTTGTTGCCTTTAATAACTATCATTTCTATAAAAAAATGGATCTTTATATGAAAAATAATGTTTTGTGAATGATTGACGAACAAACTTGCATCATTGACAAAATCTATAGAAATCAAATTTTGACAGCTGCGTGTCTAAAAAGCAAACCGCAGTGCCATCTTTAGAAGTTATCCTAAACCAGTAATGAATGGAGTATATATGTTAAAATTGTATTCTGCCCACCCGGACAAGTACATGTTTCTAATTATGTTCTAGATATATATTCTTAATTAGTAATACTTAACTGACAAACTCTAAAGACCATTAACTTGGCGGTCACCCTTTTAATATACTCGAATGTAATAGTGATTGCCCTTACAAGGTTAATACGTTTAATAAATTTCACTCAAACCTCAAACGATTTTGAAAAGTTATGATACTTTTAACTTTTCAATTAACCTTAAATAACTGACACAAACTGTAATTTGTATTGAATATATATATATAACAGTTATTATTAAAATTAATCAATCAATTAATCATATATTTTTTCATTAACAAAGAAAAATTTGTTTATTGAATATTAATATTTCGGCATACAAATATAAAGCAAATAATTATTATATTGGCCTCAAAAAAAAAAAAAAAAAAACCAAATTAAATAACTTAGTACTTAGTATGTGTATAGGTACATATAAATGATTAATGTATTTTATGCTCAATTGTTTTATTAATTAACTAAAAAAAAAACAAACTGATCTGAATTTATGTATCTTTCGTCTTAATATGGCCGTCATTAGTATCGTAATAATATTTAAGTGTAATTTATGATGATTAATTTGGTAATTAGTATGAAAATGAACTGTATTTTAAATTATTTATTAAATATCTTTTTTTTTAATGTTAGTTATATGGATGGACTACATCGAAGCATCACAGTTTTGTTCGTATTATCCAAATAGGTATTTAATATAAGGTGTGTATATAATAAGTGGGTATTGGTACTATATATGAATCGTAGGATACACTACCAAACTTCCATATGAAAAGCAAATTAAATTGAGTGTCCCAAAACAGCATGCAAACAAGTGATCAACAAGTGGAGAGATTTTATACCCCGTTATCACTGAGAAAATATATCGCAACAAAAAGTCGGGAAAATACTGTTCCGGAATGTATCCGCCGGAGATCCAAAAATATAAGATAATAAAGGATTATATTTGAATCATGAATAATTATAATACATTTAATAAATTAGAAGATATAAATTGAAAGATATAAATTATCTTTATTGTAAATATAGAATGAATGTCAAATATGTTTGTTGATAATTACCAAGGTAATTTACATAATTATAATTACCGTGGTAACTTGGGGAGGATATAGTTGAGAAGCAATGGTTTCTAAAAGAAAATATAATTGATTTTAGGAGCGTACCGCTGAACATTCAACCTGACCAGGATATAACTTTGAAAGGCGACCGGATTCATCACCGAACATTACCATCTACACACAATAGAACACCACAATGAATCCATAAAGTGCAGATTTTGCGGCGAGGAGGAAGAAACATCTTGCCACATCATATTTCACTGCGAATCTCTCGACTACAGCAAATACAGTATATTCGATGCATCTCAACCCGAATATATTAACCAGAAAAACCTGTTAAGCAAGCTCCTGGCAATTGCCAAGATATGGAAGAAACGAACCTCGGCAGACTGAAGTCGAAGGGGGAGAACAATGTGATATAGAGTCTATATCTATCTATGGTTCGAGTCCTAATGACGACATTATTATCTTTTTCGTATTTTTAATTTACTCCCATATAATTGAATGAACAAACACATTTTTGAACCTACATTGAAAAGCTAACTTTAAATTTCCTTCTAAAATTGCCTCCTTTTTAAATCAGTAGTTTTTGATGCAAGAAGTAATTCGTTCATGCTCCTTTCAAAGACTTCGAAAAACATTTTATCAAACTCCGTTTATCAGCAATTTCAAATCGAAATTATTCAAAATATGTGGTTAAATTATTTGTGACTAGAGGCCTCTGTTACGATATGATAGCTAATAATTGATTACACACACTGTAGTAAATGCCATACAAAAGAGAATAAGTGATTTTTAAAAGTGGAAGAACAAAAAATTGACTTATGCCCTTAAGGGATTTTTATGGCTATCTGAGTGTTTGTGTTTTGTTTTTAAATATGTATACACAGATTATAATTTTGTTATTAATATAATACAGATGTTCTTGAATTTAACTAGATGGCGTGTTAATTGGTTTTTTTTTTGTTAAATAATTTTCTAAACAGTAACATATAGTTAAATTGTATGAGAACTGAATTAGACGATTTTATTTTATGTTTCGAGTTTTTAGGTATTTTTATATTGCATATAGATTTTCTGAATCATTTAAGTAATGTATTTATTCTTCGATGGTAGAATTTTTCAGTTTTTTACGAATATTATATTTTGAATTTTTTAATAAACTTGTATAAAGGTTTTTTATAAAATACTTTTACATGAATAGTTTGTAAAATGAACAAATTTTTTCTATGGACCAAAAAAAAAAAATTATGTCAGTTTTTAAAATTTTATACTTAATTTGTGATTCGATTTTCGAAAAAATGCTTCGGATAACAGTTTTTCATTAGAAATATAATAACAACTTTAATTCGAAATCTTGTTTCGAAAACCGAATGAATGAAGGCACAATTCAACTTTGAAATTAAAAAAAATGGTATCAACTTTTGTGGCCAAGTGTACTTATATAAATAGTTTGTACTCATCAGAAGCTACGCAGATACTCATGCTTTTATAAAGGCTCATTGTTCTTTAATTTATGAGGAAATTGCTTTATTCCTGTATGATATAGTTTCGAGAAATTTTATGACAGGGGAACAGCGGACCCTCATCGAAAATATATACCGTGTATTTATTTGAAAAGTTACCACTTAAATATATTCTACATATGCATTTTCGAAGAAATTGTGTCAAACAAAAGTTGTTGCACGGTTTAAAAGATTAAACATAATGCAATAATTATAATTTTGTTATATGCATTCTTGCTTGGTTTAACTTTTCTTTTGAACGGTGCAAGATAAGAAGATTTTTGAATATAATTAATGTATATCTCATAAAAGCAAACAACTTTTGTTTAAAACTTTTTTTTCATGTATCCAATAATTTGCCAATATTTGCGCCAATACAAAATTTACGCCATATTTACACCAAAACTATGGTCTGAATGAACAAAAGTTTCAAACAAACTGCTTGATATCAGCAATCATCGAACCCTCGACCTCTGGCTATCCAGACCAGTGTCCGTCCTACCAAGTAAACTTCTCTATTCATTAGAAGAATATTTACAATTGACCTGATAAAGCTAAAATTAATATTCGTTCTTAATAAAAACAAACTTCTTGGCTCAAGAAATTCCATAAGTAAAACTGTTTTTTTTTTCTGCAAACTATACAAATTGTATTTGTTCATTAAATAAATAATAATAAAAAAAACAACTAATATCACAAAATAAATCAGAATTACAAATTAAAACAAGTTCTACTGATAATTACTTAATGTTAAAATAATTTATGTATTATTTTTTTACACACAAATAATAATTAAATACTTTTTAAATACCTGGTACACGGTAAGAAAGAAAACAATGACATATTAATGATGTGTTTATCTTTTATTATTGTTTATGTTATTGTTATATTATTTATAATAAAAAAACACAAAACAAAAACGTTAATTCTTTTGTTTCTATATCATATATTATATTATTGTTAATTAAATTCAAATGGTTTTAAAACTAAATTCTATGAAATAATTTTATTAACATTTAGTTTTTTATTTTTCCATTTTTTTATTTAATGCTCTGTTTTTTTAATAATGAAATATTATGTATTAAAATTTCATTATCTTTTGTTGTTCATCTATCTATGTGATGGCTCTCTGACAAACTGGAAAATTAATTATGTTAAATTAATTTTGTATAATTTAAATAATTAATTAAAGGTATTTGAACTACCTATATTAATATTATATATATCTATACTAAAGGTATTATAGAATAATAATAAATTAGTTTTTTTTTTTTTTTAGTTTAACTTTATATTAATTATTAATGTTACTTAATTATTTTAACATTAAAACTATTTACATTTTTCTTTTGAATTCTTCATTATATTCGTTTTATCTTGAATAATTTACGAATTGTCGTTTTGTTTTCTGTAAATTAGGTATTGATGAAGATTTATTTTACTTCGGATATGCTTTGTATTTTGATTTTAACATGTTCTTCGTAGCTTGGACCAATACACGTAAATTTTTAAGATGGTGGCGCCGCGAGACCAATAAATAAACTAAATCTACAGCCAATTTTTATTAATAATTTTAATAATTTAACATAAGTAATATACATGTTTCCCTAATCCTTCAAACCGTATATTTGTTGTCCACCGATGCTTAGGTTCCCGTATTTGATTATTTTCAATTTGGAAAAGAGCCTGCCCGCTTATTTTTGTGCGCACATTGTTTTGAGTGCTTTTGTGGTTATCATGTCTTTGAGTGATCTTCGTTTTGTAATGTCTATTGGATGTTATATATATATATATATATATATATATATATATATATATATATATATATATAAATATATATATATATATATATATATATATATATATATATACACCTCCACTTCCTTGCACGATTCTCCCATTCTTCAATAACATCCAATTGAAGAATGGGAGAAGATCTGTGTTTCAAAACTTTCTTCAACGACTTTTTCGTCTTAAAGTAAATATAATAAAAGTAATGCTTAATGTTTAACATACCTTGTGAATACGTCAGGATAGTGTGTCCTAGAGAATGCTTTTTCTAATTCTTCTAATTGAAAACTAGTGAATGTTGTACGATAACGACGTTGTTTACGTTTCGGTGTAAATTCATCAACATCCGGTTCACTTGCATTGTCATCTGATATACTGCCAGCTGATGTGGTGGTTGTGCCACCACCTCCACCCATGCCAGCACCACCCGGACCATTACTTCCACCGCCAGCATTACCACCACTCATACCAATTAATGTACCACCCTCAGGTTTCGGCGAACCTTCACTAACAACACCCATTGTTAAGTTATTATTATTATTATTTACACTATTGTTATGATTCACACTATTATTATAATTGTTATGATTATTTGGGGATGATTGTTGCTGCTGATGATGGTGGTGATTCAATAAGTGCTGAGCTTGCTGCTGTTGTTGTTGATGTAATTGTTGTAAATGTTGTTGAATTTGATGGGTTGTAAAAGTGTTTTGTAAATGCTGTTGAGCTTGTGCCACAGATTCTGGCGTTAGTGTATGCCTAGGTGATTCTGAAAGAAAACAGAAAATTGGATTTTAATATTTTGTTTTTTAAATTATTTAAACTTAGGGAATTATTTTTAGTGTGTGTTTTTTCTTAGGATATTTCAGCTATCGACGATTGTACCGATGAAACGATTTAAAAAAAAATTCATCAATCAACATAAGTAGATGTCCAAATGACCAACATAAAAATTTGATATAATATATATTTATATACCATATACCGTCTATTTTCCTTGACCGATTTCGCTTCCTGAAAAGAAGTATTCAGGAAGTTTTGCACCCGTGACCAAAATTTCTTAGTTTTGGCTCAATTAGAACTAGTTGAACTTGCAAGATATGATCCTCAACTAAATCTGTGAAGTTAAATAAAAGCTTGTAAAACAAGTATTGCGGATCTAACAAACACAATTAATATTCAAAGATTATTCAAAGATTAATATAATTAATATTCATAATTTGCAACCGGGACATCAAAAATAATGAATAATCACTGTCAACAGTTTTGAAACAAAAAGCCGGGAAAGTATTGTTCCGAAATGCATCCAAAAGTCTGCCCCTCGATGCACTTGACTTGAACATGATGCCACTTCGAAAAATTACCGGATTTATCAACGGAAATTATGCGGCGAGGAGAAAGAAACCACATAATCTTTAACTGCGAATCTCTCGACTACAGAAGATACAACATATTCGATGTATCTCACGTATCTCATGTATCTTAAGGTCGAAGTGTAATACCGTCTATTCAACAAGATTTTCCTATCTACCTATCTATCCTATTAATTTTTTGTTCCTTAGGACTATGACATGTGGTGGAAGTAATTAGAAAGAGAGTTTTCAGGCTCAACTGTGATAGTTACATATACACGTTGCTAGGGTTACGTTAATAAAATAAACAAAAAATTATTTATTTTATTAGTGAAACTCATCTGTTTTTATGAAAAATATAACTGATGGTTTAAATGTAACCTTACTAAAGATGCCATTTTAGAAAATGACGTCATTCATAACTCTTTATCAATAGTACCTTGTATCATAAATAAATTTTATACTAGTAATATTCGATTGATATAGCTTTAATAATTAAGTCTAGTAAACTGTATCTAATAGTTTTTGTTTTAATTGACATTGCTTTGACACTGTCCTATCTTAATTTGAATTGAATCTGATAATAAATAATACGTACCAACTGAAGCAACGAAGCAACTTTTCAGCATTTTAAATATAAAATATAAAATATACATTTTATTATTTATTCATCATAACACTTCATTTTGCGCATGTACACGTATAAATTACAGAATTATAAAATTAGAATTTTAATGAGAGATACTACTTAATTAAAAACAACCAACAAACTGATTAGAATTGATTAGCAACAAAATTCTGTTCTTTTATGTTGAAAAGTTCAGTTTAAAACATCTCTACATGGGCTCGTTCAGAACAAAAAACCTTTCATAATTGTAAAAACGATTATAAATTACTCTGCATGTAATCAGGGTTTCGTAAAATGCATTTTGGAACATATTTGAAAGAAAAATGTTTGACGGGTTTTAAAATACATTTAAAATGGTTTATTAGAATGTATTTAAAATTCAAATTCGAAAATATATACCATAACATCTCAGGTTCTCAGGAAATTATCTAAAAAAATTTTAGAGTTACTAATTTTGCATCAATATTTTAAAGTTTAAATATAAATTGAAAATAATTTTACAAAATACATTTAAAATATTAATCGAAAATCCCATTTCTATTTAAATTACGCAATCATTTACCAAATATTACACATCCCTGCACGCAATAAATAATAATATATTTAGCTTAAAATATGTACAGTAGCAGTTAGTCTGGATAAGTTGAATGACTATTTGTTTATAATAATTCTTTTTACAAGTTTTATGTTTTATTTTTTCTGTAATATTAAGATTCTAATCGCGACATAACAAAAAATTAATTCACTCACATTAAACATAAATTTATTTAAATAGGATATTTATTTTATAATATTATATTAAATTAATCTATTGCATTATTTATAAATGTAAGATTGTTTTTTTTTTATGTGTATGTATGTATGTATATTTTTTACCATTTAAAGTGTAATATAAACACCCGGTTTTTCTACATACACTTACGATGAACACCTGAATTTGATATATGTATATATACACATATGTATATGTACGCATACAGAATGGTCAAAAAAAAAATTTAAATCATACTAATTTAACTTTTACATACAAAACTTTGCCTTTCCTCAAAACTATATACAATATCACAAATTTCCATTGTCTATTTTCAACGCTTCAATTCGGTTTTCGATTTCCTAGACATAAAAGCAAGCTTTTGAAAGCTTTTGTTGGAGTTAATAGTTCTTTAGGTGTGTTAAGAAAAAAATATGAGAGTCTAATTTTAACATGCATGCGCACTCGTCAGATGTATACGACAGTTTTAGCCGTTAAATAGATAAATTGTTCATAGTAACAGTTGGCACAACCATACAAAACATAAATAGTTTATGTTTTTAATAATAGATGTTACGGCCTTATAAAGCAGTTTATACTTTTATTAATGGATGGCACATATTATTAAATGATTATTTATTAATTATAATGTATACACTAAGCACTCAATATGAGCGAATTTGAAAAATAAATTTAACAATTTAACTGTTACTAAAATGATTTTTAAATTTAAGGATTTACAATGTCCGAGACTAATGCTGAAAAGCATCGTGTGAATGAGATATAGAGGTGAATATAACTCTGGATAAATTTATTTAAATTTTAATCAATCTTTTATTGGTAAACATGAACAGACTAACTGTATGCACATTAAATTTTGGTTCCAATCATGCTAAAGAAGTATAACTTCTAACGCGTATACAATAGCGCACACTCAATTTTCTTGTTATAAAGAATAACTTAAAAAATGTGTCAAGAGTAATGAACGATGTTAATAACATTATGGAAACTTTCAATACTCGTTCCCTAAGTTGCTCATACAGTATTTTATTCTTTTTTCTTTGACTGTCACGAATGAGTACTTGAAGATTGGTAAAATCGTAAATTTACATAGATCGTTTTCTAATGGAGTTCTACTGCGATGCTTTCCTAGTAGTGTTCACAACACATTCACGTGATATTTTATTTAAAGTTAACTGCCGATCTATATCACTCTTCAAAAGTCTTTAGACATATCTTACATGTACCACCCTGTACAATGAACAGTGTATAAAGTCTTTGCAAATAAAACTGGTATTCCTAAATATATATTTACCTTTGTTCAACATTTGTTATAGAACTATATATTGTTTTCTTTCTAATGCGATTTAAGTCAAGTGTGTTTGATAAATGTGTGTGAGTGTTATTTAATTTTGTGACTGTGTATGTATGTGTGTGTGTGTTTGTTATACTTGTTGTTGATGTTTGTTGTAAGTGTAATTTAATGGAATAAAATTGACTTCAATAAATTTACCTTTTATACATATTATAGTTTTTTTTTTTTTTTACATGATAAATTAATTAAACAAATTCCTTGAGTAATTAGTGTTGTTTTGTGTCATTAAAATATACATAAGTGTACCCCTTTTTATTTTTTATAATATATAAGTGTTCGTTATGTTTAGGTACCGTAAAACATGGTTACTAACATTTTTTTTTGTTTTCTTTTAAATTACGTTAATTTTAATTTTTAGGGTAGTTCACTAAACGCTCATACGTTAGACTTGCTATTAGCAACAACTTTTCATCTTCAATATTAGGCAAGTTAAATCACGTAATTATGTTTCCTCAAAAATCGAAACATCTAATCGATCATTTGAAAAGGTTACCAACGATCAACAAGAACAAAACCAATGTTTCAGAGCCATATAGGAAAATATAATGTTTTATATTTTCTATGATCTATGTAGAGCATCCTGACAGACTGAATTTCTTAAGATATGAATTTTATTTTCATCCAAGTAATTTAATATATGTATACAGTTGATATTATTAATAATTTTAATTACTAATATTAATTTAAAAATATCCATATAAAGCATATAATATACGTTGCGAAAACTAGTTCTGCAACTAAAACAAAACGTAAATTAATTGTAGTTTATTAATAATAAGTCAATAATATTAATTATAAATGCAAAAATTTATTATAATAGCCAATACATTTAATAAATTAATTACATATACATAATACAAATGAATCAAGTGGGTATCGAAATTGAAACATCTAGATATTATGTAAAAATTTTATATGAATATTCAGTTTTCTATAACTGGGTTATTTATTATACAAATATATCCATCCATGTATATCATTATGTTTTTTGAACCAAAAAAGTAATTTTCCCTTGATTTTGGTTATTCGATGTACAAGTAATTTTTAGCGAATTTCCTGAAAGGAAATAGAGCTATTGGTCTCGTACCGACTTCAAAATTTTGCAAAAATTTCTTCAAATGTCCATCGATCCTACCTAGTAGATGTCGAAAAACACCATCTGTAAAATTTATATATATATATATCTATGGACATATACATATATTATATATATATATATATATATATATATATATATATATATATATATATATATATATATATATATATATATATATATATATATATATATGTGTCTGTAATCGCTCTAACAGTCACAATTTTAATCTGATTGGAATGAAATTTGGTATTTGAGGCGCTTTTGGTATTCAAAAGGTCAAGTTCGTTAATGGGTGAAATCGGAAAAGGGGAAAGGGGGGTTTAAAGGTAGGAGGAAACACATAACTTGACATATCGCCCTTAATATTCGAGAAATCGAGAAATTTATAAGAAGTAAAGTTGTAGATATTAAGTTTTGCTGTAATTTTGTTTCTTATCATTTTTTCTGTAACACTAATATTTACAGAAATATTGACGGCTTAAGGTTGAAAATTAAATTCCTTAATATCTCTTTACACATTCGAGTTTGAGCAAAAATGATTAGGTGATGAATTGTAGCAAACATGATTTTCTACAACTTTCTTCCTTACGCATTTTTCGATTGTTCTAATATTAAGAGAGATATTTTATAATAAAATTGGCCTTGCAAATACTAAAATCATATATATTTCATTTGGACCAGACTAGAATTGTGACCGCTAGAGAGTGATTTATGTATTCTAAGGAAATTCGCTAAGTTGAAGCAGCTCCTGCGTAACGAATTTTTTGTTTTTTTGTTTTGAAAATATTATAAACTGAAAAAAGTATCAAGAAACTTTTACTTTTCCCAAAGGAAGCAAATGATTCTTGTAAAAAAATATATACCGTATGTTTTTTAAACTACACCCAATCTGGAAACAATGTATGTATCTATCGCTGTCCATATACAGCGCATCATGATACGATGCACTATGTTACTCACAGACATTTGTAGAATGCAGAATGTAGAATTATTGATATGTATACAGACAGTGATATGTATACTCCCGTTCAATAAAATTGAACAGATCTGAACCGAAACAGTCTCTCACAATTTTGATTATTCTTGTAGTAAATATTATTTACTATATTTCCATTTCTTTTTTCACAATTAAACTATATACTAGTTATCTTTGTTTATAAATGAGTAATTATACAGAGAGTTACAAAAGGGAGGAGTTTTATGAAATGTAAGAAAATTAACATTTCAGGTCTGTTCAATTTTAATGAACGGGAGTGTACATCACTGCGATGATGTGGACAGCCTTGTTCCACCGAAACTGCACTTAGTATATCGATTTCTATTGGATGTTGTTGAAGATGAGAGAATCGTGAAAGAAAGTGGAGGTGTGTGCTATTACCCACCTGGTTCGACTCACCCTATATATATATATATATATATATATATATATGCGTGTGTAGCCACTCTAGCTTTTAAAATCGCCATTTATAACATTAAATCGATTAAAGTTAATTAAGATTCCAAACGAAAATTGTTCCTGCGTAACCAAATTTTATTTTATTAAATTAAAAATAATTTTTGTTGATGCTAGGCTTTGAATTAAAAATAGGGTCTTATTTTTATCTAGATACCTGTAATTTACTTAAAAAATTTTCATGGCATATAATGAATGCTACTGCAACGGCTGTGATAACGTCTCATGATAAAAAGAACAGAATCATTTTGCTTCTATTTTTTTCGAGCGTCATTATTGTAAAAAGAATAAGAATAAATTATGCGAAATTCTAGTCAATTCGTAGAGATCTAATATAAAACTAGATGTCACATTTACTAATTGCCACATTTCAATATTGTTAAAGTGTACCTAGCGTTTATTTTTTTTAATTTTGTGGTCGATTTGTGACTAATCTATTTTTTTTTTCGAATAAAAATTGTTCGAATAAAAATACTAACTATTGTCAGAAACATTATTTCGACAACCGAATGGATTTAGCACTAATTATATCATGTTTTGAAATCAGGTTTGAATGAAATTTACCTTGAAAATTGATCTAAATTTTGTAGTTAATGATTTAGCTCAATGGATAATACAAATATTTATTTTTATTTTTAGACTCAATTTAAGTAGACCCAGTATTCATCAACATTCCCATCAAGTAATGTTGTTTTTGGACATAAATTTTATGGGCATAAAAGTCTAAATCAGTCCTATGAACAAACTATATAAGTCTATGAAAGAGCAAAAAACAAAAACACGAATCGTCTTTCTAGACAAAAAAAAAACGTTACACAGTTCTATTTTAACATGATTAAGTTATTTATTAATTCGCATTTATAAAATATAATTAAGTAGTGTTTTCTTGTCTTAAGCTGCTTCTGTGTTTTTTAGAAACTATATTTGTTACTTATATATAGTTTCTTTATACTTCATAATTATCATTTGTTACTTGATACTTTTAATTGTTTTATTAAATTATTTGCAAAAACAATTTAATTTATATAATAGAATTAAAAAAAAAAGAAAAAGGTATTTAATAAACTTATTAACAACAATTCTGTAGCATTAGTGTAAAACTAAAGATGTCTCTAGATGCCATTAATTATATCAGTTATTCAGTATAATTAGTAACTGAAATCATTATTATCTGTTTTATAGTAAGTTTTATCATATAATTATTAGATATTATAGGTCTTATAAGTATTATGGAAATAAATCTTCTATAAAAGAATTTATCAATTTATTTATGAAACAGAACGTAATATACCATATTTCTAATAAAAAAAACATTTAATTTACAATTTAACATTTAACATTTTTATTTAAAGCACTTCAAATGTTTTAAAATTAAACGTTTAAGAAGTTTACATTATATTAAACACCATATTATCGTTTACTTGGTGACTACAAGCATTTAAACGCTTACAGTGTTTTAAACATTTCGATTAGCAGTGCATTTGAAGAAATATTTGCAAGAAGAATATAAATGAAAATTTTGAAATAATTAAGGGTACTAGAGCAAATTAAATACTTTCTGAGCAAGAGTTTGGACTTTATGAACCCCCATTCATATCAAATATTTTAAAATATATTCCATAGTAGTGGGGATCAAGAAAATCTTTATAAGACAATGCGAAGGTAATACAGATATTTTTTAAGATAATGAGATCAATCAATAATTATCATATTAAAGCTTTTTAGGGATAAAATCAAACAAAATTATATTTCAAGAAACCACTTACAAAATTACACCCTTTATACACGATTTTATATACACTTAAATTTTTGTTAATTAAAAGTAGCATTTTGACTCTCCAAGTTTCTAACTTAATTGTTGTTTAATTGAATAATATTTCTACAACGGTATCACAGCTTACACCGCAACAATCTGTTGTCACTATATTAAAGTGTATTCAGAATTTATTATAACACAAAAATTAATTGTCATGTGAAACGGATCACATAAACTTTCCTCCGCTTGAACGATAGTTACTACTGCAAATTGTATTAATTGATTACATGTTTACAAGTGTTTGTAAAGTAATCAATAAGTAAAATACCATCTTGATAAGATGATACAACAAATGAAACGTACATAAAGGAGAAACAAGTGGTTATACAGGATGGTTCACTAAAAACAAAACAGTTTCAACTCGGCAAAAATATGTACAATTATTTGGAAAGTCGTTTACACACATGATATATTATTTTTATGGTTTGATATACTTTCGAAAACTTAGGAGAAAGGTATAAACTTTGTCCGTTATAAATAAGATAGCATATGTTTTTGAAATGAACACCTGAGAATGTCAACAATATAACAGAAACAATTTCTATGGATCTTGATTTAAATAGGTCACAGAAATATCCTATTTTCGAAATACTTGGGCATTAAACGTTCAGGATAGATAGTCGTAATTAAAATATAATATAAGTTACCTTTCCATGAGAGCCCCATGTTTTGCAAACAATGCCCAATACACGGATTCCAATTCATCAGAACTTTATTTCAGATTTTGATAAATATTATATATCTTAGAATATTAATGAATCTGAGGGTGTATCTCGAAAGAATAAATATTGGAATCTTAAAATATGCAGTAAGTATTTACCGAATATACAAATATTGCATCTTAACTACCCTCCCAACACTTACATTTCACCATTCTTCCTGAAGATGAGTGTATATAAAAATAAATTTTTCGTTCGTGTATAGCCTCTTTTTTTTAAAAATAATTACTGTCAACACAAGTCTTGCATAGTATGCCATATAGTGCATTATATCATAAATTATAAAACAGTATATCGAGATAGCTCTAAGATAAACACAATCAAAAAAACTACACAGAAATTCAAGAATTTATAATTTTTTCTACAGTTGCGGGCTCCATATTTGTGTATACTCTGTATCTATAAAATGAAACTAAACGAAAATAAATAAAAAACTGGTCTTAAAAAGGTACAATTCTAATATATTTATTGCTATATTAAATTAAATTTAACTGGAAAATAAATGATGTAAATTAAAGTTTATGATCACAAAACACTAATTGTGATTCAAGTAGTCAAAACTGATTAAATACAACACAATTGGATATTATTTACACAATCATATTACAAAAAACTGTATTCCAAGTTTTTATATGTTGTATAAAATGTGATCTGATCAATAACTTAAATCCTAAGAATAACTTATAACCATATCAAATGCGAAAGATAACATAACATCAACAATCCCATATTTGTAAAACAGAACACGATTTAAACATATTGACATCATCAAATCAACTTATATCAAAAAGAAGACATTTATTTTTTAGTACTACCGGGTCTTTCTAGTTTTCAAGTGTTACTGCACACATACAAGTTTTCAAGTGTTACTGAGACTACATACCGTGTGTGTTGGAAAGCTTTCCCAAAAGAGAATCAATGTTAAATATTATTTATTACTGGCTGGTCGTGTGGTTACTGTATGAAGTCAGTGTCAGTACACATATAATGAGAGTCATCTCATACATACATACATCTGGATAGTCCATAGGTATACTGTATGCGTATGATTGTTTGTTTGTCATTTAAGAGTGGGGATTTTGTGATGCACATACTAAAGTTAAGAATTCAACATATTTAACCATTACATGTGTACTAACTGACTTCATACAGTAACCACACGGATAGCCAGTAATAAATAATATTTAACATTGATTCTCTATTGGAAAAGGTTTCCAACACACACGGTATATTGATCATCACTATTACTAAGTAGTTGGTTCGAATATTAATTAATGATGCACTAAATCGGATTTGTAACGATAATTGATTTCAAACTAAAACTACTTTACACGGGTACGAAATTAAAAAGCTCTTACAAGATTTGGTCACATTTGTTCATTAAACTCAGAGTTTGGGCACAATTTTAGAACGACACGGAGGCGGATCAGCTAATACTGTAATACTTAATACTCAGAAACTCTTTCTTAGCAACTTGATCAAATGTTTTTAGAATATTTAATACAGTTTATATATATATATATGTATATATATATATATATATATATATATATATATATATATATATTTGTTTCCATCGTATAGTTGACATAATGTCTTGAATTTTGAATAACCTTGTATTATATTCATTATATTTTTATATTTATTAATTTCTAAAAGATCAATTGTGTATTGATCACACATATTATTATATTGATAATAATAATAATAATTGAAAATAAACTGGACTGATCAAGTCAATCAATACCTTTTAGTAATTTAAGTTTAGTTTATAACTTCTTAGAAATAATACGTGTTATAAATTAATGAATTTATGTCTATAGGTAGAAAATATTTTATATTTATAATAGAATGAACACAACTGATATTATGTTATTATATGCTTTGGTACTTTTCTGCCATTTATGGCGGGCAAAGACTGATTTTGTGATGTGAAACAAATTTTGAAAAGGCTCGTAATAATTATTTAATACAGTCCGTAATAAATATTAATTTGAACACTTTAAATTTGAACTTGAAAGCACTGTAAAACACTCTATAAGGGCTAGTACATAAGTCGGAGTATGTTTCTCTTGCATAACTTGCAAAACTTTCTCCTGCATAAGCCAAATAAAAACATTATATAGTTTTTAAAATAAGTAGGAATAAAAATGAGGCAGCAATTTCAAACGTTACGTTTGGTATGAACCGGCCCCTTCCTCGGCTCACATCGTCACATTATAAGACATTCAGTGCTCGCGGAATCCGTTATCAGTTTGCTTTAGTATGCTAATATGGTATAATAATAGCTTCATGTAAATATATATTTGAGTTTAAAAGATATTTTCGATTTTTGAATCGAATTTCAAATCAACAAGTGAAATTAACAACTAGCTGAGTTAATTACTTAAATACCCGGTATGTACTGAGTTTATGAAAAAAAATTTCAAACAAAAGTTGTTTATTTTAAAAAAAGAATATTTTTTCTATTTAAATTTTTGTTCTATCTCTTACGGTTTCAAAGACAGACAGTTTTGCCCAAACATGGTCCGTTTGAAATTTTGACTTATCGTGTTTATGGACAGAAACTAAAAACTGTTTTGTATAAATAATATTTCCAATGGTTACAGACAACTAAACTATTATTTGCTAGTTTCGTATATAAAATACATAGCGGAATAAATGGCGCGAGATTTAATGGTTCATATTATTGCAATCGTACCATAAAATATGTAACATAAAGCCACACGAAAAAATTTAGTGAAAAAATTTCTTTATTGAATATAAAAAAAAAACCAACTAACAGACAAACCAGCTTTATATTTTTATGTATGAAAAATAACATGTTGCGTATATGGGTTTAAAAATTATTATTAATACAGATTCCAAATTGGATATTGTGATTGTGATACTAATTAAAACATTTATATTGGTGGGGCGAAATTATTGTTGTTAATAAAACAATAATGAAGCAAGACAACCAACCATTTAAATTAACATAAATTTTTATCAACTTAAAAATCGAAAGGAAAGTGAGTAGTGATGATATTACTCAAATACAACTATCGTGTAAACTTTTGAGTATACCTCTAACATTCTTTTTTATTGGATTTTAAGACATAGAAGCACCAACCACACTACCTACCTACCTACAATCATAAACTAATTCTTTAAAACATTTTTAATTCAATCATTTTTGTTGTGACATCTTAATAAACAATTACATTTAAAAACATAAACGACATCTGTTGTTTTATTGATATCAAATACATTTTATTTATGTTCTACAATAAATATTATGTTATGTTATTTTAACCAAAAGAAGACTCTTCTTCATAATTTTCAGTCACAAAATAAACCAAAAAACATTGTAACTTCGGAAAAATTGGCATAGAGTTGAAAACTGGTTCGGGGTTTATATGAACTATCACAAATGAAAGAACAAAAGACCTACCGATCCTACTTCTGCTAAAAATTTTATTCAAAGGTCAAAGGTCAAAAATATTGGTTTTTCGTAAATTTCTTTTAAAGTGTTATCGTAAAAATATATCAGGTAAAAGTTATAGATTATGCAATTGTCTACAAAAATTTATTGTTCTGATACTTTTTGTGAATCGTAGAAAAAAAAGTATTTGAACAATTTTTGTGGACAATAGGGAATATGTATGAAATTTTTTTTTTCACTTGAATTGAAGCATGTTTACTTGACAAATATCAAGGTAAAATTACTTTTTAAATAACTTTAAAAATAAGCGAGATATGAATGATTGAAATTCCCGATTAGACAAAGAGGGTGATAGCCCTCTTGATATGCTATGTGACGTCATATTACACTTTCACCATTTAAAATACACGTAAAACTCCGTTTTTAGTATTTTTGCAAGAAAGAGACAGATAATAATCTTTAAAAGCTTATAGATTCCTTGATATTTGTCGGATTTTAATTTCGATTTTAAATATTATTACAGTATTAACAGTATTTTCATATTCTGAAAATAAATTTGAAAAAAAATTTTCATGCATATTCCCTGTTGTATGATCTATGAGTTTTGACCGATCTACTTTTACGATAACACTTAGCGTTTAAGAGAAATGAAAAACCGATGTTTTTGAACTTTGATCATGAATAAAATTTCAAGCAGGATCGGTCATATTTGCGAAAATGGACTTATTAGGTCATTTTATGAACATTTATACTAAAGTTTTATTTCTGCGATCAATGTTTTCAACCGTTATAAAAATATATTATATATTATATATCGGGTATAAAAATATGTAAATAGGAAATAAACAAATTAATAATACATTGACATCAAGATAGTGAGAGATCATATGCAATGCACTATCATAAAATCTCATCATGATAGAGCATTGGCTCATCCTAGTAATCTCAAAGAATTTCGTCTATTGAAACATTCAACAGTTAAATTATTTACGAAAATACATACACAAATTTGTTCGATACAAGAAGAATCTGTTCGTCTTTATATATCGACATGAGTGCATTATGGTTATGACATATTATCAAATTCTTAACAAATGAGAAATAATAAAATAAGAAAAAATGAATTAAATTAAGAAACAAAATATTATCAAATAAAAAACTAAAATTGTCTATAAATGGTTCGAGCTATATAAAATAGTTAACTGGATCCACACACACACAAACAAAAATAAAACAAAAAAAAACAACGAAATAGCTACAAAGCAAAAGTAGTAGCAAACAACAAACATTCCGACAACTTTTAGTATAATATAAATTCTTTTCGAATCATCCACAAAAAAAAAAAAACATACACATATCCAAAAGTTGGAACTATTTAAGGTGAATATTATTACATGATGATTATGTATTTATAAAACAATATCTCATACCTATATTGTCAAATTCAATCAGGCGCACAGCATCACAAACCATGATCAGCAACATCTTAGCTACTCTCTAGCTAGGGCATAAACGGACGGAGGATAAACGACATAGTTAAGAAATTCGAGACACTATAGAATGGATATCGTATAAAAAATACACAAAAAGAGACAATTAAATAATACAAATGTTTTGGTTTTGTTTGGTTATGTTTTTGATCAACATTTCAAAAACGGGGTCTTTATAAAAACATTAATTTAATTTTGATATGGGATGTTGACAAACAACATCAGCAAATAGTTTTGAATTGGAAGATTGTGTCTTAGATTAGTATAGATTTAGTTGTTTGGTGACTTGGGGCTATTCAATCATACAAATATGTCAAGTGGATGTTTGTTATTTTCAAATTATATGCAATTTTGTTGTTTTGGTATATAGGATATAATAACATAATTAAAGTCCCAGAATGACATTGAAATAATAGAATCAGATTTGCAATTTTTACCCGACTCCTCCATTAGGAGGATATTGTTTTTCGTTTTTATTGTATATCTTGACCAGTCCAAGTGGCCGAGCGGTTTAAGGCGTTATGTCTGCGCAGTATGCTTACTTGGAAACTGGGAGGTTATGAGTTCGAATCCCGACATCGGCAGTTTGCCAATAATTAAAAAAAAAACGGTTAGTTGACTAAACTGTCGGCGTATGGACAAGAACGTAGTAACCGGCTATGCTTGAGAAGGTTTTCTGCAGTTTCCTTCACGAAATCTTGATGAATATCGACATAGTTCCTATCATAGTCGGCTGCAGTTGCAAATCCTACCAATTCCTAGTCTATACACAAAAATTCCTTCCACTCCACTCACATCCTCACATCCTTAGGCATCACAATGGACCTTATGGTCGAAGTGTAGCCCTTTCAGGGCAGCCTCTACAATTTATCTATATATCTATGTCTATATCCTTGGCACGCTGAAGGAGTGTATTGTTTATCGTTTATATTGTATGTTGAGCGAAGTTGAGCTTTAATCAACTGCTCTGGTGGCAGCGGACATTCATCACCTGCAACAACCAATTTTGCACAAAAAGACGCAACATAAAATTGGTGTCAAAGGTGGGAATGCAACAATGTATGAGAAAACAAGTGGAAATAACAACTAACTGAGTCAATTGCTTAAATACCCCGTATGTACTGAATTTATGAAAAAAAAGTTTCAAACAAAACTTGTTTAATTTTAAAAAAAGGACTTGTTTTTTTTTTTAATTGTTTTTTTTTTTTTTGGAATGTTTTTTGTCTTTAAATTTTTATTCTATCTCTTACGGTTTCAAATATGATCAGTTTTGCCCATTTTGTCCAATCGCGGTCCAATTTTGTCCATTCACGAACTTGACCTTACTTTTTAGCTTTAGAACACACATCGAGGTATAATAAAAACCCATTTGATACTTTTCATATATTCAGAAAAAAAATTGCATAGAATTTAACAAGGCAAATAACAATAGATGTTTTAACACAGAAACCTTTAGAAAATAGAAACCTTTGCAGATATCATTACAAAGGCTCGTTAAAAATGGTACTGTAATCGTGTTATTTAAGTTAAGAATGGTAACAGAGATTTTGAAGTTATTGAATGATTTTAAAGCAGTTTCACTATAAATATATACTACCTATACCTATTGAATTGTTGTTTACGATGACATTTAATTTTTATGTGGACCGCCTAGAATTCACATGTTTTAAATGTTGTACTCGTATTAGTAATGTGAGTTAGTAATTCTTTTTATCTCTTATAATAATACCAGCTAATAATACCGGTTCATATTTGATATCTTTATGACGAAACATTTAATGTTTTTATTTTAGAGATTCAAAGATCACGTACCTACACTGAACAGTAATTATGATTAGTTTTCATTCGATACTGTTTCAGGAAAAAGCCGCCATTAAAGAGCCATGCGTATGGAACTCGGATACATACAAAAAAAAAAGAATAGTTTTAGCTAAAGAAAGAGTTTTGTTAATTTTCCAACGAGTTCACATATTATAAATTAAACAGTGTGGTCCAATTAAACAGTCCAATGCATTACAAAATTATATGTTTATGCTAAATAAAAAGTATGAATAAACTAACATTTGACATCGGTTATATATGTTAATAGAAATTCCAACAATTTTTTTTTTTTTTTTTTAATAAAAAAAATTTGAAATTATAATAATAATATTAAAAAAAATGTTAATAATATTTTAATTGTTTTAGAAATTTTTATTATGATTGGAAATAATATTTTTTGAAAAAAATATTATCAGTATGTAAATATCGTAAATATTAAAGTGCAAATAGATTGTAGACGAATATACATTTTCTCAAGGTAGATCAATAGAATTTAAATTTTGTTTACAACATTTTTTGTAAAAGTTAAGGAAAACTTTACCTAGTTATATCTCGTCTTCGTTCCGGTGGGTGGGTGGGTCTAGTGTTATAGAAATATACTAATGAAACGTTATAAAAAACAAATAATTTTGTTATCCTGTTTTAAAATCTGGCATGTTGTTTATTTAAACAACATAAAAATATTACTATATAATTTAATTAATCACGGTTTTTTTCTTTAATGATACATAATAAATTAATTAAATGCATGTATATAGTAATTATATTATGATGAAAAATTATTTCCAAGTAAAATAAAAACATTCAGTCAACGCAGTTCATTAGTGATTTAAAAAAAAAAAAACATTATATATGTTTATTAATACTTTTTTTGTTTCACTGTTCAAGTGAAAATGTTAAAAAGAATTTAAAAAAAAGAAATCTAACGTTAAATCTAATGTCTAATGTTAAACAGTTAAAAAACTAGAAATCTAACAAAAAGAAAAGCATAAAAAAGTAAAACACAATTTCAATAATATTAAATTGCTTTCGAAAATATATTAAACACGTACATTTTCGTTTTTAAAACCTGTACATAACCATCAGGTGATCCGAATTGGGTTCGCATTGCAATTGTGTCTAAACCATTGGTGTCTAAATTTTGCAATCGTTTCCATCATTAATTTCTTTTAATATCGAAATAAATATCTTATAAAATTAATTATAAATATTTGGCGGAAGTGTCGATAAATATTTGAAGTAGTGACAACGGTCGAAAATTATTACCTTGAGATATTTACTCTCAAAAAGTTATTTCAATAAAAAATAAAATTTTAATTTACCACGTTTTTTAAATCCGCACTTGGATTCATAAGCCCATAAAGATTGTCCTGAAAATTTTTTATAATGAAATTTTAATAGATTAAGATTTAAAAAGATAAGCGTGGGACGCGCATGTTATCAATTTTTTAATAAAAAATATTCGAGATTGAAAATCAGTACAATTTTATCGTTATTCAAAAATATTTTAAAATACCGATATTGCTATTCCGATATATCGAATTGTTTTTGTTGAACCGATATGCATATTTTTAAACTATTTTTAAACATAATTTTTAACTATTATTGAATTTTAATAACGTAAAATCTCTTATTTGACTTTGATTTCAAAGTAACATTCGGGAAACAAATTATTGTCGATCTGGGTTTATAGTCGGATGATGGGAGTAACATCCTGAAACCGTTGGTAATCAATTTATAATAAATTAAAATTAAATTTGAGGATACTTTATTACCACCCAAATAACTGTAAAAAAGGACATTATTTATATTTTATACATACGTTATATATTTATTTTACGAATTCAGATATACTCGCATTATATAAAAGCAAAATTGCTACTGTACATTAGTTTGTAAGTAGGTTATAAAATTATATATATATATATATATATATATATATATATATATATATATATATATATATATATATATATATATATATATATATATATATATCTATAATTTTATCAGATTTTAATCTTTGCACCAAACTTAAATTATTTAGTATTTAACAATAATGTATATTTAATTATAAAAGATATATGTAATATAATTTATATATATTAAACAAGGATAAAATGATACATAATTTTCATTTATCCGTTTGTTTTGATATGAATCTTAAAAACTCACAAAACAATTATATATAAATTTAATGCAAGGTGCATATAATATATAGAAATTAATAAATAATGCTTATGTTATGTTATAATGTTTTTTTTTCTTCAAATTCTAATCACATGCTAGCATAATAATCATTTATTTGAGTTTCTATTTGCCGAGCTGTTAAAACAAAAAATTCCGGCATGACATATATACAAGGTTTATGTTTTACAACAATGTCGGTCCAGCGCATTGAGTATATAATATGTATACAAATATTTTACCCTGCCACAAATCACACCGGACCCTATTAAAACAATATAATATTCTGCCATTAATGATATATATGTATACAGGCACATAACTAGGAGTCTCCAACTCCAATTTTTGGGTTTGGGAGAAAAATCAGAACAGATAGTAATTAAGCTAAATCAACAAAACTAGACCATTATAATGGTTTACTAAGTGATTTATACTATTCTTTAAAACGCTTGTAATGTTTAGAATAAATGATAAAATGTTTAAACCATTTTATTTCTAAACTATTGCGTTAACAAAAAACACTTATGTTTTTCGTTCTAAAACATCAAGTTAAACACTTGGATTTACAGTGTAGCACCCAAAATGATTTGCTATTTTGTGATTTGTACATGTTTACAAATTAAAAATCTATAGAGAATGAAAGTGATGAGTGAACTTGCCAGTCTCTAATATTATAAATAATTAGGATTCTAATTTTGGTCTCGTCTCTCGCTGACTTTATTCTCGTTTCTTTCATCACTAACTAGCATGCACTATAATCACGTTATTAACGTTATTCATAAAAAGCTAACCATATGAATAGCATGTGACTAGACACACCAAATTAAAATTGGTTATGTTCCAGTGGGTACTGTACTTTTTTTAGTAATCTGTAAACATGTGCATACTATAAGTTTATTATATACAAATAAATATATCATATGTATAATTATTTAATGTCCTTTTTATTTAGGTTTTGTGTGTGAAAATAAATTGATAATTATATTAATTAGTATTTTTTCATGTACGTTTTAGCTGGAAGGTGTTAGTTTTTTTCTGTATCAATTAAGTCAAGTGTAATATGATTTATTTGTAAAGATTTATGTTAGATTAAATGTTTATAAGCATTAAATTTAAATTAAAGTTTTAATAGCAAAAAGATCGGCAAAGATGTAAAGTAAAGTAGGGGGACACGATTTTGACTCAAAAATCAAAAATACATGGATATTGGACAGAAACAAAAATGTTATATTGAAATATATTATTAGACAATTTCTAAAGTTGACGTTTATGAAAAAAGCTAGCGCAAAACGATAGTCATATTATTGAAACCAAAGACTAAGGTTTAACTGATTTAAGGAGAATTATGTTAGGTATTACAACTGGACTATTATAGAGATTAAAATAGACGTCAAAATTAAGATATTTATTAGCGAATTTTCAAAGAAAATGTAGCTGTTATGGATTGTTTGATTTTAGGAATTAGTGATTTCTCACTATATGAAACTGTATGAAATCCTCCCTTTCCTTCATTTGCTCTATCCTATTATTATGGCATGTTCTGTACAATGTACGTATTGTTAAAAAGAGAATGAATAAAAATTGAATTAAATTGAATATCTTGTTTGAAACAGGTTCATAAAGAACATAAAAACACATATAATTCGTTAATTACCGATTAAATAGTCATTATGTTAATTAAAGTCAGAATATGTTATTTTATGATAGTAAACAGGCTCTTGTTAGTTGTTACGGAATTCTAAATTATTATAATAAAAATATATTTTCTAGATAATGATCAAAATTCATTATAATACGAGCATGTTTGTTATTTTGTTGTATGCTGTATGTAGTAAAATGATATAATTTTGTTAAATATCTTTGTGTTCTCGCTTGGGCTAAACTAAAATTAAATTAAAATTACATTACATAGTTTTTAATTCACAAGTTTATTTCCACTGATTTAATCATATAATTATCATTGCTATCCCAGCCAGCTTAAGTACATTACTATAGCTAGAAATGGGGAAAAAAGAGGAAAAAAGCGTTGAAACATTTTGCGTCAGTAAGAATACATTATAAGCTTATATCGTTAAGTATAAAAGTATTTGTAATAATGATCAGGTATTACATCCTGTAAATGAAAATTTGATGATTTTTAAATTCGTCAAGCAGAAGCATTTTTTAATAAGCTTTTAGAATATTACATTATGTAACACACAAAAAAAACTACATCGAATAGTGATTCGTAATAGGTACACCAGTTACAGAAAACAAAACAAAGCTTTATTTTGATATCACATCTCATAATAATGTTCGCTAGTGTTGAATTTTACACTTGTTTTACCGAGTACATTAGGACTAAATAGTGATACCGCAAGAGACGAGACGAAAATTTAATGTTAAATTTTGAGTTTTAATGCATTGCTCTTACGGAGAAACGGTATGACGAGCCTAAATTAAATTGTAATTTTAACTTACGACAAAAAATAATAAACTTTAATGTGGAAATTTATGAATATGTACTATATAAATATTTTGAATAATTTTATAAATGGACTATATCTAGTGCACGTACATCCTTAAGTGGCAATGATATCCAATATATTTGTATTAAATTAATTCCCAATTTTAAATCGTCATTATTGATAAACTTTTCTTTCAGTTAACATTTACTAATGTTTAGCTTTCCACGCCAATGTTAATAAGAAATTGTAAAACCTTTAAGCCCCTAAACGAATCACCAGCCGATATTCGGAATCTGCTTTTTATGTGAGACAAGCCTCAACGAATTGTTCAACACAATATGAACCATACCATTTGAATATCGTATTTGGTTGCACAGTTACTAACTCCTAGAATGCGATGTATACAAATGTAATTTTGTTAGATTCATTATTTAAATGTGTTTTTAATTAGATATAAATAATATGTATATGTCTGCATATAAATAAATAAATAAATAATATTATTTATTATATATAAAAACATCAAATACACATACATATACACATCTATCTTACCTCTGTTCCGCCAAAGTGCACCGTTAATGACATGTAATTGTTGTACCTCAATTAGTGTCTTAATTGTTAGTTTGTTTCTATGGTACAACATTATAATAGTTTTATATATCATCATACACTGATGTTCAAAACTGAAAGTGTTATATAATTAATGTTTAAGGGTGTTTGAACACAAGTTATTTTAACATGACGACAATAACCATACCGAAACCATACCGACGACAATAGCCATTCGTTTATCAAAGATGTTGATTATTGATATTTTTTATCAATATTTATTAATTAAAACTATTTATTTACTACTTCTAGTGATTATTATTCATTCCAATTTTACTTTCTGATTTTTAATTCAACAAATCAAAAGTACTTTTTTTTTAAAGAAATAAATTTTTTTTTCCTTTCGAAAGTTGTTTGTTTTTAGAAATGTAATGATTTTTGAATTAAACTTTTAAATGTTTTATTATTTCTTACGATTTTAAATATCGGTTTTTGTAGAAAGATACATAAGCAGATTTTTCCCATTCACGAACTGTAAGGCATTTTTTTAAACCCTAGACTTTCTACTGTATGACACTCATTTTTTACATAATGTCTCCCAAGCACTGAGCAACAGAATAGGATAGAAAACTACGTAACAGGAATCAGTCAAGTATTATATCAGCAATTCGTTTCATAGATAGATTGTAAAGGCTGCCATGAACGGGCTATACTTCGACCATAAGGTCCATTGTGATGCCTAAGAATGTGAGGATGTGAGTGGAGTGGAAGGAATTTTTGTGTATAGACTAGGAATTGGTAGGATATGCGGCTGCAGCCGACTATAATAGGAACTATGCCGATATTCATCTGAAATTCTTAAAGGAAACTGCAGAAAACCTTCTCAAGCATAGTCGGTTACTTCGTTCTTGTCCATACGCCGACAGTTTAGTCAATTAACCGCCGCCCCTTTTTTTTCTTAATAATTGACAAACTGCCGATGTCGGGATTCGAACCCATAACCTCCCAGTTTTCAAGTAGGCATACTGCGCAGACATAACGCCTTAGATCGCTCGACCACTTGGACTGGTAATTCGTTTCATGTTGAAAAGACACTCTGATCTATTTCTCATAACGCGTCAAAAGAAGTATAACTTAAAATGAACCATATGTAATGATTCTTCTGATGAAATATACAAAATTGTTGACTATAAACTTCATATATTTAGACTTTTCTTACAATAAAACCAAAAAAATACTCAATATCAGAGATATATACGCCATAAACAAAGCAAATACATAAAATCCGATCTTCAGTGATAATATAGTCATGTGTAATCGCTCATCACTGTATTTTAGATATTAAACTATATTATTGTTCAATAATTGTGTATAACTTATTTATTTTCATAACAGATAATTACAATTATTACAACTGGCGTCACATGAATGAGTCTCTATCTCTCCATCATGTCATAATATTTTCTTAACATAATTAAATAAGATATTTATTTTAAATTATAGATTATTATATATACTACCAATAATAATAATATAATCTGCAGTATTTATTAATACAAATAATACCTTATATTGCTGCTATATCAATTCTTATAGATTTCACAGAAAATTAAAAAATGATTGAAACACTAAATGAATTTTTTATTCCCTGCATATCTTACAGGATGTTTTTTGGGAATCAATTTGCCGATTTCAAGTCTTCAGAAATTGTACACTCAGCCACAAAAGTTGATTTCATTTTTTTAAATTTTATAGTTGATTTGTGACTTACTCATTCGGTTTTCGAAAAAAAATTTCGGATAAAAGTTGTTACTATATTTCCAATAAGCAACTTTTATCCGAAGCATATTTTCGAAAATCGAATCAATTACAAAATTTTAAAAAATGACATCAACTTTTGTGGTCCAAAGTACACTCCCGTTCAAATAAAATGAACCGAATCAGTCTTTCACAATTTTGATTATTCTTGTAGTAACATGTATTAACATTACATGTATTTTCTCTGTCACGGACACCGTATATATTTACAAATAAAAAATATAAATTCGGTTTATACTTCCATTTCTTTTTTATACACTTAAAAAATATACTACTTATCTATGTTTATAAATAAATAAAATTATACATTATACAGAGAGTTACAAAAGTGAGGAGTTTTTATGAAATGTAAGATAATTAACATTTTAGATCTGTTCACTTTTTTTGAATGGGTGTGTACATACGGGAGTGTATGGAGAAGGCTATGCTATAATTTATATTTTTATACTTTAAACAAAAATGGCAAAAAATTCAAATAATCCAAAACTTAACGCTTAAATAAAACATCCAGGTTATCATTTATTTTGAATGTAACTTGCTACGGTAACCAATAGCGTGTCCATGTTCTCAAACGGAGATAAAACATCCCATACATTAACGTATTGATTCATATCCTTTACTAGTCAATTATTGTATGTGTACAAAGCAAGTAGAAGTGTTCAGTTTATAAAAAAAAGAATGTTCTTCTGATACAATGTTTGACGTAAAATTTTATTTTATATTAAATCTAAAATTGAAAGTATTCTTATTTAATAATTATAGATCTCAGAATAATGTATATCTAATAATGTATATAGAATAATGTATCTCGTATATTGTACATCAAGAAGTTTGATGATTGAAAATTGTATCCAATGTGTTATTAAATAAATGCTGAATAGGTATAACCCGTATGCGGGAATTTTCAAAAAAATTGTAGCTATTGGTTTTGTACCGAAATTTCTTCAAATGTACAAATTCTTCAAATTCATTACCTGTACATATTTTCTTTAATTCTAATATTTACAGAAATATTTTCAATTAAAATATAATACCCATATACTAATGAATATATTACCCATACCCATATTATTTCGGGCTTTACCCTAAAGGGCTCGATTTAGGTCGTAATATTTGCTGCAGTAATATCACTGTTAGTACGCAAGGCCGCACCCTCTTAAATTGTCAGTGTTGTTTTCATAAACTGAAAGTGTTTTAGGGAGCAACTCCCAATATAAAATGTTCAGTTTACATTAAAAACACCACACAGAAGGCGTAATTAAATAGAACAAGAATAATATTTAATTACAAAATGATTATTATAGAAAGTTTATTTTTTTAACTATATATACTTCATTACATTTCATGTTGTGTATCAGCAAAACCAATCGGCCGAATGTGAACTCGACTGTTATAAAGAGGATTCTGAACCACAGCATTTAGCGTTATCAACGTTATAATATACATGAATATTTCCGCGTTAAACCAATAGTTGTCTGTTGATTTTGTAGTAATAATAATGCTTGTATAATTATATAAATATTAGCTGGTTAACACGCACTTTGCCACGGAATTTCCCATTACGCGTTTTTATACACTTATATTCGTCATACTGTTTGTGAGAGGAAGAATATTATATTACCTGCATGTTCATTCGTATTGAACAGAATGACACTTCAAACAGGGCAATCGGACGAAGTTGATAGTTAACGGGACGCAACGCCCCGCTTAAAATTAATTTTTCGCAAAACGATGCCTACAGTATAAAATCAACACGTTCGCTTCAAATATCCAGTTTCTGTTAGCGGTTTGGATATAGTCTTCACTCTCTTTCTCTCTCTCTCTCTCTCTCTATATATATATATATATATATATATATATATATATATATATATATATATATATATATATATATATATATATATATATGTACCGTACGTGTTGGAAAGCATTGCTAATAGAGAATCAATGTTAAATATTATTTACTATAATAACTATACACAATATGCTTAATAAAGAAATAAAAATAGTGGGAGAGAAATTCGAAAAATTTATCGTCAATAAACAATAAACTACAAACTGCAATATCTTGCTCTTCATTTTTTTGTTGGGCTTCATCATATTTGCCTTTGTGGCAGTCTTTGCAACTAGATTTACAAGCCCATTTGTCAAAACAATGCTTGGCGATGCTTGGCAATTGCCTATCCTCAAAAGCCACAATAAATAAATTGACACATTCCTAAGTCGAATTTCCCCCAAAGTACCATTTAATAATTTGCACTTTTTCAATTATTGTGTAATAACCCATTGTTGAAATACGTTAATACTATTAAAACACACAACCAAACATATCCCATGCATTCACATGCGTAATGATAAATATTTTCAATTATAATGTGCATCATAACACCCCACTCTTAAATGACATCAAACAAACACCATACAGGCATACAACACAAGCTATGGCCAGATATATGTAAGTATGTGCATGTATGGTTTTATAGTAAATATTTTATTTATTTAACATTGATTCTTAAACTACTTCAAACATTTAAAAATAATGATCCCGTTTAATATCGAATTACAAATTAAACGATTGTCGATGCAAAATGAAAAAGTTTTCTTGACCTCAGTGGCTGTGCAGACAAGTTAACATATAACTGTATAAGTGATATGGAATCCTAAATAAAATAATGAAAATGTTATTTTAATAAATAAATTTTATGTTATAAAATTATTTGCATTCATATAAATTGCAGCAGCTAAGGTTTATTATAAAATATGATTGACATATCCGCTATTAATAAATATTAACTAATTAATATATTTTAACTTTTAACTGATATATATATATATATATATATATATATATATATATATATATATATATATATATATATATATATATATATATATATATATATATATATATATATATATATATATATATATATATATATAGTTATATTTATTTAGTTATTTTATTTTAACCTTAAGCTAACAATACAATTGTACAACAGTACAATTATGGATATAAAAAAACCTGCTTATAAATTATGTTTAATTGGTAAGCTAATCACGTGAATAGCTTTGCTTCAAATCGATAGGAGTAAAAATAAAAGTGTTTATAAAGTGAGTGACAGTCACGACAATCGTGGGATTTTCGTAAATCATTTTTCTAAATTTTTGGTGGTAGAATACCACCATAAATAGCCGCTCTCCCATGTCAAGGAGTGGAAACATATCTAAGAATAACTAGGAGACAGAGTACCTTTGCCCTTAACGAATGATTGGATAAACCGGAAAGAGATAAACTTTCTGGTGGGGGTGTTTACCGGGCACAGCAGCCCCTTAACAGACATCTCTCCTTCATAACGTTGGAGGACAGTGTAATATGTCCGGACTGTAACGGGGCAGATGATACGCCCTTCCACTCCTTGGTAGATTGTCCGTACAGAGCCAGAATGACGTACCAATCCTTCGGTTCGACTAAAACAGGGGGAATCTGAGAGAAAACAACTAAAGTGGAGCTCTGTCCTGTTAGTCGCAAAGAAAACGGGTAAGTTCGACAACGAACACTAGAGGAAATGAACCAGATGTTGTAGAGGATAGAAGAGGTTGAAGGAATGGGTTTTGCAAGGGTAGGTAAAAAGGCTTAGAAACGCCTCCAGGCGTCGACTTCCTCTCCACTCCTATTACTACTACTACTACATATACAGGTAAAGTTGATAAATGCGTGTGAAAATAGCAACCAAAATTCAAAAGACGTCGTTATTTAAAAAAAAATCTTTATCTACATATTAATATAATGAATTTGAATGCAATATGAATTCATTTAAATTTTGGACGCACTAAAATCAACTCAACATATAGATGTTCAAACTATTTGAAATATACTTCAGTGTACTTACTGTTAGTTAAAGTAATTAATTTTTACGATTGCGTGATAAATCTCACACATAGTATAGATTCATTGATACGTAGTGCAAAGTTGATGTACACTCCCGTTCAATAAAATTGAACAGACGTGAAATGTTAATTTTCTTACATTTCATAAAACTACTCACTTTTGTAACTCTCTGTATAATTATTCATTTATAAACAAAGATAACTAGTATATATTTTAAGTGTGAAAAAAGAAATGGAAGTATAGTAAACAACAGTTAAAGAATAAGAAAGAATAATAAAAATTGTGAGAGACTGATTCGATTCATATCTGTTCTATTTTATTGAACGGGAGTATATATAAATATAATTAAAAAATAATAATTTTTTCGTTACAAAATTGAAATATGTTTTTAAGCGCTTGAAATATGTTGTTGGAAGTTGGATAGTTATCCCGCTTACCACAATTAAACTATTCAATTTAAATTTTAATTCAATTTGTTTCTTAAACACAATTTAGCTTTGACATTTGTACCTACCGCCGAAAAGATTGCGTATATGTGTATCAATCCTACCAACTTGATATTGAAAATAACTATTCAAATTTTATTTAATAAATTATTAAATATTTGAAATTTTCGTTACAATAATTTTATTTTGACTGTAGTTTTGAAACAAAGTTACTTCATCAGAAAATATGTGAAAATGACTGTATGCAAATCTCAAATCTCTAATATCTCAAGTATAACGGATTTTCGGCAAGTAGCTACCCATTGAATAAAAAATATATACTGAAATTGCTGGGATGGTTCATACTTACTGTCATCATTGAAGACGATTAAATTGGAAAAAAGAAACATACCTGAAAATGAAAGAAAACATAATTAATATTTTGTAAAAAATTTTAGTTTAAATAAAACACTTCAAAAACTATTTTCTTATTGTGGCTTTAGACAAATATACTGGGTGTCCGGTTTTGTCAATCGACATCCATGTAAAATGCTATTTAGCCAATTTGTAACATATTTAACTCTGTAAAGAAAGGATCGAAAATGAGTGGTTTTCAAGTTTTTAACTTTTGATGTGAAAACATCTATAACGAATCTATACAATAAATATTTTATATGGGGTGTGAAATTAAATTTCAGATTAGACTATCCCGTTTTTTGTTTAACGATTGGCTATATGACAGTTGGCAAACATCGGCAATTGTGTTTTAACATTGTATACGAATATATACATGGCTGTTGTATACAGGATATATGTTTTCACATCAAGCTTGAATCACTTGCTCAATTACCCGATTCTATCATCATAATTCCTTCTTCTGAGAAACTAAACTTAGTCTACATAGCTTCTACGTTACGAATTAATAATTAATTGTTAATTTATCCCCTTGCCAATTTTATATAATAATAAAATAATAAACATTGATGAAAGGGGTGGGAAAAAATGTAATATAAAAGATAAAACTAAAAACTTTCTGTCGAGACATATAAATATCTGAAAAATGAGATTTCATTCACAAACATGTTTACATATCCGATTGAATTTCACCTGTGAACATGAACGATTAATTGTCCTAATTTGTTTAAAAATATATTTTGAAGAAGATAGTCTAAAGATTATTCACAAGTGTTATTGATAAATGGTTTGAATCAATTCAAGTAGACTTTAATACTTTATTTCCGTTCGTGATAATTAAAATTTGGTTACAAATCAACAAATAATATTGTTTACAGTTTATTTTTACAATTACCGATATGATACCAAGTGTGGTTAACTATAAACGGGTAGGTACACAAAAAGGTATTTTCCTTATAGAAAAATAAGTTTCTATTCAAAAAAAAACATTTTTAAAAACAAGGTTTTTATAGTAAAACTAATTTTCTACAACTTTACTTCTTATGTGTTTTTCGATTTTTTCAATATTGAAGAGATATATTATATCAAATTTCGTGTTTCCCCCTCCCACTAAAGCCCCCTTTCCCCTCGTCGATTCTTGTCATGCTTACCATAAAAATGCATTGTCATTGGAACTGAACCAACATGTAAGAATTCAACTCCGTAAGATAAGAGGAAGTGGATCTAATTTAGCTTGCAAGATTTGACCTGAACATACATACATACATATATACATACATACGCACGTACATACATACATACATACATACATACATTGCAAATTAAATAAAAGCTTGTAATGAGGTCGATATAACTCTGTCAAATATTTTATAAAAGTTCTTTGTCATTGATGTTTGACAGTTGTAAAGATCTTTAACCAGCCTAAATAATCATAGATGCTACAACATTGTGTGTTTCTGCTTGTAATATTATAGTACAGTCGTTGCCCCATTTATAGGGTAAAAATTGAACCGTAAATTAATCATTTCACTGCCGGGAAATACTACTTTTTTAACAAAAAAAATTAATGAGTGCACCGCGAGTTGAAAATCTCGAATCTTGCATACCAGGCAACCCTTCATTCAGATTAAGTACATGTGAAATTGTTTTCGATATTTAACATTTATTGTATTAACAATATTTTTAAAAACTTGTAAGACATGTGATTTATTTTATCAAAGTATTTATTTTATTAATTTTATTTTTAGCGTACCATCCTATATAAGTATGTAGTAACTGTTATCTGTAACTGTTATGACACTTATGAAATGATTAAACACACATATATTTTTGTGGACATTCCAATTTTGTCACTGCGTGAATAATATATTAAAATTAAATACTGATATGCAAAAATTAACTCATCAACCAGTAATCGAACCTCGGACTTCTGGATATCTAGTCCAGTGTGCTTACCACTACACCAAAGATGACTCTGACGGAAGAGCGAACTTTTTCATATTATTCTTATTTTTATTTTGACAGTATTACTTCTGTCGAAATTATTATTAATATATTTATTTGTATATTGTTGATGCTTAAGTATACACAAATAAATATATGAATAATGATTTCAACAGAAATAATACTGTCGAAAAATAAGAATGTTATGAAAAAGTTGGCTCTTAGAATCGAATTCATTTGTATTGGACTTTATTTGCGCGTAAGGGGAACTTATTTAAAAGTAGAAGGACAACTTATTTAAACCATATTTTAATCATATATTTAATACTTAGCATTAAATATATGTTTCCTCCCCTTCATTTTGAAAATAGATTGATCTACTCAAACTGTGACGATATTCGAGAGTTCTTTACAAATGAACTTCACTCTACGCGTCAGAGTCATCTTCGATGTAGCGGTAAGCATGCTGGACTATATATCCAAAGACCCGAGGATCGATTCCTGGTTGACGAGTTAATTTTTTCATATTGATTTTGTCCATACACTCAAGGAAAAATGAGGGTTAAACGGATGAGGGTTATTATATTAATTTGCAATGGAAGTTGCGCACGCACAATGTTCGGAAAATTTACACCTATATTGTATTATGATTGTAACGATTGATAACGATTGATTCTTTTTTATTGCGAGTATTTACTTAATTTAGATAAATACATCAACATACAAATTATATGTTAATTCTGTATATATGAATGCTAAATTATTTTTCAATTTTTAAAATATCTCCTTTTACCCCTTTTACCATTCTACTCATATGAACACGTAATCATTCAGTCACGTCCATGAAGTATAACATCTAGCATGCGTGCATACATACACACACTCAAAAGTCAAAATGATAATAAATTCCATATATACTTTTTTTTCGTTGGTATATGATTTTTGTTCCATAAATGCAGAAATTATTTTTTGTTAATGTGAATTGACAATTAAAAACAAACAAAAAAATTCAATATACAAATTAATCAATAAAAAAAAACACATTCACACAACATGTCCCCAATGGATAATAAATGGAAACCACTAAATTTATTTTCTATAAATCGTGGTAATTATACACGAAAAAATAATGATTAAACAGTGTACATATTTGTAATGAAAGTTTTATTATTTTTGTTGTTGTTGTAAAATTAATTAACACTCTAAACTAATTTCCTGATTAGCAACATTTTACAATATGTGATACCTGCTGTTTGTTACACATAATCAATATCTATGGTATTTAACCAAAAACAGAGCAGGTGTAGTAGACATATTTGTAGTATATTTACAGTATGTATTTAAAAAAAAAGGTGTATATATACCATACAAACTCTATATACAGACTCTATCTAGCATGCATATAGAGGTTTTGATATGTACAATGATTATTTTAATTTCATTATAATGCGTAAATTTACGCTTTATATAAATTGGGTTTTAATATTACAATGATAATGAACCCTATAATTTAATTACACATATTTCTATAAATATATTTGCTAACACATTTATGTCTCTTTACCTCAAAAATGAAGGTAAAAACCGAAAAAACATCAAAAACATCATCATCTAAATTGTAAATATTTCTGTAAATATTAATGAAACAGAAAAAATTATAAGAAGTAAATTTATAGTAAAACTAATTTTCTACAACTTAACATTACATATATTTTTCGATTTTCCAATATTAAGGGAGATATACCAAATTTTGTGTTTCCCCTTCCCTCTAAACCCCCCGTTCCCTTGTCAGGTTTTTCCAATTAACGAACTAATTGGTCTTTCAAATACCATAAGCACCTCACATACCAAAATTCAATCCCATCAAATGAAAATTGTGACCGCCAGGATTACAACAATTTGCATATGAATGAACTGAAACTTGTACTAATTCAAATTTAAAGGAGCAAGTTATCAAAAGCACCAATCATTCGTTTGTTGATATTGCTAGTCTTTTTATTCAGAATGTATAATATTTGTTTATTGGTCTGGCAAATAAAACTATTTAACTATAAAAAAATATTGTTTATACGAAAAATATTGCTTATTTAAATTAACATTACTTATTAACGTTCCTATTAGTTTAACCCACATTTTTACAAAATATATTTGAACTGTCTAAAACTTGTACGATACGGAAGACTACAGACATAATACCCAAATTTAATCCGGTAAAGTTTCAGACAGTTCACTAAAATGCGTTTTATGAGTCATTGAAAAAAAAATTGAAGAATTTTATTGAAATTAAATAGTTTTAAAAACAGTAGTCATACTCATGTATACACACATACACAATAGCAAAGATAATTTCCATCTCTAAACCCAAGGTAACAAACACTATACTACAAACCAAAGTAAAGGTTATGAAATTTTTTTTTTCTCTTAAAATAATTGTATATACATATACGAGTAGTTAACATATAATTATATGCATACTTTATTATTATTATTTAATAGTATTAATTCAAAGCCAATGCCATTTGAAGGTGAATTCAATGTATTTTTATGTAATGAATGAATGGCTGAATAGGTATATAACAAACATTATATAGATATGAAAAAAAAACCTCTTGAGAACACCATATAACCTCTATGTATAGACTACAATATGTATGTAAAGGCAAGGTCCACAACCCTAATAGAATAGGGAATAAGCATGAAAATTTTTTTTCACTTGAATTGAAGCATGTTTACTTGATAAATATCAAGGTAAAATTACTTTTTAAATAACTTTAAAAACAAGCGAGATATGAATGATTGAAATTCCCGATTAGACAAAGAGGGTGATAGCCCTGTTGATATGTTATGTGACGTCATATTACACTTTCACCATTTAAAATACACGTAAAACTCCGTTTTTAGTATTTTTTTAAGAAAGAGACAGATAATAATCTTTAAAAGCTTATAGCTTGCTTGATATTTGTCGGATTTTAATTTCGTTTTTAAATATTATTACAGTATTAACAGTATTTTCATATTCTGAAAATTAATGTGAAAAAAAATTTTCATGCATATTCCCTATTGTAACGTCACACTTTCACGATCTATTGAGATCGATAGACTGATGATATTATATCCAATGTCTTAATAAAATTTTTTAAAAAAACATTGAATCGTGCGGGGTTTGGAACGCAGCGAAGTACTTAGTCATAATTGACGATATGCTGTTACACGTTATGTCACATTTTTGACAACATATTATCTGTTTCTTTTTGACACATGCATACTTGTATTGGAAAAAAGAGATGTGCATTCGCTGGGTGCGCATAGTCATCTACTAATTTAGCGTTAGTAGAGTATATACAGAGGTAAAATGTGTATAAAAATATATAAATAAATGTAAAATATTTGAGTATATAATAAAATTAATAAAAATATAATTAAAATAATTTTTAGTTTTGAGATTTTATTAAATTATAATAATTATATATTACTCATAAGAGATAATACTTATTATATTAAATATAATTATTCTTAAATCATTTGTTATTTTATTTGTAGATAATATATTATAGTATATTTCTAATAATATGAATCGATTATACTAAGTACTAATATTGTTCTCATGAGTTATAAGTTTATAAGAACTATATTAGAATTACGATCCACATTATCATTATTATCATTTTAAGGGGCTCGTAAACCTTGAATATTAAATGTATATATTGCTAAATCTGATCTGGTCCTTACCAATTTCACTAACTTCGATTCTAATGTAAATAATGGATTAATGCCAGTCTTTCTACTAATTTTAACGGAGCAGTTACGCTAGTTCTGTCGTACCATGATAAAATGTAGAATCTTTGGTTTTAGATGCAATATATAATTTTTCTATTGTAGTTTTTCACTACTACATCATTTTATTAAACTTTTGTGTCTTAATAGTAGTATTGACCCTATTTAATATTATTTGAATAAATTATTTAACAAGAAATATAATTTAAACTTTTTTTCTTCAATAAATGTGTATTATAATCGAAATATATTTGACCAGCCAAGTAGCCGCGCATGTAAAGGCGTTGTGTGTACTTGGAACTGGGAGGTTATGGGTTCCAATCTCGACTTCGGCAGTCAATTATTTTTAAAAAAAAGGGGGGGGGGCGGTTAATTGACTAAACTGTCGGCGCATGGACAAGAACGAAGTAACCGGCTATGCTTGTGAAGGTTTTCTGCAATTTCCTTCACGAACTCCAGATGAGTATCGGCATAGTCCCTATCAAAGTCGGCTGCAGTCGCACATCCTACCAATTCCTAGTCTGCACACAAAATTTCTTGTCCTCCACTCACATCCTTAGGCATCACAATGGATCTTATGGTCGAAATGTGTCCCGTCCAGGACAGTCTCTACAATCTATCTATCTATAATAGAAAAGAATAAAATGAGTATTTTTATAAAAAGAGTGCTGAAAGGAGTGCTGATTGGAACGAGTCAAATAAGTGTTCTGCACACCTTTGCTTATATATCCTCTCCCCACGATCCTACGATAAAAAGTAGTATATTTCTTTCGAAGAATTCTTTTTCTTCATATTCCAAAAATACATTTCCAAAAGTCTTTGAACGGTAACATAGTGTAAAAAAAACCAGAGCAAATTAATGGCTTTCATAAAATATGTTCATTTTATCATAAATATTCCAGATATATCGTTTATAAGTTGAATTGACTTGGGTATTACTTTTAATATTTAATTATTATTTTAATTAAATAATTATTACATACAAGGAATAATGATATAAAAAAATTGAGAAGAATTAAAAGAAGACAAAAAAATGATTAGACAAATGAATTATAAGTAAATGCGATAAACAAAGACAAATATAGTTAGATTGATTATTTGTCTGATTACTTCCTAAATATAGAAGAATATTATTATTAATTGAAATACAAAGAACACGCTTTATATTTTAATTACTTCATACAGTGTGTATATCTATAAATTCGACTTGAATGTACGTCGTCTCAGCGGATGTACTATGCGTGTACAAGAGTAGCGTTGTCTTTTCAAAATTTGTGTTGCTAATTTCTACCTTATTAATTCGGTTTTCGGGAAAATGTTTCGAATAAAAGTTTATCCGAAGAATTTTTCCTCAAACCGACTGAATTAAACACAAACCAATTATAAAATTTTGAAAAATGGGCGTTTTTTTGTTTTTATGTGTATAATATTTAGCCAACATTTTGTAATGGTTAGAAATTTTAATTTTAGAAAAACATGATGGTCCGGGAGACCAAAGGATTTTTTCAGGATGATGAGCATCAAGCTGGTAAATTGTTAGTAGTTTCGTTATGACATTGCTCAACAGAAAATTTCGATACCGTATTCCAAAATTTTATAATTAAGAAAGTTGGGCGTCTTGTCAAAACGAAGCTACTTACAAAGTACCAGCTTGATGCTCTTCATCCGGAAAAAAACCTTTGGTCTCCCGGACTGTGAGTAAGATAGACGTAAACAAACCTAACATTCACGTCTTCATGCTAAAAAACATGATAATTTAAAAACTATAATCGACAACAAATCAACTACAATGAAATTTTGTTTATATACTTAAGATCGAATTGAAATTTTCCAGATATTGTCGGCTTATTAATTACATTAAATTATTGAATTATTTTCATTAATTTTTGGATTTTAGATTCATATTTAGAATTTTTTCTGCAAAATTTATTAATTTTGGTTAGCAAAATTTTTTTCCACTGAACTCAGGAAGTCGAGAAATTTACCTTTGAAATCGGGAGTCGGGAGAAACTTTACGATATACACACGGTATAATCACATTCAATATTAATTAACTTTTAATACTTTTTCAATTTGAAGGACATTTTATTGAAAATAGCATGATAATTGCTATAAATATATACCTTTTTTTTTTATACAAACCATTTTTTCTTAGCAAATTTAATTAAAATTTGATTAATTTTTTTAATAATAGTTTCAATGATTATTTAACTAATAAGTAATTTATCAATTAACTATAATTTTTCTGAA
Organism: Nineta flava; assembly: GCA_963920215.1. Classification (NCBI taxonomy): domain Eukaryota; kingdom Metazoa; phylum Arthropoda; class Insecta; order Neuroptera; family Chrysopidae; genus Nineta; species Nineta flava. Next base: position 68,463,008 of record OY986044.1, read on the forward strand.
TTGAATTTTTTTGTAACTAAAAATGATTAAATCGAAAAAACACTACCTATTTCCGTGAATAAATTGTCTATAAGAACTCGGCCAATAAAATCTATACTTAAAACTATTTCGCTTGATGTAAAAAGATTGATTTCAGGTTAAAAAGCGAAATGTCAAATGAAAAAATTAACTATTCACTCAGTTCTTTTTCCAATAAAAATAACTAATTTTGTGCCGCTGTTAAAATTAAATTATCTCAAATAGGTGTCAAAATAATGTTACTAAGCTCAGATATATTACTTAAATGTTAAATTAAGTGAATGCTAGTCACTTCCGTTAATATAACATAACCGAAAGGCAACAATAAGAGATAAGTTCATTTTTATATATATTTTACTGGGAGATTTTATCTCTTCGTTAATAAACTATATCGATCGGTATATATATACACCTATATTTTAAAATGCATTTACTATTCTAAATATTGAAATAAATACTTTTGTAATTGGTTTAAATAGAAATTATTATTATTATTCGTAATAACATTAAATTAACGATATATAATCAATAATATCCTGTCTCTGTAAAATAATTTGTTTCTTTATTATAAGATATTACATATTTAATTCACGTTGCGTTTCTAACTATAAACACTGTTGTTTTAAAACTATATTTACATACAGCTTGAATGTCAATTTATGAAATCGATGACGCTCAGATTAGACGATCACTCAGTCGATAATGACAAGATCCAGTACAATGAAAACCATAGAGTATAGTAGACCCAAAATGAAGATCTTTGCAAAAATCCAACAGAGATTTTTTTAGTTCTACAATCCTAATTTGACTGGATAGTAGTAATAAATTTCTATTAAAAAAATATTTTTAAAAACAAGCTTTTTATAGTAAAACTTCAATATTAAGAGATATATACCAAATTTTGTGATTCCCCCTCCTTCTAAACCCCGCTTTCCACTTGTCGATTCTTGTCATGCTTACCATAAAAATGCATTGTTATCGGAACTGAACCAACATGTAAAAATTCAAGTCCGTAGGGTAAGAGGAAGTGGTTCTAATTCAGCTTGCAACATTTGACACGAACATATATACATACATATAAACATAATACATACATTCATACTTACGTACATTTCAAGTTAAATAAAAGCTTGTAAAAATCATATTTTAAATAATGAAAATCAAATAAATCACATTTTCCAAAATTTAATTAAAAATCTTCACAAAACAAAAATATATTTTCAAGTGTGTTTTTTCGTCTTTTCAATATTATATTGATCCCATTATTTATATAGAAAAATTAGAACAAATACAAAAAACAATCCAAATTTAAACAATAGCACTAGCCCATTTACAAAGAAAAACTAACATAAAATGTCGATATCAATACAATTCACATAACAGTAAACGATATAACCTAATCCGGCCAATAGTATCCAAAATAATAAATTGTCCAAATCGATATACCAACAACCGTAATCTCGTTTTTCTACCTGTTCGCTTTGTTCCGGTAGATTTTCACCACTCTGATTCTTTCTTTCATTTTTCTCGTCCCAATTATCTTCTTTACAATTCATACCTTACGATAGTTTTTGGAAAAATTTACAATATAATAAATGAATGAATTTACCAATTTCCCACAATTTGAATTTAGCAAATTAATAATAAATGTAAAGGTATTTTTCTGGTATTGAATTTTGTTTTTAAATAAATTTTATTCAAAAGCTGTATGTCCATTTTATTGATCCAAATGTTGTTTGTTTTTGGAACAAAAAAGAGTTGCAAATTATTGTTACCATCGTTAAATATTTTATCATTTTATAATACTTTCTACACTGCTCATAACTTTTTTCTGGCATTTTTCATGAATATCAACTATTTATAAACCATATGCAAATAATTGTTTTTCGATTTTTTTAATTCATTTCAGTATTTTTTTTAAAAATATAATTTATTACACATTTTTAAATTTTTTTAATATTATAAATTTTCTATGATGACATGACATGACTTCTGTAACGTTTAAAAAATAATATTTATTTGTTTACTTGAGGTTGCTGTAGTAATTTAAGTATTTGTTTGTTATGCAATTGTTTTCAATCAAACAAAAAATATGTTAAGGTTGATCGGACACATGTGAAGGTAATATCGGCAATGTATAGATAAAAATCTGAATTTTTTGATATGTTATTAATTGCTAACTCATACATAGAAAATAATTATTTGAAAAAAAATTTGACGAGGGGTTTTCATGTAATTAATCATTAAAAATTGGAATTTTAATATGTTGTGAATAGCAAATGTTGAATGAACGCATACATTTTCGATAATGTTGCTCCACCTTCTATAGATTAAAAAACTTCTTCTTTTATAAATTACATCTCGTACATTACGTTAAAATTAAAAAAAAATGTCTGACGAAGAGTTTTGTAAATATCTTAATTAATAAGATAAAAAATTCATAAAATTTTCGAAATAATCGTCAATTTTCATTAATGATACGAAGACAGAGTATGAAAGAACTACAAGCGTATACTATATAGACAAGCATGTTATTGAATTTTTTAATTAAATATTGATATGCAAATATTAACTCATTCACTAGGTAACGAACCCTGGACCCTTGGATTTCTAGCCCAGTGTGCTATAATACTTTTATAACATTTTTTCGCAAATATTTAGTTCATAGGGTGTAATAAATTGGTGAATTAATTTTTGAAAAGTATTGGATCTAAATGGATATAGATACGAACAAATAAACAGGCAACGAATTTTTAGGATTGATGTTCAAAAGCGCTAAAATAAAAGACATTTTATACAACAGAAGCAAAACACGAATGTGCGTATAGAGTTTGTTGTTTGTACAACAACACCAATGGTTACGCACGAAATAATTCAAAATACATCTGCCCGATTAAACCATATATATCGACATTTAATACAGCTGTTTGTTGTTCATTCGGTAGGTAGGTACACTACATTTTTCATTTCAATAACAATTTAATCCAAAATCACTTTTTATAAAAAATTGAAAAGTAAAAACTTTTATATAAAAAAATTAATTAATTAAGGTGTAGTTAACTCGTCAACTATTTTTTTAAAGAATTTTTGACCGATTATGAAGCGAAATCTAAGTTTAGATTTTTATGGCCAAATTTAAATCGCCAGGGAAAGAAAAAACAAGTACTGAATTGAATGGACGTCCGCAGAATTCTTATTTCAATTATGTCGCGGTCAATTTGGTTAAAATTCAAGCATAGTGTGATACAAGACCTTGTAGCGGTACGCTCCTAAAATCGATTATGCTTTCTTTTAGAAACCATTGCTCGTCAACTATATCCTCCTCAAGTAACCACGGTAATTCTTATTATGAGCTACAAGCTCTGGAAGTTGCGTTATCTAGATTTCTAGATAACTATTGAATACGTGATTCCCATGAACTACAAATCTATGAATATTCTAATAAACATTCCTCTTTTTTCTTTATGTATGGTGTTATCTTAGAGGTGATCATGCAATCGACACGCAGGTGGCCATATACTCAGGCATGGTCCTGTGCATACCTTGTTTTTATTGACGAGAGACATGGATAAGATTAAATTTAACAATTTAATGTATTTCTCAAGATATTGGTACTTAGGTATCAGCCAGGTCTGCGAATATATGATCGAATATTTAAAGCAATATAATTCTCAGCGAAAAATAAAGAAGCTTGCGAAGTGAGACATACAAAATATTCGCCGGAATATAAGCGAAAATCAGTATTAATATACTCGCAATTATAGAATCATATCGTACATCAGGAAAAGACTCACGTTGAAAGGAATTCAACGCGTCTAAAAAGTGCCGAATGAATGACAAAGCTACGGCAGCACAATGGACTTTATGGTCGAAGTGTAGCCCGTCCAGGGCAGCCGCTACAATCTATCAATCAAAGCTACGACAGCGTCAAAAAGAAATTTAAAAAAAACGGCGCAAAGTGATAACGTAACTGGTCCATCGGACATTCAGTGGCCAACGACAGTCTAAACGTCTAGGGATCTTGTGCAGGACGTTTTCACAAAGGTGCGGACCCGAACAGCGCCATTCTTCTTGTTTGTTTTTTTCGAAAACCGATTGGTTTAGCCAAAATTCGCTTAGGCTCCATACAAAATGAAGTATGAAGTGATGCTAAGAATATGTCCCTTGTCTAATTATATATGTATATGTTACAATTATTCTTTTTGTTCAACATCTCCGTGTTGCGCACACCTTTCGGAATAGTTTCTTATAATGTATACAAACTTCCACACAATTCAATAGAACAAAGAATGTACCATCAATCTATATCAATTTTTTTCGAGGTCAAACTATTTTATTGATTAGCTATTTAACACAAAAAATAAAAATAAATAAAAGCTAATATTTTTTCTTCTTCTTTTTTTATTCAATAGATCGAAGAATAACATTGGTTGGTTGGTTGAATGTCCTAAAATAATGAATGTATAACTAATTTTAAAATTTAATAAAAATTTCTACAGAAGACGATGCATGATGAATTGTCACATTTAGAGACACATCATACGCTGGTTTTTGTGCAGGTTGTTAAAACTTTGATATTTCAATTAGTTTAATTGATTGACAAGCGTGCATATTTGATTTTTATTATTCAAATATACAAAAGAGAGAAAAAAACAACTTTTTTTATAATTTGATTTAGAAAAAAATTTAATGGATGTTAAATTATGTGTGTGTGTGTTTCTTTTTAAATTAAAATTCCAATTTAAAATTTATTTCGTATTTGATTGATCTATATACATATATATATATATATATGTATATATATATATATATATATATATATATATATATATATATATGTATATATATATATATATATATATATATATATATATATATATGTATATATATATATATATATATAGACAAGCCAAGTAACAGCGCCTGTATGTACTTGGAACTGGGAGGTTATAGGTTCGTATCCCGACATCGGCAGCTTGTCAATTATTAAGAAAAAAGGGGGGCGGTTAATTGATTAAACTGTCGGCGTATGGGCAAGAACGAAGTAACCGACTATGCTTGTGAAGGTTTTCTGCAGTTTCCTTCACGAACTTCAGATGCGTATCGGCATAGTTGCTATTAAAGTCGGCGGCAACCGCACATCCTACCAATTCCCACTCGAAAGACAAAGTCCCTTGTCCTACACTCACGTCCTCATATTCTTAGGCACCTATATATATATATATATATATATATATATATATAAATTTAATTGATGTTATTGAAATAAATTTGAAAATCCTTTTCTCAATATTTTCATGGCAATACATGTAATTACTTATTTCCATTTCCATTTGTATTTGATTTATTTTTTTAAATAAAAATTCTCATTGAAAGTTTAATAAAATTGCAAATTTATTCAATTTTAATTAATTATAATTACCATTTAACCGTGTTAATTAAATTTTTATATTAAAACAATGATTTATGTAAAAAATTATTACATCGCAGTAAAGGAAAAAATTCGCAAGAATCAGTATTATTAATTGAAGTCTATAAACAAAACATAGATATAATCATTTGGGAAAACCAAACTAAAATTAAGGGATAATACATTAAGGATATTTCGCATTTAATTCTCACAAAGTATTATATACCAAGAGAAGAGTACAACGAGTAGAATTATAACTTCATTACGTTGCATACATTTTCAAAGGTCCAAACCGACTTTACAATATTAGAAGTAGATGAAATTCTGGATCTTAAATTTTTTAATATACTTTATAAATTTAAAACAAATCAATCTTATGAACTCAAATTTGGGGCATTTCATTAAATTCAAACCCCACTTGAAGTATTGATCTCACCTATATCAATTGCTACTTAAGACATTTGAATCAACAAATACAATTTATCAAAAATATTTCAGAACAATCCAGTTTTTATGTTTTTTATTTCTATGAAAATTTGAATTATCAACAGGATATTGATCCAATAAAAACCTTGATATTTTTCAAAGATATATGTGCAAAGTTTTAAAAATATTAAAATTAGTATTTTTTAAAAATTATAAAAATTCTTGGAAATGTCTAGCTGATATGCGGCTTATGTTTTTCATTTTAATTTTTTCTGTTATACTTTGTAATGTGTATTATCAATAACTTGATAAAACTAGTAAAAATCATTATTACTAACACAGGAAATAACATTATGTTTATAATTTAATTAACGATTAATCCATTTACTTAGAGTGTTGATAATTCACAAAAAGTTGTGTACACTTAGATTACTTTTAATACACGAACTTTCTCGTTTTTAAGATAGTTCCACTGTACAACAACTTTTCGATAGACTTCAGACCTCCATCCCTAACTGGGACGATGTGCTTATCCGCTATAATTATATGTAAATGAAAGGAATGTACTTGGCCACTAAAGTTGATAGTCATTTTTTTTTTAAATTTTATAGTTGATTTGTGTCTAAATTATTCGATTATCGAAAAAAACAATTTATAGTTTTTCGAAAATCGAATCAATAAGGCACAAATCAATTAAAAAATTTTTAAAAAATTACATCAACTTTTGTGGTCCATTTTTAAAAACTTTACAGTCGAATTGTGCCGAATCCATTCTGATTTCGAAAAAATGCTTAGAATAATAGATGTTAGAATTTTTATGACCAACAACTTGAATCCGAGACATTTTTTCGAAAAACATATAGATTCGGCACAAAACGATTGTAAAATATGTTTAAAAAATAGTACACCACTTGTGTGGTTGATAGTACAAACAGTATTAATATATGGTAGGTAAGATGGTGGCCATAATTTTTATTTCATGATCATAAATTCAAATTAAAGGCGTTTTCCTAAATTCAAATTAAAAATAGTAATCGTATGAGCATTTTATGACCACAGAGCAGAAACCAGAAGGTGTGGTCACATTTGAATGCTATTTGAATTTCGATTATTGTGATCATAAAATGCTCATTCGATTACTATTTTAAGGTTGAAATTGTACTTACGCCTTTTATGATCATGAAAATAAAAATTTTGGGCGCCATCTAACCTAGAATATATTACTACTGATTGTACATCAGATCAGAGGATCATGGAAAGTGGAAAGTTGTAAAATGGAGGCATATGCTATTATGTGGCTGGTTCGATTCACCCTGTATATATATTATTAAATTATTTTTTTTGTCCGGATTAAGGACAATATTATCCGAATATTTTTCGAAATATCATGAATTTTTTTTTTCAATTGGAAACCCTAGTTGTGCACCTACAAGTATAAAATATATGTAATGTAATAAAATAATTTTTATTATATACAATGTAGTAGTTAATTTATTTTAATGAATAAATAATTAGATTTTTTGTTGTTGTTGTATTTAAAAAATTTCTTTTTAATTAGTAATTTAATTACTGTAATTCGTTAGATAAAGTCTAATTAAAATAATTGTTTATTTTTATATTTGTTTATTTTCTTGTAAAAAGTTTATAGCTCATAATAACTGCACTTAGTCATAATGACAATTTTTTTTTGATTGTGTCATTAGAAATCGACATTTGGGCTAAGTGTTCCCAAAAAATTTTTTTATTAAATTAGTTCACACCATTGTTATCATAATTATAAAATAACAGTACAAATAATATATCTGTCCGATTAATTGGTAAAATCTAATATATATATATATATATATATATTATCTATGGTATACACTGATAATAGGAGAATTCGATCATTGTTCGTGCTAATTTCACACAACAGATTATGATTGCCAGAGTTGACTCAATTACCGAATAAAAAATATAATTGTATTATGTGTTAGTTTGTTAAGATATAAATTATATTGTGTTTTAAAGTATACATAAAACGTTGGGTATTCCAGTTTATTAAATAACCGAATAGATTACGATAAGATGTTTGTTAACCTCAGTCTATGTTTTAGCCCAAAAATATGAAATATTCTCTTTATACATCCGGAATCATTTACTTCAGCATAAAGTGTTAGAAATCATTGTTATCCTATTCAAGTTTATTGTTTATTAATTGTATCAATGAAAATATTAGGGATTGGTCTTAAGGTTTTCGAAAAAAATAAAACGATTCTTAATCCTTATCGTCCCTCATATTTCTTGAAAACGGGCAAGAAATTTTTTTTACGATGTACTATTACGAATTTTTATTAAATAAAACCACAATCGTGAATAAAAACAAGTGAAAATAACAACTGTTAACTAATTAAATATCAGGTATATACTGAGCTTATGGGAAAAAAATTTTAAACAAAAGTTATTTTTAAAAAAGGAACATTTTTTGTGTTTAAATTCTATGTCTTACGGCTGGATATCCTCTCCCCTGGCGACCCTACTCGTTTAGAGCAGTAACTTTCATTATTCAACAAACCCCATGTACGTAGAGTCAAATAAAACTGTGCAAACTTCCCAATGACAAACTAATATATATTTTTATGTATTTGAATAATTTGGCTCAAGCTCCCTGCTCACGGGGACTGTAGTGGCGGGCAATCCTGTCGACTAGAAATGGCATACAGTGAAATGGCTCCAATTACCTACTTGGCCGGTCATAGCCAGTTTTCGGTGACGTGCTGAGTGCAACATAGTCAGAGGATGTGTGAGAACATGAGGCTTTACTAGTCCAATAATGGTTGCCATTAGATCACGTGACCCGGTGACTGGCCCTCTGGTGTTCACTAAAATCAAACCTGCTTGAGTTTGGTGGCACCCTTTACCCAAAGTGACAGTAGAGGGATAATTACTAGCGGTTATTTCTGGCTAGAACTACTAGCCAGGAAATAACTGTCAATACTGTCACCGTGTGCTGGGTATTTTAAATTATACAGTTATGAAATACATTTCTAAATTGACATTGACATTTAACAAATTTGAATCACCATAAAGAATTCCACAATAAGGGTAACACCTGTATACATTAAAATGTTTCTATATAACTTGTCACTAAAGACTCTTAGCGTAATTTAATTTCTTACAATTCAAACTCGTAACATTACCCTTATTAATAATAAACATAAATTACTATAAGAATTCTGCATAATAACATGTATAATATGTGAATCTAATGTTTTAAACACATTTTTTATGTCGGTAGAGCGAAAAATAGCACAATACCTCACAGGATCTGAATGCTTATAATCAACTTAGAATTTGTCACTTACGTAATCTAAATAATGCCAGATGAAAGTTCATCAAAGCTTTTTGCTGCATTTGGACTGTTGAATCGAAAACTTGATTGGAGAGATCTAAAATGATTAGAAACGATTGACAAAATAAAATAAAATAGTTAAATGCATTACAATCCTATTGATTATATTTGTGAAGTTTGAATTAACCGACCCGCGCACAATTACACTTGTGCCACCGATAAATAAACTCGATTGTCGAATAGTTTCCTCACAGAAACGACACGGATATATTGTTCGAAATTTTTCCGGTTAAAAGTGAACTGCACAATCGTGTTTGTTTTGAGTAGTTTCTATTAGTTGAAAGTTTGAATAAAACTAAAACATTTGCGAAAAAATTAAAACTATTGTTTTGAAAATGAATGATCAAATAATGGACTGAAACATATGTCAACAATAATAAAGAGTGGAGAAATTAAGGCAAAGTAAGCTTAAATTTTATTTTATTTCTTCATACTAACAATATTTCACACAGTAAATCTGCAAACAATAGGTTGTCAACCTAAGTTTCTAGGGATTAATTGAATTTGAAATAATAAATGTAATAACTAAATTGGAGTGATCTGTATAACTTATTGACGATATAGGACTTCCAGGTAGGGTTTTTGCTCGAGAAAACTATTAAGCCAACATCGACAGAGAATGTTTTCTCGTTATCGGGAAACATTATCAGTAAAATAACCGCCTATCAGATTTTGAAAACAGTACCCAAATTAAATGACATTTGAAGTGCCGAAAATTTACATAGTGACAAAAATAATATGTCGATGTGACAAAAATAAAATGTTTATTTCAAAAAATAGCCATTCGTGTACCGTTAATACTAAAGCACCCTAATTCGTTAATAACCGCTACATAGGTTAAAAATAAATAAAAACGTATTGCCTGTATAAATTAAATGAATTTATATGAAAAAAAAAGCAATAAAATAAATAAAATATCAACACTTCTCTCATTAATTATATAAATTATAGTAATTAATGCTGCGAATTTTTTTCAACCCACATCTACTCGACTAACTAATAGGGTATACTTAATTTATTGTTTGCAATAATTAAAATTATACCGGTGTATATCGTAGGTGAATACACTCAATGGTATTGAAAATAGGACAAAAATGTTAGTTATCAAAAAGAAGTAAAATCGATCTGTTTATACGATACATAATCGTCTGTAGGTAAGTTTGGGATCGGGGCCGATTCATTTATAGTAGATTTACTCTATTTTCGGCAGATATTTTTGTTTGCTTCTATTCATTAACGAACTTGGCCTTTCCAATACCAAAAGCAAATCATGTATGCCATTTCATTTTGATCAGACTAAAATTGTGACGGCTAGAGTATACAAATACATGGAAAATTAATTAAATTATATGTATGCGTCTGTAGCCGCTCTAGCGGTCACAGATCGCCATCAATATTAATAAGATAAAAGCTAATTATTATCAGCTGATCATTATTGCAGCTACTGGTTTACTGTTTCAAAGATAGGAAGTTTTGTCAATTTTACCCAAACATGGTGCGATTATGCCCATTCACGAACTTGACCTTACTTTTTAGCTCTAGAACTCAGACGGATAAGCGTAAATGGCCGAACTAGGCCATTTTACGAACACCTATGCCAAGCATTTATGCCTGCGATCAATATTTTCAAGCGTTACAAAGTCGGGACTAAAATTAATACACCTTATGTTTATATATACCGGGTATAATAATTGGACTACGCATAGACTATATCAGAAGTGGCATAACAAGTGCCCAGTAACCTAGCACCAACTTTGCGTCAATTGTTAGCTAGACGTTGGATTGGACGGTTAATTTACACCGGTCATGAAATATGGGACATTTTTGAAACAAATTGTTTTATTCAGAAGTTAAAAATTTACCATCTATCATGTTACTTTCCCATTATAAATGTTGTCCCATTAACCGGGCCAGTCACATGCATGCTATATTTTTTAGTACAATATGTTTTTTTTTTTTTTGTTGATATTATAAAGCATATAGCGATTTTTTGTAGAATAAAACCATCATAATAAATTAAAAATATTACGTCTCCATTGTTTGAATTACTTATTTTGATAAATATTTTTATCTTCTAACATGTACTTATAATAAAATTATTTTTTATATGTTTATCAGAAATAATATAAATTTAATTATTATTATGGAGAATCAACAGACGATCAAGTTCGTTGCAAACTCAGCAATGCAGTTACACAACTTGGAATTCCGTACCAAAAAGTCGATAAAAGGTTTAGTTGGAGCTCTATAAATGTCAAGTAAATAATAAGTAAAGTCAAGTTCGTGAATAGGCAATGTCGGACCATGTTTGGGAAAAATGGGCAAAAGTACCTATCTTTGAAACCGTAAGAGATAGAACAAAAATCTACTGACAAAAAATATTCCTTTTTCTTTTTAAATGAACATTTTTTGTTTGAAACTTTTTTTCATAAATTCAATGTACCGGGTATTTAAGCAATTAACTCACGTAGTTGTTATTTTCACTTGTCCAAGATAAAATAATTATATTTAAGTGTACATTGCAAGACTTGTGTTGACAGTGATTATTTATTATTTTTGGTGTCGAAGTTGCTATTAATTTGTATAACTTTATAAAATTTTCGTTTGTGGAAGAAAAGTTTTATCGAGCTGAGTTTTATCCAGGATAGCCTCTACAATCTATCTATCTATCTCTCACATTATTTCGGTATGAATATTTGACATGAAAAATCATTTGTCTGAGGAGAAACGAACCGAAGAACTCTGGTTTTCCAGATCACTACTCTTCCAACTGAGTAAGGTCTGAGATCTGAGTGAAGCAATGGTCTGTGAAGCCAGAGGTCTTCGATTAAATCCTTAGATAAGATGTGGATGATTTTTCATGTCAAATATTGGTGTTAAAATAATACTACTAATGTTCAGATATATTACTTAAATGTTAAATTCAGTAAATGCTAGTCACCTCCATTAGGATAACATAACCGAAAGGTATAAATTATGTATTGTATTTTACCATTTAGTTCGTTACTAATGAAAGCACGTTTTTTTTTTATAATTTATTAACATTTAGTTTAGAATTTTGCTAACCATTTGCAAAAATTATAACTATATTTGATTATATTAACAAACTGATAACTGATATTTTATAAAAATATAATAAAATTACATCGTGATATATTTATGATATGTACTTCCATAATATAATTACGTTATATTTCATACACTCAAAGGTGAGTTGATCTGACACAGCAATCAGTAAAAACAGGAAATGAATGTTTCCCTCTACTGGTACTTGTCTACAAACTGCATATAACTTCCGGATATATATGTAACACACGTAGTCAATACAATATTGTATTTTATATATACATATATCCATAGGAAACTATTATACAAAGGGTAGATATACGTTTATATACAAATTTATTACACGAAGAATTGTTTACTGATCGATATGGTATTTGTAAGAGTAATATTCGGGCAAAAATAATAGTTTGGGTCGGATTCTTAGCAACTGTTTTAACTCTTCAATAAATTTATTTTAAACATTTAAGGACAACGCACACCTAAAGAGCAAAACTTCTTTAAACAGTGTTATCCAGCCTAACTTTTTTTTACTGACGAAGAGATTCCACAAAAATGTATTCCACAAATTTCCATCGATTATACCTAGGAAGTAAATTAAAACCATCACCTTGGTAACTTGATTTGATATTTATTCTAATTCCTTCGGCTAAGAAAATTCACTTAGTCTACGTAGCTCCTACATGATGAATTCATAGTTTTATGTTTACTGCTTGAAACCATCTTCGACCCCAATAATCATTTGTTAGTAGAGGAAGAAAATATTAGATTTTTACATATTTTTTTCTTCTTTTATTCCAAGCTGTTTGAAAAATAAATAAAAAACGACTCAACCATTTTTTTTGTGATGCATTAAAAATTCAGAAATTCATTGTCTTGTCACTACATAGATAAACTGTCACTACATAGATAAATGGACCATTTTGGTGTATAGTAGATATATAGTAGATGCCTAATATGTCAATTTCATTGAATGTATATATTTTAAAATAAACAGTAAAACTTCATAAAATTCATAATTTTAAGTTAAATATAATTTTTTGTGTATATATATTTATTATAGTAGATGGACTTGGATACATTATAAATTTATAACGGAAGTTTTGTTTTGTTTATACAATATATATATGATATCAAACTTTCCTATGTTATTTCAACGTAAACTAATCAAGTAGTTGATTTTCTAACACGATTTCATAATAAATCAAATTTCCTTTTCAAATCAGACACGCAATAGCTATTATTAAATACGTATTTATAGGGTGAGAATATTTTTAAAGGCCTGTTGTTTTTTTTTGTGACTAATCAAATTGTTTAATTGTTTAATTATTTAATAATTTTTTTTAAATATGTCATCAATAATTGTTTAGTAACTGTTTAGAGTAGTGATTTCTGAAGAATTGTAGCACTTTTATCAAGTACAATATTCACTAACTTATTTTACAAACAATATATTTTGTCATTTCTTGAAGGTTAGTTCTTTATTAAGGTTATTCGATCACTAATATAAAATAAAGATAAACATAGAAATTGGCAAATTGTATAGAGTAGCACAAAAGGTTTTTTTCAACATACTCTGACGTGTAATTTTGCTTACATAGTACTTATCAAGATTTGACTATTTATTCAAATAAGAAACATACTAATATCACAAATTATCATGATTTTAAAAAAATTGTTAAACCTAATTAAAAATTACTAATACAACAACATCAAGATCATATGCATTCCAATACCATAATCGTGGGTTCGATTCCCATTTTAGCCAAGTATGATTTTATATATCAAGCATTTTATGTCAAAGAATGTTATCAATGTTCAGACATATTACTTAAATGTCAAATTAAGTAAACGCTAGTCACTTTTGTTGGTATAATATAACCGAAAGGCAACCATACTAACAATAAATAGATTTACAAAAAATATAAAATTGATTTATATTAAAAAAAAAAAAAAACTAAAATACACGCTTTTATTAGTAAATAAAAAGCTTAAACTATTTTTTTTGCTTTTAACCCGCTACCTACTTAAAAGTGTGTATTTCAATTTTTTTTTTTTTTTGGAAAATATCAGGCTTTTCTAACCATTTATCAACTTCAAACCCATAAATGCGTGTGGCTTTGACCGTCCTACTAGTGTCAAAACCACCTTCATATTTTTGCACAGTCGTGTCTCTCATGCGATCTTGATCATATGTCCATCCCCATGCACACTTTCCGGCTGGCCCCCATTCGATCATAGAGGCGAGAAAGGTAGGGAATGCAGAGTAGAGATTGTAGAGATTAAAACTTAAAAAATTAATGTAGTTCCTCATAGTTAACCATCGCTTCCACCAAATGTGTATCATATTATTTTATAAAATAACAATAATGGAGTTTTACCTCCGTTTCTGAGACTCCACAGTCTTAGAAATTTTTAACCTTTATTAATTTTTAACCTTAAATTAATGATATAGAAAGCAATTTTAATGCGGATATAATAGCAAGCAATTTGTATGCGGATTAGGCATCGGTACGTTGTGCGGCTGCAGCCGACTTTAATAGGAACTATGCGGATATCCATCTAGAGTTCGTGAAGGAAAACTGCAGCAAATCTTCATAAGCATATCCGGTTACACTTAGTTTTTGTCCATATGCCGACAGTTTAGTCAATTAACCACCCCATTAATTGTAATTGATAAACTACCACCGTTGGGAATCAAACTCGTAACCTTCAAGTTCCAAGCAGAGCGCGTTAGACTGGACGACCACTTGGACTGGTCATATTATTCTATTGCTATTATAGATACGACATTTAGAAGTAGATAAGATCTGAGTTGCAAGATTAGCTTACATGATTGTTACAAATCAAGTTAATAAAAGCATCAATTATAAGGTCCAATTAGGTCACACATAAGAAATGTTGAAAATTGATGAAAATTTTTCATTATTAAGGTTTCAATTGATTTAAAAAAATCTATACTCATTCTAAATTCACGTTCATAATATTGTTTTGTAAGAAAATTTCCACAATTTGCATACACAATTTAAGATTATACTATTGCCAAGTAAAGAGACTAATATTATTGTGTTCTTTGTCTAAAGTAAACAATCTGGGAACTCCACTACATACATGAGTACTTAGTCATTAAGTAAGTAACAGATAAGTTTACCTTTTATGTCAGCTTGAATGAAGTTTTAAAATAAAAATAATATATATATAATTGTTATTCAATATGCCGCACACCGGATGTTATCAATTAACGATATTAATTAAACGTATATTAAACATTTTTTTTATAGTATATTCCACTTGATTAACTAAAAATTTAATCTAGACATATAAATTATAATCTATATCGGAAATGAACAAATTGTTATTATTATTTATATCCAGACTTATATATGCAATATATAAGGGTATATAAGTTTAATCCCAAAATTGTAACAGTTAATTAGACCATTTCCGTATGACCGTCAGTCCAGCAAACACGTTAGTTGGAAAAAGAGGTAACCAATTGAATTGTGTGCTCTAGAGATATAAAGAGACTTCCGTGAATAGTCAAAATCTCTTGTATGAGCTGGCTAAGGGGGAAAATATACATCTGTAAACCCCGTAAGACGTAAGAGCTGGAAGAAAAGTTCAAATACAAATAATTTTTGTTTCTCTTTTTTTCTATTATTAGTTCTAAAGATTGTTCCTATTTTTTTACAAGCATTTATATAACTTGCAATGTATGTATGTATGTATGTATGTATGTATGTATGCATGTTCGGGTCAAATCTTGCAAGTTGAATTTTTACATGTTGGTTCAGTTTCGATGACAATGCATTTTCATGGTAAGCGTGACAAGAAACGACAAGGGGAAAGGGGAGTTCAGAGGGAGTGGGAAACACTAAATTTGGTATATCTCGCTTAATAGTAAAAAAATAAAAAAACACAAAAGAAGTAAAGTTATAGAAAATTAGTTTTTCTATAAAAAACTTGTTTTTAAAAATGTTTATACTTCTATTTGAAATTTTGTTATCATAAACTACTGTTGTTACAATTTCAATTCAATCATCTGTAAATACTACAGATTACAGAATCTTGCATACATATGTAGTAGTACATTGGTCATTTATATCTGTACAAATTTTCAGAGCTGCACATATTGACTTGACAATTTTTTTCGCTTATACAGAATACAAAAATATTTGAACTTTTCAATGAATGAAATTTTATCAGTGAAATGAATAATCGTTTACTGAATGGACTTGGATAAAATTAAATAAGTTTGTTCCTCACAAGACGTTAATCTTACAAATCGTAATCAAAATTTATCTTGTATCAAAATTTAATTACTTTAAAAAAGCTCTGAGTAAATATTTATTTCTTCTATCATTATGACTAGACTTTTTGAAGTCAACTAAATCTGAAATAACTCTTGGAAAAATTTCATAAATTCAATATTGACGTGACAAAACCGACCTATATTATATTAAAAAGTGTTGTATTGTAACACAGAAAACATGTATTCCAAGTTCCATCAACTGTCCTTAACAGTAATCCACATTTGCCTGATATTTCTTGTCGTTAACTCTTTTTTTAAAATCATTTTGAATATATAGTAGTTTAATAAAATTTCAAGTTCGTCCAATACCTAAATCAGTTTTTGTATTATGAATACGTATTTCGAAGTTGTAATTTACTCTTTGACAATTAGAAATAGATAGAAAATCGAAATCAATAGACAAAAATAAAAATAAAATTAAACAAAATAAATTAAAATATAATAAATTTTATTGAAATAATCTTGTTAAAATTACTTTCATTCAATTTACTCTTGTTAACATCACTCTTATTAAAATTACTCTTATATTGTCTCGGGATATGTTATTCGTTGCTAATTTGGTGTCAGTTTCACGTCACATGTGTCATTTTTAATTATAAATATTCTGTCCCTTATTATATTAAGACCATGATATATTGCTGTTATTGTCTGATATTTATAAGATTATGAGATTAAATCTCTATATAGAACTTCTCCTCCAAATAATGGTTAATTTTTTTAATATAGTTAAGATAAGTTGCGCTTCTTCTTTGAAATATGTTCCCCTTGCGTGCATATAAGGTTCATTACATTATAATTTGATTCTACGCCACCTGATTACCATTGCACTAATAAAGGACAAGAGGTAGAGGTAGATTGTAAAGGCTGCCCTGGACGGGCTACATTTCGACCATAAGGTCCATTGTGATGCCTTAGGATATGAGGATGTGAGTGGAGTGGAAGGAATTTTTGAGTAGACAAGGAATTAGTAGGATGTGCGGCTGCAGCCGACTATGATAGGAACTATGCCGATATTCATCTGGAGTTCGTGGAGGAAACTGCAGAAAACCTTCTCAAGCATAGCCGGTAACTTCGTTCTTGTCCATACACCGACAGTTTAGTCAATCAACCGCCCCCTTTTTTTTTTTATAATTGACAAACTGCCGATGTCGGGATTCGAACCCATCACCTCCCAGTTTCCAAGTACTGCATACTGCGCAGACATGACGCCTTAGACCGCTCGGCTACTTGGCTGGTAATAAAGAACAAACTTAAAATACCTACAAAAGTATAAAATGCATATAAAATCGATACTCATAAGTACTCATATGTATAATAACAATTATTTATTTGAAGTAGTATATTTTAAAATGATTTGTAAATACAGAATATGTCTATACTTGAATATGTTTGTTCCGGCATTGAATTATCATCATCACACACATAAAATGTAGGCGTAGTTATTATATTTTACCTATTATATATTTTAAAAGTAATAAGTATTTATTTCTTTAAGTACTTTAGTTAGCTAGGTAGATAGTTGTTGTACCAACTCTATAATACTGTACAAAATCTTTTAATGATTAACTCAAGTACATTTTATTATATTATACTCTTTATTCATAATAATATATTCGTACAGAATGGTTCACAAAAAAAGTGTTTAAGCCGGGACTTAGGCATGATGTGAAAACATATCCTATAGACAATAGCTAAGAATACATTTAAAACACGAATGCCGATGATTGCTGTTACATAGCCGATCGTTACAATCAGAAACGTCTGATATACAATTTCATTTCCCTCCCCATTTAAAATCATGTTTGTATAGTCTCGCTATAAATGTTTTCACATCAAAAACATAGTAAAATCAATCGAAAATTATACATTTCAATAAATGTGCTTTGTGAAAAAAGAGCCTTGAAGTGACTAATTGTGGAATCCATTTGGTCTTCCAAAAAACGTTTCAAATAAAAGTGGTTCGTTACCAAAATATTTTTGTTCCTAAACATTTTTTAAAGAAAACTACATGGATTCGGTGTAATTGAACTGTTTAATTAATTTGACAGAAGAAGGCCACTTTTTTTGGTCAACACAGTTTCTCGACGAGTGTAACATCAGTTTTTTCTCCCGAAAAAAAGAGGCAAGAAGATGAACTCTCCAAAGGTTGGAATGTATATGTAGTATATTCAAAGGTATTACATTTAGTTCCTACTTTGTAATGATTGAAAATATTGATCAAAGAAAAAAATTGTTGATATAGGTGTTAAAATAAAATGACCTAATTTGTTCATTTGCGCCGCTCGTCTGTTTGTCTATCTGCCCACCCGCCGACCTTCGGTGGACACGATAACTCATAAACAAAAAAAAATATGGAGCTAACATTTTGTATGTGTGTTTTAGAGGTAAACAGTAAGGTCAAGTTCGTGAAAAGGTAAAATCGGACCGGGCTTCTCCCATCCAAATATCCATTTTAATTTTAATAGATTTTGAATTTTTTTATAAATGTGTGGTACATATACGGTTTGTTTTTACCGATTTGTTTGATAAAAAACCTTCCAGGGATGCTTTAATTTTGCATCTGCCATCATTATGTACCTATTTTAACTAATCCCTTTCTGTTAGGAACTGTGAGAATCACGATCATAGTTCCTTGCTTGACCTGTTATTTTTTGAGTAATTTTTGTCATGAGTTTTTGTCATGCCATTTTATGCGAACCATACGGTAAATATAATATTATACAAATGGTATTTGTATAATTGTAATACTTATATAATACATACAATTATATATTTAGTTGGGTTTAGACTTTAGAGTACTTTTTTGAATAAATGCCGCATTGATTTTTTTTTCAATATTTTGCATATATATATATATATATATAATATATAAAAAGCTATCGCTCTATTGACTACAATTGATTGATTAATTGATTCATTCGGTACTTTTCATTCAATAGATATTATTGTCTAGATATTTTGCTTTTTTTTTTAAATATTGTTCCGCCTACTTAATATATATAGGATATTATTTATACACTATGTATTTTTTTGGACTACAATGATTGCTGCATACTCCATACACTTAAGGACGTTCGAAAAAGAAAAAAAAAATGCAGAGAAGTTCCTGTTAATTAAATATGTTATAAAAAAAAGTCAATATGAATTCATTGGTATGTTTCAAAATTTTGTTACTTTTACATTGGGTCTTGTAGTCTTGTGGAAAAACTACAAATTTAATATTTATAATCGAATAAAACATAGTTTAAAATGCAGAGAAGTTTTTATAAACCTATGTAAATTGGTGTTAAATAAACAAGGATTTATTTGAGCCAAAGATGAAGGTATGTTCAAATGCATTTTGGAAAGTAATAATGAATTATATAAGTAATTTTATCATTTTAGAGAAGCAAAACACAGGCTTTTACTTTTTTATTTAAAATAAAAGAAACATTACGAGTCACGACTCACCAGTATTATTATTTACCGAATAACCATATAATATTTTAATCTAGTTTCAACGTATACATTAAATCTGTAACGCTGCGGGCATGCGCAATCACTTGATAACCCCCCCCCCTCTACGCCTTTCCCCGCAAAATGACTCTTTTGAACGTCCTTAACACATATCATATAATACCTGAATGACACTAACAGCATGCCGCTGAGATGCTAATATTCTTCACGCTTTTTATTCCTGATATATAACAGGCAAAAACTTAAACTCGGCAAACTGAGATCATGTTCATGAATGGGCAAATTCATTACCCATAATGTATTCCTCTAGGTGGAAAATCTCTGAAACGGTAAGGAATAGAGAAAATGTTCCATTTAATAAAATAAACACTTTTTGTTTTAATTTTTTCTCATAAACTGAACAGTTTTTAAGTTACAAACATCAATTCTGAAATTCACAATCAATTTTAATTTCCACAAAGAAAATAATTTCATTATGGATGTAACCATGAAGTGTAAGCTAAATGTCAAAGAAAAATTTTTATATTTAAATAATTTCTCAATCGTATTCTTCGTGTCATTTATAACTGGTTTGTAATAACTAGTTTTCTTATTAATTTTTTTTTTTACTAGATTATCTCAAAAGTGTTCAACGCCATGTATTGAACATATAATAAATATTAACTACTTTGCAAATTCACAAGTCTATTTATGTAGGTTTCGTAAAATTTAATAAAATTAGTTTTATTGAAATTATTAAAAATTTTGAAAATTAGAAAGTAATTAAATTTTTGAAAATTAGAAAATTTTTATTGACGAAAAATTTATTTATAATATTATTTTTCTAACTAAATCTATTATGATTTTAACGAAATTCTCGAAGAACATTTAGCTGATGATGTTGTTTACTTTGTCACACTTCAACAATTAGTATTGTATTATAACATAAATAACTATTATATTGTATACTTATCACTCTTTAATTACAGTCGTTTATATCTTACGATCGTGCATGCATACATCGTCGTTATTGTCCGTCGTCCGTCGTGTGAGTGTAACACCATTTCATGGTATACTGTGCATAGACAGTGACAGATGCACGACACAATGTTGTTATTGGGTCTATTTTAATTTACGTAGTGTATACCAGGGTATAATAAGTATAGTTCTGACTTTATAACGGCTGTCCGTCTGTGAACACGATAACTCAAAAATGAAAGTAGATAGTGAGTTGAAATTTTTAATGTATGTTTTAAAGCTGACAAGTAATGTCAAGATCGTGAATGGGCAAAATCGTACGATGTTTGGGCAAAATAGGCAAAACTGCCTAACTTTGAAACCGTAAGAGATAGAACAAAAATTTAAAGACAAAAAAAGTCCCTTTTTTAAAAACAAACAACTTTGGCTTGAGACTTTTTTTTATTAATTCAGAATATACTGGTTATTTAAGCAATTAACTCAGTTAGTTGTTATTTTCACTTTTAAAAAATGCATGTTTAGTAGTTTTTGCGTGATGCTCGAACAAACAAACTAGACATTGACTATTTTATAACAGCCGAGGAGAAAAATATGGATTTATAGAGCGGGGGAAACGCAAAATTTTGGAAAATCTCTCTGAATATTGGTAAAATAGAAACATGAGTAAGGCTGTAGGAAATTAATTTTATCTCTATTTGTAGTATATTAATTTACTATATACATACGTATACATGCTTTTGTAATCATCGATAACTTTTGTCAGTGAATGTACCTTAAATTTAAATCAACAAAAACATAATATATTCTTTCTATCCCATATACGTAAAAGACAAAGGTGGATAATTTTTTTATTTGTATTTAAAATTTTGTTCTCAACAACCGTTTAGTGAATTTTGATAAAACTGTGCACAATTGTTTCTATAGAGTTCAAGTTATATAATTTGAAAATTGGAGACACTGCAATTACTTTTAAACGACTTAAGCATTAAGTGAGACACATTTTACTAAATTTTCGTTCATTTCGTAACATTTTACATATACCTCCCAAACATCCTTAAATTCTGCTAGGA
Source organism: Nineta flava (assembly GCA_963920215.1). Taxonomy (NCBI): domain Eukaryota; kingdom Metazoa; phylum Arthropoda; class Insecta; order Neuroptera; family Chrysopidae; genus Nineta; species Nineta flava. The sequence goes on from OY986044.1 coordinate 68,485,111, forward strand.
TTTTAAAGAAATTTTAAAAACATTTTAAGAACTTTTTATTATCATTAAAACTATTTTGTTAAACAATATTATATTTTTTAAAACATGCACTCTAAATTATCATATTTGTTTATAAAAATTATTTATTTTTAATTTTTTTTAAATGAAATATGATAAGCGGGAATGGACTTTTTTAATATATAAAATTAATATTATAGGAGGTATAGGTACCTATATAGGTACTGACTATTTGGAGAGTCATTAATATCATGCAATGGGTTCGTTCACCAGATTAGTTTATTGGTTATGGCCAAAATTTAATACAAACAACATCATTTGACACATTTTGAAATTTTTCCGTGACATCTTATAATAAAATACAATTGGAGGCAATCTTTTATGGGTTTTCTAAAACTTCGTTAAATGTTAAAAAAAAAGCTTTTCATCAGTGACGCATTAAAATCCAAATAAAAAAATATTGTAAAAACATAGAGTGCTCTATGTTCATATTAAATCATCATAGCCCTCTGAAGGAAATTGACAATACAAAGCGCCCCAAACTTTTACAAATGTTTCGAGTTTTTGCTTGTTAGTGCGAAAAAACCTTCTGAATAAAAGCGAGAATCAAAAAACACCATATACGAATGAAAAAATGTTTGCAATTCAAGAATCACTGGCACTTAGCGGCACGACAAATTTCGCTTTGATTGTCAAGAGTGCAATTCCCCATAGCACTCGATGCATAGTGATGACGCGAGAGCAGGCAAGACGGAGAAGAGTATCTCTTGTATTGTAATTTTCTATCATCTTGTCTCTTCTCGTTTTTACAGTTGAAGATTTTCTTGAAAAAAATACAATTTAAATACGTCTCATCACTCGCTGACATATTCTGGTCCCGTCTTGTTTCTTTCAGCTTCACAACCCTTATATTTTAAAAATGGTGCAATTTTTCATATAATCTCATTATCACGCCACAGTGAAATAAAGGACATTATTAAAAATTTTGCAGTAACCTGAACTTAAATGTTTTAACAAATATTATAACAACAACAACAAAAAACAGGCGCCTTTAAAAAGTAAATTTCTCTACAAAAAAAAAAAATTAAAAGTAAAAAAGATAGACAACAAAAACAAATTGAATAATGCCCCTCTAATCTAATCATAACTTTTTTTTCTTTTTAAAATTAAGGTAGGTCGTAAAATTAGAGTGCCCAAACAATATAAAAAACATATATTCGGAATATTAAGTACAGTGGCGACATATGTTGATAACTAATAAAACTAAATGAGACTATTTGTCGCGGCTATACGAAATTCCACTAATAGATATAGATATAACCGAATTGTTTCTTTTATCACAGTTTAAAAAGAGTACACCTTATATGCATTTATGTCAGTTACAGTATTTATAAGTTTTATGCGCATTACCTTCTTGCATATACAATATGTATAAACATTAACGAAATCAATCATAAAAAGAGATAGAGACTCGTATGCATTATACATGTGACGATAGACTTATGTATTGTGTTGAAGGTAAAGAAGTTTAAAGCGCAAACAAAACAACAAAAACAACTAAGTTGAATGATTGAAGAGACACAATGAAGAATATTTTTTGATAAAAATACCATTTCTTTGAATTTTATAAATTTATTTCAAAAAAGAATTTAAATTATTTTTTAGAACAATACGTACAAAAAACTTAATTATTATTATCTGCTCATATTTCTAAAGAATTAGTTTTATTAACCGACTTCGAACAAAAAAGGAAGGAAGGATGGTTATCAAACTCAAACGACCTGAATAATATTTATAACCAACGCTTCCACCAAATTTGTCCTAAAAAATGTATTTAACATCTTATAGACGATTCCGCCAATACTTTTTAATTCTATAATGAGTTTCCAAAAAGAATCTAGAGATTGTGCCAAAAAATTGTAAATTTGTAAAAATCTTCAAAGTTGCTTTTCAATTAAAATGTGGCCGAAAAGTTAGGAGCACGATTTGCTTACATAAGGTTTAAAACTTTAGACTTGGTTGAAACAATTAATCACAAGGACAATTTTTTAAATTATTTATTATCTTTAACAAAGGATACAGACCATGTTGACCGTGGCAGACAATAAACTGAATCAGAATTGGTTTAAATAAATAATTTGGAATTGTGCATCCTAAGGGATCAGGCTTTATCATCCAGAATTAAGTAATTCGATATTGAAAATAGAGTTATGATCTTGCTTCACTGATTAAAAAAAAATGAGGAAGTTCAATAGAAGAATTTTTAATGATCTTTTAATAATTATTAATTAAATATCTATACTTATAATTGTATATATAGTAATTAATAATAAATATAAAATATAATATTCAAATATTATTAATTTAATAATAAATAACAAGCTTATCAAACAAAAATAAGAACAATACAAAAGAATAACGGCATCTTGAACAACAACAACAACAACAGCAACAACAACATTAACAGGCAACAACAATGCTAGCAAGCAACAAGCAATACAACATATAGATGTTGAGGAATGCGATTTTTTTGTAAATACATTTAATTACAGCAATCAATGTCATTTGAATTTTTTTTATTATTCGTTTTAATACAGTCGTTTTAATTAATGAAGATATAAAACAACTTATATCAAGGGAAAACAGATATCAATTTAAACCTATAATTAGTGTTGATAAATTAAATTTTCTTTTAATTAATTATAATTAGAGGTCGGATTGTTTGCAGTATAAAAAAAAACCGTGCTTTGTATAAGATGGCTCGCACACTTGAGGCTGTAACATACAGTATTCAGTTGTCTTAGCGGTTCATTGACTTGAATCTACTTTGATTCGACAATTAGCTATGAAAATTTCTGAATAGAAGATTTAAAAGTAATTTCTCTTTTTATTATTGAAGTTATACTTCTTTGGGGCGCGATAGTGAAAAATATATGAGAGTCTTATTTTTGAAATACCGTCAGAAAAAAAACTATGATAGAATTAGCTAGTCAATACAGGTCTGAGTGGTCGAACTGTTACAGACATTCTGCTTGGAACTGTGAGGTTGCTGGTTTGATTCCCAACGGTGGCATTTTGTCAATTAAATTAATTTAAATAAAAATTAATGGGGCGGTTAATTGACTAAACTATTGCCATAAGGACAAGGACGAAAGTAACCAGCTATACTTCTGAAGGTTTTCTACAAATTCCTTGTCTTTTAAGGGCCGGTAAAAACGGTCTTGAAAGGCCTACTTGTCAGGTTTTGTCCTCCCCTCCACTACTATTACTACTACAAGCCATTCCATAGATTTAGCACAGTGTTTAAATACTGTACACATATACCTATATATATATATATATATATATATACATATATATATATATATATATATATATATATATATATATATATATATACATATATATAGGGTGAGTCGAACCAGGTGGATAATAGTACACACCTCCACTTCCTTCCACGATTCTCACATTCTTCAACATCTAATAGAAATCTTGTTCTTTAACCAAAACTACATTAAGTAATTGTATTTAATGTCTATCTTCGAGATATAGATTAAAAACGTAAATTTGTTGCAATGTAGCTTCACTTTTACCAATTTCATGGCATTCTTTCGAAAAATCGGACATGAAATTTTAGTTTGTAAAAAATAAGGAAGTTTTTTAATCCACAAATTTATATTATATTTTAAATTATGCTTCAGTTTTGAGAGGTCACTCTTAATTACTTATAATTTAGAATAAATAATTATAAATTGTTTTTATTCATTTTTCGAAATAATTTTTTTTTTGTATAATATACAATATTTTTTTAATTTATTTTATGTTATATTTATTTTCTAAGAATTTATGTAATTAAAAAAATGTACACACACACACACATATATATATATATATATATATATATATATATATATATATATATATATATATATATATATATATATATATATATATATATATTTGTACTGTTTTTAAAATTTCATAAATGAATAAGAATTAGTATTTTATATACACGTTTATAATATTTCTAATTTTTGTGTTAATTGAAAATATAAACAAAATAATGGTTAAAAATGTAAATTAGTTATTAGTAAGAAATTATTAAGAATTGTATGCATACAGGATTTAAATAGAAATATGAAAATTTCATTTGTAATTATGGTATAGATGATTAAAGGGTTTAAGCTGTACAGAAAACTTAAAATTGAAACTTATATACACTTAATCTTATTATATACACTAAAATCTAAATCTTATAACCATATGGCATTTTCGAATAGAGCTCGAGAATATATATAATAATAAAATAATTTCGGTTATGTTATACTAACGGAGGTGACTAGCGTGTTTACTTAATTTGGCATTGAAGTAAAATGTAACAATAGTAATTTAATGCTTGATATGAAAAATCATACATATCTTGACTGAGGATTGGAACCAAGACTTCTGGCTCTTTGGGCCAATGGTCTACTCGCAGAACTACCCAAATGCTATGAATATATAAGCAAACATTGAAACATCGAAACATAATGTTAATGGAAATGAAAATTCCTTACAGTTTCAAAGATTCAGGACATCCCCCAAAGATGGATGGAAAACATTTGTGCAAAAATTATGATAAATCTGTTGAGTTGAAAAGTTTTATACAAACTTACTGTTTAGCTTTAAAACATACACATAAATTCCAGCTCGTTATCTCTTTTCGTTTTTGAGTTATCGTGTTGACGGGCAGACAGCCGGTACAAAGCCGGGTCTAGACTAAATATACCTACCCTGGTATATATTTTATACACCGGGTATAAAAATGATCTTAGAATAGAAACAATTGACAATGTAAAAATTAATTGAGCTTATTGTTTAAAAAAGTTGTTAATACTGAGTGTATTATAGTCAATACATGAACTGTTTATTTAAAAACTTTCCAGTTTATGAAAAAAAAGTTTCAAACAAAAGTAATTTTAAAAAAATGAACATTTTTGTATTTAAACTTTGTTTTTATCTCTTACAGTCACAAAGGTTGATATTTTCCTCCATGACTGAGGGGGTCAATTGATCAATTTTGTCCATTCACGAACTTCCCAATCACTTTTAAGTTTTAAAAGCCGCAAAAAAATTTAGATCGCTATCTTTTTTCGTTTATCGTGTTCAAGAACAGGCAGGCGTACATGCGGAATTAAACGGGCAAGCGGAACAGACACTAATTAGATAGGTATTTTTAAATGAATATATGTATAATTTTTATGATTATTCACATATTCAGATACTTCAAGTATTAATAGGATAATGGAAGTAATACTGGCTATTTAATACTAGTTATCGCTAGTTTTTTATTTAAACTGTTCTTCTAAAGTATGTGACACCCTATATAAAAAAAAAATACAACTAATAATTAATTAGATTGAAAAATCATAAATATATATATATTTATGTAATCGTGAATTTATTTATTATTATTTTAATTACTTTATAATAATTTATTATGTAAATTATTTAAATATAATAAATTAATTAAAATATTTAATAAATAGATTATATATTTATTCATATATTATGTACCTAATCAAAAATCAGTTTTAATTTATTCAAAAAAAATGTCTATTGTTTTGTGTCATAAATTATATAAATACACTGACTGCTTCCATGCTAACTCGCTATTATATTACTTATCTTTAAATGAGCGTACGTAAATCTCGCATTGTTTTGTAACGGGCGTTAAACAAAAAAAAATAAAGGTCAAGTTATTTTATCCTCCATTTACTCCATCTAAATTTATACATGTCGAAAGTATATAATCATGAATTCAATTGGGAAAACTGATGGTCAGTTATAAAATGAATTATAACAAAGTTCAAAGCATTCATCATTCGTCTTATTAACTGATTTAAACCCCTCATTTACTTAATGGGCATAGTATTTCAGGCGGTAACAATTTAATACAAATATAAGTTCAATTTCCAAGAATACATAGATTTGAATAAAAAATGATGGGCTGGTTTCTTTTTTTAAAAGAGATATAATTTCAAATCAATTATACTTACAACAACAAAAAATGTAAATAGTCAAATCAAGAAGTCGTACGTGTAAATCAAGATAGTGAAAAATTATGGGTGCATCTTAAGCGTATATTTAAAAGAGAAACAATTTTTATATTTAAGTTTTCTTCTCTCTCTTGTGGTTTTGAACCGGGTTTTGCCTAGCCATGAGTTGAATGTTACTTTATAGCTCCAAAACTCGCTGAAGAGACATCGTATGCATTCTACAAAAGACGAAACTGGATATAACGACATTGAAGAGACCACATCACTTGGACGCTATATCCGATAGTTGTTATACGCAATATACAATTGAAACCGGATATAACGACATTAAAGGAACCACATAACTGAGGAAGCTATATCTGATAGTTGTAATGGCACAGAGCACGCAAGAGGCGCGGGTGGGGTGGGAGGAAGTGCGAAGCTAATAATAAGGCAAAATAATCCTTCGTACTTACTGAGAAAATATGACGGTTGGTCTATATAGCCGCTAAATTTCGATAAAATATTTTTTGTGGTAGAGTTTCTATCTTTCTGTATTATATTATCATAACAACGTACATTGTTGTCACATACATCCATTAATGTATATTTTTTTTAATATTTTTGTACAGAAGAGAACAATATAGTATAAATAGAGCAAAATATATAAAAATTGCGGAATTTACTTATCCCTTTGAAATTAAAATATTTATGCAAAAATCATTTTTATTTTACACACAGGTAATTAAACATCATTATGAAATATATGAACGGTGACATGATGGGAATGTTCAGACCAGTCATAAACTTACTTATTTGATATAATAAAACATAATATGTTTGAAATATATTAATTTTATTTCAATATTAAGATAAAATAGAAATAAAAATTCGTAACGAAAATTGGTTCTACATCACTTTAGTTCTTTCAAATATATAGTTGTTTGTAGACCAACGCTCTTCCTCTGAGCTACCTGAGACGTTATGATAAGGGGATGCATTTGATCTTTCACCATATACATACGTATGTATTGTGGTCAATAAATTTCTGCGTAATTCATACGGTTTTTGGCAAAATGTTTCGAAAAAGTTGTTAGTTATTAGTTGTTAGTATATTTATAATGAACAACTTTTTTCCGAAGCTTTTTTTTGAAAATAAAGAACGTTACTTTTGTGTTTGCTTTAGTAATCAAGAATAAAACAGATGTTCGAGGTGAAATTGTGGCAAAACTATTAAGTTAATGGAAAAAAGTTTCAAACAAAAGTGTGTATTAAATTCTTACGGATTTGATATAACCAACCCTATCGATCTAGCCCAGCGGTTCCCAACCGGTGGGTCGCGTAAAGGTTGCAGTTGGGTCGCAACTCGATCCAAAAACTATCAGGAAACATCGATTAAACCATCAGAAAAGATAAGAAAAATCGAAACAAATCGAATTGTGTTTTGATTGTTTTCTTGGTTCTTGATTTTTGGCATCTGGGGCATATAGTATACATAAGAAAGGGATACGATACAAATAAGGTTTTTTACTCCACCATGGACCGATGTACCGTGGAGGTAAGGAAAGGTCGCCACCTGAAAAAGGTTGTGAACCATTGATCTAGCCCATTCATGAATCAAAAGTCTAATATTAACTCCATAAAATTAACTCCAAGAAATTCCATCTTTCTTTTTTCACAATCAATATTATTTTTTTGCTACAATCAATATTATTTTCAGCGGTTACAAACTTGGGACTAAACTTATAATACCTATACTACATATTACATATTATTTATACAAGGGACCTGTCAGTTGACATAACTGCTAGCTGTTTAACCAGTATGAAAACAATGAATATCTTGTTTCACAATCGGTCAAGAACTGCATGTTTTGAATTAAAAAAGAACAACCTTTTGAACGTTTACAGATATTTTAAACACATGTTTATAATTGATTTTCGTTTGAATTATAAAGTATAAATTATTTATTAACTTTCAAATTGAATCACGCATTATAATTAATCCATAATATTTGGCACACACAAAAAAAAGACCTATGGGGTTAATATATCTAAAAATATTTACGAATGTCTCTTTGCTTTATTGTTTTATTTACCGACATATTAAATATCAATTAATTTATAAATATTAATTAATTTTTTTTTTAAGAACGTCAACAATTATCGCATCTATAATTAGTGTCATATTGTTTTATTTACCTAAAATATATTTCATTTGTTGCAAATATCGTAATTAAAGATAATCAATTTTTAATTATTATTAGATAATTTAAATATTTCTTATTTTGTTTTTCAATACAAATTCCATGTAAAGCAATTATACAAACTTATAATAATAATTATTACTCAATTACTTTAAATATTTTAATAACATGTCTTTATATTAGTAATAACTAATTTCAAACCAAACAAGAAATGTAACTAATGAGGAGTTGCGTGTTAAAATTCCCGTTATATACTGAGGACTTTAAATATCAATGCGTGTATTGTTTATTTTACTTCTTCAGACGCACAAATGTATACAATGTATATAAGACTTCTGGTGTGCATACCACCGACATTATCCTCAATATCGATTTTTCGCGGTGATATACAGTAAAACAGATGTTCGAGCTGACATTATGGGAAAACTATTCTGTTAATGAAAAACAGTTTCCAACAAAAGTTGTTAATTTTTAAAAATGAATATTTTTACAAATTTAAATGTTTCTTCTATCTCTTACGGTTTTGACTATAAATATTAACCTTTATTTAGATACTCGCTCTACTCGGAATAATGACCTAGGGGGCGGCATCGTGTCTTAGAAAGAATACAAAAAACCGCACCCCAACAGCTGACTCCTTCCCCCACCGAGTTGACAGAATAACTGGCTTTTTCAACTGGCATTTAGCGCATTATATAAAGTCGATTGTACCCCTAAATGTTTAAATAAAGTACCTATTGGCTATGTTATTAGGTCATCATCGCGCGTCTCTTAGAACCACTTAGCTTTTAAACCATATACTAAAGAGCGGATTTGATATTTATATATACAATGTAAGAAATTGTGTCAGAAAAGAAAATGTTTAAAAAGTGTTTTTCACGGAGAATACTTATGTAAGCAAAAATTGAAGCTAAAATATGTTGTTTTTATTGGCCTAGACATATAGGGTAAGCCGTAAAAGAGATCTTTCTGACTAGAGGTTGTACATATGTTTGTTAGAAGATACCTTATACACAACATCTGATAAACTATAATTTCTAATGTATCACAAAACCGGTAATGCTTAGAATAGTAGATATCTATATCGTAGTACTCAGTCTATGGTTATAGTTTAACAGCTGATACTAAGAATTTTTCGAACATAAAAATTTTACAGGTAATATAAATACGTATTTTTATGGTAATTAAGGAAACCAAGATATCCTGAAACCTACTCTACAATTATTATATAACAAGACAATTCATTTGGGATCTAAGAAACGTATATTTTGCCTCAATATCTAATAATGAATACTTGAGTTTGTTGATAGTTACGAAGTAACTCAGGGAAATATGTACTGTACGCATACAATATGTTATACGCATAGGTATCTAAATATTTAAGAAAACTAATATTTGGAATCGTGTACATTACAGTAAGAAGCCCTAGAAGTATCAATTATACTCGCATTTTCTTTGTAGGTTTTTAAAGACGGCAGTCATTAAATACTTTATGGAAATATTTCGTTAGGTTTAAAAAAGACATATTTTCCCTTTACATAGGGTATTATCTATCTTATTTACTTTTGGTGAAAATTTGTTAAAATTATATTTGCGTAACTAAAATTTGTTTCTATAATTGTAAATGCAAAGATTTTTAGAAAAGATTTTAAAAAATTTATAAATTATATACACAAAAATTGAATAAGTAAATAGATAATTGATTTACTTCCTAAAAATCTGGTCTTCCTGTTATGATTATAGTTTGTCCAAATATTTAAGTTTGTCCAAATAATAATTTTGGAGGTAAGTGTATGCTTGAAAGAAAAATTTAATTTCGTAATTTTAATAACATAGTTTGTACACTTTGTAAACTTTAAATGCAAACTTTGACATATTTACATATTTCTAACCTCACTTATTTATACTCTGAATTACTGCGTTTAACCTTTGACAAAATAATACATATAAATAATAAAAATATATAATAAAAACAGTGAAAAAAAGCAGTATTTCATGTTTTACAGAGTATAAAGGCAGTAAATCACATGTTTTGCTTTTCGATTAACAACAATTAAAGACCGATGACCTATTATTTTTGGCATTTTGATTAATTGTGATCTAAAATCACAGTTAAATGACTTTTTATGAAATCATGTAACATATTATTAGTCGTTCAATAATTATTATCTTTTACTTATGCACGACAGTTTAAGTTCAGAAACTTAAACAGAAACAAGAGTAGGTATTTTTTGTTTGATAATATTTTTAAGAAGTTAGAATATTTAGAGGGTGATATTGTCAAAACAAACGGTAAATCCGAAAGGGTACTGAGACAAAAATCTAACATAGTTTAGGTATACTTAAATATTCAATTTAAAGCTTTTTTTGTTAGTCATATTCATTACTCTAGTCAGAAACCATTCAAAATTTAACCAGCAATTAAACTTAATTTAAATTCTATGAAATGTATTGAAAATTCTGATGAAAAACGTAACTTATCTGTTGTTGCTATATCTTTATAGTAAGTTTTCACTAATTTAGAAATTTAAACTTTCAAATTAATTATTCTCTACACAATGTTGAGTATATTGAATTTTGAAAATTTAAGAAAATTGAAAATTTATACTTAAAATATTCCAATGTGACACAAATTTTTAAAAGTATATATCAAAAAAGTTTTGTTATAAATCTGACACATTTATTTACTGAGAATAGAGAAACGTGAAATATATCTAAAAATTTATTTTCCATAAACGTACTTCCTATTTGTCAAAATTAAAAAAAAAAACTTCGCAAAAAGAAAATCGCCCGACGGGGCAAAATAATTATTTTAAAATAAAAAAAATTAAACTTATACGAAGACTTACCACAATTATAAACAAATCAAAACGAAATTTAAACAAAACTTAAATTAAGTAAAATAAAAAAGTTCAAATTTAAAATATAAATTCACTTTTGTTAAATACAAAATCACTGTTCAAAAAATGTTCAATAAACTCAAAACTTAAAAAACAAAAGTTTTTCAATTGACAACAATAGAATTAAGAAAATAACGCCAACAAAAAAAAACAACAACAAATTCAAAATTGGAATATGCGCAACACAATCAACAAGTCAATTGATTAAAAAATAAATAAACATTTCAAAAAATGACAAATAAAAAAAAATCAAATGTTTGTATAATAAAAATTATAAATTCAAGAAATATAATTTTTTTAAATTCAAAAACTTTTAAAACCATACACAACGAAAGACAGTTAAATTCACACTGCCCCTCTGTTACAATATGTTTGAATGTAATTCAAACAGTTTCAAACATATACATTCATGCAATATGCTGTATGTATACGCAATAGTGATGGTAATATGCGTGTTTGAGTAAGATACCCCCACTATTTGAAGTATATTATGAATAAAAACACCTGTTACAATTTAAACACACCAATCGTATTATATTATAGGCGTATTTGTATGTTGTTTGTGAACGCCTATTTATTTTATTTTATTTTTTTATTAATGTAATAAGTTTTTTTAATATAATTTTTTAATTTATAGAAAGAAGAATGATAATAAAAGTTTCTTATAATATTAATATGGTTTGTAAATTGTTTGTTTTGAAGTTGTAAAAAATTTTTTTTTACTTATTGAGTGTTCGTTCGGTTCTTCTTATAAGAAATATTGTACTAGGAGAACATCTTTATAATAAAAATTGTTTTAGTAATCTGCTAAAACTTCAAGGAATTGAGTAAGGATTATATTCGTAAGCATAGAAAGATCCACAAAACGAATCTAAATAGTTGTTAGTATGTAAGGTTGCCTTTCAGTTCTATTATATTAACAGAGTTGACGTTTACATACTTTGAGTACATTTAAGTAATATATCTGAACAGTGGTAAGATTTTTCATAAAAATGCTTGATGTGGGTTCAATTCCTATTCGAGATGTGTATGATTTTTCATATCAAGCATTTTATGTCAAGGTATGTTTTTAACTCCCGACGCTAAAAAAGGGTTGCTATAAGTTTGACACGTTTGTGTGTCTGTCTGTCTGTCTGTCTGTGGCGTCGTAGCTCTAGACCGTAACGCGTAAGATAGCTTATTGCGGTGGTTCTTAGCTTGGTTTTATCGGTTTAGTAGATTGAAAATTATCAACTCTTTTCCAAGATGATGTTTAGGTATATTATTAACATTATCATTTTACATATAAATTTGGTGGAGGTAGCGGGAAGTTCTTATTATGTTTCATATTATTGCGTTGGGTTTTTCTTAAATTTTTAATTTTACTTATATTTTATACTTTTTAAATCGTTAGAAAAAATCAGTGTTTTACAAATAAATAAATAAATTCTCTATTATTAGTGAATTATTAAAAAAATGTTAAGGCTAAAAAAAAAGTGAATTTTTCACCGCTTCCATTATTTATCAACAGTTTCACCAAATTTGTATTTCAGGGAAAATTTTCGAATTTCATCTATATAAAACTGTATTAGCTAAAGTAAATTGCAATGTCACGTGACTTTTATACGTCTGCATAATTTCAAACCTCTAGCTCAGTTAGAACTAGTCGAAAATATGTTCAAAGGTTTTTCCCTCACAAACAAACAGAAAGTGAAGTGAAATGAATTCTTGCTCTGATCGCCATGTTGATGACCATTTAATATATATGAGTGTACCTTGGTTTCTTTACATAACAAGAACATGTTATCATCTTTTAGAGGCAGGCCCGGACTTAGAGACACAGGGCCCCTTGGCTTTTGAGGGCCCCTTATCTCGAAGCTATTTAGCGAATTAAATTCTGATGTTGATTTATAATAATTAAAGTCGATTAAAAAGATTGATTAGCAATTAATTTTTTTTCTCCACCGTTGTCAGATATTGCGAACTGAAATCGCCAAAGATTAAACATTTTGTCGCTCAAATCAAATATTTTCATATGTTTCATACATTTTGAATTTCTACGTGTCATGTCGCTAAATTTAGTTTGCGAAATCGCACAAATTATGATTTTATATAAAGTTTGTATAAAATGTTAAAGAATATACGATATGAAGTGTCACTCAAAAATGTTTTGCGACCTCGGTAGCGAAAAATTTGTTATCCTGGCAACATTACCGGCCGCGTATTCATACAAGACCAATATCACGAGTTCATATTTCCGATAGAGAGATATGTAGTAGGCCGGCTGCAAGCCAAGTAAAAGCCCGCATTTGCGAGCGAGATCAACGACCGTATCTCAACTCTTTAGATGACCTATTTCTGTTTGACAATTTGGTTGACAAGTGCAAAAGTAAGACTGCCAACTTTTAAATAGCTCGAATAATATCGTTGCAAGACTGTTAAGTTAATATTTTCTATAAAGCTTTTTGATAAGGCAAGCCTTTTGAGCTTATATGAAGGTTCCACCACTGGGGCTCTTATGCTGGCTGGACCCCTAGTCCTGGGCCTTGCAGGCATAGACGGAAATCCGGCGTTGATTAGAGGTAAATAACTGTAACTCACTTTTTTTAGGATAAAATTATTATAAGCACCTTGCCTTGGTTTACAACGACCTTTGATTTCCAACTCATGAAGACTTTGAATTTTATATGATGCATTAATTTAAAAAAATTTAAAACTTATTAAAGTCCAATAAATTTTTTTTTTATAGTTTTTTTTATTATATAACCTAAAAAACATTTTATCTACGTAATTGAATTTGAAAAAATAAATTGAATTTTAAGAAATAAATTTCAGTTTAATCAATAAATTGCATTTTATAATCAATAAATTTATTGTTAACCATTAAAAATTTTATCATAGTATTTCATCCATTTGAATTTTTCATATTTTTTTACAATTTAATTCCATAAATTTTTTGAATGAAAAATTATTATTTCTTGGACATTAATTATGTGTAGCAGATATCTCATACTGGCTCACGTCCATGAGAATCTACGTAGAGGCTACTTAAACCAGATCGTATGTATTCTTTCGGACTGGCAAGCTGCTTTAAAAGCCTTGTCTGGAACTGAGGTCACCTCAAGAGTAGTCAAGGATTGTCTGGAGTAACTGCTGAAGCTGGTAAAAAGGAACAATGTTAAATTGATATGCGTGCCGAGTCACAGTGGCTTCGAAGGAAAAGAAAAAGCAGATACCTTAGCAAAGAAGGGAGTCGGAATACCCTTCATTGACCCAGAGCCTATTTTATGAGTGGTCAAATGCTAAACACCGTGATCACTGGGAAAAAGTACCGCGGCAAGAGCTCGGGATGGTACTGCTTCAGAGTGCAACAAAGAGGCTATCTCTCGATGCACTGAGGATGAACAGAATGCAACTGCGCAGGGTTACCGGATTCATTACCAGACATTATCCCCTGCGGAAGCATCTGCACACAATGGGACTCCATAACAGGTCCATTGTGTGGCGAGGAGGAAGAAACATCCAGCCACATTATCTTTGACTGCAAACCTCTAGGTTACAGCAGATACAGGATATTCAGTGCATCTCACCCCGAATATATGATCCTTCGGGGGGAACTGATAAGTAAGCTTTTGGCTATTGCCAACATAAGGGAGAAGCGAATCTCGCCGGACTGAGGTAGAAGGGAGAGCACTATGGACCATACGGCCGAAGTGCAATACTTTTTCGACCCCAAGATGTATCTATCTATCTATGTATCTATCTATTTGTAGCAAAAATGATATTAGAATTTCTAGAAAATTTATATGAGGAAATGAATAATATAGCCATCCTTTGCTGGGCAACGCCGCTCTTAGGATGAACATGCGTTTGAGGCTAAGAGGGCTGATACAACATCTGTTTTAGAGAGTATTTCATGGATTGATTAAATTATTTTAACAAGGGTAAATTTTTCAAAGACGTTCAAACAGTAGCGGATTATTGAGGGTGTTTTAATTTTGGGCGTATTCACGCTTTCAGCGCTCGTGCTTATGGGCGCAATTTATTGGCGTTCGCCTTGGTATATGAACGCTTACACTGTGCACATGACAGATAAATAAACAAACGCTTATACAGTTTTCTTTTTGGGAGCTAGTACGATTTGAAACTCACGCTTTTGTAACTCTACTTCGAGCGTCTGTGAGCGTAGTGTCTATCGTTGTGCGATAAAGCACGCTTTGTCAGCATACAAAGCGTCATAGTTGAACACTTAAAACAACTCTTGATGTCACCGAAAGTGTATAACACGGATGAAGCAATGACTTGAAAAAGTTTTCTGTCGTCTCGTATCGTTTGTACAGTTGAATATTTTCATGAAAAATTCCTTTAAGAAGGTATTCTGAAAAAATACTATCTTCGAATAACAATTCGAGAACTATTGATGGCGGGGCTTAAAAACATGACTGACGTTTGTGGGCAACGAACAAATAATCTTTTTTTTTTTGTCAAATAATAATTTATTTCTAAATTTTGATAGTTCGAAATGTTCGAAAATAGTATTCAGGATTCTAATTTTCGTCTCGTCTTTCGCTGACTTATTCTCGTCTCGTCTCATTTCTCTTGTCTCTCGCGGCATCACTAATTATATGGTATGATTTGAATTGTGCATGTTCAAATACAACTAGTATTAAATAGTTTTTTATTAAATATATGAATAGTTTAATATAAATTATGGTGTGAGTCCACCTTCACTTGTAAGCTTGAGGATTTTAACACCCCTCCATTCGGACCGGGTAGCAGAATCTCAATACTTTTATTTTAAGCGTACTTATCCTGAAAATATATCTGTTGTGGCAAATTGTACACATTAGATTTTCAAAAAAATCCAATGTATGACGTTTCATTAACTGACCAAGAAACAACCCTTGTTCACACAATTTCTACAACTAACATCTTTATGCCCTTCATTGTGTTTTTGGTCCAACTAATACAAAACATGATTTAAAAAAAAAAGTGTTAACGCCACTTTAATGAAAAAAAAACCATTAATTAAGTTGCGTTTAACGGATAAAAAGCTGAGACAAAAAACAAATTTGTATACAATAACCTAAAATAACTACCGCAGAAGAAAAAAAAAAACAATTTAAAATTCGTTCCACATTTTTATCGAAAATTCTACTAAAATTACAAATTATACAAAGAGTATATATTATATATAATAGCATTAAATTTTTGGTATTATGTTTAATTTTAGGTTTATAATTCTTTTTTTATTTCGGATAAAAATTGCGTGTCATCGTTATACAATTAAATTTTCAAAATTATTTTTTTAATATACAAACGAGAGAGAGAGAGAGAAAGAGATAATTTTAAAAGTTTATTCTAATATGAAATAGGAAATAGAATTTATTTATAAAATCAATATATCTGTTGCATTTTACTAATACATTATAGTTATTATACGATGTATTCTTAATTGGAAAAATTAATGTTTGATTATTTTAAATTTGATATTTGTACAGGGTCTACTAAATAAACTTGGCGAGTAGGTACTTTTAATACACCGGTTCTTAATCCATTTAATATACTCTTAATAAATTTTTCCAGTTATTCTTCCGACTCAATTGTTTATTTTATAATATAGTAGGTGGCCATGCCTGTCAAAGGCGTTTTGCTTGGACCTGGGAGGTTGCGGTTTTGAATCCAGGCGATGGTAGTTTGTCAATTATAATTAATGGGGCGAATAATTGACGAACCTGTCGGAGGACTATGGACAAGAACGAAGTAACCGGGTATGCTTGAGAATGAATACGCTTTTGCAACATTTTACCGTATATGCTTTTGCAACATAAAAGTTAATAAATAGTTGAAATATTGTCGTGAAATTATCTGCGAATAAAGAAATTGAAAGTTTTTATGAAATTATTAATTTTAAAAATTAAAACAAAAATTCTTCAAGATAGAACCGAAATTTAGCTACGTAGCTAAACGTTGCACTACTGAGCTGTTAATAACTTGGTAAAATTTTCCAAATATATAAACTGCGGTAAAAATTTGAGCTTTTTTGTGAGCTTTATTCTCGGAATTCGCAAGCTAGTACGGGTTCTTTCTTTGACAATAGATAACTCTTGGTATATACTGCCCCGAAGTCAATTTCGGGACGGCGCTTTGTAGTATAGTTCAAGTCGTATAATGATTATAATATCTACTAGCAAATCACCCCGCCCCGGCTTAGAAGATAGACATATAGCGTTGCTACAGTTTGATAGATCTTTTTAAGAAGAATAATTCCGTAATGTACATTGTTTATATATAACTCTATGGGCTTACACGGCGCACGCCAGTAAAGCTCCCACTGGGCTTGATTAACTTTGTGGTATATCTTTTATTTTCTAGCTGGTTTTTTTCTCAATATTTAAAATTTTTGGTATACCCGGAAGAAGTTAAAACGTAAATCCGTCCGTCAAATTGTAATAACATAAATAATAATACCCAGAATCCGGGAAACTACTATAGATATACAAACATTAAAATTTGAATATATACGTTATATTGAGATACTCATTTTTTGATAACTTTTTTCAACATTGACATAGCACGTAAAGACCTTCGGGTAAACGACACAGTAGTGTGAAATACACCTGTAGTATAATGACCGGAATTTTATCATAATTTTATTTGAAACATTCTGTATAAGAAATATTATTAAACCTCTCTTGTTTCTTAAAACACAAAATTTAATTTCAAACAATTAAAATTTAATTATTAAACATGGTATACAAGTTACACACAATACAAAAATATATTCCCTAAACCAGCCCGCCTCCCCCACTCCCCGCCAAATAAACCATTGTTTTTTTTTATGAGTCTAATAATCTTCCTTTATAATACTGTCTATAGAATGATGGTATCTTTTGTCCTTGTTGTTTTTTCATTAACAAAATAATGTTTTAATTATATATAATTGCATTTTGTTTCAAATTCTGTTTTTTATTTTTAAATTCTTGTTATTTGTGTTGTGTCATCCACTATCTATTTGTTTCATTGTACAGGGTGAACTACCAAAAATGAATTGAAGTTTTTTCGAAGAAAACATCAGCTTGGCAAATTTTTATACCGTGGTTCTTTTAGCGACATGTATAGCTATCGGTTTTGAACCAATGAAGGAGTTTCGGAAAAACTTCTTGAAATGTTCATCGAACCTACCTAATAGATATCGAAAATAACCGATACTAAAATTTATATATAATTTTATATATATATATATATATATATATATATATACACTATGTTTAATTTACATCTTCGTATCATAGATCCCACGAGTATGAGAGAGTACATATGTACATATACATTAAGCAATGTGTATGAGAAGGAGGTCTTATAGGTTTGATAAACAAGCATATTTTTCATAACTGCTCGAGTGGTCACCAACCACTCAAACCTATAAGATCCCCTTCTCATACACATTGCTTAATGCATACATATGTACTCTCTCATACTCGTTATGAATATTATTCACTATTTTGAAAAATATGCTTGCTTATCAAACCTATAAGACCTCCTTCTCATACACATTGCTTAATATATATGTACATATGTACTCTCTCATACTCGTGGGATCTATGATACGAAGATGTAAACTAAACAGACGGTATATGTATGTCTGCATGTGCTTATCTCTCTTGAAATACAAATTGGTTGTGGGAATTTTCTTTAAGAACATTTATTAAATTCTAAAACTTATACGTCGTGAAATTTCATACCTGTTAAGTATAAACGCACCATTTTTTGAGTTTTTGTTGTTGACTTTTTTAGTGTACCAGCCTGTATAATTTCTTAATAATATTTTACTTTTGTTAAAATGAGAGAAGATTATTAAGTTATTACTAATTTTACATTTATCTTTCTTTGTTTTCTATATGGTATATTTGTTGTATTAAATATTATTATTGATTTTTTTTTATAAATATTATATTTAATTAGTCATGTTTCGTCTTTATTAAGACAGCGGTTCGAGAAACACAATGGTTTGTAAAATACTCCCTATTTGGCCATCAAAGTCCAGGTCATTTTTAAAATTTAATAATTAATTTGTGCCTTATTTAATCGGCTTTCGAAAAAATTTTTGATATAAAAGTTGTTATTATATTTATAATACACAACTTTTACCCGAAGCAATTTTTCCGAAAACCGAACCAATAAAGGCACAAATCAATTATAAAATTTATAATTTACATGTAATTTACTATATGTGTAGGTACTCTTAGGGCGACTATTATGAATTCAGCACAAATCGAAATCGTTCCTTTTACAAAAATTTAATTAGGGATGCCAATTTTTGAGTCAGTAACCCAATGTCATTGTTTTGAGATTGGCAGATCAAAATTTACGTTTATGTAACATATTAAGAGCGTATGAAAGGAAACCTAGGAAAGGAAATCGAATGAGTAAGGCAACTTCGTGGATTTATTATAGATATATAGTTTCAAATTTTTGTTTTGTTTAATTGCAAATTAATTCGTTTTGATTTTATCATATAGAAAATATGAAGATTAATTATCACTATACTGAGAAATTGAGTTAATATGAGATGAATGGATGACTCTGGACAAAAACAGAAATTTTTTCAAACCACAATGTTTATATAAATATTTTTTAATAATTATATTTCAATCGTACCTATATATATACTCCCATTAATAAAAATTGAACCACCAGTTAGTCACATTCTAAGCGGTATATATTACTAAATGTATGTATATTACATACAAATGCACTTAGAATGTTTCAACTGATTCAATTTTTATGAATGGGAGTGTACCTTGATTTAATTATACTTTAATGGTGAATTGACCTTGTTTCCAATAATATCATTAATAAATATATCTATTTTTATCTATAGATAGATTTTTAATTGAATTTTTTTATAATAAATATGAACTTATTATGTTTAATTAATATTCATTATTGTATATATATTATTATAATTAATTTTTTTTAATTATTACAAACAAAATTATAAACATTATTATTATTTATATACAATTTAGATAGTGGTCATTCGTAAAATACTTTAGAGAAAGTGAGACTGTAGCAGAATATTTACTATTTGTTTAGCGAATTTATCTACAGTTTCACGTCTTTTAATAAACTCTATACTTTATAAAAGAAAAAAATTCCCTCTTCGCAGCCTCTATCAAGATTTTGTAAAGTCGACCTGAAGTTTTGTTCCATTTATTTGGTAATGATTTAGTTTATTCGGCAGATTTTTATACTCTACAAAGTCGAATGGTTTTCTTAGGTTCAAAAATAATTTGTATTCCATAGTGTTTATTGTTTCAACTAATCGAATCGAGAACAATCGAATTCTTACTAAACATATCAACGGACTAGTAGTAATTATTAATTAATAACTACTTAAGTACAAACAATGATTTTTTTAAATTGTTTTTTTTTCTCAAGAAAATCTTCAATGATAAAAGCGAGACGAGACGATATGGATGGAAAACGTTTACAAGTCAATATTATACAAAAGACATGGGCATCACTAATCAAGTATTACGCATATCCTTAAACGAACATCCTTAAACGAACATTTATGTCTTAAAAATGTTTACAATTAATTAATTAAAGAGTTCAATAGAGTTTTTTTTAAATAATAATTTAGCTTTTAGTTTTTTATTTATTTTGTAAATAGTAGGTAATTCCAGTTCATTTACATTTGTATTATCATGCAGGTAACACTAAATTGTGTAAAAACGATGAATAAATTTTAATTAAACACGTGAAGTAGCTGCTCTTATAATAGTATGTTCATTAGAACGTGATAATTTGTAAATTATATGAAAATTATAATAATTTAATATAAAAGATACTTTTCGATTAACATTTATCTATCTATGTATACGATATAAATGTTATCGATATATTGATGCTAAGTTCAATTTTATCAATTTAAGATGTATTTTTTTACTCTTCCACCATATCTTAATAATTTAAATACCGAGTGTTAAATAATTGTTACAACAGTAGATGGTCTACGGTTGCAACAGCTGTGTAGACCATCACACAAGATTGTAATGCGTCACAATGCTTTGCGACGATTTCACTGTAGCTATCAAACATACATAACAAAGCTACAAAGTTTGGCCAAGCGTTGGAAATGTAGGATGCTAATGTTTTTCGAGTGTATGATATGTATGTCTATTATTTTGGTACGCTCTGTAGCCTAAACGACTTGCAAATGTGTCGTCAGATTCGTCTTAATTGTAGAAGTGACAAGAAATATAATATACAGGGTGTTTTGAAATTCATTCCAGAAAACTATACCACGGTGTAGAACTGCAAAAAACAAACAAAAAAGTTTAATAAAGTTTTTCGATTTGACGCTTATTTTTTAAGATATCAATTAAATACAATCAATTAAACATTGATAAATTCAACCAATCACATAGTGTAAGGAGACGACCGTCTGCTAGCCTTTAAAAGGTAAAGCGTCACGATCCACTGTTGAGGCCACGCCTCCTTGCACTCTGTGTGATTGGTTGAATTTATCAATATTTAATTGATTGTATTTAATTGATATATTAAATAATAACACACAATAATACACCGTGGTATAGTTTTCTTGAATTAATTTCAGAACATCCTGTATAAATATGGCATATGCAAAAAAAAAACGATAAGGGTTAGAGTATGTGTTCTCCGAATTGTTTTTGAAGAAAACTATAGGAGAAAGTGAAATAATGATAAGAGAAAAAGCACCAGAAGTAGTTTGAAAAGTAAATTGGCATACGGTATATTGATATTGTATTGATATTATAGAAAATAATTTTAATTTGATGAGTGTATATTTGGTTATGTGATTTGATAATTTGATAGTCAATTATTTGATCGATTAAGTTTAGATACCTATATATAGATAGATACCTACGTTTAGACTAACATTATTATAAGAACGAATATTATAATAAGACTAGATGAAACTAGTTGAGAAATCAACGGTATAATGGCAGGCCTTTCGTCTAAATGAGTGGCAGATAGATACTTTAAAATAAAAAAAGTACTTCATTCATCATTTCGAATAATTTTCAATGTATTTTTATAAAATTAAAAAAAAAAAATCATGCATCTGTTTGAGATTATTTCATTTTCCTATCCGTTACATTATTTTCTATCAATGATTTTATAATAATATTCGAAAACCACCAATCGTTACGGAAAAAATTTCATTAAATTTTGCACAATTTTTCGGCAGCTATGCCGATGCGACAACTGTGGGAAGAGATAGAAGAATTAATATCTCATGGAAGAAGATTTATCTCATAACTTTAGTTTGATACATTTTTCCGTATAACAACCAATAGATTTTGCGCAAATGGGTAAAAATTAAATATAAAACCAAATGGAAAGTAATAATTTCTTTACTTCTTATTCGACTGCCCTAGAAAGTTATTTTTTGTGGACCATTCAAATCATTTTATCTGAGCAGTGAATATCTGGCAGAGGATGTTCAAGAAAATGATAGTATACGACTATACGATCACTATTGATCGTTGGGTTGGTTGGTTATGCACGTGTGATCATTTTGTGTGATCATATATATATATATATATATATATATATACTTATTTGAATTTTATTGTATGTACACATTACGTTAATGTGATAACAAGATAATAATTTCTTCACGTACAAATTACAATAATAATAATAATAATACAGTCAGTACCAATAATAAATTTTTAATAGTAACATCAACAACCAAAGCAATTCAATAACTACAACAACTACAACAACAACAAAAACTGAATATTATATATTTTTGGTTGTTAATATTATTATATTTTAACTTGTGAAATGTTTTTAACCTCATTATAGATTTTATTTATTATTTATTGGAATATGTAAATCAAAATCCAGCACCTTTATTTCTATCGATCGATTTTCAATACAACTTTTATAATTTGAGACAAAAAAACCTCGATTTTCACTAATCAGCAATGTAAGTATAACCGACAAAAAACATAAATGTGAGAGGGGCTAGGTTTTCGCCCCTCTAAAAGTGGTGAAATATATGTAAGGATCTATAGATAGATTGTAGCGGCTGATAGATTGAGGTATCCCATTCTGCCGCAATGTTTTACAATGTCTTTCAGCAGACACAACTGACATCAGACTTGATAGATCCTCAAGTGGAGAGGCTAATTTTACTATCTCTGGGTGCTCTTGGATGATAACTGACACTAGAGTCTCCTCATTTCATTTCTCACCTGCAGGAATAGATAGCGAAGATGATGAAGGTGTCCTAGAGTATAAATTTTGTGCATAAAGTTCATTTTTCCGCATCACTAGTTTTATATATGTTTATAATAACCTGTCCTTACCACATCATTCTGGTCCAGACCTGGGACAGAAAGAGGCAAATAGCAAAAAAAAAAAGTTCTTTGTTTTTCTTACTGTATTATTGTAATTATAATATTACAATGTGTTCATAGAAGAATTTGCAACTCTCTTATTAAGTCTGTAGCGGTATCGCTTCTTCATTAAATTATTATTATAATTTTGTTCATCATTTTTATTTGTTGCATAACAACTATAACTTCCAAAATTTTTTGTTATTGATATCAATAACAAACCTACCTCTATTTCAATTGATAGGCTAAAACCTGCATAGTTCTTTCAATGTTAATCTTTTCTTAATTTACTTTGTATTTAATTGAGTGAACAACGTTGTTTTATGTTACAACCTTTTTCTAGTCGTTTTTCTTTATTAGTTGATGGGGGGAAGTATGTAGCGGTATCGCTTCTTCATTAAATTATTATTATAATTTTGTTCATCATTTTTATTTGTTGCATAACAACTATAACTTCCCTCTATTATCACGGTTGCTTTGAATGTTTACAGCCATGGTAATTTACATATAAATATAATATAATATTTCATAAATCAAATCAATAAAGATCAATTATATCTTTCACATATATTTATTATTTATTTAAATAATAATTATTTAATATAATTATCATTTACCTTTACAAGTCCTTTTGTATTTTTCAAACCATATTTTCAACTTCGTACACTGTTCTGCCCCGGGTTCCTCTATATCCTCTTTTTATTTCATACGTCAGTGTAGAAAGGTAAAACAGAAGACATACATTGTCTGGTATTTATTGACGTTTCTTCATTTTTTTTTTGTAAATTTAAATTCGTTCAAATTACGTCATTCCGCACTTACAACACGTATAAATATTATCGGATAAAATACATTACAATATATATATACATATATATATATATATATATATATATATATATATATATATATATATATATATATATATATATATATATATATATATATATATATATATATATATATATATATATATATATAATACATTGATTAAATAAATTATATTTATTCAATTTTTGAATTAATTGAAGCTGAACGAATGGCCACGACTATATATACACTCTCCAAAATAAAATAAAAACCATCATCAGTTTTTTCAACATCCGTTTTTCAACACAGATCATCGCATATGAAATTTATATTATTTTATAATTTTATCTGAATAATAAAATAAGTCATGATGTTAATGTTGTTGGTTGGACCTGATGTACAATTTAATCATATTTTTCCAATGTTATGGTTTTTGAGGTTTTGTTTATAATATGTAACAATTGTTTATATAAAAAAAAATATATATATATAATAAAACTTAACCAATCAGTTTTTTAAACTTATATTTTTCAAATTTATTTTTATTAATAATAATAATTATTGTAAAGTTTCTTTATTTTATTTTAATATGTACGTCGTTCCTATACATGAGAATAGGGAATATGCATGAAAATTTTTTTTAACTTGAATTGAAGCATGTTTACTTGACAAATACCAAGGTAAAATTACTTTTTAAATTACTTTATAAATAAGCGAGATATGAATGATTGAAATTCCCGATTAGACAAAGAAGGTGATAGCCGTTTTGATATGTTATGTGACGTCATATTACACTTTCACCATTTAAAATACACGTAAAACTCCGTTTTTAGTATTTTTGCAAGAAAGAGACCGATAATAATCTTTAAAAGCTTATATTATTCTTGATATTTGTCGGATTTTAATTTCGTTTTTAAATATTATTACTGTATTAACAGTATTTTCATATTCTGAAAATAAATGTGAAAAAAATTTTCATGCATATTCCCTATTATAAATGGTGAATGAATTATATGGTTTTGTAAAGTTGTAAGAAAGTTATTGACTATACTGAACCAGTCAAAGTGATCGAACGGTCTAAGGCGTCATGTCTGCGCAGTATGCCTACTTGGAAACTGGGAGGTTATGGGTTCGAATCCCGACATCGACAGTTTGTCAATTATTAAGAAAGAAAAATGGGCGGTTAATTAAATACACTGTCGGCGTATGGACAAGAACAAAGTAACCGGCTATGCTTGAGAAGGTTTTCTGCAGTTTCCTTCACGAACTCCAGATGAATATCGGCATAGTGCTTATCATAGTCGGCTGCAGCCGCATATCCTACCAATTCGTCGTCTATACACAAAAATTCCTATTTTTGTTTCTGAATATTCTTCTGTATTCAAAGTTTTGAAACAATCTACGCTAAAATCAATAATAGGCAACTTACCTTTACTGTAGATATTATCAGTTTGTATATTTGTGTTGTAAATTCAAAAGTTTCAACACGTACCTGAAACAAAAATAAGATTATTATTATTTCTTGAATTTTTCTAAGCTTTGAATTCTGGGGGAAACAGGAGAAACTTACAAAATGGAAATAGCATATGAAATAGACCAAGGTATTTCAACATGTAGAGTGTAAGTTATTTACCTCCATAGCGAACTGATGTCATTTGTTTTATGAGGCAATCCACTATCGGTTTAATCAGCGACGTATATTGATGTCTCGGCACTATAAGAGTCTCTGTCTATAAGAGTGGCACATAACGTGGGAAATTGACACCATGTTTATGGGAATACTGATAAGAAGTGAGTTATATACAGGTTACCTTTCACAAAGCGCCAGTGTTTAATTTAATAAGCGTATGCCGGGCCGATTTCCAAATTGATGATTTAAATATTACCTTATAAAAGATGGCACACGGGAAGTGGTGTAAAATCACCATTGATCCCGATTTTGCCGGGGAACCCGCAGCGATAACGGCTCGGTTTTGCAGGAATATATGAAAGCACCCAAACCCAGTACCCTGTGTATGTCGTTACCAATAGCGCATAAAGTTTGTAGTATAGCTTTTTGACTTACAGTCATAAAATGAACATACTGAACAGTGAAATCTTTGTCTTGGATATTAAACAAACTCAGATGTAATGTCTTTCATCGGCCAACAAGCCGCGCTTGTTAAGGTGCTCTACTTGGGACTGGGAGATTATGGGTCCAAATCCCGATATCGGCAATTTGTCAATTATTAAATACAAAAATAAAATAAAAACGGTTAATTGACTAAACAGTCGGCGTATGGACAAGAACGAAGTAACCAGCTATGCTTTTCTGCAGTTTCCTTCACATACTCGGCATAGTTGAATAGCGGCATAGTTCCGATCAAAGCCTGCTGCAGCGGCACAACCTACAAATTCCTAGCTTACACACAAATTCCTTGTCCTCCAGTCACATCCCCACGTATCACAATGGACCTTATGGCCTAAGTGTGTCCCGTCCAGGACAACCGCTACAACCTAACCTAACCTAATGTCTTTCATGAATATACAATTAAGAATAGTAGGCTAATTAAATATATCGTTCCTTTGCCTGTTTGTTTTGTATTTAATTTGTTTTATTTTTGTTTCTTAAAAATTAAACGATACAAAACGGTATAAATCTTAGAAGAACTTAATAGTACTCATCATTAAAATGTAGATACTCATAAAATTATTAATATTTATTTAATTGGAATACCTACGACTTTTAAATTTTAATATTTTTCTGGATTATTTCACATGAATATAATTTATTACAAAAATTTAAGTTAATCATAATAAAAAAATAATCCATGATTTAGTTGCAAACGATACAAACAAACAAAACATATAACTGAACTTCTTTGTATGCGTTAACCCTTCTGGGTATGAAATATCTTTTATTGATACAATTGATGGTAATAAAATGAATATTTTGGACTATTTATTTCTCTATCTCTCCTATCAACCCCCTGTGGTACTTTCTGAACACCCGGTAAATAAACTGAGTTTGTATACTATACATTTTTTACTTGAATGTACCTCGTATACAGTCATTAGTCATATTATCGGGTAGTTGTCTTGCAGTAATCGTGTTAAAAAGTTTCAGCTCAGTACCCACATCAATTATATAAATAGATAGAGATTGTATACTATACTTTTTTGACTTGAATGTACCTCGTTTTATTGTTCGATTGGATTATATTAAAATGTCATTCTTTTCGTAATTAACCTATGACAATAAATTAAACGGTCAATAAATTTTTTTTCGAAATATAAATGTAATCAAATCGCTCTACGCATTTTATAAATAAAATTAAAAATGGGGTGAAATTACTACTTTTGTATATACCTGTAATGTTCAATAATCGTACAATGTTTGAGAGCGATTTTATCAAAACTAAACGGTTACTAATTTTGAAATGTTAAACAAAATTCAATACTTAGATATTTTAAAAAAATTATCAAAACTCAACCAATTTCGACGACAACGCATTTCACACGCCATTCACCTGAACATATTTCAGGCTGGTGAAATGATAAAATCGATAACGTAAACAATGCAACTTAAAATTTCATGTCCGCAAGACTTATGTTATACACCGAAGGGTTAAATATACTTTTATAAAAACACAAATTAAACAAACAAATAAATTAAACGACGGAGACTTAATTAAGTTGTTTAATAATAAATAATATGCTCTGTTATATATATATATATATATATATATATATATATATATATATATATATATATATATATATATATATATATATATATATATATATTACAAAAATATGAATGCTCTATGAAAATTAATATAAAAATTAATTATAAAAATAAAATATATATTTAATGACTTTATTTCCGAGTTCAATAATGAACGTATAATTATTATTCCAAAATAAAATAATTATTTTGGTTTGGGTACATTAACTTTGTTATATTAAAAAATATGACACAATAGGCATAATACAACAACAAAAATTAGAGAGAGAAAAAGAGGTTTATTTAATTCATAAATTAAATATGATTTAATTACAATAATTATGATTATTTTAAATAACATAATTTATTTATAAAAAAATATCATTTCGTTATGCGATGATTTAAATGGAACTGTGCTTTGGATAAATGATGATATATAAATTTCTATATTATACAGAATAAGTCCACCTAAACGCTAACAGTTTATTCTATGCATAAAAATAATTAAAGTGTCTACACTAATAGAAGGAATTTCTATAGTACTCATTCCAAGTATATGGTTTCTTCAAAATATGAGACTCTGAGAAAGAAATCGTGTTGTTTTTATTCAAGAATTTGTTTACTTGAAGATACTTATTCAAGTAAACAAATTGAATGAATGAAAACAAGGATTTCTCTCTCAGAGAATCATATTTTTAAGAAAACATATTTACTTGGTTCAAGAAATTCCTCCTACCAGTGTATAGAGCACAATTAAAATGTATAAATAAAGTCATATGTATCATAACGAACCTGTTACATCAAATCAGGTTTCTTAATGTTATTTTCGTTAAGAAACGTATAATTTTTTGATTAATTGGAACCAACAGAAGTCCGTAAGCATGGCAGGTACTTTAGACCACAAAAATTGATGTCATTTTCTAATATTTTACAATTGATCTGTGCCTTATTGATTCGGTTTTTGACATCAACTTTAGTTGATCACTGTTTGACTTTAAAAAAATGGCATCTATAGATTTTGTAAAAAAAATTTGATTATTTTATAAGCTTAGGAGCTAAGATTAAGATTAGATTTATAAGATAAGCTTTTATAAGATTGGATTTTTATAAGCTTTCTGTTATCATTGAATTTGTAAATCTACTCGGAGTAGTTTCTCATTTGTGCAACTCGAACAACACTACATAAACAAGAAATGTCTATAAAATATTTCGATTAATTTTTTTAAAGCTTGTTGTACGTTGGAACTCAATGAAATCATTAAGACATTTTTTTTTTTTGCGTATAGATACAGGTACTATATAGAAGAAATATATTTTATGCTTCAATTGTAATGAATGAACTGATGAGTTCAATCAACAAATAATTGGTTTTTTATGAATAGACCACACTTCTTACGGTTTTATAACAAATACGATTGTTTGGTTTTCATCAATAAGTTTAAAAAAAAAAAAATAGATGGTTTATCGAGTATATAAAGTACAAATATGTTTATAGTCGTTTTTAGTTAATTTGATGGCATACAACTGTTTCAAATTATACATTCAAATATTTGTATATATAATTTAATAAAATTTCTTATCAAAGTCATGTGTGGTACACAGTCCTTCATATTCTAAACACAAGCGTGCTATAAATGATTATGGCATCGAATTTTAAACATAATATGTCTATCTCCTACGGGTCCTAATGGTTACATTATCTTTATCAAATTTTAAATTTATAACATAAAGTGATTAAGGTACTATCGCCTAACAAGGTCCGGTTCCTAATAAAGCCTCAGCTATAAAAAATCGTTCTTGTAATTATTAAATTAATTCGAAATATCCAACATATAAACAGAAACATTAATAGAAAAAAAAACCAACAATTTGCTAGTCCAATGCATTTTTGTTTGGGCAGCAAACCCGTATTTATGAGTGATGTACACTCCCGTTCAATAAAATCGAACAGATTTGAACTGAATCAGTCTCTCACAATTTTGATTATTCTTGTAGTAAATGTTTTTTTACTATACTTTCATTTCTTTTTTCACACTAAAAATATATACTACTTATCTTTGTTTATAAATGAATTATTATACAGAGAGTTACAAAAGTGAGGGGTTTAATGAAATGTAAGAAAATTAACATTTCAGGTTTGTTCAATTTTATTGAACGGGAGTGTACCAATAACACACTCTTTTTTGACAACTTTTATAATATTGATTAATCTCTTTTTTGACATTTTTGGTGATTTTTGTTTGTTTTTACTATCATATTTATCAATACCTACACCAATTTTGTATAAAAATCGATTTGAAGTTTTGCAACGAAACAATGCTCAATTGAGGTACACACATAGAGTATTTCTTAAGTAGGTAAGAGCAAACAATTTATAGCTTCGTTTCCAGAAAAAAGTACGTTGACAAATGCCCTAATGATTGAATTAAACAACTCCTGAATACAAATAATCCCACAGATGAATTCCAATAAATGAGAGAAGCCGCTTCAGTGCTTTTATAGCTGAGTAACTGAAAAATTGGAAAACCTTGAGCGAGAAAAAAATTTTCGTGCAACTTTGAACTCTCGTTTATCTAAAATTGACCGTAAATATTCGATACAAAATCGATAATTTAAAATGATGAATTCTGATTCTGAAATTTTGCGTGCATCACTCTAATTTTCGTTTAGGTAGCCGTAATTAAATACAATTTTATTAAATAAATTAAATGGCAATGTATGTAACAATAATTACTTAAACTGATGTTTATCAAATTGTTCATAAATTCTTAATAAGAATAAATTACTCTACAAAAGATAAAAAAAAAAATTCTAAAATTAATGATTACAGAGTAGTTATTTTCATATTTGTCATTTTAATTGTAAATAATTATTAAGTAAAATAAAAATAAAAATATTAAAATAATAAAAATATAAAAATGCTGTGAAGTTCATTTAGTGTGACTATCTTTAATGGAAGACCACGAATATCACATTAATATTACTTTAGTGGTGCTCTTGGAAGTTTGAAGATCCGTTATCTAAGCAATGTAAGCATTGGCGTCTCTCACTATGACAAAATTTATATCCCCTGTCTATTTCTATTATATCCCAAATCACGAATGTGTTGATGATGGACCAATGTTGGAATATATTGGACGTTTCCTGAAGCAACAGTCGTTATACAAATTAGACAAGCAAATTGTTTTGCATTATTTTAAGGACACAGGGTCACTTCGACAATTTTTTCAAACCAATGAATTTCAAACTTCGACAATTTTGTTGAAATTTGCACAAAAAAACAAGTAATAACAACAAATAACTGGGTTAATTGCTTGAATACCTCGTATATACTGAGTTCATTATCAAATCCAGAACTGTTTATTTTAGTTTTTGAGCTGAAATTGTGGAAAACGAGCAGACGGACTGAACTTAATATAACCCGGTAC
This sequence comes from Nineta flava, assembly GCA_963920215.1. NCBI lineage: Eukaryota > Metazoa > Arthropoda > Insecta > Neuroptera > Chrysopidae > Nineta > Nineta flava. The sequence continues at coordinate 68,516,552 of OY986044.1, forward strand.
ATATTATATGAATTCCGGGTATAAAAATCATTTAAAGTTTAGGAGGTTGGATGAAAATATAAACCCGTTTTCCGGCATCTTCAAATTATACGTGATCTTATGGCAAAGATAAAATATTTAGTGATATTTCAGTAAAAAATTATGATCTCAGTACAATTTTGCATAGTTGCCAAATAATATGAGGTCTTGATTAGAATATGTATGGTTGCTATGTGAACATTAAAAAAAGATAACAACTTTTAAAAAAAGGGATGTATTTATGATTTATTAGTGACCTGAGCAATATTTATGTCTAAAACCTTAATTCTAGTTACAAACAAAATCACAATCCTTAATTAGTTAGAGTAAGGCTGCTATATTTTGTTGGTTAAAATGAGTGATTGTCTAGGAAAGTTCATCAAAATGTTAAAAACTTCATTACAAAAGCCCACCGATGCCATATTTTTGGAAAGTGACGGTTTATAAAAAATTTCTTAGTTTTTAATAAATCATGTATAGAAAGTCGTATAAATGAACAATGCGACGCCCATGTTGAAATTAACCAAATACAATAAGAAAGAAATTATATATTATAATTATTATTATTTTACTCTGTCGTAACAACCAACAATGATCTTAAACTTAAAAAGTACTATAATCATTGTTATTCACATATACAAATATAAATACAATTTTATTTTTAACCGATTTAAAAAAAACAACAAATGAAAATATAAACTAACTGAGTTTACGGCTTAAATATCTGGTACATACTGAATTTATGAAAAAAAATTTCTTACAAAAGTTGTTGGCTTTTAAAAGAGGAACATTTTTTGTCCTTAAATTTTTGTCCTATATCTTACGGTTTAAAAGATAGACAGTTTCGCCCATTTTGCCAAAATATGCATCAATTTCCATTCACGAACTTGACCTTACATTTTAGCTCTAGAACATACATACAAAATTTCAGCTCGCTATCTCTTTTCGTTTTTGAGCCGTTTTTTTCAACCGTTACAAAAGCGGAACTAAACATAATATACACTGATTTGATACCGAGTATAAAATCATGATGTTATCATATTGGGTTGAAATATTTTTGGGAGAGGGTTTTATAATGGGTTGAATTTAAGAAGGTTATGTTTGAAAACTTGGCGAATAGCTAATGGGGTAATGACATGTTTTTTTCATGATTTATCTCGAAAAGCTATGTCTACATGGAACTGGGAGGTGATGGGTTCGAATCCCGACATCGGCATTTTGTCAATTATTGAGAAAAAAAAAGGGGCGCTTAATTGACTAAACTGTCGGCGTATGGACAAGAACGAAGTAATCGGCTATGTTCGTGAAGGTTTTCTGCAGTTTCCTTCACGAACTCCAGATGAATATCGACATAGTCCCTATCAGAGTCGGCTGCAGCCGCACATCATGCGTGCGTACCGTATGAGAAATTCTTTCAGTTTGTCTTTGGGTGCATTTGTTTTGGGCGCGTATTGGCTTATGAACGTTTACACTGTACACATGACAGATAAATCATGAAACGCTTATATAGTATTCGTTTTGGGAGCTACTTGGATTTGGTGCTCACCCTTTTACTGGCCTAACTCGATGGATACAAAAAAAAAACAAAGTTAAATACTAAAAACACCGCTTGATGACGCTAGTCAGTAAGCACCCAAAACGTAAACACCATTTATAAGCAACGTGGACTACAAACAAAAATTAATGAATGAAAATATTTCATAGGTTAAAATAATTGAAATTCATTACAAAAAAAAAAAAACCTTTAAATTTTCATTGTCAAGTTTAAACCATGATCCACCCAACAAAACATTCTTTCATAAAATTTTAATATTAAAAGAAGAAAAAAATTTAATTACAAATTCTGTCTTTTTCATAAAATAACTGACGTTATAATACCTTCAGTGTGTTTTTGTCATTATAAAATAAATTTTTGTCGGCATATAATTTCTATTACTATTTTTCCGTATACCAACATACAAGTCAAACAAAGATAGACAGACATATGCCAACTATAGACTCCAACTCTATCATCATGTTGTAAATTCATTTTATAATAAAAATAAAAAAATATTTTTTATAATTTTTTTGTGGTTTTATTAAATAATTAATCAGACGCATAGACATTAAGCACATACCAACAACCAAATGTATACATATACATACCATTACAGGGTGTTATTTTAATATTTGTTGAAAATTTAGGAAGTTATTCTTCCAAAAAAATTCATTAAACAAACAAAATATTGAGTGTTTACTAAATGTGAAGTTACGACTCGTATTAGTATAATAGATTAATTAATTTATCAACTTTTTATATTTGATGAAAATTTTGGCAGATATTCTTCCAAAAAAAAAAAAAAAAATGTATAAATAGTATATATTGAACAAAAATCATATGCCATATGCCATATTGTTCAATCGAAAATTGTAAAAATAATTCAAAAAGTGATATTTATTAAACCAACAAAATATCGAGTGTTACTAAATGTGAAGTTATGACTCGTATTGGTATAATAGATTAATTAATTTACCAACTACTGAGAAAATGAAATTCATTTCTCCGAATAAAGATGTATGTGACATCATCTGTTTTATGGTTTCAGTTTACAAATCTGGAAAATCGAAATTATGTCGCTGTTATGGTTAAAAAAATAACCATAATACTACTAACTCTTTTTAATTTTATCCGAATATTTTATAGAATCATCCTGTATGTTATAAATATAAAATATATAAAAATATTATAATTATAATAATAATAATAATAATAAATAAAATTTACAAAAATTAAATAAAATTATTTAAAATAAAGTTGTTAATTTATTTTTTGTAATTAATATTAAATTTTTTATAATTTTAAATAATTATAGATGTGAATACAATATTAAATAAAGCCGACAAATTAAATTTTTATTCATTCGTTTTCCTGGATATGTGTCGACAACTGCTAATACGCCCCTGGTATATGGTATTCAATAAAAAAATAAGATGGTGTTGATCTTAGGTGAATTTTGGACATTGAACTAACACAATGACATTATTTCAAACTTAAGGTAGTTCCAGTACTGTGTTATATAATCAGGACAAAAAACCGGTTTGATTTTATGATAGAACAAATACATATACTCACATACACAACACATAGATATATTCCACTATTCATATATACAAATTAATGTAGCTTTGAAATAAAATATTATTTTAAACTTTTGAAAACAAAACGGTAAAACGCGATTTAAAAAAAAAAATTATTTAATAAATATTTATCTTTACTATTCTAGTTTTTTTTTTAAATTCTGTCGAGTATTTTTTTTTAATACAACAGATAACATTTGGGCGGGCATGCTTCTAATGAGAGAGAGTGAAAGAGAATGGTTACTTTGCTATTAATTATCTCGCGTTCTAAACGGTCAAAAATTCTGAAACTTTGGGATTTATTAGAAAACGTTATTTTTAGCATGTGAAAAAAATGAGCAAAATCTGCCGAAAAGTGGTTTCATACTGGAACATCCTTGAAATGAAATATTTTCCATTATTATAATAGTAAAATAAGTGTAAATTTAACTAGTAAGTGAGTTTTTTTTAAATAACTGACAAACTGCCAATGTCGGGATTCGAACCCATAACCTCCCAATTCCAAGTAGACATAACGCCTCAGACATAGACCGCTCGGCCACTTGCCTGGTAAAAGAATATGTTTACTGTAAGAATTATAGAAAATATAAAATAAACAATTCATGCACTGATAATGGACTCAGTATAAACACTGTATTTAAACAATTCACTAAGTTAGCTATTAAATATTCAATTATTTATTTTATAAATAAATAAATCAATAATGACACATATTGTTCATTTTGCGCGTATCCCTCTTGCTCGCCAAATATTGACTATTACTAATCTCATTGAAATATGACCATGACGAGAGATTGAATCTTGCCTCGTTCGTCTAGTCAATAGGGAATATGCATGGAAATTTTTTTTCACTTGAATTGAAGCATACTCACTAAATATCAAGGTAAAATTACTTTTAAAATAACTTTAAAAATAAGCGAGATATGAATGATTGAAATTCCCGATTAGACAAAGAGGATGATAGCCCTCTTGATATGTTATGTGACGTCATATTACACTTTCACCATTTAAAATACACGTAAAACTCCGTTTTTAGTATTTTTGCAAGAAAGAGACAGATAATAATCTTTAAAAGCTTATATTATTCTTGATATTTGTCGGATTTTAATTTCGTTTTTAAATATTATTACAGTATTAACAGTATTTTCGTATTCTGAAAATAAATGTGAAAAAAAATTTTCATGCATATCCCTATTAGCAGTGTTGAAAGTCCTTTAATTATAGTTCTGCTAACTGTTTCAATACAACGCAAAAATGTAACTCTTGATTACACCAGAAAAAATCTTGAATGACTAAAAGAAACGAACAAATAAATTATGAGTATGTTACATTTGACAGAGGCAAGAGGGGGGGGGGGGGGTAGAATCTTAAAAGATTATTTATTTATTTAAAAAATTAGATAGTTTTATGTTGTAAGTATGAGTATATTCTTCTAAGTAAAATAATATAATATTATATTAGCGTTTTTGTTTTGTGGTAAGTGATTTAAGGTACATTAACCTGACAATATCAATTAAAAACAAATCAGAATTAATTGAAATTTCAAGAAATTAAGGCCACAAAAAAGTGAATAAGTAGATAACAAATATAATAAAATATTATATTCACTTAGAGACAAGACGACATTATGTTTTGTCAATGGTGTCCCAAAATAAACTGGCATTTTTAATTTCCCGCAAATTTTTTAATTCTACTGTAAGATCATAGTAGAGATTTTTATGTGATGTCATCAGTCGAACATTGTGGTTACATTATGAACGAGACAAAATGATGAAAATTTTCGGAAAACTATTCGCAAATACTTTAACTTGACTTTTGTCATGATAGTTCTAAACATATCACACTGCTAATAGAACCATGAAGTCATTGCAAGAACAATTTAATGATCGCGTTATTACCTCGTCGCCAAAAGTGAATATGTGCACCCAAGACTGAACCGCGCTTATTTATCAGATGTCTTGTTTCACACGTGTCATTATATTATAATAAAGTAAAAAAATGATCAAATAAAAAATGGAATACATTAAAATGTCAGCCCATTTTGAGACACTCATTATATTATAAGATGTATTTTCATTTATACAACTTTTATTTAAAACTGACGAGTTACGTACAGATTTTTAATAATTAGTTTTAATTGTTTATTTAGGGAAATAAAAAGATGTAGTGTATTTTAATTTAATATTTCTTCATAATTCTTTTCGCAGAGAAATCAGTTTCATATTTTATTTGTTTTCTAAAGAAAATTATTTTGTAATTAATGATTCTTAATCTATCATAAATTCGTAAATTGTTTAAAGTATTCAGTTTCTTATAGAATAACGATGAAGTGAAATAATTATATTTCATGTCGGGAATCAAATCCCGGGCCTCATACTTAGTAGCGCGGTGCCTTCCAAATATCAACTTTCTAGGACAACTGAAAGTACCCTAGAATATTTTTTATGAGTGAGTCAATCAGTCCCAAAAATGCCGATGTTTAAATAACTTGGGTGAAATTCACTTGGATACTGTTAAAGCTGTAATATTGAAACAGTAGCAATATTGGTTCCTGAGATACAGAAACCTAAAAATCGTCTCTAATTGTTAGGTAGGCAACTAAGCTTAAACTTAGTCTGATGCACTACCGCGCTAAGAATTACAGCGTTAAAATTTCTTCCGGATACTGATCCTATGTGTCTTTACACTTATTAGCTTCCTACTTAGTAATTTAAAAAAATAAACCGAATTATAAATTTTAGAATATTATATGTTTTTTTTTCTCATATATTAATAATTCTATGTCATTTGTTATTTTTATTACCCATTAAATGTCAAAAAGTATTATTTTATTTTTGGCAACAATTTTTATCACTCATTGATAATAGGTTTGATGTTAAATGTGTCGCCTCGATTGATCAAAATACTATAACTATATTATTTCCTGTTTTAATAACCTATTATTTACTCTTTCCGGTCGGTCAAATAATATTAATTTAGTAGAGTATTGCCAATATCTTCTTGTGTATGTATAGGTAATAATACTTACTTTTATTTTTTATTTATATATATTTTTTTGAAAACCACACTGATTGTAGGGTTGCAAGATGCTTACTTAAAAATATAAGTAATACCAATAACAAAATTTTGTGGTGCCTTTTATTTTTTCGGTTGAAATAAAAATTATTTTATGTTTTTTTTTTATATGTACTTTTAATTTTTTCTTGAAATAGTGCAAGATTAGTAATATAGTCATGATGGCATGTCTACTCTTATAGTCTGCTTTGTACAATCATTTCCCTATAGTAGTGAGTAAGATGGCGTCCAGAATATTTATTATCACGACCATAAAAGGGTTTTGTATAAATTCCAATATAAAATTGTAATCGAATGTCTCTGTGATCCTACAATTCTCATTCGATTACTATTTTAAATTTGAATTTATACAAACCCCTTTTATGATCATGATAATAAAAATTCTTATTCACTACTATAGGGAAATGAATGTACCTTTTGTTTGTACTCAGAATGTCTCAAACGAAACTTGTGTGATTTGTGTAATGAAAAGTTGGAAGAAGCGGTTGTTTTTGCAAAAGTCAGCCACTCCTGTGGACGGCAAAAACTATGAATAAGTAGCTGAAAAATTACACTTCACTGTTGGCTAATATAATAACATAATATCTAGAACTATATATTATAAACATAAATTTGTCGCATCTTGGACGATCGATTTTAGAGTCTTGGATCGCTTAGGTCTGGAATTTACTAGATATGGCTACAATGATGATGATTGTATTCTCTCGGGCAGTCAAGCTGCCTTAAAAGCCTTGCCTGGAACTGCGGTCACCTCAAGGGTATTCTAGGATTGCCTGGAGGAACTGCTGGAGCTGGCAAAACGGAACAATGTTAAATTAATCTGAGTGCCGGGTAACAGTGGTTTCGAAGAAAACAAAAAAGCAGATGCCTTAGCAAAGAAGCGAGTCCGAATACCCTTTATTGGCTCAGAGCCTAGTTTAGGAATTCCAAGGACTGCGTGTAAACAGGTGATCAACTAGTGGTCAAATGCTAAACACCGTGATCACTGGGAAAAAGTACCGCAGCAACAGCTCGGGAAGTTACTGCTTCGGAGTACAACCAAGAGGCTATGTCGACACTGAGGCTGAACAGAAAGCAACTGCGGAGAGTTAGCGGATTCATTACCGGGCATTGTCCCCTGCGGAAGCATCTGCACACAATGGGACTCCATAACGGTTCCATTGTGGGCAGATTGTGTGGCGAGGAGGAAGACACATCCAGCCACATTATGATTAACTACGAGCCTCTAGGTTACAGCAGATACAGGATATACGGGGCATCTCACCCCGATTATACGAACCTCCTTCAAGAAGACCTGATAAGCAAGCTCCTAGCTATTGCCAACATATGGGAGAAGCAAATCTCGTGGGACTGAAGTAGAAGGGGGAGCACAATGGACCATAAGGTCAATGCGCAATACTTTTTAGACCCCAAGATTTATCTATCTATCTATGATGATGATGATCGATAAATAGGTAAAAAAAGATAATAAAGGTAAACAATAAAACACACCGAATGAATAATTAAACAAATTACTAACAAGAAATAAAGAACCACGAAAAATAATGTTATTTTATTACATACTTTTTTATTATAATTAATTAAATATATAAAATATATAAATTATTTATAACAATAATAAAATTAATGTCAATAAAAATTTACAAACAATAAGAATATAACATATCGGTGATGATAAATAACGTCGGATTCATAGAAGTGTTAACTTTATAACTACCTAAAATGTCTGATCCACATGTTCAGTTATTTAAAAAAAAATAAATAAATTGACTATATTTCTGCATTAAATCAGTGTTTATTGAAAATGTTTTGTGGTATTCAAAACTATTTAATTATTTATTGTTACAGAAACACAAGGGAAATAATTAAAAAAAGTCCCAGGGTCTCCCAAAAAACCAGGGAGTTCATTTTTTGTTCTATCTGTAAAAAAAAATGTAAAAAAATGCTCGTACAATGCAGGTGTTGACGACATAATCACATCCAATCATTCTGGGCTAGTGTGGGTGCCGACATAGTTTATATACGTGATCATTATTATTGCAAATTAATTGCCATGCTTTCAGTTTCACAGAATTTCTTAGAATTGCCATATTTTTTCCCTTTTTTTACAATTTTACTCGATTAAGTTTATTAATTTCTTATATTATCTAAATAGGACACCGATACAAACTATCAATTTTTTTTTAAACAAATTTTTCCTTCAAAAGTATTTTTTTCAATTGAATTGGATCTCGTATTGAGTTCAGTTTTATGATAAACAGTCCAAATAGATTATATATTTTTCCAAAATATACGATTTTTTACGAAATATAGATATAAGGTCAGTTCGTTTGTTCTGGAATCGCCAATACACAATGCAAAGCAGACAATGCGCCAATAGCTGGAGCCTTTTTCAATTTAGCAATCTATTCGCACTATCTATGTAGTAAAGACAACATTGATTTAGGAAAATGAATAAACAACTAAAGGATGATATTACACTACGACCTGAAAGATTTATTTTGTTCCACCTTTGGATCGCGAAGTTCGAGATTTTTTACTGCAGCAGTCCTTCCAGATTTATTTTCTGTAAGGTCTGGCAAGAATACATATTTGTATATCATTATATCCAGACACTGGGAGACATTCAGGTATCTGATTATCTTGCAAATCTGGACACTACAGTCCATCAACATTTGTTCTGGTACTTCTACCAGCATCCTTTAGACTCTTCAGATGCCGTCATTTTCTATTCTCAATTTCTGGAGATATTTTAATTAAATGCTCTTTCGTATCTTCTTGCTTTTTCAGTTATTCTCGGATTATGTGGACTTCCAAGTAAAGACTTTGGTCATGTGATTTTTTAATAACAGTTTTCATAACAGTTTGGATTAATTTTTGCATTTTTTTAATAGCTAATTTTTCAATATATAGGATACTGCACTGTTCCTCGAAAGAGATATATTTAACAGATAGTCCTGAACTGCGATTTCGTTACCAAATCAACTACACTTGAGGGATTTTGAGGGATAATTTTTATGTATATAATAAAACTTTTCTTCAATATATTAATATAGAATCATATTTTTTATTAAATGCGTCGTTACATTACGAAAATTTATCACTAAATTAAACAAATAATTGAGATTTTCGTTTTTAGTTTCCCGTATTTTTACTTTAATTTAATTTAATAACGATAAGAAGATTATAGAATATGAATATGCCAGAAACAAATTTTATGACCGCGGGATCACCTCAACTTATTTCGTATCCTCTAAACATTGAAAATAATTCCAGGTAGCATTGTAGACAGTTTTAATATATTTGTATACAACAGGCATTAATAATAATAATAATAAATATAATTACAATTAGTACCTAAGTTATTCCACCAAAAAATACAGTTTAATGAATTTAAACGTTTTATTGCAGTTAAATATTGTTAGATGGGTAACCATCAATAAAAGCCGAATTCAACATTATTTTTGTGTAAAATTTATTAGTGTTATAAGATTGTGTTAACATGGTGGCTAATTAAAATTTGCTGGTATAAACCCAAACGACCCCGCACAAAAACGTAGAATTTTTCTTCACACTGAAAATGTCTGAATTTTTTATATCCAAAAATCCCCATGAATGTGCAACTGAAGAGAATTTGAGTAATGGAGAGTCAATGTAGGTATGTGGCCACTTGCAAACCGTCTCTATGAAGGCACCTTTACAATAATCTGTTAAGAATATTTCTATGTGTATTTTTATTGCCTAGCGACTTTGACCCTTCAAGATCCAAAATCTGTCCATTATTTGCTTTTACATTCATTAGGGTTTGTATAACCGGTAGATACTTTTGAGTCCAATATCAATGCGTAACCGCTTCATTGTAGTTCTTGACCGAAAATTGTGGCCAAACCGCAATTTTTAACTCGAGAAGTATACACACACAATTTCAGCTCGTTTTCTCTTTCCGCTTTTTAATTATCCTGTTTATTGAAGAATGGGCGGTAAACTTAGTACACCGGGTATAATATACCGAGTATATATTATATACCTATTATATATATACCGGGTATAAAAATATGATTTATCGGCGTTCATCAATTTGTTCCACATTGTATTTAGTCATAAAAGAACACATAATGAATTTGTGTAAGATATATATACAGTTTTGAGATGTTATGATGAAAGAATGGGAGAACGGAACGGTTGGTCAAATGATGTTAAAGAAGATTGAAATCTCACCGTCCCTAACAAGGCAAGTCAATAAACGAACAATAACAACAACAGCATACAATAACCCAACCAAAAAAAAAAAAACATATTATTTCTTAAAAAAGCATAAAATATAACATGTAAAGTAAAATAATCAAGAAAAAATACCCAATTCGTTTAAAACAACTATTAAATTAAATTCAAGTAGCTACTACTTACTTTGTTTGTGTTATTTTTTTGAATTTATCCGCATCGGTCGTCCGTCTTTCCATTATTTTTGGGTTGGCTACTTTTTTTGTTTTGAAGATGATTACATTTGGATTACACAGCAAAATTTTTATATATTAAATTATTAACCTCCAAAAATAAAATATATATATATTAATTAATTTGTTTTGTATATTATTAATGTGTGGTTATTTTATAGATTTTTTTTGTTAAAAAAATAATTAATTATTTATTTAATATATTGTATTATTTTTTTTCTGTAAATTATTGAAATTATATTCATTAATATAACTTTCTCTATAAAAGTAAGAAGGTACACACATATACATGAATTAGCCATGCATAAGGGGTACTCAGATGAATAATCACTATATGTCTTGATAATCACTATAGTTTGGTACAAAATAACATTAATATCTCATAATTTTGCCATTTTGTAAAATTTATCTCAGGTACACACATATACATGAATTAGCCATGCATATGGCAGCTAGAATTGGCTAAGATTTTAAATTCAAACTGAAAATAGTTAATGAGAATTACGAACGAATGAGAATTATATTGCCCTCAGACCCATACAATTTAGGTTACATTTTCAATAATCGACATTCAAATAATATATATTCATAGTAATATCTGTATACCTTCATATATTTTATTTTATTTTAAAGATGGGTAGGTACCTAAATTTTATGCATCCTATCATTAACCCATATTCTTTAAAATATATGATGGTATACGGATATTATAATGAAAATATATTATTTGTCACGCGTCTATTCTAGCCGCCATATGCATGGCGAATTCATGTACATGAGTGTACCTGAGATAAATTTTACAAAATGGCAAAATTATGACATATGAATCTTGTTTTCTACCAAACTATAGTGATTATCGGGACATATAGTGATTATTCATCTGAGCGGCCACGAATCGATTGTTTTCTATTATTTTTATATGTCATTCTCCCGTCAACCCCATTTCTAGAAGTGATATATGTGGCTCCCCTCAAAATTATTTCCCTTTTTGAAAGTAATATGTGTACCATTTTCAGTGTGAATTGTTCGATAGAAAATGGAGTAATTAGTATATATTATGAATATCTCTTCAAACTTTTCTCTTTTTGATTAAGGATTATTTAAAATAAAATAGGAAATTTTACCAACAATGTTGAATTAAATAAGGAAAAATAAATAATATGAAAAAATGTTAACTAACTTTTGGCAGTGTTTATACCTTTAATTTAAATCAACCAAAACATATACCTACCATTTTCTTTCTATACCATATACGTATAAGTGACAAAGACAAATATTTTTTCATTTCTATTTATAATTTTTTCTCTACAACTGTTTTTTAAATGTTAATAAAATTGTTTCTATAGAATTGAAGTTATATAATTTGAAAATGTGGGACACTTCGTAGCTTAATGGTAATTAAAATGAATTCACCTATTAAGTGAACAAATATCCATAAGAACTCATGTAAAATTACAGTTTTTTTTTAAATTGCAAGAACTTTTAAACGGCTAAACAAATTTTTTCACAAATTTTTACAGTAGCTTTAGCATTGAATTTGGTACATTGTACTAAATTTTGTTCATTTCGTAGCATTTTGACATACATCCTTTAATCAGTTTTCTTTTTCTAATATAAAGACATATTTTACGGTATTGGTTGAAACCGGAATTGTTAAAATAACATTAAACTTAATATTAAATTATGATATTTCTGCAAAAAAATGACATTATTTATTAAATTTGAAAAAATCAACCGAATTTAAAATTGATATTAATAGTAATCAAAAAATTTAATATTCCACCTGTTGTTATTTCAAAGGTGAAGCAAAAAAATGATATTAAGACCCTAAATATATGATTATTATTTAATTTCATAATATTTTTTTGTAGTCAGTAGTATGTTCCAGAGTAAATTAAAGGTTTTTTTTTTTTTGGTGAATTTTGTGGTTTATATATACTTGTGTCCCGTTTCCTGTATTTATAATTTTTTGATCGCAACCCACTTTGTTGGTGGTCGAACGAAAATGAACTAAAAATAATAGTTTACGAAATGTAAAAAATAAAATATAACACAGACATTAAAATTAAAACCACATTTACTTTTAATATATATAAGTGACAGTCACAAATGATAATGATATGTTCGAAAAAAATATTATTTCAAATTACTTATTTTTCTCAATAAATAAATTTTTACATAAAACTTTTTAATAAAAAATAGAAGCGACGAAAGAAGAAAGTAACTGAAAAGCAAAAAATAATAACTTTGTAACAAAAAATTAAACCATCGAAAAAAGAAAGGAAAAAATAAGAAGTAACTTTTTAGTCCTACACTAATGTAAATACCTTAATAATTTTGAGTCGGCGCCAAACAAACAAAATGTAATATTTTGTAATATTTACTTTTAACTGAAAATTAGATTCACCCATTATTTCGATGGAGATTTTTTCGCCGACTCAAAATTATTTAGGTATTTACATTAGTGTAAGACTTAGACTAAAAAGTTTCTTTTTTCTTTCTTTTTTCTGGTTTAATTTTTTGTTACATTTTAAGTTATTATTTTTTGCTTTTTTTTTCAATTACTTTCTTCTTTCATCGGTTGTATTTTTTGTTAAAAAGTTTTATTTTTAATTTTTTTGTAAAAAATTAAAATAAATAAGGCACAAATTAATTATAAAATTTAGCCCGACTTTTGTCGCTGACTTCAAGTGATGAAACATTGAGGTTTTTAGTCTTTCTAGACTAGCGCGAGTATTAGCTAGTATATTAGCTCTTTCCAAATACCGAACAGTACGAATAAAGATCTATTATATTGAATAAACTATGTTTTATTCAATAAATTTTAATTATTCAATTGTAAATTAATAGATACGTAATGAAAATAATCTCTACCCTAATGAGATTAGTTACAAAATTACCTAACATCATTATTATAGGATAAATTAATATAACAAAATAAATAAATATAATAAAGTTATTATAATAGTCCCATAGTCATTTGATTAAATTTTCATCATACTCAAAATATATAATGGTAATTTATTATCAGATACCTTCGTACCCATATAGTTTATTGAACAATACAATTAGATGTTATGTATGTATATATGCAGGTATGTATATATATATATATATACATATAGTGTGATCATAAAATCTGATAACATTAAACCAATCAGTAATTGTACAGTAAATATTATGATTTTAGTAATAATTTAAATAATTATAGTCAACACGATATTTGGTAATTTACTTACAAAAAAAAAACGTAACTTTTTATAATTATATTATTATTACAATATATTTGATATAAATGATCAACGAGATGGCCGATGGGAAACTCGTCAATGTCTATAATGTCTAGCGAAAGTTAAATATCATCACACATATACTTGCACTTGTGTGGATACTATATATATATTTAAGGACGTTCCCAAGAAAATCAGTTTTCTTACGATTCTTCTGTAATTTTGAATATATGTAGTTAAAAGTATCTTCCACACGTAGAATTTTTTTTAATGGTCCTTAGGGTACTAAATTTGTAAATATTGACCGTTAAAATTTGTATGTTTATCATATAAAAGTTACCCCGATTAATGTTGTCACACACGTTTTATTAAATATCAATAGTAATTTTCTTACGATTCTTTTAAAAAACTGAGAATAAGTAATTGAAGATATAACAAACCTCTTTCTACAAAAATAACAAAAAAAAGCGGTGTTAGTTATCTTATAAATAATGTTTAAGTGCTTAAACTACAATAGATCAAATAAAATATAATTGAGGTACAGTGTTAGTGCAGCAAAAAGTAACACTGTACCTAACTGTATTTTATTTAATCTATTGTAGTTAATATAATGGTTTTTTTTTTTAATTGAACACGACTGGTCTTTGGGAACGTCCTTAATAGAATTAATCATTTCAATATATTGTGCTCTTGTTTCAACGGTAGACATTATAACAATTGATGAATTTCAATATTTCAACATATACCAAATATCCTCTCCCTTCCTCTATTTGATATAATATAGACCTTATCACAAGTATCTTATCAATAATATTATATAAATAAAATAAACAACATTAATTTCCTCATACACTTTGTTGTATTAGTGTGATTTCATTGAATTTTCACCATGGGTTGATGTATATGAGTGTATGGAATATAGTTTCGCATTGTTAGTAAAATAAATTAACTCAATTAAATGTTATTATAATTTTAGTTTCTTTTTATATTAATTTAGATGGCTACTTTAAGGTAATATTTTACCTCCATATACAGACTACAGCGTACACACACAAGAAAAGTAATCACAATAAACGTGTTTATTGTGAAGAAATACATTTCTTCTAATTGTGTCACATTCTGGACAGCCGCAACAACTTAATCTAGCCTATCTGACAACGAAGCCAATTGCATGCATTTCTATTAGTAGCTATTTAATATTTTACTTGAGAAGAACCCATTACATTAAAATTCATATTTTATTTATTACCACCGGTATATATATATATATATATAATATTTACACGGGTGTAGTAAGATTAGTGCCGACTTTGTAACGTTTGAAAATATTGATCAGAGATTAAATAATCTCATGGACCCAATTCCGCATATCAGAAATAGAACTAAAACTTAAAGAACAAAAATGTTTCTTTTTCAAAAAATTTTGTTTGAAACTTGTTTTATAAACTCAGTATACATCGGGTATTTAAGCAATTAACTCAGTTAGTTGTATTTTTCACTTGTTTTTAGCACGCTTTAATTAGTTTGACCTATAAAAACCATGTAAGTAAATCTTGTAATTCACTTTTCCACTACTTCTCTATATTCGAATCAATATGACACAAATTAGAATTACAAACTTTGTGAAGTCGTTGGTAAAATATGAAAACTTAAATTAATTTTGTTGGAAATGTTTGTAAAATAAATTCTATAAATGTTTTTATCAAAACACGCATTAATTCATAAGTAACGGACTTATAAAAATAAAAAATGCAAAAAACCATAATAATCATGAGCTCTTTGTGGGTAAATTGAATTTCTTTGAGACGACTATGACGGTTTAATTTCAAAACAAAGAGCTTTTTAGTACGTTTTAGTGTGTAAAATCATGAATATTAACATAAGCGTCATCTAATAAAAGCGTGTATTTTAGTTTTTTTTTTTTGGAAAATAAAACTGTTCTGTTCGTGTACTTGAATTATTTTTGTGTAATAAAACAAATATTTCATTCGAACAAAATTCTTGATTATTAAGCATACGGAACAGCCATTAGTGAAAATAAAAATACTATTTGTAACAGGTACCTATAAGTTTTTATGTCAATATTGTGGGTATTGCATTATACTATAGGCCACAAAAGTATCATACTTTTTCCAAAATTTTATATTGAATTTGAGCATTATACAAGCAGTTTTTAAGAAAATCTTTCCAATAAAAGTTGTTACTTTATATATAATTTACAACATTTATGCGAAATATTTTTTTCCAAAACCGAATTAACAAGCCACAAATCATTTTTGTAAAAGAATGCTACTTTTGAGGCCATATGTAATCTTTAAATATATTCTTTACATTCTCTTGTTTTATCTCTAATATGAAATTAGTAACAAAAGTGAAGCATACCTTAAATACAAAGATGACACCTTGTATAAAAGTGTTTTTATATTTGTTTTTTGTTATTTGTCTTACTCATATCATTTTCGTCAATTTAAAACACATTTTCTAATGTAATTATTTATTACTTTTGGGCGACATTTTTTTTATTAAAGTCGGAGACAGTTACATATTTATGTTTTGTTTATTCTTCATAATAATATTTAAGTATGTGTAATACGGAAACACAGTGAACGATATATAATTTGCATTTGGTAGAAATTCGTAAGAGTTTTTTCTTACCTTTTAGAAAGGACAAACTTTCTTAAACACAACTAATATACAATTTTATCTCCCTGTTGCAAAAGTGTTATCATCGTTGAAAGCATGTGGAGAATCACACACCATATATTAGGTAATTTCTATGTATAATTCTTTTGGCGATATCCTCCAAAAAAAACTAATCAAGCAATAACTTTCTACATATCCAGATATGATACGGTGAGGGACAAGACGAGATGAAATTATATCAGGTAAAGACGAAACGAAAATCAAAATCCTGATTTTCGATAAATCTTCGAGACAGACAATAGTCCTCTCTTTCAATCCCTATAGATTTTTAACTTTTAAACATATAGGTACCAATCACCTCGTACAAAAAATTATTATTTTTTAATTGTATTGTTTCAAGAAAATTTAACTGCAAAAACGAGACCAGACGAAAATTTTTTCAAGTCAATACAACACAAGAGACAGTACTAATCTCCAGTTATATTTTAGAAAGCATAAATTGACTTTTAAGTAAAAAAAAAGATAATTTATATCTCATTAGTTAATTTTTTATTCAATAAGAATCAACAATATTTCACATTTGTGTAATTATTTTGAAACAATATCATTTGTAGTTCAGATTTCTCAGTTTTTTTGAAAGAAACTACCTGATTTTAGGCAAATATATACAGCACGAAAATCATTTGTGATATCAGACCTACTGCTATTATGGAGCATCGATTTTGAACATACAAAATAACATGCGGTAAAATATAGTGCCGATCTTATAGTCCAGAGTTTTGTAGCCATGAGATCATGCAAGTAACCCTTGCTAAATTTTTAAGTTCTTATATACGATTACGGCTAGTGTGTTATTACATAACTGGCGATGGATTCCACGTAATCAAATGAGTTCAAGTATGTTGATTTTAATTTTATTTTACCTATGTATGTAAGCTTTTATACGAAATAGCTTTTCGAACGTTTTTAGATAAGTTTTTATTTTTTATTTTTTACATTTAACAGAACGTATGTTAGTGTTTCTAATCACGTTCAAAACAATAAAATATTTCATTATTGTTTTTTTTAAACCATATTATATTACTTCATGAATACTACATTATTTTGTAATCAATTTTTCTTTCATTTATATTTTTATATTCCTTCGTTATTTGTTTACCGAGATAACGAGTGAATCGTTCAAGAACGATGAGTGATCATCAATTGAGCTTGCAGAAGAAAATAAACCACCGATATTGAAAGTAATCACCGTTAGCTAGTACCGTCAAATGAAAGTAAACACCGTTGACCAGCAACGTCATTGGATTCGGTTTTACAGATGTGTGTGTAAAAATATATTTTGATCGATGTGTGTGAAAGAAAATTTAATTTTAAATTTCAGAAATCCGAGTAGATAAATTCTTTCTATACGAATTTTGTCAAAATGATTTAATCACATTTAAAATATTCCATAAATGGAATTTTTTTTTTATATATTCTAATCAAAAACTTTTTCTTAATATTAGGATATTTAATACACAAACAAAATTTCGTAATGTAATTTTAAAACGTTATATTATAGATATATCATTTTATCTAAATTATTTTCTAACAAATAGTGCCCAATTGTCCATACCACTGTGTGTACATACCAATTATATATTGATATAATTTAAAGAAATAATAAGGGGTAAGTTCGTTTCATGTACAGAATGGATTCACCAATATGAAACGAAAAATATTATAGAAAATTCACTTTCTTGTGGAGTAAATTCTTATAGCACGTTATCCTTTCTTTTTTAGGCTTTTAGGATGATATATATATAGCCAAATATCACGATCTCAGCTAATTTGACCGAGATACAATATTCGAAACACTATATCGGTTTTATAGAACAATTTATCGGTTTTATAGACCAGCCAAGTAGCTGCGCTTGTTAAGGCGTTGTTTCTGTTTGGACCAGGGAGGTTATGGGTTTGTCTATTTAAAAAAAAATAATGGGGTGGTTGATTGACTAAACTGTCGGCGTGTGGACAAGAATGAAGTAACCGGCTATGCTTGTGAAGGTTTTCTGCAGTATCCCTTAACGAACTCCAGATGAATATCTGCATAGTTCCTATCAAAGTCGGCTGCAGCCGCACACCTACCAACCTACCAATTCCTCCTCTGCATACGAATTCCTGATCCTCCATTCACATAATAAAAATGTAAAAAGTAAAAATTAATAATGGTTGAAAAAATAATTATGTGGGTGGCCTCTGTTATAGACCATCGTGTCTCAAACACATTATTATTATTATATCGGGTTTATTTAAAACAATTGCCTGCAATACAACCACAATACGCAACATACACCAAAGTATCAATATACTCGTACACATATGTATGTATATACTTCTATTATCTGCAGTAATTACAGATGTTTGAGATGGAATTGAGAATAGAACCACAAAGCTTATAAAAAAACTAGCTTTAAAGATATAGCGAGGGGGTTGGTGGCTCAATTTTGTCTCTTCACGAATTTGAAGCTTGTTTTTAGCTTCAGAACATGCTCAAGATATTTCAGCTCGTTAATTACAACATTTTATGAATATCTTTATCAAGATATTTCTTTGTCAGATCAATATTTCTAACCGTAACAAATTTGGTTAGAAAATTCAAAACGTTCTTAAAATATATTTTTTTACAAATATACAGGTCATAAAACCCCATAGTAACAAAATTAAGAAATAATAAAAAAAAAATCTAAATAAAAGTTTGTTTCATTGGCCAGCATCGAAGAGATCCACTCTGTACAAAAGTGGTTGGATACGTACAGGATTGAACCATATGTTATAATTTTTATGAAAAGTATATAATTGATATAAAAAATATTTTTTTAATATAAAAATATTATATATAACCTACAATTTTTTTTTCTCTAAGACAATCTATGTGTAATCGTAGGCCATTAGTCGCTATTAAGTTACATTAGAATCAATTATTTTTTTTAGTATTTTTATATACCTCAGTTGATACCTCTTTTTTTTTTATACACTAGTCAATATAAGGTCCTTATGTGTAATAAATTTTGTATTAATGTCTGTAATTTAATTCGAAATAAATTTTGTGTATATCTTTTTTTTTTCTTTTTTTGCTAGGGTAACATGATTTTTTTAAGTAGAATTGAAGGGTAAAAATTGGTTAAGCATTTAATGATGTTGAAACGCGCCAAAATATAAAAAAAAACAAGTCCTGGATAATTTAAGTCGTTCAATGGATTCTCATAGATTCCAATCTGAAACTTGAGTTAGGGCGCCCAAATTTTTATTTTCGCAGGTTAAGAATGCACACAGTCTGCGAGATGAAAGACACGAGAAACGCCGTTAAAGATCAATATTGTGGTGACTGTTTGTTCATTGAACCAGTGATTCTGAGTGAATTTACCTGCGAAACAGGATGGAGCCTGGACGGGCTACACTTCGACCATAAGGTCCATTGTGATGCCTAAGGATGTGAGGATGTGAGTGGAGTGGAAGGAATTTTTGTGCATAGACTAGGAATTGGTAGGATGTGCGGCTACAGCCGACTCTGGTAGGAACTATGCTGCTATTCAACTGGAGTTCGTGAAGGAAACTGCAGAAAACCTTCACAAACATAGCCGGTTACTTCGTTCTTGTCTATACGCCGACAGTTTAGTCAATTAACCGTCCCTTTTTTTTTCTCTTAATAATTGACAAACTGCCGATGTCGGGATTCGAACCCATAACCTCCCAGTTTCCAAGTAGGCATACCGATTCTGCGGATGTAAGCATTTAAATAGCCGCATCCGTATCTGCATCCGATGTCAAAAATTTCGCATCATCAACATCCCTGGTTTATTGATCTAGATCAAATCATAGATCATATTTATGAGTCCATGATATAGTTAACACTATAGTCAAAACAATAAACTATCCACTTCTTATTTAAGAAATTATAAGTTCTTGTATTGAATGAAGATTATTATTGATACAGATCAATCATTTCTATAAAATATATATACTAACACATAGTATTAAATCTGATTTTTATTATATTTTAGTTTATTTAATCGAAACAAATAATACAATTGTTATTTCAGTCTGTCTGTTTGTCTGATATGATATGTTATTGAAACGTGTGATGAGCACATTTTATGTATTTTTTGTCTACAAAGATGTAAAAAAAGTATGTATATAAAATATTTACAAGAAACCATATAATATTGCCTTTTACCAATAATTTACGTTACCTTACTGATTTAGTATCTATATTATTTATTTATAATAAGTATACCGTTGGTCAATCAATTTATGGTGATTAAAAAAGTATACGGTTTTTAACATTCATCGTAGGGATTTATATTGTGTAGTTCTTTATTTAGCGAATTTCCTCCAAAGAAAATGCAGCTATTGTTTTTGTACCAATGTTGGAATTTCGTTCAGAAATTTTTACGAAACTCCAACATATATATACAGAATGAGTCGAACCAAGTAAATAATAGCACACACCTCCACTTCCTGCCACGATTCTCCCTTTCTTCAACGATCATTCATCTTTCGGTGCTGGAATGTATAATAATGTTGTCTTGTATTTCAATATGCAAAATTCATAAAAAGAAGTAAACCTTTAAAAAAACAAGTGAAAAAATCAACCAACTGGGTTAGTTACTTAAATACCCGATATATCCTGAATTTATGTAAAAACGTTTATAACAAAAGTTGTTTAGTTTTGAAACAGAAATATTTTTTGTTTTTACATTTTTACGTTTTTGCATTTCAACGATGGGCAGTTTTTCATAAACATTGTCCGATTTTGCCCATTCACGAACTTTACCTTACTTTTTTGCTCCTGAATACACATACAAAATTTCAGCTCGTTTTTTCTTTTCGTTTTTGAGTTAACGTGTTTACAGACAAACAGACAGACGGACGGACATGCGGAATTGGCCGAATTATCCAAGCGCTCATGTTGACACGAAAGTATACACAAATAAACAAATATTTAATAAACAAATCACTTCAACAGAAGTAAATACTGTCTAATAAATAAAAAATTAGAATAACATGAAAAAGTTGGCTGTTGCATCACAATCGTCTTTGGTGTAGAGGAAGCATACTGGACTAGTTATCCAGAGGCCCGAGGTTCGATTCCTGGTTGACGAGTTAATTTTTTCATATCAGTATTTAATTTAATTAATAGACAAACAGACAGACGGACGGACATGCGGAATTGGCCGAATTAGCCAAGCATTTATGTCTGCGATCAATATTCAAGCGTTACAAAGTCAGAACTAAACTTAATATACCCTGGTATATTTACATATAACGGGTTTAAAAAGGAACTATAATTTTTGGTCATAGTATTTTCGGGAAAAAAACTAATATGTATACTATGTTATTGTTGACACCCTGTATTTTAAATTATAGATTAAAATTTTGATTTTGATTTCAGCAACGATAATCATTTCATATAAAGTATAAACATGTATAAAAATTGACACGGTTAACCAAGTAATGTGTAATAATAATCACTATATAGATAAATACATGCATCCATACTAATAATATTGAATTGGTTTTGTGGTTATAATACTTTTCGTTCAATTATAATTTATAAATATTTATTTATTTATTTACAATTATTATAACCTATGCCATTATATTATAATAATAATATAATACTTCATAATTTTTAAAAAAATATATGTGTTTATATGAATATATATTATTCATTGTTTATATTATAAATTTAGTTCTGAATTTGTAATGGCTTGAAATATTGACCATAGAAAACTTAAGTATAAGTGATAATAAAATGACGTAGGCAGTCTATTTACGCATGTCTGCCTGTCTGTCTACCATCACGATAACTCCAAAACGAAGACTGATAACGAGTTGAAATAACAAGTTGCAATAATATGAGACATTACAAGAACTTCCCGTTACCTCCACCCAATTTATATGTAAATACAAAAAGAACCAAATTTTCCTATATATCATCTTGGAAACGACGTATCACGTACTGAATGTAAATGAACAAATTTCGACCCCGGAAGTGCCTCCATTTTGAGAAAAACTGTTGATATAGACCAATATCTCCATTACCGTGCACTTTAGGCCAAAAATGGTAATAACCTTTCTTGTAGACAATTGAATTTTCTTTTTTTGGGTATCACTTGCTTACGACTTATACGACTATTATTATTTATTTATTGACTTTTTGACCGATATCTCTTCTAATAATTGTTTAGAAAGAAAACTATTTATTGTTAATTATCATTATATTATGCATACCTCGTTTTTATTAACCTTGCACCCGGTAGTGCAACATTAAACGCGTTATGACTTTAAAAATATTAATTTTAGATAAAAAAAGTTGTAAATAAAAGTTGTAGGTAGTTTGTAGATTTAAAAGTTAACAGCATTTGATTGTTTAAACAATTATTAGCAGAGATAACGGTCAAAAAGTCAATTAATAAATAGTAATAGTCGTATAAGTGGTAAGCAGTAAGTGATACAAAAAAAAATTAAAAAACAATGAAATAGGAAATCCAATTATCTACAAGGAAGTTTATTACAAAAAAGGCCTAAAGTGCACGGTAATGGAGATATTGGCCTATATCTACAGTTTTATACAGTTTTTCTCAAAATGGTGTCACTACCGGTATCGAATTTTGTAAGGAGTTTGTTCATTTACATTCAGTACGTGATACTGAACCTAATTTTGAAAAAACCATATTTTGACAAAATGGAAATTCGACTTCAAAAATCAAATATTTTATAACAAAAAATGCACTAAAAAGTAAAAAAATAATTGCATATTCTTGTCCCAATTTTAGTTCACCTAAGCAAAAATTTTTAAATATATATGTACAATTATTGTTATTTTTGGAGGCGGTGTCAGCATAGAGAAATTCACATAATTTTTGGACACCGCCTCCAAAAATAACAATAATTGTACATATATATTTAAAAATTTCAAAAAAAAAAAAAAATTTCGCAGAAATCGGTTATCACATATAAAATGAGGATTTTGCTCGATTTCCCGGGGATCCCCTCATCAGAATGCGATTTGGTGCCAATGGGACCAATAGGAAACCAAACCGTTTACAAAAAATTCAAAATCGGTTCATAAATGCCGGAGTTCTGAAGTAACACACATAAAAAAAAAAAAATACAGACGAATTGAGAACCATCCTCCATTTTGAAGTCGGGTTAAAAAAATAACTCCTGCAATTTAGTGCAGCGCAATATTCTCTATTGATTGTACTAACTGTCGTGATGTTAGTTACTTACCAACAACACTTTATCCAACTCAAATTGAATACAATATATAACTCTAACTTCAACTATAAATATTATATATTTGATTGATATCATTGAAATAAAATAATAATACAGGAATAAAGTATATCATTCTTTAGTTGGTTTTTTTCGTGAACCAGTATATAAGTATATGCCTGCCTGCCTATACCTTCCTATATGAGTGATTCGTACCCTCAATCAACTATACCAAAAAAAAAACAACAAAAAGCTATGTGTGAAGAAAATTGTTTGTTTTGTAATTTTTTTTTATTTCAACTCTTTCAATAATATGTGGTCATTTTAACAAACACCATAAGTTAGCTTTTTGTGGTTTATGTATTGAATATATCTTATATGCTATGTGGTCAGAAATGCTTGTATTTTTAACCCGACTTCAAAAAAGAGGATGGTTCTCAATTTGTCTGTATTTTTTTTTTCGTATGTGTCACCTCAGAACTCCATCATTTATGAACCGATTTTGAATTTTTTTGTTTGTTTTAAAGGGTTTGGTTTCCCATTGGTCCCATTGTCACCAAATCGCATTCTGATGAGGGGATCCCCGGCAAATCCTCATTTTATATGTGATAACCGATATCTGCGAAATTTTTTTTTGAAAAGTCATTCATAATGGGAAAATAAGAAAATTTTTTTAAAAACCGACTTCAAAAAAATCTTTTACATAAAAAAAAAAAACCCCAAAAAAAATAAATTTTTACAAAAAAAAAACAAAATGCTTGTAAAGAAAACTGGAAATCTGTTATAAAAAAATGCACTAAAAATTAAAAAAAAAAAGTGTTATAAAAAAATGCACTAAAAATTAGTTGGTCGTTTAGTAGGTCTACCCATATTTAGACAAATAAAATCAGTTATAGAACTTCAAAGTCACTAAAACGCGAGAAATAAAAAAAATTTTAAAACCCGACTTCAAAAGTCAAATATTCTATAACAAAAAATGCACTAAAAAGTAAAAAAATAATTTCATATTCTTGTGCCAATTTTAGTTCATCTAAGCAAAATTTTTTAAATATATATGTACAATTATTGTTATTTTTGGAGGCGGTGTCCAA
Source organism: Nineta flava (assembly GCA_963920215.1). Classification (NCBI taxonomy): domain Eukaryota; kingdom Metazoa; phylum Arthropoda; class Insecta; order Neuroptera; family Chrysopidae; genus Nineta; species Nineta flava. The sequence continues at coordinate 68,541,443 of OY986044.1, forward strand.
AAGTTATGTGAATTTCTGTATGCTGACACCGACTCCAAAAATAACAATAATTGTACATATATATTTAAAAATTTTTGCTTAGGTGAACTAAAATTGTCACAAGAATATGCAATTATTTTTTTACTTTTTAGTGCATCTTTTGTTATAGAATATTTGATTTTAGAAGTCGGGTTTCCATTTTGTCAAAATAGGTTATATATATATATATGGAATGTTTTATATAACCATTCATTTATGAAGACGCCAATGTAAATAGTGTAATGATTCTTTTTAAGGATGTACGAGCGCAGATGTATAGTCGATATATAAAATACTTCAAAAGCTTATATATAGTACATTCATAAAAGTCCACAATAATGTTTATTATTTTTTGTCGTAAGTTCAAATTAAAATTTAATTTAGGCCCGTCATACCAGGCCTAACAAAAAGGTGTTTAAGAATAAAACCCGAGATTTCGGGTAATTAAACTATCGCCGACTGAAATAAAATTTCCCCGAAATCGCAGTTGTTTTCTTAAATATCTTTTTTTTGGCCCGTCACTCCAGAATTACATTGGATCAATCTCTTTAATTATATTTCTATTTTCTATTATGTAGTTCTTTTTTTATTCATCTTAGTTTATTCCAAGTGAAAATTATCAAAATATGTGTAAAAATATAGGTTTCTCCATAAGAGCAATGCATTAAATTCGACCTTTAACATTAAATAATTAATTCAAGATTTTCAATAATTAATTCAATTTTTATTCAGCTCACGTAAAATTCTCCATACCTATTCATAAATACGAAATAAAATGTTCTTGAAAGTAATCAGGTATAATTTTTCCTAAGAATAATATCTCACAGATAACCTTAAATTCCATAACTGCTTCGATACAGTAATTAGACAAAATTTACATTAAAAATTGCATAGATCGCACCTAGAAATTAATAAAATTCTATATGTATATGTGTGTATAGAAAAACTATTTACCTTGAATTCATTAAGATATTAATTATTTATTCCGACACCACTATAGCAAATAAACGTGTGTGAAAATATTTTTAAAAAAATTATATGTTTTGAAACGAAAAATTTATTACCCCATAATAATATTATAACACATTATCATGAACAGTTTTGTCATTTTAATCACGCTTTTATGTTTATTAATTACAAAAAAATATTATTTACTCATAGTTTATAAAAAAATTCGATATATAAATCATTAAGGAATAGAGATGTCATCGCATTTAATAATACGTTAAATATCTTTAGAATATACAGAATATAACAAATTTGTTTTTCTGACTTGAAATATTTTTGCGTAAGAAATTAGAACTAGAGTTTTTCTAGTTTTCCCTTTTCTTGATTTGTAGAAAAAATTAATGAGTTCTTAAGATCACACAACCGACTATAGTCACCATAGAACTGAAAATTTCTATTGTGACTATATTAGATTCTCAAAAATATACCAACTCAAAAATGAATATAATGCAAATATACATAAACGTATTTGGTAATAAATATTAATTTGCTACCAAAAAATTAAATAATTTCTTAAAAATTGAGACGGCTCAATTCTTTCAATCAGATACTTAAACTATTATTATTATTATTAATTATTTTGTATAGAAAATTTGCATTGTCAACTATGAATGAGTTTTTGAACCTGTATATGTACCGCCATCTATCAGCATCTTTTTTAAAACTGATTTTTATCTGAAAGATCACCTATAAACACCTTGTTGTGTTTAAAAAATGTATAGTACATCGGACATAAAAGCGTTTTTGTATCGGTAAACACCTTAAATTTAAAAAGTGTGCTATATCTCCAAATCTATAAAATCCAGAATCCCGGTTTTATAAATAACAATAAAACCGGGATAAGGAGGAAGAAAGAAGTGTATTTTTGGATTTCATAAAGGCATAACATTGTAAACGCATTTAAAACTTTAAAATACAATTTTCAATTATCTAAATAATAAAATATTAATATTAATAAAAATTCAACGATATGTTGGTCTACATAGTATACTCTTGTTCTTTCGTACTTCTGTCTTCTTAACCTTAATGGAAATTGACATTGGTATAGTACTGTGACGTTTTAGAAATACACCAATAATAAAATGTTGTATATTTATTAACATATGGGCTATTTTATGTTGATTAATCAAAATAATTCAATGGTCTACATAGATGGACATTACTGTAATTTACATACGATTCAATAAGTATACTAAAATATTGTAGATCGTCCACATATACAATGTAAACTAATCATAATTTTACAATTTACAGTGTAATATTCTTATTATCGAAAATTTGTTAGTGTTGTAACAATTTATTGATATCACGAGTTTTGTACAAATTCTTGAATCAATAACAAGCAAATTATAGTAACAAGTCTATGAATATATAGAAACCATATTATATAGATATGAAGGAGGTTGGTGTACATAGAGCAATGCAAAGATGGGTTATCTTCTCTGAAATATTAAACAGTAAGAAAATGAAACGTTTCTACAAAATTATTTAAATCTTTTAGATCATTTAATCCAGCTTAACATTTATAACGAAAAAATCGGTTGAACAAAAGTGATCCATGTAAACAAATATTTTGAATGTTCAATATAGATTTTCCAACCTTTTACAATTAAATTGTTTATAAAATTTTTTACATACATTTTTTTTCAAGAATTTTTTTCAGAAAAAAGTTAAAATTAAACAACAAAAAAATGAAATTTTTGAAAGGGTGCTTTGAAAAAACTATTAATAGATACCCACATAATAATCATGAAACATTCTTTTTCATGAAACAGCCTCCAAAACTAAACTTTCAACTAAAAAATTCACAACTCCGATAACGATCCCTAAATCTAGCGATACTCTTGATACTAATAGGGATAAAAACCGTTTTTTCCAAAAAAATTGATACTACATGATGCCCTTTCATTTCCTATATTAATCTCCAAAACTAACACTTATTTTAACCCTCTATGAGAAATTCCAGATTTTATTTCCTCAAAGGCCTTCCTTTCTTCTTGACCGATTTTGTCCTTTTGAAACTTCGCCTTTCAAATACCGATAGCACATGGCATACCAAATTTGATTCCCATCTGACTACAATTAGCTCTATTTCATTTGTAATAAATTGTTTTGAAAAAAATTGCATATCTTAGATTACAGATCTAATCTTTGAGCTAAGACTTCCAAGCAAAACTTCGACTTCGGTTTGCCAAATTGCGGTATATACATATACCGATCATTTTCTAGGGTATGTTCGATGAACATTTGAAGGAATTTTACCTTATTTGTAGGAATTCCTTCAATTCATTTGAAGTAATCTACTATACACCAGCGCTCGTACATCTTTAATAAAATTCACTTTCAAATTATAGTACAAGAAAACACATTTGGTGTTTTATATTTAACCTGTCTGTGTATTAAACTGTAGGCCGAATATTTCTGATAAAATTATTCGATTTTTTGGATTTTCACCAATTTTGCTATCCTTTAGAAATAAATAGATTTATTTATTTTAAAATAAAAAATTATTCTTTCAAAAATAAGCTATAGAAAACTTAACGAAATTATTAATTTATAAAATAATAGGACAAACACATGAAGAAAGTTATGTGTACACGCAATGTTAGAATAAAATAATCAAAAGTGAAAAAAAAAGTTTTAAGGGAGAAAAGTTTTTTTTTTAACTAACGATAAAAAAGTTTTATTTAAGAATGTTTTTCGAAGGCTAAAAAAAATTTGATATATTTATGAATTTGTAGCAGAAAATATCTATAGAAGAGATAGAGAGGTTACATGTTTCGGAAAATTTTTAAAAAATGTTTTGAAATGAAACCGAAGCGAAACCACAAAAAACTTTATCAATTATACTTTGTAATCTTCTACAAAAACAAAAATTCAGTTTTATCAAATATACTTAATACAAAAGCAATAATTAAACTTAAAATAAAAACGAAAATAAAGTTAATTGCTTAAATACCCAGTATATACTGAGTTTATGAAAAATGTTTCAAACAAAAGTTGTTTGTTTTAAAAAAAGGAACATTTTTTGTACTTAAATTTTTTTTCAATCTGTTCAATCTCATTTTGCCCAAGCATGGTCCGATTTTATCCATCCACAAACTTCCCCTTAATATACATAGCTTTAGAACCAACAAAATTTCAGCTTGTTATATCTGTTTTCGTTTTTGAGTTATCGTATTTACAGACGGACGGGCGGATATGTGGAAATGAACACCTAAACTTAATATACCTTTGTATATAATATATACATACCGAGTATACAAATTTAGAGGTGTACGCATACAACATAATTCGGTTATGGGGGAAAAGTAATTTTCCAAACATCTCTGGTTCACTCTATTAAAAAAGTTCATGACATTCACGAATCCTAATTATTATTATTTCATTTTAATAAAATCTATTTATAAAAATTTTGCATGTTTTGTGATGAAATATATAATATATTATACCTTAAAACAGTGGTGCTCTATCAGTGGTACACAAGCATAACAAAAATGTTTCGCAAATAATTTTACTTCCATCATAATCCTTGCTATATTTGGCCACAAAATTTGTCATTTTTTAAATTTTATAATTTTTTTTACCTGATTGATTCGGTTTTTGAAAAAATGCTTCGTATAAAAATTTTTCATTAGAAGTATAGTAACAACTTAGATCCGAAACTTTTTTCCGAAAACCGAATCAATCAGGGACAAATTAATTATAAAATTTTAAAAAATTACATCAATTTTTGTGGTCCCATAGTGCATATACATTCGGCAATTTCACTTTTACTGTCGACTGACGTTTAGCAAAATAGAGCAAATGAAAACATCTCAACTGGTGATGCTGCGAGACACCAGAGAAACGAGACGAGACGAGAATAAGTCAAGGAGAGACGAAACGAAAATTCTGATTTTCGATAAATATTCGAGAGACAGATGATCGTACTCTTTTCCAATCTCTATAGATTTTTTATCTATAAAAATATTTTCTATAGTCTTTCAATTAAAATTCAAAAAATGATTTTTTTATAAATTGTATTTTTTCAAGAAAACCTTCAACTGTAAAAGCCAGAGGAGACGAGACGTTAGCAAAATTTACAAGTCAATACAATACAAGAGACATGTTCACTGTGCCAGCGACAGATTTTTCTTACATCAGTGGTTCTGTCGCTTGAACAATTTGGGAATCACATCCTTGCAGAATGATTATGCAAGAAAAGATAAATATATTTGTTTATCGAAGATAAAAATAGATAAATAATTTTTGATTATATTAAAAATTTATGATTAAACTGATTTATTTATTATTTTCTCATATAATATATAAATAATAAAAATAGAGTAAAATATAATTGTAGTGAATAATTGAAAAACTTTTTTCCGGAACAAAAAAAATTATTATATTAAATGGAACACAAACAAAACAAAAATGTATATTTAGTTGTTTCTAATTTTATATACTTTGTGGTTTAAATTTCTTCAAAGATTGATTGACACGGGACGATATTTTTCTATTTTGTACCATACAATTCACTGTTACCAAAATTAAAGATGATATAAAAAATATTATTATTATTATTATTAATATTAAAATCATTTCAAAAACTCGATATTTAATATTTAAACTTTTAATTGTTATGTAGTATTTATATAAGATAACTTTTTTCTAGCATAAAATAAACTAAAAAGCGTAACAGCTAACTGTTTAAATACTCTATATGTACTGTGTTTTTTGTACGTACTAAATTTCTATAAATGTAGAGAATTGTGAAAATTAGTGATGCCGCGAGATTAAACGAAACGAGAGTACACTGAAAATTGAAAAATTGTTTTAACTTGATGTTTAAGAACAAAGCACATAACTGTTTTTTTTTTTGTAACGCAAGTGTTTAAAAATAAATGGTTTAAACGACTCACCAATTACTCTAAACATCACAAGTGTTTTAAAGAATATTATTATAGACTTTAGTTATTTTACCAAACAGTGATTGGCTGGCTAACTGCTAATGTAGAGTATTAGTATGGGTAATTGTGCGCTATCGATTAAATTTTGTATGCGTATTAATTTAATTTGATGCATGCATGTAAAGTGATTCATAAACGTTTTGTACTTTGAAGATTAAACCCGTCCAAAACTTTTCAGAAACATAACATCATTTCGGCCATATTATTGTATTATCATGGAAATTAAGGACATGTTCAAAATTTCATGTGAATAGGTAAAGCAGAAGTATGTGATAAGTCGCCTGTGAAATTTGAAGGAAATATACGGAACGTGCGGAGTTTAATAAAACCACTTAAAAATATAAATTATTCTACAAACTTAGAATTGAATTAATTTTAAATACCAAAAAACGAAACCAATAAATGAAAGTAAACTTTTCTTGAAAACAAACAAATTTATTTTATGTTAAGTATTAATAATTTTCCCTAAACGAATAAAAATTTATGTATATATATCCATAAAGTTTAAGTATTTGTACTTTAAACTTTTAAATTAAGAAACTTTTAAAATAATAATATACAGGTTGATTTTTTTCAATGGATATCGAAGGCTCGAAAAAATAATATTATTTTATTTCATTATTTAAATGTTGGTAGTTAAAAAAAATTTAATGTCCATTATTTTAAAATTAAATAAAGGATATTGATCTCTTACCGTTTCAAGGATGGAAATTTTTGAAACGGTCAGCCTCTTACTTTTTAGCTCTAGAATACACTTACAAAATTTCAGCCCGTTATCTCTTTTCGTTTTTCAGTTAGCATATCCACTGACACACAGACGGACATGCGAAAATGAACTAATTAGGTCAATATTTAAAACCGTTACAAAGTCAGGACTAAACTTATAATAGTCTTGTATATATTATATATACTGGGTATAAAGCAATCACACTGTATCATTCAAAATTATTAAAAATTATTAGTTTCTGAAGAAATAATAAATGTCTTAAATAAAAACAAAATATATTATTTTGTTTATCCACTTCCAAAATGATGTTATTTTTTATGAAAATTTGTTTGTTTTAATTTATTTAAATACATGTTAAACTACTTTTTAAAGTCTGCTTTATAAATGATAATCATAAAATATAAAAGGCCTAGAAATTTTTTAATATATATGTCATTATTTATCTAAACGAATTTTTAAACTATTTATGAAAGTAGGTAACATCAGTTTGTTTTAAATTGCTGATTTAAATGGAAAAACAAACAAAAAGTTTTTAGAGAAATTTACAAATCTGAATGAGCTAATCACACGGACGTGGCCAAGAAACGTTAAATACCAAATGTAAATTGCTGAAATTTAAACATGGAAATTCTCACTTGTACAGGTGGCACAAAAGTAAGGTGGCGCAAAAGTACCTTCACGATTTTAAATTAAGAAAAGGATATAAGTTAAGAAAATTTATATTTTACAACTCATAATATAAAGTGTGTTTCTTGAAGTTTTTTTCCACCTATTTACGAAAAATGATGTTTAACAAATGATATCCCTTTTCTTGAAGTTTTTTTCCATCTATTTACTGTTTCGCATCCAAGATGCTGTCTCTCGATGAACTCAACCTAGACAGAATACAACTTCGAAAGGTTACCAGATTCATCACTGGACATTACTACCAACGAATGGATCTACACACAATAGGACTCCACAATGGATCCATTATGTGAAAACTGTGTGGGAGGAGAAGAAACATCCAGCCACATTATCTTTAACAGCTAATTTCTCGATGACAGCAGATACAATATATTCGATGCATTTCCCCCGGAATATATCAACCTTCAAGAAAACCTAATAAGCAAGCTCTTGGCCATTGCCAAGATATGGGGGCAGTGAACCTCGTCAAACTGAAGAGGCAGCACAAAAGACCATAAGCTGTCCTTTAATCGATTTTCGACTCATACGAATTGAGATATTTGCAAAAAAATATTTTTGTAATCATCAATTTTTTATCATATTTTTAACATGGCTGCTATTCTTGTCTAATTATAAGATTATAAAATCGGCGAAATAAAGTGATATAATTGATCATGTTACAGTTTTGCACTGTTTTTGCACAGTTATAACGGCACTGGAGATAATTTTTTTTGGGCTAAAATCACTGAATTCATAAAATAAAACCTAGTCAAAATAAAATTATAACAAATATTTTTGAAATTTTATATACATAAATGTAATCTCTAAATGAAATTCAGTAAAGAAACGTTTTAAAAAATACTTAAATAATGGTATTTAATTACAATTCCTAGAAGAATCATTATTCTTAATTTCATTTCTAGATAAATCAATTAATTTTCCAACATTTTTTTTTTAATTCTAATAACACATAATCAATACAAGTCTAATATTGATAAGTTGATATCAAAGAAACATTAAAAATATATTCATATTGTATACAGTGTGGTAAATAATATAGATGAATGCTATTCAAATTTCGAGTTCGTACGGCTAAAGGCATATAGGTCTTCGCAAAAGTTTCCGCATTGACTTTATAACTTTTTCGTAGAGAATTGAACTAGCTGTGTACTAACATCCATTTTAGAGCCTTTTGGGAGTCTTAGAACCTTTTGACATAGAATTTAATGAATAACTTCAAAACTTTATAAATATTTTCACCTAGGCAAGTGATTTTGAGGTGACTTAATTTCGAGAAAAACTGATTTTCGTTTGATAAGTAGCGTACTTAAGTCGCTACTGGGTAAATATCGGTCTGAGATATTTTGGAAGAATCAAAAACCTTATGAAACACGTATCCCCGTTGGCTACGTGTTTCATATCTAACGCCGAGAAAAGTTCCAGTTTACAACATTTACATACGGCCGTAACTATTTTGACACAAAATTGTGGTTATTTCAAAATTATGGTTATCAAGACTATATGAAAATGAAAGTTACATCATGTTTTGAGATTTGTGCTACTCCTAATTAAAATTATTGTTATGAATCACCAAAAACTTTTATCAACGATAACCGTCGTCAAAACGGACTGATTGTTTTCCAGAATTAACGCAATAATTTAGAACGATAGCGTACGGGGGCGGGAGCGGCAGATTATAAACGTTTTTTTTAAAAGAGGGACTCCAAACTTTTAGATATGCTCAGGGCAGAGATTCAGAGCAGGGATCATATATCAAAGATACATTACTCGGTATACATTAGATCAACAAGATTTTGCTGAAACCCCTTCTCGAGAGCAGCCAGTTAGCGTGGGTTATTTAATTGATTGATTATCGCACGTTCAATTACTCCTTGCTCTAATATATTAACAACCATAAAAAAATTAACACATGGTATATAAATACACAATGATACTATATTCAAAATATTATTACAATATTTTAAATTGATAATGAATTATTAGTTACATTAACTAAATACTGATTATAATTTATGGTAACAAATGGTAACAACATTGTTAATTAGATGACGCACGTCTTTGGAATGTTGTTCAACTCTCAAATACACTGAACAGACAACCAAACAACCACATCAACAACAACAACAACAAAAACAACCTTTCAACCATCTATCTCTCCTACTTACTACACAGCCAATTGCTTTAACTTAAAATATTGAGTTTTTTGTTGTTGTTGTTGCTGTAGAAGTGTGGTCCACATCGTAAAAAGTTAACATATGTTGATTAGGTTTTAATATATCTGCTTTTTTTTAGTACCTATATTATACAGGTGACAGACATATACAAACAAAGATTACTGATAAACAAGTGTTTTTATTTATAATATAGAAATATTCAAAATTTTAAGTGTTACACAATTGTTTAAAATATTTGGGCCCAGTTTCGATTAATTTAAAATGCTAATTGTCTTCTGTATTCAAAAACTTATGATTGTAGCTTTCGTAGTGTCTATGATACTTATATCGTTTTATTGATCTTGTACTGAACCTGCAAGTTCTTAAACTCAAACTTATATTTGAAAAAAATTGAAAAATTATCAAACTTATTTTACAAGCTTCTATTTAACTTGCAATGTATGTGTGTATGTCTGTATGTATGTATGTATGTATGTCTGTATGTATGTATGTATGTATGATTGCATGTATGTATGTATGGTCGGGTTAAATCTTGCAAGCTGAATTAGAAGAACTTCCTCATATCCTTCGGAGTTGAATTTTTACATGTTGGTTCCGTTTCGATGACAATGCATTTTTATGGTAAGCATGACAAGAATCGACAAGGGGAAAGGGGGGTTTAGAGGAAGAGGGAAACAAAAAATTTGGTATATCTCTCTTAATATTGAAAAAATCGAAAAACGCATAAGAAGTATAGTTGTAGAAAATTAGTTTTACTATTAAAAGCTTGTTTTTAAAAATATTTTTTTATATAGAACCTTATTTATATGAACTCTAACGCTTAATTCACACTACAAGTACGCTCTCCATACGCTCTGGGTTCGATAAAATTCCCTTATACTCGTACTACTGTCCTGATTAAGGTCTTGTTTCAGTCTTTCGAAAATCTCAACTGATTTTGCACCTAGGTTTCGTACTGTTAGATTTAAATGAAAGTAATTTTGCAAGTCGATTTATGTACAATCAGTGATCAAAAGTTATGTGAAAAATGTCGGTAAATATATGCATAATAAACTTTGGACAACAGCCAATTAAAGTTCAGTTGGGTAGGGCCTGTACATTATGAATGGGCACTTATATGCAATAAATTTAAAAAAACATTTGGCTCTATGCTACTAATTACGTTCATTTTTCACACAACTTTTGTTCACTGATTGTACAATCTGAGTTATTACCTTTTTAGTAATGACATATTTCAATAAATTATTAGGCCTACATATCTATATTAAAGAAAATTAAAAGTACTATCAATATATAAGATTATAAGTTCATAAGACTTGCTGAAGTCGAAGTTTCATGCTTAAGTCGATGTTTAAGAGATAATTGCTGGACGTAGATTATGTTTTAATAGCCGGAAATCTTATGACTACACAAGGAAATGAGGCAGTTCATACTAAGTCGCGGAGAAATCAATGAAACCCTAGTTATTGAAGAATTTTCGTACCTTGCAAATAGGATTAGTTTAAGCTTTTATTATTTTTATTTTTGTACAAAAACATACTAAAAATACTTCAGAAAAATCGCTTTTAGAAATTAACGAAATAGCGCTTTGTATTAGTCACCAAAACCAATATCAATTTCAAAACTCGACTTTCAAGGCCGTGACCATAACCAAGACCACGTTTGTGAGACTAACCTTATATTTTCGAAACTAAGTAGAATATAAAAATATAAGATACCCTCAATACTAATTACAACAGAAATTTTTTCAATATGGAATATTATATCACATAAGATCATTGATTTTTAAACAACCCTATCCAAAAAAAAGAACCCATAGATAACAATTATACTTTTGTTAAAAAAAAAAGTTAATTTTATGATTCGTTCGTCTAGTCATCAAATAACCAAATCCAAAATCACCTTTGTTGGACTTTTTAATAAATAAAAATAAAACCAAATTGTTATCAATTACTGTTAATAGTATTCAATGTTGATATTGAGTTTGTTATAAAGATATAATCCCTGTCGCCAATTGTTTCTATTTTTTACTATGTATTAAAAAACAAATTTTTATATTTTATGGCACCGTATAAATTAATATATGGTCAAATATATCGTCTACAATCTACGAAATATGTAACCTTGATTTTGTTTTTAAACGGAAATAACACAATATTCTTTTATAAATAGTTTTATTAATAATTGTTTTAGGATAAAACCACTTTGATGAACAACAAAAAGGATTAGGCATATTATGAATAGTTCATTATACTCACCCATACAGAAAAATTTAAGCTCTATAGAAAGAGGTGTATTTAAGCCTTTTTTGTTTCTGAAATCGTTCAATTTTGATACAACAAAAATAAATCTAAATAAAAAATAGAAGAGAAATTTTCTTATAGGGATTAAATCTAGGAGATGTGTTATTGATGTTGTTGGCGAATCCTTTACATTTTTTGGCATATCAAACTTTTCAGACGAGGATACTACTTATATTTCAACGTACTTCAAATTATAAAGGTTAAATCAAATGTATTTCCAAGAACAAAATGTAAAGTGATATAGTATTATAATATCTTACTCACAAAGGGGCTCCCTTTGAAACCTGGGACGGCCTTCGGCATTGGCTTCGCATGTCAATAAGAATACAAAAACCGGACCGTTCTAGCATGTATAAGAAGTAACGAAGGTATTTTTGAGAGTTTTTTCCCCATGTCGAGGGGGTACGTTAGAAAAATTAAAGTTTTCCGATTTTTCCCGTAAGTTTGAAGTTTTAATAAATATTGTTTTAATAATATTGCGATCGAATTTCATAGGAATATTTTATTGACAAACATAGCCAAAAAAATATTTCTTATTCAAATAATAAACAGAATAACATTTTCGGTTCGATTTTTAAACAAAATTTACTTTCCATATAACTTGCCAACAAATAATGAAACGATTCTGTACAACTTACAGTGAAATTATCATAAAAATAAATATCAAAAAATTATGTCATACCAATAAACAATTGACACAATTCTCAAGGGAAATTTACATTGTATCTTCATCCTCCTACGGTCAACTTACATCGGAATACCTTATATGAATACAGGGAAATAAATTAAATAACTCTTCATAAAATTACATAGTTATGGATTATGTAAAGACATGTTTGAAATTTGATGCGTATTTGAAAATTAAATTATATCGCCAGTGAAAAAACAAACATTTCTTCTATTTAGATTTATTTATGGAAATTAATGTATTCAATAAACAGGTATTTCTCTCATGTTATAGATATATATTCGAATATAACACAAATATAATCACTTGAAAGTTGATTTGCAGTTTGATGTAACCGTGCAAAGAAAAACACTTCGCCCACTTGAGTAACATATTTTTTCAAAGAAATTGCTGTTATTCTTTTTTTTTTAGTGAATTTCTGGTTTAGAAATAGCTTATAAGAAAAATGACATGTGTGAACAAAATGAATACTCAAGTATATTATAAAAGGTATTAGATATTATAAGGTATAAGGTATTAGATAAATAGATAGATAAGGTATTAGATAGCGGCTGCCCTGAACGGGCTACACTTCAACTAAGATTCATTGTGCTGCCAAAGGATGTGAGTGGAGTGGAAGGAATTTTGTTGTGTGTAGACTAGAAATTGGTAGAATGTGCGACTGCAGTCGACTCTGATAAGAATTATGCCGATATTCATCTGGAGCTCGTGAAAGAAACTGCAGAAAACCTGTTGGATTTTAACAACCATCTAACAAAAACAAATCTCCTTCTTATATATAAATTTCGGCACTATACAAAGGGTAAAAATAATATCAACTAATATCCTGTTTTTACGATAATAAGAATATACATTATACATTAATATTTCAAGTCCAAACTTGAGGACCATAAAACACAAATGTTTTCACAAAAGTAAAAGGGGGTTAAAATATGTTATTCATACCACCTAGTTGGAATTCAAATCTTGTCAATATATAGTTGGACAGGATACATCACATACGAAGGACATGCTTTAAGATTAAGACTGCGTTTTTAAACTATAAATAAATATATAACAATCAACATATAAGTATTATTATTTCTCAACAAAGATCACCCAAATGTCCAAACTCCTAATAAAACCTTCACAAGCATAGCCGGTTACTTCGTTCTTATCCATACGCCGACATTTTAGTCAATTAACCGCCCCTTCTTTCATTTTCTTAATAATTGACAAACATTCCTTGTATTTAAATATTGTATTTTGGAAATTTATATTACATCTGATGTTTTATGACGCAGCAAAGTGAAATATGGATAATACGACCGAAAGAAATGACAAATCTCACAAATCAAAAAAAAAAGCATATGACTAATATTATTTTAGCGTCGTTCACGTGAAACCATAAATAATTTAAATATTATCATCTAACAAGCGTGTGACCAGACACGGTCTTATAAAAAGTTCATAAAGTTTAATACATTATTGTTAATTTTTTACACCTGACGATGATACATCATATTGAAAATATGTTTTTTCACATGTTTTTAAAATTAATGACTCATAAAATTAATTCAATTAATATACGAAACGTGTTTCTAATACAAAACCACAAATCTAATAATAAATATATTTAAGAACTAAAATGTATCCGTCACATTTAATTAATTAACAATTTTACACATCAGTCTATCGTGATGCGAGATTAGATTTTTAAATATTCATGCTATTTTAAAATAAACTTAACAAATGTCACTATCAAGGCTGTTTGTTCACTGGTAAACTCTTTTTTAAGAATTTGATGAAATTGAAATATGACATTAAGCTCGTAGTGTCATTGAATTTCAGAACACTAAATTTTTAAAGCGATTGTGAAGCGCGATATTCAGATTACGGTACGGTGTATTTTAACAGTTCACGCATAGCCTAAATAACTAACAAAAAATGCAATACAATCTTTGAAGGCAATTTTAACCTACTTCTAATTGTTATATCGAAATGAAACATTGTATGTATACAGCCCGAATTAAAATACACCCCATCTGGAAATATTGTATAGTGTATCTATCGCTGTCTATATGTAGTGTACTATGATATGGTGTCTTTGTTACATATACACGTAGACATACTCACACGACGGACGACGGACAATAACGACAATATATACATGCACGAGTAAGATACAACCATATATAAATGATTGTTGTTAGAGAGTGATAAGTATAATAGTTATATGTTATACAATACTGATTTTAATACAGTTTAAGTGTGACAAAGTAAACCATATCATAGTACACTACATATAGACAGCAATTGATACACTATACATTGTTTGCAGATTGGGTGTATTTTTTAAAATACGGGCATGTAGTTCAGATGACAAAACTATCAGTTGGTATCTTGGAGCTGATCTGATGATGGAGCCAGTTTTAATTGAGTGATAAAAGCGTGTTTTTTTATTCATAGGAACAATCTGTTTTTCGAAAGTATAGTATTAATAGATGCTACTACCTAAAAACTATGAACATTTATTTTGTATTCATCTTCCAAAATAAATAAACTTTCAAATTTCTTTATTTTGACACTTTCTTACGAATAATAATCCTTCAGAATATCCTCCAAAAACCAATGTGAAATAGATTACCTATAACAAAAAGAAAAACGACAAAAGATTAATAAAAAATTAAAAACTTCACAATTCTTGTAAATGTTCGTCTGGCTTTCGCTTCACAAATTAATGAAACAATAAATTTCACTTAATCTTATTGGATGAAAAGAATGAATTTAAAATTCAAGCTGTGTAATGCATAACGTTTTTTTTTTTTTTTTAAATCCGATTTCATTAAAAACAAAATTACTCAGCACGCGTCTGTTGTATTGATACGGATAAATAACAAACTCAGATGCGATTTCCGTACTTCAGACACAAACATAAATGAATAACCAATTATAATTCGAACCGAATATACACGAATGATATAATATTTTTGTTTGTTATTATTTTATACGTTCATATATATATATATATATATATATATATATATATATATATATATATATATATATATATATATATATATATATATATATATATATATATATATATATATATATATATATATATGTATATATATATATATATATTATCAATACTTATAATATATTGAAAGACAGCTTAAACTCAAGAACCCATTAGTGGTTTATAGATTATTAGTTAATTCCAAGTAATTCGTTACTTTTATGGTATATAGTCCAGTATATATGTGTGCAACATACTTGCTTTTTAGATATTGACTTTATATATATATATATATATATATATATATATATATATATATATATATATATATATATATATATATTTATAAATTAAAAGTTTTTATTTCTTTGTTCGATTGTATGGCTAAGTTATGTAGTAGAAAAAGTCAATGTAAACTATCAATGTAAACACATCGATAATATATGGAAGAAAAAACATAGACGAAACTAAAAATATTGGATTATAAATTGTAGGATTAATATTTGAATGTCGGATTTAATGTGCTTAAGGCATAGGTGAGCAGACCTTGACTGCACTCAGCTCTGAGTGAGAGGTAGGAAGAGATATAGAGTAAATATAGGGTACCTACCAATTATTATTATTTTCTTTTGTTAATTGAAACATTTTCTGAAAAAAATGTAATAATACCAACTATTTTTTGTCACTATTATTCAAAGTATACAATACATAAATTATAAAATATATATCTTTTGATCTTTTACATTTACCACTTGTAAATTTTTTGATGATTTAGCTTTAGTTTAGATTTTAGGAAATTCCGAGTAATTTGCCTAAACTATTCATATCGGAGAACTAATAAACAATGATTTACTTGATTTAATTATTTTTTCTTAGTAGGGGGTATAGTGTCATGGGAATTTGATGACACTGGATACAAAAAAGATGCCAATGATAAAGCTGGGTGGGGGGGAGTTTTGGTAATTTGCTACTAATTTCTAAATGGTTAAATTTTACATAAAGTGGGAATACATATAGTTGTTGTTGTTGTTGTAATTATTGTTATTACTATCATCATTATTGTTGTTATTATTGTTATTATTATTATTATGTTTTTTGGTGTATCTCTCCATATTGTAAAAGATATTTTTTAAACAATAAATATTTTATAAAACTAATTCTAAATTGATTGAATAAATTATTGGGCAGTAATCGGTAGGACAACCTGTATTGAAACATCGTTCCGTCTTATTTCAAAACATACCTTTTTTACTTACTCTCACTCAGCTTATAGAGAGTCCGTTCGACTCCGGCGAGCCGTCACGCCCACCTCTGGCTTAAGGTACTTCCAGCACTGTTTTATATATTCAGGACAAGAAAGATATATATACTATTCATATATACAAATTAATGTAATCTTGAAAAAAAAAAAATTTTAAACTTTCTGAAACTGAGTAAAGACTACAAACAATTGTCATCCAAAAACTATAACGCAGAATTATACCCGTGGAATCTTCCCTTTACACCACCAATGAGGATCTATTACCTCAAACTGTCCTCTCGTGGCTCACCCTATACCCACTTCAAAAAACATTGTCAATCATTAATTATTGTTAATTGATAAAATGTTTTTTGAACTTTCTTTTGTTTGTGTCTCTTGTTGTTGTTGTTGTTAAGTAAGTGATTAAAAGTTAAATTTTGTATAATACAATTTTTACGATAATATAAATTCAAAATACTTGCTATAATGGCCTCCTGCTAGCATGAATAATATGTTTTCGAGTAGTAGGTACATCACTTATAACACCCATCATTATAAGACCATACTCAATCCAAAAAACATTAAAATACATTAATGGTTTCAAGTCAATAATATAATATGATATAAAATATCATGTATTTATTATTAATAATAATTTTATATTACATTACGAACAAAACTATTGTTTATTCACTTTAACATACAGAGTGCCTGCTATAACAGAATCAATTCAATACTTGTCTTCTATCTAAAATTGTATAAAAATATAAATAAGTTTCTATTAAAAAAAGCATTTTTTTAAATAAGCTTTTTATAGTAAAACTAATTTTCTACAACTTTACTTCTAAAGTGTTTTTCGATTTTTTCAATATTAAGAGAGATATTCAAAATTTTGTGTTTCCCCCTCTCTCTAAACCCCTCTTTCCCCTTGTCTATTCTTGTCCTGCTTAGCATAAAAATACATTGTCATCGTAACTGAACCAACATATAGAAATTCAACTCCGTAGGATAAGAGGAAGTGGTTCTAATTCAGCTTGCAAGATTTGACCCGAACATACATACATACATTGCAAGTTCAATTAAAGCTTGTAAAATATCAATATTTATATCTCTAACTTCAAAAAAACTGAACTTCCATACAAATTCTCACCCCGTGTTTCACTCCCATGAGGGACTATTTTCCATAAACTCAGAAACATGTATTTTATGGTGTATAACTTAAATAACAATTCTTTTGTCTCAAAAAATGGAAACTCAAAGGTACATATCTTTCATATTTCATGTTTCTAACTCAAATAGTCCCGGACGTAAGCCAGTAAAGTATGCCGTATAAGACTTCAGCCTGGCAGACGATGGAATATTTGAGTTGAGAGAATTGAGAGTGGTTTAATTCCAAGTGAAGGCGTTTAATGAACTAGTAAGTTAAATTTGTAGAGATGCACCTATATAAATATTCTGTTTTAAACATGCGATTCATTTTTATAGTGGACCATCCTGTATAGTGGTAAATAATAAAAGATAGAAGATTTTAATATTTTGGTTATAAATACTGATTAATATATGTCTGTAAGGATTGTCATATAGTTAGTTGTATGTGTGTTTGTGTGTACGAAGTTCCATTAAAAAACTGTTGATAAGGAAAATATAATATAATTGAAACATGATTAGTCGCTGGGGACGATTTTTCGATTGTCATAAATAATTTATGTTTTTTTTTTTTTATATTTTATATGTATAAAAATATGTAATTTTATTGCTTTATTTTCATATTGAAGTCGTGTTTTCAAAGGGTTTCGTTGGTAATTGTAGATTCTTCGTAAAATACGAAACCTACACCTCCTAGTACATTATCCATTTGCTATAACGCATTTTAAGACAAAACCTTCAGAAAAATAGAAATTCATAGCTTTTATATCCAAAGGTGTTTCACCTTAAGATGTAACCTACATTCAAAACCCAATACTGCGCTTATGCTTTCGGAAAAGAATGACAAACGATGTTTATATATTAGAATTCGGAATACCAGAGGTTGTAGGTCCGACCTCCATCCAAGATGTGTATGGTTTTTCATATCAAATATCGTAGTCAAAATAATGTTACAAATATTCAGACATATTACTTTAATGTCATTATTAAGTAAATACGTCACGTTCGTCAATATAGCAGAACCAAAAGACAACCATACTAGCAATAGATGGATAAACATAAAGTTATTTGTTATGAGAGTTTAAAATTTTTCTATTTAAGTTGGTATGAAAATTTAAAATTTGGTGCATTATATTTAATAGAGAGTAACGTCGCTGCCGTTTCAGGTTCTATCATGTTTCGCAGAGGTTCATAGATTAATCTCGAGCTAAACAGGGTAAACTGCTCCGGGTTCATCGATTTTAGATGATTCCTCAACGATATGGTT
This sequence comes from Nineta flava, assembly GCA_963920215.1. Lineage (NCBI taxonomy): Eukaryota > Metazoa > Arthropoda > Insecta > Neuroptera > Chrysopidae > Nineta > Nineta flava. The sequence goes on from OY986044.1 coordinate 68,560,654, forward strand.
GTACGACCCTTTCGATAATATGTTTTCTTGCATATTTTACACTGAGATTTATCTCGGACATGCTCATCTAGTTTAATATAAGACTAAATCACACTTTGCATCAGTGGTAGTACTGTTGATTCACTTGTCAAATAGATTTAATCAAGACGAAACACGAAATACGTCCGCAACATCCATTAATAATCCATTACATTCCAATAGTTTCTTGGTGGTCGAATAACCTCAAATAAAACTACATTGACAATATATTTTGTGCAACCATGTTTTTTTTTTAATATCTGTATTGTTTTCCTATAAATAAGTAATAAAATTATATATAATACAATATGAATATTATAGAAGTGCTATCAATAGCACTTAAACATTATGTAATATAATAAATATTAAAATAATGGATTATTAATAAGATTAAAATAATAATATTAATAAATATTTATAAATTATAATTGATATTAAAAATATTTACATATAAGAGAGATTATATTTCAATAAGCTGAAGAAATCCGTTGAAAAATCAACGACACCCTTTTCATGACCTAATACAAGAGCAAATTATATATAAAATTAATGGTCGGCTAATTTGGTCACAGAATAGTAATACTTGTATATTAAATTTTAAAATAATAATTTTGATACTCAAGGTGTAGCCGTCTTTTTAGTGTTTTAAAGAAGGGGTATAAATAATCTGCTGTCCCCTTAAAATCTTATCTAATCTAGAATTAATTCAATCCTGATAGTTTTTGTGATAAGGGACAGAAATTTTTAAGCGTTTTTCCAGAAAAATTTCTCAAATAATACTTCATATACATGCTTCAATAATTTAATTTGATACCCTACACTTTATCATCTGAAAATAATCACCAGAATCAAGAATATTTTTATTTTTCAGGTATAGGTACTTGGAGCAACACGCTGTGTCTCTGTAGCAAACAGACGGATGGGTAAAGCACGACATACTTATTCCATAAGTATTCCGTTCTCCTAATTTAGGAACGAAACACCAAAAATTGTCTTCATTGCTTTAATATGCAAAATTTCTTACATACATAATTTTTATTTCCAAGACAGTACAGGTTTTTTTAAATATTTTTGGCCGATAATAGGATATAGGACAGAGAACAGAACACATTGTAGATCCAAAAAAAAAAAAAATACGTATGATTGTTATTTATCATGTATTAAAAAAAACGTATTGGAAATTAATTGTATAGTAATAACAGTATATTTAGTATTATAGATAGTAGTTTGTTTAGAATATATAATTAGTTATATAAAATATATTAGTTCATTATTTATTTTGAATTTAAAACTTTAGAAACTATTACAGTTTTTTGGTAGTTTATTTGCATAATTGATACCTGATTGGAGAATCTAAATAAATTATACTATAAAATACTATAAAATGTAGGAGACCAGTAGGCATGGCTTTAATATCAATAGCTTCCATAAATCTTTAATTCAGATTTGATAGTTGATGAACGGATATACCTTTTATAAATCGGTGTCAAAGAATGAATATAAGTTGACTTTTAATATTTCTTTAAAATTTTGGTTAAAATTTCCTTTTTTGTTAAAAAACATACTTTTATTGCAATATGAACTAAAAATTCAAAATAATTTAAAATAGATTGACAACAAAATTAACTTTAAAGTAAACAAAAACATGGGGTGCTCTCTACTTACGTCTTCATAATGGCTCTACTTCTACAAGAGTAAGTAGAGAGCACCCCATGCTTTTATTTAAATGAAAGTTAATTTTGTTGTCAATCCCTTTATTCTATTTTTATTTTAAATTATTTTGCAATTTATTGCAAAATAATCTCTAAATTTTCATATAGCAACACAGTATATCGATAGTTTCGATTTAAATAAATTATTACACCAAATTACATTCATGGTAAGAAGTTACTATTCTGGGTATGGGATCTATTTTGAGAGTATATCCTTTCAAACAAAACCAGAATTATGGAAACCAGTAACTTCTTTGCCAGAGCTTGCCGCGAACATATAAAACAAAAACGGTCAAATAATCCGAAATAATTGATCGAATACCTTTCTAGCTTTTTAAACAGTCGATTAAACTAAAAGTCTTTGTTAATTGATAATACTGTTTTATCGAAACTGAAGTCAGTAATTTCCTTTTTTTCTGAGTTATTCAGTAACCTAATTTCACAATCTTAACTTTTGTAAACGTCAATAACGAAGGAGTAAGCTAGACGGGAAACAGTAGTGTCGAGATTAAAAGCTTTGATTCCCTTTGAGATTTGACATAGAAAATTCTCCTCCGTTCTTTTTTGAAAATATTATATAATATATTCAGATTGTAGCAAATACCTTATTGTTAGTATTATTAAATAAAACAAATATTTGAAATTTTTTGTAAAATCACATTATTTGACTAATTTCAGAACATCGTTCCTTCTTCAGAAATAAATAGAAATGCTAACCTAACTCTATTGTTAGGATTAAAAGTTTATATATCCAATTGCCATAACTTATTTATTAATTTCGGTTAGTTATGTAACTTTGGTATAAATAATAACTACATTTATTAATGACCTTAAAAATTTTACAATTAACGTCCTTGTTGTAAAAAAAAAATATATATTTTGTAAATTACAAACGTGCAATAATAAATCTTAGTAGAAAAGTTGCATGTTTACAACATTTATATAGTATGAAAATATATTATTAATTACACATAAAAACAGCAAGGAATATATTGAAAATGAACAGCGAAATATTTGTATTATTTGTATAAAAGAACTTACCATGTAATTACAAATGATCATGTTAATTACCACGGCAGTTCTACAGTAATTAGGAGGCATCCTTATACTTACAGATTAAACTTTTATTATATATTTTCTTAATAAACTCTTAATCAACAGCAAACAAAATATAATTTATACTATTAAAATACACCGTGTGTTTCAAAACTAAATGCACACTTCACACAAAAAAATGTTACTTTTTAGCGGATTTCCTCCAAAGGAAATGCAGTTAAATTGTTTTTGTATACCGATGATGGAATTTCGTATTTTTGTGAACGTGTGAAAAGCTATTGGAAATGTGTAACGAACACCATTTAATTTTTTATTTATATACAGATATAAATTTAATTTTGCAACACCCAGTATATAAAATATAATATTCGTATGTATATATATATATATATATATATATATATATATATATAATATTAGTTTAACTCTTATTAATAATAATAACTTTTTTTTTAATTATCACTAATAAAATATAAAAAATTCCATCTGTTTTAAGAATTTACTTGAAATAGATATACGTGATACCAATTAGCGGTCTATATTACAGTTTTACAATAATATTAACAACTTATTATAGCTAAAATGTTGGATCAAAGCATATAACGAGATTAGCTAGTTGGTTGTATTATTGCAATCAACAAGGGTACAAAATATGTATTTTATATAGGATGTACCCAAAAAAAAGTAGTGTTTGGCGCTAAATCTTTGTACTTTATAGTTTGAACTAAATTTTAATTTCTAATTATTTTATGTTCATAACTTTCTCAAAATATATCACAATTTCGACACTTCTTATCTCTGGGCATCCCTTCTAATTTGTGAACAAATGTATTCTTAATTTTCTATTACCAAAAATGAATATATTTACATATTCAAAACACTTTAAGCCTATGTGTACCCAGGTCAGGTCAAAACTCATCGATCGAACCTAGTGCAACTTTTTCGTAACGAGAAAAGGAAAACATGTTAGATATAGTCGCATATGTACGTCTATAATATATACTGGGTGCATTACGTTTAGTTCCTACTTTGTAACGGCTGTTTCTAGAGTTCTAGAGCTAAAAAGTAAGGTAAATGATAAGTTCGTGTATGGGCAAAATCGGGCCATATTTAGGAAAAATGGGCAATACTGTCTATCTTTAACACCATACGAGATAGAACAAAAATTTAAGAACAAAAAATGTTCCTCTTTTAAAAATAAACAACTTTTGTTTGGAAATTTTTCTCATAAATTTAATGTATTCCGAGTATTTAAACAATTAACTCAGTTAGTTGTTATTTTTATTTGTTTTTTATTACATATCATCGTTTTTCAGTTCGAGCTTTAAAAAAACATTCGAAACATACCAGAACTTTAGTCTATAAAAAACTCCAAACTAGGCTGAACTCTACATCCAATTCAATGGCGGATCATTGAAACAGTGAGAAAGTAATTATAATTAACTAAAGCATATGCAATTACATATGAAGTCGAATTTACATAGAGAGATATGATCGTCAGCCAGAAAATCAACAAAGTTTCCTAAGCAGAAGGCTTTGAGTCAAACCTTTGACTCAAAGCAAAAATATATAAAAAATTAACCTATATTTTGAATGTATAAGAGGGTACTATTTATATAATTAGCAGTTATAAAAAATGATATTACATTTATAAATATATACATACACAATTTTTTTTCTTTCATATAATGAATTTATCGCTGTTATTAAAAAAAATAAAGGAAATTACTTTAGTATTTACCTTACTACCTTAATTATTATCGTAAATTAACGACTAATTCAAGTGTACATATAACATCTGATGAGATGACGATATTTAAACAATATATAAATTTCATTTCACAGAAGGAATTACGTTTGATTGCGTTCATATTCAATATTTTTTATAGTTATAAAATTGAAACTATTGGATTATATCAAATAATAATAAAAAGTAATTATTATTTCATATAATAATAATATTAAATTTAAACTTGTTTAGAAAACAAATAGCAAAATACCCATTTTTCGCCGTGTATAGAAGTGGTCTGCATCCTTTATTCTAGCAATTGAAGCGGAACCAACGCATCCCTCAAAAGAACGGAGTGAAAGATCATATCAATCGGAAAGGATGTCAAAAAAAAACCGAAACCGATGGCTTTTTCTACTTGTTTGAAAATTGAATAAATTTGTAGTGTACTTGCGATAGATCTTGGGGTTCAATATCTAGTCATCTTTTGCGCAATACAATGTCGCCAGGTTAGATAGATAGATCAATTAATCTTGGGGTATAAAAAGTAATGCACTTCATTGTGTCCCCTTTTAATTCAGTCTGAAGGTTCATATATTCGAAGTAAGATGTACCGAATATCTTGTATCTGCTGTTATCCAGAGATTCCCATTTAACGATGATGTAGCTGGATGTTTCTTCCTCCTAGCCGGTTAGTCTGGACTAAATATCCATTGCGGGATCCTATTGTGTGTATATGCTTTCGTAAGTGTTGCCAGGTAACTCTTCGTAACTATCAACAAACTTGTATTTATGAGTTGGTTAAAAGTACATAAATTGTTTATTTTTATTATATTATATAAAAAATATAACAAATATTTGAGATTTTCGTTACAATGTTTTTAACTTTCGTTACAATGTTTTAGATTGAATATTCCAGGATATCATGGTATAATATTCCTACAGATTTTATAATATGACTATACCCATTCCTTTCCCATAGGTTTCGAATATATTAAACATGATTAATTTTATATATGGATACAATTTATCCGACTCATTTGAAGAAAGGTTTATATTGATTAAACTTGGATATAACCGTTTAGAGTAATAATAGCGAGGGCTTTGATATTAATGTGATGATTGAATTTTAACCCTATACTTACAATCTTTGTTAATAAAATAGTCCAGTCAAAATTTACGAGTCCAGTTCACATATACATCGATTCTTACAAAAATATTGTATAAATAAAAATATTTATAAAGGCATTCTTATTAAAGTACGATATAGTATTTCACGAGGCACAAGGCGAAGTGAGGTTTTGGTATCACCTAGCCTCGCCTCGCTTTTTTAAATATCAACCTCGCCTCGCCTCGGCCTCGGCCGAGGCAGACTGTTGACTAGCCTTGCCTCGCCTCGGCTGAGTTAGCTATCATCCTCGTCTCGTCGCCTAGGCTTTCTTCCAAATAATTTGGGTAAGCACTGGTGATAATTGTTTTTTTTTTCAAATTCTTTTCTGTTATAAAATATTTTAATTGCCGAAGTACATTATCAGTTAGTATAGTAGGTCTCTAACTTGAAGTCTGTTGCTGATATTAGATAGGATAGTCGCTTTAATATTAGATAGGATATTTAGCTGTTGCCTAAATATCTGAAAATGTGGGCCGCATTGCTTGGACGCACCAAAATTGTGGTGTTGTCAACATAATATAAGCAACACATAATGGTGTGACATAGATATTTCGCTACAGCTGTTCGTTTGCCGACAATAAAGAAAACATTAAAATATCCGCTGTCAGTTTTTCCTACTGATTGCCAACCATCGTAAATAGAAAAAAGTAAAAAGTGTATACACTTTAACTGGACTAATATTTGTGTATAGTATACTTTTCGTTTTAGCTGCTAGTGACAGGCCGCATGTGTGATAACGTGATAAGTTAGTTTCTATATTAACTAACCTTATAGGTTTATGCATAGAGGAATTAAATGCATCGATACATACATGCATTGTATATGTTATGCTATATTAGATTTATATTTATGACCGACTCTGTTATACAAGATATGTTTATGGCCATTTCATTTGCTTATATTAAAGGTAAGCATAAAATATCTATACCAAGTGGTCCGTAATAAATACCTATTCACTATAAATCGAATTTTAATTTGACTATTTTGATCACTATATACAGACTGTGTTGGACAGCTTTTCCTATAGTAAATCAATGTTAAATATTATTTATTACTAGCTGTCCGTCTGGTACTGTATGAAGTCAGGCAGTACACATGTGATGAAAGTACACTTTAATATGTGCATTGTGCATCACAAAATCCCCACTCTTTAATGACAAACAACCATACGCATACAGTATAGCTGTGAGATAACTGACTGACTTTATTTATATGTGTACTGACTGACTTCATACAGTACCAGACGGACAGCTAGTAATAAATAATATTTAACATTGATTTACTATAGGAAAAGTTGTCCAACACACTTTGTATACTACTTATTATTATATTATTCGAGGTGTTAAAATAATAATAATAACTACATTGTAAGGATCCAAAACTCCAAAAAGGATGGCAAAAGTATTCAATAACTGCTTTTTTCTAGTTTATGATTACGATTGCCATCAAAATAATATAAATGTTGAGTATAAAATTTCAATGTTTTTTACACTTTCCGTTATTAAATTTAATATACTTCGATCAAATAAAAGGTCATGTGTTTGTCGTGTTTTATCTTTATTTACCCTTTTTTGTTATAAAAACGAAATTGGTTGTAAACGTAGAACATATTATATAGTTTAATCTGTTATCGTGAGGCCCTGCGCTTGTTAGAAATTTATCGATTTAGTTCAAATTAATTTTAAAAGAATCGTAATAGAAGACGCAGTAACTTTGAATTTTAGTTGTTCAGTCCAAAATATTTCGAACACTAAGCTATAGAACGTTAGAATTATATGAAAATTTAATCGCATGTAGATGATATATGATTAATTTTTTAACAAGATTGTGCATTCATTCTTGAATAAAGTTCAATAAAAATTATGCAAAGATGACCCAATAGTAGAAGCAAGATAAATTTTTACATAAAGCTAGCTGTAAGAGTTACAATTATGGAAGATATCGTCAAGGATATTGTTTTTTTATATTTCCCTCGTCGATAGTGTTAAGTTTTTTTTATAGGAGCATATAAAAACGAAATGAAATGCAATGAATATTTAACTATTTACAGTTTTTTTCATAGTTAAGGCGTTAAAACGTAAAAATGACTTTATTTGAAACTAGAACAATTTACAATGAATCGTCAGTTTTTACAATGGCGATTTAAAAGTTACGCAACATAAGACCTCAAAACGCAAATGTCTTTGTGAAATCTGGGATTTTAAACATCGAAAACCATACTTATATGATACATCGCAGGATTTTATTGTTGTTTTTTGATAGATTTTGACAAGTTATACAAAAATTTCCATAGTTAAAATTTAAACAAAAGTCATATATGTAGTTTTTAATAACCACATTGTAAATTATAAAGAATTTAAGTAAATTGTTGGTTCATTAGAGTTTAATAAAATAAATAAATGTATATAAGACTATACGATGATGGTGTATTATATCGGCAATATAATATTTATATAACTAATAATATCAACATACAACACAATATACCTATGTATAAACCTACTAATTGGCAGACGATTTTACGAATAAAATGGTGATTACGTCGGCCGGTTTCAACTTTATTATTATTTACTTTCATTTCATTCAAATATCAATTAGTATTTTTTTTTTCTTTACGTCTCGTCTAGTTATACGCTAGCGTGATAATAATTTTTTCTCTCACATCAATGCAACATGATATGTAGAAGTATATTCATTTGTAAAGAAGCCTCGAATATCATCACAGTTTGGATCAGTGGATCAGTCTATTTTTAAAATAACGGGGAGGAAACATATTAATGTTTCCCCCACTTTTAATCCATTTATGGTCATTATTAAAATATGGTTTAAATACTTTAAATAAGTTGCCCTTCTACTTTTAAATAAGTTCCCCTTACGCGCATGTAATAGTCAAAACAAATGAATTCAGCTCTAGCATTTCATTAAATCATTTTATATCGTTTCCTTATATAGTAACATTTCCGTTGCTATAACAATAATATTAACAAAAATAAACAGATCAAAAAGATTTACGTTTTTTTGTTCCTTTTTCAGCATATTTTTCTAATAGTATAGTAAACTCTCCTAATTATTTAAAGTATGACCAAAGATCGATTCTTAGCCGGAGTAAAATCAATTGTAAATTTTCTAATTTGAGAATTATTTATTGTCAAATAATTAAAATTGTTAAAGACTTCGATTAAAACATAAATATCCATTCTTACCTGCATCTACTCGCTAAATTTCATTCTCTAATCTTCTGAAATGCATTTCTTAACAGAGACAATATTTATTTGACTTCATCAAGGTTTATCATTGCTTTTTTTAAATCAAATATCCACAAGTTTGTTAAATTATGGCCCCTTTCGGGATCACAATGGACATTTGTTCTAGGTGTGTCACATACTGGACAGTCGCTACAACCTAACCTACTCCCACTGAGAACCAAGTTATTGGAATGTTTTCCTAAGTAGGTACTTAATATTTTACTTATGGTATGGGTCTGATTTATATTGACATACATAAATAGGCAATTGTGGTGCAGTGATTAACTAGATCTGACACTATTCTGCAACTTTTATTAGACCAACGTGTCAAAAAAAAATATCCTCACGCTAACGTGTGACCAAATACAGCATGGTTAGTGTTTTTTATTGAATACAATATATCTATACAAATTTTAATAACGTATTCTCTTCTGTGTATGTAATCCTAAATAGGCATCGTATTGGTTTTGTAGGTGTTTGATAAATAATAATGCGTTTGTATTTTTTTGAAGATCTAATTAGCTGTTATATTTTTAATATATGGAATATATCTATCTATATAGCTACGAGGCATTTTCAAATATTAGATAGATTATACATAATATGTTGGATTGAAAAAAATTATATTTTTCTTTAATTGATAAGAGCTAAACAAATGAAATTAGTTTCAGAAAACAAGACCCTCAATGAGAGTTGTAGATTGCTATTTTATAGCACGTCAACAATAACTTAATCTATCCACATTATTTATATTAATGTCTATTGAGACAATCCTTTTTGAATTCTATTATTTTTATTATCAAACAGGAGTGCGGATGTGAATGTCGAATCAAAAGATTAATTTTTATAGTTAATGAAACTAAAGCGAGTCCAAGAATCAGCTAATAGTACAGCTTAAAAAAACTTTTAAGTTGTAGCGGTGTCGCTTAATCATTAAATTATTATTATAATTTTGTTCATCATTTTTATCTGTTGCATAACAACTATAACTTCCCTCTATTATCACGGTTGCTTTGAATGTTAACAACCATGGTAATTTACATATTAAAAACAATAATATTTCATAAATCAAATCAATAAAGATCAATTATATCTTTTTCATGTATTTATTATTTATTTAAATAATAATTATTTAATATATCAATCATTTACCTTTACAAAGTCAATACAATACAATCTCCCAGAATCACTAGTATTAATTTATCTAGAGAATGAGGTATCGTTGTATTGTGATCATAATTGCATCCATTTACATACATTTAAATCGATATACGTCAATAAATTGTAAGTGGTCAATCTATGAAAATCTTCTTATATTGGAACGACTTTACATATTTCGAATAATTACAAACCTGTATTAATTTATGTATTAAAAAAAAAAAACTCAAAAATATTCAAATGAAAGATTTTGACCAAAAAAAAAAAAATCAACCATTAAGTCTATTAAATAAAGTTTGTTGGTACTGTATTATATTTATAATGATGTAGAACAAATCAAATTGAAAATTTGATTATTTCATGGATCATTTAAAAAATATAACACCGAACAACACTCAACAAAAAATCTGGTGTCACAACTACACTACCTCGGTATACATACAGACTACGTATGTAGAAGATGTATAAGAAAAGTAACCTTTAATTGGTGCATACCTATATATCCTAAAGTATTAGATTATCAAATGATAATTAATGAAAACTCTATAGGTTTTTGAAATAAAATTTCAAATTCGCCCGAATACCTAGATCAGTTTTTGTATTATAAATACGTTTTTCGACTACAAAGTAGTCATCATCAGTATAAATTAGCTAGTCGTAATTTACTCTTTGACAATTAGAAATAGATAGAAAATAGAGATCAATAGACAAAAATAAAATAAATAAAAAATTAAACAAAATTAATTAAAATATAATAAATTTAATTGAAATTACTCTTGTTAAAATTCCTTTCGTTCGATTTACTCTTGTTAACATCACTCTTATTAAAATTACTCTTATATTGTCTCAGGATATGCTATTCGTTGCTAATTTGGTGACACTTTCACCACGTGTGAAATGGGGTATGAAATATATTGCACTTACACGACCTAATGACACATGGTCCCTTCTACTTCAGCCTGGCGTGGTTTGGCAAGGTCCCTTCTACACCCATATCATGCCCATAGCCAGGAGCTTGCTATAAAGATTTTCAAAACTGGTATTACTGAGTTCAGAAAGCTTCAAATCGTGTATAGATTAGAAAATGAAATCTTATTATCGATTTTAAATCGTAAACCCATCATATCCATGTTAAATAGCTATGTCTGTATATAGAGGTAAATATCAAAAAACGATTTGTTATACACAACATTACCTTAAATAAACAAAAATTAGTATTTTTATAATTAATTCAGTTCAGAATAAACGGATGAGAATTCACTTTTTTATAGATATTATTTAAAAAATATTTATTTGAGGTGTTGTTGTTGTTTCATTATTATACGGTTTATGTGTTTTTGTTCGGTGAATCTATTCGTACGCTAGCGTGAAAATAGATCATTTAGTTTTTACCACGTGAATAGATATTATGTGATTTCCATTGTTTAAGAAAAAAATGCGTCACGTAGGACCTTACGCAGACTAAGCAAATTGTCTGAGAGGAAGGAATCATAGTTCCCAGCAGCCTAAATAGTGGCCAAGAAACCGCGTACAGATACACTTATAAACACATTTATATTAAAATAAACACCACATATAAGGGGGATGTAAGAAGGAAGGTATATATATATATATATATATATATATATATATATATATATATATATATATATATATATATTATATATATATATATATATGTATATATATATATATGTATATATATATATATATATATTATATATATATATGTATATATATATATATATATATATATATATACACCCTCATATAAATATATATACCTTCCTTTATCGGTACATATCCCCCTTATATGTCTCTTTATTTTCTATGAACAAACAATTGGAAAGTAACCCAATAAAAAAAGAGATTTAGATGTAATAAGGGCCAAACCGCGAAATGAAAATAGACAAGCATAAACCTTTGTTTTGAATTTTTGCATAAACCTTTTGCAGACATTCTAAAGTCTGTGCCAAAAAATTATGATATTAAAAAAGTATCATAACTCGAAAATTAGCTTTTACACATATTTCATTGCCTATCCGTCGTATGTCACAAGAGGTTACTACAAAACTTGCCCTTAGATCTTAACACTACAGATTTGATCGCCTGCATGTTTAGGTATGAACAATCAGTAGGTGTTCATCAAGATTTAAAAATTGGATAATCTTATCTGCCAAGAATGAATCTTTTATAATAATAATAACGGTCATAAACACTCATACAGGAAATAACAAATGTTTTATATAACGCTGGAGTGATTCAGATTACGAAAACGAAAGCTCGAACGAAGCGAAATAAATAATAAATTATTATTTTCACGCTTGTGTGTGACTCGGCATGTTGGGGTTTTTGTTTCATATGAGGATAAATAATACAAAATTAAATTTAAAAGAAGAAAAAATAACAAAAACATTGTTCACCATGCGATGCTGATAGGATATACATTTTTTTGTCTAAATCATTTAGAAAACAATTAGATAGAAGAAAAAAAAACATTATAATAATATGCTATGTTAATGACTTTAAACTTTGGTGTCTATCAACGCCTTTATAAAAAATCTACTGTGAATAGTCACACAATGTTTATATATTATGTGTCTGTACATAATGTGGCTGGTTCATACCATAAATGTATCGTACGTTTCAAATAATAAGATAAGACTACAGCTGCTCGGTATGAGTATAGCCCCTGCAGACAGGGACAGAACTGGCGGCCAGTACTGTTGGCTAGAAGTGGTGGCAGTAAAATGAGCGGACTGGCTTACACACGAGGACAGTAATGGCTTCCGTTACTTGGGGAGTTTCGTTACTTGTGTTGACGTGGGGAGTGAAACATGATCACAGTATGTGTCCGATCATAAGCCTTGCGTTCTACTGGCGTCTAGTACCTTTTAAGGCACATTCAATAATGGCTGCCACTATGTCACATGACCATGCCACTTGCCCTCCTTTCCACCCAAAAAAAAATTGTTCTTTGACATTGAAACGATTTTGCCCAAATTAGTTTGAAATTTTGTGAGCGTGTTTTCTAAATTGAACAACCCGTATCTCCACATAACCTTAAAGGAGCTCTCTTGAGAATATCGAGAAATTTACTTATCCAACCATTGGTGTTAAGTAATTAATCAAAATTTCACTGACGGCTCATGGTTTAAAAAATAACTACTGAAATTTCTGTAACTTTTTTCTACATATCATGCTACATTCTATGCTAAAATTCGTTTTGGAACAGCCAATACTACAGAGTATTTAAACAGTTAGCTCAGCCAATTGTTACGTAACATCTTTCTCATAAAAATTTCCTAGCTTTAACACATAAATGCTACAATCATGTATCGTTAAAATTTAAATAAATTGGATTATGTGGAACAATTTAAATGAAATGAAACGATAATGATTTATCACCTCACCCACTAGTATAATACCTTGTTGTACAGTGAAAACTATTTTTTATTTTTTTTGGGTGGTCAGTTAGATGAGATTATTTTTCAAACACATAAAAATTATATCAATAATACATTTTGGTACTTCTATTACTTTTAAGCAATAAAGTAATAAAATATATTATAAATATTATTTCAATCATTTATAAAAATGGCCACACCTTGCTGACAACTCATTGACCTTTTGGAAGTAAATGTGCACCCAAAAGTAATGTGCACCTACTTTTGATAGTCAACTGTACGTTGTTTTTTTTTTAATTTTTTTGTTTTATAATACGTTTATTACATTGCAGTCAACTGTTTGAGGAAAGGATTGAACTATATTAGATCATCTAAATAAACGACTCTTCAGCTCGAATTTTATTAACAAACCCATACGTATGAAATCCCAATTTAGAAATTTTTTCTTGCAATCGAATTGTAATTTTTACCAACTATGAATTGAATATAAATATTTAATTAATGAAGCGACAAAAAAATCTTTACATGTTGAACATAAAATTTCCAAGGTTTTTGTGGCATAGGTTTACTAGTGAACAAAATAATCCTAGTAAACGAAGTAAAAAGTGTCAACTATTAAAAAAATTTGTAAAGTTATTTTTGAACATGTTAGTGTTTTGAATTTCTAGAAGCCGTTTGGCAGATGATACTAAAAATTGACCAGCTCCTCCTAAAAATAAAGAGATATTGTTTTGGGATTTATGGCATATAATTATTTTTTCGAGTAGTTTCTCATTTTCGAGTAGTCTAACAGATTCTCCTTGACATGCATGCATTGCCGATGACAAAAAAGTGTTTGCTTTTGAATTCAAACAAGTTTCACTGTATTTTTATAATACAGTTAATTAAAGTGTTGTTTGCTCCCACTAATAGTTAAAATGGCTTTGAATTCATGCATCAATAGTTAGCCTACACGATATTAGTGGTAGACATTATTATAATAATCATAATGATAATAATACTTATTGAACTTTTAACGAATACAACAATAAAAAAATCTGTTATGAACAGCTACACAACTTCTATATACTATGTATAGGGTTTCTAAAAGGTCTGGAAACAGTCAAATAAATCGAGAAACAGAAATCAATAATCAACAGAAAAAAAAAATCAATATTTTAGAAGCTGTCGAATGATCCCAAAGTCGGACCCCACCTCCGCACACTAGGGTGGGCGGGGGGTCAACTCTGAAATCTTAAACGGGAATATCAATTTTTTATTACAGATTCCGATTCTTCATACAAAAATGAGTTAGTTTCATTCGCAACATTTTTTTCGATTCACGATGGATGTATTCTCGAAAAGATTTTTGTAAACGATGAAATTAGATAATTTTTTCATATCAATATTTAACTAAAAATGCAATGCCATTTGAGTTTGTCTATATAGTACACGCTAGTTCTTTCATACTATGTCTTAAATAACCTTAATGGAAATTGACATAAGTAATGTATTGTGACGTTTAAGTATACACAAATAATAACATGTTAGAATAATTTCAGAGGTTCAGGGTTCGATACTGGTGGATGAGATAATTTTTGCACATCGATATTTAAATAAAAATTCAATGACATGTTTGTCAATATAGTATACGCTAGTTCTTTCATACTATGTCATTGTAACGTTAATGGAAATTGACATTAGTGTATTGTGACGTTAAAGTATACAATATGATTGAAATTAGAGTATTCTCCCGCATAGATTGCAAAAAACAAACAAAAAAGTTTAATAAAGTTTTTCGATTTGACGCTTAGTTTTTGAGATATAATTAATTAAACATTAATAAATTCAGCTAATCACATTTGCATTTTTGAATTTTTCAGGTGTCGCTACACTTATTTAGAACTCGTTGCTACTCTAGCATGCTCTACTGTGGCCACCCTACTATCACCCGCAAAAATTCAAAAATGCAAATGTGATTGCAGGTTGAATTTATTAATGTTCAATTAATTATATCTCAAAAACTAAGCGTCAAATCGAAAAACTTTATTAAACTTTTTTGTTTGTTTTTTGCAGCTTTACACCGTGGTATAGTTTTCTTGAATGAATTCCAGAACACCCTGTATACACACAGGCCAGTGAGCTAAAATAGTATTTATGCTATCCGGGGAACACAAAATGTTAAGATCCGGGTAAAATACAATAGTACACACGCCATAATTAGAAATTGTATATAGAGGTAAAAAGCATACAGTCAGTATACTAGAGAATTCCTGAACAATTATAATTTTTTTAAAGTATACAATATGAATTTATTACTTCATTCTCAATCGAAGGCGTTAATAAATATTCAATATTTATTAAATTATTCTTATTGTTTTTTTATTGATTATATGACGTTATTTAATAAAAATTTATCTTAGAAATAAAAAATACATTTACTAATATCTTGATTTTTCCTATTAGCCATTAGGCGATGACGTTACCATTTATATATTGTATTCGACAAGGAACAGTGATAAAATAAATTGTTCTAAAAAAAAGAAGTTTATTAAATTACAAATTAAAACGTGTCGAACAATTCAACGGTACAGACACGTCCTTCTCTTAATCCAAACTTTATATACTTTTATTGTGAAAAATAGACATACATTAAGTATATAAAAAGAACAAACCTATATATAATTGAGATTGTAAATTATTTTTAACAAGCTTACAAAGTTAATTTATTTTTAAGTAAGTAAAAGTCTATGTTTGACTATTTCAAGATTGATTGTTCCGAAAATTTAATAGGAAACAGGTCCCTCCAATTCTGCAGGAATTTAGAAGAAAAAGAAACCCTCAGGTAAAACTTTGATAGTGGATGAGAGTATACGCATAGTTAACATTGAAATTATAAGATGGTCCCTGCACTGGATTCTTCCTCCAAATTTTTAAATTTTAACCATATTAAAAATCAATATTACAATCTGCACCAAGTACACGAAAATGTTCATCACGAACATTGAATGTAATACGAAAATATGCTATATTATTTTATGTATCAACTCCAAAAAAAAACCAAACATTATTCTATTTTTTCTAAAGGAAATAAATCTTCGGAAAAAGAACGTTTTACATTGAACATTTCATAAAATTGTACTTATTGAATAATATATTAGCTATATATATATATATATATATATATATATATATATATATATATATATATATATATACAGGATGTACATATATATATATATATATATATACAGGATGTACTGAAATTCATTCAAGAAAACTATACCACGGTGTACAGTCACAGAGCGCATAGTATAAGGAGGCGGGGGACCACAGTAGTGGAGTAGGGCGCATTACCTTTTACAGCTCGCAGCCGGTAAGAGAGAATTAGAGCATGCTAGAGTAGCGACAATCAGAATTCTCAATAAGTGCAGCGAAACCCGCGAAAGTTCAAAAATTCCAAAATCAAATAAATTGTACTTTAGTGTTTACACTTATATTATAAATATAATACAGTTATATATAGATAACTGTATCGACCAAACCTTTTAAAATTTGTAATTCTCAATCGCACATCACCACATTGGCCAGAGAGGTAATGTTAAACCACGCCTCCTTACACTATGCACTCTGTGATTGGCTGAATTTATTAATGTTTAATTGATTATATCTCAAAAACTAAGCGTGAAATCGAAAAACTTTATTAAATTTTTTTGTTTGTTATTGCAGCTCTACACCGTATAGTTTTCCTGAATGAATTTCGGAACATCCTGTATATATATATATATATATATATATACATATAGTCTTTATGTAAATATGTTTGAATATTAAATAAAGATGGTCATATATTTGTGATAAAGATAGATTTATTAGCTTTTATATATGAAATAGAATTATATTTAATGGTTGCGTGCAAATGTTAATTGCAAACATTAATTTCATCAGTGAATACATACAATAAAATTGTATAAAATATATGTATTTGTAAGAAATATGTTCTTGTTATAGTAAAACTATGTTAAAAATATTGTATTTTAACGCCGTTTCGAAGCCCACCTTTATAATATTTTAATCATTATAGGTACTCGGTATATATATAATATATTCAAAGATATATCAAGTGTAGGGGAAATAATATATACAAGGATGTATTAATGGTTGAAAATATAGAACATATTGGTATAGGTGTTCATAAAATGACCTAATTAGTTCATTTCTGCATGTCCACCCGCCTGTACGACACTCAAAAACGAAGAAATTGTGCGTGTGGTGTGTTCTAGATCTAAAAAGTGAGTTCAAAGTCATGAATGGCAAAATCGAATCGTGCAAAATCGTAAGATAGAGAAGAAAAGAATAAACAATTTTTGTTGGAAACTTCTATTAATAAACTGAATAATTTTGTCACAATTTCAGCTCAAAATCTAAAACAAATAGTTCACACATTGATAATAAACTCAGTATTTACCGATTATTTTAAGCAATTAGCTCAGTTAGTCGTTATTTTTACTTGTTTTATAAGGAATTTTTGTGTAGCATATGTAAACCTGTATCTTAAAAAGCCTGTGATACTCACAGGTAGGAGTTAGTTATGTTATAGCTCCGATGGTGATGCTATGTTTTGTAACTCTCCACTCTTTTACACTCTAACTCTCTACTCAAATTACTAACGATTGGCGTAAAGCAACGAAGTTGGTTTTATTCCAACTTCAAGAGTTTTCGATGGTGCCAAAACTGGTCATGTAACCGATCACATGGTCTATTTCGAAGCCTGACGCAAGCGCCGAGTGTCAGAATAATATTATACCTTAAAAGAAGGGGTGGCAATTTTCAGCTTCTTTATAGGGTGGCGAAAATCCGCTTCTGATTTTATCTATACAATTGAAAGACATCTAAACAATATGTCGCGAGTTGAAGGCCATTCTCCACCTAAACGTTAATTCATCAAATTTTGTTTTTCTTGAATGATACTTATTATTTTTTAATAAATGTTAGAACAAAGAAGTCATATGCAACAAGCTACTAAAATAACAGTATTACTGTATGTTACAGTAGCAATTAGTCGTTAGTAACAAATCGATAGAATCTCTTTATTGGATTAGTATAGTTTTACTATAGGAATGGTGAAGACCTATATACTAGACAGTATATAGTAGTATTGTTAGTTTATATTATTGTTTGCTTAAAAACTTTTTGATTATAATCAGTTAAATAAAATTGTTACATGATTTTGGCATGTATTACCAACAACCATTAAACAACATACACTTCCGTTCAAAAAAAATGAACCTAAACCGAATCAGTCTCTCGCAGTTTTGATTATTCTTGTAGTAGCAGATACAACATTTTATTTTATTTTTAAACGTAAGAGTAAGATATAACACTTAACATGTATTAACATTACATATATTTTTTTTAATTCTCACTCTGTTACTGACACCGTATATACAAATAAAAAATATAATTATTTATTGTAATTATTTATCACTTGTAATTATTTATTTAAAATAATTGTTGAAGATCGTTTCCTCTTCTTTGAGACATTTTCAAAAAATGGAATTAGCAAATAACAATTGTGTTTTTATTATTAATCATTATGGAATTCCACAAGTTAAAGCTCAATACAATTAATAAAAAATATAAATTCTGTTTATACTTCCATTTCTTTTTTACACACTTAAAAAATATACTACTTATCTTTGTTTATAAATAAATAAAATTATACATTATACAGAGAGTTAAAAAAGTGAGGAGTTTTTATGAAATGTAAGAAAATTAACATTTCAGGTCTGTTCATTTTTTTGAGAACGGGAGTGTACATACAACCAACATTGGATAATACATATACAAATTACATATAATATAGACCTGAGCCTGTTGTAATATATGTATAAAGCCATCTTTAATACCAATGTTTGTATATTTTTACCTACTGACAAATGATTTTATTTATTGAAACAAACCCTATTTTATTATAGAGAAACAAATAAATAACTCTTAACAGAAAAACCACAATACTCGCAACAAAAACAATTAACAATTATAGTTCATGAAGTAATAAAGACATAAAATATTAAATTAGAATTAAATAGATAAGGATAAATATTATTTAATTAAATAAACGGATATACAGTGTGTCACAGAGACAAAGTTCAATATACGACCAGACGCTTGATATAACCAAATTAATACACCTGATGCTGAAACTAATATTAGGGGAACTGGACGGGCTACACTTCAACCATAAAGTCCATTGTGATGCCTAAGGATGTGAGGATGTGTGTGGAGTGGAAGGAATTTTTGTGTATAGACTAGAAATTGGTAGGATATGCGGCTGCAGCCGACTATGATAGAAACTAAGCCGATATTCATCTGAAGTTCGTGAAGGAAACTGCAGAAAACCTTCTCAAGCATAGCTGGTTACTTCGTTCTTGTCCATAAGCCGACAGTTTAGTCAATTAACCACCCCTTTTTTTTCCTAAATAATTGACGAACTGCCGATGTCGGGATTCGAACCCATAACCTCCCAGGTTCCAAGTAGGCATACTGCTATATAACGCCTTAGACCGCTCGGCCACTTGGACTGGTAATTTGACATATCTCGCTTAATATTCGATAAATCGAAAAATTTATAAGAACTAAAGTTGTAGGTTCTAAGTTTTACTTAATTTTGTTTCTTATCATTTTATTCTGTTACACTAATATTTACAGAAATATTTACAATTTAAGATTGAAAGTTAAAATTCTAAATTACTGCTTATACATTTTTCGATTGTTCTAATATTAAGAGAGATATTTTATATTTTGTGTTTTATACTTTCTTTATGCCCCCCCTTTCCCCTTTTAGTAATAAAATTGGCCTTGCAAATACTAAAATCATACCAGATATGATATTTCATTTTGATCACACAAAATTGTGACCGCTAGAGAGTTTGATTTTGTTTTAATTTTAATTTTTAGTTTTTATTGTTATATTTGTTTTTGTAATTATTTTTATTGTTTCCATGCGTTTGATAAAAAATAATATGAATAAAAAACGAAAACGAAGCCGGTGTGTTCTTACATATATATGTTCACATGTTCAGTGAATGTATTTGTTATTGTCGATGGACTGTGAAGCTTGAATTTACTATGCGTAGCTATCTCTATCTATTAAGCATATATATTCCATTTATGTTTCCTTATTTAGCTCTGTCCTTCTCTTACTTATACCAACAACCTTTATTAATAAATTAAGCAAAAAAAATTGAACAATATAAATGCCATTAGAATTCGAGTTTGATATCTACAACTTCAAAGAATTCGAAAATATTTTCATATATATAAAATAAACAAAATATTTACACCAAACGAACATTTATAAACTATTCTTTACATATAATTTTAATTAAAAATCTTTCTGGTGAAGATAGTAGGTATACAACTTCGTCCACACTTTTTAATTAAAGTGCTCTCAAGTGTATCCATAATTGTTATAAAAAAAAATTAATTCATTTTTATAATATATTAATAATAATATATTAAATATATAATAAATTTACAAATTTTTCTTAAAACAGTGATAAATATAATTTTCCTAGAATTCATCATTACTTTTGTCCGTAAAATAAAGTACGTAATTACTTTGTTTCATAAATAATATGATCATGTAATAATTAATTACATAAACTATTTGTTAATAAACATGTTAATTTTTATGAATTTTTATTTACTTTTATTTAAATAACAAAGTCAATGTTATTAATGGGATATTTTTTAATAAACAAACTATCTTATTCTTTGGGAAATATTTTTGAGTGGAAGTTTTATAAGACATTTATCAAATATATTATTATGTTTCGTTCAAAATATGTGCGGAGCCCGTTAAAATACACTGCGCAAATATATTTAATGTATATGGTAATCAATAATATTAGGCATAAAAGAACAAGACTCTTAAAGACATGTGTTTGGTCGGTTTTAATATATAGATGTGTACTGCGCACCATATTGGTAAGCATAGCTTAAAATATCGAAACTTGTCAGGTGTGGTTTTGTAGAAGGATCTTCAAAATACGCGAATGATAAATGGTGGAAAAAAGGAGGGACGCGTAAATGTTTAAGTAAATGGATCCGAAAGAGACAGCTAGAGTTTGTTGGACACCTGAGAAGTCTTAACACAAATCGAAAACCTAACACTTACAAAAAAGGTCGATAAAGCATAAACTACATTCTACCAGAAACAAAACTGAAAACCACTAGAGATCTTACTCATAAAGTCCAGAACAGACGATCCTGGAAAAGCATGATGGTCAAAGACTGGAATCAAACATGACACTGCATGTACATATATATATATATATATATATATATATATATAATATATCATATATATATATATATATATATATATATATATATATATATATATATATATATATATATATATATATAATACAGAAGATCCTGGAAAACCATGGTTGTCAAATTCTGGAATCAAACATGAAACTCCATGTACCTATATATATAAATACGTATATATAAATTTAAGGCCCACAAACCCGTCAACCCAAGCCTCGAAGACACAACGAATTTATCAGCACACACAAAATATTTTATTATATATTCAAAAACCCGAAAATCCAGACCAAAGATCCTTATAGATTCTGTATATTTAAATAACTTTTAACACCTAGTCTGTACATTTGAATCTCTATATAAATGTGAATTTTTTATGCCTATTACTGGGTACCCAGTATGAAAATTATGGGCAACCAAGAAAATTGTGTGCAAGCATCAATTAATTTTTTTAACTAAAGAAAACTCAATGAAATAATTTATGCCGGGTAAAAAATGTTCCTTATTTAAAAATAAACAACATTTGTTTGAAAATTTTTACATAAACTCAGTATATACCGCATATTAAAGCCAATTAACTCAGTTAATTGTTATTTTCACCTACTACTAAAAACGTATCCTTTTTAGTATCATTTATTATAGCCGATAAGATAAAAAAATATTTAAAAATTTGGCATCCTATATTCATTTTTGAGAGTCTAATACTATTATAATTTTTCTATTAAAATAATTAGATATTTATCAGGTTTAATTAACTCAATAGTACCTATATATATGCCCTGTGTATACACCGGGTTTTATTTTGTCCATAAAATTTATATGTATTTAAACAATTTTTTAATTAAAGAAAAATCAATGAAATGGAACATTAAACAATTTTTTTTTTAATTATTATTATTATATATAAATTATCAACGGTTTGGCTCTTCACAATTTAACAAGCAATTATATTGAATGTCCGGTGTCAATTTAAACGAATAACAAAAATTTTATAACAGCCACCTATTGTTCTAAATAATTTAATTTAATAGTTAAAAATTAGTAACAATAAATAAATATAATGATCTATTTCGTACATGTTATATCAAATGGAACGAATTTTCTTTTTTTTTTCCACAAATTATTTGTATTATAGGTAAAAAATAATTATTTATGTTGTATTTTTATAAGAATATATATATATATATATATATATATATATATATATATATATATATATATATATATATATATATATATATTATAGATGTTTCCGGTTATTCAAATTTAGTTTTATAGCTTTTTCTGTACAATTTGATTTAAAATTTTATTCGCTTTAAATTCTATTATTCTTATATAAATTAAATTTTTATTATTTGGTAATAATATACGTATATTTGTAATTAATTTTATAGAGAACGTTATATAATACAATCGTGGTTAATTACTAAACTGTTATTGTAAGTATAAGTGTCGCCTTGAGCAAGGTCCCGTTTTAATTAGTGGTGCCCACAATAAGAAACGGGAATTTCATGACGAGATAATATTTTCTAATCTCGAGACAACAATTAATAT
This sequence comes from Nineta flava, assembly GCA_963920215.1. Classification (NCBI taxonomy): domain Eukaryota; kingdom Metazoa; phylum Arthropoda; class Insecta; order Neuroptera; family Chrysopidae; genus Nineta; species Nineta flava. The sequence goes on from OY986044.1 coordinate 68,584,020, forward strand.
TTCTGATCTCCACAACTGTTTGTTGATAACAAGGCCATCAGATTACCTTCCTCGGATTTACCAGTCCAAGTGGCCAAGCGGTCTAAGGCGTTATGTCTGCGCAGTATGTCTACTTGGAAACTGGGAGGTTATGGGTTCGAATCCCGACATCGGCAGTTTATCAATTATTTTTAAAAAATGGGGCGGTTAATTGACTAAACTGTCGGCGTATGGGCTATGCTTGAGAAGGTTGACTGCAGTTTCCTTCACGAACTCCAGATGAATATCGGCATAGTTCCTATCATGGTCGGCTGCAGCCGCATATCCTACCAATTCCTAGTCTATACACAAAAATTCCTTCCACGCCACTCACATCCTCACATCCTTACGCATCACAATGAACCTTATACAATTTATCTATTTATCTACACTCTTTATTCGTAATGTTTTTGAGTTTTTTTGTGAATTTCCCGAAAACGATTCTGACGATTTTTGAGACCTCGAGGTTCACGTACTTGACACGTACTCTAATTTTGTTAGAAAGAATAGTTTACTGCTGAGCGAAGTAAACAAATTTCTAATCAATTTTATTTATAGTTTTTGAAAATGCAATGATATAAGTTAAAGCCATTTGTTAAACATTGTATACATCGGTCGTGTGAGTGTTTAACACCAGTTCTTTTTAAACAGAATTTAACCTATTCGTAGCTTTTGCGTGACTAAAATCTATTTTATTTTAATCATCCATCAACACGTATAAATGGTTGTTCGATGTATTAACAACAAACAAAAACTCCCACTATATGGTATATACCTATACCATAATATATAATACAATTTATTTCTTAATTATAATTAATATAATTAATAATAAATTATTTTATTATATACCTATAACTTATTAATATATATTTTTTTATATAATTAATTAAATAGTTTTTTGTTTTGTTTAATCTATTTTTGTTAATAGGATGTATTTATAAAACAAAAACAAAAAAGATTCTCATCATTATTTGATCCTTCTGTGTACACAATCGTTTACTGTTGCGTAAACATATCAAACCTACAGGCAATGTCATCTTTACCATAAGGACACACGAGTCTAGAGCCCTCGGGCTAAGGGGAGTCTCTAATAGACCATCATTTAATGTCTATCATGAAATATCTACCCATCAATTTATTAAATAAAAACTTTTTAACAAAAAATGGACTGACGAAAATAGAAAGTAACTGAAAAGTAAAAAATTTTGTAACAACTTTGTAACAAAAAATTAAACCTTCGAAAAAATAAAGGAAAGGAAAAAATAAAAAAGTAACTTTTTAGTCTAATTAAGTCCTACACTAATGTAAATACCTAACTAATTTTGAGTCGGCAATCGAAAATATTAGCGCAATGTTAGATACAAATTAAGCTATGGAGTTTCTCACTGAAATCGGATAGCCCGTAAGCTCTGATGCTGTTAACGCTTAGTATCTATTGCGGACAATTATACTTTTAACATCAATACATCCAGAAAAATTGGTTCATTTTTTCTAGGATTCGAATAGTTGATGGAAAATATTGACAGAATGTTGAGTTAATATCGAAAATGGCTAAAATGAACAAAAATAAAAACTTTTTACTTTTGATAAATTTTGTCTAAAAACTTCACAACAAGTGCAAACGTATCTTAGAGAATTCATGTCGGTTACCATTCTAGCCGAACAAACTTTAGTCAAATTGTTAATTAAGATATATATTTCCAAAAGAGAATAGACGCAGGCCCAAACTTAGAGACCCAGGGCTCCTATAGGCACTTGGCACATATGTATAATAATTAAAGTCGATTAATACAGATTGATTGACAATTGATTTTTTTTTTTGCAAGCGTTGTCAGAAATTGCGAACTGAAATCGCCTTTTTGTCGCTCAAATTAAATATTTTCATATGTTTCATACATTTTGAACTTCTACGTGTCATGTAGATAAATTGACTTTACGAAATCGCACAAATTATGATTTTATATAGAGTTTGTATAAAATTTTAAAGAATTTGCGATTTTAAGTGTCACTCAGAAATGTTTTGCGACCTCGGTAGCGAAAAATTTGCTATCCTGGCAACTCTACCGGCCGCGTATTCATACAAGACTGCAATATCACGATTTCATATATCAGACAGAGAGATATGTACTAGGCCGTATCTTATGTCTATCTTATGGCAGAATGGTCGGTTTGCGTTCAGGTAGATGACCTATTTTTGTTTGACATTTTGGTTGACAAGTGCAAAAGTAAGACTGTCAACTTTTAAATAGCCCGAAAAATATCGTAGCAAGACTTTTAAGTTAATATTTTCTATAAAGCTTTTTGATAAGACAAAGCAGGCTTTTGATCTTATATGAAGGTTCCACAACTGGGAGCCCTAGACTGGCTGGGCCCCTAGCCTGGCGCCTTGTAGGCCTAGGCGGAAATCCGGCGTTGAAAAGACGTATTCTGAGGAAATTCGCTAAATTGACGCAGCTTCAACGTAACAAATTTTGTTTAATTCGCTTAGAAATACGACATTAAGTTTGAATACATACTGGTGTAGAAAACAGCCTGTTCATACCGTTTAAAAGATTAATTAAAATATTCCCTTGCAAAATGATCTAATTATAAAAATATTAATTTATGTAATTTCGGCTCTTTACACAAATCAAAAACAAAAAATAATAATACAATCAATTATGAAGATTAAAAATACAACAAATTCAAAAACTTCAAAAAAGGTACGATTAAGGTATCTTTTCTTGTTTTTGGTCCATCTTGATTAGTTTCTGAAATTTATTACTAATAAATTATAATCAACTAAAAATTAATATGATCCCATATACTTTTGTGAAACAGAGATAGAATAAAATAAAATAATAATAAAAAGCGCGCGTTAAATAAATATTACAGGAGCGACATACGGCTATACAAATAAATATTTATACAAAACAAATAATGCTCGGAGCTATAACGAACATCATCCATATATATATATATAACGTACCGTCCGTCGTACAGTGTATGTTTTATGTTGAAATAAATATAAAAAAAAAAACGGCAAAATGAAATGGGTGTATAAAAAGAGCTTACAGGGTCGACATTACTTCTCTTCTGATTGGTTAAAAAGTATACATCGGTTTTGTATTTTCTTTATTTGGTTTTGTATATATAGGTATAGAAACTATACAATACAGGATATGCGAGTAACTAAAATAATAAATTGATGACAGTTACGTTAAATTAATGAAGGCCTTATTTTAATGGTTATGTTGGTTTTTACTTTTCTTTAATACAATCCCACATGTAAACAGAAATGTAAAAAATGGCCAAATTTTTGTTGTTCTTTTACATTGTGCTGCAAAAAGGAGTGATATCTATATGGAAAACCAAACCATTGCAAGTTTATATTTTTATGTGATAAAAACAAAAAAAAAAACTTTAAACACCGTGATCACTGGGAAAAAAATATTCCGTAACAACAACTCGTGATAGATAGATAGATAGATAGATACATCTTGGGGTCTAAAAAGCATAGCACTTCGACCTTATGGTCCATTGTACTCCCCCTTCTACTTCACTCCGACGAGATTCACTTCTCCCATATGTTGGCAATAACCAGGAGCTTGCTGACCAGATCTTCTTGAAGGTTGATGTTTCCGTAGGGGATAATATCCGATAATGGATCCCGTAACCTTCCGCAGTTGCATCCTTCGAAACCACTGTGACCCGGCACCCAGATCAATTTAACATTGTTCCGTTGTGTCAAATCCAGTAGTTCCTCCAGACTATTCTTGACTACCCTTGAGGTGACCTCAGTTCCAGGCAAGGCTTTTAAGGCAGCTTGACTGTCCGATAGAATACATGCGTTCTGGTTAATGTAGCCTCTACGTAGGTTCTCACGGACGCAAACCAGTATGGCGTAGACTTCTGCTTGAAAGACCGTGGCACATTTCCCCAAGTTGAGGCTTATGTTTGCTTTAGTCTCTCACCGTAGATTCCCACCCCTATCCCTTCTTCAGTTTTGGATCCTTCTGTATACCAGACGATTTCTTTATACAACTCCCGATAATTCTGTTTAGGAATGCATCCATGAGGCTGTCCCTCGATGCACTCAACCTGAATAGGATACCACTTCGAAAGGTTACCGGATCACCTACGAAATCGCCTACACACAATAGGAACCTAAACCATACATTCATTATGTGCAGTCTGGGCGGCGAGGAGCAACAAACTCACCCTTAATATGTGAGTCTTCAGGAAAATCTGATAAGCAAGCTCCTGGATATTGTTAAGATATGGAAGAAGCGAACCTTGTTAGACTGAAGCGGAATGATAATTTTATTATGCTATTATCAAAGTCTTTTCCATTACTGTCACCCATAGACTTATAGTTCTAGAAATTTCAAGTCAGCTGCAAGTACGTTATCAAAATGGAAAACCTTTTACCTGCTTCCGACGATTAGCTGGATACCATTTTCAACCATTTTAAATGTAGCAAATAAATACAGTTCGGGTTGTTTTGTACACGACTCGGAAACAAATTTACAAAGTTGGCAGTCATTTAGTTAAAGAAACAGCTTCATCTTAATTTTCACTAATACTATTACCAACTTACCACTGTTAAGACTTTTACATAATCATAGAAAATTACTAATAACATTGTATATAAACTGCATTATAATAACTTTAATATAAAATTACTACATATGTATATGGTTACAATACATACATACATACATACATATATATATATATATATATATATATATATATATATATATATATATATATATATATATATATAACTAACATGAAATAAATAAATAATAGTATTATTTATTATCAAACCGCCATATTTGATTCAATTATTATTAAATATGTAATGAAAAACAATCATTTAATGCGTTGATATAATTGCATTTAATAGTACTATTAAATAAGTACTATATATATGTATATACAAATACATTGTATGTATGTATTTAAACATATATAGATGTATATTTTTTATTATATTTTTATTTTAATAAAAGTATTTATTTATAAAAGTATAAAAAGGTGATTATTTAGTTTATTAAATGAAAAATAAATATGTAGTACTTTAATAATAATAATTAATATTATTTATCTATTACTTTATATGTAATGTACAACTGTAATTAATTATATTATTAAAGAATTAAATACAATAATAATTGTATTGATTTTATATAAATAAGTTTTTATCACTACAGTAATATCAAGATTTGAACTTACATAAAGTTATTTAAAATAAGAAGCCATATAGTGAAGAATTCCATTCGTAATTATAAACCAGTCTTAAAATAATACTAAAGTGAAAAAATTACACATCAGCCGGTAATTAAACAACGAATCTATTGCATACGTGGCAAGCCCCTTACCACCAATTTGGTCACAGATATTCTAAACTTTGATGTGTAATTTATACACATCTGACAACATACAATTTTAATTTAATTTCTCTATTATTTTCAAATTGTAAACGTTTTTGTTTTTGTGTAGGTACCTACATTCATTGTCAGAATTTCATTTTGGTACATATTACCTACCTGTATAGAGTCAACATATGAAGAATTAAACTAAATTACAGTTTACACTTAATTTGATAAACATACTTGTCCGAAAAATTTGAGAATAGAATCAGAAGATTTTTATCGGCAATAAGAACAGTAGGTACTAAACATAGGTTACGCCAATTTTCTCGGACGAAGGAAACATAAGGAATATCAATTGATGTAATCAGGGTAATATTTGTGATACAATTATTATTAGAACATTAAAATTGCAGATATTTTTGCATAAATAATAAAGCTAAAAAAAATAAAATATGTTCAGGAGATTGTTGTGAATTCGCTGCCGAATAAAAGCGATTAAAAAGATATTTATATAGATACCAATAGCTATGTGCAAATAGTTACCCGTGGCAACCAAGTTACCCAAAGGTCCCGAAAATGACCGTTTTTTCTTTGTTTTTAAAAACGTAGAAGATGGGCAATCGCTATCATAACTTTTATTCTATCTTCTAATAAATATATGCATCAAAATATTAGAAACTTGTTTGAATATACCAAGCTTCCGTTTTTGTTACAGATCTGCAAACAAGTCAAAAATACACCGAAATAATAGCGTCGTGCATGCTGGTTTAGTAATTTAATAAAATTAAGTAACATTCATTTTAAAAAGTCTCCCTTAATTTTCTTATAAAACTCGATCGTTAATAATAACGAGAAATATAATTCAATATTAAATAAACCAATCATATAATTTAAAAAAATTAATCACATACATATTACAGAAAACTATATAAGTACTATCTTGTTAGTATTCCCCAATATATCCCCCTAATTTTATTAATTCTTGACATGGAACATAAAACAAGGGTTGTTTAACTATATACCTATATTGTTACAATGGCATTCACATACAAATATGGTAGACGGTATATTATACTGGGGGGAGTAAAAAATAATAATTTATATATCTTTATATACAATTAAATTGTCTCATTTTGTTGGCGCATGACATATATATATATATATATATATATATATATATATATATATATATATATATATATATATATATATATATATATATATATGTATATATATATATATATATATATATATATATATATATATAAACGATCTAATAATAAATAATCATATATTTAATAATAAAATTACCCCTTTTACAAATTATATTGTTTGGTTTTCTTTCTAAACCAATCAACAAACTTTGTTGAATTATTTTTTATGGGAGTGTGGGCTCTGTATGATCGACCGATATAACGATCGGAACAGCAAATCGAACAGTATTTTAAATGAAATTTTTCAAAATTTTTGTTTTGTTCAACACAATTATTTATAGTGATAAACAACTTAAAAATTCTGCACCCTCATTTGTTAAGAAAGTTTACGATCGAACTTCAAATGTACGATTAATGTAAAAGAAAAGTTACGGCTTCGGTGAAAGAGTATTTTCAAAATGTTGTTGGTGGGTCGGTAAGATGGATTTTTTTCAGTTTTTGACTGATTACTACCCAATTCTCCAAAAGCAAACGTATTCTATCTGGTATTTATTTGTCAAAACCTAGTTAAGCTAGGTTTGGTGGATGCAAGGTTTGCACAGTTCTTGAGGATATACTTGGATAGGTACACTGGTGAGCAGAGAATAGAAATACACTAAATAGAGATACACTAACAGAATATACTTAAATTTTCAACTAGATCTTTCACTTTTGAATAAAATCTCGCCAACTCTTATATAACGAAATTTCAATTTCGGCACCTATTTCAAGACATATTAAACTATTTAATTAAAAATTAAATAGTTAAATTTTAAACTATGCCGCTATGAGAGACAGTATGACAGTATCTGATGCCTTAAATTCAGCACAAAAGTACAAAGCTCCTCAACCATTAATAGTGATGACGTGAAAGACGAGATAAACGAAACAAGACTAAAATTAGAATCCTAGAGACATTTTTAATCTGTAAAATGTACTATAAAGTTTTTTCCCATTTTCTGGGATATCTGGAAGTGGGTTATATTTAAAGACTTTACTTATAATAATAAAATTACTATCATTATCCAACAGGAATTAATCAAGAATATTGATAGATTAGTCGCAAAAAATTCTGGACGTTCCTGTTATATTTGCATTTTTTAATTAAAATACCTTTTTAACTGTTTATTCATTAACGATGATTGAAAAAATAGTCTCTTATAATACCGGAAAAGTTCCATATTCGAAAACTCACCACTGTAGCTTTTATCGTCAAAAATTATATCGGAGTCAAAAATCCAGTAATAGCACGGTAACGTGTACAGGCAAAAACCCCTAAAACTCGTTCTGTCGCACTACCATGCTCTAGATATACATATATGAAAATTTTAACGATAGTGATTTTTAACATCGAACAGGTAGGATCTATGGACATTTGAAGAAATATTTACGAAATTCCATCATCGGTACAAAAACAATAGCTGCATTTCCTTTGGACGTAATTCGATAATATAATTTTAATAGAACACTTCTATTAATCAATTTTATGAGAACATACCTTTTGGTGTATCGATGTTTGAAATATTTGAAACTCAAATTTTTCTCTTTACGATAACGATAATAACTAAAAGAAATGAAGAAAAAGAACTTGGTTTTCAAACTGTTCTCTTGAATAATTGACAGGAAAAAATTTTTTTTTAAAAATAACATTATTTTCTGTCTTACTTTCTATGTTTTCCAGTGTATATTGAATTTAGTATTTATCTATAATTTATATAAATATATTTAATGTACTATTATTTAAATATAATTTAAGGTCATTAATTTGACAAAGAAATATGGAGAAATAAACGGTGAATAAAAAACAAATTATATATTTCGCCATATATATCCAATACTCCAATTATTATTCTTGTTGGAAGTTAAAGTATTTTCAGTTGTGTATTTAATTTTACCGAGACAACGTGGAAAAACAATTTGCTTTACATTAAATTTAATCGACAAATTCATTATTAATACTATGCTCTACTATTGATTAGTTATGAATACATTATTATTATCCTTGGTCTCTCTTATTTGCCCAAGAAACTGTATATAATTTTTAATGTCCTTCACGTAGTGATAAAAATTGACGTGTTTCAACCTTTTTAGTGAATTTCTGCCTTTCTACCTTTGACTGAATGGAAATGCAGCTATTATTACATCGATGATAGAATTTCGTAAAAATTGCTTCAAATTTTCATCGAGCCTACCTAAGAGATGTTAAAAATGACCATCATTAAAATATATACTGTGGACTCTTTAGCGGTCATAATGTTAATCCGATTAGAATGAAATTTAGTATTTGAGGCGCTTTTAGTATATGAAAGATCAAGTTCGTTAATGGGTACAATAGGACAAGGAGAAAGGAGGTTTAGAGGAAGAAGGAAAAACAAAATTTAGTATATCTACTTTAATATTGGAAAAATCGAATAATTTATAAGTAAAATTGTAGAAAATTAGTTTGACTATAATTTTGTTTTTCTTATCTTTTTTGGTACACTATTATTTACAAAAATATTTACAATTTATGAATGACAGTTAAAATTCTAAATATTTTTTTGGAAACCATTCATTATTATAATTAATTTTCCATTTATTTTAAGTTTACATCAAGAACTTCAAATTTTCAAGAGTTTAGTTGTATACCTAGGAAAAACTATGGGTTGATTTTATTTTCGGAGAAAGAAAGTTAAATTTGTGTATACTGTTGAAAAAAGACAAACTGCCAATTTTCTTGGCTAAAAATCATGCTTTTTCGCAAATAATCGGCCTTAAAAGAGGGGTTTTAACTACTTGCTCCTGCAAAAACCACTTAAATAACTATTTTTTTCTCCCAGTGATCTGGATAATTGAAATTCGGATAAATGAAGTTCGGGTGAATCAATTGATCCTCTCTACAATTTTATTAGAAGTACAGACTAATCAAATTTCGGTTTTCCCAATTCTTTATCACAATATTTGAGAACTTGATCAATTATTATCGATTTTTTTAAATAGTAAAATCAATCAAGCCACGGGCAGCTTAAATATTCTTAATTGGGAAATTAATAAAACATTTATGATTCCTAATTGGATGAATTTCAAAATAGTAAAATAAACTGTTCACCATGTTATTTATGACCAATCAAGTCAGTGTTGCATTAAAGCCAATAAATATAAGTTTGACGATTTGTTTTTTATTTTAATTATCAATTACTGCAAAATTATAAATCATTTTTTTGATTAAAACAATAAATTAATAATAATAATAATTTAACATCTCAATGCGGGTAACATAAAAGAAACTCTACAAACTAAATCTAATAATTAATAACACGGCATATACAAAAAAAATATGAGTCAAATGTGAGACGATCTCAATCACTTTGGGCACGGTACGATTCACAATAATATTTAGGAGCGAGCATATTAATTCAATGGTATTGTTCCTGTTCACTGTTCAATGGCCAATGTTAGATCGATAGATAGATTTTAGGGGACTGCCCTAGACGGGCTACACATCGACCATGAGGTCCATTGTGATGCCTAAGGATGTGAGAATGTTAGTGGAGTGGAAGGAATTTTTGTGTATAGACTAGGATTTGGTAGGATATGCGGCTGCAGCCGACTATGATAGAAACTATGCCGATATTCATCTGGAGTTCGTGAAGGAAACTCCAGAAAACCTTCTCAAGCATAGCCGGATAATTCGTTCTAGTCCATGCGCCGACAGTTTAGTCAATTAACCGCTCCTTTCTTTCTTAATAATTGATAAAAAACCGATGTCGGATTCGAACCCATAACCTCCCAGTTTCCAAGTAGACATACTGCGCAGACATAACGCTTTAGACCGCTCGGCCACTTGGACTGGTATAGCCAATGTTACTTGAACACTGAGCACCATTACAGACTCATGACGATTTTTTTACGAAAATTGGCTTTTAATTGTCAAAAAATGGCTCGATTTCAGATTAACGAATAAGAATTTAAAACTATTACTATCAACAATGAAGTCTCATTATTGTCTTTATCTACAATTACTTTTCAATCATTTTATACGGAACCCTAAACATTATTAGATGGTTTATAAATATATACAAAATGTTTTCATCACTGTTTCACTGCACGTTTGATTTATATACAGTATTCTTTCTAACTTGATATCGTTTATAACGATTGTAATAAATTCAATTCGATATTTACAACACGACTAATAATGAATAAAATTTAAATTTAATTAATAATTTTATACGTAAATTATTAATTAATTACGTATGTTATTTACATAATAAGAAAATATGTGTTTTTCAGATAATATTTTTAAGGGAGGTTACAATACATTAATTACCATATAATATAAATGATATTCAGCCGAAGAACTTTAACATTGTTCATTTGTTTCATCAAGTATTGCTGGAAGTCAAACTTTCCACATTTTCGTGAATATTTCGTTAACGATTAATTTTATGAAAATATTATTAATACTACGAAAACAAATGATGCCTATAGTGAAATTAATTAAGAGTACTTCCAATCATATGTTTGGTATTTTGGAAAACGTACAAAATTAATTTATTTATCTAATTAACTCAGCAGTTAGTCATACTAATATGAACCATAACTTCATATTTTACATACTGTGTGGAGATTTATTGATTTGGCATAAGTATTTTTGTGCTATACTAAAAGGTTTTTATCGAGTTTTGCTAGGTTTTTTTAATTCGCTAAACACAATAAACCAAAATGAAAGTCAAATATAATACCCAACAATAATCTGAAAGCAAACTAGCGAACATGATGAGTGATATGCGAATCGGAAGTTATCGTAGTAATGGTCTACTAAAGAGTAAAATTCTGAAATAATTAATATAATTGATAAATTTATAATTATTCTAAATTAATTATTTAAAAAATTATTATAAATTATAAATTATGAAATTTAACCTCGTTAACTTATCTTTTTATCTTTTTTTCATAGTGATACAGGAAAAGACGAGAGAATCGAAACGAGACGAGATAAAATCAGCAAGAATCGAAACAAAAATTAGAATCCTGATTTTCGATAAATACTCGAGAGACAGTCGATAATCACAAAACAACAAATCGTATTAAGTGGTAATGACTTAATTTTCTCTATAGTCTTTATTGTTTTAATTAATATACATAAAATTAAATAAATTCGAAAAATACGAAAAATACGCACTTTATATATGAATACAAAACCGATTTTAAATATTTAAATATGATTTGGTTTTTAATTGTATTTTTTCAAGAAAATCTTCAATTGTAAAAGCGAGCCGAGAGGGCCGATAAAAAAGTTGTACATCCGTATAAACCCTTATAGACATCTCAGGACATCAACAAACTTCAATTGTTAACAAATACCTCTACAGAATGATTTTTATCTACTACCGTTTATCGCCTATTAATTTTTTTAAGTCGAGTAGCATTCCTGAAGAAATATTACAGATAACTAATGCATATACTGAACCTACTTTGTATTGGTAATATTATTGACCTAATAATTCAGTTAAATTTTAAAATTTTATCAACGTATTCAAAAATTTAATGAATGTTAAGTACGAACTTTTGTTTTTCAGAATTTGAATCATTTGATTCAATTCACTTCAATACGAGTCATTATATTCATTTTCTCGATTCAGTTTTAATACATGGAACTGATTTTGATTAATGAAATAGGTGGAATTACTTCCTGAATCAGAGTTAATTTGTCAGTTCACCGCTAATTTTGTTTAAAAAAATTAATTTCAGGGTCAATTACAGCGATTTATTTTTATAAAATGTACATAGAGCACGTGTCTAACACATAAATTTGGATGTACTATAGCAAAAAAAACGTATTATTATACAGTAGAAATAACCAAAAAAAAATATCATATCATTAAAAAAGATTAATTCATTTAAAATAATTATTACTGTCAGTTGTTGGTTGGTTTACCCATAGACAAATATTTTTTTATCCAATATTAATTATAATATCAAAAAGTAATAATAATAATTATACATTTTTTTATTAATTTTTTTTAGTTCAAAATAATTGTCTACTGTTTTCATTTTCAAAACCACCTTTAAATAAAAATTCGTCTCGAAGGAACTAAGCGAATTTCCTCAGAAATTGAGGATTAAAAATATCACTTACTGATTTTTAGATCTATGCAGTTTTAGTATTTCAAAATCTGAAACTTATTATTATGTTATTCTTTCCAGAAAGTTCACTTAAATATATAAAACAATCAAGTAACCATGGTGATTCATTTGTAATATTCATTATTACGAGTATTGTATTTAAATTGCAAATATTGCTGTAAATATTAGAGTTACAGAAAATATAGATTAGTAATGAATTGTAGTAAAATTTATTTACTACAACTTTACTTGTAATATTGTTTTCCATTTTTCTAATTTTAAGGGAGAAATCCAAGATTTTAGAATTTTAATTAAATTTAAATTGCAAATATTTATTTTCTACAATTTTACTTTTTTTCCATTTTACTAATATTAAGAGATTCCCCTCCTTCGAATTTATATATATATATATATATATATATATATATATAAATTATTTTTTAAATTTTTACTTATCGTTCAAAAAAACTCTTTAGAAACAAAAAATAAATAAAATAACAATAATTATACATCTCTTAAATAAAATATTTGTTTTTTAAATTACTTTTAAATTATATTATTTAATAAATAACAAAAGAAAAAAAAAACAAAACACTAAATAATAATTGATAATTTTATTTTATATTTTTGTGATGTATATTAAACTATTAGTACTAAATCTATATTACCGGCCATATACATAAATTAACAAAATATCAAAGAAACAAAATACTTCCGTTATGTTATAATTATTATTAAAGTTTATATTATGTTTAAAACAATTGAAAATTTAATTATTATTTTGTTTAAAACTACATTTTGAACTGTTCTATCAATAATGGATTTAATATTAAGGTAGTTAATAGTCACTCGTAACAGTCCGGACCGTGCTTTAGATTTATAGTTCATGAGAATCACTTTATCTGTAGTTCGAGAAATCGAAATAATGTCACTTCCTGGCAGCTCAAAACTAAAAAATTATACCCATGAGATCTTTTGATCGTAAAGTTATCAACATACTTCAATTTCAGCCCTTTTGTCCGATAGCCAATTTCCAGATAACGCCGCTACCAAACCTGTAGCTCAAAAACTAAAGATTTCTGGGACGTGTGCTTATGAGAACTATTGATCTGGAGATGATGTACTACCGAGCAAACCAAGAATCAAGTTCACCGAGAGCGAATTTCTAGATAACGCTTGATTTTTCTATTTCGTTATTTGTTTAATTTTTTTTTTACAAATTTCTAATTTTTATTTTTTTATCTCATTAAAAAACAAGAAACAAAAATTTTTTTATAGTTTTTCTTGCGATTTACCCACCTTTTAATTAGGCCGCCTACGTACGGCGCACGCAATGAATGCTTGCCCGGCACGGCCCTGGTAACAGTCAAAGTGAAAAGTTAAAAATACAGTAAAATAAAATTCTAATTCTATTTGGTTTTCTAATTTTATTCGAAACCTTTCAATTCAAAAACCGAACTAATTTTGATAAAAGAACGCAAATTTTGTGTCCCATAGATATGTTGTAGTATGCTAGTCTTGTGTTGACAGTGGCTATTATTTATTTTTGGTAACGCCAAACAAATTATCACCTTTATAAAAATTAATATATTTTTAAAAATCCGCAGTACCCATATGTTTTTTTTAATTATTTAGTTTTATAGTTTATCTGTCTTTGAAATAAATATATATATATATAAAGAAAAAAAAAAAAAATATATATATATAAAAATTTTCCTGATTGATTTAAAAAAGGGGTATGCGGTAGAGATATATTACGAAAATCTCGCTCCTCAATTGGTCAAGAAATTTGATTTTTTTAAATTAAAAAAAAGGGCACAGATGCTTTATACCACTTGCGAGTGAAGTATCTTAACCACTAGGGTAATGCAGTACCTTAACTTCTAGAAAATAAGTTCCCAGCAGACTAAAACAAATTTTTTGAATTTTAGTTGAAAGTAAATTATATAACTTCAAGTAACTCGAAAACTATAAAATTTATTGTAAACATTGTTATAAAAACGGTCGCTTGGATTTTTTTATGGTATCAATGATTGCAGAGATGATAAATTTTATACACCACGAAACTAATGAGATATGGAAAACTTGGAGATATGAAAAATTTATCAAAAGGTACAAGTTTAAATTTTCCGAGATTGAAGAAACTTATTAAAAAATTTTTGGTGCCTACATAATTATTTTTAAGACCCGACGCAAAAATAACAGTATTATAAGTTTGCAACCTGAGTAGTGTGTCTGTCTGTCTGTCTATGGAGTCGTAGCTATCAAACACGTGGACCGATTTGAATGGGAATTATTAGATAGCTGAAAACTGATGCTTAGAAAACTGAGACTTCCATAAAACTTCCTTTTTAACCTCCGATGCAAAAAGAGGGGTGTTATAAGTTTGAAGCCTATGTGTGTCTGTCTGTTTGTCTATGGTATCGTATCTCTCAAACGCATGGACCGATTTGATTGCGGTTAGATAGCTGGTTTTTTTGCGGTGATTCTTAGCTATGTTTGATAAAAATCTGTTCAGGCATTTGAAAATTATCAGCTCTTTTCCAAAATGATGTATACGGCATAGAATTAACATTATAATTTTACATATAAGATTGGTGGCGGTAACGGGAAGTTCTTTTTTTGTATTAAGGTTATATACTTTTTAAGTTTGTTTTTTTGCGATGAAGATTTTTGTAAAAGTACGAATCAACGTAATATATGTAAAGAATATATATATGGAACAAAATGACTAAATGACTAAAACGATATTTTCAATCTAAAACAATCTTTAAGATTTTGGGTGGCTTTGAATTTGCTAAATTAATTTCCACCGCAGATCATTTGTTTAACTTAAATATGAGAAAAATCTTTGGGCATATATCTTCAGATTTTTGGAGAAGAAATATAGCTATAATAAAATTATTATACAAGCGCATTTAAAACTATAGTGGTTACCAAAACTATATACCGTGTGTTTATAGTTTAAAATACACCCAATCTGGAAACAATGTATGTATCTATCGCTGTCCATATACAGCGCACCATGATACGGTGCACTGATACGGTGTTACTTACAGACATTTGTAGAATGCAGAATGTAGAATATGTATTCATTGATATGTATACAGACAGTGATATATACATCACTGTCTGTGCACAGTGAGCGATGATGTGGACAGCCTTATTCCACCAAAACTGTACTCTACAAGTGTATGTGAATAGGGAATATGCATGAAAATTTTTTTTCACTTGAGTTGAAGCATGTTTACTTGACAAATATCAAGGTAAAATTACTTTTTAAATAACTTTAAAAATAAGCGAGATATGAATGATTGAAATTCCCGATTTGACAAAGACGTCGATAGCCCTCTTGATATGTTATGTGACGTCATATTACACTTTTACCATTTAAAATACACGTAAAACTCCGTTTTTAGTATTTTTGCAAGAAAGAGACAGATAATAATCTTTAAAAGTTTATAGCTTCCTTGATATTTGTCGGATTTTAATTTCGTTTTTAAATATTATTACAGTATTAACAGTATTTTCATATTCTGAAAATAAATGTGAAAAAAAATTTTCATGCATATTCCCTATTTGGGTGTAAAAGAGCATATTGACAGTGATAGATGCACTACACAATGTTCCTATTGGGTCCATGTTAATAGACATATTGTATATAATTAATTAAATTAAATACTTATATGAAAAAATTAACTCGTCAACCAGAAATCGAACCTCGGGCCTCTGGATAACTATTCCAGTGTGCTTCCTCTACACCAAAGACGATTGTGATGTGACAGCCAACTTTTTCATATTATTCTAATTTTTTATTTATTAGATAGTATTTACTTCTTTCTGAAGTGATTTGTTTATTAATATTTGTTTGTTTGTGTATACTTTCGTGTCCACATAACGTTGTTTGTCCAAATTCTTTTCGAATACGTATGACAAACTGTAGAAGACTATAGCGTATACTCCGACAAATTTCATTGTCATTGAATTTATTAATTAATATAAGTTGTTTGAACGGTATACCATTTATTAAGATTCGCAAAAAAAATGTAAATAACAGAAACTGATCTGTAGAAGGTCAAAAAAATGATAATTGTAAAAAATGAATTCATTATCAGTGGCATCATTTTAAGGTTGAATTGATTGAAACTATTTATGTAATTAAGTGAATCTAATTGTATATCAATTGATTGTTTTTTACGTAAATAAATGTTTCTATGATTAACCACTGGAAAGGTTACACGTTGTACATATTACACATACTGATTGTATGTTAAAATACACCCAATCTGCAAGCAATGTATAGTTTAAGCTGTATATTGTTTTCTATTTCATAGCAGAATTCGCTGGTATTTAAATATACGTTTTATTGGTGCAAACACTCATCAATAAACTTGCCATATATATTGCGAAAGATGATCTCACTTGACGTGGAAATCACTTAGCAAATTCAATTAGTATGCTCTACATCTGTCTGGATTGTCTGGAGGAACTTCTGAAACTGGCAAAACGGAACAATGTTAAATTGATCTGGGTGCCGGGTGACAGTGGTTCCGAAGGATAGCAGATACCTTAGCAAAGAAGGGAGTCGGAATACCCTTCATTGGCTCAGAGCCTATCTTAGGAATTCCAAGGACTGCATGTAAACAGGTGATCAACGAGTGGTCAAATGCTAAACACCGTGATCACTGGGAAAAACTACTGCGGCAAGAGCTCGGGAAGGTACTGCTTCAGAGTGCACAAACAGGCTATCTCTCAATGCACTGAGGCTGAACAAGATGCCACTTCCGAGGGTTTTCGGATTCATTACCGGGCATTATCCCCTGCGGAAGCATCTGCGCACCGTGACTTTTGAAAAAAAAACTAGTTAAATATAAATGTTCCTTTTACCAGAATCAGTCTCATTCGCTAGAAAACTCTATAAAAGACTGTTTAATGGCATAATATGTAGGTAATTGATCATTTAACATAAATAAAGTAATCGTTTTTATTAAAAGAGAGAAAAAAAAACCTCTTTTATACCAATACATATAGTTGTTTACGTAATAGGTCTGCTTCTAGAAAAATAAAGGAGTAAACTGTTTATTACTTCGTCTCTTATAAGTTAAGGCGATTTTAATTTACCACGTTTTTATAACGGACTAAAAAGTATAAAATAATTTCTTTTAGCTGTATACAGATTTATAACCCCATAAAGATTCGTGACCCTATACATATTGTCCAGAAAATTTGTAATAATTATTTTTTAATAGCTATGAAAATACTTGTCCGGTCTCAAGCGAAAAACGTAAGGCGCATCGAAGGGATAATTGATGAATGGTTCACCTAAGTCACTACCAATTTTATGGCACTGCAAATGGTATGAACTAGTATGTGAGTTTTCTCAACGACAGCTACTATCTACACTCCTTATGGCTATTAAAAATTCATAACCACAAGCTTTCAAGACGATACTTTATAGTTCGTTTAAAAAACATGGTAAATTAAAAATTTATTTTTTGTTGAAATATTTATTTTACGATTGAAAACCTCAATGTAATTTCCCACCGCTTCCACTCCTTCAAATATTTATCGACCCTTCCACCAAATTTATAATATTAATTTTATAAGATTTTTATTTCATATTTATACAAATTTTGTATTTTTTTCATATTTATACAAATATTCCAGATCCTTGCATTGTCATCCAGTTCTAAGCTATGTTTAAAGTTTCAAGTCTCTAGCTCAACGGGAAGTTAGTTTAAAATCCACTGTAAATTTTGTACCGAACAGGCAAGAAAGCGAGTTAATAAAAACGTGGTAAAATGAGCAATTTTTTGCGCTTAATTGTATCTTCTGATAAAATATAAAAACGGTTCTTCCTTTCATAAACCCTTATTGTAACCGTTATTAACTATATCTGGTCAAATTCTCATGAAGCGATACAAATTTCTTTTTATGATAGAACTTAGACAAATAGCTGAGTTTACCACCCTTGACCAGTCAAAGCTTTGTGTAAAGTTAGAAATTACATCAAGTAACCTCTAATTTTATTCCTAGATAAATAAAAATTTTTTCCCCATAATTGGTTCAAATTAATGGAAACGTGAAAAAAAGAAACGAAGCTCAAATCAACTCAAAAATATAATTATTTTATGGGGCTAATGTCATTTTACTCTTAAAAAACAACCGATTTCAAATAATGTCTTCATGCCTAATTATGCGTATCCAAACATGTATACACTAAAAACCCCATCATACATACTCCCCTCCCCTCCGCACTACTCTGCATACAACAAGTAATCTAAATAAATCAAAAACTAACCTGTACGTCCGCTAAAACTACTTTCAGATGTAGCCGCTTCAATTTGTTGTTGCAGATTATTTTGCTGGTGCAATTGATTCTCGGATTCTTGTACATCAACTAAACTACGTATACTAAACACTGATTTTGCAACACGAGTTTTATTACATTGTGCTGCTGCACCACCAGTTGCACCAGATCCGTCGGTGGCGGCAGCAACAACAATGCCATTATTTGACGGACGTGCATGCGTTGTTAAATCCATTGTTTCAAACATAAATAATATATTTAAAAAAATACAATAAAGCACTATCAAATAAATAAATCACTATAAAATCACTGTGTAAAAGATTCAGCACATTTGAGGTGACAAAACACAAATCACAAGCGCGCATACGAACATATCATAATAAAGCGACCGACGGCTCAGAGATACGAGAATCATAAATCGTTGAGTATTATAATAGCCACTAGGTATATTGTATTTAACCGGTTAATGTTTCTTGTTAACAAGGTAGAACGTTATCAGCTTGCTTTGTGAAAACAATACACTCTTTAGTTGCGTCGTTGTCCGCTCCACCGTTGACGGCCCCAGCGGATTACAGAATGAGGTGGTTGGAGGTCGGTATAGTTGTGTGATGCCCCACTACCAGCTGGTAATATCAGTAGTAGTGTAGTGATTATTATTAGTGAAGTGCCTCCTTCTCCCAATGGGGGCCCCACGTGTATATAGTTTTATATTATAAACTGAAGGTACTTGTATATGTTAACTTTAGTTGACTGACATAAAAGGCGTGGTTGTTGATACGCCCTTTTTATCATATAATAATAATCGTTTATCGCTTGTTAGACGATTTGATAGATGTAATAATTTTTAAATTATTGTTATTTAAAAGAATATGTCGATGTATTTATCACTGTTTTGTTTTGTGAATAAGTGATTACTATTGAATTGCTATTTTTTTTTTTTTTTTGGAAAATTTGTTTTATTCTTGAATTTTAAAAAAAAGTTGTATTGAATGGGTCGTTATTGATTGGTGAAAATTCATTATAAATGATAAAGGGATAGAGTTGTTTGAAATCTTCAAAAATATATTTATTATCTAATTTTGATTACTTAAGAATGTAATCGATAACTTAGTAATGTTCCTCACTTAATGCCAAAGCTACTGTAAAAATTTTAAAACAATTTACTAAGTCGTTTAAAAGTTATTGCAGTTTAAAAAACATTCACTAAACGATTGTTGAGAAACCATCTTTGTCACTTATACGTACATGGTATAGAAAGATAAAGGATATATGTTTTTGTTGTTTTAAATTATAAGGTAGTACATTCACTGCCAAAAGTTTGTTAAAAAATTTTCATATTATTTGTTAATTCGTATTTAAAACGAAAAGAAAAAAGAGGCCAAACAAGACCGTGGAGTCTCAGAAACGGACGTAAGACTCCATTTTTATTATTACTATTATTCAACATTATTGGTAGAATTTCCTATTTTATTTAAAATTATATATTTTTCTCGTAGTTTTGACACTATTTATTATAATCTACTTTAAATACCTACAACAAGAAACTTTAAATAGAATTCAGTCGTTATCATTATATATAATCTAATTCCAAATTCAATCCAGTCTTTACATTTGCCCTAAAAATGAAATTAATTTAAAATTTAAAAAACCCAATAATGTGAAACATAATAAGAACTTCCCGTTACCTCCACCAAATTTATATGTAAAAGGTTAATGTTAATTATATGCCTGATACAATCCAGTCGTTACATTTATCCTAAAAGTGAAATTAATTAATTTAAAATTTAAAAAAAAAAACCCAACGCAATAATTTGAAACATAATTAGAACTTCCGGTTATATCTAGAAAAATTTATGTGTAAAATGATAATGTTAATAATATGCCTACACCATCTTGGAAATGAGCTGATAATCTTCAACTGAACAGATTTTTACCAAACATAGCAATGACCCACCGCAAGAAAACCCAGGTATCTAATAAAAAACCGCGTTCAAATGGGTTAATGTGATTGAAAGATATGTTGTCACAAACATTGACATAATTGATATATGGGAGGATCATGAAAGGAAGCGGAGGCGTGTCCTATTATGTGGCTGATTCGATTCACGCTGTATACAATGTGATGTATATACTGGGTATATAAATATAGGTACTAGTGACATTGCACCTGTTAACACTCCTGTAACTATTTCCTTCATCGATATACCCTCCCGTTTATAAAGTTTGAACCAGTTGAAACATCCTAAGTGTTACTGTAGGAAATATTATACATATATATATGGTAATATAAACACTTCGAATGTGATTCACCAGTTCAATTTTTAAGAACGGGAGTGTACACGTATTCGAATCGATTTCAGTCTCCTGTTTAAAAGGTAATTCGCTACACGTTGTATGGAGAACACAATGTTTTTTTGGTGGAAGAAACGGGAAATATTACCTAGAATTTTACATTATAATCCCCCTTGTCCTACTTTGCTTGGGAAGTGCAATATTTTAATAATCTATGAAAAAATTATTAAAATTAGTTCAGAGTTTTAGAGTAAAATTCAACAATTTGGGACGTTATCATTAACATTTTGACATTTTAGCAAAACATTTTACAATTCTTTAATCAATTTTGTAATATACTATTTTGTTTCGAATCTTAATGTTAAATAAGTTTTATTCAACACAATTATAGTCTACTCAACTCAAAGTCAACAAAAATTCATTTTAATATCTACCTCATTAATTTTTCTTAATTATATCATAAAAATCATTGGGGACATTTCAATAAAAATGTATACACACGAAATACAATTATAATAATTAATTTGATTTTAGAAACATGTTATTTTGTATATAAATTAATGATAATTAATTCCTAACTTGGCAACAGAAAATAATTATATATAGGAGATAAGTACCAATCAATAAAAATCAAAACAACAAACTCGAGGATACGGCCGAACAAGATGGAGTTGGTCAAACAGAAAGAATATATGTTATTATTTTTATTAGTTTTGTCACTAGGTAAAAGATCGTTTATAATAATGTCCTACTGTTTATAATAATGTTTCACTTTGTTTATAATATTGAATTACTTTTTTGAAATTTTTGGTAAATACAGTGGTGTTTTTATACCCAGTATATGTAAATATACTAGTCATATTAAGTTTAGTACCGACTTTGTAACGATTGAAAATATTAATCCTTGACATAAATGCTTGGCATATGTGTTCATAAATTGGCCATTTCCGCATGTGCATCCGTCTGTCCGTCTGTTTGTGAACCCGATAACTTATGAATGAAAAGAGATAACGAGCTGAAATTTTATGTGTTTTTTTTATATGTTCTAATGCAAAAAATTAAGGTGAAATTCGTTAATGGGCAAAATCGGAACGTACGTGTTTCCTTTGCTAGGTGAGGGGGGAATATACATCTTTGAAACCGTAAGAGATAGAAATAAAACTTGCAAACAAAAAATTTTCTTCATTTTAAAATAAACAACTTTTGTTTGAAATTTTTTTTCATCAACTCAATAGTTTTCTTATAATTTGTGATTAAATGTTCCTCAGTAAGCGAATTGTTAACAATTCGATTTATAATATTGAATCACTTTTTTGAAATTTTTAGTAAATACAGTGGTGCTTTTATACCCAGTATATGAAAATAGACAAGGTATATTATTATACCCAGTATATGTAAATATACAAGGTATATTAAGTTTGGTAGCGACTTTGTAACGCATGAAAATATTAATACTTGACATAAATGCTTGGTATAGGTGTTCATAAAACGTCTGTCCGTCTGTCTGTGAATCCGATAACTCAAGAATGAAAAGAGATAACGAGCTTAAATATGAACAATTTTTTTCCGAAACCGTCTTTTTGAAAACTGATTCGGCTTAAATCAACTGTATCTTGAAAACAAAACGCCACCTTTGTTGTCCGTAACAAAAACTGTCCATAGTACAAAAATCATGTATATTTGTGTATACTTAAACGTCACAGTACTTTACCAATATCAATTTCCATTACGGTTACGAAGACATAACTATAAAAGGACAAGCGTATACTATATACAGACCTCCACGTCATTTAATTTTATTAATTATTATTAATATGAAAAAATTAACTGAACCGCTTGGTATCGAATCCAGGACTTCTAGATTTCATTAGATTTTCAAATCAATTTTTTATTAGCTGTACAGTCCACTCCAGGGACGTAGTAATTTTAGGCGCGTCCATATACATACACGAATAAGATGCAACTATATATAAATGATTGTAGTTAGAGAGTGATAAGTATAATAGTTATATGTTATACAATACTGATTGTGGGAAGTGTGAAAGTAAACCATATCATAGTACTCTACATATAGACAGCGATAGATACACTATACATTGTGTGCAGAATGGGTGTATTTTAAAATACTGAGTGTAAATTTTTTAAGAAAAGAAAATTCTCGAAAAAAATGGAAATGGATACTATTTAATACTGAATAAAACGCTGACTTGCCAGACCGTATACCTTTACAGCAATGATTACGTTATTAATATTTATAATTATAATATCTTATTAATTAACTATTAAAAATGTTATATTTATATTTGTTTTAATTTAAAAAAAATTAATAATCAACTTAATTATATTTATAAATTAATATATAGAAAGAAAATTAAACTTCAAAATAAATAAATATATGTAATTTATTTCGTAAAATGAATAAATTATTACGTAAAACCTTTGTATATATTGGTTGGTTGGGTAAATATACAAGTTTCGGGGTTTTTATACAAAAGCGATTGAACTTTTTAGTAAAGGTATAAATACCACCTTTCTTTAAATTAATTTATTTTTGACAATAATAGCTTCATATATTTAGTAAAAAAAATGTCTATTAAAGTATATTTATAATATTAATTACTACGATTTCTTATGCCAATGAAAATACTGTATCACAGAGCACGCCGGTAGTGCGTCAAACAAAGCTTAAGCCTAGACGCCTACCTTTAACCATAGGCGTCAATCATACTATGTTTTACCGGAAGAATCATAGAGATGATTTTTAGACATCGGTATCTCAAAAAAGCTCAAATTTAAAATCACCATCTGACGATTCGTACCAATTTTAACATTACAGCTTTATAGTCTCCCAGATATTTAACCCTAAAAATGGACATTTTGGTGGCTGACTTGATCACATCATAATAGTCAATATTCTAGGACAACTGGGGATACCCTAGAAGTACCCTAGAAGTAAATTTTACTTTTGTTAAGAAACTCGATCTTTGGCTGAAACCACCCAGAAAAATGTGAACACCGGAAATATATGCCAATCATTTTCTCACTTTAAAAGGCGAACATTTTTGTTTTTGTTGGGATATCATTACTTTTTGTATCTGGAAATTTGGCCCTTCTCACTTTTTTTTTCGGTGTGATATATCATATTTTTGGTGGTATGATTTGAATACTTTTGAATTATAGATGCAAAAATTTAATATATGAGAGTCGCAGTAATTTTATATTTTTATACCCAGCTTTTATTAGTTTGCCCTGTAACAACCATGTAAAGTAATCTTGCAAGTCACTTTCACCCACATCTACGGGGCCGTTCATAAACCACGTAGCCTTGATTTGGCCACATTTGAATCCCCCCAACAAATAAACAACCAGAGAATTTTCTTCAAATTACGCTTGCAAATTAAAAAAATACTGTACTATAAGATGTACCACGTGGTGGAGTATTCGGTCCATGGTCTGCGGTTTGTACGTTTATTTAAAATTCCAAATTATTGCGCGAGTTATTTGAAAATAAATGTATTTTTTATTATAGTAAAAAACTACCTATTTTGCTCAGACCCCATGTGGCCATCCATGCTACGCTTTTCAATCCAACCCCCACCCTTGGTAGTTTATGAGTGAAGTTTATGAGCTACCCCTAATTGTCGTTATTGTTTAAAAAGTTGGTATGCAATTCAAATACATTCTGATGACAAAGGCATCTGTCTATAGATCAGGTGACTCCAACCTTTTAGTATTGTATTTAAGGGCACATTCTAGAATATCGGCGGGCACTATTTATATATTCAAGAAATATTTATAACATATAAACACATTAAAAAAACTGAATTAAGTGTATAAATATCCGATATATATTTAGTTTAGTTTTGCACTGTTGACTAAGGTACAACATATACGTGTTTGAGTTAAAATTTTGTCAAAGCTGTAGAGTTTATGCAAAAAAATTTCATACAAAAGTAACCTATTTTTAAGAAAGAATTTTTTTTTATTATTTAAACGTTTCCAAAATAATTATGTTGAACATATTTGGTGGAAGCGCTGGTAAAATATGTGAAATAAATTTCTTATTTTTATTATAAATGTGATGGAAGAGCTGGTAAATATAAGAAATTAAATAACTATTTTTAACGTTAAACAAAGTTATTTTCAAAAAAAAAAAACACTAAAATACACGCCCTTATTAAAATACATGGGGTATGAGAAAGTATTATTTTTAGTGTGTCATATACAGGGTGAATCGAACCAGGCACATAATAGGTGTACGCCTCTATTTCTTTCTATAAAACGAATAACATATAACATGAATGTCGTAGTTAAACAGCCACAGGTTGGTCTAGTTCTACGTATTGCCGCTCGCTAGTAGCATCTCCTTGATGCCGACAATCGTCAAACTTCATTCCTTCCCGGGAACCTGATGTACCCAGGGTTACTCTACCAATATTTTTTTCTGCTGTCAATATTTCAAACCGTTACATAATCGGGACTAAACTTATAATACCCTTGAGTATAAGACATTATATTGGATTTGTTAATATATTTACACATTTTAAATAAAGTAATTTTACAATGACAAGTGTTATCTTTATGATATTTAATACGGTAAAAAGTAACCTGTGGATAATATGTTTAAACTTTTTTTTTTTTAAATAAATAAATATATAAATAAAATGAATAAAAAATTTTAATTAAGTAAATTGGTTTTGTATTTATTCTTTTTTTTAGTTTTTGAATAAAATTGTAAATTAAATATACTTTAGTTTAATAATATATTACATAGTATTTATTTTATTTCCTTATAACTAAAACAACTCATTAGTAGAAATATTAGTTATTATTATTATAAAACTTTTATTAAATACAACAAAATAACTACTTTATACTTTTATTATTATTATTATTATTATTACCAAGCATCATGTCAATAAATAAACGAACATTCCATTGTAACCGCCTCACATGTCAAATATAAACCAATACAAATTTGTATATTTAAATGTCCCCTCTCTTCAGATAACATAAAATGGCTGGTACGATATAACACGATCAAATTGAATATAATCACCGTTATTGGATGGTTTTAAATCATATAATTTTATTATTATTATTTTATATTCAAAGTATAATTCTATTATCAAGGTACCATGATACGTTGCTACTCGCTTATATCTATACTTATATTATAACTAGCTGAATTCCCCGGCGTTGCCCATGGAACTCCAAGATTTGCTCCGGCACTTTTGGTGTCGATAGCGTACTACTGAATTATTCAACTTTATTAATTTTTACCGGCACTTCCGCTATTAGAATTAAAATTTTATTTGTCTTCCCAGAACCTCCACCTATTTACACCTCCTCGGCTTACATTATTGGAGTTTTAGTAAGGATCCCTAATTTTTTTGAAAATATAATATAGCCTATGTCACCCGGGGATAATGTAGCTTCCCAACGGTGAAAAAACTTTTTAAATCGGTCCAGTAGTTTCAGAGCCTATTCAAAGCAAACAATCAAATCTTTCCTCTTTATAATATTAGTATAGATAAGACTAAACGCGAAGGCAAAAAAACCCTTAAACTCGGCCTGTCGCACTACCGTGCTCTAGATATTGTCAACTCAGATTTTGAACGTTAATAAATTATTGAAGTTAATAAATTATTTAAAAAGAAGTATTACTTCTTACGTGCGTACATAGGTACACACAAACACATTTTTCAAACTAACTCGCTGTTAAAAGCGGTCTAATTGAATTAATTAATATACAAAAATTCAAATTCAACGCGGGTGAAACCGTAGGGCACAGTTAGTAATTTATAAAATCACTAGCTGAATTCCACGGCGTTACCCGTGATAAGTCACTCGATTTCCCCGGCGTTGAAAAACAAGAGCCATTTTTGAAGTCGATATTGCCAAAGCTGAATTAATTTTTCAACTTTTTGAATTTTTCCCGGCGCTTCCGCTAATGTTATTTTACTTCCCAGAAAATCAACTCGGATTTGGGAATTATTGAAATTATACTTCTTTTGGCGAGTTATGAAAATCCGATCAGAGTGTATTTTCAGCATTTAACAAGTATACTTGATATAACACTCGCTCGAACGAAGTAACACTGATTTCTATCCTGCTCGTATTTCTATCCTAAAAATATACCTACCTCGAAACACCTGGAGAAGAACCCTATAGATGATGAACTAGCAAAAGAAAATATGTCCAGGGGGGATTCAAGTGTCTGGCACAGAATCGTGTTCGTTGGCGCTCTTTTGCTGAGGCCCTTCGTCCATCTCGGGATCACAGGACATAAGTCAAAACTTTAGATGATATGTTGCAAATATCGCAACACACGAGCAACTTGAACAACAACATTAAACTCCTCCCACAAAATATCAAATAATTTTAATTTTTACAGCAACCAAATCAAGGACATGTAATTTTGTTCTGCAACAGCTATACAGACTAGCAACCTACTACCGAACATTCATTTTTTCGTAAAATGTTCCCGTCTGTAGTTCCTATTAAATAGCTTCAAAATACTTGAAATGTTTCAGTTAAATAAACCCACGTTTTCTATAGTTACGAATGGTTCAATTTAAATAAATTATAGATTATAATTTATAATATTAATACAGTTAAGTCAAATATTTATATTTGACAAATATTAAACATAACCTTTACATCCAGTAAACATTAGTATTGAATTTAATTTAATAAATATGTAAATTCTCACAGTGGGAGTTTAAACAATCATTACTAATTTGTTGATTTTCAATTATAAAAAAGAATGATAAATGATTCAAATGACGCCAGTAGAGAATGAAACGAAACAAAATCAATTTAGAAAAGACCTCACAATTGATTTTTTTTAAATGAAATTAATAGTATTATACTTACTATATAGGTATATATATATATATATATATATATATATATATATATATTAATATATATATATTATATATATATAGGCATATATATGTATATTTTTCGTTTGGTATTTATTTATTAAAAAAATATTTAAATAATTTTTTTTTTCAAAAGTAATTATCTTATGGTTTTTATTTTTAATTTGATTTTTAAATTGATAAGAAAAAAAAATTAAATTACATAATAGATTTAATTTTTTTTCTTCGTTTTTTGAAATATATTAACTGATTCTGCAATTGTGTATCGAATATTGAATATTTTTTAACAATAAAGAAAAATGTAATATCTCAGATAGGTATCCAGTAACTTATTAATATAAAATTTTATTTGAAATATAATTTGTAAAATTTGGGAGCGTGTGTACTTATTTACAAGCGCTAGAAGTTATGCTTTTTAAGCGTATCGAAAAAAATATAATTACGCATTCAGATAATTTATGTAACTCGAAAAAACTATACAAGTCGGAAATGATCAATAAAAGGCAGTAAATACAAGTTTGATTATGCACATTTAATTTAATTAGATTAATTATGATAATAGGTTAGTTTTATACCGTTTTAAAAGTATAAAAATATTTGTTTTCGTATAAAACTGAGTCAATCAAAAATATTTTAATCAAATTATTACTGAAAGTATAAACTATTTATGTTTTGTATGGTGGTGCCATCTATTACTGAAAATATCGATTATAAAACTCTATTTAACGGTTAATCTCCCATTTTCGTCTGATGGTGTGCGCGCATGTTAAAATTAGAGTCTTTTTAAGTTTCCCTAATAAGTATGCCTGAAGAATAATAAAAAAAAAATAATGGAACTGCACCAATCTCACCTGTTGCTCAAATTTTTAATTAAATATTTAAGAAGCTAAATAACTTACGGGCATATTCAAATCTATCAAAAGTAAAATATTCTTCTCTCAATTTAATGAAGAAATCTGCATAGAAACGACCATTTCTGATATTAAAGAACGTTTAAGCTTACTATCTGACTCATTTACTAGTTCTACACAGGCAGCTTGAACCTATCCAATGAGTGTGGATCTGTAGTAGCATAGTTTGTAGAAAATAATTAACGAGTTCGTGCTCGAATGCTGGACTATTGTTATCTAGGCAAGATTTTGCCATACTTTCTGTGGCAAATATGAAAAAGGTACCAAATTGTGGAGAATAAAATTTGTTTACCTGCTTGGATAGTTTAGCTTCTTTGAAGATAAATGTTCACCAAAGGTTACACCCCTAAGCTTATACCCCTAAGCTTATATTACTGATTTGTTCCGAATCAAATTGGTGTTCGAAAAAAATGTTGTCAATATTTTATAACTTTGCACTTTAAAGTTTTTCTCTATTTATACGAAATTTGATTTTATTTAATTTTGATGATGACAATGTTTTAGATAAATTATATAGTTTTTGAAAGGAGCACATACTATTTAACAGAGAAGGATCTAAGCAATGTATGCTAAGATCCACTTGAATTTGTAGCTTAGCCTTCAAACTAATAGGAACTAAAACTAACAGTCAAAAAACTTTATTTTAAATGTAGCTTATAGGGACATCTATCAAGTAAACAAAGTACACGCATATATTAACCAGTTATTAGACTAGATAGTACAATTTTTAGTTCACAGATGACGACACATTATAGTGCTATGTAATGTAACGTATAATTGTCAATAGGTACCAATAAAAAAACTATTATTATTATATGGTTGAAAAATTTAACGTAGGTATTTATGTTTGTTTAAGGGGGGTGTAATGAATATACCCCCCAGAAGGACCATAACTAGCTAGGATGCTAGTGAATGGAGTTCCACCGGATGCTCTAACCGTTATACAGCTTTTATGTCCCCCGCTGATCGAGCGGATCTTCATTTGATATAATTGACCCTCTCATAACCATCAATGTTTCTCTCAAAGTCGGAATCAATGTAACTCCTCCGATCTGTACAACTTTTGTAAGAAACACTTTAATCAAACTTGCTTAATTTAATAAAAATTTAGGTTCAGCACAACTTACCTTGAATTGACCTCGTGATATTTAGACCTATGGCAGAATTATCTGCTTGTATGACCAAAACTCGGCCTTGCGCACTACCGTGCTCTAGATATATGACCAATATTTACTACGTTACCTGCAATGAAAATGGAGGTTCTCCTTACAAAAAAGCAACTTAAGAACCTTCAAGGTTACTTGCAAGAGTAAGATAATAACAAATTCATGATCGGATTCTCTGCTTTGAATCCTACAAGTTTCATATATATATATATTCCTTCGTCTCACTTACCTGAAGATATATATTGCGAGTATGATAAGTGAATGATCCAAAGTTATACAACCAATATATTCATGCTTCTATAACTCGAAAACGGCTTATTAGACGAAATTGGTCGAGGCCGAATTTCCATTCGATTTGTGCGGGAAAAAGTGAAATTTAATTGACAAATCGAATCGTTTCAATAGGCAAAAGAAGTTGTGCATCGATAATTTATCACCTTCGGGGATGCCAGAATAGCATTTATAAATATTATAAAAATTGTTTATTTCTTTTCTCCGCCACTTGATTTTCTTCACTAGTGCATGTATCAAATTGTTCCATTTCTAAACTGTGGAGTAATATATCCATATATCTAGAAGTCAGTGGTTAAATTATACTCAAAAGATACATTACTCATTATTTATTGATTATATATTTACAATAAAATAAATATAAATAACATAAATTCATCACAATAACTGATATTTTGCGCGTAAATGATAAATTACAAATATAATATATAACCTATAATATCTTGACAAATTAGGTGCATTTTTTGACATCTCCCCAGTTATTGTACTTATCACGAAGTATATATAAAGGAGTCCGAACGGAATGTTAAAAAAGTGGCTTCAATTTGAAGGACAGATCAGGAAGTATAGATTTTTGTCAATAGATCGTGCTACTTATTAAGAAATACTAATAATAGTGGTTGCTTTCTATTTAAACAGACAGCGACGGAGTGTGTGACACACTGTGGCACACAGCAAAGCACGATATGTGTAGGAAAGTTCGATAAATGGAACCTCCGTGGCTATGTGCAAAATGGAAAGTAACCATTAACGGTGTCTCCTGAAAATAATCGTCACGGCTGGCCAAAAAATAAACGATCATTTTTATACATTTTTGTGTACGTAAATACAGTGAAAATGCGTATACCGTTTGGCCTCCTCTAATATCTACACTTCGTGTACTCTATAATAAATTTTAAATGTGTGATATTAATGCTTGTTTCAGATAGATACTCCAATCGTAGCTTCATTTTTGTTAAGTAAAATTATTGTTTGGATGTTGAACAAAAGTGTATCCTTAAAGTAGCTAGATCGAGCTATTCGTTTCGATTTTTTAGGTCAAACTATTTTTGGGACATGATTTAAATCCAAATTTTGATTGTATCAATAAAAACGAGCATTAGTTTCAGAAAAAGAGACATTAAGATATGTGTATGCACTTCAAAGTGAAATGATACGAATAATTTAAAAAACCAAATCAACAATACAACAAAATATCAAGATTATGAACTGAAAGAGTTCAAAACGTACATACCTAATGCCAAATTAATATAAAAAAATCTTTTTAACATTCACAATTCAAACTACGAACGCGAATAAAACCAAACAAACAAATAAATCACGCTTATAAAAATTTTGAAATCAACTGTGTGAATTACGGTCAAGTTCTTAGTTTGAATCAATGATTATGAAATAAATATTAATTAGTATAAAACCTCAAAAAATTTACGTATTATTTTTGATTATGCATTTTCATATTATTTTAAAACTTAATATTAATTATTTGTTTTCTTTTTTAGTGTTAATAATTAAAATCAAATTCTAAAATATTTTTCTATTGCAATATTCCGAAACTTTGGTTATTTTATACAAAAAATAAGAATATATTTTTTTTTTTATTTAAATTGTGGGCACACAAATATAATCAATAAAAATAAATATAATTATAAGCAGTTTAACCACCGGAGAGATCAAAAATAATTTGTTCAATAATTTCTTCATAAATATGGCGTTTCCGTTAAATTTTTTCGATTTTAGTGACTAGAAAAATTAATTAACTATAAAAATACTAACGTAAAATTCTGTTTTGTATTTTTTTCAAATGAAATTTTTTTTTTCAAGTAAACAAAATGAAAAAAATATTTCAAAAATTCTATTGGCTTCTAATTATTGATCAAATATTTACTTACGGATCATAGATTAAAAAATTTTAGTGAACTTTTACTTTTCATCGGTGTAGTTTAGTATTTTTTACAAACTACCGTCGAATAAATGTCGTCTAGAAAATAACATGTAAGGGGCAATAATACACCTTATTGAAACTATTAGACAGTGTGAAAGAAGTAATATTAGCTTCAATAAGAGACTTCTGTAAACGCTGTGCAGGATGCAATTTTAGATCAATCGAAATGAAGTTTTAAACATATGACTGAAATAAAATATTAAAGATTTGTCAAGTATGAGACTCTTATATTGCTTTTTATAATGGAGACAGTTTTAGTTTTTGGTTTCTCTTACCATGTTTTTATAAATTTAAAAAATTATAATAACTATCAAATACTACAATTTTATAATTTATAGTAGTCGTCAGATATTGTTTTATTTGATCGCATACCTCAATAAACAATCAAACGTCAAATACACGGCTTATTGACGTATTTTTAAATCAAGATGCATAAATAATAACGTAAAAATCCCACAGAGAAGTTACGTAGCATATCTCAAATAGTTAGCAGCACTTAAACTACGCAATTGTCCCATACGAATCAATGTTTTAAGGGTAAATTCCGTAAAAAAAAATACCCACTTGGTTCTTACAGAAGTCATATTAACTAATATATCCGTTATAATTTCACAGAATTATTCAATAGTTGTACAAATATAAATAAATTACCATACTAAAATTTCTAATTATCTATTAAATATTAGTATCAATAAATTAGCACTCAATCAATTCGATACAACGCAAGTTAGCACACTTTTAAAAATAGAATTTTTCAAATATTTTACATAAAAATAAAAAAAATTTAAAGTAGATTAGCACTTTACGGAAATTTACACTTTCATCTAGGAACCGTCAACGTAACATTAAATAAATAAAAAATTATTTCAGTTTGGTTTTCAATTTAAATATTCCACTTTCGTAAAAAAAGTTAACAATGATAGCATTAATTTTAGATAAAGAAAATGACATTCGAAATTTGGTAAAAAAATGGGTAAAGAAGGTATTCACCTTGATAAAATACGAAATAAAGTATTATACATTGTATAAAGAATTAGAAGGTAATGAAATTTCGATGTTACACCTTTTTTATTAAAAGTTCATCGTCCACGTTAGTTTCAAAAATAAAAAATACTATGGTTTATACACGATATGGTTTATGATAATATACTCACATTTCCTGAAAAGATTATTTCATTTCAAGATATGTTAACGATCTGTGACGTAGGATTAGGACATTAAACAATGCCATACATATTGTACCGAACAATAATTTGAGTTGACATTCTCGATTCGTGACATGACGTTGATATGGAAAGTGCGAATCCACCTTTAAAATGCGTACCCAGTTGTAATATTGTTTTAAACTATTTGCTGTAATAATTAACATTATCTATTTCAAAAAACTTATTTTTAAGTTTGTAAGAAATAAATTTTAAGTACATTAACATGAGCACTCTAGTTTTTTTTTATAATCAGACATACATTACACAAAATTGTGTACATTTGTTTAGTATTGAACTATTTTATTGTAAAATAAAAATTATTAAGTAACACAAAAGAGTTTCCCAAAAGTGAACAATCGTATTCTGTTTCTTCCCAACAGTGAATCAGTTAGATATATGATATATAGATATCAGTTAGATATATAAGATATATGAATAGTTTTTACAACAAAATTTACTTTTTAAACAAATTTAAGAAAATATATTTTTTATTTTATATATAAAATTTTAATTTACCTTCACAATATTATACGGTTTTAGAAACCGATTGTGTTAAGACATTATTGAACAATCTTATTCTGTTTCTTGTTGAACCATTGTTCAATCACGTTCCGAACAGTAATATAGGTCATAATCTGTTTCTAAAACATTAAAATATTGTAAAAGTAGATTATGCAAATAAAATTATAAATATATTGTTTAAATTTATTAAAACTAAACTATTCATTTATTTACAAAATACAATTAATAATAATGTCCAGACCATCCATAATAAAGATGAAATTATGATGTCAGTATCAATATTTATGTAACGTAACCAACTGATATATTAGTTTTGCTCCTAGTTAACAGTTTAAGCTTTGAACTATTGATATTTTGAACTAGATAATGTATTGCTATGAATTTTGAATAAATTATAACGAGAGACGCCACTGTTCTGAACTCAGTCAGCGATTTTTTATCCAGGTAATCTACTAAATACAGTTATAGTATTTTGTTATGTCGATATATTAACTGTATAATACACTCTCTACTCTTGGAAAACTCTTTTTACAATTGAAAATCATTATCATTATTGAAATATTACAGATGGATTAATTTATCAAAAATATTCCATTAATTTGAGAGAAAACAATTTTAAAAAATTAACACATCTGTGTATTAAACTACTTAAATGTATGTCTGAAATGGAAATAACTTCAAAAAGCGCCAAAGTTAGGATCATGATTCTGAATAAGCCAAAGAAAAAGTCACCATATTTTGTCACACATTTTTCATACAATATATTTATGACACAATACTTACAAAAATATGCACGCGGCGGTTTTTTTTTTTAATTAAAAATCTTTGGCACGATGATGAAAAATTAAGCTTTCAGAAAAGAACTGCGATTTTAAAGAGAAAATAAATATAAATAATATAAAGAATTACAAAAATATTCAGAAAATTGTCATGAAACTATAAAGAGGTATTTAAGCAGAAAAATTAAAAAAATATATTAATCAAACCTAAAAATGCTGCAATTCTCATAAAATTCTTAGAAAAGATAAATAACTTTTCGAAATGAATAATAACTAAATCGATTTCGGAGGGATAGTACGAACAAAAAAAAATGAATAATTAAAACGTATAATACATTTGGTATCAATTTTGTTGTTGTTGGCAGCATAATCTAATTAAACATATATAGTAAATATATTCGATGTTCGATATTACACTTTACGATTAAATAGGAAGGAAATACAATTCGAATTTTCGACAAAAATTATAATAATATACAATTGTTTAGTATATATGTATTTTAAAGGTGGGAAAATATTTATTTACGATTCAGATTAAATCCATCATTTATTGGATGTTTTCTATTTAGAAATTCAATTCGACACATTGAAGTAAATTGTTTGCTTTTCAATTCATAAAGCGAGATATTGTATATAAGGGGCCGGCATACACTATAAAAGATCTTTGTGAAAGAACTTTTATAAAATATTTTTTCATATAAGTTTGTATATTAATAGAACTACTTGGAATATTACACTACTTTGAATTTGTCATCATAATTGGTTTTAGAGCCAATAGCAAAACAAAAGTAAACGAGTAGCCCAGTCAGTGAAAGCATGAGATACACACAAACTTCAAATCTTTTATAAAATGTAATCCCAAGCTATTTAATTTTATAAAATAATTCTTTTATAAAAGTTGACCCATAACACTATCAAACATCTTTGACAAAAAAACTTTGATAAATGATATTCTATAAAATATTTTAGTGTAATACTGGCCTTACTATGTACTATTGACCACACAAGTAGTGTCTTTTTTAAAACTTATATAATTGTACCTTACATATTCGATTTTGGAAAATTTTTCTAATAAAAGTTGTTAGTATGTTAAATAAACAACGCATATCTGATTTTTTTTCGAAAATCGAATGAATAAGGCACAAATTAATTACAAAATTTTGAAAAACTGAACTTTATTTTTGTAATAAAATTTCCCCCATATATTACCCCATCTTAAATGAACAGAAGCGCGACAAATGGGTAATATGAATAATCCATCATTGTACTAAAAATGTAATACAATCTCCGTGTTTACAACTATGATACAATTAAGGTGGGAATATATTTTTAACAAAATAACAACTAGAGAAATAAATCATACAAATTTCAATGGACTGACTTAAAACTCTATCTTTCTGTATTAATTTGAATCGTTAAAAATTAATAATTATTAGCTCAAATGTTGCACATAAAAATGATATTTTGAGCTATATAAGTTATATATGTATATATCACTTAAAATTAACATTAACATTTGATAATTTTTGAGCTTTTTTCAAAAATTATTTGCTCATTTGAGAAAAATACATCTATTAATAGAAAAATACTGAAAGACTATTTTTCTTGACGAAGACGGGTTTTTATTTTAGTATTTAATGAATACTTCTATTTTGTGCATTTAAATTCGTGCTTGAAAAACATTTTTGTTTTTGGAAGAAGTAGTATATTTTTCTTTTTGTATATGTATATATAAATATTGACTCCTTTAATTAATTTTTTAAATACAAAATTTGCATATAGTGTTTGTATTGTGACACTGATAATTCATATCACAGTTGGAATAATGGGCCCATTGTTTGAATTGTTATGATGTATAGGCGACTTTGGTGAATGAAACCGTAATAATTCGGTAACAGTTATTGCAACTTGAACTAATCCACGACCTTCTAATACATCTGCTGCACAGCAAACCAAATTCTGAAAAATAAAAGATACAAACTCATTAAGACGTAATTTTTATTATTACTGCGATCGTTTTTACTATTGCACTAACAACATTTTATACTGTAATATATTGAAAAATATAGTAGCTAGATTTTAATGTAGTGTATTAATTCTATGTGATCACTTTAGATATCTTGGAAAGATTCCCATCGTCCTTCAATTTCCCCGAACACTCTCTCTAACATCACAAACACTGGACAAAGCACCAGGAATGTAAGGAGAAAATCTTCCAAAAAATTAAAGAAATATACGAATTTAATATTCTTAGCGTATATACTTTCTAATAAAATAGTATATTGACCAATAAAACCGGTTATAAAATTATTAATATAAAATTTTTAATGATTTTTTACCGACTGCTATTTTTTTTACGGAAAATATGGTTGGATGATAAATTGTAGTCAAATTTATTTAAGTAAAGTTATAATTTTGATCAGCTTTTTCATTTTAGAAATATTAAGATAGTAAAAATTTTTAGTTTACGTCTCCCTCAAAGGCCTCCTTTCCCTTTGACCTACTTTTCCCTTTAACAAACTTGATCTTTCTAATAACAAAAGCACATATTATTCATGATTTGACCTCAAAATTAGTTTTATTTTGAACGAGCAAGGGAATATTCTCTTTTAGATTTTAATATATTAAATAAGCTTAGATCTTAGTAAAGATAAAATGAAATATTAGTCACCTTTGTAGTTTTTTATTCTTCTGCGTATTTATTACTATTTTTCTAGATTTATTCTTGCACATATTTAATTAATACTATCAATCAAGCGTTATATCTAGTAGTGCATCATAAAAACTATTCTGACACAAAGTATATTGAAATTTTTTTAAATAAATATACAGGATGTGATAAAAAATTATACTGGATAGTCATTTCTGAACTCTACATGTTAATCGGAATATATAACATTCTGATAGATGTGAGATAACTTAATAGTCCCCTCTTTCTAATTAATAGCATTTGGTACGTGGCTTCTTGCTCTCACGGTACTGTTACACACAATATTATGTTAGCAATTTGCTACCAAAATACATTTTTGATATGTCACAGAAAAATATATATAAAAGCTATATAAATTTTTTTAGCTAATTTATAGGAAAAGCTGTCTAACACACACGGTATATTATCTCTATGTTTCAAATAAATTATTCATTTTTTAGTTGAACATACATTTAAATAGATATTAATTACTATATATGTTACATGTTACGCTCTCATCTAGCTCATCTACGTGTCGCAAACAAATACAATATGTGGAATAACTCTTTCCGTAGTCGCAACTTCGTTACCAGAACATATTTAAAATAAATAAGTTGAAATTAGGCATTTCGTCGAATAGAATAGGACAACCTGTTACAGATACATATCGTAAATATCCTCAAACCGATCCCCGGTTATAATTTATAGAAATTTCGGTGTGTTGAATTCTATAGTCAAAATATAATTACACATTTTTATTTCATTCTGTATATTTTAATTTTCTCTGTTAAACATCACAAGCTGATGCACCCTCTAAATTAATTTTTGTTATAAATTAAATAAGTGTTAAATTATTTTTTTAATTTTATTTGAAATACGAATATATAAATACATTAATATAAAGAACATTCATAATGAATAAGTACCAGCGGTTTTTTTTAAAAATTATTTTAAATAAGAAACCAAATAAAAAAATTATTTTTTTTTAGTTTTAAATATAAAATTATCAACAAATTTCAATTTTATAAATTAAAACAGAATAACAAGCTAACTATAATTAATTATTAAATATATTTATAAATATTGATGATTAAGGCAACTGAATTTTGCTTATACCAAGATAAATATTATTGGCAATTTTGTATTGTTATTATCAATTAATAATAATAATAATTTCATTATGTTCGTATGTTTTGTTATTCCAAAAAAAAAAATAGGTAATAATAAATGAAGTAATAATTCTCCAATAATTATTTCAAATCGCAAAAATTAACAATTATGGATTTTATTAATTTAGTGTAAATTAATTATATCTGTTTCTGTTTCTTCATATAAAAAAGCATACATATGTTAATAACAGTGTACCATTGTCAGAAGTTTTAAATTTTTTGGAGAAAAAAATAAATCAGCATAAAAAAATGTTGCAGATATATATTTTAATTGTGAAAAATGAGACATAAAAATTTAATTTTGAATTCTTTACACTAAACTTTCAACTATCATAGAATAACTGTTTGCGTTTGATATCGACTTAATTTATCGTGCCTAACATACCTTCGAAAACACTCGAGAAATTAATCTAAAAAAAAGAAGCGAAATCACGCGAAACCCCTAGTTGTAAAATTTTATAAAAATGATGCCATGAAATGGAAGACAAATTTAATTTTAAAATATTATATTATGTAGGTCCACGGTTAAAACTATCAGAAAACATTTCTTAGCAACGTTTTTGAAGAGAATTCAATATAAAATATATTCATTCGGAATTATTGTATTTTTAATTGACAGTTCAAGAAATATTTATGAAAAACCAAAATTGGGGGTAATTTTTTTACAAGGGTAATGCCATTTGTAATAATTCCTTCCTTTCTCGTCAATGAATTAAAGTTTTTATAGTTAAATTGGAAGACCCTACTGACCATATTATTAAATCATAAATTATTTTGAAATAACAAAACATACTTTTTATTCGTATTTAAAAATTATCAAGCACCAAATGTAAGATTATAAAAAAACACTAAAAAAACCATAAGTACATCATAAAAAATTGGAATATAAAAATTCTTGAAAAATAAATGCATTTTCCTTCAAATGGATTCATTTCGTTTATTTTTTTTTATAAACTTAACGTACAATTTTGATATTTTGGAGATGAAACATGAAAAAGATTTGATTGGGACAGTGTATGAGCAGTATTAAGAGCTGCTTGATATTTTTCTCATGTATTAAAAATAATCAAAATGTATACTCAAATTTTGCATGTATTTTTAAACAATTTGAAGTAGAACATTTTTCAATTAAGATAATGTCGTCGAGTGATAAGAGTGCATTAGTTGTTTTAAACTGAATAATTTTTTATTTGAAGTTATAGCACATGAACAAAATTAGAAGGTGAAATCTAAAATTTAATTCAATTATTAATCAAAATTGTACATTAAATCTGAATGAAGATAGGTAATTTTTCCAATTGATATTATTAAAAATAATTATAATACTGGGATGATAAAAAATTATAAATGCAAATGAAAAAAATGACTAGAAATGATTCATAAAAAACAAAAACTTATTCTTATTTAAAAACAAAAAATAAACCAAAACCCCTTTATTTTAAATCTAATATATTAAAATTATAACTTTTATATTTGTACGTTTCACTGTTTGGACGTAAAAAATTGCAACTTAAATTAATAAAATTATTCTTAATTTTTGTTTAAAGCTATAATTAAATATAAAAAGCTTTTCGAAAAGATCAATAATTTGGAATGTGGATTTTATCGAATTTATTAATACATTTTTAGAGAATTAAGGATTAAGATAGCAACTATTTTTATCACAAAAATGTAATTTTTAGTAACTATTGAATATTCGAATTTTAAATGAAAAATCTCAAATTCGAACAAGTGGTTCACGGTATAAAATGGTTGGGTTAATTGACTTATAAAAAAGAATAATTCTCTATTATGGAATTTACTATATTTGAAGTTGTTAATTTTGAGTTTCACATTGTCGAGCACTAGTTTCAAAAATAAACTTCAATAATTCATGTATCTTCTGCTAAAATGGCTGGACAAATCTAAAAGACAACAAAATGATAGCGGTGCCCTTCAACGATCTTTAGCGCGTACTATTAAATACGACGGAGTCTCTAATTCTACATAACGGTAACTCAAAACAGGATCACATCTAGTTATTCTCGTTTAACAATATTGTAGTTGATAGATATGGCCGAAAAGAAAATATGATGTTATTTAACTCCAGAAACGAGATAAATTCATTTTTATAAAGTCAAATACTTAAAATATTTTTGT
This sequence comes from Nineta flava, assembly GCA_963920215.1. Taxonomy (NCBI): domain Eukaryota; kingdom Metazoa; phylum Arthropoda; class Insecta; order Neuroptera; family Chrysopidae; genus Nineta; species Nineta flava. The sequence continues at coordinate 68,625,007 of OY986044.1, forward strand.
AATGAATTAATGATATTAAGCAATAAGTAGGTAATCATAGGGAATACTGCTGTTGAGTTTATATTCTTATAAGCAGATTTTTTGAATTAATTATCGAAAATTCCTATTATCGAAAAATTATTAAAATAAATGCATAAAGTAAAGTAAATATTAATATGTATACTAATTAATATGACTAGTCTACTTGAGATTATGATTATAAAATATTTATATATCTAGTTATAAAGTCAATTTGATACAACTTGGCTGCTGCTATCTCAAAAAAATTTGTAAACAAAAATTTGACCACTATGTATTAAAAAAACGTTGAATCTGAAAAAAGGTATGCTAAGAATGAGTTTACCGTTTAAAAATTAAATTTTTTACTACAGCTCTGTCATTTTTTCGAAATTATAAAAATAGGAACTATTTTATGAAAAGATTCATTGATGATAAATGATAAGCACTATTTATTTAAATTTTTAAGTGGTAAAGTGGCCTTTAGTCTATAGCGAGATTAAACAATAAATGTTTACTCATCTTTTTTAATTACTCACGCTTAACTTCCTATCTCGCATTAATTTTATTACCTTTGCATGCAGCCAAAAAGTTATTACCAAATTGGTTTGCAAGATTATAAAAATAAATATCAGTATTAGACCTGATACTCTTTGATTATATTTTTAGCATTAATTTCAAAAATTCTTAAATTTTTTCTTATTAAAAAACAAACTTAAATCCATAATTTTTTAAGGCCTTTAATATCCAAGCATTCTTTTAGTTTCTGCTTTTATTTCAATCATTATCGAATAGTTGCATTCTAACACATTAAATCATTATTAAATGCCTTGAAAAAATATATCACATTCTCGTATATTCCAAGCAAAAATTTCCTGTATTCTTATAAATTTTAAAAACGTATATAAAAAAGTTATTCAATAATATTTTGGCTGAACTGAAAAGCTTAATACTGATCTTTTAGGCTTGAGTTAATCATATAAAAGCAATTTTGGAAATATATTTAATATTGATTCTTTGGATATATATTTTATTGAAGCGTTTCAAATTGTATTGTTTTGTACTGTACTGAGAAACGAAATTCGACTCAGTGAAAGTCAGGTCTTGCGCGATTAGTGTTCCGTATCCATCAAAATGTATTACTATTTTCCAAATTTAATTTAATAACTGTTGATAAAGAACACTAAAAAGGCATTATTTTATCGTCATTTATTAAAAAATGGAATATTATTTTGGATTATTCTTCTATTTCTATAGGGATTTTAGTACCATAATATTAACTGGTTAAATGTTAATATTTTGTTCGTTTTCGCGGACTTAAATTTTATTACAAGAGTGCCACTTTTCTACAAAATAAATTCGGTAATAAATGAATAATATAGTCTTTTGTAGATATATAATAAATACGATCGTAATCACAAGTGTGGAAATTCCATAATAATATGAGTCGCAAATTTCAGTACGTATACACGGTGTAATCCTAAAGACTAGCCATTGGAATTTAAAAAATGCAACAACGTATATATACGAATAAGAGAGGCATTAATATATTTATAAAGAAGAAAAGAGACAAGCATTGGTATATTATTTTTGTTTCTTTTTTCCTCCTTACAATAAAGTGTATTTCTATCTACTCTTATATATACGTTGTAGCATTTTCCACATCCGAATTGCTTGTAATGTCTTGATGATTACACCCTTGTATGTATTTACTATCATAAGTATTGAAATGCATTATAATAAGGTTACTGAGGAGGGTAATATTATATACACTCCTCGGCAACAGGGCTGCTATCGATGTATTAAAATTGATTTCAACAAGCGACCCATATTTGTTACTTAATTTTCTGAATTAAAGATTTCGAAAGAATTCCATTTTAAGTGTGTGGCACAATTTTATATAAAGTTGTAAAAAATACATAATTAATCCATTTAGATCGATTAAATCTTCTTCGAATTTATTATAAGATAAACTTTTTTGTTAATTTCCATTAATAAAAAATAAATTAATGATTATCTCTCAAGTCGAGGCGTTAATCTTCTAGTTAAACTGTTTGTAAATTGTTAATTAATAATTTTGGTCGTCTTCTTTTTGTTTAGTCAGGTGGTGGAAATAGGAAAAGTAGAATAACAGTTGTTACAAATACTACGAAACACAAAGCCGAGACTATGATGTCGGTTGTAGTCGGCGGCTCTGATTTTCTCTCCATATTTCTCTTGATATCCACCTTTGGCTGATTTAGTTGTACCAACGCCTTCACTGTTGTTAGTAGAGCATCAGCGCCTTCACGCCCCCCTGATGTTGAAAATGCAATCACATCAAAACTGGAGCACAGCTGCCCCTGCAACCAGACACCATAGTCTCAGCTTCATAATACACACACGGAAGTAATTCCCTTTAACAAATCTAATCAACTAATTGTATTTGTTTTTGGGATTTAAAATTTAATTAAATTTTAATCAAGAGACATATCAAAATTATTTCTTTAGAGAAATAAAGTAAAAAACATAAACATACCTCTTCAACACCAATTTTACGACACGCTTCCAAAAAATTATCAACATTTCTTCGACACCTTGCCATCGTTAACTTAGGCTAAAACAATAATAAAATATCCGTTATCAATGCAATATGTCAATTTTAAATGGAGGCGCGTAGCTATCTTTATCAAATCAATATTGTTAATGAATTAAAATGGTGTTGATTTTAAAACTTCCAACAAAGTTATACAAAGAACATGTATAATTCTTTGCCACATTAGTCTTTAAAGAATATTTTCAAGATTATAATACGGGGAGTATAAAAGTGACTCGCTATACAGATTACGTTATTTTTTATCAGATTTTGATGTGGTGTTCCTCGAATTTTAATTAAAAATGCAAAAACTTATGTATTATAAAACTTTTTTTTTGTTTTGTTTTATTTTGTAATGAGGAAGCATTGTTGGGAAATTATTTCGGAATATTTATGAGGTCTATGTGCATAAGATATTTTTCTAGTTTCAAAAGAATATCTTGAGTTTTTTGCTTATTTTGGTGTGTAGAATATACTACTGTACAGCGGGTCACACATTTTTATAACAGTCTATACAGGGTGTCATTTCACACAAGGCACCTGAGAATATTTATCCAAGGAAGCGTTTTTGCAAGAAATTACCAGTATAAAAGTTTTTTTGCTCGGAGGTGGACATCTTTATTTTCACCTTAACCATGAGATGAAGTTGTGTGTTTTCAAATGGGAAACCAAAATAGGTATTTTGGTTAGTAATTTTACTTTATTACCCAGTTTTAATGTTCTTTTTTCCTAAGCTAACCGATTATGTCAAAAAAATATTGGTTCCAATTTGAAAAATGCCAAGTTGATCTTCAAATAACCTGAAGGTCACGGTCAGGTGGCCTTAAAACAAAGATCACCATAAGATATCCCTATCCGAATAAAACAACTTTTACTCGAGTAATTTTTTCCAAAAAAGCTTCCTTGAAGACTTATTCAAGTTTACAAGTTTAAAATAAGACACACCATTTCCACCAATTTAATGAACGTTATTTTTTCGGTACATTAAATAGTGGATGCTAACATATAAAAAATCTGTTGGAATTAGTCAGGGTATATATATATAAAATTTTAGATATATATCTAAAATATACTACTTACGACTGCTGGTGAAGGCACATGAATACTAGCTACTGATCGTGCTCTAACATGATTCGCTAAGTGGCACAACACAACTCCATCCGTCAATACGGGAGCTAAATCTTCTGGCAATTCCATTTTCAGTCTCGTTTCGATTATCTAAAAAATATAAAAAAGTCATAATTATAAATTGAACAATTTACTTCTTGTTTTAAGATTAATAAGATTACTACTTAGAGCAAGCAAATTACATGTTACTAGTCTTCTTTACACACATATTTCATAAACAGATTGAGGTTTTTACTTCATATCAATTTATTCGACATTTTGAACATTCCAATATATTTTGTGTAGCTTATAATGAAATAGAATCACAAATTTAAATAGTATTTAAAAAAATTTGTGAAAAATAAAATAAATACAGTAACGTAATTTATCAAATGGTCATAGTACAGATAAATGTGAGGATTGAAATCGATGAAATGCCGTATCTGCTAACATGATGAACAATCCTGTCCTGCTTGTTATGTTACTAATACACAATAATTTAATTAGTTTTATTACATTCATTTATTTTTACTGGCGACTAGAAGTGTCCGCCAGTGAAATAGCCGAACGATAGGCGTACACTCGAGTACAGTTATGGCTTCCATTACTTGACAGCCAGTAATGGAAGTCAAGTGTGACTTCCATTTTTTTGAAGTTTTGTGTGAAAATGGTGAGTGTAACATTGTCAGTACATGCATGATAACATGGAGGTTGATGAATAGCACGATGAAGGAGAGTATGGCGCTCTACTGACGACCATTACCTTTAAAGACACGTCCAATAATGGATGTCACGTGGTCCTGTTATTGTCTCTCTTGCTTTCACTAAACTTTCACTAAAAAATTTTCGATATCTGATGTTACATACACATAATGATTCTAAGAAATTTTTCTAAACTTTTTCGATTTTTTAAAACATTTATCGCGGTAAAAATTAAAAACTATATTTTTTTTAGATATTGTAAAGTATAACTTACATGTCTTAATTGTTCTATCAAATCAGACTCTTCTCTCGCTTTATCAAATTCCCTTCTCATAGTAAAACTTAATTTCTCCGGTGGAATATCACGATTCCATGTTAAAGTTCTATTCTTATTATTTGGACTTTTCGCTGAACCATTATTTAATGGTGGTCCGTTAACATAGCCTACAGTAGTTGTAACTAATTTTGGACTTGTTGGTTTCAATTTGCCAGGACTAGGAACATGATCATGTGATAACACACCACTTGAATGTTTTATTGGTGATGTAGGTTTAATATATACTTCTTGCTTATTAATATATTTTGGTGAGGAAGTATTTGAATTATTGTTGACGCCATTATGTTCATTTGTGGTACCATTATTTCCATTTATTTGTGGTGAATGATTTTGATGAATTGGTGATGTAAATGGTGCAATGCGTGATGGTGGTACTTTCTGAACTGGTCGTTTTGGTACAGTATCATCGAATATTTGTTTTGGATGACTACTTAAAACTGAATGTAATGGTGTTGGATCTGATTTGGATGTGGCTAATCCTGTATGATGTGTTATTTGATGTGTTGGTGTATTTGGTTCAGTTTTTGTATGATTTGAACTATTATCGGCTGATGATGCACTATGATCACGTGTTCGATAAACAGGTACATCTTGATTTCGTTGTTGTCGTAATGCTTCCTTGTATTCCCTGATAATTTTATATTTGAATATTTACTTAAGTATGATTATAATGTTTTATTTATTGTTAATAATATTTCCTTAATCATAGTGCTTTAAAATTTTCTTTTTTTGTGCTATTTTCTCTTTGCTTGTGCTATTATAAATTAGCCATGTCTTATAGATTTTCGAAAATATTGAATTTACTACAGTGGTTTGTATTCTGATATTCAGTGATGTAAATACATACATCTAGATACTGTATCTACATACTTCATTTATATATTGAAACGAACTTTTATATCAGCTCTCTCTCTATGATTATATCTAAATCGTTTTATCTAACTTAACGCTATGTATGAAAGTTTATGGAAGTAGTTAGGTACTTTTCAAATGTATATCTTTCGGTCCCTAGATACCTTTCACAAAAATATCGGTTTCTATATTTAGATACATTTATTATTTCAATAAAGATCGTTAATAAAATTGATAAAGATAAATTTCATTGGAAAATGTAACATTTATTCGCGATCTATACATTAAACAAGTGAAAATATCAACTAAATGAGTTAATTGCTTAAATACCCGGTATACATTGAGTTTATGAAAAGAAAAATTCAAAAAAATTGAACAAAATTTTTTTTTCCCCGATTTTGATATAAACTTCGTTATAAGCTAATTTGGACCTAGCGAAATCGATGGCGTTGATTAAAATACGATACGTTAGTTAAAATAAATTCCCAATAGTGATAATAAAATCCAAATTGTTATTTTTCTGATTCTGTTACAAAACACTTCTTACTTATTTATTAAAAAAAATCAAATTACAACAGAAAGTAAATTTTTAAAAATGATAAATATTAATAATAAATCATTAATTCTATGAGTTAATTGCCCAAATACCTGGTATATACTGAGTTTATGAAAAGATGTTTCAAACAAGAGTTCTTTATTATTTTTAAACGAACATTTTATTTAGTTTAATTTTTCTTTTACGGTTTCAAAAATGAGCATTTTTGCCCATTTTGCCCAAACATGGTCAGATTTTACCCATTCACGAACATCACCTTACTTTTTAGCTCTATAACACACAAAAGTTCAGTTCGTTATCTCTTTTCTTTTTTTGAGTTATCGTGTTCACAGACGGACGGACATGCGAAAAAGGCCGAATTAGGCCATTTTATGAACACCTATTCCCAACATTTATGTCTGCGATCAATATTTTCAAGCGTTACAAAGTCTAAACTTAATAGGGACTAAACTTAATATACCCTTGCATATTGACATATACCGGATATAAAAAGATCTGAATATATTAATAAAATGCATAAACGCAAGTTAATATGTACATCACTTTAGAAATATCTATTATTCGCCCTCCAATTAAAAAATAGCTTCAGTGAAGTAAGCGTTGGTTAAATTTAAAAATCACAGCTCCAGAAAAAGAATTATATTTTAAAACACTCATTTTTTTTAAAGAAAACAAATGTCTTTCGGTTTTCTGGATGAAAATGAAAATGGGAAAAAATATTTTACCTGTATGTTTGGATATGATTCAAAGGTTGTTTATTTTTGTCATCAATTCCATTTCCATTAGTTATCACATCATTTGTTGAAGAATGCGAACTGTAAATGCCACATATAACATGCTATGGTTAGAAAACGCTATTTTTCAAATGTAATATGATGAAAGTTATTTTTACTAATAAAAACACACTTTAACACACATAAATAAATCTAATATATAAGGAGAAAAAGCTATGGGGGTAAAAGCTGCATAAAATCATTGTGATTTAAGGTGGTCCAAGCATGAAGTCGAAATATAGATTAAAAAATTTTTTTTTTACTATTATAAGTTAATAATATCATCTATTCAGAGTATAATACTTGTAAAACCAGAATACCTATTTAAATTCGCCGCACTTTGAAGAAAGAAAATTTCCCTAGTTTTGGAACACCGTTCCTTCTTCAGAAATAAAAATGAAAAACGCCCCATTCAATACAAAATAGAAATGAAACTACTGCAAATTGGACATTTGAAAAAGTATATCAGAAAAACCCTATGTATATGTAATAAAATTTCAATTTGTCCCCATTCCTAGAGATAATTTTGTATTATAAATACGTATTTTCGTTTACAAAGTAGTCATCACCAGAATGAAATAGATGATATATTGGTGACTGTAACTCCGACAGTTGTCAAAGTACTTCATACTGATGATGACTGTTTCGTAGTTGAAATACGTATTTATAATACAAACTTATTCAGAAATTGAGTTATTTAGAAATTAGTGCAAACTGTTAAAAATATTAAATTTCAAATTTTGTTCCAATTCCTAGAACAATGATTTGTAAATAATTGTTCTAGGAATTTCATCACCAATTAAGACGGTAGATTGGTTACGGGCCTGGATATAGCCATTTTGATATTGACAATTATGAATGTTTGCAGTTGTTTTATATATTTCTATAATTACATTATATTTATGAATCGATGTGTAAAAATTTACTGTGAATGTAAAAATTTCTAAAAGCGTTTTGTTTAAAAATAGTTTTTATATTCGACTTCGTTTGGCAAAACTAGATGCTTAGACTACCCTAACTGGAATAGCCAAATTTTAACTTGATGATAAAATAGGGATTGTCAAACTAGTTTTAGTAATTATTAGTGAAGCTCCATACAATAAAAAAAAATTGAGTAAAACACCCTGTAATGTTTGAATCACACATTACTCATGATCGCGTTAATGGATGAATTGATGCTTTTGAGATAAAATAAATTACATTGTGATACTAAATAATTATTTGATTAACTCCTGTTGTACAGAGAAATTTCTCTAAGCTTAAAACAGGAACTTTTCATAATACCATCACCTTACTCGTTAAACTTTCTAAATGTCATGTAAATTACAGCAATCAAAATTTTCCGCCAATACTGACTGACTATGTAGAGTTTTCCGTGAAAATTTCTGATTTCATACATACGTTAATTTAATGATGATAAAATGGATAATGATAAAAGAAAATTCCATAAAATATCATCAACGCGATCACTCCAGGGTTTATTATGTAATGAAATACATACCTATGAACAATACCATTTGGCGGAACTTTATGCTTATCGACAGCATTTGACGAACCGTTGCCAATTTTATCCATATCATCTTCTAAACTACCAGGTTCACCAGGTGATATTGTAGATGGTGTGGATATTCCTGAAGGAGTACTAATATTCTCCGATGTACATACGGTTAATGGAGACGATTGATGCCTAGGCCATGATTTACGAATCATTTCTTCAGTACCACCTTGCATTTCTTGCGACCATCTCTTATCAAAACCATCACTCGTACTGTATCCACTGTCAACATTGTGCCGTTTATGTCGTAAACCTTCTTGTAAATGTGATGAGACACGTGCTTGTACCTGAGGAGACCCATTACAATGACCTGCAGATCGTCGACTAGACGAACGTCGAACTTCTGTACCACTTGTACTACTACGTATTTTATTTCTTTGTAACGCTTCTAATTCTAAATACTTAAAAATGTGTACACGTCCTCGCATACAAAGCTAAAATATATTAAATATAAACATTAATTATATGTAAGGCACATTTCTGAATTATTTCTCGATACACAAAAATCTTACCGCAGCTGGAGGTGATGTTAAAGGATTATCTGTTAATTCTAAATCAACTAAACTACGCATTAATCGTAGTTCAACTGGTAATGTTTGTATCCTATTTTGTCGAATATCTAATCTAACAAGTTGTAAATATGTCACTTCTATGGAGAGGCACAATAAGAGGTTACTTCGTAGAATTAGACTTCGGAGTTGCGTCAGATCGCCCAGATGATGGGGCAGATGTGTTATCTGGTTGCATGATGCATCGAGTTCGGTCAATTCTGTCATACGTCCTAATTCGTCTGGTAACGATTGTAGACGATTGCTTGCCACCAGTAGTACCTAGAAAGTAGGGACAAATATTTTAACATACATAAATATTTGAATTGAATTTTATAGTTGATTTGTGTCGATTTTATTCGTTTATCGAAAAAGTGTGTCGAATAACAGTTGCTAGTATTTTTATTCTAAAATGGATAAGGTATAAATCAACTATAAAATTTGGAAAAAAGGACGCCATTATTGCTGTCAATAGTACACATAACAATTTAAGTGGCTTGGAACAAAAGTTGTTAAGATTTTTATGACGAACAACTTTAATTAAAGACATTTTTTTCGAAAACCAAATGAATTCGGCATAAATCGACTGAAAAGTTTTTTAAAATGGACGCCTATTAAATGGTTGATAGTATTGTTGGAGTAGAAGAGAAGGTGTTCCGATAAGTGTTAAAACTTCTTCTACAATATAATAATTAAGAAGTACTGATTTGGAATTAAAATCAAACTTTATTTTTCCAAAAAATAATCTCACAATTGTTTGTTGATATTAATCGAAGTAACCAACATGTAGTTACCGAAATAACAAAGGTCATATATAGTGAGTCCGCAAAGGTATCTAAATATGAAAGTATATTGAGATTTAGTAGCGAGTCCACTACAGTATCATGCAATATGAATTGGTAGTTAGTAAAGACGTCCGCGAAAACCGTCCAGTGAAAGGGTAATTATTCATTTTCTATCCAATTATTGCACTCCTTTTACTCCAATATACCAAATTAATTATTTTGTATTATAAATACGTATTTCAACTATAAAGAAGACATAATCAATATAAGCTGGCTAATCTTAATTATTCATCGGAGAAATGTGTTGTTACTCATCATTGATTTGGTGACTGTTTGGAGATATTTCATGAAAAAGTCATCAAATAGCGATCAATAACATCAACCTGGAGAATAATTACGCTTAGTTCATTCATATCATACTCATAATGGCTACTTTATAACCGAAACACTGATTAGTTTAGATAATATTTATAGAGTTAAATTTCGTTTTCCCAATTAGATATATGCTTTATATTCGACTTACTTGTAATGGGAGCTGACATATTTCTTTTGGAAGTACGGTAAGTTGATTACGACTAAGATCCAAATGTGTTAATGATTGTAGGCTAACCACTGTATCAGGTATATTACGTATTGTATTATGATAAAGATGTAACCGCTCTAAAAACAGGAATGTGGTTAAATCGTTGGGTAATTCTCCTAGACGATTTTTTGATAGGTCTGTAACAAAAAAGAAAACAAAATTAATTTAAAAACATATTGTTTTTCGTTTTGTTGAGAATAGTTATAAATAAGCGAATATATTTACGTATTTGCCGGAAATCTTATTAGAATCTCTAATATCCTTCAAAAATACCCTTTAATAATTATTTGCACCATTCGTCATTACATGCAGAGATTGTACGAGGAATTGCCTTTACTATGTTGGTACAATTGTTAACGTCAAGGATTATTAATAAATTGTAGTCTGTATATAAAGACAAAAATTATTATGCAATGTGTATACAATTCTTTAAAAAAAAAAGTATATGTAAAATATGTAAATGACTTCACTTGAGAGTTTGATAACATTAATAGTTACTTGTTTAGTTTTATTTCTAGTATAATGACCTCCATATATATATGGACCGAATACACTTTCGAAATGGGATAATTTGATGCATAAATAAAATACTTTGTACATTAGATTATATTTTTTATTAATCAAAATAACTTTACCCTCTGAACAATTGGTAATTGAAATTGTTATCATAAAGGAATGGAATCGATATGTTTATTTTGTTTAGCTCCTGAACAAAAGTTTTCATGGTCACACGGTCGGAAAATGGAAAGGTATCCAGATATGGGGGTGGGGTTGTATAGTCGATTTTTCGGGATTTCTCACTAAGAGTATGGAGCTATAGTCTATTCACGCGTCTTCGCAAGTTTTCTACTGCGGTTTTTTGGGTCGCTGATTTCGAATCTGATGTCGCTTTATTTTACTGATTAACTCGCTTTATTTACTGGAACAGGAGTATCAGTATATAGACAAGAGGGTGTTGTGCATAGCTGATTTCAAAGCCGGTGTCAAATGTGGCATTTGACGGTTAAGAACTGTCAATAGCCCTATCAACCCGCCGATATCGATTACGGCGAATTTCACCGAGGACGGCTTTCTATAAGAAATATGCGGGGGCTTTTTAGATCACTTTATGAAAATTTACTTGTATTAATAATTTCTTTAATAAATTAAAGAAATTAAGAGAAAGGTATAAGATTTAAACAACTTAAGATTAAACATAATAAGATTGGCACAACATAGTATGTCAACCTAGTCTATATTTTTTCTATGAATAACAATCATTTGTGTTTGTCAGTTAATAAGAACTGATATAATTATGTAAGGTTATAATTATAATTATGTAAAAGCGACGTATGTAAGAATAGTTTTAAAGCAGGCGTCTTATGAAAAATTAGTTTTTTGCTGTAGTATATGCTGCAATTTGGAACACTTTTGTCTTTTACCCCATAAAGAACAACGATCAACATATAGAGGTCAATGATTTTATACCACATGCAATGATTACGGTTATAAAGTTATTATGAGTCATCATTATTTAAAAAAAGTTATTTATTATTATTAATGTAATTACATTGAAATTATTATAATACTGATGACCCATTATTAACGCTTATAATTATTTACATTGAATAAATAAATGTATACCATAGAATAATACGTCATTTTTGTTTTATATAGTTATTAAAATTTATCAATAATTTTGAAATGTGTTGACCTAAAAAATACATTTCAGATAGGTTTACCAACTTGAGATTCTCCAAATACCGAAGATTTTACGAATAATTCCGGAGATAATTTTTTGAATTGATTAAAAAAAGTGAAAACAACTAACTGAGTTAATTGCTTAAATACTCGGTATATACTAAATTTATGTAAAAAAGTTGTTTATTTTTAAAAAAGGGGCATTTTTGTTCTATCTCTTACGGTTTGAAAAATAGGCACTTTTTTCACAAAATTTCACCACGCTATCCCTTTTTGTTTTTGATTTATCGTGTTAATATACCCTGGTATATTCTATATACCGGGTATAAAAAGGCTTATTGCAGAAAGTGAATGTTTATTAAAAAAATATTTCTCTAATAAATGCAAGAAATTGTGTGTATCAATACCATCCGGATTTGATAAAGTTCACCCTCAGTTTCGCTTAATCATCGGTGAGGAGTTTCAAGAATTATATGCAACGTATGCCATTATTTCAATTATAACGATGTTTGGGGGTGGCGAAAATGAGAGGAATTTTATCAAAGTCGGATGGCATTGATACACAATTTGTAATATATATTTGATCTATAAAACGATCAAAAAACGTTATTTTTAGAATGAGTAAGTAAAGTATTTTCGTGTACTGACTTTTGTAGATTAAAAAAAAAATCCTTTCAAGCCCAATCAGTGCCTGTACTATAAAGCACGTTTGCAGAATCAATTAGAACAAAGACTATGTACTATCTTGTCGTGGTGTCTACTGAAGTAAATGATATTGCCATGTTGAACTAAATAAATAAATCAGTACCACAAGTTTGGAGTCAAATGTCAACGAAATATAGATCACCACTTCTCTTACAACAATACATTAGGTATATATAGGTGTAATTGAAAATAGCTCAGTTAGTTTCGAGATGAACGAACACACATTATCATTTTATAAAACTAGTTCATTACATTGACTGGACAAATATAATAGAATTGAATATTTTATTTACATGAAATTCATATTATTTTTAACGTTGTAACTATTAACAGTTGATAAGAAAACTTCATTAGTTAATTATTGTTTGAATATTTATTTTAAAATACAGTGCAGGTCTGAAATAATGTACTAAAGATCCCAATTCATCTTCAGTTATAACCAGCTGGTCATTTCACATACACTTCCGTTCAATAAAATTGAATAGTAATAGTTACATTTGCGTTACTAGGGTTATGTTAATAAATTTCTTACAGTAGCAAATCGACAAGGGATGAACTATCGCCCAATGCTCGCTAGCGAAGTGAAAGGTGTTCCTGAATTAAATATACATACCACAGCCCAAGTGTACAATTCTGCTGCTAGATTTTTAGATTGTTTAATCCAAGTGAACGGTTTTATCTCAAAGAATTTCTGAATAGTATTTGGTGTAAAGAGTATTCTGGAAGAATAAAAATCTTTTGAAAATAACCGAACAGTTTTAGCTTTCGGATGTGCAAGTGCATGAATTTTTCATTTTATAGATTCAATAATTGTTTCGATAATTTTTTGTTTGAAAAAGAATCAGACAACTTTAATTAATTTCTGGAAATATCCGTACACACGAATCGATCGTTTTAGCTAACAACCGCAATCTGGATGAGTAATTACTCGGAAAGAATCGCGCAATAGATTAATATTTCCCAAGCGGCGACTTTGCGACGAAGTGTTACGTATATAACATGAAAAAGCCTTGACTTTGACTCAACTTCCGCCGTTATAAGATAGGAAAAAACTCTTTTGTGCACGCCAATACTTAGACTAAATAACTTCTAAATAACTTTGCAATCGTCTGGTTTAAGCGACGACATTATGAATGTCTTTCACTGTACAATCATTGTTTGAGAAACTGATTTATTAATATGTCGTTGCATATGTTCATTGTTATTGTTTGAGATATAGGTGCACAAGCACAACACACGGTTTGGTTCGCGTACCACGCGACTATAACAGCTATAAACAATAAACGATTAAAACAATAGTGCAAACTCAATTTTTATATTAATAGACAACACAAATGTGATAAAACCGGAAATTATCAAATAATACTGTTTGAAAATATTGTTCAAAATATCGATTGTGTGTTTTTATTGAATTCAAAATTTAAATTAGAAAGATTGAATATCTAATTTTAAATAAATTAACAAATGCCACGAATTTCAGCCGCTAAGTATGAATGGGTATTTATGAAGGTACCCTTAAAGAAAGTTAGGCTTTTAAAATAAATATTTCTATATTATTAGCATAAATGAATTTGGGAGAAATCCATAAATTGGTCCAATCTATAAATAGAAAGTCTATTCTATAAGATCTTCAACTTGCTATAATATATTTTAAAGGAGGCGTTTTGAAAGATGAAGGTGATTATTTGTGCACTGAGTAAAAATCAATAATTTCGTACGAATTTAAAAAGATTCGATTAGCAAATTAAGACATTTAGTTTTCATAACTTTTTTTTTTGTTCGTATGTAACGAGGAATTTAATTTTAGTCGGTTTTCAAGTACTGATAGCAACTGTAAAAGAACAATTGATCATTCGTAATTCATTACACTTTCTTTAAGAGCCTTATGGATTTGGTGAACATAATCTGTAATCATCTTTTTACAAATCTTATGTTTGTGTATATGTTTGTTGCAATGCCTAAAGAAAAGTCAGTCTAATACCCTTTTTTGACTTTGTCCATACTGTGTTTCAGGGCCATATTTGTTTAAAAGCACGTAATGATGTTTATGGCTCGTTTTTACTTTGATTATTCTTGCTAGGCATTGAATACTTACTACCTGCTTGATTAAATGACATTCGATCAAACTTTTGCGCACCATAAAGAAAGGCCTAAGCGTTCAAGTCAGGGGTTGCGCACTGGCTATCTTTTTGCCATAATGATCTTTATGTGTACCATTTTAACAGGCATTCTGTGAGGAAGTCTTTGTGGAAGCTGTACTCTAAATACATTTGTCTTATTAGATTTAACAGTCTTTTTGTCTAGAATTCAAGGCCGTTTTATATAGAGTATATTTAAGTTAGGATGAATTGGAATGAGTAAGGCTAAATGTGACGTCACAATCGAAACATTCTGTGTGCAAATTAACTCAGACAAGTTTAAGGCTACAGTATGTCGTATACACTATGGATGCTCATTTGGAGTGCTCCGAACATCAAACTCATATATAATTTTAATTTTAGCTTCTTTTTTTTTTTAAATTTATCTGTGGTTGATAGATATGCATTATCCACATATAACTTGAGATAAAATTTATAAACAATGGTACAGGATAAAACATTGAACATAATGAGATACCCTGCACTACCCACCCTAACATGGTATAAAATGTCACACAATGGCCAAAGCATACTGACATTACATTACCTTGTGTAGTACATAAACAATAAAGTTCCATAATATTCAAACCATTATTTAAAAAAAATAACAATTATGTTAAAATAATAAAAGTCATTGTCATATATGTGCGTTTGAAAAACAAACAATAGATATTTACAACAAAAGGCCGTTGACTGTTAAATCGTTTTTTTTTTACAAAAACAAACATTTCATTATTACCTGTATGATGTGATGAAGACTTTAAAGTTTAATCATAAAGACTTTTGTTTTTTTTTTTTTTCTAATGGAATACGATGTCCTATTTTATTGTCTAGACAAATCCATAAATATTTTCTTCTATGGGAAGTAACGCTGAATGTTTTGCGTAGTCTAATGGATTTTTCGTGAATGTATACATACGAAAATTCAATCATTAATAACTCACACAAAAATTTTTAAAAATATAAAGTAGCGTATAAAGTTGCCATTTAAAACTAAGTAAATTTATATTGAAAAATCTTATTTTAACCATTATAATAAATTTACTTTAAATGCAAATAACTAAAGATCCTTCAGGAATTTCGAAAACTTTGTAGGAGATAAATTGATAAATTCAACGATAATATTGCGATAGGTTTGATAGTTTTACGGAAAAAGTAGTAAATTGAAGCATTGACCTTGAATAACTTTTTCGAGAAGATTTATTAATTAATGATAATAGATATTTTTGTAGCGTTACAAAGTCGGAACTAAACTTAATACACCTTGTATATTTACAATATACTGGGTATAAAAACTTATTATCGGTATTATCGTCTTTACATATAACAGAGAAAATGTCGAATTGTTTGGTGAAAACTAGGAGATAGGGAAATAATGATAACAGAGGACGCTGGGTACATTTTCTTTATGGCACCAGAAAAACTATCAGAAGTTCAAAATTCCAAACCGTTTCAAAGTTATAGCTTACCCATATCTCTAATATAGTTTATAGTTCCTATAGAAATACCTATATGAACAAAATTTTGGAAATAAATTATTTGTCAATAAATTTAAGATAAACAAAAATTTACTTTTCAAACTATCAAAGAAAAAATATTATTGGGCATAAATTAAAACACACATAATGGATTGCACACAATAAACAGTTGTGTTTCATAAGGCCGTCCTTAGGTCAGTTCTAATTGCAAGTTATACAAATTATTAAGTCACAAAAACTGCGCCCGGGGACAGAGCAATTCTTATGCCAATGAATATGGAGAAATATTGTAAATGAAATGTAAATAGCGATATGAATGAAAATAATTAGCAAGGGCGCGTCTGTAATTTCGAAATAATTACTCATAATTTAGTTGATGTAAGGTGGATAAAACATTTTATTACCAATTCAGTACTTTGTAGGGCAAATTCAGTGTGTGCGAAATTCTATCTGCCAAAGAGAAGTAGCTTGTATTCCCTACAAACCGATGACGCTTTAAACGGCTTGTTTTTTATTATAATTTACATGTGGAAATAGGTAACATGTGTTTATTAGTTTAACGTGTAGGTTTCAGTTTGATTACATGTTTAACGATTTTTTATGTCTTATGCGTTGAGATGAAGTTTTATTGTCACAGTATTAGTTTAAAGAGATTGCGCAGAACAAAAACAATTCTAGTTAGCCAGGTAGAAGTATATATGATTACAGGCATTAAACTCGAGAATATTATGAATATGTTTTGTTTATAATGAATAACCCAACACCTACATAATATCATATACATTTCTGGGAATAGAGTTAATCGAATGTGTACCTATTTATATGAATAATATATAGTATATACCACATTTATTTTACCTATGTGAATTGTTTTAAAATTGTTCTAAAAACGATGGAAAAATTAAATATTTAAATATTTAATTAAATATTTTAAGTAAATATTTTGTACATAGCAATGGGTTTATACAAAACTAGCATTACCCGTTGCGTTGTGAAAATATTAACTGAGGTAATTGCTTAAATACCCGATATACCGTGTGTGTTGGAAACCGTTTCCAATAGAGAATTAATGTTAAATATTATTTATTACTGGCTGGCCGTGTGGTTACTGTGTAAAGTCAGTCAGTACACATGTAATGAGAGTGGGTTAAATATGTTTATTGAATTCTAAACTTTAGTATGTGCATCACAAAATCACTACTCTTTAATGACAAACAACCAACCAACCATACGCATACAGTAGAGGTGTATCTACTGTATAGTTTTATAGTTAATATTTTATTTATTTTTAAACATTGATTCTCTTGATTCTATAGTAATAACCATACGTTATTTATAGTTATTGGAAAATTTTAAGTAAGCTAAGCTTGTTACGAGGAGGAAATCTGACTTGTATTTGGTCGGTTTATATCTTTTCAATAATTTATACAATTTAAAAAAATGGGCAACAATAATTAGACAATAAAAATTTATTTTATGATCTTAATCAGTATAAATGACATTAAAAACGATTCAATCTGCGAAACGAACTTTTTTTTTTACATACATATAGTTGTTAAAGTGCATTTGTCGTAGAAAAATGATACAGCTTATGTATACATAAAACTGGACAAAAATGACTCCGATGGTAAGAATCAAGCCCCTCTTATCTCTCTGTTCTTTGTTATATATGTTGAATTTTAGTAAACTTGAATAATTTATTATTATAGTTAATTAGAAAAAGTAGGTTTTCAATTCGGCTTAATTATTGTTTTCTATATGTCAACATACAAATTCGGCATATGCTTTTCAATGAACACGGCAATGGAATAATTAAGCAAATAATTGTCCTATAATCATCCTTAGTCCTAAAGTTTTTCAATCAGTTTTACGAATAAATCACAAATACTTTTGTTTTTGCTTAAAATGAGTCCCACTACCACAAAAAAAAAAAAAACATTTTTATGTAAAAAAAACATTTCTTTTTCTTATTTGTTTATAAAATTTTTTTGGAGAATTTTGGGAAAATTACGGGTTTTACGAAAAAATTATAAAATATTTGTTTTGCTACGAATGATTCAAAGTATCATGAAACATTTTTTCATTTTCCTATATTTGTTTATGTAAATTGTTTATAACAATTTATCGTCCAATTTTATAGTTTAGCATCTTTGAAACTCGTGTTCAGCAGATCAAAATACATCGAAAAAACTTTGGTGCAATATTGGACCTCAATCAACTACTTGAAGTCGCCTGGCGTCCAGATTACTAGCCCCATTTACTCTAAAATTGAGATATGATTTTTAGATTTGAAAAAAAGGTATAACAATATTTATTCGTAAGAACCGTATACAGTGCAGTATATGTTGTGTTTTGATTATATTTTTCTTGATTCATACTAAGTAACATTCCGAACTAACTAAAGCATATTAAGTTACGTAACTTTAAACTGTATACAGATCCATGTTACAGATATTATGTTATTAATTATATAAAAATAAAATCGCATTAGAAAAAACATTTTTTCTTAATTTTGTGTTTATACTACGCAATAAAAAAATAACATACTAATTTTAATAAAAAGTTTTTTTTACATATATTCTAAAAACTATCACATTCAGATACCTATTTAAGGTATAGGCTTTTTTTAAAACTTCATAGTGGATCTGTGCCGAATCTCTTCGGTTTTCGATAATACGTTTTGCAACAAACTATTATTCGAGACATTTATTCGAATACCAAATGGATTGGGCTCTAATCGACTGGAAGTTAAAAAAATAAAACCTCTTTAGCAGTGGGTATTACACATGGCCACAAGTACTGCTCATATTTTTAAATTTTATAACTGATTTGTGTTTTATTCATTCGGTTTTCGAAAAAATGCTTCGGATAAAAGTTGTTCATTATAAATATACTAACAACTATTATTCGAAAAATTTGCTCAAAAACCTACAATTAATAACGTAGAAGTACAATTAACAGTATACACACTTTAAAATACTAATTTAGTTACATTTCTTGTTATTTATACAATTAGAAAAAATTATTTAAATAAAAAACACATATTTAATTGACCACGTTTTTAAAACGGACTAAAAAGTATGAAATAATTTTAATTTTAAAACGAAAAACATCGTCGCATGCTTGTTTTTCGTTTTAAAATTAAAAATGTATAATTAATATTTTAAGACTAAAAACCCCAAAGTAATTTCCCACCGCTTCCACTACTTCAAATATTCATCGACACTTCCACCTAATTTCGAAAATTAATTTTATCAAGATTTTTATTTCAATATTAAAACAAACTAATGTCAGATTCTTGTATTGTCATCCAGCTTTGAGCAATGTTTAATGTTTCAAATCTCTAGCTCATCGGAAAGTTAGTTTCAAATCGATTGAAAAATTTGTATCGAACAGACAGGCAAGAAAGTGAGTTAATAAAAACGTAAAACAAATTAAATTCCCTGAAAACATCTAAATATTTTAATTACCATTCATCCTTTAAACCATTTCTAGTTTTCCCTTAAATAATAAGGCTTGTTTAACAACATCAATTATTTAACTAATTAGTTTCTGTCAAGGGTGCAGTACACATTCTTTCGTATTTTCATTAAAAATATCATTTAGAATATCTTGAATTCTTCACATTACTTCTGTATATAAAGTTTTTCTATATTTCTTATGCCTTATAGAATATTTCCAAAGCATGCATTCTTCCATAGTTAAATAATTTACTGGTGATGACACAGCTGATTTAAGAAAATCATTTGGATTTTAGTTAAATAGGGACAGTTGGTATTCATGGCCGGTTGCCAATTCATTTTGTTTTCGGATGTTGTTAAACTTTTGTTAAAATGAAGAACGATTTTCAAGTCTGTACATGTTATTTATTTTGGAATAATAAATAAATGATTTTGTCAGGTGCGAATCCAGTGGAGCATGATAACCCCCCCCCCCCCCCAGAAATATACAAAGCTTTTCGAAAATGTAGTGAATATATGTCTGAACAATTGTCGATATATTTTTATTCTCTTTTAAACTATGTTTGTCTCTTAATTAATTAACTCTACAACATATCCACTAATAGTGATATGGCAATAGTGATAGCAATGATTGCTATGTAAAATCATTGATGTCAAAAGAATGTTACTTATAGCCAATTAGTAATTATTTATGATGTCCAGAAATTAATGAATTAATTAAAAGAACATAGGGAGGTGGTTCTTTTTCGAAGAAGTCCCAATAAAGGGACGAAACATTCAAATATGGTCAAAAGTTTATTCTCATTCCTATTTTATCACTGTCCACCTCCATATGATCTCTTAATTAATGTTACTTATGTTCATATACGTATAACTTAACTATCAAATTAAGTAAACCCTAGTCATCTTCGTTAGTATAACATATCCGATAGGCAACCATACTAACAATGAATAGACCCAAAGTTTAAAAAAATGCAATTAAATAAATAGATGTCAATAGTTTAAAACAATAACAAGTAATAAAACCACCACTATATCAGACGGTGAGAAATTATACGCATCCAACCATAGCACCTTGGTATCTGAGGTCTTGGGTTCGTATCCCACCCAAGATATGCATGATTTTTTTTATCAATCTTTGATATAAATATATGTTCCAGAAAATTTGGCATGTGATTCGATTCCCATATTTTTCTTAAATACTTCTTCGTTTCCCCTTAGCACTATCACCAAATTTATAGTTTTATTTTTAAAATTAACACTGTTGTAGTACTTAATATGATTTTTGGTTCTAACTCCAATTTTGATACCTCCGTCAGCCAAAGCTTTTGATAATATAATTTTATCAACCGCCAAAGTTATTTTTTGAGCTAACAAATTGTAAAGCGATTACTTATTATCAAATATACAAAAAAAAGAAAGAATAATTATCTTGAACATGATGAAAAAAAAGAAGAAAGGAAATAAACAAGAAAAAACATATTTTTCTTATTATTATGGTTTAATTAATCAATTTAAACACGGTTTTTTGCAAATGTTTGACACTATAAAATTTTCTTTTATTGTATTTATATAACAAAAGAGATAGTGATATACATATAGTAGTTTTACTATTCGAACGACGGCGAGACACATATATAACCTACAATAACAATAATACTACAGCTTCTAGTGAACAGTCGCAGCAATACTACAATATAAGGGGTAGATGATTATATAACGCAATGGTATATACAACAAAACACACCCTCTACTATGCATGTAAAATTTTATGCACAATATGTTTAAAAAATGAGATAAAATGTATTTTATGACAGTTCATTTACAAAATTCATATTTGTACAGAGTTGAATAGAATTTTTACTAAGTGTTCAGGTGGTTCCAGCACTGTGTTATATCGATTTGATTTTATTATAGATCAAATGCATAAACACACATACACAACATATAGACAAATTGACTATTCATATATACAAAATAATATAATTTTGAAAAAAAAATAAAAATTTTAAACTTACATAACTTATATTTCGAAAACAAAACGGTAAAATGCGATTTAAAAAAAAATTTATTTAATAAATATTTATCTTTACTATTCTAGTTTTTTTAAAATTCTGTCGAGTATTTTTTTTTAATATAACAGATAATAGTTGGGCGGGCATGAAGTTGTACATGCTTCTAATGAGAGAGAGTGAGAGAGAATGATAACTTTGCTATTAATTATCTCGCGTTCTAAACGGTCAAAAATTCTGATACTTCGGGATTTATTAGAAAACGTTATTTGTAGCCTGTGAAATGAGCAATATCTATCAAAAAGTGCTAATGCTAGAATATCCTTAATATGCGTATCAATGTTATTATTTTATTAGAATGTTATCAATTTTATTACAAATAAAAATAGTGGGGGTACACTGTAGTGTGTGTGTGCATACGTAATGAATAATAATATTATAAATTAAGTGGGCATCACTAAATCCCCACTCTTAAATGACATCAATAAAACATCATACCACAAGCAACCAGATGTTTGTAAGTATGTGTATGTATATATGGTTTCATAGTAAATATTTTATTTATTTATTTAACATTGATTCCCTATTAGAAATGCTTTTGAAAGCAGACTGTATAGTTCACGAGGGAGAGGGTCTGCGAAATTTTTGGTTAAATTTTAGCACAAAGCGTCTCAAAATTTTTACAGTTTTTTTATAGTTTTTTTTTGAAAACATGTTCTTGCAAGCGAATTGAGTACAAAATGTGTGGACAAATATTTTGAACGCAAGAATTCGAACAGTTTCTAAGGAAACTACTGTCAATCACATATGCTATGTATCCAAATATAATTTTTGCCCGTCGACCACTTTTGTAATACTGTGTGTAAATATTATATTTTACACAATTGAACAACTATAGATAGTATGGAAAACTCCCTGTCGGCATTGCGTTATCTGACAACATTCGCCGTTGAAGGTGGTTGGTTGTGATGAACATAGTGGCTGCTGGTTGTAATGTCTAGTCTATGTCGAGAGAGGTTTTATGTTAGTGCAAAACCCCCATAGCTAGCTCTAAATATAATAATATATATAATACTTATAGTAGTAGACATAAGTCTATTGAACTATACGACTATAAAAAGACCACCAACTGTGGGAAAAACTTATTTTCCTTCCTTCTTCCTTGTATATATTGGGATATTTAACTATCCTATAAAATATATTAATGGGTATCCTAATTAGGATACATTTTAATACTTATACGTTTTATATGGGATTAGAATTGTATTTATTTTTAGATTTTGAACATTTTATCTTGTTATAAAATCATTAGACATATGTATATGTTAATATTCGATCATAAAGGGGTTCAAGTTTATTTCCTTAATTGGGAAAAAAAATAACTTGATCACGTTATGGAGGGTATGCAACGAGTGACATTTCATGAACAAAATTCAAAGTGAAAAATTATTATTACAGAAACGTGGGTTAGAACTCTACTTACTTTCAGCCACACTTATCCATAATACTATATAAATGTGAAAGTAACTCTGTTTGTTTGCTACCTCTTTACGGCTAAACGGATCGTAATGAAATTTGGCAAGGAGATGTATTATATCCTGGGGAAGGACATAGGCTATCTTTTGTCTCAAAATATAATCTTGAAGGGGGTAAACAATAAAAAAAATACATACAGTCCAACGTAGAATCTATTCATTTTTTTGGAGTCGGTTAAAATTTTTGTTGATTTTATCATTTCCACAGAGACTATACTTCTAAAAAATAACTATAAAATTATTTTATTAAAATTTTGAAATGTCAACTTTGATTGTCGTTTCCATAGTAACTATAGACTATAATAGCACACTATAAATCGTTATATATCGATATACATATACAGTAGAGTCTCATTATTCCGGCACTAAAAAAAACTATAGGGTGCCGGATTAGTGAGACTATACTATTGTATATATATATATATATATATATATATATATATATATATATATATATATATATATATACTCCTTGGAAAAAAGTGAAGAAAATGTTTGCCTTCTTAATTCATACAGTTTGGAATTTTAGCACTATGGGTCTGATACCTTGAAAACCGTTTATCGTATCATATTTTAACCAACGCCATCGTTTTCGGTAGGTTCAAATTAGCTTATAACAAAGTTTATATCAAAATCGGGGACATAAAATTTTCCTTCAATTTTAGCGATTTTTTTAAGGGGTACCCCTTGGAAAAAATGTGAAAAAAGTGAAGAAAATTTTTGTTCTCGATTTTAATAATAATCATTTTCCAGGCTAATTTGGACCCAAAAAGTACGAAAATCTGACAACATATGTTAAAAGTAAAACCTATTTAGAGCTACCAAACACAAAAGGCGTGTTTTATAATACCAAGAGACAAGAATCAATTTAATTTTTTAATCCTCAATTTTTCTACCATCACAGCCAATAGATGTAAATAAAGTTTTTCTAAACGTCTACACGCACAGTCTCTATTTTCCACATTATTTATGAACAAGGGTGTAAAAGACAAATGAATGTTGAAATTCTAAGGGGTCCTTGACTTTTATTATGAAGTATACAAAAAAAATATTCAAATTAAAGTTCGATAACATTTCTTTATAGTCTGGAAAAGTGACATGTTTTTACACTCAATTTGTGATTATATTCATATGAAGTTATTATAGTAGGCCAAGAGTCCATCCCATTCACATCGTTTAACACTCTATGCTACCTAAATCAAATTTCTTCTAAAATATTTAAGATTCGTCAGTTAATTAGAATGACAATGAGTGAGAATATGATTGAACGTAATATGAATACATTGTACATAAGTAAAAAGAATCGAAAATGGCAATTCGATTGGTGATACTGCCGATGCCTTTTAAATCTTGAGTTCAAGATCGAAGGCGGAGGAGAGGAGTTCCTGGAAGTGTAGAGATAGATAGATTGTAGAGGCTGCCCTGAGCGGGCTACACTTCAACCATAAGCTCCATTGTGATGCCTAAGGATGTGAGTGAAGTGGAAGGAATTTTTGTGTATAGGCAAGGAATTGGTAGGATGTGCGGCTACAGCCGACTATGATAGGAACTATGCCGTTATTCATCGAAAATATTAAGAAGCTTAGAATGGGTGTTCATAAAATGGTCTAATTGGGCCATTTAGGCATGTCCGTCCGTCTGTGGATACGATAACTCAAAATGTGTCTCCCCCCGCCAGAGGGTGAAAATATACATCTTTGAAACCGTAAGAGACAGAACAAAAATTTATTTACAAAAAATCCTCTTCTTTTTAAAATAAACTACTTTTGTTTGAGAAATTTTATTATAAACTCAATAGTTCTCTCATAATTTGTGCTCAAAGAGCAAATGGCATACTATTCATAGTCGAACGTAGGCGGACATATGTAGAAATACATAACATCTTATATATTATTTGTATACCCAGTAAAGGTATTAACAATTCAAACATTGATATACAACTCAGTATATACTGGGTATTCAAACAATTAACTCAGTTAGTTGTTACATTAGTTGTTTATTAAGATTTTTTCTATAAAAATGATCTTTTACTTTTTAATCAATATACACGCCTCTAAAATGTTTCGTAATGAGAGTGGTATATTATTTTTTCAATCTTGTAATTAGTTTAATTATACATCGAGACATTATATTAAACGACATAAAATGAAGAACAATAAGAGCAAGATTTGATAATATTAACTCTCCATCTAGAACACAATTCATAAAATGTTGTGAATTTGTATTAATTGAATTTATGCCAAAATTTATTATTTCTTATGTGTTGAAAAATAAATTTTAAAGTATTTACTAATTTCTAAGTTCAAGTATAATAATTATTGATAAAAATAAACAACTGTAACGCATGGTTGAGTTACTGTAACCATATGATTTTTTTTTGTTGTTACTCATCGTTTCATTATGCATCAGATTTAGATTCATAATATCAATTCAATAAATTTTATGAAGTCAATACATTTTTTTGAACACGCTTTAATTAGCTTGCCCTGTATGTAAGCAAATTTTGCAAGCCTCTTTCTAGACCCTTCGAATTTTCGATTTGGAAGTTTGCGATTCTGATGAAAATAACTTGATACCGTTAAGTGAACTTACTATGGAATTAGGAAATATGTTTTGAAATGGACTATTTGGATTGGCGGAAGCGTTAGGGCAATATTTGTAATAATATAAGTTAAATTAATTATTTTAGAATTTAAAAAAGTTAAAAAGTACAAGCGTGGGTCGCTCTGTTGAAATTAAACAACCATAACCTTTTTAAAGAAAGTTCCACTTTTACAATTATTTTTTATATTTTGCCCCGACGCAAAAAGATAGGCGTTGTTTAAAGCGTCTGTGTGTCTGTCTGGATGTCTCTCTGTGGCATTGTAGCTCTGAAACGCGTGGGCCGGCCGTTTGACAATTATCCACTCTTTTCCAAAATTATGTATAGGCATATTATTAATATTATCATTTTAAATATAAATTTGGTGGAGGTAACGGGAAATCCTAATTATGATTCATATTATGGCGGGAGTTTTTAAAATTTTTAATTTTAAATATATGTATATAGACTACGCTAATCCATAACCAGCCAAGTAGCCGAGCGGTCTAAGGCGTCATGTCTGCGCAGTAAGCAGTACTTGGAAATCGGGAGGTTATGGGTTCGAATCCCGACATCGGCAGTTTGTCAGTTATAAAAAAAAAGGGGCGGTTGATTGACTCAACTGTCGGCGTATGGACAAGAACGAAGTAACCGGCTATGCTTGAGAAGGTTTTCTGCAGTTTCCTTCACGAACTCCATATGAATATCGGCATAGTTCCTATCATAGTCGGCTGCAGCCGCATATCCTACCAATTCCTAGTCTACTCACAAATTCCTTCCTTCCACTCACATCCTCACATCCTAAGGCATCACAATGGACCTTATGGTCAAAGTGTAGCCCGTCCAGGGCAGCCTTTACAATCTACCTCTACGCTCTTCCGTACCTCTTCCGTAAAATGTATTTTCAAAAAATTTACTTTTAATGTTCAATTAATATGAAAAATGCAATATAAAAAGACATAGTTTATTTTCGCAACGTTAAAAAAAGAAAAAAAAAGACATATTTGAGTAAAGAGGACTACAAAATTTATTTTTAGTCTACATAAAATTGTTATGTCGTTATGTTCCTCGAAACTATTTATTATATTTTCAAAATATTTAAAAATATAATATGTCATAATTAATATGTTTGTCTCTACATTTTTTTTATTTCAATTGTAAATATTACGATAATATTTTAGTACTAGAATTAGTTAAAACGTCACAACGTAATGCCGATCACGCAAAATTTTAAATTTATATATTGAAATAAGTAATATGCGAAAATTTATTTTACAACATTTCACTTGACTCTAATATTATAATAATTATAATATTACAACTTTAATTATGAATAATGTTTAAATTTTTCTGCTTCATGCGAAAAAATTTCCTAAGACTACATAAAAGTTTTATGTGATAAATTTAAAAAAAACTGCTTAAAGCTTTGTCTACCAATTGCGAATAAAGATAGAGTTTTATCATGTTTTATAGCCATCAATCTTTTAAAATTACTCATAATATTTAAAACATTTCATTTCAGTGGTGAAACATAAACATAAATTTCGATGTTTTATGGAAGATATTCAATAAATACAAATCATTTATTTCAATGATAAAAATAAAGTATAATGAGATCGTGTTAAAAAGCTATTAATTAAATATTCTATTACTGTATATTTCGATCAGGGACATTCATAATACTGTTCTATTTATTCTAGATGTAGGTTATTTTGCGAATATATAGAAAACAATTCAAAATATTTGATGGAAGTGTCTTAAAATATGTACACGCAAACGGAATATATTTAATACAGTAAGTCACATTTGATAAGTGAAATATTTGACGAATACTCTGCAATGGAAATACGAATATAATTTTTTTATACTAATACTAATATTATAAAGATTAAAATTGATGTTTATCTGAGGTAATCTTTTATGTTTATCTGAATAACTGATCCGATTCTGGAAATTATTTTACTCATAGAAAGCTACACTATTTTCGAGTGACATAGACTATGTTTTACTGTAATAAAAATACGAAATTACTATTTACGTAAATCCAATCGAAGGAAAATGAATTGATAAGGCTGCTTTAT
Organism: Nineta flava; assembly: GCA_963920215.1. Classification (NCBI taxonomy): domain Eukaryota; kingdom Metazoa; phylum Arthropoda; class Insecta; order Neuroptera; family Chrysopidae; genus Nineta; species Nineta flava. The sequence continues at coordinate 68,653,048 of OY986044.1, forward strand.
TAGCGAGTGCTGACCAAACGGTTTGAAAGGAATGGATACAATGTTTTGCAAAATGTAGGTCTTTAGTAGTCCTATTAAAAACTGCGCGATACTATATTTCTAGCTTTTATGTTTGAGACACAATAAAGGTTTTAATGTTAAACGTAAAAGAAAAAATATAAAGTGATGTTTAGCCCCAGGGCAGCAGTAGGCCTTGACTTCGCATCTTAGAAAGAATACAAAAAAACGCAGCCATCTAGCATGTAAATAAAGAAAGTACTTTTGGAAGGTTTTTTGCTTTTCCGGACGGGTTGCGTTTGGAAAATTACAGTTTTCTGATTTTTTTCGTAGGTTTGAAATTATGCCGCGTCGAATGAAAAAACTGATACCTTCTAGCATGGCTAGAAGGTTTTGTATAGATCAGTCAGTCAATTACACAAAGGCTGTTTATATTAACATATCCATCCATATAAAAATAAATAATCTTGTCATCACGAAAATTTAATGTATTCATGAATCGCAAACGAAGCTGCACGGGACTGCTAGTTCTGTATAAAAACGGTCTCTTCTATTGAACACAAAATACATTGATACTTTGTGCATCAGATTAATAATAATTAGGTTAGTAAATGCTGCAATTCATTACAAAATTATAATCAATGTTAATTAAACTACATGTTTCCCACACTTATTTTAACATGAAAAAAAAAACCGAATGCTGATAGATGCGATATTTGTGTGTATAGTACAAAATGTTCTTCTAGAAGTGTTTTCAACTCAAAAGAAAATCATACTTCTGTTTTAAATATATACACGCTAGCGCCCATACTTGAATCCACACACTTCTCGAGAAAAATGTCCAGTATCAGTAATGAGCAAATTTAATGTTCATAAATCGTAGTATCCATATATGCAGTACTTATTTTGATAATTTTAGGACACACAATAACTGCATTAAACTTATATCATATTTCGAACATTTGGAGTACTATATGGGCCACATATTTTGTGTTTTCATCTCCAAACCACGCTTTCCCCTTGATCGATTCTATTCTTTAACGAACTTGGCCTTTGAAATACCAAAAGCATATCAGATACGAAAGAAATTACACTTTCATAGGAAGTAAAGTTGTGATGTATATATTCTGAGAAAATTCGCTAAGTTGACGTTTCTACGTAAAGAATTTTCCTTATTCAGTCAAAAATTGATTATTAGTATGACATCAATATTTTTTCTGTTTAAACATTTTTTTGGGAATGGCTGGAAGGCGGTTTTGGATGCATGGGAAACAAAATATTCACAGAATTGACGCCGTTTACAAAATATTTATAGAATGGACGCCGTAATTTATTTTGAGCTCTTTTATAGCTTAGTACCCGGATTCGTACATTGGTGCTATAACATCTACGTGGATCTAGTTTAAGACAATACCATCAACTATTTTAAAGTAACTAAAACTCTAAGTAGATGCACTTGTGTCTAAAGGGTTGACAAATGTATAAAAAGAATAATTATAACAGAAAATCTGAGTAGCAGTAAAATTATCATTGAAAAATTGAATTTATTGGTGATGAAAAAAAAATCAGTGTAACTACAAGGATAAAAAAGCGATGACCTTAGGAACCGATGAAAAGCGATGACCTGTTGGAATTTACCAAGTTGGGACGGTCAATCAATTTCAAATTTTAAGTGAGAGTGTATAATAATAAATTTGGAACATTCTATAATTATGCCCATTAGCACGCCGACATCTTAAATCTGTTTTTATCATGGCTAGAAGCCTTCTATTATTGCAACCCTGTACAGTTTAATAAATTTCTACATGTATATTTAGTACCTATGTATATATATTCTCATTACAAAGAATAATATCGTGAAAATAGGAACAGATGTTTCCACGCTTCGTTGATTTGATTCCCTGAGTTTTTACATCTACATAATGTGATGTACTTACTACTTGTACTATTTAACTATGAACATGATTACCGTGTGTGTAACGAACTTTATATGATCCTCTACAATATTTTATTATTATTAATGTCTAAAGTTGGAAAGCACACCCTGTATACATGTGTGTGTATATGTCTAAATCCATTTATTTATATTTTTACTCAGAAAAAAAAATACAAACAATACACTTTTAGCAATTGTTTATGATTAAAAATTTTTTTTTTTAATTATTTTATAAACTACTACACACAATTTATGCATTTCGTTTGCCGAAAGATATTTGTGAATACTAATAAAAATCGGCATCAAAGAGAATAATAGTATGTGATAATTTTTAACGTAGAGTCTAGTTACACGTTAACGTGTAAGCAGTGTTTCAAGCAATATACACGTTAATGACATTACAGTCTACATGCACTAGAACTTGAATTTCAATATTCAGTCGCTTTTTAGTTCAATACTTATGCCAATCAATACTTTTTATTTAATATTATTTATCATTGGTATTTAATTGAATATATCAGGATGTCTTGGTATATTCCTACATTCCCAAGAGGTTCGTGTGCGATTACCGGTACCGGAAAAAAAAGTAGGAATATACCAAGATATCCTGGTATATTCAATCTGAAACCTAAGCTACAAAATCTCTACTGTTATAAAACTATAATTGTCTGTTTGTTTGTTCGAGCATCACGTAAAAACTACTGGACAGTGATAAAATTTTTTGTTTTTAAAAGCTTGATGAGACTAAAACATTGATATTTATCTTATCTTGCGATGAGATATAGCGCAACAAAGCCGCGAGAGTATAAGCTAGTATTAAACAAAAAAGATAATTTATGAACTTTAAACCAAACTTTACTTTTTCCAATCTATTTGGTAATAAATACAAAAATTATTGTTGGTTATGAAGAGTAACCTGGCCCCATACGAGTATGTATTGCACTAAAAGGTGACTAGATAAGTCGAATATTAGGGGGCCAGTACAATATTATTCGTAATGTGACATTAACCAGTAAATTACATGAAACACTATTAATACGTTTCAATTATAACTAACATACTTTATTTATGGATTATCGTTTATTTTATTTGATTATCGAAATTTTCAGAAGGATCTTTACTTATAATTTATGAAAAAAACTATTCGTAGCTATTGATTAAAATCACACAAGGTCTTGTACTACTAAAAATATTTGTATATGATCAGCATGTAAAAATTGTTCAGAATATTTAGCAAGAATTTACATATTACGTTCTGACTCTGTGTTGTTTTGTATGATGTTGTGTTTCAGTGAATGATTCTGATTGAATGAAAGTTAAATTTGATTATAATTTCGTGTATGGTTGTTGGATTTGTACGTGATTTCTTTAACAATTTCAATAATTTTCAGTTTTCTATTTCAAAGAAGTATAAATAAATAAATGTATACCTACATACATTATTATATTATACTCGTACATGTTTATAAAATGTTATTGTTTACGGCCTTGCTAAGAAATAATAAAGGCGACAATATAACGATGACAATGCTTGATGCCTTACCTAACGTGAAGAAACATCCGGTGTTTGATCATTCATTGTATTTATATGTTTTCTTTAAAGTGATTGTGTACGGCGATACTGTACAGTGGTACAGTAACGAATTATTTTTTAAGTCAATTTTTTTAAACGGAATATCTGTTTACACGTTAAAATGTCAATCGAATTTCTTATAATCTGCACGTTAATAACATTAATTACACGTTTAAACTAAACACTATTTACACGTTAAAATTATACATACATAACCGAAATAGAACAAATCTCGATTCCGTTTTTAGATATAAAAATTATGAAAAATAATGGCACTAATAAATTAGAATTCGATATCTACAGAAAACCTACACACACTGAACGATACATTTCAGCCGATTCGAACAGCCCACCTCAACACAAAGTGGCTGTTTTCAATTTTTTGGTAAACAGGCTACAGAAAGTCCCATTGTCCAAGAAAAATTACTTTAAAGAAATAAACCGCATTAAACAAGTTGCAATCTTTAATGGCTTCGACTCTAACATAATAAATAATTTGGTCCGCAGAACTAAATTTAAAATTGCACGAAACAATTTCACCGCACTAACACCAGACACTGGCATCGTTGAACAAACTAAATGGTGCAAACTAACATACTTCCGCCCATGCACAAATAAAATCACTAGAGAATTAAGGGACCACAACCTAAAAACAGCACTTGTCAGTAAAAATAAAATCAAGCAGTTACTGGGCAACTCTAAGGATAAAATTAGTAATGAAAAACAATCGGGCATACATGGTGTCAGTTGTTAAAACTGTTCGAAAATTTATGTTGGTCAAAGTCGTCGCCAAATCGGAATTCGAATCAAAGAACATCTGGCTCATGTGAAATTGGTGAGAACCGAAAAATCGTGCATAGCTGCGCACGTTATTGAGAACAACCACAAAATTGATAAATCGAAATAAAAAAACAGGTCAGATTATACCCTCAGTCAAATCGTATAAAAGGACAGAACTTTTTTAATGTCATTGTGAGACATGCACCAAATTAGCAACAAGCAACATATCTCTGAAGCCATATCCCAGAGATAGTTACGGTTAGCTAATTCATACTGATGATGACTACATTGTAGTCGAAATATGTATTTATAAAATACAAACAAATGTTCTAGGAATAGGGGCTTAAATTTTAAATGTAATTTCAAAAAACCTAGAGTTCTCTTTGTTTTAATAATCTTTATACATAACCTCACTTGATATTTCGTATTTCGACATACGAAATTATATGTATGTCAACTATATATTAATAAGGCTACTATGCCAAAATAAATGAAACTGTTATGGAATCAAAAGTGGGATTATAGTTATCCAAATAATAAAACTTAAACTACGTACTCGATACAAAATGTATTAGAAAATTCAGTAAAATAATGTACAGGCTTGGCGTCAAGATACCGAATTTTATCGTCAATATCTAAATTATCGTATAACACGTAAAAAACAAACAGAAGGAGCCAGCAGTTCTTTGATTTGTATGCAAAACGGAACAGATATTTACTGGAAATAATCTTAATTAATTAATTTGTAAATAGAACACATAACGCTGAGTTGGTAAGAGCGCCATCCCGGATAGACGAAGGTCTATGTTTCGAGTCTTAATTATTTGATTCACATGATAATTTTTTTAGATGAGTTCATTTTGTTTTTTCAAGTGGTAAAAACTAGACACATAATATTTTTTTTTTAAATTAATAACTTTAAACAATATGTTTGCTCGAATAAACTGAGAGCAAACATAATAAAATCAAATAGGTTTATTCATTGTAGATTTGTTGATAATTTGAAACACTTCTTTGTGTGTATAGAGAGTACCATACAGGATTGTTCAAAAGTTCGGCAACCCCAGATTTATTCCTACGTAGTAAGCACAAAATCTGATATTGGTTTCTAAAGTAACTGTTTTCGGGAAATCGAACGAGTTAATCAGATTTGAGGTCCCATGGACCCATTGAGGCGAATCAAGATCAAAGTTTGATATTTTAAATTGAACCTCCCACTTTTTATGAGGAAATATTACAGATGTCATTTCATTAATATTAGCTCCCTTAGTATTTTTTCAAATATCGCTTTGCATCGCGTAAACAGAGTTGTCCAACTATTTTTATTCGTGATGGAGATAATAACATCAGGAATTTTTTAAAAAAAAAGGCCGAAACTATTGTTTTTTAGACACCTCTACAGCCCTGTATACTCCCGTTCATAAAAATTGAACCACCAGTATGTAACATTCTAAATTTATATATTAATACATATATGTATATTACATACAATAACACGTAACTGGTTCAACTGGTTTTAACTGGTTCAATTTTTATGGATGGACGTGTACGTCCGATACAAAACTATATTTGAAAAAATACTTTAATCTTCATAATATGACTTCTTCGAATAATATTCTCTCATAAAAAAAGGGGTTTCATTTAAAAATTTCAAACTTTGACCTTGATTCGCCTCAATGCGTCTATGGTCTCCAAATCTGATTAGCTCATTCGATTTCTTTGAAAAAATTACTAACAAAACCAATATCAGATTTTATGTTTGCTTTGTCCGGTAAGAATAAATCTGAGATTGCCGAACTTTTGAACAACCCTGTACACACTTAAGTCTCTATTCAAGTATTAAAAAGTAATGAAATAAATAAATTAAATTTTTCAAAACATACCCACTTTAAAAAAAAACTCATTATTACATTACAAGAGAGATATAATGAGTACAGTTAAACCATATTCTAGCGGCCACAATCAGATAATTGAAAACGAATCTTTTGTGATGAATAAAACATCTTTTATGAATAAAAACTCTTTGAAATAAGGATAATATATTTGTGATAAACAAATTTAATAATAGATATATTACAGAGTTAAGTAGACATTTGTACAATCTCTGCATACTCGAATGCAACATATTTGAAACAGTAAGACACATTCTAAGTGTATGTCTTACTGTATATATCCCCTTTAATCATCTACAAATTTGTCGGCCAACGATAACCTTATTGAATTACCCTTAACACCGTCTATCTACGTCACAGTTGTATGTATGTCCGCAATATTTATATGCATACATCCGAATTAAACACATCTCCTTTTTGATGTCACATAGATTGTGTTGTGATCAATAGCCCGGTCACAACACATAGCCCGGTAGTGCGTCAGTTTAAGCATAAACACCTACAGTATTATATTCGACCCGAAGGATTAGAGGCGGTTTTTAGATATCTCAGGAACCAAAAAAGCTATGAAGCTAAAATTTAGAATATGACATACGTAGAACAGCTGATAATTGTGATACTGAAAGGGGTTTACCCATTCCTAACTACTATTCGTTAAGACATTTGGAGCCTTTCAAATTTACATCACTACTTTTTCTGACGCGCATGCGAAAAATGCAAAGTGCATGATGCAAAGTAATTTAAGAAGAAAAAAAAAGGTTAAAAACGATTCTACAATTTGTTTATTTTGTCTACCTAAGGAATACCATACTAAAATCAATAACATCCTAAAGATGACTAAAGACGTAATGAGGAAGGTTTTGAAATAATAATTACTGGCCTCTGTTAGAAAAATTTTGACTCTATTTCTTGAACTGTACATTTTAATTTATCATAAAACATTACCCTAAATTTTAAGAAACGCTCAGGACGAAAAGGCATATAATTTTTTTATTTAAATGTGACGTCATATAACAAAACTAATCAAGATACTCACAACGATTCATCCATCACCTGAAATGTCATTACTCTGCACAACTTCTATAATTTATTAAAAACCATATGAAAAATAATAATAACCCACTGGTGCAAACCATAGAAAAACTGAAGTTGTTCTAGAATTCTTACCAACTGGAAAATAATACGTGTATTTGTTGTATTCACTCAAGAGTATTTCTCTCATTTAGAATGAATGCATGACGTATATCAATCTCTCTGGAGACTCTGGAGCATAAAACATTGCATGTAGATACTTTTCATTTAATGTTCGAATGTATTCTATTTTTATCCAGATTTATATATATATATATATATATATATATATATATATATATATATATATATTAGAATGCATTTTTATATATATAGAATACAAATTGTAATATTAATAAAAATGTACAGTCGAATTAACTTATCCAAATTATCTATTTCAACTCCAAACTTAGAAATAACATAGAATTCTTTTAAATAATAAGCGCTCAATGGCTGCCGTTCGACTTCGAAAGTAAATGACAACCCAGAAAACTGAAAATTATAGTACGCAATATTCTATACTACATTTGATCACTGATTGTAACTCCCGTTACGAAAAATGAGGTGACCTGAACCGCCGACTCAGTCTCTAACAATTTTGATTATTCATGTAGTAAATGTTTTTTACAGATACAACATATTATTTAATTTTTATATGTAAGAGGAAGATATAACACTTTTTATGATGTATTCACATTACATATATTTTTGAAATTCTTACTCTGTTTAACACTCACACGTATAGAAAAATTTATGTTTTCTAAAATAATATAAATAAATTTTATAATTTAATTTTTTGCTAAAAATAAGTGAAAAGGTCAAAGGTAAAGTGGGACTTTAGATGTAAGGCAAAACACAAAATTTGGAATATCTCTCGTAATATTAGTCAAATAGAAAATTTTATAATAAGTTTATTCAGGTAATGTTGTAGTAAATAAATTTTACTACAATTCATCTACTGATAAGTTTCCTGTAACTCTAATATTTACATTAATATGAGCCATTTTAATGTTTCAATACTCATAATACTGATTATGACTATTGTCACTATGGTAACTTGACTTGATAATACGTGACGAATTAGAACTTCTAATCACAAATTCATCAGTATAAAAGATCGTTCGATGTTTTAAAATTCGGATGTACTAAAATAATCATTATCCTACAAGAGTACAAATACATTTCATAAAATCAAGATCTGTTTTTGTTATTTACAATGATCGTATTAATTTTAAGTAAAATGTACTTAACTGTAATTTTAATAATAAATTAACTGTTAAAATATTATTGCTCGAGTTTGTATGTTTGAATTAAAAGGATGCTAGTTGGTTCTATTCACAGAAACTATATATGCCTGAAGTCAAACACATGTGTGAATGTACTTATACACTATGCTATACCCCGCAGCCTATCGTCGCCTAGAATTAGAGTATTATCCCTTTTGTTCTATAGTAAATAAATTTGCATTTGCGAAAATAGTCAATTGTTTTATTTGTTCACATTAAAATTGAAGTCTTGTTAGCATTCACATTTCTTCATAGAAAAGTAATGACCATTAACGAAGTATCTGAATGGCTACAACTGGAGACTTCTATCCAGCAATTAATTAGTCAGTCAGATATTCAGTCAGCAATTCCTTGAGTTCGGTAAATCTAATTTCTAGGACAACCCTGAATTACCAAGCCTCTCCAAAATAGTATGCGACTCTGTTCATTGTGCAACTTATACGGATGCCGGGTCATAGGGGAATTCCGAGGAACTGTAAAGCTGACAAAAAATCATTTGATGTATCCTTTGCTAACTGCAATCGACTCGTGAAAGAAAGCATGTTAGGAAAAGCTAATTTAAGGTGGTGGGAGGAACGTACTCGTGGTAACATAGGCCACAAAAAAATTTCACTATTTTCTCAAATTTTTTTTAGTTGATTTGTACCTTATTCATTCGAGTTTTGGGAAAATGTTTCGAATAAAAGTTGTTCGTATATTTAGAATGAATAACTCTTTTCCGAAACATTTTTCCGAATACCGAATGAATAAGGCATAAAAATTAATTATAAAATTTAAAAAATGAGCTTCCCTTTTCGTGGCTATTGTACTACCAAGCCGATCTGACCGGAGTGAAACTTGCGAAGATATTATCTCTCCACGGAGATCATATATAGGCAGCACGCTGGTTGGGCGCCAGACATGAAGATCAAAGCATGATTGTAATCACAAAGGGTGGGTCCGAATTTCGATATTACAATATATCCATCCAAGACAGTCGCTACAGCCTGACCTAACCCAGTTCAAAGTTGTAAATGTCTTCGCTTTATAGTGCTTAAGCCAAAACATTAATTCTCTAAAAATATGCTCAAACTTGTACCACAAAGTTTTCTGATAACGAAATGCTTCCACAGCTTTTCGAGAATGTTTATACTGTGTTACTCATTTAAACATGAAAAATTAATTTTTTCCTTTATAAAGTTCCAATGTGCAGTAAAAATTGCGATTTTTGCATTCATATAAAATTTGGGACTGAATTGGAACCGAAATGTCAGATAATTTTTGCTTGCAAGTAATTTTCATTAATATTTATCTAGTTAAATTAAAGATCATAAAAAGAATCGCAGTGTTAAAAAAAAACAACAATTGATCCACCAAATGGTTCAAGTGATTATAATAAAAATAAAATAAGAAATAAAAAGTACATTATACACCACATATAAGATTCAATAACCCGACACATTCATAAACAACAATGAAGATAAACATTTTATCGACTTGTATAAAAGTCATCCATAACACAAAGTATAATACTAAAGAAAGAAGTACTTTAAATTATGGTATATTTAGGGAAATAACCTTTCTACTAAATTTACAATAGTTTTTATTTCATACTTAATGGATTACAGTAAAACTGTATTATTACTTTAATGTGATATTTTAAATATTTTATAACAAAATATATAATGAACCAAACGTCAAGTTGAAGAGGATTATTTGTCTTTTAAAAATGGTTTTATTCAGATATTTATTTCGTGAAACTATATATATATATATGGATCATCATGTCTATTAACGAACTTGTCCTTTCAAATCTCGAGAGCACAACGTATACCAAATTTGTGACCTCTAGAGCGCGTACACACACAGGGTGGAAAGTAAAGTATACCCCAATCTTCGCCAGGTAATAGACCTTTGAGAGAACAATATTTTCAGAGAAATTTAAAATTTTTAATACGAAATGATTATTTGGTAATGAAAAAATCCTTTTTTGGTAATGAAGTTAATGTGTTTACTATGAGGTAGAGGTAGATTGTAAAGGCAGCCCTGGACGGGCTACACTTCGACCATGAGGTCCATTGTGATGCCTTAGGATGTGAGGATGTGAGTGGAGTGGAAGGAATTTGTGAGTAGACTAGGAATTGGTACGATATGCGGCTGCAGCCGACTATGATAGGAACTATGCCGATATTCATCTGGGGTTCGTGAAGGAAACTGCAGAAAACCTTCATAAGTATAGCCGGTTACTTCGTTCTTGTCCATACGCCGACAGTTTAGTCAATTAACCGCCCCTTTTTTTTATATAATTGACAAACTGCCGATGTCGGGATTCGAACCCATAACCTCCCAGTTTCCAAGTATCGAATACGGCGCAGGCATGACGCCTTAGACCGCTCGGCTACTTGGCTGGTATGTGTTTACTATTATCTTCTTCAATAATATGATGTAAAAATATCACAAATTTTCCCGTAAATACAAGTTGAACATTTTTTGTATATTAATTTGTTACAAATGTTGTTAATAATAGTTGAAATTACCTTATTAATTTTGAAAAATTATTTAAAAATATTACAAATAAAATTGTTTTCTTTAAATTTTTAATTTTGTCGTGTGAAAAACTTTTCTTTTAATAATTCAAACTCATTTTTAGGGTAAAACCACACTATAATGCCGATCTCGGTTCGACCTTGGTCTTGTAAAATATTATCAAGTTAGAAACAATGTGTGCATTCAAACCGATTTTAATGTTCATGGGCTCATTTGTTTTTTTTTTTTTTACATAGAATTGAATAATATTCTATGTCATTTTTTAAATTTTTAGTTTTAATAAAGATATTAGATCTTAAACAAATTCAATTTTGACCCTGTTCCGTCACGAGTCGGACCGTCAAAATGTAGAGTCATATTCAGGACGTCAAGATGAATCGATTTGAAAAATTGCGGTTCCAAACAACCTGCCTGAAAAATGCTAATTTGATTCTACTACAATTACTTTGAACACATCTGATTTTTATCATAAATACTTTATAAACAACGAGGACATTCCCTAAACAAAGACACGTTATCTTTAATTATGGAATTTTTTGTGTGCTATTTTGAATTAAGCACACATAAACATTTCATTTGCTAATTAAAAGATATACAATTTGTGTATATAAAGTAAGATATTTATTTTGCAATTAATAAATTATTTTGTTCAATGTAAGTGTAATGAATGGGATGTTTTGTGAGGAATATAAAGTCAAATCAAGGTCATAGATTAATTTACGCTTAAATAGTTCCGTTGCAAAATAAATATATTAACTTAATATATGTTGTTTCATATATATTTCAGTAGTGAATTAAATAATTTATGAATCATAAATAAACCATTACAATGTTTTTTTTTATCTTATTTCAAATGTTTTATAAAAAATTTTATTACAGAAATGTAAGGTCAACATCCACATGTATACGTATTATTTCGGAGTATTTTTTTCTTAACCTCGCATGATGTCCAATTATTAATAATTATTCGAATTTAACGTGTTTTCAAGGCTGATTTCCGATGAATATAGGTGGCGAAATGAACTAACAAATCTATACTGATTAATGCTGACCTGAGAAAAAAAATGATACAGGAATTTCTTAGTTGAATTAATCAAATGCTGTTGGTCTACCAAGCACTTGTCCGAAATATACAGTTCTTGGGTTCGATCCCCATCCAAAATGTGTATGATTTTTCGTATCAAACATTAAAGTCAAAATAATTGGCATATATGCCGATTTAAAAAATATTCGTCGTTTTCACCGAATGTTAGAGGATTTCGCAAGATAACATATAGCCATAAAAATTTTTGGTTCTGTAAAACGATGTTCACGAACTGGCTGGGTCCAAAACCTATCCTTTAAACGATGCGAGATAGAGAAACTCTTTTAATTGAAAAATGTATATTTCATAAAAACAAATTTTGTTTGAAACATAACATTTTCCATACATCCCAATAGTTTTGGCTTAAATAGTAATTTAGTTAGTAATGAATATTTTTATTAATAAATTTATTCATAGTGAAATTTTTAATGCACATAATGATGTATTTGCACGTAATGATGAGATCAAACGGTCTAATTAATTTAAAAAAAAAAAAAACAACAATTATTTTATCGAGCATAATATTAATAAATATTAATTAAATGTATATAAAATTTTTTATACTATTTTTATAATATTTCTTACAAACATCAAACACTAAATGTATATGTTCACAGCGAAAGGCCATGCTTCAATAATTTATTTGCAAACTAGATAATAAATTGTATATATTTATAGCCACCTTCATATTAATAAGAACAAGTAATGTAACAACTAACTGAGTTAACTGTCTGAATACCCAGTATATACTAAGTTGTTTATCAGTGATTGAATTGTTAACAATTCTGCGTATTCGAATTGTTAACAATTCGCTTTCCGAGGAACATTTAATCCAAAAATTATGAGAAAACTATTGAGTTTACGAAAAAAATTTTCAAACAAAAGTTGTATGTTTTAAAAGAGAAAAAGATTTTTTTTTTAACAAATTTTTTTTCTATCTCTTACGGTTTCAAACACGTATATTTCTCCCCCTCCTAGCGGGGGAAACACGTTCAGATTTTGCCCATTAACGAACATAACCTTACTTTTTTGCACTAGAACACACACAAAAAGCTCGTTATCTCTTTTCATTTTTGAGTTATCGGCTTCACGAACAGACGGACGGACATGCGGAAATGGCCGAATTAGGCCATTTTATGAATACCGTTGTGAAGCATTTTTTAATCGAGAACAAAATACCTAACTCTTATTTCTCGAAAATCTCCAATTTAGGGATTTTGGGGAACAGCCTTAACAGGCTGGATGTTATAATATACAAATAGTTTCTGCACGCTATAATTGTAAATGTGAACACGGCCTAATAAGATATTGTTGTCTGTGTTATGGAACTGTGATTCTAAAATAAAATATTTTTAAATTATGCATACATACATTTCCTGTAGAACAAATTTTTTATTTATTATTAATTGTGGTCATTTCATTTTATCAAATTTCCGTAGGTTTTGTGGTTTTTTTTTTATATAAACAGAACAATATTTCTTCATTGAATGAATATTATAAATATGTTGTTATAATTATTTTATTAGTTAAGTAAATAAATTTCTATATTCAAATTTAACATGTGTTTGTTGGTGATTGTTGTTGTTTTGTATACACAATGTTACAAAAGTCTGATTTAATAGACCGGCAATTGACATGTGAAAAATTACGTGAATGTTTTGTGTACGCCAATGAATTTTTCTTGAAGTACAAGTATATGCAAATACATTACACTTTTTGAATTTTTTATTCTACCACTCCTAGGCCTAAGTAAGCAACAATTGAAAAAGTTACTCATGACGTCATATTCCAAAATGGCAGCTGTAGTAGGACTACATTTAAATAATTAATTTATTTTTCATTTACAAAAATGAGTTTCATTAAAAAAATAATAATTTTTAGTAACGCATGCGTAACTATCACAGTTGAGTCTCACTACTCTGTTCTAAGGAACAAACACTAATAGAAAAGCCTTATTTGATTACATAGTATCTGGCGCAGTTGGGGGCTCCGGTTCCGGTTTTGTCCTCATATGTGTATGAAAATTCATACCGTGAGCGTTTTGAATTTGAAATTTATGAAAAATGTTTATTTTTGATAAAAGAAAATGAAATGTAAATTAGTATACTAATTCGAGACATTCAGAACTAATTTATGGTTAATTGTTTATAAAAATTATCGAAAACTTCACTAAACAATGATTTGAAATTTAGTTGAAGTTATTTGAACTTAAAATCCGTGAATCGAACAACTTGAAGTTGTTCGGTGTATTAAATATTATGAAAACTTTTCAAGTTGACAATATATCGAAAAATTTCCAGTACCAAGTTCATTCATTAAAATTCTAGATGAGTTTAAATAGAGCCTAATTATATAGAGATAGGCTCCCAGTACTGAAACATAAGAGCTCTAAGATTATTCTAGTTTTTAGTAGATTATCAGACTATCAAGAACTAGTAAAACGTTTGCCCGATTACTACTCACCCAGGAATCGTCCTTTATCGACAACCTCAAAAATGACAAATTTTACAATCAACTGAAACCGCATGTTATCTCTAAAAAACATAAAAAGTACTAAGTACTTCAGCATCCGCAATCGCGGAACTTCAGCATTAATTTTAGCAACCGCATCCGCTATAATCAATGCTCTTTGCGTATCTTTTTCGGATGCAGATGTTGCTTGTTTTGTTTAGCAATTATATCCATCTTTTTCCTTTATTCATGTACCTAAATTAAGTATCTCTAAAAAATCTGGACATATAAATTCACATCTACGGATGTGAGCCTTATAATATCCTCCTTAAAAATAGGGGGAACTTTCTAAGGGCTTCATAGGTCCTAGGTTTTGCATCGAGAGACTAATAAAGCTATTGCAAGTAAGGAAAGGCAATGTCAAAGGCCTTTGGATCTTATAGTATCAATGGTCATGAATAAGCTAATTTTGTGATATATTGTATATTATTTAAGGGACAAAAAAAAATTATGTATATATGTGAGCTCGTGGCGTCGTTAACCGTTACGTCTAATATGTTTACACATGTGTTAACGTTTTCGAAGTATATGTATACATAATGACATCATCATATGTTTTAAATTCTGCTACATAAAACACATAATAAAATAACTGATTTGTTGAGACTATAATAGAAATATGTTTTTTATTTGTTGAATTGGATATTGAAGGATTTCAAAGATCACACTGCAGTGTTTAACACTCAATAGTGGGAGGCATTGCGGCTTTTTTTCCGCAACTTTAAATAGCTTTTTTTCTTTCTAAACTTTGGTAAATTGTGAAAAAAAACCGTTTTAGATTCAACGTTTACTTCTTATAAAACTGTCGATGGTGTCAATCAACGCTACATATTTTCAAGATAGTTTGATTTTAACAAGTGAAAATAACAATTAACTGAGTTAAATGCTTAAATACCCGGTATATACCGAGTTGATGAAAAAAAGTTTCAAACAAAAGTTGTTTATTTTTTTTAAATGGACATTTTATTTAATCAATTTTTTCTATTCCTTACGGTTTTAAAGAAATTTTGTATCCTGGTGGTAGGATTCACAGTCCAATTGCCTTTAAGTTAATTTTTAGCCGCAATTTTTCCAATATGGCGGCGCGAACGGCAGAAATACGAGGTGGCAAAGTGAAAATTCGAAAAGAGCACGTCGAAATCTATAAAAATACTAATTTTCAAAACTCCCGTAAAACCGACCAGGTAACCCCCGTTTTGCGCACCAAATGATTGTACTATATAGGCAAATATTATAATGATAACTCTTTACCTACAATATACAATATAACGATTACGTCTTTCATATCTTATCTATACAGAAATCCACCCACCGCTTTTAGTTATTTGTAATATTATTATGCAGTAATATTATTGATTTTTTGATAAAATATACGTACGTAATAGAAGATAAAAGGTTAAAGGTGAAAAAAATGTCAAGGTATTCATGTATTTACAATGATAATCGTTTAATATTGTTAATACTTTTGATAAACGTTTATCATTAAACTAATTCGTTTTTGTCCAAAAATTGTTTTTAGTTCAACGAGCTATAAAAATTACAAATACTATCAATATCATAAGATTTTTTTAAATCATGTTTCATGCTTGTGAATTTGTTATTGTCAACTATGCCCCACAATTACATTAAGGATATTCCAACATATATTTTACACTCCTATATGGACAGTTTCTATAAGTGGAAGTTGTCCCAACATTAGGGTGCCGATTATATTGATTCTCTCTATCCTCCGAGACACATTGCGTATGCGTATGCGCATGCGCAACATGAAAAATGTGTCTCGGAGGATGGAGAGAATCAATATAATCGGGACCCTAATGTAGGGACATTCTTTCCTATACCAACTGACCATATAGGAGTCATACATATATGTGTTCCAGCATAAAACCACTATTCGACAGAGTTTGCTCATTTCCACAGGCTAAAAATAACGTTTTCTAATAAATCCCGAAGTTTCAAAACTTTTGACAGTTTAGAACGCGGGATAATTAATAGCAAAGTAATCATTCTCTCTCACTCTCTCTTATTAGAAGCATGTAAAACTTCATTCCCGCCCAACTATTATCTGTTGTATTAAAAAATATACTCGACAGTAATTTAAAAAAAAAGAAGAATAGTTTATATATATATATATATATATATATATATATATATATATATATACATATATATATATATAAATTTGAAGAAAAAAATCACTTTTTACCGTTTTGTTTTTGAAATATAAAAGTTTAAAATTATTTTTTATTTCAAAACTACATTAATTTGTATATATGAATAGTGAATATATCTATGTGTTGTGTATGTGTGTATATGTATTTGTTCTATAATAAAAGCAAACCGGTTTTTTGTCCAGATTATATAAGATAAGCTGGAACCACCTTAAAAAAAATAAAGGTAAACCATTCATTACGCAGAATATTTCTTGGACGATTATTCTTAAAAGAAATTTGTCAGATTCAAACAACTTTTAGATAGTTATTCCAAATTTCAAATGAATACTAAAATAAACAAAATAATAAATCAATCAACTAACCAATTAAATATGACGTTTAATTCTAATTATCAATCGGTATTAAAAACATGCAGTTTTTATACGTTAAAGTCGAAATTATTTCCCAAATAAAAATCACAAACTAAAAGGCCCTAAATTATAATAAAACAAGTGAAAATAACAACTAACTAGTTAATTGCTTAAATACCCGGTATATACTAAATTTATGAAAAAAAGTTTCAAACAATAGTTGTTTATTTTTAAAACAGAAATATTTTTATCTTAAAATTTTTGTTCTATCTCTTACATTCACATTCTGTTAAATGCGAAAGCCTCTTTCCCCAAAGTCTCTATCATTTGGGATGGAGAGACTCTAACCAAATGAACTCAATGAAGTGTCGCCAAGATATATCCAAACGTTTATCAAGACTATAGGACTCCTAGAACACCTTTGAAGAAAAGGAGGTAAAAGACTTACTCAAAAAATTTGAACATCACGAAAAACGACCGAGCGCGCGAGAGTAGTTGAAAAGTGGGGGGGAGAGCAGCAGGCAAGGAGGACACCATCACGATTACTCTGATAGTTTTAATTTTATAAGCAAAAAACTAAAATAACAGCGCTTTTTTGCATAAAATTGTTAATAAGAAAGTTATAAATAATAAAGTGGAATGAAAAACATCTCACAATATCATAAGGAATTGTTCTCCAAACAATGACGCAGTTTGTTTTCTTCTAACACTTTTTACATGAAAAAATCTCTGTAGCTTGGCCTAATAAGAAAGTAAACAAAAATTACTTTACTCGATATTGCTGTCATGGGATGTGTTCAATCTTTTTTATAAATAACAATTTTAAAATTCGATCGTAAACAATATTTCGAATTGTTTTACTAGTGCAAGCATACATTTTTCCAAGTAAATACTAACAAACACTGAAACGTTTTAATAAAAATATATCCATGTCATCGGATTTCTCGATGACTGAACTAATTATATTCGACTATAAAAAAAACCGAACAACTGTGTCAAATATTTACTTTATAAACAACAACAAAAAAAAGTATACGTCCTATTAGGTTTCATTCATAATATAAAAATGTGACGTGAACGCCATACAACTGCTATATACTGAAATACTAGTTTTAACAAGTGAAAATAACAACTAAATGAGATAATTGCTTAAATAACCGGTATATACTGAATTTATGAAAAAAGTTTCAAACAAAAGTTGATTTATTTATAAAAAAAGGAACATTTTTGTTTTTCGGTCTTAGGCGTTATGCCTGCGCAGTATACCTACTTGGAAACTGGGAGGTTATGGGCTCGAATCCCGACATCGGCAGTTTATCAATTATTACGAAAAAAAAAGGGGCGGTTAATTGACTAAACTGTCGGCGTATGGACAAGAACGAAGTAAACGGCACATCCTCACATCCTTAGGCATCACAATGGAACTTATGGTCGAAGTGTAGCCCGTCCAGGACAGCGTCTACAATCTATCTATCTACGGTTTCAAAGATAAGCTGTTTTGCCCATTTTACCCAAACATGGTCTAAATTCTCCAATTCACATACTTGACCTAAGTTTTTAGCTCTAAAACACTCATACGAAATTTCAACTAGCTATCTAGTTTCGTTTTTGAGTTATCGTGTTTACAGCCGAACTACTTTGCGGAAATGGGCTAATTAGTTCATTTTATGAACACCTATACCTAAATTTTATTTCTATGACAAACATTTTCAAGAGCTTAAAGTTTTTTACATATGAAAATATTGAGTTCACAGATATCCATCTAGAATAAATAAATATCTGCAAAGTTGTGATAACCTCAAATCGTATATAAATCCAGGTTCCATCAACTATTCGTTGCAGTTTGTACATAGAAGTAAAAAATACAAGAAACAACACATAACCAGTTTTTTTGGATTGTCTACAATATGTACTCTGTCTTTATGACACCAATTTTGAATCTCAATACTTTTATATTGATACATGAATTGCGACATTGGTGAAATGGATAATAAATTTTAATAAATCATGAGACAAAAGAATTATTTATTTGGTGGAATCGGTAACAGCACCACGTACGGTGCAAGATGCCATTAAACCTAACGGATTTTTATCTAAATTTGTCAACTATTGTAGACATATATAAGTGCTGGGGCATATGTTAGTTTTTTAAATATTGATAATAATTGTAATACAGTTTATTGGCATCAAATACAACACAATCGATTGAATTACACTCCAAAAGTTCGGCGATGAGAATTATTAATTTCAATTATAATTTTAGGGAATCAAAGATGATTATATTAACGAGGGTATTTTTCGTCTTAATATTAATATTTACAGACTAAAAACATACGACTCAAAATAGATTTAGTACAGGAAAAATTGGCAGATGAATATCAAAAACTGTTCTGTCGCAATTTTTTGTACACTTGGCCACAAAATTTGATGTCAATTTTTTTAAATTTTATAGTTGATTTGTGCCTTTTATTCATTCGATTTTCCAAAAAAAATTTCGAATAAAAGTATTTTTTCGAAAAACGAAACAATAAGGCATAATACATCAATGATAAAATTGATATCAACTTTTGTGGTCCATAGTACAACAATAGGTAATAACAAAAGTAGCGCTCATTTTTCAAAATTTTATAATTGACTTGTATCAATCATATTCATTCGGTTTTCGAAAAAATGCTTTAAATTGTTCATTATAAATATATTAACAACTTCTATTCGCTACATTTTCTTATAAACTGAATGAATAGGGCACAAATCTATAAACTATAAACTTTTGAAAAATGAGCGGTATATTTTGTGGTCCCTAGTATCATAATTGTAAATGAAGGATTCCTATGTTGAATATCATTTATCTCTTATTAGAATCTTTAAAAAATATTCATTTAAATTTCGATTGTAACGCAATCATCGTCAGCAACTTAACCACCGTATAATACATAAAAAATTAAACATAAAACAAAAGTTGTTTATTTAAAAAATAAATATTCTTGTCTTTAAGCACTTCTTCTAACTTTAACGGTTTTCTAAAAAGGATACCTTCCCCCCCTGTAGGTAAAACGGACGTGAAATACAAACGGACATGCTGGAACTTGAAGAGTTTGACTACGGATTCCTAAAAAATTACTAGAATAATTTAAAGAAGATCTTTCGTCGTTAAGAACCATTATTAAATGACTTTGTTTATTAAATGGTCATTAGTTTCAGATAATACATATTTCTTAAATACCGTAGTTAGTGATATACAATGCCATAGTATATTACTAACGAAATGACAGTCTCGATAGAAGAGTGATATATCAAACTTACCTGATAAGAACTTGAGTGAAATAATTTTGTAAAATATATAAACTTAGAATGATAGAATGAAGTCCTTTACCTGAAACAAATAAAAAGTTTTGTAAATTATAATGAATATTAATAGTTTTATAAGCAATTCGTATACATATTTGAAAATTTAGTAGATCCTCACTTAAGACCGATAGTAACCGGCTATGCTTGTGGAAGGTTTTCTGCAGTTTCCTTTCACAAACTCCAGATGCATATCGGTATAGTTCCTATCAAAGTCGGTTGCAGTCGCACAACCTACAAATTCCTAGTCCATATATAAATATCTTGTATATATAAAAGGCCTACTTGCCAGGTTTCGACCTCCCCTGCTATCCTCAGCTAAAGCTACTGTGAAAATTCAATTCAATTACGATTTACTAATCCGTTTGAAAGTCATTGCAATTTTAAAAAAAGTGTAATTACATGCGTTATTATGGAGATTTGTTCACTCAATAGATTAAATTCATTTCAATTACCATAAAAAAGCTATGAAGCGTCCCAAATTTTCAAATTATATTACTTGAACTCTATAGAAACAATTTTGCACAATTTTATTAACATTCACCAAACGGATTTATAAAACGGTTTTCGAAAAAAAAATTATAAATAGAAATATAAAAAAATCTTTCTTTGACACTTATACGTATACGGTATAGTTACGTTTACGTAACTACGTACGTACTATTGTATACCGTATACGTATACGGTATACGATACGTTTATTATTGATTTAAATTACAGGTATATTCACTGCTAAATGTTAGTTTAAATCTGTTCATATTATTTCTTATTTAATTCAACATTACTATAAGTAAATTTTAAAAAAAATTATATATACAATTTCTTTTACTATTGACACTATTCACTGATGCTGCAAAACATCCTTACTACTAAACATGTATCTCCCTAACATCCTTAATTATACATCCATCACTCTCAGCTTAAGTGAATCTAGTTTTTCAAAAATTAATAAGTAACTTCTAATATAAAGCATCAATAAATTCTTTAATTATGCTTCTTACTTTCAAGTAAAAGAATTATTTATTAATTAATTGCCGGAAATAATTTAAATAATTCATTCACTTTCAATTCGATACAAAAAACTAATGGTATGTTTTTTGTGTTTTCAGTGTGTTTACAAACACTCTTCGTTCGTTCTCTGAACGGAATCACAACACATATCGTGATGAAAATAATTAAAATAAAATACAAATAAATAATATAATTTCTCATGGTAGCGTTAAATGAAACAAAGTTTTTTTTTTTGTATACGAATTAATATCTCAGCTTTTATTGCAAAAAAAAAAAGTAATATGCCAAAAAATTCGTAGGTACAAAACCCCTTGTTTATTTTTCATACAGCAGTACAAAATAATATTGTTAGGGTATAATCCTGACCTTCCCAAAGGAAATATACTACAAACATATAAATTCATGTAAGTAAAGGGGGTCGGTCGGTATATCTCTCTACACCACGAAACAACTGTACTAAATGAGTTCTATTCACATGCATTAGAACAAGTCTGAGTAGATTATTTATTTTTGGGTACATTTTATTGATTTTATGATTTTGTTTCTGTGGAAAGAGGTTTAGAAATGTTTTGGTGTAACAAAAATGTTGTTTTCTTAAAATAGTTGACGACTGTGAACGAA
Organism: Nineta flava; assembly: GCA_963920215.1. Classification (NCBI taxonomy): domain Eukaryota; kingdom Metazoa; phylum Arthropoda; class Insecta; order Neuroptera; family Chrysopidae; genus Nineta; species Nineta flava. The sequence goes on from OY986044.1 coordinate 68,675,205, forward strand.
TTTTAAAATAAATCATTATGCTTATTATTGGCGAATTTTGTATGTTAAGAAAATTCAGTATTGTTGTACTGATGAAATGATTTCACAGCATGTTCTTCAAATATTCATTGATCATAGGTACCCTAGTATCAGTAGTAATAATAATTATTAAAAATTCGTTTAGCAGAAGTTGCAAATTTCCTCAGAATAGATACAGAATACAGAATAAATTGTATTCCAATCTGATTAATACTGTGATCGCTAGAGTGACTACAGATACATGTATATACAAATTTATATATTTTCCATGTATTTGTATACTCTCTAGCGGTCACAATTATAATCTGGTCAAGTGAAATTTCGTATCTGATTTGCTTTTGATATTTTTGGTAAGCCAGGTTAATGAGTAGAATAACTCTCTTTATATTGACTGATGAATGAATGATAATAGGAGGGAGAGGGAAGAATTTGGTACACTGCGACCTATAAAATCTATTTTGCTCCCCATCTGATGCCTAACCAGGAGTAATCTTGTTTCAGAACACCTCGTGCAGCCTTGTTTCCTTGAAGAAGTGCAGGATCTGGATTGGGTCAAGGGATTGTAGTATCTACCAGGATCTGCAGTCTATTTTTGCTTAGGCTAATGCAGGTTTACGGTTATGGTTCCCGAGAAGATTCTTGTCCTGTCTGAGCCCCGAAAGGCTCCTCCAGATTGTGGTTCCCTGAGTGTTTTTTCCTTTCGGATCTCCTCAACAGAAGTGATCACCTAGTCCGCATACTTGTTCCGGTCTTGGAAGAGATGTCGATGCTCCGTCCCTTGCCAGACCATACGCTATCTCATTCCCCTCTATTTCCACATGTCCTGGAGCCCAGTGGAGAGTGACTTTGTTATTCTTTCCCAGATTTCTACCATCTTTGAGCTGATGACGTAAGAAATCAGCGCTTTGATGGCCACATGACTGTCGGAGAGGATCGCTATATCACGATTCTGATAGTTGCTTTCTAGGTTAAACTGGATGCATCTTTCAAAAGCCAGTATTTCGGTCTATGTTGGAGAATTTTTCCATAGGTTCAGAGTGTTTGACTCTTGGTCCATACACGCCTGCCCCGATCCTTCTAAATAATATTGCAAAAATTGAAAAACTAGTAAAGTTGTAGAAAATTAACTTTACTACAATTTATTACATGATAAATAACTTAAATTTTGGGTATGTTTGGAACTAAAAAGCAAGATAAAGTTCGTGAATGGGCAAAATCGGACCGTACCAGATGGGTAAGTATCCATCTTTAAAATCGCAAAATAGAAGAACAATTTTAAACCTAAAAATAAACTTTTTATTCATAAACTATATAGTTGCGTCACAATTTTAGCTCAAACATCTGTAATTATCAATATCGGGTATTTCAGCAATTAACTCAGTTATTATTTTCTATGTTTTTAAATGTTATATTATTTTGGATTTATTAACTATAGAAACATTATTTATTAATAACTATAAAACGACTATCAAACGATTGGTGGCAATTAATTTGAAAAAATTAAAATAGTGCGGGGACTAAGTTAACAGTTTTCTAAACAGAATAATTCTACGTAGAAAAATGGAATTATTTGTGTGAAAACCAGAAAAAAAGAAGAAACATACACTTCCTCAACATTTCACAACAACTAACAAGGGAAAAAAAGTTCATTCAATTTAAAAATACTTATGATGTCGTGTATAATAAAATCTTATTCTCCTTGTCATATATATATTGAACTACTATAGATTGATCTTTTATTTATGTCTGGAAACCTTGTTCAAATAACTATTTCATGTGACGACATTCACTATTAGAATTGAATAGTAAAAAAAAAAAACTTGTCTGCACACAAACTGTACATGACGCGACGGAGGGAGAGGAGGACACTGCCGATGATTGAACGGACAACAACAAACTTGACTATGATGTGATGATGATGATCGATCAATTGATGTTATTATGACTTAATGATTATTTTAAATAATAAATATTTATCAGAGCAAGTAAATAATTTAATGTAATTTTAAAGTATACTCAAAAATGTGTACAAACAACCTCATCGAACAGGGAGCAGAAGTTCGAAGATATAATTTCACTGGGCATGGCGAATCGAGTAGGTAGTCAGTCGATTGAAACATTATACATCGAACTCACTGACCTCTATCTAACTGGACGTTACATCATTAGCCTGAATTGAAGCACTCCTCAGCTAGCCAAGGTACTAAATTTTACTTCAGTGCTCCCGCGCGGCGTTTATGTTATAAGTATGTGCGGCTATCACATGTATTTCCAAAACACACATAAAGTTAGTCACGAAAGCGCACTGAAGCAAAATTTAGTACCTTGGCTTGAGGCGGCAAGACAGCGCTTCAATTTTGTACGTTATTTCACGTTTAGGCACATAAGGATACTCTGTCTAGTTAGAGGTCTGTGGTCGAACTTCATCTTGAGCCGATTTTGGTGAGTACCTACCCGATAGCAACGAATTGAAATCTTCGAATGATTGGTGTAGTGACGATACCGACCAATGATCCATAATAGTACGAAGATTAGGCTAGTGCCCAAGTATGGGATATAGTGGATACGAGTTTGGATGATTTTTAGTGGTAAAATGGTTTCTTCCAAGTATCTCAAAAATAGAAGGCATACGAAGGAAAAATAGCTATATTTTCGGATTAGAATTAGATTCTATATTAAAAATTTTGATCCCTATATATCACTGTTTTAGAAATAACCCAATCTAATATTTGTTGAAACTACTCAAATCTAAACTCTTATATCCTCGTAAAAGGGGTAAGAATTCAGCCTTGTATCATGACCAAAATTTTATAAGAATGAGATAATTTTTTTGCTTTTAAGGTAATTTCTTGTTTTAGTAAACCTCTAGTAGTAGTGTAGTGTATTGAAGGGTGACTGAAGCCTTTGACAAGTAAGCCTTTCTAGGATTTTGTACCAGGAAATCTAATACCCTCAAAATGTTTCTCGTCATGTGGTCGTTATTGAACTTATCTGGCCTATTTACTAATGGATCTTTACGAAAGGCTTATTACCTCATTCTACCTCTGTAAGGGCATTATGCTAGAAGGTGAAAGGGTGTGTCATCAGCCCCGTTACAGGTCCGAACAAGTTGCGCTAAATTCCAACCCCACGAAGGATAGATGCCTTTTGAGAGTACTGAGAGCGTTAAGCACCCCAACCAGAAGATTTATGCTTTTCCTGTTCTTGTCTATGAGCCAGGTTGAACTTGCGGCGTTATATCCATTTATCAAGTCGTTTTTTCGTACGTCTTTTGAAGCAAAAAAAAACCTCAAATTTTGAGGAGAGATTAAATTTTGTTTCTAACAGGATTTCATAATTTTATTTTATATTTATTATATACACTATGTTTAATTTACATCTTCGTCTCATAGATCCCACGAGTATGAGAGAGTACGTATGTACATATACATTAAGCAATGTGTATGAGAAGGAGGTCTTATATGTTTGATATACAAGCATATTTTTCATAACTGTTCGAGTGGTCACCAACCACTCAAACCTATAAGACCTCCTTCTCATACACATTGCTTAATGTATACATATGTACTCTCTCATTCTTGTGGGATCTATGATACGAAGATGTAAACTAAACAGACGGTATATAAAATAAACTAAAAAAGACAATTATTCACACTTGACTATTACTGTAACATCAGCTTTAATTATATTATACTGAATACTGAACAAAGAAATTACATGTTATGGTAAAAATTAAATATATACGAACACTTTAATCAAATAATAACTAATGTATGAACACAATGAAGTCATATGTTATGTTTATTTTAGTTAAAACTAATAGTTTACAAGAATTCAAATTAATTATTGACTAAAAACAGTATGTGGCGTCAACACGTAATATATTATAAATCCTTATATAGACGATTCAGGTACTGATATTAATTCAATTTAAAAACATCAATGTAAATTATAATTAAATTAAAAATAATTAATCAATAGATATACAACTCAATTTAAATAAACTGAACAAATTCTACATAATCTCTGAAATCAACAGTCTCCAGTCTTTTCAATTAATAATATATGCAGCTTAAATAACATAATTCAAATATATATTTAGCACTCGTCATTGTATCGTCGAGTACTACTTTCTATCTCTCGAAGACGCTTTCACACACGTCAGCAAATTCCGAACCGAAGCCGACACCGAATACGATATAATCATGTCTATGAGTCCCTTCACTCATAGTCGGTCCCGTTCGGTATTTCTACACTCAGCACCAGCAAAAACAACCGATGATGAGGCTGATTATGAATGAAGAAACTCATTAGTAAATCGAATGCCTGTTCAACTTCTAATTTGTAGATTTCAATATTAATTTCTGTAAACTTAGATAGATAGATTGTAGAGGCTGCCCTGGACGGGCTACACTTCGACCATAAGGTCCATTGTGATGCCTAAGGATGTGAGAGGAGTGGAAGGAATTTGTGAGTAGACTAGGAATTGGTAGGATATGCGGCTGCAGCCGACTATGATAGGAACTATGCCGATATTCATCTGGAGTTCGTGAAGGAAACTGCAGAAAACCTTCTCAAGCATAGCCGGTTACTTCGTTCTTGGCCATACACCGACAGTTTAGTCAATTAACCGCCCCTTTTTTTATTTTTATAATTGACAAACTGCCGATGTCGGGATTCGAACCCATAACCTCCCAGTTTCCAAGTACTGCATACTGCACAGGCATAACGCCTTAGACCGCTCGGCTACTTGGACTGGTCACCGAATACAATATAATCATATGAAAACTTGAAATCGGTTCCGTCCGGTATTTCTGCCAGCCTCAGCCGCAACAAAAGCAACCGATGATGAGGCTGAGTATGCGTGAAGAAATTCATTTGGCAAATCGAATGCCTGTTTAACTTCTAGTAGATCTGCATATTAATTTATATAAGCTTACACAAACGACGGCTTTTTGCTGGTGTCGGAAACGTGTTTGTTAATTTTTTTAGCCATATAGTATTTCTGAACAATATTACATTATTTTATAAATAATATTTTTCATATCCTTTTTCACATTATTTCTTAATTGCAAACCGGAGTAAATCGTCCAGGTGCTATGTGCTTACATGAATAAAGCTTCTTCTCTTCACATACCAATCTCGAAAATATTCCTCTCTGATATTTCCAAGTTTACTCAAAAAGTTACCAGTATTGGCAAAGTTACTTATGACGTCATAAACCAAAATGGCGGCTTTGGTGAGGCTACATTTTGAGAGTTTCATCAACAACATAATAATTTTTATTTCAGTTTATTAACGTTACCCTAGTAACGAATATGTAACTACCACAGTTGAACTCCACTAATCTGTTTCTAATTATGGCCATCAGATAGCATAGTCCTAAGAAACAAACACCAATACTGTATATTTATAAGTTTGTGTACAAATATTGTGTAGAAAAAATAACACCTATTCAAGAAAATAGGTGCAATTTTTTTTGAACGAGAGTGTAATCATACTCTATCATAGGTGTGATTATTGGATCTGACGAAATTAATAATAGTCATCGTCTAACACAAGATATAACACAGTTCAGTAATTCATATTAAAAAAAAAACATTTCCTAAACGTAATCAATTTTGTGTGAATTCTTTTTAAATTACCTAGATAATTAGAAAAGCATACGTACGAGTACTCATCAATCTATGTTAAAAGGTGTGAATTTACTATATTAGCACATAATTTTGGAGTTGAATAATTTTGTGTCTGATGTTATTATCAAAATTGTTTACACACATATTAAAGCGTGATTTCTATTCGTTTCCTTAATACGTTTGAACAAATTTTCAAATCAATAATCTAAATATGTAAAATTTGTGTGTCCTATGATTTCAGAATTTTCTATTTTTTTCTAGTCTGTTACGTTTAGTAACAAGGCGATTTTAAAATGTTTGTCCGGAATAATCTTGGCGATTTACGGATACTGCGGCTATACAGGCGTGGTAGCTAGATCAAAATCTTTCAAACAAGAAGAAAGGGTGGAAAAATCTTAAAATACAAAAATTTTGTTTGTAACAATTGAAACATTTTTTCATACAACCAATAGGTTTGGCCTAAATGGACTGTGATGGTGAGTGTGGATGACTTTGTAGCTGTGACTGTGGATGGTGTGTCGGTAGATGAGTGGGTGATTATAATTGTGGGTGTGACCAGACAAAGTGGCCGTGCGGCCAAACGCGCTCTGCTTGGAACCGGCTATGCTTGTTCAGATTGTCTACAGTTTCCCGTCACGAACTCCACATAAATATCGACATAGTTTCTAGTAAAATCGCCTGTAGCTGCACATCCTACCAATTCCTTGTACTCCACTCATATCATGAAGCTATGTTTAAAAAATAACTATGTGGGTCGGCTCTGTTATTGACTGTGGAGTCTCAGAAACGGAGGTAAAACTCCATTATTATTATTAATTGTGGATGTGTATGTAGATGAGTGTGTGTAAAAGCGTGGTAGTGAGCAGGTGGGTGCGTATGTGAGTAGGCAAGAGTACGAACGTGTAGATGAGTGTTTGTGTGTGATTGTGTGAACATGTAAGTTTGAGTGTACGTTGACAAAACCAAAGAAATTATATTTAAAATTTTGCCCCTACTACAAAACCAAAGAAGCTTTTATTTTGTGTCACGTTTGCCAATTTGACTGGAATCCAAATTCCAACTAAAGCGTGTGACATATACCGTGATCACTGGGAAAATATACCGCAGCAAAAACTCGGTAAAATATTGTTTCGAGGAGACTATCCCTCGATGTACTCATCCTGAACAGGATACAACTTCGGAAGGTTACCGGGTTCATCACCGGGCATTACCACCTACGAAAGCATCTGCTCACAATAGGACTCCATAACGGATCCATTATGTGCAGACTATGCGACGAAGAGGAGGAAACTTCCAGCCACATAATCTTTAACTGTGAATATCTAGGTTATAGCAGATTCAAGATATTCGGTGCATCTCACTCTGAATAAATAAACCTTCAGGAATACCTAATAAGCAAGCTCCTGAGCTCCTGGTTATTGTCAAAATATGGAAGCAGCGAATCTCATCAGACTCGAGTAGAAGATGGAGCACAAGGTACCATAAGGTCGAAGTACAATTCATATATACCCCAAGATATATCTATCTAAAGCGTGTGGCATACGAGGAAATAAATAATAATATGTGCAACGATAACAAATTCACATGGGTTACGTCAATTCATGTCAGACAAAACATGGAACCAATCATAATAGTGATGTTTTCCTTATCAAATAACAATAACATATATTTTAATAAAAAAATAATAAATACATTTTGTAAAAATAATCTTTTAAACGATAAAATAATATTGAACAATGTCTACAGAAATCCACACATTTCAGACTAAAAGAGCAGCCAGCCAGCATAGTTTAAATAAATATTCCATAATTTATTTTTGAAATATATATATATATATATATATATATATACATATTTTTTTAAGATGAAAAACATAAAAAACAAGATATATACTATTTTAAACGGGTGTATGAATCTGAGCACTATTTTTACTAACCTAATAGGGAATATGCATGAAAATTTTTTTTCACTTGAAATGAAGCATGTTTACTTGACAAATATCAAGGTAAAATTACTTTTTAAATAACTTTAAAAATAAACGAGATATGTATGATTGAAATTCCCGATTAGACAAAGAGGGTGATAGCCCTCTTGATATGTTATGTGACGTCATATTACACTTTCACCATTTAAAATACACGTAAAACTCTGTTTTTAGTATTTTTTCAAGAAAGAGACAGATAATAATCTTTAAAAGCTTATAGCTTCTTTGATATTTGTCGGATTTTAATTTCGTTTTTAAATATTATTACAGTATTAACAGTATTTTCATATTCTGAAAATAAATGTGAAAAAAAACTTTCATGCATATTCCCTATTGTAATAAAAAATAGTTTAAAAAAACTAAAAAACACGCTTTTATAGCTAGCTGAACTAAAAAGTAGAAAATAATTTTTATCAACAAAATAATTAATTTGATTGTAAAAAAACGTGGGGTGCATTAGACTATAATTTGATATCAAGGATATTGATTTGATAATATAATTTGATGTTAAGCACCCTACGCTTTTTTACAATCAAATTAATTATTTTGTTGATAAAAATTATTTTCTATTTCTTAGTTCGGCTAGCTATAAAAACATGTTTTTTAGTTTTTTTAAACTATTATTTATTTTTAATTTTTTCTTAAAGTTCGACTTACCGAGGCTGCTGTATTTTAGCAAAATGTAAAATAGTAAGATTATTATTAAAAGAAACCCTAACATCTTCAAATTTGCGCAAAGAGTTCATTCGGTAACGAAAACCACTGGTCAATTTTTCATACGTTAGAATAAAGCAAAGTACGAGTCCATCCTTTTGAGTACTTTTTCAGCAAGGGTATTAAGCTGACATATTGAACGTTCAACAAGTTTAGTGCCCTGTTTTCCTACAACCGTTTTAAACAGAGTAGTTTTATAGCAAGCAGAGAGTACAACACATCAACAGTGACGACTGTTTTTTTTTTTTTGTTTTATATCGTTCAAGTTGAAAATTTAAATATAGAAACTTACATATTCATAAAATACATATCATTTATATTTGTGCACTATACTGCATTATTCATCCACCATGTTCTAATATGGTGCGCACTTTCAGAAATTGAAATATATTTTTTAGTAGAAGAATGCAGATAGCTTAAATATTAATTTATACAAGACCATATCTGCTACCACACCAGTACAAGTGGCCGAGCGGTCTAAGGCGTTATGTCTGCGCAGTATGCCTACTTGGAAACTGGGAGGTTATGGATTCGAATCCCGACATCCGCAGTTTGTCAATTATTAAGAAAAAAAAAAGGGGGGCGATTAATTGACTAAATTGTCGGCGTATGGACAAGAACGAAGTAAACGGCTATGCTTGACAAGGTTTTCTGCAGTTTCCTTCACGAACTCCAGATGAATATCGGCATAGTTCCTATCACAGTGGGCTGCAGCCGCATATCCTACCAATTCCTAGTCTATACACAAAAATTCCTTCCACTCCACTCACATCCTCTCATCCTTAGGCATCACAATGGAACTTATGGTCGAAGTGTGTCCCGTCCAGGACAGCCTCTACAAGCTATCTATCTGTCTAGTTAAGTCTACTTTATGTATGATCAGATAACAAACTTCCAACTTGATGGAAATTATGAAATGTTTTTATATTACAGTCAACCTCAATTCAACATCAATCAACAATATCAACTAGAATTTAAAATGTTCTAGGTCCGCCAATTCATTAGCGATTTTGCTGTAATTATTGCCATATTTTCAATGTCCACAATTGATTATTTTGTTGGCATTCAAACATCCAAATTAGAAGTACCTAGAGAATTCAAACCAACACTAGAGGGCCGTGGTTGGTTAATTTATCCATTCAATCCAAATCCGATTTGGTCGCCATTAGTTGCTATATTACCCGCTCTACTGGGAACAATTTTAATATTTATGGATCAACAAATAACCGCCGTAATTGTAAACAGAAAGGAGAATAAATAAAAAAAAAGGATGTGGATATCATTTGGACGTGTTTGTGTTAGCAATATTAATTGAAATTTGTTCATTGATGGATCTGCCATGGTTTGTGGCGGCAACAGTATTATCAATAAATCATGTGAATTCGTTAAAATTGGAATCTGAATGTGCAGCACCTGGTGAAAAACCACAATTTTTAGGTGTGCGGGAACAACGTGCAACACATATATTAATTTTTCTTACAATTGGCCTATCAGTTTTATTAACGCCAATGTTAAGTCATATACCAATGCCAGTACTATTTGGAGTTTTTCTATATATGGGTATTGCATCATTGAAAGGGTTACAATTTTTCGATAGAATTTTAATAATGTTTATGCCAAATAACAATGGACTTTATCGTCGAAGTGTAGCCCTATAGAGCAGCCTCTACAATATATCTATCTATCTGCTACAACGCTAAACATGTGTATCACGTTAGTTAAAATAATTTTTCTTAAAAAATTGATAACACCACAAATAATGAATAATCACTGTCAACGTAAGTCTTGCATAATACAACATGTAGAACATTGTAACATAAATGTTAAAGCACTAAATATGCTATATTAGATATGTTCAATTGGCAATGCTGTAATAGGTACATTTATTATACTGTATTTTATATTTCTTGATTTCACTGTTGCGAGTGAACAACTTTAAGTCGCTTTAATTGTTTCAACGAAAATTAGAAGCCACCAAAATGAATTAATATTGTTGTGTATATAAAATTAAATCATCATCTATTTACGGGGAAAATGACAATTGTATAAATTAGTATCACCTTGAACAAAAAAAAAAACAATCAGTTTACATTAATTATTATAAACAAAAATTAATTCCCCTTCATCAATTATGTAAATCACTTCAATAGGAAATTAGGTGTAAGTTATTATATAAAATTTGTATGGTCTCTAGTGCAATTACACTATATTTTTAGATTCACTTGCAATTTTGTCCTCCTCATAGCAGGACAAATAAATTAGTCCTGCGGTTTACCCTAATTTCAAGCACGTCATTGAAACCGCTTGAAAACTCTATAAACAATTTTTCAAATTAGAGTGGTACGGAAAACAACCTTATTAGCGAATTTCCTCCAAAGGAAATGCAGCTATTGTTTTTGCACCAATGTTGGAATTTCGTAAAAATTTCTTCAATGTCCATCGATCCTATTAGATGTTAAAAATCACTATCGCTAAAATTTGTGTATATATATATATATATATATATATATATATATATATATATGTATATATATATATATATATATATATATATATTTATATATATATACATATATATATATATATATATACATGTACTTTTTTTTTAAATGTCTGTGGACTCTCTAGAGGTCACAGTTTTATTCCTATCGGAATGAAATTTGATTGTTGAATCGCTTTTGGTATTCTAAAGGTCAAGTTCGATAATGGGTAAAATCGGACGAGGGGAAGGGGGTTTAGAGGAAGGGGCAAACACAAAATTTGACTATCTACCTTAATATTTGAAAAATCGAAAAATTTATTACGAGTTAAGTTGTAGGTACTAAGTTTTACTGTAATTTTGTCTCTTATCATTTTTCTGTTACACTAATATTTACAGAAATATTTACAAATAAAGATTGAAAGTTAAAATTCTCTATATCTCTGTTCACATTGATAAAAATAATCAAATTTAGAGGAAAGTTTGAGAAAAAAGATCAAGTAATGAATTGTAGCAAAGTTGATTTTCTACAACTTTACTCCTTATACATTTTTCGATTATTCTAATATTAAGAGAGATATTTAATATTTTGTGTTTGTTTGACACGAATACATGAAATATATTTTATTGTAAAAAATTTTGATTGTCGTTTCCATAGTAACAATAAACTATAATCGTCATGCCGTTCTATTTTGGCTATTAATAAATATAATTTTTGCAAATACTAAAGTCATATCAGATATTATATTTCATTTTCATCACACTAAAATTATGACCGCTAGAGAGTGATTTATGTATTCTAAAATTTATTCTAAAAAGATTTATGTATTCGAAATTCGCTAAGTTGACGCAGCTCCTGTGTAACGAATTTTTTTTATACTTAAATAAACTCCCTTTTATGATAGAAAAAAAAAAGACAAAAATAAACATTTTTTTATTCTTTTCGAAAATATGCTTCTTTAAAAAGTTGTGGATACTTTTAAACTAAGGATACTTATAGCAATTTTTTCGATAAAATGTAAGGAATGGAATGAAATTTCGAAAAATGAAATGAAGGCATGATTTTGGCTTAGGGATAGGGCATTGCCGGATTGTAGGGAATTTGCAGGTCATCGATTGTGAAAGTAGGAAAGCGAAAGTAGGAAAGTAGCCAGTCAATTCTGAGGAGAAACCTCACAAGAAGCTCAGATCAAAAAGCCAGACAATCCAACCAAATAACGCAGTTAATTTTCGATCAGAGACCTGAGTAATGTTTATAGTAAGATAATAAACAAATACAAAAGCACAACCGGAACAATGACGATGGTGTTTGAATCATACGAATGACTCAGGAGTACGGTTTTTTATCAAGAAAAGATTGGTTACTATGGCATTCTACAATAAACACAAAACTTGATTACAACTTGTCAAAATTATTATTGATAATAAAATGGTGAATAATTTTTTTAATATTTTTTTTTTAATTTTATGTGTGATATATTTTCATATTTGTATTTTTAGTTTATTTATAATGTTTTTGACATGTATTATTTAATATTATTTTTGCTTGTCTCTTGTAATAACAGAAACATTACATCGTAGAGGTAAGTTGTACTTTGGGCCACAAAAGTCCTGATCAGTTTTCAAAACTTTATAATATATTTAAAATCTGGAAGTCCAATTTTTGAGCACTTTTCCAGCAGCTGGGGCCATATATGGGGATTATAGCGGCGAATATTGGCGTCTATGGTTTATCAGCTTAGGTTATGGATTGCACATATCTCCACAGAATTTAATCTAAAGAAGTTAACTCACACGATCTTGGACCGATCCAATGACCAATCTTAGACCAATGTCATTGGATTTTTAATTAAATACTGATATGAAAAAATTAACTCGTCAACCAGGAATCAAAAATGAATCCAAGGAAACCCGAAATCGAAAAATAATTTTGTCCCCGATTTTGATAAAAACTTGGTTTTAAGCTAATTTGGAAGTAGCAAAAACGTTGGCGTTGGTTAAAATATGATACGATTAACGGTTTTCTAGGTATCAGACCCATAGTGCTAAAATTCAAAACTGTCTGAATTGAGAAGGCAAAATTTTGAAATGTGTTGGTTGAACGTTAAAATGAACCCGATTTGCGTACTGTTTGGATCAAAATTAGCCTAGAAAATTATTATTATTAAAATCGAGAACAAAAACTTTCTTCACTTTTTTCACATTTTTTCCAAGGGGTACCCCTTAAGAAAATCGCTAAAATTTGAGGAGAATTTTATGTCCCCGATTTTGATAAAAACTTCGTTTTAAGCTAATTTGGACGTAGCGAAAACGATGGCGTTGGTGAAAATATGATACGATTAACGGTTTTCTAGGTATCAGACCCATAGTGCTAAAATTCAAAACTGTCTGAATTGAGAAGGCAAAATTTTGAAATGTGTTGGTTGAACGTTAAAATGAACCCGATTTTCGTACTGTTTGGATCAAAATTAGCCTAGAAAATTATTATTATTAAAATCGAGAACAAAAACTTTCTTCACTTTTTTCACATTTTTTCCAAGGGGTACCCCTTAAAAAAATCGCTAAAATTTGAATCGACAAAATTTTTCAAGTGTAATATCGAAATCGAAAATAATGTACATTGTTCAAATATTTACATTCTCTTTTGTTAAACCATAGAGTTTTTGTAGCGGTATCGCTTCTTCATTAAATTATTATAATTTTGTTCATCATTTTTATCTGTTGCATAACAACTATAACTTCCCTCTATTATCACGGTTGCTTTGAATGTTAACAACCATGGTAATTTACATATTAAAATAATAATATTTCATAAATCAATTCAATAAAGATCAATTATATCTTTTATACATATTTATTATTTATTTAAATAATAATTATTTAATATAATTATTATTTACCTTTACATTCTCATTGATAATCTTGATATCACTCTTGAATCCAATACTACAATTTAAACGAATGTTTAAATTATTTCTCTAGAGCTAACTTCGTTTCAATACAAACTCATTTTAAACAAGTGAAAACAACAACTAACTGAGTTAATTGCTTAAATAGCCAGTATATACTGAGTCATGAAAAAGTTGTTTATTTAAAAAAAAAAACATTTTTTTGCCTTTAAATTTTTGTTCCGTCTCTTACAGTTTCAAAGATGTATATGCCCACTTCCACTCCCTTGCTGGAAGAAGCACAGTCCTTTTCTACGGATTTACAAACTTGACCTTACTTTTTAGCTCTAGACCCTACACACATAATTTCAGGGCGTTATCTCTTTTCGTTTTTAAGGCGGGCGGACATGCGGAAATGAATTAATTTTATGAACATTTATACCAAAATTTTTTACATGCGATCAATATTTTCAACCTTTACACAGTTGGGACTAAACTTATTATACCCTTGTATATTATTGTACATACCGGATATAAAAATTGAGATAGTCCAATCAACTTCAGCTAGATTTTTGTCTACAATGTACAACTGCATTTACAAAGTCCACAATTTATGACGATTCATACTTAACAGTTTTATTTATTTATAAAAAAAATAGCTATGCGTCTAATAAATGAATACTTTTTGAAACATTCAAGTGCGCAATTAAAATTATGTTTTATTTAAATTGATGTGTTGAACAGACACACACATCAAATGTTGAATGCTATTTTCATATGTCACTTTTAATAAAGGTGTGGAGTAAAAAAATTTCACTTTAAAAAAAATCTACAAGTACATAATTAATAATGTCTAGTAGCATTAACTAAATAGTTATAAGGTTATTCGATTACGCCATAATAAATACACATAAATTAAAACTAAATAAAATCGTTTCAATTTATTTATATTTATCATTAAATCATATTGCAATGTACGCAAAACCATTTTACAAGCGATTTCATAATTTAGGGGACGTTCAAGTATTACGTCAGCAAATTTTCTATGATTTTAAAGCCCCCCCCCCCCCTGTATAAGTAAAAATAAGAAAATTGCCCCAAATGATAGCACGTAAGAATTTTTTCAAAACTTTTATTGAATATTTAAGTCAAGACTTAAAATTTAAAAGAGTCAAAATTCAAAATTTAAAAGAGTCAAGACTCAAAACAAAAAAATATAAAACACCACACGACACATTTCTCTACTCACAGTTTTGAAATTAATTATATTTATCTAATTATTACTTTTAAAATTTCATAATAAAATTTAAAACTAAAAAAATAAAACAGTCGATAGTCAATATCATAGAACATTGAACGTTATATTTATTTGTTTCAAGCCATCCTAGTACGTATTCCCCGAATTGAATATCGGTATATTCAACTCTGTACTATAGTCGTGTAAATAAAGATTATTAAAATAATCAAAGAGAACTCTAGGTTTTTTTGAAATTATATTTCAAATTTTGCCCCTCGTGACACAGGCACCAAATTAGCAACAAGCGACATATCTCTGAATCCATATCCCAGAGATAGTTACGATTAGCTAATTCATACTGATGATGACTACATTATAGTCGAAATACGTATTTATAAAATACAAACAAATGTTATAGGAATAGGGGCAAAATTTGAAATATAGTCGTGTAAAGTCAATTCTCAGAAAACTCACTTATTTATTTTTAGTAAGAAATATGAAAAGAAATTCGGTATACCATAATAAAATAATAAAAATAGTATTATTAATTTCGATTATCACCCCACTCGCTTTGTCAGCAAAAGTAAGAAAAAAGATGTAATCGACGAAACTCTACTTCACTCGCACTTTACAAGTATAAAAAGTACCGTGGAAAATTTTTTTTTTAACATTTATTTTCATAATTTTATAAGTGTTATAAATATGTATAACAATACCCAATTTCAGTTCTTTATTGCGAGTAAAACGGTTGTGACATAGGTGGGCATAGAAACTATTAAATAATTACTAATTTAAACTACGGAACCCTAAAAATTGCGATATATTATGTTACATTTTAACATTTAGATTTGGCTTCGATCTCATAGTGATCGAACAACTTTAAATTTCTAAGAGAATAATTGCCATAAATAAGATTACTTGAATTAACGTAAATTATTAACATTTGATCCCGTAAATTAATTAATTGCATTTTTTTGTGATTTTATTAGATATGACGTTCGAAATGGAGAACAATTCTTACTTAAAAAATTAATATGAAATAATAATTATACATTTATAAATATATCACGTTATAAATTTTTAAAATTGTAGTAAATGTCAAATGTCACTTCCGGTCGTTTTCTTGAGTAAATAAAAAAAAAACATAAAATTTAATGACAATATGTCTCATTCAAAAACTAATGATCTTTGTTTAACCGACTTCAAAAACAAGACGGTTTTCAATTCGTGTCTATTTTTTATTTTTGGGGGCTGTTCTTACGAATATTCCTTGATATTAACGTTTTCGGTTTTGTTTGAACGAGTGTGCTCTTAAAAAAAAAACCCTCATCACAAGAGTAAGATTTCACCATAGATTTCGAAGACCGCGGTATCTAATAACGGTACCAAGTAGACAAGATGAAAACCTCGCATTCCTAAATTAATGTAAATTAAAACCTCGATTTTTTTTAAATTAAGGTTTTATCTGCCAAGCCAAATGACGAATATTTTTCCTAAATGAAGATTTTTTAGATATTTTGTGTCATTTTAAACAAAAAAAGGTCTCTTATCATTTTTTCGTAAAGTTGACCGTTCTCAAGTTATAAACAAGAAATTGGGAATAGATTTTTGTGCGACAAAATCTTAATCCTTATTATGAATGGGAAAATTTCTTCTACGAATGCAAGGTTTTCACGTTGTCTAAATGAAATAGTGATGAGAGCAGAAGCCCTTAATATTACCTAAAAACATAAAATTATTTCAGAATGAAACACTCTTATTAATAATTTCTTTATGAACAGTTATCTTTGGAAAAGCAACATCAATTGTATCCACGTAGACAAATTCAATTTTTAGTGTTGATTTCAAAACGTAACTGCTCATAAAGAAATTATTATTGATAGGAGTGTTTCATTATAAAATAATTTTTTTTAAGTATTGTCAGTTTTATCAAAAAATTCCTTTTTTGGATTTTAATTCTCTTTTCAGTCCTGGATTAAATTATTTGTGTTGAGCGAACTACTACTTCAGTTACCTTACATCAATCAAGTTGCAAAACAGTGCAACCTATAATTAGAAATAATTGCTCGATAAAAGTGACATCTGTTCTAGAGTTTAAGGTAAACAAACAGTAAATGTTTTCCACAAGTGATTTTGAAAATTAAATTAAAATAAATAAATACGCATAACTTCAATCCAAACAGATTCCGTAAAATACACAACGAGCGTTCCAGATATATTTTTATGGCATATTATTTGTGTTCCCGTAATTTATTCGATATTTGATGGAACACTTTTTTAATTAAAAATTTTTCTGTATATCGTACCTTTTCCAAGCTGGTACAGCTCGACGAAATAAATAATAAATAAAGCATAAAACTTTTTGATATCTCTGTTAAACAGTCATCTTTACTGTGGTTCTCTTGATCTATATACGGCTTTGGCTACCTACCTGATAATTCTTGACGGAGGGGACTAGAAATCATCTATGGCCATATACAAATATCACAAAAGGCGGAAAGAGAAATTCCTCTTTCATCCTTGAGGCTCACTTTTGCCGGCGAGCCTTCAAAGGCTATATAAGCTCTCTGTCCCAGATAGAGAACAGTGGACGAAAGAGACAATGAGCTTCCCAAAAGACTTCCTTGTATGCTACACAGATGGTTCTAAGTTGGAAGGAGGTCAATCGGGAGCTGGAGTATATGCGAAGAACAGAGGCATTAGAACCAGCTTTGCACTAGGACGATACACCACTTTTTTTCAAACAGAGGTTTATGCAAACTTTCAATAGTAAATATAGAAGTAGTGCGTTGCACAGAGAAGCGAGTTTTTATCTGCTCGGAAAGCCAAGCTCTGGTTCTCGAATGCACAGAATTACTAGAGAACCTGGCAAGGACGAGAGAGGTCATCTGATGAGGGCACCTGGTCACTGCGGAGTTGAGGGCAATGAAACGGTCGACAATTTTTGATAACAAAAACACTAAGAATCTTCGTAAACTAATTTATTTAAATTTTATTTAAAAAAATGCATATTTATTTATAAAATTTATTTCAATCAAATTAACTTTGACACATAAATTTGTTATCTGTCATTTACCACCCTTTCAGTTCATTAAGATTTCATTCTACGACTTCAAAAAAGATCAATAAAAGGTCAAAGATCATCAATAATAAAAGTTCATTTCTTACGCAATGCATATTATTAACTCATGTAGACGATATTGTTTAAAAGTTTGATGTGAACGCCACACAGCCTCTATATACAAACTAATCTGAATATAGAGGATATGTGACCGCACAACCTAGATAGATTGTAGATGCTGCCCTGGACGGGCTACACTTCGACCATAAGGTCCATTGTTATTCCTAAGGGTGTGAGGATTGAGTGGAAGACAAGGAATTTTGTTTATAGACTAGGAATCGGTAGAACATGCGACCGCAGCCGATTATGATAGGAACTATGCCGATATTCATCTGGAGTTCGTGAAGAAAACTGCAGAAAACCTTCTCAAGCATAGCCGGTTACTTCGTTCTTGTCCATACGCCGACAGTTTAGTCAATTGACGGCCCCCTTTTTTATTTCTTAATAATTGACAAACTGTCGATGTCGGGATTCGAACCCATAACCTCCCAGTTTCCAAGTAGGTATACTGCGCAGACATAACACCTTAACACCGCTCGGCCACTTGGACTGGTCCGCACAATCTACCTCACAGACTCTACATAAAAGCTAAAGTCTGTGTATAGAGCATTAAACACTTTGGCACTGACATGTTTTGTCCTAATAAATTTTCTTTATTGTTGAAATTATTTGTTTAAGACTAATAAAATCGATTATTACCGACTACTTCTATGGTACATTTGGGCTACTTCTTTTATTTAAATAAATTCTGCTGAATAAATTTTCATCCAGTAGTATGATTTCATCAAAATCGAACTAGTAGTTATCTGAGGTAAGCGATGAAGAATTAAGAAAAGCTCGTTCGGAAACGTTCAGACTAATAAAACTTTGTACGCTACTTGTGTATGAGGTACACAAATTTGTATCCAATTTGGTCTGAAAAATTCCGAGATCTTTCAATATATTTAATTACCATCGTTTTTCTCAAAAACCATCGGCCCGGTATAAAAAATCATACACATCTAGAATGCGAATCGAACCCACAGTCTCTGACATTCTAGGCCAACAAGCGATGTGTATAGTGTTTCACCGAAGCTACGAGGTAACCTCGCCTCGCCTCGGCCCTTAGTTACGAGGCACGAGGCGAGGCGAGGTTCAAAATTTTAATCCTCGTTACTAACCGAGGCAAATTTACAAAAAGTAAATTTAAAAAATAATAATATAGTGATACATGAAGCAATAGATAGATTATTTGGCAACTATTTTTCAAATGTCCAGCGATCCTACCTAGTAGATGTCGAAAGTCATCGTCTCTAAAATTTATATACATATATATATAAGTTTTTTTTATCATATTATGTACATTCATGCAAAATAAGTCAAAGTTAGTAAAAATTTCCCCTCGAGGCGAGGTTGATAGCTGACCCAACCGAGGCGAGGCGAGACTAGCCAACATTCTTCCTCGGCCGAGGCGAGGTGATACCAAAACCTCGCCACGCCTCGTGCCTCGTGAAACACTAGATGTGTATGATTTTTCATATCAAGCATTTGATTTCAAAGAATGTTATCAATGTTAAGATATATTACTTAAATGTCAAATTAAGTAAACGCTAGTCACTTCTGTTGGTATAATATAACCGAAAGGCAACCATACTAATAATGGATAAATAGACGCTAGTTTACAAAAACACTTAAAAAATATGTAAATAGTAAATAAACAAATTAATAATACATCGACATCAAGACATCTGGTAGCTCAAAGGCAGAGGGAGTGTCGATCTAGAATGCCAGAATTTGGGGGGTTTGATTTCCATCCTAGATGTGTATGATTTTTCATAACAAGCATTTGACGTCAAAGAATGCTAAGACAATGAATTCATTAAACTTTTCCTAAAGTTAGTTAATAAATTTGTGTGACTCTGAGCGTGACGTAAATGTCTAATAAAGACGATGTCACGTCAAAGTTATTCAATGCAAAGACTCGGTTAAAATTTGATTAATGATATTAACAGATAAATATATAAAATTGTATTTCATTTCTATATTAAAGGTAAATAACAAAACAATCGGCGCCCCTAACATCACCGGAAGTGTATATGACATGAGGATAAGACATCCGTTGTTCTACGATTGTCAACATACAAAATGTTAACTGTCCATAAACGCATACACTTACTAATAATGAATATATAAAAATTATGATCACCAAATACAGATATAAATCAAAATATATATATATTTTAAAAAAATGCATACCCCTCACGCCACTGTAATAAAATTTTTTCTGCATATATTTTAATAATTTATTACTAATATTCACTTTTTGAAATAAATAAAAAATATTAACATGCAATAGTTGTTTTGTTCAACCAATCGAAATCGAAATGAGTTAATGGTACGTTAATTTCTTAAAATAAAATCGCCCTTAGGGTAAAAATAATACTACATATGATACACAGTTTTGAAGGGCGACTAAAAATCCACCCTCATATATTATCAACCAAGACACGTTTACTGTCGAATTAAAATTCTTTCGAAAGAAATGTATTGATCAAAAATTTGAATCATATCTGCGTGCACGGAGTGCGTTAGTCCAAGTTTGAGCAATGTATGTATACATGTATCCCTGATAGTTCCCTGTTTTCCAGTGTAATAACTGTTATACTTTCTCGAAAAAATCTGAGAAAAACAGTGTTTTCTACTATTTTCATAAACTCAATATATTTTAGCAATTAACTCAGCTAGTTGTTATTTTCACTTGTTATTGTTATTGGTGGATTATATTTCTTAATTTATTCAAAAATTGTTGATAATGTAAAAAATTATTGATGATATAAAAATTTATTTATTATTAAATAATAATTCTATGAATCATCGATAAAAAATTAATAATTATCAATATTTTTATAAATACATATTTTTAAAAGAGCAGTGCACTAATATTATGGAAATTGATTTTCGATTAAATTTGTTTATATTGCACACACAAACACAATATAAAACGCACTTCATGCATCCGTAACTCCAAAAGCAAAGCACAAGACGTACAAAATCTTACGATAAAAACAAATTTCACCCAAAACCTAATTAAATAAGATTCGTGCGGGATCTTAAGTATCTTAGACCCTGAAATATCTTTATTTATGAGCAAAGTCGTAGAGCAAGGATCTCGGATCCTATGCTCGCGGGCATCATCATGCCTGCCGAACGTTTTACGTGTGCTCACCGCTATACGACCGTGAACAAAAAGGTTAAATTAAACAAATACAGTTTCAATGAGTCAAGCTGAAGAAAAATAATTGTTTGGGGCCTCACCCAGAAGAAAGCATGAAACTTCGAAGTTCATGCATGTAGTTTTCACCCATGTACTCAGACATATGGAAATGCGTCATTAATAAAATCACCCATTTTAAAGGATAAAAATAGAAGTTTTTCCTGAACTCATTTACTATATCCAATCTGGGGATGTAAAGTTAAAATTTGTTGTACGATAAATTTGCCATTGATTTTGTTATTCCTAAAACGAAGGGTGATATCACGTTCGAAATTTATGGGCGTATTGTTGCACGAGAATGATATTTCACCATTTACTCCCACCCGTACACTTTATTTTGAAAACGGAAAGAGACAGGAAGAAACTTTTTACCTACTACAATGTGTTTATTCCCGGTATCTACTCAAGTCTCAGAAATAAACATGTGAAAAAAACTGATTTCATTCCGAATTCTATTTTTACAAGTTGAAAATGAAAATAAGATCAATATCGATGACAAATTATTTGACAACGATTTTTTACTATGAGTTTTTTTCTAAAATGGATATCTTATTTTTATCCTTTAATAGGGGATGAATTTTGAGGCCAAATTATTTCACATGAAAGCTACATGCATGCCAAATTGCATACTTCCGGATGCAACCGTATTTCAAGCTTAAGAACTTCACTATTATTTACTAATTGTAAAATTACGATAAAATTTTTTTGTTTTATTTATACAAATGTGGTCCAAACACGTGTCGATGATGCGTTGTTTAAAAATTTCATAATCATATAGTATTTTAAGAAATGTAAATAAAACTATTAGATAAAAATAACTCTTAGACAAAAATATTCTCACTTTTTTTTGTAAATATTTGTTAATAATAAAAAGCATCACAGCATCTATTATACAACCTGTTTTACTTTCAAATAAAAATTTGTTAACGAATAAATTTTTGTTTTGAAACATAAATCTAATTTTTTACTTTCATAGAATTTGAATGTAATAATACAGATTTTTTACTTTATATACATAAGTAATAAGATAAAATATATCCGTTGCCAAATTTTTTCTTACGTTAATAAGTCCAGACATGAATGGATTTATGAAATTCACAATATAAAAGATTTTACAATCACAAAAAAATGTTCTCAATATCAATTTAAAAGCATTAATTTCAATTATTTTGGCAATCAAAAAAACCCTTTCGAAAATGACAATCATTATGCAAATTAAAGATACATTTAAGTAAACATAAAATAATCACATTTTTGCTTAGTTAATGATAAAAAATGTTAGTCATAACGTTTTATATTTTAAAAATTAATAGAAAATTACTATGTTAAATTCTCAGAATATAATGTTTATTCATCTACCCGGCTCGATACAATTTAAATCCGAATGTAAACTTTTATTATGATTATTTCCCAACAGGGTTGAATGAAATCTTATTTAAAACAAACAAACAAAAAAATGAAAAAGTAAATAATAACACACAGTAAATAAACAAAGATGCAATAAATAAATAAATAGTTAAAAAAAAATTATATAAAAATATGAATGTATGAGAAACTCACCTGCAATCACAGTATCACATAAATTATACTTATTACCAGTATTTGGAAAATCTTTTAATTTTCTACCACTTAACTTTAATTCACCACTTAATTGTGCTTCTTCTAATATTCTTTCTAATGATCTTGTTAATTGTGTTTGCAAATGTCCACCAACAACACTACTCATGTTTGACGCAACTACCGCTGCCATATTACATTTCTACAACACTAAATATTATCTTGTGTGTATTTACAAACTTTACTCTTGGTTTGTGTATAACATTATGAACGATGAGTGTATTGTATCATTGACTATATGTGCACTTACAGCGCAAGGGCGAGGTTCCATTATAGTCTAGTAAAATGGTGGTTTTCCCGTAAATAATGCGTAAGTTTTTTTCTGAGTTGTTCTATTTGTTTTTAGGGGTGCTGAATCCGAATTTTAAGTTTTCTGCCTTGTAGAAGGTCATCTTTTTTCAGTTTTCCGTTTATATTTCAAAAACTATGCGTTTTTCGAAGATGGCCATTTTAAACATACGTGAAGTAGATAAAATTTCCTACCAAATGCATTATTCAACTTTGATTTTCTGACGAGTGGTAGTTATAAATATATATATAAACATATAAATTCCCTACAATAGACGTCTCTAACATTCAATTTCCTCATAAGGGTTGGGAGGAGGGGTGGAAAAGCGAAAATTAAGAAAAATGCCTTCTGCTCCCTACAGCCAAAACAACCAACCTAACTTCCATCGGCGCTAGAATTTCGATGTATTATGCTTAAAAGAGGTTGTTTTGAATAAATTGATGGCAAAGCATGTTTGATGAAAACATTAACAAATTATACTTACAACTTATTAGGTACACTTGGCCACAAACATGTCACTTTTTTAAATTTTATAGATGATGTGTGCCTTATTCATTCGGTTTTCGAAAAAAATTTTCGAATAAAAATTGATAAATATGGTACAAAGTTTTATTCGAAATTTTTTTTCAAAAACCGAATGAATAAGGCACACCAAAAACTATAAAATTTAAAAAAATGACATCAACTTTTGTGATTTATAGTACATTACACTGAATATAAAGCTGAATATGAAATCTGTAACTAGTAATGTACATGTGTCATGAAATGAGTGAAAGCCGAGTCCAGGAGTGGGTCATCACTTCGAGTAGGTTCTCCATCTGGAAAAGAAAGATGACATTTAGTATTAGAACATGGTTACAAAAGACAGATAAGTTGAATAGTGGTGAAGTATCTATGTACAAAGAAAACTTGATGTCATGTGTGCAGTTATTTTTATCGTCTTCGTTTGATTATTCGTAGCTCAGGCAATATTTCTTGGGCACTAGAAGGTCCAGGTGAAGGATCTTGGGGAATGGAAGGTCCAGGCAATGGATCAGGGGTTGTGGGAAATTTAAGCTGAACAGTGAGTTGTTGCTTCAGACAGTGGGCAAAAAAATGGCTGTTTTTCAGTGCGCTCTATCACAGAAGTTGAATAGTGCATTTGGTAGGAAATTTTGTTTAATTTTGTATAAGTCATTTTCAAAAAACACATAGTTTTCTAAATATAAGCGAAAATTTGGAGGTTATTTTGCGTTTTTTGTTGTGAAGCCGACCTCTTACAAAACAGAAAATTTGAAATTCGGATTCAGCACCTCAAAAAACATATACAACCACTGAGAAAAAAATTTCCGCAATTTTGTTACGAAAACGGCAGTTTTGAACACCGATTGACTAGACTATTACAACCATGTTTCATTTCAATAGAGTTCTAATACACACGTGCGCGTTCATACCGTAATATCTATCTTTCATAATAATTATTTAATAATACCGTATTGCTTGTTTATTTTATAAATATGTAGGGGTCTTTAATATTTAAGTTTATCATGACACATATAAAATATTAAAGGTAAAACTCATGAGATACTTAATACTTTTGAAATTATTATCGAAAAAGATGACAAACGAAAATTTACTTTAATGAATACAAATGAAGCTGAAACACTCGGACTCATTATTTACTAGCCGCTAGAGAATAGTAAATTTTTTATTTCATTCTTATTTTCCTTTTTAAAAAATACTTAACCAAACAAAGTTCTATGTATATTCATTTGAGAATAGTGAATTTTTTGTTTCATACTCTTTTTTCATAAATATTTCTGTTTGTAGTTATCCAATATGTTTCTGTTTGTAGTTATCCAAAGTTAAACTAGATCTAAAATGATTATAAAGCAAAACATCTCCTGATTTCGAATTTTTATATTAACGAATATAATTTATTAACTTTACAAACTTAAAATATAAAATATTTACAAAATGAATTAAACTAATGTAATAAATTTAAAAAAAGTTAATTTCGTTTTTTGGTTTTCGCTTGAGGTAACAAGCCATGTGCTTCTTGATACTGATGCATAATTTGTTCTTGAACTTCAGGTAAACATGGTGCATATCTACTATACTCCATACTAAATTCACCTTTGCCTTGTGTACTAGATCGTAGCTCTCCAGCATAACCGAACATATCATTTAAAGGCACTTCAGCATATACAGTGAACCAGCCTTCATTACCGTCTGTGCCAGTAATTACTCCATGCCTTTTATTCAATTGGGCGATTACAGATCCTTGAAATTCATCAGGTGCTGTAACTTCCACTGACATAATGGGTTCTAATATTTGCCACGAACCATTTTCGAAAACTGAAAAAGAAATTACGGTGTATTAAAATGGAGTAAATTTAGTAATTATTAACAGAATGGGCCTGTTTTTATTTTTATAGCAACAAATTTAAAATAAACTTTAAAAAATTAATCTATATACTCGGTCAAAATTTTTACAAAAACCGAGCATAAAAGAAAAAAAAAAGCATATAAAATATGTACATTTAGTGAAAAAGAGTGTAATTGTTAAATTTCAGTTACCTTGTCTAACAGCCCCTTGTGCTGCAAGCATGAAGGCTAATTCACTTGAATCGACAATATGATGAGCACCATCTTGCAATCGAAATTTAATTCCTGATAATTTGTGCCCAGATAACAATCCTTTTTCAGCCATTATTCTAAATCCTCTTTCAACGCCAGGAATAAATGGTTTTGGAACATTTGTACCAATAGTTTCATCAACAAATTCCAAAGTTGTATTTTGATGTGGAGGTAAAGGTTCCATAATTCCAATAACTCTACCATATTGACCAGATCCCCCAGATTGTTTTTTATGGAGGTAATCAAATTCACATGGACCTGACAGTGTTTCACGGAATGCAACTTTCGGTTTGCCTAATATTACTGGACAATTATACTCTCTTTCCATTCTTTGAGCATAAATTTCTAAATGCAATTCACCCATACCAGATACAATTGTTTCTTTGTTATCATCATCAAAATAAAAACGGAATGTTGGATCCTCTTTCGTAAATCTAGCAATTGCTTTGCTAAAGTTGTCACGATCTTTAGAGTTCGATGGTTTTATTGACATAGAAACAACTGGCTCTGGAACATGAATTGATTCCAAAGATATTTGTAGCCTTGGATCAGTTACAAATGTGTCTCCACTTGCACAATCGACACCAAATAATGCAAAAATATCTCCTGCATAAACTTCATTCACATCTTCCATGTTATTCGAATGTAATCGAACTAAACGTGATATTCGAACTCGTTTTTTTGTTCTAGAATTGTAAATACTTTCACTTTTTTTCAAGCAGCCTTGATAACAACGCAGATATGTAAGTTGGCCAAACTTTCCAGCTTCCAATTTAAAAGCTAAACCTACAAACGGATTACTACTATCTCGTTTTGGAGATAAAACTATACTTTCAGTTTCTTCACCTTCTTTCTCTTTCATTGCCAAATTTTCAACTTCGCCAGGATGCGGTAAATAATCTAATACACCGTCTAAAAGTGGTTGAACTCCTCGATTTTTTAAAGCAGTACCAACTAACACCGGCGTAAATGCTCGTTTCAAACAACTACGACGAATTGCACCCATAATATCGCTCTCAGAAATAGATTTTTCATCTAAGAATAATTCACCTATTTTTTCATCAACATTGGCCAAATGCTCGATTAATTCTTGTCGTCGATCGTGTGATTCCGTTTTCATATCACTTGGTATATCTTCAATACGTAGTTTTTCGCCATAATTTCCCTCAAAATATACAGCTTTTTGTCGTACTAAATCAACAATTCCCTTAGTTTCAGATTCTAATCCAATTGGTATGTTTATGTATGCAGCGTTATGGTTTAATTTTGATCTCATTTGATGTAAAACACGGTTTGGATTCGCACCCATTCGATCTAATTTATTTATAAATGCTAAACATGGAACGTTATATCGTTTCATTTGTCGGTTTACTGTTAATGTTTGACTCTGAACACCACCAACGGCGCATAATACTAATACAGCCCCATCTAATACACGTAACGCACGTTCTACTTCTACAGTGAAATCAACATGACCAGGAGTATCAATAATATTAATATTATGATCTTTCCACAGTGTGTATGTGGCTGCAGACTGTATGGTAATACCACGTTGTCGTTCTAATTCCATAGAATCCATAGTCGCTCCAACATTATCTTTACCTTTGACTTCATGCATTTCAGCTATTCGACCGGTATAAAATAAGATACGTTCTGTTAATGTTGTTTTACCGGAATCTATGTGAGCTGATATACCAATATTTCGAATTGTTTCTAGACGTTTGTGTTCGGAAAATTTTACTTGGGTAGACATACATGATAATTGAAGAAGCTAAAATTTCGAATTTAATTATTAGGTTATAGGTACTCAAAATATCTTCTTAATTTCAACTTACATTTTGATTATATTTTGCAGCATTTAAAATAAGTTTATTAAAATTATTTAAACGAATTAGTTTTGAAATAGTCATTTTGGTTTATTTATTTAAAATATTTTATGTTTTAAATCCAGGTTATGTATAATTTAGTAAAGAAAGAAACCAGATTTCGAATCCTTACATAATTGCTATTTATCTGCCATCTTCATATAATTTCAAAATTAATTTTATACAATTTACGCGCGTTAAAGTTTTCGTTGGCGTTATAGAAATGTTGAAAGAAATTGTAGATAAATCGAATAGATTTTAATTTTCGAATAACTAGCTTGCACAAGTATAAAAGAATTTTGTTTAATATAAAAAGATAATATATTTGTTAGTTTTATAGTACAGTACAGTTTTTAATACTGCTATCATTTTCAAGTGATGAAATATGAAATTGAACTAATATTACCATGTAAGTTGTAACAGCGCCTATTACCTAATTTAAAATATATGAATAAGAGAAATATAAACAATTTTTTTTTTCATAAATACAGTGATAAATACTCACAGAAACTGTGAAAAAATTATTAACTTGAAATAAACCAGCAGCACTAATTTCTTCTTTTGTATGTAACATTTGAATGGATAAATATTCTAACTACAAAACAATGTAATAATTAGAAACATAGACCATTTTTCTTAATGTGTCTATAATCAGAAATTAATGAAAACAAAAAATTGCCACGAAGTTTGGAAATATTTGACAATGTAGTCAGTTTGTTTAAATATATTGTTGATCTAGAGCACGGTAGTGCGACAGGTCGAGTTTAAGGGGTTTTTGCCTGTGTTCGATTTTTCCATTTAAAATTATGATTCGTTTTTGTTTCTGACATAATGCCAAAAAACAACTCAATCTATTATCTATTCCTCTTATTCAATAGCATTTATGCATAAATGGACTAAGATTCCTTTTGGCATATAAAAAAAATGTGTCCCAAATTGAAACATACACTAGATTCACCAACCATGTAACGAGTACTAAAATAAAGGCGACTATACACTCTTTTATCCAAGACTAATGAATGATGACTACTATCCAAATGTCAATCAATGATCAGACAAAAATTACAATCTTTCTATTCCAGTTTCTTCTTGTTTTATTAACCCGACTTCAAAAAGGAGGATGGTTCTCAATTCGTCTGTATTCTTTTTTTTTTTTTTTCGATTTGAATAGATGGTTTTTTGTAGGCTCCCAATTTATCAGGATGTCTGATTTTATTGTAAACTGTCTGAAAATCGCATGCGTATAAACTTGATTAAAAAGTTTATTTATGGATTTATTGCGACCTCATCAGAAATCACAGTGCTGTCTCTCGAGTGAAAAGGCATCTGAGGTAAGTTCTTTTTGAGTATTCATATTGACTTTAAATTGAGCAAATAATATCAACAAAATTATATTATTTGACCTGTGTAAAATGCACGTGCGAGTACCTCATCAATTTTTTTGCAAACTTCGTGACACTAGCAATTTTTTTCATAATATTTACCTCATCTTTAAGTTTAACATTCCGAACAACATTAATTAATTTATGAACATTTACGGGGAATAGTCTTATCTAAAAATATTTTTTCAATCGCAAATTAAATTTCTCATTTAAAGACTAGGAGGAAAAAGATGCATAAGTAAAAACATTTCAGTAGGAAATAATTTCTACTTATTCAACCTTTCTTCTTGTTTTATTAAATCGATTTCTGATTCCTTACCTCATCTTGTAACAATTGAGTTGACCAAGTAATAATCAACAATCGTAAAAAATGATATATCCCCCAGATTAATAAAAAATTTGCAAGTACAATTACCAGAAACGATTCATTTTGTTGCTCAATAAAATGTGTAATATAAAAGAAACTTGCAAAAGATAATTCAATAAATAAATTTGCAATAATTATAATTAATTGGTACGAATAAATATCATTAATTTCAATTTGAATTGTATATAAACGATATATTTTTTTGGAAATATTTTCAATTTTTAATCGGAGCGCTTTTATATTAAAACAAACATATTCAATTGTATTCAAATCATCATTAAGAATCGATGGTGATTCCATAAAATTTTCATGATTAATTAAATCTTTATTTAACATTTGATATGCCTCACGTAAAAGTAATATAAAATTTACGTACGAAAATTCATTAAGAATGGTAGAAGTCCAAAAGATGTAACGTAAAATATTTGTTACAGTTGTGTAAACCGCATAATTATACTGTATTACATATTCCATATAATTTCCAAAACAATATGTCACATAAAACATAGTTTGGATTACTAGGGAAAAGACAATTTCAATAATTACAATGAATTTTGTAAATCTTTTATTAATATTTGCAACATTAATTTCATTGATTAGTAGTTTTATACACTTTGCACGTCTCTTTATATAAATTATACCACCCAGCAAATGAATGGAACATGTAACCAATGCTAATTGGTAATTTTCCAGTTTGAAAACCCACTCTCGAAAATTTGGTACATCTGGGCCTTTAGCTAATGTGGCAAAAAGCAAGGCAGCATTTATAAGAAATAAAAAACGTGAGTATATTTGATATTTTTTTATGAAATATAACTTATTATCACATGTTAATTTAAAAGGTGCAAAACCATATACTTTAGAAATACCTAAAAATATTTGTATGGATGGTATTAAGTTATTTGTAATTTTATTTTGTACTTTAATTATGGAGCTCATTTTGATACTAAATTATACTCAAGTGGTCAAGTGTTAACACTTTCTTAAAATAATAATAATTACTTTTAACATTTGCTTATCGACATCGATTAATCTCGATTCTTTTTATCATGTGTTTTATCGAATTGTAATGTATATTGGAAAATACTTATAGTGTTCTCCACCATGCTATTGTTGTTTTTCGTGACAAACCCCATACCCTCTATTGTATTTTAAACAATGTCCGAAATAATCCATGAATCAAACTTCAGAATTATTCCTTAAAATGATTGTCAGATAATATTTTTCCACGCACCAATCCAACTCTTGAAGTGTTAAAGCAGTGTAACACAGGCTACGTGTTACTCTGCTTTAGTTTTTGTTCCTTGGTTATTGATTTATTTTACGACAAGTGTTGAGAAAATTTTGTGTTCTATAACCAGAAAGGTTTGGCATATTAATAGCGAGGGAGATTTTTAGTTTTAATCGAGTGAACTTATTAACTACTTTTTTTTCCACGAATTCAATTTAATTGTAAAAAATTGTTTATTTTTGAATATAGATTATGATTATAAAGATGCGTCTTACAATTACAATAGAAAACGCTTTTTATCATTAAATTTATAAAACTTGAAAAGCTCTATTTGTGACTCATTTCTTAATACGAGTTATACTGTTGAAAAAGGCAGTCTATAAATTTGATAATTTGTCTAATAATTAAAAAATCCAATGAATTTGTGCTGCCTGATTTTGATTAATTTTGTTTAGTTTCTTTGAGATCAAAAACAATGTCTGAATTTTTGTTTTTTCAAAGATCAAGACCTTAGAAATTAAAATGATTCAAATCATGTAAAATATTATAAAATAGTCTCATAGTTTCATCTCTTGTTCTTATAAGCAATTTCTTAGAAAAAGAACGTTAGTATGTTGTACAAGGCCATATCGCTATAAATAGTTTTCACAGTATTTCAATAATTGAATAAATTCGGAAGACAATAAAATTTTATTAAAAACGATAACTATTTTATTTGTACATATAAATATATAAGCTTTATTATAAATAACAATACTCTGAATTGAGTAACATTACAACGAAAACTGAATTTCATGTAATCGTTGATGAAATTTAAAACTACCCGATTGTGTAAACGTTTGTTCACAAACATTACATTTAAATGAATTTTCGCCAACATGAATCATTTCATGATTTTTTAAAAGACTTCCATCAGTAAACAACTTCTCACAATAACTACATTCAAAACATTCTTCTCCTTTATGCAAACGTTTATGTATTTTTAAATTTTCCGATTGTGAAAATGTTTTATCGCAAATTGTGCAGACATACGGTTTATGAGTTCCGGCATGTGTACGTTTATGCTCCTTTAACATTGCTTTGTCGACAAAATTTTGATCACAAAAATGACATGTGTAATATTTTTCATCGGTGTGTACTAATCGTTGATGTCGTTTTACATCGTTAGATCGGGTAAATTTTTTATCACATATTGTACATTTATACCGTTTTTCCCCGTTATGACTTCTTCGATGTTGTTTAAACGTTGGTTTGTCAGTAAATGATTGATCACAAAAATCACAATTAAATTTTTCAATTCCCGTATGAATAATTCGATGGGTTTTTAAATCTTCATCCAGTGAAAATCTTTCGTTACAATATATACACGTATATGGTTTATCTCCAGTGTGCTCCGATTTTTTATGCTCAATTAATACCTTTTTATTAGGGAATTTTTCCCCACAAAAAATACAGTTATACAATCGTTCTTGTAAATGTTGTAAAATTTGATGTCGTTTTAAATAAGTGAATCGTGAAAGAATTTTTCCACAGATATCACACTCATAAGACTTCGGTTTATTTTCATTGCGTGTATGAAAAACCATATGTTGTTTCAAAATTTCTAAACTTGAAAACGATTTGTTACACAATTCACATTTATTTGTTTTTTCCCCAGTATGAATTTTATTATGTCTTTTTAAAGTACCCGATTGTGAAAATGCCTTACCGCACACATTACATTCATGTGGTTTTTCATTTGTATGAACTAGTTGATGTG
Organism: Nineta flava; assembly: GCA_963920215.1. Taxonomy (NCBI): domain Eukaryota; kingdom Metazoa; phylum Arthropoda; class Insecta; order Neuroptera; family Chrysopidae; genus Nineta; species Nineta flava. The sequence goes on from OY986044.1 coordinate 68,707,664, forward strand.
TTTTCATTGTGACCATTTGTGTAAAGGCTTTTCCACATGTATCACACTTATATGGTCGTTCACCCGTATGTAGAAGTTGATGTCGTTTTAACCGCTCCGATTTTGTAAATGTCTTTTCACAAGTATCACATTTATAAATATTAACTGGTTTTATTCGACTATGTATCGCTTCATGTTGTCGTAAATTTCTACTTCCTGAAAAAGTTTTTCCACACGTTTCGCATTTATAATTAAATTCTCCGGTATGTATTTTTGAGTGTCGTTGTAAACCTTCCAATTGTGTGAATGTTTTTTCACATACATCACATTTAAACGGTTTTTCGCCGGTTGTATGTATCCTTTGATGTACTTTTAGTGCTACAGACTGCGAAAATGTTTTTCCACATGTGTTGCAGGTGAATTCATGTTCATCTTCTAAATGTGAATTTAAGTGCCATTTCAAGCGATAATAGTACGGAAATGTTTGATCACAAACATCGCACTTAAAAATTTGTGGTCCAACGTGGGGCTGGTCATGATTTCTGGAGGTACTACTAGTCACTGTTGTTTTGCAAGAGTTTTCCTCAAAGAAATCAGTTTCATCATATCTGCTGGACTCTAATTTATCTTCAGCGTGGAATGTTGATTCAAGGAGTAATAATTCTCCTGACTCGATTTGAAAGGATTCATCAATTGTATCCATTTTCGAAATCTGTTTGTTGAAAACTTTCGAAGCTGATAATATACGAATTTTGTAAGTCATCAATACTATGATTATGTCTAATCTCCTAAAATTTTTTTGGAAATTACAACGACACAATAAGTTTATCAATGTTTTTGTTTTGACAATTACAATAAAGTTAGGTTAAAATCTTACTGAATTTTGTTTTCAATTTAGAAAAATTACTTTGTCGTCATCAAACTTTTCATTGTTAATAAATTAGAAACTTGGAAATTTTTAATTGTTCTTGATTTTCTTAAATTATTTATGGCATTACTTTAATACTAACATCCAGAAACATCAAAGTTTGAAAAGTAGGTACGTTCGTGTTATCGTTAATCATCATATCAGTGTGGCCAGCGTGGCTTGATCGAAAGATACGTTGGTATGCCTGAAAAGTTACATTTTCAAACTTAAAGATACATTGTGATGATTTTGTTATTGATATACGATAAATTATTAATTTTGTGTATTATAGCTTTGTGATTTTCAAAATTAGCTTATCCATATTACTATATAAATGTGAAAGTAATTCTGTGTGTTTGCTACCTCTTCACGACTAAACGGGTAAACGGATCGTAATGAAATTTGGCAAGGAGATAGATTATATCCTGGGGAAGGACATAGGCTTTTTATCAAAAAACAATCTTGAAGGGGGTGAACATTAACAAAAATACATACAGTCGAACATAGAATCACCTCATTTTTTTTGGAGTCGGTTAAAATTTTTGTTGATTTAATCATTTCCTTCTAAAAAATAACTATAAAATTATTTTATAAAAATTTTGTTCAATTTTATATTAATAGCACACTATAAATCGTTGTGTATCGATATACATATACAGAAGAGTCTCATTAATCCGGCACTATAAAAAACTATAGAGTATAGGCCAGGGTGCCGGATTATTGGACGTGCTGAATTATTGAAGTGCCGGATTAGTGAGACTCTATTCACTATATATATATACATATATATATATATATATATATATATATATATATATATATATATATATATATATATATATATATTTATTATTAAAATCGAGAACAAAAATATATATATATATATATATATATATATATATATATGTTCCCCTTCGAAAAAATGTGAGAAAATTTTTGTTCTCGATTTTAATAAGCATTTTCTAGGCTCAAAAAATACAGACCAGCCATTCAACGATGGAGCTACTGAAGTTTTGTCAAAAGATGTCCAAGATCATGAAAATTAATAGACGACTCTCGATTTTAATAATAATCATATATATATATATATGATTATTATTAAAATCGAGAACAAAAATATATATATATATATGTTCCCCTTCGAAAAAATGTGAGAAAATTTTTGTTCTCGATTTTAATAAGCATTTTCTAGGCTCATTTTGACCCAAACAATACGAAAATCAGGTTCATTTTAACGTCCAACCAATACATTTCAAAATTTTGTCTTCTCAATCCATGCAGTTTGGAATATTAGCACTATTGGTCTGATACCTTGAAAACCGTTATTCGTATCATATTTTAACCAACGCCATCGTTTTCGCTAGGTCCTAATTAGCTTAAAACGAAGTTTTTATCAAAATCGGGGACATAAAATTTTCCTCCAATTTTAGCGATTTTTTTAAGGGGTACCCCTTGGAAAAAATGTGAAAAAAGTGAAGAAAATTTTTGTTCTCGATTTTAATAATAAGCATTTTCTAGGCTAATTTTGACCCAAACAATACGAAAATCAGGTTCATATTAACGTCCGACCAACACATTTCAAAATTTTGCCTTCTCAATCCATACAGTTTGGAATATTAGCACTATTGGTCTGATACCTTGAAAACCGTTATTCGTATCATATTTTAACCAACGCCATCGTTTTCGCTAGGTCCAAATTAGCTTAAAACGAAGTTTTTATCAAAATCGGGGACATAAAATTTTCCTCCAATTTTAGCGATTTTTTTAAGGGGTTCAGTTTGCAATTTTAGCACTATGGGTCGGATACCTTGAAAACCGTTATTCGTATCATATTTTAACCAACGCCATCGTTTTCGCTAGGTTCAAATTAGCTTAAAACCAAATTTTTATCAACATCGGAGACATAAAATTTTCCTCTAATTTTAGCGATTTTTTTAAGGGGTACCCCTTGGGAAAAATGTGAAAAAAGTGAAGAAAGTTTTTGTTCTCGGTTTTAATAATAAGCATTTTCTAGGCTCATTTTGACCCAAACAATACGAAAATCAGGTTCATTTTAACGTCCGACCAACACATTTCAAAATTTTGCCTTCTCAATCCATGCAGTTTGGAATATTAGCACAATTGATGTGATACCTTGAAAACCGTTATTCGTATCATATTTTAACCAACGCCATCGTTTTCGCTAGGTCCAAATTAGCAATCAAGTTACAAGTTCAAAGTTACAAGATTTCTGAGGTGACACACATAAAAAAATAAAATAAAAAAAATTTAAAAAATAAAATAAAAATACAGACGAATTGAGAACCATCCTCCTTTTTGAAGTCGGGTTAAAAATAAACCACACTAGTTGAACAATAAATATTCTGATAAACATGGTGAAATCTTAGCCAACAGGTAGTTTCATATATAAAATATTTAGGGTTTTATTTGATAGATTGTGAATTGGTTTATTAGATGTTGTGTTAAGTAAATAAAAATCAATATAATATTTATTTTAAATATTTATATATTACAACAATATTTAGTTATAATTTGAAATCAATTTTTTCAAAAACTTCATGTTTGTATATAATTATTAATCATATATATATATGCAGATAATCTATAGATATTATATTTTAAAAAATCTATAAAATAATTAATTATTAAAAGACTTCAATTAAAACATTTGGTATCACACTTTATGATTTGTGAAATGATATGTTATTACAATTTGTGTCCTTACTTCAAACCATATCTGTATAAATATTTTTTTAATGCTGAATTTGTTTTATGAATTGATTTCTCGTTAATTAAAAGATCGGAAACACCATGGGGCAAAGTTTACCGACAAAAAATACAGACCAGCCATTCAACGATGGAGCTACTGAAGTTTTGTCAAAAGATGTCCAAGATCATGAAAATTAATAGACGACTGACCCCGAATTAATTTAAAAATAATATTTAATCCATTAAAATGCGTCCCGATAATTAGACCCAACATATTTATTTTTTGTTATCATGTTATTGGATAGTAAACAAATAAGTCCATTGTTTTTGTTTTGAGATATTAACTCAGCATTAAGTACATCTAAAACCAACAATATTGTTTTAATTTGAAGTCTAAACATAAATTCCATAAAGAACTTTACTTTAATAATTGAGCTACAATAATTGGAATATTAAATTTTTAATAACAATACTAGAAAAAGAGTCGTACATTCCAAATCCTTTGCGTTTGCCGTGTAATTATGAGCTTCACTAGAAATAATAAAATTATTTTACAATCTATAGTAAAATCAAGCTTCACAGTCCATCGATAATAACAAATACATTGACTGATCACGTGAACATATGTCAAAACAGACCGACTTCGTTCTATCCTTTCAGTTTTTATTCATATTATTTATTTTGTTATAAATATAAAGAATGGAAACAATAATAACAATAACATGAACAAATATAACAATATAAACTAAAAATAAATATTTAAAAAAAATTTAACAATCGAATCCACAGAATGGAAACAATATTAACAATAACATGAACAAATATAACAATATATACTAAAAATAAATATTTAAAAAAAATTTAACAATCGAATCCACAGATCACAGAAAGATACTTATAGTAAACAACAATTCGCATACGAATGAACTGAGACTTGTATTAATTCAGATTCTGTTTATATGGATGGGCTCTCTAGTTTGAGTTTACTCTAGATTAATATTTTTTGACGATAAGTATTTTAACTGCCAAGGAGTCATCAGCAATAGACAGTTGTACCCGATAATCTGAAGTTGTGGATTACTTCATAACAATAAGTATTTTGAAATCACGAAAAATTACATAATAAAATTTGAAAAACTAAATGTTACGACTCAAATTTCTATCCAAATCTTCTTACACACAAAAAGCGTACTTGGTAATTTTTGTTGTTGTTGTTGAATATGATATCCATTTTATTCTATTTTTTAAGAGTTGGTACAAAATTTTGAAAAATGTATGGCTACAAAAGTATGTTGTCTTTTTAAAAAACTATTGAGGTTATTTTACCTTCAAAATTGATATTATTAAAAAATTGATGTATACTTCTTTTATTTGCTACTAAATAATTTAAATGGTTATTTTTTAGGCAATACACTATAAAGTTTTTACAAGCCTTTTAATTCTTATAAAACATTTTTTATTTTTTACTTGTTATTTTAAAACGCATGGCTATTCACCCGATTCACGGGCCCACGGGAATGTTTCCTGAATATTAATTTATCCTTTGATATTAACCCGTGTATGACTTTTTACGTTAAATGTTTACGTTAAAATTTTACGGTAGATTACATATGTACACTCTCGTTCAATAAAATTGAACAGATCTGAATCGAACCAGTCTCTCACAATTATGATTATTCTTGTAGTAAATATTTTTTACTATACTTCCATTTCTTCTTTCTCACTTAAAATATATACTGATTATCTTTGTTTATAAATAAATCATTATTCAGAGAGTTACAGAAGTGAGAAGTTTAATGAAATGTAAGAAAATTAACATTTTAGGTCTGTTCAATTTTATTGAACGGGAGTGTATATATAATTATGTATATTTATCTATGTATTGGTTTTTTGACAACGAAAATATCACGGATGGTATCAGGTCGTTATATTCTCTTTCTATATATTCCAGGTCCAAAAACCTGCACACCTAGACCACGCAGACCCAAACCTTGCCGACTCAGTCAAATTTAGATCTTACCAACTATTTAAATTATTTTCGGAGTTCTTAAAAATTCTCTCCTTGCTAAAATAGGTTGTTTTTTTTCGAAACCTATACCTTTGTTTTAATTAATTATTTATTAACGCAATACTGCATACACGGATTAATCTAGAGCTTTTTAATTAAAGTCATCCACGGACCGGTCACCGGAAATGCTTTCCGTGTAGCCGTTGATCGGGTTAATATTCACGGCGATTTTAAAATCTGAATGGACAAAACACCTTTTTGATGCGATAAAGTTAAAAATTATCCTGATTCGTAACAGACACTTAATATATTAAGCTTTTTTATGAAAGCAGTGGTAAAACAATAGAGTGGCGGGGCGAACATAAGAGAGGTTAAGAGAGCATCTGAGATTTCAGTAGAATACGAATAAGGATTAGCAGGCATTACATGTTATTATTTTTTAACTATTAAAGTTATCCTACCTTAAAACCTGCTAATATCTGTTAGTTGTACGACGCATCCCTAAAATGGCTCATCAAATTATACGAATTGACCGACCATCGCAAGATTGAAACCGAAAAAAAACACTTTTTAACTCATGCCATTTTATCGAAACAAGCTAGAAGCGATTTAAAGTTGAAAATAATCTTTGTTTTTTTTTTTGACTACGCATAATTCGTTTTTTGGTAAAACCATTTAATGACTAACGAATAAAAAAATTTCTTTGTAGCTTTTTCTACGCTGGAACATGACAAATCGATCGGAAAGGTTCCAAAATTGCTACTTTTAGTTATGGCTCAAGTCAGTCTTAAGGCGTTTGTTGTGGCTGGATTGTTCACCTTTGCAAACTGCGTTGTTGTACCACCGCATAGCAGATAATTTATAAAACGTGTTCAAATGTCTGTTAAAAGTACAAAACATCATTTCAATAAATTATTACTATAGTAATTGGATAAATAATTTTTTACAAGAATTATTCTCCATGTATATATTGTTTGAAAAGTTTCACACAAACAGTTTCATTTAGATATTATTCGTTAAATGTTAACAAAAATAAAAAAATTCAGGTCATTTTTTTTATTGATTTGTTAGGGCCCGTAGATACAAATAATGGTCTGCCCATAAAAGCTCGGCTCCGAAAGCCACGGCTCGTTACACGTTTGTAGATTCTCTTATTATAGTTACAATGATTTAGCCTCTTCTCTCTGGCTTTTTTCGGACGTAGTAAAAAAAGATGCGTTCATTTTCCAAAATTTTACAGTTTTTCGAACAATAGGGAATATGCATGAAAATTTTTTTCACTTGAATTGAAGCATGTTTACTTGACAAATATCAAGGTAAAATTACTTTTTAAATAACTTTAAAAATAAGCGAGATATGAATGATTGAAATTCCCGATTAGACAAAGAGGGTGATAGCCCTCTTGATATGTTATGTCATATTACACTTTCACTATTTAAAATACACGTAAAACTCCGTTTTTAGTATTTTTGCAAGAAAGAGACAGATAATAATCTTTAAAAGCTTATAACTTCCTTGATATTTGTCGGATTTTAATTTCGTTTTTAAATATTATTACAGTATTCACAGTATTTTCATATTCTGAAAATAAATTTGAAAAAAAATTTTCATGCATATTCCCTATTGTTTGAACAAAATTTGTTGGTATAAACATACAACGTTGTTATTTTTTCGAAAATAACAACTGAGTTAGTTTCTTAAATATCCGGTATAAACTAAGTTCATTATCAATGCGTGAACTGTTTATATTACTTTTTACACGCGCAAATATATAAAAATACAAAGTAGTGTATAAAAGTGCGTTAATCATCTTGTGCGTTAGTTGGTAGAGCACTGACCTATATGCCAGAGTTCGTGTGAGACTACGATACTTTTCATTGTATCTTGAACATTTATTATTTGAATCGTTTCATTGTACCTACGAACCCTTAGTTATTGTGTTTTATTTCACGATTATAGCAATTTACAACATGTTTTTCGAATATATTGATATTTCCTATTTCTAGGAAATCTTGATTGATTGATTGATTTTTTTTCGGGGTAAAAACTATTGCACTTCGACCTTATGGCCCATTGTGCTCCCCTTCTACTTCAGTCTGTTGAGATTCGCTTCTCCCATATGTTGGCACTAGCCTGCTTATCAGGTCCTCCCGGAAGTTCATATATTCGGGGTGAGATGCACCGAATATCCTGTATCTGCTGCAACCCAGAGGTTCGCAGTCAAAGATTATGTGGTTGGATGTTTCTTCCTCCTCGCCACACAATCTGCACACAATGGACCCGTTATGGAGTCCCATCGTGTGCAGATGCTTCCACAGGGGATAATGCCCGGTAATGAATCCGGTAACTCTCCGGAGTTGCATCCTGCTCAGTCTCAGTGCATCGAGAGATAACCTCTTTGTTGCACTCTGAAGCAGTACCTTCCTGAGCTCTTGCCGCGGTACTTTTTCCCAGTGCTCACGGTGTTTAGCATTTGACAACTCGTGGATCACCTGTTTACATGCAGTCCTTGGAATTCCTAAAATAGGCTTTGGGAGCCTCTGCGCCTATGAAGGGCATTCAAAACGGAAAGGAAATCTTACGAATTATAAGATTTTTAAGGAATAGGAAATATTACAAAACTCTGTTTCACAAATAGAGTAGATTTTCGTAATATTTTTTGCTTAAAAAGTGAAATAAAACAAATATAATGTTGCTTATAAAGGATGCCCCTGTTTTATTTTGAAGTAAAAGCTGAAGAATTTCAACACAGACATTTGGTAATGCTGGGATTTATCCTTTTTTATGAGGTTTAATAGTGTTTTTATGGGGAACTTTTTTTTTCAGATGGTAACTAACACTTTGTGGACGGACGGACAGAAATACAGACGCACGAACTAAATAGGTCATTTTATGAGCACCTATACTAAAAAATCGTTTACGATCAATATTTTCATCCGTTATATATTCTTGTATATATTAAATACAGGGTGTCTCAAATTCTTGAGAGACGATAGGTCTCTTAAAACTAAGAAGAAAGGTTCATGAACTTGGATGAATTCAAACTTCGTTTTCGAGAGGTTGTTGAAGGTAACTTTTTTTTCAAACATCTCAAAAACTATTTCGCTGATGTCGATGTTTATTTTATATTTATTATTTCATTTCATTAATAAAATTAAATTTACTTTTCTACGGAAATTTTATTTTTTTCTCGAAAAGCAAACAAGATAGACCGAAAATGCATTAGAGATACAAATTGTATTCTTAATTATTCAATCTAAAAATGATATGAAACTTAGAAAAAAGCAGTGGCATACTCAAATTTTTCTCCAAATTTCTAGTTAGGATGCCCAATTGCCGCCCCTGGAATAATTAAATTAAATCTAATTGCACCAAATTAAACCACTTATTTATTAAAAGCGTGCCAAGTGTAGTCGAACTCAGTCAAGTCATTTTTGAGACCTTTGAAAAAAAAGAATTTTTTTTATTAATCTTAACAACTTGTATCTAGAAAACGAAGCTTGAAAACATCCAAGTTCATATGAACTTTTCGTCTATTAAAGTTTTCAGATTAAAATCAGAGAGAGACATCCTGTATACCTGGTACAAAAATACAGTTTGTAAGAAAAATACCCAATTAAATCACATACAAAAACAAAGCACTATTAAATGACCTGCTCGAAATCGTACGATTTTGGAAATTGTTTCATTCTAATACAGTAGAACCTCGATAACTTAAACCTCGATAAACCTCTATAAATTAAAAATTTATTAAATTCCCGAACCCAAAACCTCTTTTACTTAAAATACGAAGCCTCTATAACTTAAACGAATAATTTGGATATTGGACCTCTGTAGCCAATAAAAAAGCATGGGATGACTGCAGAACTTTTTAAAAAATGGCTTATTAAAACAGACAAATAAATGACTTCTGCAAAAAACCTCAAATTATGAACCATTAAAATCTCTCTAATTCAAACGCCTTAGTAAGTTAAAGACTCGATAACTCAAACTATTTAACATTTCCCTTGGTCTTTAAGTTATCGAGGTTCTACTGTATTCTTAAACTGTCGCAAGTTAAAACGAGCATCCCATATTGAAGAAATTTTCCGAAACAACTCTTAATTTTGTTCTTTTTTGTAAATCATATTTTTACATCTAAAAATTTATACATTGAATTTTTAAACTTGCTAATCAAGTTTCATTTTAAAATAAGGTAAATATTGACACAGCCTAAAATATTAGTACAATATTATTTTTGTACAAATGTTTATAGTTTATTATTTTATGCCCATTAAGCTAGCAGAGCAACCTGAAAGCTAATTAAATGACCTAATTAAAAATTAAATGCTCTTTGTTTTATTGTGTTACCGCATGCTCTGCTAGCTTAATGTTAAGCTAGCAGAGCAATATTAAAAAAAATCAATTAATTATATTGTATTTAATATCAAATTATTAAGCAAATTAAATGCTCTAATTAAAAATTAAATGCTTTTTGTTACACTGTGTAACCTCATGCTCTGCTAGCTTAACATTAAGCTAGCAGAGCATGCGGTAACACAATACAACAAAGAGCATTTAATTTTTAATTAGGGCATTTAATTAGCGTCTAATTATGAGAAAATTATAATTGTGTTCTATTCAGATTGCTCTGCTAGCTTAATGGACATTATTATTTCTCATTTTTCAAATATTTTTAAAATGTCTTAAGCCATATAGAAGGCAACGAGCGATGAAACAATCTATTATATCTATTAAGGCCGGATTTGAATATGTTGCTCAGAGCAAATTGAGAGAGAAACACATACGGATACGCATTTCTCACTCTACGGACAATATTTCGAGATCCGTAGATCATATGAAAACATACATGGAATCAAATTTCTAGCGAATTTTATGATCTCAAAGTTTTATAATACCTCGAATCACTCACAGGAAACGAGATATTATCAAAAAGCGATTTTCGTGATCTTTGATCTTTACTATCTTGACTCGCAGTAATTACGCGATTATATAAAAAAATTTTTACCAGTCATAGAATGTCAAAACAAAGGTTTAGTCAAAAATTCAGCTTTGATACGTTTTGTTAAGTTTCACGTCTCATTTTTAGAACGTTCTTTATGGCTTTAGCATGTTAAATATTTATCAATCTTGCATCAAATTCATAATACTGATTATGTTTGAGATTTGAGACAAATTTACTTTACCTATATATACTGTTTATAAGGGTCAGTGCCTTAAATATATAAATAGGCCTATGTGTATTAATTGGAGATGCACAATTGATTCCTAAACATAAATTACTAAAAAAATATTATGTTTCCTTTTATACTGAAGTTTCGGCAGCCTGTTCATCAATATTATCTTTTCTTTTACTCGGATCACTCCAACAATCTTTTGGCCGCTTTGAATCACTCTAGAAATTAGAAACATTTATCTATATTGTGTATCTAATTGTTTTGGTAAAATATATTTTAATTTTTAAAACATTTCATTTTCGTGCAAAGTTGTACGCCGTTTATTACTTTTATATAAATTAAGTAATTTTTCCTCAATTTCTTTAATCTAAACAGTGGCGGATTTATCTATTTATTAGTAGTGGCCGGTTAAATTTTTGTATTGCATCATCCATCCATATAATTAGTTTTTTTTTATAAGAAATTCATAAATATAGTCAAAAACTCATTTTAGATTTTTATAATAACTTTTATCAAATGAATTTCGATTTTCGAAATCGAACTGAAATATAATGCTTCCCGAGCTTTCATAGTGAGAATTGAAAAAAAATGCTTCGTAGCTAAAATCTAGCACCCATAGGACTTGGCCTACTGGGTCTTTTGGTAAATACGCCACTGATTCTAAAAATAAAACAAGAAACGTAACAACTAACTGAGTTAATTGTTTAAATACCCTGTATATATTGTTTTTTATCAGTGTACTTCTTTACAAGCGCAGATATATTAAAATATGTCCAAGGTACTATGTATATAGGTAGTATATACATATGTGTGTATGCTTCTGTAATCTGTGCAATCTACAGTAATTATAAATCAGCTGTGGCAATGCTGGTTTCAGCTGTGGCAATGCTGTTCAGTTTATGAAAAAAAGTTTAAAACAAAAATTTTTGTTTAAAAAAAAACAGTTTCTGTATTTCAACTTTTCTTCTAGCTTTTACGGTTTTATGGTAGATATTACCCTTAGTCGGATAAATGTTATGAATTTGAAATAAATTTTTAACATGTACACTCCCGTTCAAAAAAATGAACAGACCTGAAATATTAATTTTCTACATTTCATACAACTCCTCACTTTTGTAACTCTCTGTATATTATTTATTTATAAACAAAGATAAGTAGTATATTTTTTAAATGTGAAAAAAGAAATGGAAGTTTTATATTTTTTATTTATGTAAATAATTTATGTAAACAAAAACATTTTCTACAAGAATAATCAATATTGTCATAGACTAATTCGGTTCAGGTTTGTTCATTTTTTTTTTGAACGGGATTGTACCAGAACTCTGAACTCGTTATCTCCTTTCATTTTTGAATTAACGTGCTGACGGACATACAGGCGAACATGTAGAAATCGAATAATTTATATGTTAACATATATACAGGGTATAAAAATGTGTGTTAATAGGGAATATGCATGAAAATTTGTTTTCACATTTATTTTCAGAATATGAAAATACTGTTAATACTGTAATAATATTTAAAAACGAAATTAAAATCTGACAAATATCAAGGAAGCTATAAGCTTTTAAAAATTATTATCTGTCTCTTTCTTGCAAAAATACTCAAAACGGAGTTTTACTTGTATTTTAAATGGTGAAAGTGTAATATGACGTCACATAACATATCAAGAGGGCTATCACCCTCTTTGTCTAATCGGGAATTTCAATCATTCATATCTCGCTTATTTTTAAAGTTATTTAAAAAGTAATTTTACCTTGATATTTGTCAAGTAAACATGCTTCAATTCCAGTGAAAAAAAATTTTTATGCATATTCCCTATTACTACCAAAACCTGCCTAAGACATTTTTTCTTCTATATATAAAACTCATGCAATCATATTTCTAAAGATGGAGACAGTATACTTGTTTTAAAAGTAATTATTTTCCATTTAAATTAATTCGATATCCTTCGGGTTAATCAAATTTTACAGCTAGATATACAGACGATCGATCAAAATTTTATATGCTCGTAGCTTTCATACACGTACTTGCGTTGAAGTCTTAAAACTTTCAGACCCAATACCTAGAGATCATTTTTTGTATTATAAATACGTATTTCGACTACAAAGTTGTCATCATTAGTATAAATTAGCTAGTCGTAATTTGACATCTTTAGAAAGAGAGAGATGGACATACTGACGATTAATTTTGCCGTAAAATTTTGATTAGATCCGAATTTGCTGCTTTGAAATCAATGAATAGCAACAATGGTTTGTATCAATATTGTCTTCTTGTGTTTTTTCTAGAATTTGTCTTATTGTGTGGATTTGGTCAATAGTTTAATAATTTTACTATACACTACCGAAATTTTATGGGCGATTTCCAAATTGCCCCTTACAAATTATATAGTACGTAACTAGAAACTTTAAAATTACATAGCAGTATAAATAATTAAAAAAATAGTATATTGTCTCTAAAACAAAACAACTAACAATACTACAGGTAAAATAGAACGAACATTCTATTCTAAGCAACAACTGGTGCGCCTTCAAGCTTTGGAAATAACTTCGTATTATAGAAATGAAGATCCGATGAGGCCTTAAAAAGGCTTACCTTGTTTTGAGAATGCCAAAATGTTGAGTAAAAGAATTAATTGTTCTTTAAGTCTATATCAATAACAATGTTTGCGAAAGATCTCGTTGTTTTTGAGATATTTAGAAGAAACGATTTAACCCCAATATTTGTACCACTCAAAAAATGATAAAACAACTATACTCATCGGATCTGAATTTCTAGTATCTGAATAAATTGAATCCCAGATTTTCGTGAATCCACTCCAGTTATTGTCTAAAAACACTATTTTACTCTGTACTCAAATAGTTTGGGTGTAGTAAACAAAACATAAACCAACTTACGACACAAATTGTTGCGTGCAGGTGTTAACATAGGCATTTTTTTTTTAAAACTTATTATACAGACGTGTTGGTGTGGAATTAACTGTTCCAAAAAATACAAATGGTGATAGGCGTGAACGTGATCAGGAGAAAAGGGTGTAAATTTTTCATAAATTACATACATATAATAGCAGGAATTGTTTGGATGGTCTTGGAATTGATCGTATATATATATAGTAAGTGTACTTTTTATTATTATTTATATTCTAATATCGTGATTGGGTAATTAGTGGCAAATTGTTTGGTTCTGTTGGCGTGCACACAATTTTTGGTGATCCCACCTTAATTCCATGATGTGGAGTTGTTGATATTTGGTGTTCATTGGTTTCATCATCTTCGTTCATTGTCGTTAAACGATCGCTTGTTTCTTTTTTAGTTAGAGTCTTTTTTGTTTTTGAGCTAAAAAATATGTATTTAAACAAAAATTGATAAAAAATGTAATATGGATTCTAGGATATTATTTGGAATTATTTAAACACATTGGTAACATTTCTAATTTGAACATCCATTTTGTAAAACATTTTAATGTTTCACTTTTCAACAAATACATGTCATATAAATATAATTAGCCTCAACTTTGACCTGCTTTGGATATTGCAGATCACTTAAGGTGATCTACTATGAGAAGTCATTTCAGTAGTCTGGACTCAAGAAATAAATTGTATTAGAAATTATTGTATAAAAAATGTATGACTGAGTACAGTTGTATCAACTCGTAAAGTGCCGTTCATTTTTCAAATTTTTGCATTCGATTTGTGTCATTTGCATAAGGTTTTTGAATTGCATGCAGATTCCACCGAACGGTTGGAAATTTTACCGAAATCATATATATATATATATATATATATATATATATATATTGTTCTATACATCAGTACCACGTGGTACTGCATATCTTGTAAATGATGTGAGATAGGGAAAATCTTTGAATACAAAACAAGTAATGCAACAACTAACTGAGTTAATTGTTTGAATACCCAGTATATACTGAGTTGTATATCAGTGATTGAATTGTTCGATTTCCGAGAAACCTTTAATCACAAATTATGAGAAAACTTTTGAGTTTATGAAAAAATTTTTCAAACAAAAGTTGTCTATTTTAATGTAATTTTTTTTCGATCTCTTACGGTTTCAAAAATATATTTTTTCTCCCCTGGAGGGGGGAAACACGTTCTGATTTTGCCCATTAACGAACTTGACCTTACTTTTTTGCTTTAGAACACACAAAGAATTTTTCGTTATCTCTTTTCGTTTTTGAGTTATCGGCTTCACGACAGACAGACAGATGGACATGCGGAAATGGACTTATTAGGTAATTTTATGAACACCTATAACAAAATTTTTTTTCTGCGAGAAATATTTTCAAGCGTTACAAAGTCGTAACTAAACTTAATATACCTATTGTATATTTACAAATATACTGGGTATAATAAGTTTATCTAATAAGATCCTATACTATCACATTTATAATATTAGTAGACTTTATATAACAGGAACATATTGTGAAAAAAATGAACATCTTGTATGTTGTACAGATAGTTTCACATAAAAGTTACAAACGATATTTTATTTTATTCATTAAAAACAATAAATTATGAAATTTTTAAGTTACGCTCAGCGAAGCGATAGCCGGGTAGTAACTAGTAATCAATAATAAATAACACCAAGTACTAACCTATTGAATGTGTCATTTGTTGAATTATTTTCGTTCACTTGTTTCCAAATACCAGTTTTATTCACTTCTTCCGTAATATTTATTGATGTTAAAGGAATTTTCATGATATTTCCATTTGCTAATGGAATTTGAATATTACCACTTGGTACAAATCCAATTTGTTTCTCCTTGAAATACAAATGGAAAATTTGTTTTTGCTTATCTTAGAAAAGGTGTTTAGTTTATATCGGAAATAAGAACGAGAAGATTGTATATTGTATATTGTATACTGTACAATTGATGACAGTGTAATTTTCGTGGTATCGGCCAAGAAATATATTTGAGATTTAACAATTGCAAACATTACTATCAATGAAATCTCAAAGGGTTCTTAAGGTACAGGAAAGTTTGACATTTTAATTTTCCAAAATTTTGATTCAAATGAGGTAATTTTTACATGGGGCTATTAAAGCGTTTCAAGGAACAAAATGTATTAATGAATTTCTTGAAAGGAAATAGAGCTATTGGTCTCGTACCAAAGTCAAAATTTCGCTAAAATTTCTTCAAATGACCATCGATCCTACCTAGCATTTATATATATATATATGTATGTATATATGTATGTATGTATATATGTGTCTGTAATCGCTCTAGCGGTCACAGTTTTAATCCGATTGGTATCCGATAAAACTGGGTATGTGAAGTGCTTTTGGTATTTGAAGTGTCGAGTTCGCGAATGAGCAAAATCGGACAAGGGAAAAGGGGGGTTTAGAGTAAGGGGGAAACACACAATTTAGCATATCTGTCTTAATATTGGAAAAGTACAGTTATAGATAATTAATTTTACTATAATTTTAGTTCTAATCATTTTTTCTGTTACCTACCCTAATATTGATAGAAATATTTATGAATTAAAATTGAAAGTTAAATTCCTAAATATCTCTGTACACATGGGAGTTTGAGAAAAAATAATCAGTATATGAATTGTAGCAAACATGATTTTCTACAACTTTACTCCTTATACATTTTTTAATTTTTTTAATATTAGGAGAGATATTTTATATTTTGTGTTTTCTTCTTTCTCTATGTCCTACTTTCCCCTTGACCAATGTCATTTATTTAAAAAATGAAACTTGCAAATACCAAAATCATATCAAATACGACATTTCATTTTGATCAGACTAAAATTTTGACCGCTAGATAGTGATATTTGTATTCACTAATTTGACGGAGGAATGGAAATTTGGACGGAAGGAAATTCACTAATTTGACGCAGCATATGCGTAACGAATTTTTTTTCAAAATCATACTATGGTCTACATATAAAAATGAATCAATTAATCGTTTCGGGTATGCTATTCCAAAATACTTGATGCTACTACCTATATTGTTAATAATTCGGGCTATCCGTTCTTGTTAATAACATTTGATAGTTACGCCCCTGTTTGATATAAATTATATTTTACTTAGTTATTTTAAATTTTAAAAATAAAATTCCTGAATAGTTAATTTAGATTTTATGAATAACTATAAATGTTGATTGTCTTATCGTCTATGAGTAAACTCTTTTTAAAATGATATGACTCGAATAAAAAGAATGTGCCGATTAAATTTCATGCAAAAAAAAAAAAATGGAACAATGTGCAATGATTAAATAAACTAAAACGAAAAAAAAAATCATTTTCTTATAATTAATTATATTTTCACATAAATAATTAACAATAAAACAAATTATATCTTTAATAGCAATATGTATAGCATTTTAAAATTAAACATTTTAAAAATTAATTAACAATAAATAAAAATTTAATTGATATGAATTTTGTCTTTTAAAATTGTTTGAGTATTTCTATGTTTTTCTCAGTTTTCTAACCAAAAAATTCAGTTTACAATTAAAAATAATGGATTAAAAATTATCTACCAGAGCGGCGCAAAGTACCGTGAATCATTACTCTCCTCCTCTTACATCAGTGATATTCGTGGTGGTTTTTTAAACCTTCCAAGAAAAAAGGCTAATTCTAAAATGTATGCTATTATAATATTATTGATAATACGAAACGGTTTTTATGGTAACTTATAAAATTATCACTAACGAAGTCTAGTTTTGTCTTTGTTTTGACTTAATCTTTAAAATAGCTTTCCTATTCTCAAGTAAAACGGCAAAGAATAACTTTGGTGTCATATGTATCCTCTCCTATTTTGCAAGTGTTCCTCTCTAAAACCCAAAAGAGATTAACAACAGAAAAATTATATAGCACAGAATTTATTTTAATCAACGACCTTGATACCCATCTAGTTACGCCACTGACAATTTCGTTTAAGCATAGGACATTTTCGTAATTCTAAGGCTATAATCCATTTTAGAACTTCATGGATGGATCAATGAGCTTTAGTGTAGAAACGTCTGCAAATTTATTGTCTACATAGTAGAATCTAGAAACCTTTTACCACTATTGGAATAATCCAATGGAATGATATTTTGGCAAAATATTTGTTTAATCACGAGTATCTTTCAAAATTAATATATAAAATATGATATCTACATTATTTTCACATCACATTTTCATATTAAAGCCTAGCTCACACGATGCTGGTTCGGCTGCTGGATTGCTTGCTCGATTTTGTAGCTGGGTCCCAAGCTAGCTGTCGTGGTGGGCGTTGTGATGGCTTCTATGCGATTTTCGCTTCACACGATGGCATTAGGACGGTAGATGAGTCCGATGCGTGCAAAGTGATGGTTTGAAAAAATAGACGCGGTTATACACCTACCTATGGTCTATAAATTGATTGGTTTTATTTAAGTTCTTGATTTTTGAAATTATTTATTATAAATCAGTTTAAAAAAATTTCACTAATGATGAAATTAACTTTTTTTTAAAATTACTTCAATAATAATATAAAAATCACAAAAGAAGGCTAGTGATAAAACAAGCCTATGTTACTAAATAAGACGTTCTAATTGGTTAACATGAAAAAACTAGCAGAGGAAAAATTACGGAAATAGGACATGAACTATCGCCGAATTCTAGCAAGCGCCCACGCAACAGAGCCAACACTGACGTCATTTTCCATCACAACGTCTATCATAGTTGCCATCACAGCACCCCGCAAGTAATCCAACGAGCGAACCAGCATCGTGTGAGCCAGGATTTATATGATTCCCTAAATAGTTAAGAGTTAATTAAAAATAGTGTCACCATTAGAATACGTTATTTTTTAATGATAAATAATCTTTGATTTCATGCAAAACATAAAAAATCAACTTTAGTAATAATTAAAATGCATTCCAACTAAAATTATGATATGTGCATTCATAACATTCATCGATCGGTGATCTATCACTATAGTTTAACCAATAAGATTGGCTTAAAATAGTAATCGCTCACTGATCGAAGATAAGAGCACGTGATGTTTAAAAAAAATTAATTATGATAAATGTGTCACTCTTTAATTTATAATTATAGTTATTGGTTAACGCGATCTTTGACTTGTAAATGTTGATTTCAAAGTTTGACATTCGTCAATTCCTAAAATACAATATGAATTTGTTCGCTTGTTTTTTTAAATAAATTTTCCCTGCAAGTTCGACTAGTTATACTTGTAAAGGTAGATAATAATTATTTAATATAACAATCATTTACCTTTACAAATTGGCGCCCGAGAAAAATTATACGAAGAGGGTGGTAAATTACCTTTACAAAAAACTTGCTACTTTTAATGAATCTTATGGTAGGTTAATGTAGTTTACGAAGACTGCAGTTCGGTGAGGTTCATTCTGGTGTTGCCAAATTTTGGTTAAAGTATATAAATGGATTTTTTGCGTATTTGAGCCGTTTTCGACACTTTTTTGGTAGTTTATGCAGTTTAAAGCTTTATTTGGGCTGACATTTGAGTTAGTGGGCTTGGTCTATTTTCCAAGAATCTTTGTCCCTGGAAATATGATTGAAACTCTACCCATGGATTCTATTGTTATATTGTTATATGCTCACCAAATTTAATTTAAATTGAAGTTTTCGGGAGCGTGGAATTACATTTTTTAAAATTTTCTAAGTGACATTTTTATCAGACTTAAATACGCAAAAAATCCGTTGATATAAAAAATGAGTGAGTACACTACCGAGTATTTTACATACAGAATGTAAGATTAAACTGGGAAACTGAATCGTTTACTTGTAAATACATGGTGTTTATTTAACGTTTTATTGGTGTTTATTCAATATAGATTGCCAATTCCGATTATGCTATTGGAATCAGATTTTGTATCAATAAATTCAACTATTAAATAATTACTTATGAATGAAAAACAAAAAACACAAAAATTAAAATTTATCGACATGGATGTAGAATACGATGTAATAATCCCACCTCGCCATTTTCAAGTTGTCGCATATCATCATCACGTTTAGATGTTTCTGGCATTATATCATCCAGTATTTTCAATTCACGTCGTGTGAATATAAAGTCCAATAATTTACGTATTCCAATCATCACAACCAACATCAATGGGAATAGTATTGATGTGGAACTAAACGATTTGATCGTCCATAAACATGCCAGACATGCTAATTGAATGATTGTGAATAAATGAACTCGACGAATTGGAACCTGAAAAAAACATCGAAAGTTTTAGTCTCAAACATTTTTGTAAATCTTTAACAATAAGCAAATAATAATGAGGGCGAAATTTATTATAATTTAATTTAAATTTATTTTAGTTAATTTTTTATTTATTTTTATTTTTGTCTATTGATCTTTACTTTCTATCTATTTCTAATTGTCAAAGAGTAATTTACGACTAGCTAATTTATACTGATGATGACTACTTTGTAGTCGAAATACGTATTTATAATACAAAAAAACTGATCTAGGTAAGGGGCGAATTTTCATTTTAAATAATATTTAAAATTTTCGTATTTAAAATTATATTATTTTAAATGAAAAAAAAAAAATTTGAAAGACGTGGAACGGGAACATTAATTTGCATTACAATTTGATACACACCTGCCTTAAAAACATATAATCTGGTTGGTATTTATTTGGCATAAACATGATTAAAATTCTATCGAAAAATTGTAACCCTTTCAATGATGCAACACCCATATATAGAAAAACTCCAAATAGTACTGGCATTGGTATATGACTTAACATTGGCGTTAATAAAACTGATAGACCAATTGTAAGAAAAATTAATATATGTGTTGCACGTTGTTCCCGCACACCTAAAAATTGTGGTTTTTCACCAGGTGCTGCACATTCAGATTCCAATTTTAACGAATTGACATGATTTATTGATAATACTGTTGCCGCCACAAACCATGGCAGACCCATCAATGAACAAATTTCAATTAATATTGCTAACACAAACAAGTCCAAATGATATCCACATCCTTTTTTTAATTTATTCTCCTTTCTGTTCACAATTACGGCGGTTATTTGTTGATCCATAAATATTAAAATTGTTCCCAGTAGAGCGGGCAATATAGCAACTAATGGCGACCAAATAGGATTTCGATTGAATGGATAAATTAACCAACCACGGCCCTCTAGTGTTGGTTTGAATTCTCTAGGTACTTCTAATTTGGGTGTTTGAATACCAACAAAATAATCAATTGTGGACATTGAAAATATGGCAATAATTACAGCAAAATCGCTAATGAATTGGCGGACCTAAAACATTTTAAATTCTGGTTGATATTGTTGATTGATGTTGAATTGAGGCTGACTGTAATATAAAAACATTTCATAATTTCCATCAAGCTGGTAGTTTGTTATCTGATCATACATAAAGGAATTAGTGCGCAAGTCCGAGTTTTCTGATTCTTAGAAATTGATATTGATGGTTACAGCCAGTATGTTACATTGTGGTGAGTGTATTATGCAATGGTATCTTTGAATCACTGGTAGGCAATCTCTAAAAAATTCTGAAAATCTATTTTGGTGTTCGTAATTTTGATACTTTTTGTGGAAATCTGTGGAAGTGGAGTCTCAATTTGTTATGATTTGCAGTCGCAGCAAAACTTTTTCACAAATCAATCATCTCAAAAGTCTTTCTCAGAAATTTCCAGAGTATGACCTTTAGAATTTTCATTCTTAAGTCGGTATATAAGAATTAATTTGAGTATCTGAAGAGAAATATTTCCATCAGGGCTCTTTTTATAATCCAAAATTTTTGATACCTTGTGGATATCAATTTAAAAAAAAAAATTAATATTTCAATAAAGATAAAATTCACCATGCAGCTGATATTTTCTGGCCACTCAGATATGATCTATATACAAGACATGAAAACAAGCTTGATGGAAACTTAAGGTAACCGGCACGTAGGCTAAATGAAAAATAATTACTTTTGATGGAAAAAATAATGCATTTTTGAAATCTTTCAATTGAATAGATACAAGGAATGTGCCGAGAAATAATAAAATTGACATTAAAAATACATCAGGTACGTATTCAGGTGTTGGGCAATATTTTCCTTCAATTGTGCCATTGGATTCCTGAAAAATTCAAAATAGATTTCAGTTTTTTTTTTTCAATTCAAAATGTTAGTTCTAAATAATTAAAGGCAAAAGTTTATTACCAAACAAGACAATTTTTCTTCATCTGTCCATATAAGATTAGGTTTACTATCTAAGAAACAAAAACAGCCATACTCTGGTAGATCTCCACCGGTTGTATTTACTGGATTTTTTTTCCCAATCGAAATGACATTTTCCACAGCCTTAAGATACAAACAAATACGAATTATTGTAAAAGATTTCTATACTTTTACGGAAATAGATGTTTTACCTTGTAAATGAATATAAATGCAATTAACGTAGCGAAATTTTCTTCCGTAAATCTTGTAATATAACATACAAGAGCACTAGCATCAATAGCCACTAATATAACTAAAATTACAGCAATCCACGTTCCAATCCAAAATCGAAAAGACATATAGTCCCAGTCATATACTCGGCAAAAATCATATACAATTGTTTCGAACACAAGTACTGGACCGGTAGATCCCAATATTGTCAAGGGTTGTCCAGAAAAAAATCCATATCCAATGCCACAAACAAATCCTGAAACTAATGATTCCATAGCTGCCATATTTTTACCAGTGGCTTCTGAGAGTAAACCGCCAAATGTGATAATTGGTGATAGACACGCAAAATATAAAAAAATCCATGAAGCAATACACTGAACCGCTAGTGCATCTTTAAAATCTGACCAATACCATGGTGCTTTTCGTTTTACATCATTTATTAATCCACCAAATAACCGACCAGTTCGAGATAGGCCTGATTCCTGTCTTAATTTCTCCTCATCTTCTGAATCCGAATCATCCTGTTTCACTTTCTCAGGTGGCCGCTTTCTTACATCTTGTGATGGAATTGCTGCGGGTGGTTCAATTCGAATGGTTGGATCCCATTCACCAGGGGGTAATACTGTTACAGCGTCTAAAAATTCATCTACACCAGCTAATAGATGATTTCTATTTCTGGCACGATATGCAACTTCATGAAACACTTCGTCAGACATTAATGTGGCCATAGCACGTCCAATTTCATGAAAATCAGTTGTACCGCCGGCTGGCCCAAGTAATACAAATAGAAATCGTGTTGGTACAGGTACTTCAGTTAAATCACCCATAATGGTGGCGCTACTAAGTCGTACAAACGCTGATAATGTTTTGTCGAGGAAATCAACTTCACCCACTAAAATATTTGATGCTTCTGCGCCTTGTGGTATTTTCCTCATAAAGTGTGTATTGCCTTTATGATTTGAGTCACCATTGAAGTGACCTAAATCGTTTGCACTTACATTACGATTCATTGACAAATTACTTGGACTACTCGTAATACCATCTGGTGATTTTTCATTACCTAAAAGAGTTTTTTTCAGAATTTATTGTAAGTAAAAAGTCTTTTAATTAACTTACATGCAATCAATAAATTTTTATAGCAAAAATAATAAATTTTCGATACAGTGAAATAGAAAAAAGTTAATTAAGAACGTTTAGCAAAGTTACAAAAACAATTCACATACAAAATATAAAAGTTTAGTAAAGCTCAGTAAAGTTGCAAAAATATAGCGAGACAAAAGTTAAATGGTATATATTGAAAAGAAAATTGTACAAGTATCAAACATCCTATTTCTACATCATAAATTTTCTTGAATCAAATTTGTGAAAATTTGAACATAATAGAAAACGTCTGTTGGGAGAGTTTAATATTTTCATTGTTAAAACTTTTCAAGTGGAAAAATGTTTGTTATAGTATAGGGTGAAGTGGCGATGTCAGTTCCAAAACTATTTGTAGAAAATTGTTTTTCTTTTTTTGTGATGGCGACTGCCCTGAAAGTATAATTAGCCAGTTGGTAGGTACTTTGGGTTGGATACATTTAAGTTTTTTGTATCCTTGATAATCTCGTCAACTGTATAAGTTACTAAAAAGTTTTTCAGAGTTATTTTATAGGAAAAAAAGGTATTATATTAAAAACTGACCTTTCAAAAATATATTATGGCTTAATTTTCGACAAAATTAAACTGTAAATAAAAATGTATTATAATTTTTATATTTTGTTTTAATTCCGGGAATATGGAGGCGAAAGTTTTGGTGTATTTAATCAAACTTATCTCCAGCAAAATTTAATGATAAATTAAATAATCCCATTAAAGTCTACGAACTTGAACCAATCAAATTGTGAATATTTAGCTAAAATATTTTTTTAAACTAGCTGGTGCAGGGCTAGGTTTATACCTAGAATACTAATTAAGAAAATCCATGTTGCTCCGCGAGAACCCGCTCAGATATGGTTTCAACCGAAATTGTTTAAACAAATGAAAGATAGAAAATTTTGTTCATATTCTTTGGTATACCTAATATCAACAATAAGCGACTCTTTACTTCTTGCGATAAAATTGAGATATTGAAAAACTGACGTTTTTGAGTGCTTTTTATGCCGTTATTAAATAAATGAAAATTTATGTAAATAATTTTTTTCACCTTTGAACGATTAACATAAATGCGTGAGTTTGTTTAGCCATTTTTTTAAATTTTTAATATCACTTTTAATATTGTTATAATAAAAATAATTGTTATAATAAAAATAATTGTTATAATTAAAATGCTATTCAAATTCACTCAGTTCACCGCGAATAGCTCAAATATATGAAAAACAATCATAATTTTTAATATGTCTAATAATAACTGAAATCACTCAAAAACGTCATTTTTGACCAAGTTAAAATTTTATAATTGCGAAAACTGTGTGTGTCTCTTTATCGCCGAAAGAAAAGATGTATTTTTTGTAGGGCATTGTGCCAAAAGAAAAAAGAACATTTTAAGTGATTAAATTTTCTGTGTTTCAATTGTTTCAAATAATTTCGGTTTAAACAATATCGGACCGTGTTGCCGCAGAGCAACATGGACTAAATAAACTGGGTATAAAACAAGATTATGTATAAAAAGTGCTACATAATATCTATATCTATGGCGTCTCATGCACCAATGCAGCCTACATTAAGCTGCAGTATGTTCAAGTTCGTATTGAGAAAAATAACAGGACACAGCTTGTTTTTTTTCTAAGAATTGTTTATTTTCAACTGTCACTGTGTAACTAAGTTTAAATGCAGTCTTGTTTGGCAGCTCTCTTATGTCTGCTTATGTCTAGTGGGACAGTGTATTTGTTCATTTCCAACTCATCGTTTCTGCCAGATATTTAAGTTATGTGTAAGTTTTATGATAAATAATATTCGGATAAATTGTCATTCGGATAAACTTTTTATAGAGCAAAAAATTCAATTTTTAAATACAGTATGTCGCAAAAACATGTTATCACACTTCATAAACTGGAAAAACGTCTAATTTTATTTTTGTTGGAAATTCACCAGTTCAGGTATAATAATCCAATAGAGTTTAAGTTTTATAGAAAGAAAGTTTGTGCTAAGTGTAATAAGAGGTGCGAAAGCGCAATAGAAGTGCAAAGATGTGGACTTTTTCATTAATCGAATATATATGTTGGTGTGTAACTTTTTATTTAAATCGTTTCTGACTGTGTGGTCTGGCAAAGTCTCTTTTCACGAGCAACCTGGCATGATGGTGTTGGTTTATTGGCTCTAGACAATACATTTCCAACATCCTTTCTTCTGTATCTTTGGTAGTCAATACATTCTGATCATTACCATCTGCTTCAAATTTATCTCTGATTCATCTTATGATGAGCTTGTTCTATTGAACTCTCTTGTATTGTATTTAACACAAACTTTTTTTTTACAAAATTTAATCTGGTTTAATCCGATGTTTCTTTGTCGTTGAATCTACAACAAAAATCAAATTTTGCGTCTTAGCCGCTAATAAGGTGTGATCACATTTTTGTGACAGTCTATTCGCAATCAAAAGTACTTGCTAGCGCTTTAATACAGACGGTCGATGAGCGCGCTTTTTTTAAACAAACTAGATATTAATTATTATTATATTTTGTATAAATTTTATAAAAAAACTTCGAATTTAAGTCAGCAAAATGGTGAATGAAGAGAGCGCTAAGAGAGCGCGTTGGCTAAAACCATCAGTGGTATACTGTCCGATAATTTACGCAGCGCTCGCAGCGCTGGTTTTTTCGCTAAACACATTCAATGATATTTTAAATGTTTGGAGAAAGGTAAATATCTTTTTAAGTATTCAAAAAATAAAATTTTTTAAGTTAACGAGGTTAAACTTTATAATTTATAATAATTTTAAATAATTTATGATAATTTCCACATTCGATGTCGTTCGATTCGAACATCAGGTGCCAGCTCCTCTGCTTAATTACGAATAGTTGCTTTAAGTATTTTGATTGGATGTTTCAATTAATTGAAATAATTTGTCTATGATGATTGTTACTCTACATTTATCCACATGAACGTAATCTATCGATTTAAACAAATCCAACGGACGTGCTCATTAGAGTTAATTTTCATTAATTCCCTACATAATAATGGTGCTATTTACAATAAGGATTTTTACATAATTGTACAATTTTGCTGTATGACAAAACAAACATTGCATTGCATAAATACATAAATATAACATATAGCATAGATTTTGTTATGAAACGTTTTGTATGTGTGATAGAAATTGTTACCAGTTCCAGGAATAGTTAAATAACGACAGGAATCTTTATTTGGTGCATTTTGGGGACAAGCATTGCCACCATGTTGGGATTGGGAAGACTCTTCCACTGTAAAAACATACACATATTCGAAATAATCATTCATTGTTGAGTTTATCTTCAAGTCAAAATTAACAGTAGAAATGCATTTAAAAAATTTTATAAACAAGTGTGAAACAGTGTTGAGATTGTGAGAAATCCATAAAAGGAAATGTAAAGACGATAACAGCGAATAGAAATAGTTAAGAAATTTTTTTTAATGGCGTTCTTTTTTCCAGTTGATGTGTACCATTTGGTTTTCTGTTTAGAATATAAGCTGTTATAATTTTTATAAAGAACAACTTTAATCTAAACATTTTTTTGAAAATAAAGTGTAGGTATTTGGCACAAATCGATCGACTGCAAAATTTGAAAAAATAATGCCACTTAGGATTGAGGAATCTACTCGAAAAAAATGCTCAGAACTAGTTGTACTTTATTGATTCAAGAGCATTCAACCATGAACAAATTGCCCCAGAAGCAATTTTAACGTTTTCTCTTTAGAAAAACTGGAAACTAGAGACGTCAAAATTGTTTCTGTTGCAATTTTTCTCAGTTTTATGCCTATTTTTGCATTATTTTGGGTATGTTATAATGAGCCAATTAAATTTTGAAAAACCAAAATAGTGTTTTATCTGAGCTTTAATTTTACGAATTGCGTTTTTTCACTGTATATAATTTTTAACGAAATATATTGTATCGTTGTTGTAATATATTTAACTATACAGACTGTGTTGGCCAGCTTTTCTAATAGAGAATCAATGTTAAATATTATTTATTGCTTGCTGTCCGTCTGGTTACTGTATAAAGTCAGCCAGTACACATGTAATGATTAAATATGTTCATTGAATTCTTAACTTAACTTAGTATGTGAATCACAAAATCCCCACTCTTAAATGATAAACAAACAACCATAGACATACGTGTGTATGGTTGATGATTGTACATGTGATGACTCTCATAACATGTGTACTGACTGACTTCATATAGTAACCAGACGGACAGTCAGTAATAAATAATAATTAACATTGATTCTCTATTGGAAAAGCTTGCCAACACACACAGTATAATATACAGTTGTTGTAATATATTTTGTACCGTTGTACGCCAACTAAAACGGTTCCTGACCTAAGCAACTATATTAATGGGGGTACATCTTGGAAGAAAGTTTAAAACTTAGCGTTCATGTAGCTTTCTAATAATTTATCTCTGAATTCATCCCATTTGAAGCTATCACTCTTCCTGAATATGGGTTTCCATTTAAAATTTCAAAGTTAGACCCTGCTTCGTCCTTATGGGTCCATCGGACGCGAAATCTGATTAGCGCATTCAATTCCTCGGGAAAAATTACTTGAGGTCACTAATTGAAAATTTTTAGTTAGAACCACCGGGAACGATTTATTATGCCGTGTCCAAACTTTTTGGACACCCGATATATAAAAAATTCATTTTTATTTTTGTGCTTAGGGAAAACACCCTGGTAAGTTCTCGTGTGATCATGGCAAAAGGTTAGTTTTACTTGTGTCTAAAAAAAGTTCCTTGAGCTTGAGATTCTCGTGAAGTAAAAGGCGTGGGAAATATGGAGTAGCAAAATTTAGAATAGAAATTTTTCGATGTTGATGAAGACGAAACATAACTTGACATTAGCACAGGGGTAGGAAGATCATGAAAAAATGGCGCAACGTATGATTCTACTCCTGTGATGGTGCGGAAATGGATATAATTTATATTTAATGTTTCGTCTTAATATTTCAAGAAGTTTTTTTGTAGGGGAACTGTACTATAGTTTTATGGTAGACAATTAGTTACTAAAAATTTATTTTCACTTCTATGAAATTAATAACAAAGCTTTATAAAAAAATGTTAGTAAGGTATAATTTTCAGCATTTAAAAATAGAATATTTAACTATGGTAAAAACGAAGAAAAACACTAAAGAATTTTTATTTTAAGAATATTAAAATTTATGTGTAGTGCAGATATGGAAAAAATACAGTTTTGGACAAAGATTAGGTCACATCAGCAACATGCTATTACGTACGGAACATGTTATTCTTTATTAGCCTAAACTATATAAGGAAAAAAAATTCTATCGTCGTTCTAAATGCTTTATTTATTGTAGACAGATAGCGTGACTATTAAATATCCTTGTTAACAAGTAATTAAAATTTTATATTTACAGTACTTTAAAAGCTTGTACACATTTTATTGGATAATATCACCGCTCCAGAAGAACATTGACGCAACTTTAAAGACAGTAATTTTGTAGTAGAATAGGTGCTCTCGCTCAAACTTCAATCACACGCAACTGCCTTATGTGGCTATAAACTACGGCATAAAGCTAAAGTTCACATATTGGATTTTACTATTATATTCTGGTTTATTGATAAGTATAAATGCGTAGTATACCATGAACTTTAGGCATCCTGATATAGATCCCATCAATCTTTTGTTTCGCGAATCATTTTATCTAAATCTTTTATGACGACTGTTTATAAAAGAATTAATTATTGTGAAATTGGGAAAAAATTTAAGTTATCAAAACTTTATTTCAAACACTTAAGATTGTTGAATCAGCATAGCGATGATATCATATAAGTGTGATTCCATTGAGTTTTTTCCCAATATTCTCGATTGGTGGCTGACGTCTAGATTGAATTCAAAGGAACCCAACAAATGGTAGAAATGTATGAAAAGTCAAGAAATTTTGTTTTTTTTCGACTTAATTTTTGAAATCTCATAATAACATGAAAATCAGGGGAATATTCTGAAATTTGCAGAGTCGTTTGGTAGAATTTTACGAAAATTACATAATTACCGAATATAATTTGTTTGCTTGATATACATGTTTATTTGGTTGAGTTTCTAATATCTTACCAGTCCAAGTAGTCGAGCGGTCTAAGGCGTTATGTCTGTGCAGTATGCACCACTTAGAAACTGGGAGGTTATGGGTTCGAATCCCGACATCGGCAGTTTGTGAATTATAAAAAAAAAGGAAAAAAAAGGGGGCGGTTAATTGACTAAACTGTCGGCGTATGGACAAGAACGAAGTAACCGGCTATGCTTGAGAAGGTTTTCTGCAGTTTTCTTTCAGATGAATATCGGCATAGTTCCTATCATAGTCGGCTGCAGCCGCATATCCTACCAATTCCTAGTCAACTCACAAATTCCTTCCACTCCACTCACATCCTCACATCCTAAGGCATCACAATGGACTTTATGGTCGAAGTGTAGCCCGTCCAGGACAGCCTTTACAATCTACCTCTGTACCTCTAATATCTTGGAGCGTATCAGAAACGATATAGGCGATGAGTAAGAAACGGAAACGGCTGTGTAAACACTCTACCGGGCCGCCTACAATGAGTAAGCACATTCAGTATGACAGATAATAATTTTTCTGATTAATTTTCGAGAATACATCGCATACATTTTTTAGCAGGTAAAAACTGCTGAATTTATTTCTTTTCGACTTAAGTTACCATTTTCCACAAGAATAATTTTTATTTTATATACAAAAATTTATTATACTATATATTTTTCTAGACCTACACCTGAAATTAATATCAGTAATTATTTTAAATTAGGTTCATTTTATAAAATAGTAAATTATATAGTAATTAAATTTTCCTCTATTCTTCAGCTTTGTAGATACTACAAATTAATATTTTCCCCTTTATTATTTTCCACATGTTTATTTATTAGTGTTTATTTGATCATATATCATGTAGAGAAAACATATATCATGTATAGCGAGAAGTACTATATACTGTTGTTAGAATAACAATGGCAGATCGTCATGGCGAAATTTTGTGTAAATAATAACAATTAATTTTTATTCAGAAAAACAATTGCACATTACATTGAACTTGCGGTTCTGGTGGGGAGATGTACGGGATTTTTCCCATTCATGAACTGTACTGCACTTTTTAACTATAGGGCTCACACACAAAATTCAATTTACGAACTGCTTTACCAAAATTTTTGTTTTGCGATCAATATTTAAAATTTTTTTGCGATCAACTTTTACAAAGTCGGGGCTGACATTAATATGTGCTTGTATACCGGATGTTCCACTTTAGTCTATCACTCCTGTTTTCTTTTCTGGGGTCGATCAAATTAAAATAATATATCGAACACAAGTTGTTTGTTTTTGAAGAGGCTTTCTGATAATGACCTTGGATTGACCTGGAATTTGCTTTTGAGGGTAATTTCAAGGTCAACTTGAAATAAGAATGTACTGAAATCAGTTTTGAAAAATCAAAGTTGGCCTTGAAATTACCTTCAATAGTTCAAGGCCATTTCAAGATCACCAAACAACCTTTAAAAACCAAACAACTTTTGTTCGACATATTTTTTTGATAAGACCGATTCCAAAAGAGATGACTGGAGTTATAGATTAAAATGGGACTTTGGGATTATAAAAAGTGCATTTCACTATTAAGTATAACAAATAAATCATACAAAAGAAGCAAATTGATCTGTTGAAACTTTTTACTTTTGAAAGTGTTAAATAATGTTTCTATATATTTAAAATTTATATAAAGGTATGATAAGTTTAGTCCGTACTTTGTAATTGTTGAATATATTGATCAATTCACGAAAAAAAAATTTATGAAGAAAATTCATTTTCTCATACGTTTTGTATGGAACGACTTTTTTGATAATATTGATTCTGAGGCGGCACGAAGTTCGCGGGTTCAGCTAGTTATCAACTAAATATACAACCTGCTCCGATTAGAATATATATAGATGGAACAAATTCTCTGCCACTCTATGAGAAAAATATTGTTTTAATACATTTGCATAAAATTAAAATTGAATTGTTTTTATAAATTTAATGATCCTATTTTCTATTCTTCAAATTAATATTCATTTAAAAAGGAGATATAACAAATAGAAAATAGAAAAATTAACAACAATTTTTAATTAATCTAATTGGATTATCTTATACTTACAAAGCTATATACCCAGTAGCTTGTACGGTACAAACCCAATCTGAATAATGCTTTAACCACATTAGCATATATGGTATAGTCAAATTAGCTAGAAAAACGGGTTTCAGACAGGTTGTTGGCAACCGCAATTTTATAAATTGATTCATTTTGAAGTCGTGAATATGATCCTAAGTTTTTACGTTCCAACTCGTAATGGAACAGGATTAAAATTAAATTTGTTTATAACAAAAAAGCGTTTTTTCTTAATATCATTTTTAAAACTAAAAATTTTAAAAATGACCAAGAATAATATTTAATTTTATATAAAAAAAGAAAACAAATTAGCCCATAAACATTAAAATCGGTTTATTAGAATTCGAGATAAAAATTCCCAAAGTTTGAAAAACGCAAAAATTTTAAATTAAAATAAAAAATCTAAAAATTTAGCCCTTAAAAAAAATTAGGTCCCCGACAATTAATAAAATACCATGTCTCTTATTTTTATAAATAAAAAGGGTACATGAATAAATCTTTTTTTAAATGAAAGGTCTTAAAAATATCTATATTAAAATCGGTTTATTAGAATTCGAGCAACCTGTCTGAAAAATGCTAATTTGACTCTAGTAATATAAAAAAAAGAAAATTTCGAAATGTAGATGTTTTTTTTCATTATTTTATTATTAGAAAAGTAAATAGCAGTAGCATATTGCAACGTTGTATATAGCTTTAGAAGAGTTAGAAAACATATTGCATCTAGTCACACGCTAAAGTAATAAATAACAATTTCTTATGTTTTTTTCTTGCAAAGCAGAGAAAATCTAAGAAAAGCTTTTTCAAGTCGTTTTACCAATAGAAAAAATTTTATACGAAATATTTCCCATTTTGACATATAAAAATGTGACGTTACGGTCTAGTAAAATATAACAATTTTCTTCCAAATATTTGGAAAACTAAGAGATTTATCGCTAACTAAGAGATTTTATCATTGAGCACAATATAACATTCTATATTTTTTACAACTAATGGTTACGGAGATAGTTACGGAGATTTTATCCATGAAAAGTATTTCCTTGGTCTGTAACATAGACATTTACCAGCTAAGTAGCCGCGCTTGTAAAGGCGTTGTGTGTACTTGGAACTGGGAGGTTATGGGTTCGAATCCCGACGACGGCAGTTTGTCAATTTTTAAAAAAAAAAGAGGGACGGTTAACTGACAAAACTGACGGCGTATGGACAAGAACGAAGTAACCGGCTATGCTTGTGAAGGCTTTCTGCAGTTTCCTTCACGAACTCCAGATGAGTATCGGCATAGTTCCTATGAAAGTCGGCTACAGCCGCACATCCTACCAATTTCTAGTTTACACACAAAATTTTTGTTTAAAAGTTCGAGATTAGACTTAAATAAGTTTGTTTAAAAGGTTATGATTAGAGATTTATCAATAAACGTGGCGAAGCCGGATGTATAAACTAGTATCCATTAAATATGGATACTAGTATAGCATTAAGTATACCAGTCCAAGTAGCCGAGCGGTCTAAGGCGTTATGCCTGTGCAGTATGCAGTACTTGGAAACTGGGAGGTTATGTATTCGAATCCCGACATCGGCAGTTTGTCAATTATAAAAAAAAGGGGCAGTTAATTGACTAAACTGTCAGCGTATGGACAAAAACGAAGTAACCGCCTATGCTTGAGAAGGTTCGTGAAGGAAACTGCAGTAAGTTTCCTTCACGAACTCCAGATGAATATCGGCATAGTTCCTATCTACTCACAAATTCCTTCCACTCCACTCACTTCCTCACATCCTAAGGCATCACAATGGACCTTATGGACGAAGTGTAGCCCGTCCAGGGCAGCCTTTACAATCTACCTCTACCTTATCCATTAAATATAGATAATATATTTTTATTAGCATGTTCAATCCATCTGTAGATGCAGCAGTCGACAGTTTGAAACTTATTAATTAAATTGACGTATTAATTGACAATTTATACAATACGGAAATTGGTAGAAAAATAATCACATTTATCTCTGTTGTAATACAAGTTACGTTTATGTCGGTTTTTGTTGTTGTTGAATAAATAGCTTACAGACTTTTGTCCTTCATTGTTTTTACAAAAATGTGACCGACGAAATCGATATTGACAACTTTTACAACTTGCAATTTTGACGCTGCAATAGGGAATATGCATGAAAATTTTTTTTCACATTTATTTTCAGAATATGAAAATACTGTTAATACTGTAATAATATTTAAAAACGAAATTAAAAGCCGACAAATATCAAGGAAGCTATAAGCTTTTAAAGATTATTATCTGTCTCTTTCTTGCAAAAATACTAAAAACGGAGTTTTACGTGTATTTTAAATGGAGAAAGTGTAATATGACGTCACATAACATATCAAGAGGGCTATCACCCTCTTTGTCTAATCGGGAATTTCAATCATTCATATCTCGCTTATTTTTAAAGTAATTTAAAAAGTAATTTTACCTTGATATTTGTCAAGTAAACATGCTTCAATTCAAGTGAAAAAAAATTTTCATGCATATTCCCTATTGCTACCTCGAATACGTCGAAGAGTTAACAACTTTATTTTTTCATTTTATGGAGTATTTGTTCACTAGCGCATGTGACTAGATATTACCTAGCATATATAGCGTAATACCTAGAGAATCAATGTTGTAGTAAAAGTGGTTGATATGAATATCTGGTTGAATAAATACACATGATATTTTTCTATATCTTCTCAGACATATACAGACTGTGTTGGAATGCTTTTCCAATAGAGAATCAATGTTAAATATTATTTATTACTGGTAGGCCGTCTGGTTACTGTGCGGAGTCAGTCAGTACACATGTAATGAGAGTCATCTCCAATGTGTATGGTAGTTTGTTTGTCATTTAAGAGTGTGTACTGACTCATTGACTGTGTGTACTGTGTGTACTGACTCATTAAAGAGTGTGTACTCATTACATGTGTACTGACTGAAACCGCACAGTAACTACACGGCCTGGCAGTAATAAATAATATTTAACATTGATTCTCTATTGGAAAAGCATTCCAACACAATCTGTATATCTGATCATGTACATTTTTTGCTATGTCAAGTAAGTATTATCGATTCCAAAAGTGGCGTATTTCTTTCTAAATTGTATAAAATCGATTTGTGTCGAATAAGGAAACTTATTGTTAATGTAACAGTGAATTTGAAAATTCATAGCAAATTCAATTGAATTATTAATGTTTCATGAGATGGAATGATTATTGGAATTGTAAATTTAGACTTGAAGAAGCGATTGCAGATCTATTTCGCTGATAAAATGATAAAATCGAACTTCTATTTCGCGGAATTAAGTGTTCTGTCATAGTTTAGAACACTAGGATGGCTGAGTATTTATGAAAAATAATATATACGTACGGAATTAACCCATTCAGCAAGGATTCGTTGAAATTTCGGAAATAATTAAAGTGAAAATATACCCGATTAATTAACTAACTACTGGTGGAGCATTTTTACGAAAGTGTTCAAATCTTCCCACAAAAAAAGATAAAGAATAGCTTTTGCTGAAATTATAGTTGTTGCTGAAATTAATGGCTGCGAACATAAGCAGAACGGGTTAATCACTTTTTTTAGTGGCGATCAGATTGGAGGTAGATATCAAAAGAGTCATACTATGCATAAATCTTTTGGGGCATGCCAAGAATATTCTCGGGAATTGAAATGTAACGGCTACCAACGGGGTTTTTTACGGGACATTGTAGACTTTGAGGACACCTTATGAAGCTAGACTTTGAAAATGTGGACAACTGCATTTTTTTGGAAAAACGGAAGAATCTCCGAATCTGTAAGTTGTAAATATCTGAAAGCTTACCAGATACGTACAGAGATGCTACCACCTCTAGACTCAATCCAGCTCCCGTACTTCGTAAAAGAAAGGAGGCTGGATGAGCACAAGGTCAGCAATAGGTTTTCTAACAAGCCTGTTCGCCATCTCTAACTTTTATGTCGAAAACAGGAACAGAGGGTACAACATTTTATAATGATGGATATTCTTACTAGCCACTGATAATTCAAAAACTCCAAAAAGTCTAGGTCTTGGAAGTAAGAAAGAAACTCCAGACCACATTGTTAAGCTGTAACTCATCTTCGCATAAAATAATGAAATGATTGTGTACTCTTTAAAAGAAACAGTACTGGAAAACGTACTCGGATTGATTACGCAAATTTGTTGTAATGTATCTGGAAACCCTATTAAATGTATTCTATAAATCGTTTTGTAATATCAAATGTGTCTAGAATTGATACATACTCTTTTGGTGGTGTGCATTGCTGTATGTTCATGTTCTTCACACAACACAACCACAGAATAAATATACAAAATGCCATACGTTACCGTTATACAGAAGGGGTAATCTCTTTTATTCATGAAAATTACTCATAGCAAACATTTTTTAGACAACGACACATGAAAGCTTCGTTTTTTTTTCGTTTTATAAGAAAATTATGTTCAAAACAAGTACTTTTTGTTCGAAATATTCTGTTATTTACAAAGTTGATTATCAGATTACCATTGCAAAATATGGGTTTCCATTAAAAAAAGAAAGTTGAATCTTGTTTGACCTATTTTTGAATTGTTTCTTGCAAATTAGCCTATTTATATCCATTTTTGGTATGGTTGCCTTTCGGTTATATTATATCAACGGAAGTGACTAGCATTTACTTAATTCGACTTTTAAGTAATATATCTGAACATTGATAACATTCTTTGACATCAAATGCTTTATATGAAAAATCATACACATCTGAGGATGGGAAACCAACCCATGATCTCTGGCATTTTAGACCAATTATCTACCGATGAGCTACCTGAGATATTATGGTACTGGAATGCATATAATATTTCACCAGCTTTGATATTGATGATTTATTAATTTGTTTATTTACTATTTACATATTTTTACTAGCGTCTACTTATCCATTGTTAATATGGTTGCCTTTCGGTTATATTATGCCAGTAGTCGTGACTAGCGTTCACTTTATTTGACATTTAAGTAATATACCTGAACATTGATAATATTCTGTTACATCAAATGCTTGATATGAAAAATCATAGACATCTAGTTTGACCTATTTTAATTAGGATGATGATAAAAATTTTCCTGTTTCAGTTCCCGTTTGATATATTATATGATTGAAGCGTTTATATTGAAGGAGAAGACAACAGAAATTTTAGTCATTAATTATCGTATTAACTGAGTATTTGAGAAATGAATGTATAATGATCTCGCTCTTTCTTTGACGACTCCGTTGCCTATGTTGTATGTGTATCTTTCTACACCATAAGTTGTTAAGTAAAACATTATTATTATATGCAAATTGCTTAGCATGTATTTAACATATAAAATATTCAAATAGTAAGCTTATGTATATATTATATGCCAATATAATAGACATACTCACTTTGTTAAGCTCACAGTCAGGCAAAATATGCTTTAATACTTCTCGTTTTCTCCAGACATATATTTGTAATTTACGTATGATTTATGTACAGTGTTACATAACAATTATCTGTATATTTATAGGACATTTTTGAGCATCATGTATGGAAAATTGTTCAGTTTTGCCATAGATATGGACTTGGATAAATAACTATCGGTAACATTATCGAAAGCAATTTATAAATCCGAAAATTATTGCTTATGACTATTTATCTTGAAACCATAGTTTCTGATGTGCTTCTTATTTTAACGAAAGATAATTATTTAAATTAGTAGTAATTATGATGTTTATTATATTTTTCATTCAGATTAGCTGATCTGATGTCGCTAACTCTCGTATATGTTATCAGTGATGAATTTGAGCTAGATAAGAGAATTAGATTAGGATCGTTAACATTTTT
This sequence comes from Nineta flava, assembly GCA_963920215.1. Classification (NCBI taxonomy): domain Eukaryota; kingdom Metazoa; phylum Arthropoda; class Insecta; order Neuroptera; family Chrysopidae; genus Nineta; species Nineta flava. The sequence goes on from OY986044.1 coordinate 68,745,032, forward strand.
TTTTATCGCCTTAGGTCCGGGCTTGAAGGAACTATGCCGTCTCTGTAATATGTATTATGCGCATAGAGAGTAGGGAACAATAGTGATATTTAAACATACGAAACGAATGAGATACGTAAAAATCAGTGTGACGTTCTTAATTAATATAATCATTTTTAATAAAAGTGGTTTTTATAATAGATATTTTGCCTTCGACATATTTTCGGTTAATTATTTATCTGATGTATATCAATTATTTGGAAAAATCAGGAAAACTTATTATTTTTTGAATAAAAACCATCGTAATTTTTGTAACTATAATGTATTTGAGCAGTGGAGAGAGTCGAATTATCTTTCGTAGACCCAGAACCTATATTAGGAATTCCAAAAACAGCATGTAAACAAGTGATCAACGAGAGGATAGACTTTATACATCGGGAAAATTTACCGCATCAAAAACTCGGGAAAATACTGTTACGGAATGCATTCGAAAAGCTGTCTCTCAACGCATTCAACCTGAACAGGATACAACTTCGAAAGGTAACAGAATTCATCACCGGACATTATCACCTACGAAAGTATCTACAAACAATAGAACTCCACATTGGATCCATTATGTGTAAACTATGCGGCGTTGAGGAAGAAACAACCAGCCACATCATCTTTAACTGCAAATCTCTCAATTACAGAAGATACAATATATACGGTGAATCTCACTCTGAATGTATGAACCTATCCCCAAGATAGAAAAGGAAGCACAAGGGGTCATAAGATCGAAGTGAAACACTTTTCATACCACCCAAGATTTCCAAGATTTATTTATCTATCTATCGTAATTATTATTAGTTATCGTTCGTTTTTTTTTCATATTATCGGTAACTATCGATGGATGTGATTTCCGATACTCGGTAAACGTGTATGGAGTATATCGAACTCATACTGTAAGTCATAATTTAATAAAGCCATCTAAGATTACACAATGCGTAAGGCTCCCTCTATTTCACAAAAGCAACCCGAATTTCGTTATTTCAGATTTTCAATTTACAATCTACCAATCGAAGTTTGATCGAAAATTTTAATAAAACGACGCACAATATGAAATCTTAAACTAATAGAGTTTTTATTATTTGATAACATTTCATTTCAAATCACTTCTTTTATCTTAGTTCAAAGGAAATAATATGTTCATATCGAAATAACTGTCTTTGATTATGATTGACTATTACATTTGTCAACTTGACTTTGATAGAAACATGAAGAAAAAATCTGGTATGGAACACTCACATAACCTCTATGTACTGAGTTTGTTAAATGGCTTTAACATATATTATCGAATACTGATGAAAAAAGTAACTTGTCAACCAGGAATCGAACCTTGGGCTTCTGGATATCTAGTCCAGCGTGCTTACCGCCACACCAAAGACATTTGTCTATAAAGTATACGCTAGTCTTCTAGAATTTCTCTTACGTAACCTAAATAGAATTTGACAAACATTGTATTGTTGACGCTTAAGTATACACAAATAAATATATGGATATATTATTGAATTCAACATTGGAGTAGAATATATACACAAATAATGGTATTTACTGTTAAAATTGAATTTGAACGAAAGTATGTAAATAATTGAGCTTAATTTATTTTGTTTACGAGAAAATAGTTTTGAGACGAATACTTTGTAATTTAAATCTATCTTTGTCGTACTGTATTCACTCTCTCTGTATTTATTTTTTGAGCGGTGCGCGAAAAAAGTTTCAATTCAAAAACAACTTTCTGTTTTCAAATGTCGTAAAAACTACTTGGCAATTAGTAAGTGGCTTAATTTGATGTAATTAGATTTAATTTAATTATTTAAGGGCGGCGCTGGGGCATCCTAACTAGATATTTTAAAGAAAAGTTTCATATTATTTTAAGATTGAGTAATTAAAAATACAATTTTTTCTCTTTTGCATTTTCTGTCTATCTTGCTTACTTTTCGAGAAAAAAAAACACTTTCCTGAGGATTTCTATTAAAATAAATAAGAATTATTCTATTTTGCTCTATTTTTTTAATTTCCGTTGCGTTATCCAAAATTCCTCAATTACTGGTTAGTATTAATAATTAAAAATACACCTAGTTCGTATGGTAAAACTATTAAGAAGATACTATCAGAGCCGTTTGATATCCGAATAAGGGACTGACCAAGCCTCTGATAGATAGACTGGTCATCAAATTCCCAGTGAGTCCTTTAGGAAGAAATCAATTTTTACCATTTGTTTGTGTGCTTTAATTTCATTTTAAAATTAGTGAAGTATGAAATGTCGTTGTAAAACTCTGACGTCAATGTCGCCAATAGACGTGTGTATTAAAACGATGAATTTTAACGAAGTTTCTAGATTTATTCAAATCTTATATGATTTTATTTCATTCATTTTCTTATTTTAAATTAAATTTTTGTTTTTTAATTTTTTCCCTGTTGATTTTAAATTTAAATTACTTTAATATAAAAAAAAATTCTTACATATCATAGACTTACAAAATACCTAAATAGTATTCTTGCAGTTTTACATAATGATCATTTCTGTTTTACTATTCTATTTATTTCATTCATTATTTATTTGTTTCATTTATATTTATTGACTACAAGTATTTGAGCAAGACCAAGACCAAGACTGATTATGCAAGACCAAGACTACATGTATTTGAAGCAAGGCCAAGACAATCAAGACCGAGACCGATATCAAAACTGTCTTGGTCTTAGTCTTGCTTTGCTCATCACTAAACTAGAACAGCCTCATCCTCTTCGCTATCTATTCCTGCGGGTGAAAATGATATGAAGAGACTATTGTCAATTGTCATCCAAGAGCACCCAGGGGTAGTAAAATTAGCCTCTTCTCTTGAAGGCCTATCAAGTATTATGTCAGTTGTGTCTGCTGGGAGAGATTGTGAACTATTGCGCCAGAATGAGGTGGGGCGGAACCCCATTCCGAGAAGGGTAAGTTCACTCGTAAAAAGATACGTAAACAAACATTCAACTACACCAAACTAAAGACAATTAAACGTACTTCAATTATGTATTATAACTGTAGTTGTAATGTAAACAAGTATGTATACCTTATTTTAGTTACAAGATCGTTATAAGTTACAATACAGGAGCAAAAAATCACACAACTAAAACTTCAGGCACCATCGACCAAGAAAACTAGGCTAACATGAATGTCGTAGTTGAACTGCCACAGGTTGGTCTAGTTCTACATATTGCTGCTCGCTAATAGCACCGAAAAACGTCACACTTGTTTTTATACCTACTTTCGGATAAAACATAAGAAGAATTCTTCAATTAAGAAAAAAAACTACTGAAATAGGTCAAACGTGGGTTAACTTAAAAACAAAATAAATTGTCTTTTAAATCGATTATCGATTTTTACATCCTACATTCGCTAAAAAAAAACAACTAACAATGGGAACTTCCATTTTAAAAAACAAATTTGATCTAGTTGATCTATTGTTTGTCACATAATTAAGACTAATAGTGTCATCTGGTATCCTCCTAGATATCAGAGACATGGGCATCATATTTTTACAATATCTGAAAACATTAGATCACTGACACTGAATCATCTTCCTTCCATATGGTATTTCATTTTCTATGTATTAAAAATATACTTTTTAAATATTTTCTAAGTCTATAATCAAGTAGAAATATAAATTCAAAACAAACACAACATGCGATAATATTTCATTAAAAACATAATTTAACATTTATAAACTATCTGGAAAATATTTTAGACACAAGAGAGTACATTATTGTTATTATCGAGCAAATTGTGGTATAGAGAAAAAAATTAAACCTTTTGCTCCCAATTCCTAAGTAGATAAAAAAATTTCTTCATTAAGATCGGATCGATAAACCCTATCTCTTTTTGCCAAAATTATATTATTTTCCACATTTTTATTAAAATTTCACCAGTTTTCTGTTTAAAAAGATTTTTGAGTTATGCTTCTTTAGACGTCTTTTATATTTCCGTTTAGAGTGTTAGTTCAGTATTTGCGGGTAATATGCTTATACAATGAAATTAGGTGTCATGTTAGTACGAATAATAGACCCAAAGCCTATTTTAGGAATTCCAAGTACCGCATGTAATCAGATAATCAACGAGTGGTCAAATGCTAAACAGCGTGATCACTGGGAAAAAGTACCCCGGCATGAGCTCGGGAAAATACTGCTTCAGAGGACAACCAAGAGGCTGTCTCTCGAAGCACTGAAGCTGAACAGGATGCAACTGCAGAAGGTAACCGGATTCATTACCGGAGATTATCCTCTGCGGAAGCATCTGCACACATTGGGACTCCATAACGCGTCCATTGTGTGCAGATTGTTTGGTGAGGAGGAAGAAACATCCAGCCACAATATCTTTGACTGCGAACTTCTGGGTTAAAGCAAACACATATTCGTTGATTCTCACCCCGAATATATGAACCTCAGGAAGACCTGATACGTTATAATATGCCATTTGCAAATACCATTTTAGTGAAATACAAAACATATTTATATACGATACAATTCAATAATTATAGGTAAAACGTGCGTACATAAGTTGACACGCTCATTTTTAAACCCGGCATATAATATATACCAGGGTAGAGCTGAATTCATTTGTTTTGACTATTATATGCGCGTAAGGGGGAATTATTTAAAAGTAGAAGGGCAACCTATTATACTGGTTATATTTCACACGTTTAAATAAAATGATAGGATTAAAAGTGGTGGAAACATAAATATGTTTCCTCCCCGTCATTTTGAAAATAGACTGATCCACTCAAACTGTGACGATATTCGAGGCTTCTTTACAAATGAATATACTTCTATATTAACTTTAGCCCCATTTTATATATTTAAATTTAGGAATTGGGAGCGAAAGGGCAGAAGAGATCTCATATACTAGTATACCTTAAAGTTAATAAAACAACAAGGAAAGTGATGGTGTGTATTTAAATAGTGTAGTTTGTGAAATAAGATATTTTATTAGTGGAGAGTACAAAATTTAAAAAAAGAAACTGTAAAACTGTTTCGAACTTCAAAAACAAAAGATGAAATATCAAACCTTTATGAAAATGTATATGTGTAAGCCATGTTGTAAAACCAACAGCATTTGGCATTACATCGTCTGTAAGAATTCAATCAAGATATATTATGTATGTTTCAGTGGATATTTGAAGGAAAACTGTTTTCGTTTTCGTTTTTGTTTCACATTTTTTTTTTTTTTCAATACAGTGTTTGATTTGATAAATAAATTTAGTATTTTATGGTAGCCCAATTAGAAAGTAATTTTTAACATAAAAACTAAAGGCTAGTAATAATTATTATATAATTTTTGCAAAATAAATTTCTATACAAGACAGGTTTGATTTGTAAAGTCTTAAACAGAGTTTCAAAAATATAATTAATTAACACCGTTTTCGCTAATTTCTACTCGCTTGCGATTTTTTATTGGTACCTAATTACGACCCAACTCGAACCTTTTCTCACAAAACCTCATATTATATCGCAGGGGGGGGGGGGATTGTAAAATACTTTCCAACAAGTCAAAATTATTTCCGAATATTTATCTATTAGCTATTCAAACTTTGTGGATATAAAAAATATAATTATTTAAAAATAAGTATAAATTAAATTAAATTTTTAACATCACTATTTGATAATTTAATCAAAAAAACTCATTTATATTCATGGTAGGTACATGGCAAAAAGTTTTAATGACGTGTTGATTAAAAAAACGAGTCATTTATTAATTATATATACATATAATTATATATATATATATATATATATATATATATATATATATATATATATATATATATATATATATATATATATATATATATATACACTGGTAATATAAATTCAAAACGGATAAATTCTGCCGTGGCGTTAGTCGCTAATTTCAAGAGAGGATTGTTTTTGCTCAATAACTTGGTTATTTTCAACAAAAATGGTAATTACTCAGGCAGTTCGATTCTCTAAACAACAAAAAACCGTGGAGATAAAAATTTTAGAGAATTTATTTCTATACAACTTTGTTTATGCACCATTTTGTTCTAGGGAAAAAATAGTTGCCTCTTTAGCTTAAAATGTCGGCTAACATAACGGCGTAATTTGATCGCCATTTTGAATTAGACTACTAGTGACCCTCTTTCCCTTAAAGGTTAGAGCAATAAAATTGGTAATTTTTGCAATTTAAATTAACTTATTGACTAGGCATAGTTATTAGGATAGTAAAATTTTCTTTGAATTTTTTTCAAATCCAAACAAAAATTAAAATGCAAAAGCTTCGACACTCGTCTTCAAAGTAAATAAATTTATTATTAATTATTTATCCTATATGAAATAGATCCAATATCAATTTGCATCTAACTCCTTTATACCCAACGAATTCGAACCACATAATCTAAAATTTGTATAAATGGGTCGAGTCAAGAGTATAAGAAATATTATGTACATTTTATTTTGGAAATTAAAAGCATGACTATTAACAAAAGGCATTATAAAGTTTCCCACCAAAGCTTACAACGATCATATATAGTTAATATTAGTTTAGCTCATATTTCTAAGTATTAAAATTAGCTAAGCTTTTCTAAGTTCAATGATTGTTAGTGACCATGGTCATTAGTCGTTTTTATTTTGTATATCTAACCTGGTACACTCAAATAATTGCCTTTAGTATCATTTGACAATAAGGCAGTTTGTACTGACGGATTTTCCGAATTATTATGTCGTATTTGTTGTAAGGAAATATTCGACGTGGAACGTTTTTTCACATCTTCTGTTGACTCTGTTGAACACAATAATGCATGCATACCACAACTCAAATAATCTGTAAAATTTAGTTGATTCCAAATTTTGAAAAAAAAACCAGCCAATTCGTTTTTTTTTTGGATTTACATCCATCAAAAAAAAAAAAAAAACTTAAAAAATTTAATGAAAACAACGTCACTTACTTTTACAAGATGAATGATTTCGTCCGATTTCGGCTAAGGATCGTATAATTGGTAATCTAGAAACGTTATCTTTTCGACGTTCATATAAATGTCGATGTCGTCGTAATAATGCTTCGCGTACTTTATCACGTAATTCATAATTTAGGCTACCGACATTTATCATATTATCCAATATAATATCGGATATTTGTTCCAAAGAATTGGCTTCCATATCCAATATTACCGTACCATTTAAAATTAGACTACGTAATTCGAATAAGGAGTGTAACGAAAGTGTGGCTACATGTGGTTTAGACCATCGATTACCACCCTCTTCGACATCTTCTTCAAATTTTATCCATCGTGCAGTCTCTTTCCATTCCATTTCATCTCCATCACCCACCAACTCCTCCATTTCGGAAAAGAGTGGATGCGATTCATGTGTGCCATCAATGATATCCTCGCCTAATATGAATTGAACTCGTTGAGATGGTGGAGTAACTGAAAGAAACGAAAAACAAAGTTTTAATCAATTTAGTTGTCTGATCAAGTGGAAAAAATTAAACTTAGAAATTTACATGCTTTATTTGTAAAACTCAAACATATTCGATTACGAGACAAGTCATTTTTTCCCAAATACTGATGCTATTTATAAGTCAACATGTAAAGTGTTATTTACAGGGCGTCTTAGGCCATTTAGGGTTCCATGAGCCAAATGGTTTAAAGGTCCTTTTAGAAAGCGGGGTTAAAAAATAAGATTTAAATAAAAAATTGATTGAAATATCAATATGTATTGTTGTTTAATCGCGTGCTGAGCATCTGGTTTCAGAGAGGGATTTCACAGTCTTATTTGCATCTAAATTTTCCAACGATTGTTCATAACTGAGAAAAAATTGAACAATTTTTGGACGGCTTGATATATAGCTTCAAAAATTTGATTGAAGCATCAGCGAGTGCAGACCATGTTTTAGACAGAGACATCCATAATTTTATTGGCACTTAAGCATTCATGGAAAATATTGACAATTTTCCATTGATTTTTAGATACATGCAAAAATTTAACTATTTTTCGAAGATCAGGATACTTTCTAGTATATTTACTGGATTATCATAGCTGACGCCAATCTTGAATGAGAATATCAAAGCTATCCAAAAAGTTCAAAACCGTATCCAATATATAATGATGCTCCATCATGGACAACAATTTTTCAATAGGTTCTCCGTACAGTCTTTTACGTTCCAAGCGATAAAAGTCAGTTTTTAACAAATCAAAACAAATTTAATCCCCCTCCCCACCAAAACTTGAAGTTTTTCATTTCAAAAGACGTAGAATCAGAAAAACAAGTAACAAAATTATGCCGGTGTGTCGTATGCCGTATGCCGTTGAATCAAATGGGGGTGCGTAAAATTTGCCGTCCTCTTAAACTAATAGGATGAGATCGGAAAAAAATTGAATCATAATGACGATAAACCTAATCATTTTGCAAATTTATATTCAAATCGGGCTCATAGCTTTCGAGAAAAAAGGTAGGCAGTTTGTTTAAAATGTTTAATTTTTTTGTCGTCAGGTTTGAAATTTTTTAGGAAGTTTAAGATAAGGGCCTCGATGGTAAGGACGATCTGATGGGAATTTATAAAAAAGATGCAAAAAGTTTTGTACCTCCTTAAATTAATCGGAACGAATCAAGAGTAGACCGTATTGAAATTTTGAGTTTGATATATAAAGTAAACTTTTGTGTATGACACTTGCAGCATTTCCTTAGTTATGTAGTCAGTAGCATTATATTTCTACATAACTACACACATAAACGTCCTTATAAATCCACCAGTTTGTCTTTGTTAATGATCATACATAACGATCTTATTTCGATGAATGTGAAACTCTATATGTGTTAATATTATCAGAGCAAAACAATTAATGTGGAAATCTAATAATTATATATTGAAAATGCATCACCTGTGTTCAAATAAACGACTTTGTATGTATGGAATGAAAATTTATATAATTATATAGATATATATATAGATATTTGTTATTGAGAGTTATATGACTGTATACCGATTGGCATAGAAAAAGGCACACAAATAAAAGGATTGTAATACAAGATGTTTATCCGTAAATTATTTCCTATGCTGCAAGCGTATGGATAATCGAATCGAACTCCATTTTTGAGGTAAAAAGCCAGGTGTATTTTTTGTAGACTATATCATGTTAATACCTAGTAGCTCTAAGTGTCTCCTGTTAATAATAATATAAATAATATAATAAAAATTCGTTTCGCAGGAGCTTTGTCAATTTAGCGAATTTCCTTAGAATACATAAATCACTATCTAGCGGTCACAATTTTAATCTGATCAAAATGAAATGTCGTATCTGATATGATTTTTGTATTTGCAAGTTCATTTTTTTAAATAAATGGCATAGGGCAAGTGAGAAGCGGGACATAGAGAAATAAAGAAAACACAAAATATAAAATATCTCTCCAAATACTAAAAAAATCGAAAAATGTATAAGGAGTAAAGTTGTAGAAAAAATGATCACCAAAATTATACTAAAATTAATTATCTATAACTTTACTTCTAAGACATTTTTCGATTTTTCCAACATTAAGGACAGATATACCAAATTTTGTGTTCCCCTTCCCTCTAAACCCCCCTGTCCCCTTGTCAGATTTTGCTCATTAACGAACTCGATCGTTCAATATATATATATATATATATATATATATATATATATATATATATATATATATATAAATAAATAAATTATATATATATATATATATATATATATATGTGTGTGTGTGTGTCGGTAATCGCTCTAGCGGTTACAGTTTTAATCCGATTGAAATAAAATAGGGTATGTGAGGTAATTTTGGTATGGTCGAGTTCGTTTTATATATATATATATATATATATATATATATATATATATATATATATAAAAGTATTAGAGACGCTGATTTTCGACATCTACTAGGTAGGATCAATGGACCTTTGCCGAAATTTTTGCGAAATTTTGAAAAAATAGGAAAAACGCGTAACGTGATTTGTGGGTATAGCCCCTTAATGCAAAAACTCAGCTATCTGACTTTGGTTATGAGGTATACCCTTTATTTTACCTTATATTACTGTATTATAAACTGTATCATAGAATCAAATGGACTGTAAGAATGTTTCTCTATATTTCTAATGCATGATTGAAATTTAATATTTATATACTACAGAACATATTGTTGTTAAAGATGTTCAACAAAACGGAAATATATTACGAACAAATTAAATACGGCTACTGTTTAATTTAGTCTAGGATAAAACTGAAATATAATTTCCTTCTATTTACTCTGAAAATGTTAAAAGTTCGTGTGTATATATATATATATATATATATATATATATATATATATATATATATATATATATATATATATATATATATATATATATATATATATATATATACATATATATTTATATTTTAGAGACGGTGATTTTCGACATCTACTAGGTAGAATCGATGGACATTTGAATAAATTTTTGCGAAATTTTTACTTTGGTACGAGACCAATAGCTTTATTTCCTTTCAGGGAATTCGCTAAAGGGAATATTCGGGGATTAATTTTTCTCTTCTCTGTCATAAACAATTATCTACTTTGTATGCATAAATCCCAAACGATTCATTGTAATTAATTGTATAAAATTTAGGCTGATTTCTATAAATAAGCCTAAATAACGTGATGAAAAGAAATTTATTTGTTATGCGTTATTCATGTCTCATATATAGGTCAATACGGGATAATATTTTTAAATTATTCTATTTTAAGTAGTAAATAAGGGGCACATATCCTCTGCGATCTCCCTCTAAATACGACACTCTAACACCATATCTATGTATTAAAATACATTATATCTATGTATTAAAATTAAACTGTTAAATGACAAAATAATGAACATAGATATAGTTTCACATTTCAATGAAATCGAATTTATCAACTGAATAAAGCATTCATTTATTTATTGGTTGCATGAATTATTAGAAACTGGATTATGTAGCATTTTATTATTAACTCATTAAACGGAAATTAACAACTGAATTTTGTTGTTAAATCGAATATATTTCATGTCAATATAAAGGATGTATAAAAACCAGGATTTATACTTTGACAGTAGATGATACAAATAACGTTTTTGTTTTGTGTGTGTATAAAATCGTTTACTGATACTTTTGCATCAAATGATAAGCACGTATACTTGGCGTCAAAAATCGAGAACGAACAAGAAACTCGTTTAATGAACAAATTTTATCCGAAACATTTCTTCGAAAACCGAATAAATAAGAAAATAAATAAGATTATATAAAATTTTGAAATGGAAGCTCGACTTTTGATGCCAAGTGTACTTTAAGCGTAATTTATTGCATAAACCGTCTCTTATCAAGAAAGTTAATAAAAGCATTGAAATGAATTTATGCAAAACAAGTGAAATTAACAACTAAGTTAATTGCATAAATACCAGATTAACATATATACTAAGATATACAGACTGTGTTGAACAGCTTTTCCTATAGTAAATCAATGTTAAATATTATTAATTACTAGCTGTCCGTCTGGTACTGTATGAAGTCAGTCAGTACATATGTGACGAAAGTCCACTTTAGTATGTGCATTGTGCATCAAAAAATCCCCACTCTTTAATGACAAACAAACAACCATACGCATACAGTATAGCTATGAGATGACTGACTTATTTTATTTATATGTGTACTGACTGACTTCATACAGTACCACACGGACAGCTAGTAATAAATAATATTTAACATTGATTTACTATAGGAAAAGCTGTCCAACACAGTCTGTATACTAATATATACTAAGTTTATTGTGAATGCGTGAACTGTTTATTTTATTTTTTCACACGCACATTTGTATAAAAATTCAAATTGCTGTACAGCTGGTGATATACATGCATGATAATGTAATCAAGAGCAATTATAGAAAGTTTATATATAAAATTGTGGCGAAACTATTCAGTTTATGGGAAAAAATTTCTAACAAAAGTTGTTTAGTTTTAAAGCAGGAACATTTTTGATGTATTCATTTCTTTCTATCTCTCACGGTTTCAATGATGAATAGTTTCCCTCTTGTTCTTCACAAAATTGATATCATTTTTTAGCACTAGAAACCACATACAAAATTTCAGCTCGTTATCTTTTTTCGATTTTGATTTATCATGTCCACAGACAGATTGTGATTTATCTTTAATCGTTACAAAGCTGGGACTAAATTTAATATATATGGTAAATATACTGGGTATATAAATATTAATTTATCAAAATAGTAGAAAAGCTTTGATTATTTTAATAATCTTTATACTAATTACTTGCTAATTCCATACTATTTATAAAGTTTTTTGCACTATTTTCTGAACACTCTATATATATACAAGTATCATTAATTCATTATGGTAATATCTAAAGTATACCCACCCGTATATTAAAAGTATATTTAACTTTATTATGTGATAGTTATATTTAATGGCTTGTGTCTGTCATACGTATCATATTATTATGGTTAATATTTATATTTGGAATGTAGTATATATATTTGGAACACGACTTTAAACGACTTAAACGAATACGATTTTAAATGTAAAATATTCTTAAATATGTAAAACGTAATAATCTTTATTCAAATGTGGATAATTTATTACATCGTATTGAACGTATCAAAAACTTAAAAATATAAAAAACAAGATAAACTCCACGACGCATGTGCACACCTTAATAAAATTGCCTCTGCGCAAGTATAAAGTGTATGCACTTTATGCACCACGTTGACATAGAAAAAAGCACCCAACGTTTGCTTGATAGTTTATGGGAAACCATGGAAAACCAAGTTTTTATCAATGAATAATTGATAAAAATGCTTTTATTGCAAAGAAATTAAAGCGATGAAATATAAAAGCAGGAATGATATTCCAACTAACCAAAATAAGGCTGTTAAAACAAAATTTGACACGTAGGAGCTACATATGCTAAGCGAATTTTCTTAGAGGAAGAAATTATAAAACATATGAAATTAGTTATCTATATCTAGATACATAGTATAAATGGAAGTCGCCCTCCGCGTCTGTCTGTTTATCCGCTAACCCCTTCTAAACCACGGAATGGATTTGGAAACGGTTTTCACCATCATGTAGATAATTTTTATGTATCCGGAAGGTTTATATGTATAGTACATTTAAAATTTCCGTGCGAATGGTGGCTAGTTAAAATATATGACTTGTTGACATGGACCACATGTCTCCGAGTGAAAAGGATGCATTTAGCGGACCAAACATTTAAACTTGACCTAACCTAAACTACCTTGGTGAAAATTTGATATTAAAATCGTACATATTTTGTACATATTAGTTACAGGAAAAATGGTCAATAAATAAATTGAGTTTAAGTTAATTTTCTACAACCTTACTTATGTAAAATTTTCTTTTAATAAACCGCAGAGGGAGCGTACAGACACAATAGACACAAATTGTGAGTCTTGCCACTGTCATCGGCAAGACTAGCCAGTAGGACATTAAGATACGAAATTTGGAATAGTGTTAAAATGAAAAAAGTGACAAACATATACATAGATTTTATACTTTTTCTCTTTACAAATAAATGTATGTGTGATTTTTCACCAATCCTTGTTCTAAATTTTGTGCTTCTCACTGCCACAAAGTCTCCTCTGTCCTCGACTGAATTAGAGATAAAATTTATTCCAGATCCTATTGACGTTAATACGCTTTGTTTCGAAAATGGTGTTAATAAACTATGGTATGACCTCGAAACATGAAAAATGTGGTGGAAATTTTCGCAACCAATACAATAGTAAACTCTATACTAGGAAGTTAATAAATCAGCTGGTATTTGTTACATCACTAAAAATATTCTCATATTGTTAAAAGGTCATTATAGAAATTGTTTTCTGTCGTATAACCATCATTATTCATTTTTATTTGTGTTGTTATGAGCTGTCATCTGCCTCATAATGACTGAACTTTTTATTTTAAAATGGATTTTTCTTTTATACCTTATTATATTTTCTTTCATTTATTAAAATCTGATCAAAGTCAGTTTGTAATTAATGCTCGATTTTGTTTAGAGTAGGAAGTGTGGAAAATTGTTAGAGCTTGTTTATGATGCTGATTTTCTAAGGTAAGTTTACTACCTGTCTAAAAAAGGAGTAAAAATACTGGAATCGTAAAAATAATGAAAACCGATTCTACAGTAAACGTTGCCTGTCATAAACTTTTCTTGAATGAATTGTTAAAAGTTGATGTTTGTCCGCTTAGCGAATACCGAATGTTTGTTTCTTTTAAAATAAAAGCGACAAATTTTCGAAAATGACCGTCATTAAAATTTATAACATACTCGTATCATTTGTGTATACTTTAAGCGCCACGATATTATACCAATGTCAAATTCCAGTACGGTTAAGAACTTGTAAGCTTTCAAAGCGGAAATACAGTTTGCACTTCCCGGCGTGTCCAACTTCAAACAAAAAACCTGAGGACCTACTACAAATCTGAAGGTACATGAATTATTTCCTAATTTTGTGCTTACATATAACAAAACGAAGCCGGGAAAGTTAAGAAACAGCATCCACTTCCCAGCGCCAACACCAAAAAGTATTACATAATAGGTACCTATATACTGTGTGTTTTGGACAACTTTTCCTATAGTGAATCAATGTTAAATATTATTTATTACTGCCTGGCCGTCTGGTACTGTATGAAGTCAGTCAGTACACATGTGATATGTGATGAGAGTACAATTTAGTATGTGCATTGTTTCCCCAGTCTTAAATGACAAAAAAACAACCATACGCATACAGTAATGCTGCTATGAGATAACTAACTGACTTTATTTACATGTGTACTGACTGACTTGATACAGTACCACACGGCCTGCCAGTAATAAATAATATTTAACATTGATTCACTATAGGAAAGCTGTCCAAAACAGTCTATATATATATAGATATATAGATATATATATAGATATAGATATATATATATATATATATATATATATATATATATATATATATATATATATATATATATATATATATATATATATATATATATATAATTGCTTCCCAGCGCCAATACATAAACTTGTGATGGTTTTTTATTTTTATTTTTTTTAATTATTTTTGCTAAAAAATAATTTATACCTCTTTTCTTTTCAAAAACAAGGGTAATAAAAAATTCACCATACCTCCCACCAAACATTATTTTATTATAATGTTTAGTAAGTAATTGCTTCTTTTAAAAAATTATCTTTCAACTGCGATATTGGCGCATCGTTAAATTTTTGTCTGTTTCTTGACGAAAGCGAGAATAGTTTTATCGCTGGACATAGAAGAAGAGACAAGACGTGATTGAACTAAAAAATTTCGAGATAAAACGACAATGGCGATATCATCGTCTGACGGCAACACCACTTATATATAAATTTATTTTTGAATACCGGCGAAGGCTTTGCTGTAAAATGGATACCCTGATTCTTTTGAAATTAAAAGACTGAAGTTTATGGTTACAATTCTTATACTACACAGTATGTTTATAAAATTCCAAATGCAACGCACGTTTTTCTTAGGATCTAGTTAAAATAAATATCTTCAAAGAATTAATTCAATTAGTAAACTTTTAATGCATCTGTATTTCAAGAGATATTGAGATAACCTTTTCAAAATGTCCAACTTATTTATTATAAGGTAAATTGTCACATAGTGTTAATTATCCACTATGTATCCATTTATGTTTTCATTAGAAACTTTGTTAGTTAGTATTTTATTAATATGAATTTAACAATAAAGGTAAAATTGAAAACATTTATGTTTGATTGAGTTCTGTTCTTCAAAAGTGAGTTGTATAGTTTCGGAAACTTTATTATTGTTTATCGTAAACAATGATAGACTAATTGACGCTATTGTTTCAGAACGAATGCATCCTCAGATTATTAAGTAGGTTAGGTACCTGCCTGTATGGTTCATATCTGTGCTTAAGATAGATTCATTGGTTGCTATGTTTATTTTCTAGGGAAATGCAATATTTCCGGAAAGTAGATTTATTAAGTTGTATAAACGATATGCCAAATAAAAAATGATCTCATTCCGTCTCACTGATCGTGTTAATTTCGAAAAATATCAAGCGGATTTCAATGCAGCCTTCAATAGTAGATACATTGTTGCTTAACATTTTCAAGGCTGTATGCAATAAGATTTCGGAATTTATTAAGTTTGATTGGATGATTGTCAGAAATCAAATATTGCAATAAAGCAGATATAGGAAATAACCGTAATCAAATGCAGTAACAGAGCATCCGGCGGATTACACTGCATCCGATGCCGTCTAGTATATCTAACCATCTTCGATATCGAATTAAAGTGAATTAGCAGAAATTTATATGAAAACTTGGTACAATGGACGGAAAATAGATTAACCCGACTGCCCCAGAAGAAGGGTAATGTTTTTCGAGTTTATGTATGTATGTATATTTATTTTTTTGGCAGGCTCAGTGGCCTAAACGGCATGATGGATTTTAACATATTAGGTGCCGTTAGATTTGCCTTAGTTGTGGGAGTGACATAAATATGGCGTCTGAGAATGTAAAAAGAGCAGGGGAATAAAAAAAAAATATTTTGATATCCCTAACAATATGGGTATCAAATAAAAGCTTTTTCTTTTTTCACTTAATTATTTTGTATGTATTCGGGTTTTTTTTAAAGTTTTTTTACATTACTTTCATTTCTTCTAAATTTGGTGCGTTTGCGAGGAACAAAAGAAAAATTGAATCTTTAAGACAGAGAATAGAATCAGTTAAAGAAATCCAGAATTTTGAATTTCGGCATGAGTGCAATAGGTTAAAATTTTGATTTTCGTATTTTTTTCCAAAAAGTATCGAAAGTTTATATAAGATCAAAAGCACTTAAATTTTTCAATGTCTAGTTTTTATGCCCGGTATATAATAAGTTTAGTTCCAGCTTTGTAACGGTTGAAAATATTGATCTCAGCAAAAAATTATTGGTATATACAGACGTTCATAAAATGTCCTAATTATTTTAATGTGCGTGTGTCCGGATGTGCGTCCGTCTACCCGTAAGGCTACAAAGTAAGGCTAAGTTCGTGAATTGGTGAAATCGGACAGTGCGTTCTTCCGGAAGGGGAGGTCCACCTATGTAACCGTAAATTTTAATGACAATAAATGTTCTTAATTTAAAATAACAAAACTTTGTTTGAAACTTTTTTCCTTAAATTCGGTATATACCGGGGTTATTTAAGCAATAAACTCAGTTGTTATTTTAATATGGTTTCTAATATCACAGTTTTCGTTACTCGGATAATCAAGATATCATCTTTATTTATTGCCCAGCTCATTTTAGTCGCAAATTACTCCTTTTATGTTGATATTTCGTATTCAATACGATACCAATCGAATACTTACATACTTACGTAGTGCGCTAAAATCGATTGTGTATAGATAGATAAATGGAATATTAGAATTATTATTTTTTCTAAAAATTTATAATCTACCTTCCTATTGCATTCATTCTATATAACTTGATTGGCATTTCACTTCATAATCATTACTTTTTAAATTAATTTCACTACATAAACTTAACGTTCAATATATTAAAAAAAAAACTGCTTTTACTATATTCAATGAGCTATTTTACTAAGATACCTGCAGATACCATTGAAAATATACTTTCATTGAAAATTTTATACAGAAAATATAATTTTACAAAAATATAACTATTATTAGTTTTTATAAATTAGTTGCTTGTTTGTATAGAGTGGCGCATAAATAACGTTATGATAAATAATTAGTGAATAAATTTTTTATATATATTTATTTTGATATATAAATTATATATATTTTGATATTAAATATATATATATATATATATATATATATATATATATATATATATATATATATATATATATATTTCAAATTGTTTTTTGTAAACTAGCGTCTATTTATTTCCAATGTTAGTATGGTTGCCTTTCGGTTATATTATACCAACGGAAGCGACTAGCGTTTACTTACTTTGACATTTAAGTAATATGTCTGAACATGGATAACATTTTTTGACATCAAATGCTTGATATGAAAAATCATACACATCTAGGGATGGGGATCGAACCCACGACCTCTGGCATTCCAACCTCTGGCATTCCGACCTTTGGCAGTTGGTAGACCAATGCTCTACCAACTGAGCTACCTTAGATGTTATGGTAGTACTATGCATAAGATCCATCACTATCATTTTTGATGTCCTTGTATTATTAATTTTGTTTATTCACTATTAACATATTTTTCAAATTGTTTTTTGTAAACTAGCGTCAAAAAAAAAATATATATATACATATATAAATAATATATATATATATATATATATATATATATATATATATATATATATATATAATATATATATTGATATTTTGATATTAAATGATATATATTTATTTGGTAATTCAGATTACTTATGCGCATAACGTTACTTATGCCCCACCCTATATATAAGAAAATTAAACTTAGAAATTATTTTCAAATACAAGTGCTGATATCTCTCACGGATATATGTTAAGTATTCTACTTAGAAAAATAATGCTCATTATTTTGTGTGTTCCAGTAATTAATGGCAGTGTGTGTGAAAATTATATGTTTTTATTGTGTATTTTTTGTGTGCAAAAATAAACGAACTAATTTTTTCTTTTGTGCTATAAAAACAACTAGCTTTTATTTAAATGAATTAGAATTTAGTCGATATTATTCATTAAAGAAAATCAAATGTTTTGGTAAAATTATAGTATTTTGAATAGAAAAAGTTTAGAAGTAGAATTAGAAGTAGAAGCAATTATTATATGCTTTATTGTATTTTTTATTGGTTTTGTATTTTTTATTGGTTTTTCTCATACCAGATTTTTCCAGGGAAGGAATGTCCATAAAAAATTGTCCATAAAAACAAACTTAAGAAAATTATTACCGTATTATAATGGATGTAGATTATGAATGATAAATTTAAGGAGATAAATATTTGTTAATTTAATTTAAGTCGTTTATGCCAACGATAAGGGATAACGTTATTGACTTGTCATATGCTTAACATGCGCTTTTTTCGCACACGATTACATTATTACACGTGATTTAAATCGTTTTAGCAACATGAAAAGTTGGTTTCTTTTTTCAAAATTAATTTCATTTGTGCCGAATCCATTCGACATCAGAAGAAAATGTTTAGAACAAAAGCTGTTAGTAATGAAAAATAGTTTACCAAATTTGGATTTTGCATAAATGGACTGCAAACATTTGATAAAGTAACGCCACTTTCGCAATCGATAGTATCACTTAATACTAACAAGTTTACTCACAAATAAGTTAAGTTGTATTTATAAGTCAATAACATAAATTTTCTCGTAGGTATTTAAAAATCTCAATTTTTTTTTGAGATTTTCATTTGCGCATCGCAAAAGCAAAGAGAGTGTCCACTCTACTTAAAAGTTCATTTTCATATTACTATATTTCGACCCGATTAATATTGTACACGAGTGATTAGATATTGGCACTTCTAACGATATGTACTCTAAATAGTCGGCAATACTTCTAAACTCATTTAAATAAAAGCTTGTAAAAAACGAAAACTTTGCTTCATGCTCAAAAACTCATGACAAAACATAAAATACACAAAGAAAAACAAAATTTTTCTTACATATTTCGCCATCATCAGTTATACTAAGACGTCCTCTGCGTGTCATCTGTAGATACTTTCCTGGAAAACATATATTTCACAGAATCACAAAATTATTTTTTATAAAAAAATAAAATATTTTTATTTAATTAAAAGGTAAGCTTTTTTTATTTTAATGAAAGATAAATATTTTTTTATCCTGTTAAACATTAAATATTTTTATTAATTTAAAGAATAAATATTTTTTGATTAATTTTATTAACTTGACTGAATACAAATCTTCGAATAGAAAATAAATAATATTAACATCCTTTTATGGTAAATTGATTATGAATTAATTAATTCTGTTAAATAATATATTAAGAAAGGTTTTACTTAAACTTTAAAGATTTTGTGAAAATTTTTATTAATATTATCTGTGTCGTACATTTATTAAAAACCAGTGAGAGTAATTCGAGGTTTCTTTGCTGAAATTGCAGCTAAACTAATCAGTTTGTGAAAAAAAGTCTCAAACAAAAGTTAAAAAAAAAAAAAACATTTTCGTTTTGCGCGGAATTAGTCTAAGAACCTCTGCAAAACAGGATGGAACCTGAAAAGGCATTGACATTGCTCTTTATTAAATATTAAGCACCAAATTTTAAATTTTCATACAAAAAATTTGATTATAATATAAAGATATATTTAAAATTATTATCTTTTTCCTTTATTCATGTACCTAATTAAGTATCTCTTTAAAAAAAAACTTATAAATTCAGCATATAAATTCACATCCTCATCTGCAGATACGAGCCTTAAAATATTCGCATCCGCGGATGTAAAAAATTTCTCATGCGAAATACCGCTGATAGTAAACCTATCATTGCTCTCAAAAATTCTTTGCTTGAAATCTCATAGTTCTTTCATAAAGAGCCAAATATATTTTTCCATTACCTCTAACTAATTGATGTAGGTTTTGTATAGGCACACTTTGTTCCCAAATGACGAAAATTTCGCGTTTATTCATGATTTAGTGGCAAATTAAAACGCTAGATGCATTTAACTGATTAGAATATTGAAAATTTGAAAGATTATTGGAGATTACCAAGAAGAAAATTTCCAAAGAAATGTTAACCAATAAAGCGGTAATTGATCGAAAAACTTGTAAAAGTTATTTAGTCACTGTTTGGAGTTTGTAGCCATTTCTTTTTGCGTCTAAAACAGCTTCGATGCTTTTTAGAACACTTTCTATGTATTGTTTTACGTGTTTGATATTTGCCCAATTTGTGATATCAAACATTCTATAGTTCGTATTCCACATCATACCTACATCATACGTTTTGATACATACCTACATAATGAAAAACTTAAATAATTTGAATGAATTATTTATGTTTTTACGAAAATAAATAATTCATGAAAAATAAACAAGGTAATATTATTAAATTCTCTTCTTCCGTAAAATTTTTTTTACTTTGACAAAAATTTTTACTTTGATATTATAATCAAAGTAAAAACTTTCTATAATTTTCTTAAATAATTTTGATCTTAAATTAAATTTACATCTTAAAATATATTTATTAAGTACATTTTCTTTGCCAAAAAGAATATATACCTATATATACGTATTAGTAATCTCTTTGGCTTTTCTCTGCCAAAGAGATTGTATTGGATATATACACGTTTATGTACGTAATAGCAATCGATGCCATTTATGAAAGGTTTATAAAAGGTTGGAGTAAAGCCAGTAATTCCAGTGATAAACTGTTGTGCTGTAAGACTTTTGGGAATATAGTAATGTTAAATATATATATATATATATATATATATATATATATATATATATATATATATATATATATGTATTGTGGATTCACGTAAAATGCCGTGAACGCTTTTGGTAATTCTATAGTGATGCCGCGAGAGACGACAGAAACGAGACGAAAATAAGAATCCTGATTTTCGATAATTATTCGAGAGACAGACGAGTATTCTCTTTCCATCTCTTTTACTCTCTTTCCATCTCAGTTCTTTCTGAGAACTGTATGGCCGGTTGAACACTCGGCGAGACGGCGAGAGTGTACACAGCTCCAATGTCAAGCAACATAATCTCGTTCAACCTGTTTAATCTCCGATTGATATTAAAGTTTAACCTTCCTTTCTTGAGAATTTTTGTTTTCAAGGTTTCATTTGACATCTTTTGTATTGAATGGGTTGCTATTTGACGAAAATCCATTGTTTTGAAGATTTTTGTAAGATTGTTAGGCAAATTTCAAATATTTGTTTAATTTAATAATCCTACGAGATCATAAAGTTTACCTGCCTGCAGAATTCAAGATAGGCTCTTTATTATCTGTATAGAATAGATGACGTGTAGAGCGCACACTAAATCTTTTATATGGGCTTTCTCTCCATGTGGGGACTTACTATGTGATAAACTATACCAAGGATTATCAAGTTCATTCAAACGCATGTTGTAACAAAATATTATTAAATATTAAAAGCTTTTAGTTTGAACCCTTGTCAATTTTTTTCCTCGTACACATAAAATTTCTGAAGGAAATTGAATGAAACAAGAGAACTTTATATTGACAAGTTTTGCTAACATGAAAGATTTGACTGTAGTCAAATGAAATTTACGCTAATAGTATTTCGGCTAGTCATTTTATCGTATTGTATTACCTGTCATAATGACTTAAATTGAACAGCATTTTACCATTTGAACGGTTTCAACTTGAAAAATAAGATTCGTGATTTTCAGCTACTTTTTTTTTCGCAAAAAGAGAAAATAAGTTTAATTTAATCCTTAGTTAGTTTTGGGAACAGAGAGAGTATGTGTTCGATAGTGGGTAAAATGGAAAAATTTTACACGTGGAAAGGTGTACAAAATTAATCTTTTTTGTTCTTTGTAAACTAACGTCTATTTAAGCATGGTTAGTACTATTGTCAGTTATATTATACCAACGGAAGTGACTAGCGATTACACAATTTGAAATTAAGGTAATATGTCTGAACTTTTATAACATTCTTTGACATCAAATGCTTGATATAAAAAAACATACACATCTAGGATGGGAATGAAACCCACGACCAATTGATTTTACCTTAATTTTTAACTACTGAACGTTTTTTCTGTAATTCAAATATTTATAAAATTTTTACAATTTTAATACGCAAATATTAATTAGGTAACTTAATTTCATATATACTGAATTACTTTTTTTGAAATAATTCGGTTAATCTATGAATAACTCGTACATGTCGAATTAGTTTTTGTTGTAAATTAGGGATAATACTATACATATACACAAAATTAACCATCACACGAAGGTAAAAAGAGCATTATTGCCATTTATATTGGCAAGATAAACAGGCGCTTATCGTCAATTGTTAATAAACTGATCCTTCTTAAAAATACAAAAATTTTCTGTAATGAACTTTTTATTAAAAATCTTGTATTAAATCTATTAGAGACCATATATACCGTATATATGCGAAATAGCGCATATATAGCTACGAGTATCATCTCGTAGGGTATTATATATATATATATATATATATATATATATATATATATATATATATATATATATATATATTATGGTCCGTAAATATGTTATTTGAAGAATGTTCTAGACATTTTATGAAACGTTGCGCATCGTGTTTATAACATCGTTCTAAACATTTCCAATATTAAATGGTGAAATGGAAGGGAATACAATCTATATTGTGCTGCAAAAAATGTATGACAAATCCTATAATAATATATACAGACAGACCTTTGTGTAACTCATTGACTGACGCACTCACTCACGCATACAAATTTTAACCCACTTCTAGATATGTTAGAAAGATGCAGTGTTTTGCATTCGACGTAGAATAACTTCAAGCTTCGAAAACATCGGAAAACTTTAATTTTCCCAATTCAACCCCCCCGAAACGGCGAAACGGGGAGCCCCCCACCCCAAAACACCTTTACTTCTATACATTCTAGATTGGGGTGGTTTTTTGCGTTATGTCAAGGACATGGAGCCAAGGACAAAGGCAGTCCTGGGAGTCAAGGAGATGGGGCCCCTTTTTCAGCAATGCGATTCTTATAATGTATACAGCCCTTTGTTTAACTATAATGTTAATAGAACTATTTGCAATTTTAATGTTCTAACATTGAATAATACGCTTGTTGTTTTGGTTTCATATTCCTTATGACCGCATCACTGTGAGAAAATTCGTTTAGTTTACGTAATTCTTACGTGAAAAACTGTTTATACACATAAAATTACACATGCTGACTGATTCATCCCCTCCAAGCCAAAAGTATTGAAGTTAGAAACGATTGAAAGATATTTTGCCTAGATAGCGTAGAGGTGCACTAAGAAAGGATTTTTAGAAAATCGCCCCCTAAGAGGGTGAAATAGGTCAATGTCAATTTATGTTATTTTAAATTTATTAGTAATCTTTAGCATTAATCCATTTTGTCTCTAGTCAAATCAAAAATTGTCTAAATTTTTGTATTCTTATGATAAACTCTTCAGAAAGTTCTACATTGCAGTAGATACAATTTATTTGTAACACGAGTTGACTATATGGAACATTTTTAATATATTATACGATCGATTTAGACATCGTAATGCGCATGACATTTAAACCATATAACAATTCCCATATATATATATATATATATATATATGTAAACATTAAAACCACACACCTCTATATATGGAGTGCAGTTTCTTATGTCGTAAAAAATAAACAGTGTTTAAGATTGAAGCGTACACTAGAGCTGGTAAACATGTGATCAACGAGTGGGTGAATGTTAAATACCGTGCAAAAGCTCGAGAAAATACTGTTTCGGGAAGCATCCAAGAGGCTATCCCTCGATGTACTGAACCTGAAACGGATACAACTGCGGAAGGTTACCGGATTCATCACCGGACATTATAACACCTGCGGAAGAATGTGCACAAAATAGGATTCCATAACGCATCCATTATGTGCAGACTGTGCTGTGAGGAGGAGGAAACATCCAGCCACATCATCTTTAACTGCGAATCTCTCGGTTACAGCAGGCACAAGATATTCGGTGCAGCTCATACCGAATAGATGAACTTTCAGGAAAACTTAATCAGCAAGTTCCTGGCTATTGCCAACATATGGGAGAAGCGAATTTCACCAGACTGAAGTAGAAGGGGAAGCACAATGGGCCATTAGATCGAGATGCAATACTTTTGTATACCCCAATACTTTTTTATATATATCTATCTATCTAGAGCTGGTAAGTGGCGCAAAATAAATACACTTGTGAACTAAGGCATTTAGTCTTTTGAATTACAATTGCCTTTATTGATATTCAAAATGAAAGATGATTATGAATATATGATTTTTTTTTTGTTATTTTGTTATTCATAAGATTCCTGCCTTAAAACTCTTGCATAGTATCCTAGAAGGAATTACCATAAAAGTAACCGAAATTATCCGGTAAACATTTTTTTGTGTAATTCGTATATATATTTATATACATATATTGCGCTGTTTTATATTGTACTTCTGCTTCTAACACTTGGTTGGTGGTGATATAGTGTATGCTCATATTGGTCCTAGTGATAAGCAAGACCAAGACAATCTTGGACTTGCGTATTCGTCTTGGTGTTGGTCTTGCTCAAATACTTGTAGTCTTGGTCTTGCGTATTCAGTCTTGGTTTTGATCTTGCTCATTTAGTATGTTACTTACTACTTACGTCGTTTTGGAAATTTTTCAAGGCTTTTAATAGGTATAAATTATAATTGATCAACAATTAATATCTATAATTAATTAAGCTTTATTTTACAATGATCAAAAAATTTTACCGTATTCTATTGGTTTTTATAGTAAACATATATAAAAAAATTAGCTTAGCTCTACATCAACCATGTGTTAACCAGACATCGGAAAAGAATAGTTACTTCAAGAATATGCTTGTAGATCATTTTTTTCAGATAATGGTAAAGTTTACCAGTACCTTTTTTTATGCTTGATGTTTAAATTTAGTGGAGTAAACTGGAAATCTTAAACACACAAAATGTTTTGTTTCAACAAAAACATATATTGAAGTTACGACAAATATTCTCATATATTCTATTTACAACGGAAGTTATAATTTTTAGTTTAGTCTTGCACTTTGGTCTTGGTCTTGCATTCTCGGTCTTGGTGTCGGTCTTGTTCTTGTTCATTCGGTCTTGATCTTGGTCTTGCTAGTGTATGTACCAAGACCAAGACTGATTTTGCTCATCACTAATTGGTCCATCTTTAAACTATTAGGCATAAACATAGAAAGTGCATATACATGGAGGTCTGTGTTTAAAACACATTCTGTATAACATTTACATGTTTAATAATAATAAAAAAAATTCTATTTTGTTAAGCTGAACATGTTTTCCCGCAACATTTATACATGATGCAGAAAATAAAATAAATGTTCATTCTAATTGAAATTTACTTTATAGCTATTGGAATTTATTTTCTTACATTACTCATTGAAGTTTTTCATTAGTAATGCTGTACCTAAATCTGAATGTATCTA
Organism: Nineta flava; assembly: GCA_963920215.1. Lineage (NCBI taxonomy): Eukaryota > Metazoa > Arthropoda > Insecta > Neuroptera > Chrysopidae > Nineta > Nineta flava. The sequence continues at coordinate 68,771,255 of OY986044.1, forward strand.
GAGACACATTATGATGGCAGAAATTATAGTTTGGATAATCCACATATTTTTGGTTCTATGTATTTTTCACAAATATATATCTTTGTGTCAGATGCATAAATTCAAAAAAAACCCGCTTATTTATTGGTGGAAATTATTAAGTTCGTTGTGAATTTCGGATTCCATGAAATAATCTGTTGTTATTACTGCTACGTTCATTAGGAACAAGCTTGAAAATTCAATCGATCTGAGAATATCTATTTTAATATCATTATAATGCATAAATTTTTGCTTAATATAAATAGTTGCTTAATTTAACGATAAAAATTCCTATATTTCGATTTAAAAAATGCTATCTAAAAGTATAACTAGAAATTTTATAGTTAAATTGTGCACTATTCATTCGGTTTTCGAAAAAAAATTCGATTAAAAGTTGTGACTATATTTCTAATGAATTACATTTATCCGAAGCATTTTTTCGAAAGCCGAATGAATAAGGCATAAATCAACTATAAAATCTAAAAAAATGACATCAACTTTTGTGTTCCATAGTACAATACCCATAGCCCATTTTAAAGGAAGAATTTCCTTAAAAAAAATAAAAACATGAAAATAAATAAAATATTATAAAGTCTTTATATATATATATATTATGATACAAGATTTTATGACATATTACTTTACTCGACTGCGTTCTTTAATATATTTCCCAAAGTTATTCGGATATTACAGGGGTGGCCAACAAGTCTATCGCGATCGACCGGTCGATTGCGAAGCCAATATTGGCCGACCGCTTGCCGATTACAGAAAGTAAGTGGAGCATTAGAAACAAGAGTTCAAGATTTTGAGAAAATAAAGAAATTGTGGAATTATATCTTTTTTGAACAAATAGTACAAGTCGACACATTTTTAAGATAGAAAATAGATCTTATACACACAAACGATGGCCATCCCTGCAATATTGAACCACGGTGTTAAGCTAGCTAGGTAATTTAGTGGAAAATATGTGCTATAACTTTTTATTCATGATTTGTCACGATAGTATAGGGTGGCGCTTAAGTAACGTTATGATTTAATTAGTGAATAAATTTTTTGCTGACTATTTTTTTTCCTTTGTTTTTTCAGAATTAACTTTGAAATACTTGGAAAATTTATGATGGAAAGACTCAGCATAGAACAAAGATCCAAAGTTCAGACATAAAGATCGTATCGAAATTTCTTTCATGTTCCGACAATTTACCGATTGGTTCAGCGTTTTCGGTAACATGGGGGTGTTTGTGATCTTCCGCGTGCTGGAAGACCTCGTGCAGTTCGAAATGATTTGAACATTGCTCGGGTACAAGCAAGTATTGAGGAAAACCCAGAAACCTCTACCAGGCGACGTTCTCAGCAGTTAGTGATGTCTAGGCGGTCTTTGCAAATAATTTTACATACGTTACACCTTTTCCCATATAAGATTCAATTAGTTCACGAGTTAAAACCAAATGATGCACAAATACGCATTCATTAAATAAATCATAACGTTACTTATGAGCCATCTTTTATACGAGATAGTTCTCTAACGAGTACACTAAATGTGACAAGCCATAATAAAGATTTGTTTTCAAATTAGTATTATTTTTTGATGTGTCTATTTTATTGTCTTCGAAATTCTATTCTTTAAACGAATGAATGGTGTCTGTAATTGAGGTCTTTATGTGGGTTGTATACATAAATGACAATATTCTACATTTTACGTAACAGTATTTTAGCCATCGGGCATTTTTAAAGGCTATTTATTTTTGGAGAATATTGTGTTGTATTGATTGTCATTAATATCAATACAATTACCCAGATATCAATATATACAGTGTATTCACAATTCACAATCCACGAAATCAATATAATGTAATCAATATAATATGTACTGTAAATGAGTTCTCTGAATCTAGTAGCCATAATCACATAGCACGATAGTGCGTCGGTACAAGTTTAAGCATAGATTTCTATCGAACTATGTTTTACAGGGAGGATTAGAGACGGTTCATTATGTATCTCAGAAACCTAAAACGCAATGAAGTTCAAATTTAAAACGTAGCGCGAGACCCATTCACTGATCCTTGATATTCTAGGGTACTTCCAGTTGTCGTAGAAAGGTAGTAAAATAGGTCTTAGGCTGAAACTACCCAGAAAAATATCAAAATCAGAAATTTCTCTAGAAGTAAAATATGAAATACCCATCACCTGAGAAACTTACACAATAAATTTAATAATTAGTATAATAATAAATAAATAATAATAATTAGTATAATCATTATAAATATTTCAGTAAATATCAGAGGTACAGAAAAAATGGTCCGTAGATATATTTCTCATGAATTAGTTCATCTTTCTGATATGACTTTATTAATATCCGCATATAATTGTACATATTTGCAAAACTCAAGCTGGAATTTTAACTTATATAGATACGGGAAGCGAGGTTAAAGTACCTTTAACGATATCTTGTCTTTCCTACTCAGAAATGTAGCAGTACTAAAAAGGGCTAGCAAGTAATTAAACATTTTATATTTGTATTAATTCATTTTATGTTAAATATTATTTACTACTGGCAGGCCGTCTGGTTACTGTGCGAAGTCAGTTAGTACACATGTAGTCATCTCATATGCGTATGGTAGTTTGTTTGTCATTTAAGAGTGTGTACTGACTCATTGACTGTGTGTACTGTGTGTACTGACTCATTTAAGAGTGAGTGTGTACTTATTACATGTGTACCGAGTGACTCCGCACAGTAACCAGACGGCCTGCTAGTAATAAATAATATTTAACATTGATTCTCTATTGGAAAAGCATTCCAACACAGTCTGTATATATTAAAAAATAAATTTTTTTAAATATTTAGTTCAATTTTTTATCACCCGTGGTGTATTATTTCTTTTGTTTCGCCTATAAGTATTAAATTAATGGCATATCGTGACTATTCAACATAAATAGAGTATAAAGAAAGTCTATAAATCAAATTTATTCGCAAAGAAATACAGCCGTATTTATCGTTATATATATATATATATATATATATATATATATATATATATATATATATATATATATATATATATATATATGTATATATATATATATATGTATTTTATTTATAAATTCTGTAAAACAAGTAAAGAAATAAAAAAAGGAAAACGCCATTATCACACCTACAATAAACAAACCAATATAATATATATTAAATATAAAATGTTGATAGTCTTATCCTTGTCTACTTACTAGGACGTTGATCTTCATCACCTGTAGTTGTTATATTCTCTATGGTTGGATTTATGCCACCGCCAATGTCATTTGGTCCACCACCGCCACCACCAGGTTTGTTATGATGTTTGTGTCGTCGATGTGAATGCCTTGTTTTTTCCCCTGGAAGATGTACACCAACAAACATAGTATGCGCTCGATGACCTGTAAAGACAAATGAATATAACCAAAGTTGTATGTATCCGTGTGTCTGTGTTATTTGTATTTCCATCTTATCATGCAGAGAATAGTAAATTAACGAAATAGAATACATTTTGGCTTCTAGATAAAATCAAATATCTATTCTGTTATGTATAAAGTAGAGGTACACTTGGCCACAAAAGTTGATGTCATTTTAAAAAATTATATAATTGATTTGTGCCTTATTCATTCGGTTTTCACAATAGGACTCCATAATGAGTCCATTAGGTGCAGATTGTGTGGCGAGGAGGAGGAAACATCCAGCCACATCATCTTTAACTGTGAACCTCTAGGTTACAACAGATACAAGATATTCGGTGCATCTCACCTCAAATATACGAACCTTCAGGATGACCTGATCAGAAAGCTCCTGGCTATTGCCAAGATATGGCAGAAGCGAATCTAGTCAGACTGAAGTAGAAGGGAGAGTATGGACTATAAGGTCGAAGTGCAGTACTCTTTAGACTCCAGGATATATCTATCTATCTATCTACCTATCTATCTATCTATCTATCTATCTACCTATCTATCTATCTATCTATCTATCTACCTATCTATCTATCTATCTATCTATCTATCCATCTAAGTATCAACAGACTATAATAATGTTTCAACGAGATAGAGAGACCTTGAATGATATTCAAAATTAATATTGACAATTTATGACGACCTAATAAACTTTACACAGATTGTTCATTGAACTGTAAATTATTTCATTTAAACAAACATAAAAAGAAAACTAATAACTAAATGTCAATAATTAATTTACTTACTACAATTAAATCAGACAAAAATTCGGATGAACATTTGAAATGCAAAGAAAAATCTATTTGAAGCCCTGATACGAAATTGAAAGAACACAAAAAAATACATACGACTCTACTTTTTCGAAAATGGTTTTAATGAAAATTGGCCAAATTAGAACGACTTCATAAGTCTTAATAGGTTTTGAGATGTTTCTGGATATTATTACGTATTGGATATATTCGATATCGGATATCGGACATTCAAGGCAATCCTATATCATATTATTTGCTCGATTTATCGTAATTAACTCAAAGAGAAAGACTAGAAAACGTTTTTATGACGTGATTAGAATTTCTAATAAAATGAAACATATTAATTTTATCAAAATCATTTGCAGAACAATAGAATCACCAGACCTAGCTTATGATATGTGTGAGATATTTATTTAATATAAACCGAGGTCATTCATTGTTGTGTTGTTAAAAATTTATTTATTTTAATGGTAACAGTCGAATACTAGAGATAGATACGCGTGTATTAACCTGTCTAGACTTCAAGAGTAGCTCAATAACACTACAAAGGTTAAAACTATTCGTAGATATAGTTCAACATAAATATTTCGTTGTGGCGTATGAATAATTAAAACGGTATAACAACGTTCAATGCAATAATCAGTTGAGATAAATATACGCAGAGCGGTCTCTGGCGTTATGTCTGTGCAGTATGCAGTACTTGGAAACTGGGAGGTTATGGGTTCGAATCCCGACATCGGCAGTTTGTCAATTATAAAAAAAAAGGGGCGGTTAATTGACTAAACTGTCGGCGTATGGACAAGAACGAAGTAACCGGCTATGCTTGAGAAGGTTTTCTGCAATTTCCTTCACGAACTCCAGATGAATATCGGCATAGTTCCTGTCATAGTCGGCTGCAGCCGCATATCTTACCAATTCCTAGTCTACTCACAAATTCCTTCCACTCCACTCACATCCTCAAATCCTAAGGCATCACAATGGACCTTATGGTCGAAGTGTAGCCCGTCCAGGGCAGCCTTTACAATCTACCTCTAAAGTCTGCATTTGATTGTCGTTCACACCAATTCCTAGTCTACTCACAAATTTCTTCCATTCCACTCACATCCTCACATCTTATCACAATGGACCTTATGGTCGAAGTGTAGCCCGTCCAGGGCAGCCTTTACAATCTACCTCTACCTCTACGCAGATGGTAATTTGTTTTCTGCTTGTAAAATCTTATACTAAGAGTTTAATCTATTTCAAATCAACAAATTTCTGATTAAAAGGTGTGTGTGTGTATTGGCTGTTGCACAGTTGTCGAGACTAGTCACCACGAAGACTATATAAAAGGAGAATGATTATAGTTTACAGATTATAGTTTATTAATGTCCAGCAGACGGCAGTTGCAGAGATGCAGAGTGTTGCAGAGATCCCCTTTTGCTTTTTACTGCGCATGACAATTTCAAATCCTTATAAATAAATATTTCTTATGGAGGTTATAATAAAATTTATAATTTTTTAAATAAAATACATTTTTTAAACAATATTAACTGGTTTCTGAATTCGTACTATTTAACAAAATTCGAATTATTAAACAAAAAAAAATGGTGAAGTATTGTGCAGTTATAGGTAGAAAATCAGAACGAAAAAAATTAATAATTATTAATAATAAATTAAATAAAAACAAATTGTTATATGATGTATGTTTACAATTATAAAATATCTACTTCATGTTTTATTTACATTTTTGAATTCGAGGGTATCTCCGCGACAATGACACCCGTCTATAGTCTGTATCCAGTTTTAATGCCACGAGTTTAACATTACGATCGTTCTCCTTTTATATATTCTTCGTGCTAGCCACAATGTGGTATAACCGCACAACACCACGAGACGGTATGAAAACTCGGCTATAATGTGTCATGTGGTTAAAAGATGGCTTCTATAAATATTCAACTAGATGTAAAAATAATTTCAAAAACAAATGTTATATACTATATAGATGGTGAAAATCAAAATTACTTTTCCAGATAAATATATTTTAGTGGTTAAAAAATAAATAAAAATTAATTTTGGATATCTCGAAAAGTATTGAGCTGAATTAAAATTTCTTGACGGTATTTATTGATTTTGACATTGTAAATTGTAACTAAAGCTTTGTATTGCTAATAATTACACCCGTTAAAAATCAATTTGGAACGCGATATTAAATCGATTAGATAACGGGACACCATCATACTTTCAAAGTAATTTTACATGGACTAACAATAATAGTCTTTGTACCTAATACCTACCTACTACCAAAGAAGGCAAGGTAAAGTATGCAGGTATGACTTCATAAGGAACTATCCCATTTATAGAACCCCTATGGAAAATCGCAGAAAACTTTAGGTTAAAATAGCGGGCATTTGATGTAATATCGTATACCTCTCGTATACCCAGTATTAATAAATAAAATATTTTTTTTATATATTCCAATTTACTAGTTAAAATATTATAACACTTTCTCCAGCTGGAAACAGATTTGGATTTTCAAACCAAATTAAATAATTTTTTGAAAATTTAATTTAGTTAAGCTTAAATTTTAAAAAAAATTCGAGTTCAATATAAAAAAAGTACAATATATATACATTTTCCTTGACTGAATCTAACGCAATAAGTCGATATCCATACCATTGATATTTGTTTATTTCGCTCTCGACACATTTATAATTACAATATGGAAATGGTAATGGGAAAAATGAGATTTATTTTTTGATGACAGTTTGTTAATATACAACAACAGCAAAAAAAAACTAACTATATAACAAGAAAAATAATAACAAAAATATATTTAATGTAAAGAAATATACATATTTATTAAACAAATATTATACATAATAATATTGTTATATATTTTTTTTAATAAATATAATATTTTTTTCCATTTACTATTGTTTACCAAATGCAACAAATGTATAATAAAAAGTCATTCAACGTGTCTTTACGTATATTTTTATACAGAGGAATAGTTATAATATAGAAGATAAATTCCTATGGACATATAAGGTGTAAATCGGACAAAGATATGATAAAAACAAGTGAAAATGACAACTAACTGAGTTAATTGTTTAAATAACCAGTATATCCTGAATTTATGTCAAAAAGTTAATAACAAAAGTTGCTTAGTTTTAAAAAAGGAACATTTTTTGTCCTTACATTTTTGTTCTATTACGGTTTCAAAACAGTATTGCCCATTTTGCCCAAATATGGTCCGATTTTGTCCATTCACGAACTTGACCTTATTTTTTAGCCCTAGAACACACACACACACACAATTTCAGCTCGTTATCTCTTTTTGTTTTTGAGTTATCGTTTCCACAGACGGACGGAAATGTGGAAATGGCCGAATTAGGTCATTTTTTAAACACCTATTCCAAATATTTATGTCTGCGATCAATATTAGCTGGTAGCTTTCCAAAGCAAATATTCCAATGTGCCTTTGGTTGATACATTTTCATGATATGTCTTGAATGGCCACTTGCTTTAGTTTTTCCAACAGCCATTAGAGATTTTGGGAAGCCCTATTAAAAGAGTTTTTATCTTCAGGAAGCTTTGTCTACAGGAAATCAAATCCATTACAGTATCAGGTTGGGTTGTTTTGAGGCTGCTTTTTCTAAAAGTCGAAGTAGTTGACGCAAATATAGCAGATTGTATACTCTGAAGTAATCCTAATCTGTATGTTTATTAGCTTTCCATAGCAAATATTCCAAAGTATTATTTGGTGATAAATTTTCAAGATATGTCTTGAATGGCCACTTGCTTTAGTTTTTCCAACAGCCATTTGAGATTTTGGGAAGCCCTATTAAAAGAGTTTTTATCGTCAGGAAGCTTTATCTGCAGGAAATCAAATCCATTACACAGCATCAGGTTGGATTGTTTTGAGGCTGCTTTTTCTAAAAGTTGAAGAACTTGACGCAAATATAGCAGATTGTATACTCTGAAGTAATCCTAATCTGTATGTTTATTTAATAGAGCTGGAGTCATTTCTTTTTGAATTACCTGATTGCTGATGTTAACCAACATTGGAGAATGATCTGATGATAGATCGTGACATGGTATATACCTGCGTGGTATATTTTTAATTACAAATATATCTCAGAGTCTGGAATTTTAGTTAGATCAGAGGTGCTACTGTTTTGTACAAATTTCTGCCCTTGGAATTGACCCCAATGAGTATGCTTGACATTATAATCTCCACTGGAAATTAATCTATTATCAAGGGTGTTGAAAAAGTGTTCGAAATTACCCTTATTTATTGCATGCCTTGGAGGACAGTAACCGGCAGAAAATGTCAATGAATCAATCCAATATTCGACAACTATACACTTGTTGCTTGAAGATATTGTGTGTTTTTAATAACAACAACAGCTCCACTTTGTGATCGAACACTAGGATTTATATTTCAAATTTTGCCCCTATTCTTAGAACATTTGTTTGTATTTTATAAATACGTATTTCGACTACAATGTAGTCATCATCAGTATGAATTAGCTAATCGTAACTATCTCTGGGATATGGATTCAGAGATATGTTGCTTGTTGCTAATTTGGTGCCTGTGTCACAATGATGTTAAAAAATTTTGTCCTTTTATACGATTTGGCTGAGGGTATAATCTGACTTGAGGATTATTTAAGTTGCCTGACTACTGGATTAGGTGTGTGGAAAGTCCCACCTATTTATTGGCGGTATTCTTTGGTGACTATGCGGCGTTTGTTTTGTCACTAAAGTGAGTGTACCTAAGTTAACTTTGACATTCAGGTATTGGATTTTTATTTTTATTTTTGAAAATGGTTTAATTTTATTAAATCAGAATTTGGAATTGGGCCATTGTCTAAATTTGTCTCAGGAAATGTGATTCGGTATTCCATCTTTAAGTAACATCCTATATATAAATAAAAATTGTTGCTATACACTTTAGAGCCGGACAAGTACGGTTGATATCTAGATAGAGTGTCAGAAAAGAGTATGAGTTTGATGGTGGACAATAGTCAGTTATAGTTTTGTGAGAACTTTATAGAAAAATATAATGACATTTTTTTCAGTTGACCTATTTTTTTTTAAATGTCTATTTCATGATTCTATTTTCATTAATTTTGTTAGACACATATTTTATAATACTCGGATAAATATTTTTTTACCAACGATAATTGATTTTAATTGATTAGTGGTTTTGCTTTAAGGAGTATCCTCTATTATAGACGACAGTTTTATTAAAACGTTATATAAACTTGACAGTCACAGACCAGAAAAATCTGCTAGAAACTTTCTTTGTTATATCTTTTAATTATCTTGGTCTGATTCCTTCAAATACTGTTTTAATGGTTTTATTTTAAGTATTTATTTTCTCAAAGGGAATACTAGTGTTTTACCAGTCCTGTGGCTAAGCGGTCTAGCACGCTCTGATTGCTTGGAACTGGGCGGTTACGAGTTCGAATCCAGGTGCATGCAGTTTGTTACTTAAAGTAAATGAGGCGGTTAATTGACTATGCTGTTATCGGATGGACAAGATCGAAGTAACCGGCTTGTAAAGGTTTTCTGCAAGTTTCCTTCACGAACTCGTGAATGGAATATGAATATGAATATGGGCATAGTTCCTATCAAAGTCGGCTGCAGCCGCATAACCTATCAATTCCAAATCTGTACATAACTTCCTCGCAATTCTGCATACAATTTCTCCATTCACATCATTTATGTATCGTTAACAATTTAACAAAAGGTTAAAAATATGATGTGGGTGGTCTCTGTTATAGACCATGGAGGGTCAGAAATGGGGGTAAAACCTCATAATTATTATTATTATTGATGTATTATATAAGAATATGAAGATGTTCTATGGGAGTCCATTCTGGGCTACGTGGTGACCATCTCAAAATCAGACATTAGATCGTATTTTAATGCAGACTCCTTATGAATCCTAGTCTTGCTATTACTACAAAAACATTTAGATGATGATATATATATATATATATATATATATATATATTTATATATATATTTATATATATATATATATATATATATATATATATATATATATATATATATATATATATATATATATATATATATATATATATTATTTTTTAGCCATTGTTCATAAATAACAAATAAGAAATAAATCAAGCGCTAGATATAATAATTTCAAGTTCGAAAGAAAACGCGCAATGCCATAGACACGATGGGTTTGTATCCTAATTCTATCATGAATATACTCAAAATATTTAATAATAACAAAATTCAAGCGTTAAAAGGAAATTTAACATTTAAGATTTATAAAAAGTCCATAAAAAAGTGGAATGTACACTTGGATATTGTCTTTGAAATGAATTGAAAAAAAAATTGAAAAAGACAAATCATTTTCCAGAAACATGGATAAAGCATTTAAAACAAAGTTTTTTTAAAGAAGAAGTTTCCTCTTTACTTTATAATGAGTGTATATTTTCTAATAAGATTTTGCAAAATACATTATCCATATATATATATATATATATATATATATATATATATATATATATATATATATATATATATATATATATATATATTATATAGATAGAAGAAAACTATAATTATAGGACGCCTTATAGAATTATAAAATAACTCGTCTACTATAATCAAACAAAGTTTTATAAAAGCTTTAAAAAAAGCTCTAAACATATTATTTATTATACAGTTACAATAAATTACGAAGATAACAATGCCATCTACAATTAAACTATGTATATGTGGCATTACGATGGTATTAATAGAATAATAGATGAAAGATATTTATGGGTATTAAAATGCAGTGCGAATCGTTTTATTCGTAATACTTGTATTTTTGTCAATAAACCATGAAGGTAACATATGTCAAACATTGCATGAAACAGACGTCCTAGTCTTTTTTCTAAGTAACATGCTACCATGTTAATATTGTATCTCTATTTCATATACAGGGTGAATCGAACCAGGTGCATAATAGCACACGACTCCACTTCTTTCCATGATCCTGCTATTTTCCAACATACTATTTTAATTTAGAGTAATAATATTTTAATTTATAAGATTCATAATCGGAAATAATCAATACAAAAAAAAACAAGATAGCAGCGACCCCTGATTTGAATGGCCTGTGAAATTTAGAAAAGGTACATTGCGACGAAAATTTGAGCTTTTTCTCGGAGTTGACTAGATAGTGCGCTACCTTACTTTTACAATCGATTACCCGTCAATCTTTCCCACCAAGTCGCAACTTCCCCTTGTCAGTAGAGCAGCCGATTAATGCTCGTTAGGGAACATAATTCTATTTCTTCTTCCACGGATACAGTTTATTGAGTAACGAAAACCACATTCATAAACATTGTGAAGTACATTCAATTTTTTAATAAACAGCTTTAATTACCATTTTATCCAAGTTCAATAAAAATAAATAAAATAAAAATCTTAATTAAAAACTTGTAAACCTCGTTTGACTTTATTTATAGTTATATCATAAATTGTGAAGAAAAGTATAATTACTAGTTATAAGCACGCTATATGAATACCCATGAGACATGTACACTTGTACAGATTGTGTATCCACAAATTGAGTATATTATATGCATTTTCGTATCTGATATGCTTTTGGTATTTCAAAGGTCAAATTCGTTAATGAATAGAGTTGGTCAAGGGTAAGGGGCGTTTAGAGAAAGAAGATTATCACTCTTCACATTAGAAAAATTTAAACACATTAAAAATATCAATGAATCTTGGTGATGCATTTGCATTATTCATTATTATGGGTATTGTTTTTAAATTGCAAATTTTTCTGTAGATATTAGAAAAGATTACAGAAAATATGACTAGATAATGAGTTGTAGTAAAACTTATTTACTACAACTTTACTAATCATAAATATTTCATATTATAATAATATTATAAGAGAGAAATTGAATATTTTAGGTATTGAATATTTTTATTTAAATTGCAAATATTTCGGTAATTATTAGAGTTACAGAAAATATGTTCAGTTAATAAATTGTAGTAACATTTCTGTAATACAACTCTACTCCTTACAAATTTTTCCATTTTACTAATATTAAGAGAGAAATTTTTATTTTTTAAATTGGATATTTGAAGAAAATTTATGTCAAATGAGTAACTATCATATGGAAAATGTCTAATACACATACTGTAAATCAATTTAAATTAAAAAAAAAAAAGAAGAATTTTTTCAAATTACAAATTATTAATAGATTGACATCAATCAGTGTTATTGATTTATAAAGCGATAGTATTAAAAAACAATCGATTATATGTCGTACACAAATTTTACGTTTTATAAATTATTTTTCAAGTACAAAATATGTAAGTATATACGCTGAATGCATGTTTAATTCGTTTTGATTGTAATTTTTCATAACTGATTTATATGGAGATTTTGTTACTTGTAATGGTAGTTTTATGCAAACATGGACATAATTCATGATAAGGTTATACTATTCGGACGTGATCATTTCATCAAATACAGAAGAGCGATCGATGATTATTGAAATATATATTCAATTTAAACTAAAATAAAAATTCTATTTAAAAAACAAGCTTTTATTTAATTAACTAAAGAGTCGAAAAGCAAATTATTCCCCCAAGTCAACATGACTTTTTTTAAATTTTTTAATTTTAATGCTAATTTTAGTCCCGTATTCATTGTCCAGTCTTGAGCAAGTGCTTAAGCTTACCTTCACGAAGACAGTCTTATTGGTTTTAAGGCATGATGAATTTGTTGATATACATTAAAATCATTTTCGATAAGACGATGATTTCAAGCATGATCTTATTCGGTTTAAGATTGTCAGTGATACTGAATATTATTCTACAAATGTAAACAAACAAACCTCATAAGATCGTACATTAAAGTAGCGAGCAAAAAAAATTGTTTTTGAAGAAAAAAAAAAGAAAAACATGGCGGACAAAGGTTAAAGTAAAAATTATACTTCGATAGAAAAAGAGTATTTTATTCAAATTTCAATACTCTCATGTGATAATAATTTATAATTACCTGAAAATTAGCAAATGCATAAAATCGCAAACATATTAATAATTGATACACACTGGTGGAATTGGTAATCCGCGACGATTTACTTTAGCTAAATTCCGTTCTATTAGTGGTAATATTCCAAATTTAATACTGCTTTTGTCCAATACAAAACTGTACATTTTGACTGTGAATACAACAACAGCTTTCAATTCTTAATATTGCCTTAAGATATGACTATGAATATTTAACCAGCCACACATATCTTTGTTAAGATCAAACTTTCAAGCTTGGCTCAAGATGGCGCCTACGAATGTAAAAGTTGCCTTAAGATTATACTTAAGGTGTACTTTCGCTTAATACCGGACTACGAATACGTACCTAAGAGACTCAATTAAATTTCCCATCGCCTCCACCTCTTTCCGATATTTATCAACACTTCCACCAAATGAATATTTAAAGGAATATTTTCTAATTCCATCTATATAGAACGATATTAGTTAGATATACTTTATGTCATTGTCACGTGACTACTGTGTAGTATTTCAAATTATCAAGCTCAATTAGAATTTAGAATTTTGATTCTTCGAAGTTTTTTCCCTCGCAGACAACAAAAAAAAAAACAAAACAAAAAAAAACAGAAAGTGAAGTTAAGTAAAAGCTTGATTAGTAACGGAACAAAAGATAATGAAATAGGTAAATGTAAATGCGTGGAGAAATTTGTGTTGAAAATCTCTTTGAGAAGAGTCGTTTAATTTCAACGTTATGTGTATTCCATTATATTATTATGGTATTTTATAAAGCATATTTTTTCAACATTTTTTTTAAGTAAACTGTTCAAGTACAATGTTGGCATATCAATAGAATTTGTGGATTAAATGGGATAATGTAAACCATGTTTACGAGATAAAACACGACTAAAAAGAAATTTTATGTTTTATGTTCTATGTGCAGAAAACCAACCGAAAACCAAAGTGGTCAAAAATTTTAGTGATGCCGCGAAAGACGAGAGAAACTAGACATGACGAGAATAGAAAGACGATAAAAAAATTAGAATCCTGATTTTCGATAAATATTCGAGAGACAGGCGATAGTACTCTCTTTCAATCTCTAAAGAGGTAAAGACTAAACAAGTTGTTAATGATTACATACAATTTTTGTCTTCAGTTAAGTTCAATGGTATCAAACTATTAAATATGTTTTTGAGTAACTCATGTATATTTTTCACCTACTAACATAACAAACTTAACCTGTGGTTGTTCAAATTATGGTACAGAACCTTCTATGTATGAGTTGAATTCGCATTTGATCATTTAAAAGAATGGAAGTATACTTTCAAACTTCTATGGATTCATGATGCACGCGTATAGGTATATACGTACACATACATACATGGATGGCATTCAAAATAAAATCCTAATTTAATACCATGGCAATAATAAAAGCTTATTTATGTCAATACACCTCTTCGCCTATAAATGATCTCTTGAAAAGCTTCACAATAGACGGCTGAATCATGGCTACAGCTATTGATAGATACGGAGAATCTTTTTCCGAACATGTTTGCTATGCCACTATTAACTATAATCTAAGATAATAAAAATAGTTCGTATACTTGGGACTTTTAATCTCACAAAAGTTTAAATCAAGCTGAACATTTGGGAATACTTTGTGTTATGAGGAAAAGTCAACAAAATGAAGTTGTCGCTGCAACCCCTCCTGAAATAATTTAATAACTAAACTTGATCGATGTATAACTTAATGCAGCTGTGTATACGTATATGGGGGGAAGGTAAATACAACTACCCTCAAAATTAATAAAGAAATGGACAATAAAACTGATGTGGTTCAAAGTCTGACGACATATGGTTGATCGTTCAATATTTCTCTTGAAGCGGCTAGTATCGTGTTAACAAAAGTTTGGTACGAGGAAGGGGTAGTTGAGGGGTAGTCGATATAAATAACTTCATCGATTCCCAGTAATGCGATTTATCCAACTGCTTCGTTTTCGTGTTTGATTTAATCATTAATTGGTCGTAGGACGTGGACAATACTGAAGTTTGATTATAAATTATCGTTATTTATTTTATTTCTTATTAATTTTCTTGCTGAATAAAAGTTTTAATCAATAGAAAAGCTGGTGTAATTATTTTTCTCTATAAATTTTCTATAAATCTATAAATTTTAAAAATAATTTATTCCCAAAATTTTAATATAAACTATATTAATATCTGGGTCGGCTATAATTTTGGAATGGTCAGAAAACGGCTATAACTTTGGAACGGTTTGGAATTTTGAATTTTTTTTTGGTCAGAAAATTTTTTTGGTCAGAGATTTTCAAGAGATTATTTATAGGCGAAGAGGTGTATTGACATAAATAAGCTTTAATTATCGCCATGGTATTAAATTAGGATTTTATTTTGAATGCCATCCATGTATGTGTACGTATATACAAGGTATATACGTATATACATCTCTAACCAATAGTTCTCCGTGTACGCGTATAGTTAAAATGATATGATACAGCTTTGAGTGAAAATCATTTTTGATAGGCAAAATCCTCTCCATTGAGAATAATGCTTTTATAATAGTTGAATCATTTTATAATAAAATTGTATTTAAATAAAATTGTAATTTTGATATTTTCTCAATTCAGTATAATTTTTCAAATTTTTTTTCTCCAATGAACGCGTGAAACTGTTTGATTAATGATCAGCTTTTAATGTTTTTATTTTTTTATTTCGATACTTTTTCAAATCTATTTATGTTCTATTTTTAAATAAGTCATTCATTGGAAATAGAACTTAGGGTGTTATTCTCGAAAGTCGTGCTACTTTTTTAGTGTAACGTATATTCTAGAGTTATGAGAACGCCTTGTAAAATGCTGGTCTGTGCCATTCTACATAAGATAGAAAAAATAATATTAAATATATGCGGATCTCTTGCAAGGGGCGGTGCTTGATATTTCAACCTACTAACAGTAGTTGTTTGTAATGCGTGAAGGAAAGTGCAGAAATCTTCTCAAGCATAGCCGGTTACTTTCTTCTTGTCCATACGCCAAAATTTTAGTCAATTAACCGCCCCTGTTTTTTCTAATAATTGACAAACTGCCGATGTCGGGATTCGAACCCGTAATCTCCCAGTATCCAAATAACATTGTTAACTTGGAAGATGGAAAAATTTTAATGTATTCTGAAAACTTGAAATATAATCAGTGAGTTTAAACAAAACACTATTTACGCTGCTTGATTCAGAATTGTGTGCTTATAAAGTGATATCTTTATAAAAGGCATACGTGATAATAAAATTATATCATAACATCATCCTATAATACGACTGCTCTTGTTGATTCTGTATAATACTTTATATCCTTATAGATACTCGTATATTTTAATAATTATTGAATCATTTGCACAATCCTTTTAAGATTTATATGATTGCAGGTGGGTATCAAAGGAAAAGAAATATATAATTATCGTGTTTGAAACATTTATAGTGATTTGATGATAAAGAGATGAAGATATACCATAAAAGACAAATTTTTCAATAGAAATATAACATATAAGAAAATAAATTTTCATAAATTGCATAGCAACAATATACAGAGTGTTAAAAATATGTATTATACTTCAAAACACTTTAAAAAAATCTAGCTTTAGATATAATCCAATCCTAAATTATCTGAATTAACTGAATCTTTTTTGTCTATTTCAATTATTTATTTAAGCAGCTAAATCTACATTAGTTAGGCCAAAATTAATTTACGACTTTTAATTTTAAAAATCTACGACGTCTTACTGGTGTTAAATTTTCTGAAACATCTTATATATATAACTTTATGTGAAAATTATCATAATTATAACCTCCACAATCAATCATCATTATTCTATTTGTAGGTTGTGTCTCTAATTTACTTTATTAATGATGGAAAAATGGTAATATAATTGATCAAATGATTATGTTGCGCAGAAATGAATTTACAATTTTCATTAGATTGCATTTAATCTAAACGAGTTAACCTACACAACAAATTATTATCTTAACTCTTAATAATATAAAAAATAAGATTAGTCTGCTTGTAGGATTAGTTTATCTATTTTGTTTCATTAAGCAAAAAAGTAAAGCCATGAGAAAAAACGAGTCGAAAATAAGCCAACGAGAGACGAGATGACAATTAGAAATCTGATTCTCGATAAATATTCGAGAGACAGGCGATAGTACTATATTTTATATGAATAGAAAATAGTGTATTTGGTTTTTTGATGATATTAAGGATGTTCCAGAATAAAACCACTTTTCGACAGATTTTGCTCATTTTTTATTCACAGGCTAAAAAAAACGTTTTCTAGTAAATCCCGAAGTTTCAGTTTTTTTGACCGTTTAGAACGCGAGATAATTAAAAGCAAAGTAATCATTTTCGTTATGAATCGTTTTAAGATTATTGATATACTTTACAACTCATTAAAAATCCTAAATAAATTTTATTAAAGATAGTATTCATTTGATCCTAGCGTAGCACATGAACGTCCTTAAATAATGTACCTAGTACAAGTACAATCGACTATCGCTATCTTTTCAAAATTTGACAGATGATTTGTGCCTTATTTGTTCGGTTTGCGGGAAAATGTTTCAAATAAAAAGGTGTTAAAATATAATTATAATGAACAGTATTTTCCCGAACTTTATTTTCCGAAAATCGAATAAATAAGGAACAAATAAATTCTAAAATTTTTAAAAGATACTTTTGCAAGAAGTTCGTGAATGGGCAAAATCGGATCGGACCTAAAATATTTATCTTAAACAAAGGATAAGAGTAAAATTTACATAAATAAAATTTTTATTTCTTTTAAAAAAATAAACTTTTGTTAGAAACTATTTTTCATAAACTCAGTTTATATTGAGTATTTAACAATTAACTGGGTATTTAAAAATTGTTTTAAATATTTTAGCTTAAACAAAAATGTAATTTGTAACCAAAAATTTCATTGTGATTTATAATGTAATTTAGTTGTTTTGAAATAATGTAAAATTATTTCAAAGGTTATTAACTTCCAACGTTAGGTTTCCCTTTTATATATCGTTCGAGGTGTTTATATCCAATTATGATGAGGTCATGACATTGGCATTAATATAGATTTATCGGATTATCTAAACTGTAACCTAATTAATATGACATTGATGTATGAATGGCATAGTTCTATTTATTTCGAATAAATGAAATTATTACACATTTTGATGTAGGCATGGAAAAATTTTTGCACTTCAATATATTTAATTCTTTAAAATTGTTTTTGTAAATCGTCTATTTGTAATCTATTCTTAGTATGGTTTCCTTTACGGTTACATTATACCAACGGAAGCGACTAGCGATTAGATAGATAGATAGATTGTAGAGGCTGCCCTGGGCGGACTACACTTCGACCATAACGTCTATTGTGATGCCTAAGGATATGAGGATGTGAGTGGAAGGAATTTTTGTGTATAGACTAGAAATTGGTAGGATATGCAGCTGCACACGACTATGATAGGAAATATGCCGATATTCATCTGGCGTTTGTTAAGGAAACTGCAGAAAACCTTCTCAAGCATAGCCTGGTTACTTAGTTTCTGTCCATACGCCGACTGTTTAGTCAATTAACCCCCCCCCCCTTTTTTTTTCTTAATAATTGACAAACTATCGATGTCGGGATACGAACCCATAACCTCCCAGTTTCCAAGTAGACCGCTCGGCTACTTGGACTGGCTTACTTAATTTTACATTTATAAATAATGTCCGAACATTGATAACATTCTTTGTCAACAACAACATTTCCCATAATGAAAGTGCGGGGTCCTTTTTACATTCATTTTCTTAGAACAATCTTTTGAATTGAATAGAATAGGTATTTGTTCGATATCTAATAATAGGTAATGAAATACTAAAATTCTATTCTAAAAATAAATAAATAATAATACATCCACACTACATACATAAAATATATAACACCATACATATATCTAATGGAAAATTTAATTTAATGATGTCCTACAGTTTTATATTACATTCAAATGTAATAATTTTGTCATATCAGAAGGATATACATACTAAACCTACATTTTAGTAAATGGATTCTATTCATATTGGGATAAAATGTAATGGACATTTCATGGAGGAATCTCATCAATTTGATTATGCTACATTTTGATAAAAACGTTTTAGCACTATATATACAATCAATATCATTTTATACTTTTAGTCTGATTGGAGAGAAAAATATTAAGTGGAGAAGTGTTCATATAATTGGTGAGGTGTTTTTTTTTTGAAGGAAAGGATCCCGTGGTTTTATATGGGTAGTGGGATTTTACACATTTATATAAAACTTGACGAAAATGTTCTTTGGAGGGCATAAATGCTTGTTTCTTTAGAATTTTCTATGAGCAAAAAACTTTTTTCCGAAGAAGTTTTACATAAATTTATTTCTCGTATAAAAACTACGAGGTCAATATGTGAGTTATATAGTAAGTGATAAAATTCTTTGATATCAAATGCTTGATATGAAAACTCCTACACATCTAGGGATGGGGATCGAGCCTACGACCTCTGTCATTTTAGACCAATACTCTACCAACTGGACTACCTTAGATGTTATGGTAGTGCAATGCATATATTCTTTCACTATCTTTTTGATGTCGTTGTAGTATTAATTTTGTTTAGTTAGTATACTATATATTTACCTACTATATATCTACCTGTTAATTTATTAATTTTTATACACATATGTTTCGCTGCTTTACGATCATTTTTCAAACACTGTCATTTTATGTGTATTAGTTTTGGTAGATCATCCTGTATAAAGAAAAGAAAACTGTTTCCTTTCAGTTTTTTCTTAACTTAACCTTTTTGTGATTATTTGTGAATATCAAATAGTAAACAACATTTTTTTTTCCGTATTTTATTCAGTTATAAAATTTATTATAGATTTTCCAAGAAGTTACAAATTGCGAGCAAAACTTAACATACCCTGGTATATAATATATACTGGGTATAAAAAGATAAATAAATGAATACACCTTATGTATGTACGAGTATATACTCGTATATATCTCTATTTTATTATAAAAAAAAGTTATCGCCAATCTTTGAGCAAATCTATTGAGTTGATGAAAATAAGTTTCAATCAAAGATTATTTGTTTCAAAAACATTTTTTATCCTTAAACTTTTTTTTATATCAATAAGGGTTTCGAAGATACCTTCTCTCTGGCAAGGCAATATTTAAGCAGAAATTATGAGAAATCTATTGGACTTATGAAAACAAGTTTCATACAAAAGTTATTTATTTTTAAAAAAGGAATATTTATTTAAAAAAGGAAGAAGGAGATTCTATTTACGAACTAGACCGTACTGTTTAGCTGTAGAGTACACAAATTGTGAGCTCGTTATCTCTTTTGATTTCTGAGTTATCGTGTTGACAGTCAGGCGCAAAAATGGACTAATTAGATGACACACATACCAAAAATTATTTTCTGCGATCAATTAAATTGGATTTTATGTAGTAAATAACACATACTTTTCTTTCTATCTCCTGACTTTTGCATAAAGCTGCGTTATTCAAAAGATTTTTCAACAGTACAGTCGACTAAATACAATCGACGAAAAATATAAAAAAATGTCAGTGACTTTCTAATGATCCATTATTTAAACATATGTTACAAAGAACCGATCAACTTTTTTTTAACCATAAAACTATTTTCATAATAAACATAAGTTCTCATTTAAAAACCATAAGTTTATCAAACAATTTTCGAAACAATTTAGAAAAATACAATCAAATTTTCAATGAGAAAAATCTGTATTGTTATGTGTATTGTTATCTTCATGTGATAAACTCACAGACAATAAATAAAGCTATAAATTTAAATACAATGTATTTTGCTTTAGATACCTTCATAATCCTTTTCATCGTAGTTTGTCGTACAATGAACTTTTTGTGCACCGGGATCTTTTGGTGCTATATCATCTTCACGTGGATTGGAAGCCATCGCCCACGGCAATCTATAAACAAAATTTAATCCAGTTTAAAATAAAATTCAATACTTTTTAATAAAAACATTATATATATATATATATATATATATATATATATATATATATATATATAATTTGAAGGATTTTAGATAAAACTTTCTATCACTAAAATGCATGCTGGTATTGTTTGACTACATTGTTAAATTTAAAATTTGCGTTATCAGGATTTTTGGCAGGATAGTTCTTCCATGTATTACCAAGGAACCCTTAATAACACTTTGTTACAAACTTAACATTACATCAGGTTTTACAATAAGCAGCGATGGAAAACTGCACTAAAGTAGTAGTTTGATTGTTAAATTACTTTTTTATCTTTATTCGATATTTTATAGTGATTTTTCAACAGGTTATTTTCTTCTATAAAAATATTTATCAAATCTTAAATTAAGCCAATTAAAACGAGTACAAAAAATTTAAAAGTTGCAATGTTTTTAACATTATAACTTGTCTATATAATTTTGTGTAATGAATTCGCTCATAAAATATTCAAAACAGGAACTGTCTTATTTAATAATTACTCATGTTAAAATGTATGATAACAATTATTTAAATTATGTGTGTGAGTGTGAGTGTGTGTGTGTGTTTGTGTGTGTCTCTCTTTAAAATATAATTATTCATTATAATTTTAATATAATTTAACAACCTATTTTGTGTTAATTATGTACACTCCCGTTCAATAAAATTGAACAGACCGAATTAGTCTCTCACAATTTTGATTATTCTTGTAGTAAATGGTTTTTACTATACTTCCATTTCTTTTTTCACACTTAAAATATATACTACTTCTGTTTGTTTATAAATGAGTAATTATACAAAGAGTTACAAAAGTGAGGAGTATTATGAAATGTAAGAAAATTAATATTTCAGGTCTGTTCAATTTTATTGAACGGGAGTGTATGTATATATAGGAATGTGTGGATATTGTTTTTATATATCCAGTAGTATATATAAGCACATAATAATATATTCATTCATTTAATATATAGGTGTATATACTCAATGGTTCACTTAAGTTAATGTTACGTAAGTTGTACCAGGGATGTTGCGGATGCGAAATTTTTGACATCCACGGATGCGCATTTATATGTCAATTTCTTTTAAAGAGATAATTAATTTAGTAACATTAATAAAGGAAAAAGATGGAAATAATTTTTAATAATCTTTATATTAAAATCAAATGTTTAGTATTTAAAATTTGGTGCCCTATTTAATAATGAGCAATATCGCTGCCTTAACGACCAATGTCTCGACTATCCTTACCTATGGTCTCATATAGCTTCCCATAGGGGCACTGTGGTTAAAACTGCGATAAGTCCTTATGGATATTCCACTTACCCAATCTCTCTAAGAAGATGTATTCTGAACAATGTATTATCATGAAAGAACTACTAAAGATAATTATTATTATCATGACTTTAATATTGGCACAGCGGAAATACCTAAAATTCTCAAAAGTTAATTATCTATTGTGTTAATTAAGAAATGAGTTCTTGAAATTTAGACTTAACTGTGTGATGCACACCTTGATTTAATCAATGATATCATACCAGCCACAAGAAAGGCGATTGCAAGGACATAAATAATTATTGTTTTTTGTTTCAAATTTATATAAAGTATTTTGCAATATTATACTACAGAGATATAATATGTTTGAACTAATTTAAGATAATGATTAGGCGGGTTTAAAAAAAAAATTTTCAACAACCGATCACCTAAATGCTATTAAACAACTAATAAAATATAATATAAATGTTTGGCTATATATTATAAATAAATACATATTCCAAAGCCTTCGCCTGCCAATGCCATGAGTTTTTTTTTATTCCAACAGTTGCATGCTGAGTATATAGATCTTATAAGAAAAGTGTACAAAACTAGTACACCGTCAATGAAGAGGTGTTTTTCAACAACATGTTATAATTTACATTTGTGCACCTAGATTGGTCTGATCTAGGAATTAATATTGATGGCTGTTTTAAAATTTATTTAGATTTTTGTATTTAAGAACAAAAAAAAGTTTTTTTGAAGTGAAACATTTTATGAATGTAATAAACTCAAAAAATCTGTCAAACAATCTGCTCTTTTTGTATTTATTATATTTACCTAACTCTGTTAATATATTATAGAAGGTGTGTCTTTTATATTTTGATAGTACTGTTCAAGCATAGTTACACAAAATATGTAAATAATTTTTAGTAACCAATATTTGTGACTTTGCTCGAAGAGTATCTATATATATATATATATATATATATATATATATATATATATATATATATATATATATATATATATATTTGACATTTGATTCAAATTGATCAAATCTATTTCTCAATTTTAATGAGTTTTTTTTTTTGATTTTTTTACTGATCGATTCTTCTGGTGGCAACATTAAATTGTGATTTATCTCGAAAAATGTTAGATGCTTACAAAATGACTATTAATTTTACAACTTAATGGTCTTTTTATGATAGTCTTATGGTTGTTGAGACTTTTGATCATTTTAATATAAACTACAATAATTAAATCAAGATCAACCATAGAACAAAATACACCCCAGAACAATCATAAATATCGATCGCGCTTAAATATTTCAATCTTGATAATTTTAGTTTATCTTACACTTAGTTTTCTATAAGTATGACTTTTTCAGATTTTTCTGAACGATCCGTATGATAGATGGGATCGCGTACAGCTATTTTTAAGTGTGTTTTTCCGAAAAATATTTTAAAATATGCTTCTTACACGATGAAATTATAATCAAACGCTTACAATCAAATGAATTATTTTATTGATAACTTAATTCTTATTTTAAAATTATTAGAAATTTTTTAATTATAATAAACCAGTGAACTTTACATCGCTATAGAACGAATACTCTATTTAAAAATTATTTTCTACTTTTAAGTTCGGTTAGCTATAAAAGCGTGTTTTTTAGTTTTTTTAAACTATTATTTATTTTAGACTAAAAAAACTTGATTCAATTTCTGATATTTTATCAAATATATACACCAAATTTTGAATGTGTCGATCTTTTTGAATACCATTATCGAGTTTATCTAGATTGTGTAAAATCTTTTACCAACATGAGTATTGTGTGTGTGTGTGTATGTATGTATATTTGTGCGAGCTAAGGGTAAAAGATTCACTACTTTTCGTAACATCTTTAAATATAAATTGAACATATTTTTAATAACTACCATGTTAACTAAATACACCCACTGTTTATTCAGTTAACATTTTTATATAATTATATGTAAATAAATAATATTAAAGGTAATTGAAATAGTAGAAAACATAAAAATCTATTTACATAATATATTACGACAGAATATGAATATTAATTAGTATATGTTTATTTCTTATATTGTGCATAAATGTTTTTTTTTATTCATATTGGCCTTGAATTGTTAACAAATCGCTTTAAGGTTATTCAATCAGTTTGTAATTAATGAAACGGTTATATGGATTTAACTGGATATTTTCAGTTCAATTTATAACCATTAAATAAATCCATAAGAGTTTTTGTGAATTATAATAATATCTTGCAAAAATTTTTTTAATCGCTGTTTAATATTATACACGGTGTATGTATTTAATTATTTGCTATTAGTATTTGTTCCTTAGGACTATAACATCTGGTGGCAATAATTAGAAACAGAGTATGCAGGCTCAACTGTGATGGTTACATATGCGTTACTATTAGGTTACCTTGGTGATATATATAATATTCATGAAAGTAAATATATTAAGTAAAGTATTTATTTATTATCATTATAAATATTTATAAAAAGGATTCTAACTCGTAAGGTGACTCGAGAAAATTGACGCTTTAATTGATTATTATCTGCCAAATTTTAAAAGATCATTGTCAAAATTTTACGCACTACTGCGCAAGAATTTAACAAAATGGATACTCAATTACAAAAAACTCATACGTAAGGACTAATTTTATGTTTCCCCTCCCTCCAAACCCCCTTGTCCCCTTGGCCGATTTTTCCCACGAACGAATTTAGTCCCTCAATTACCCAAAGAAAGTAGCATACTAAACTATATTCCGATCTGACTTAAAAAAAGTAACATATGTGTGTGACTCTACAGAGCGCGTACAGAGTTTTCCACATATACTAGGAAGGGTCGAAGGAAATTTTGCAAATGTCCGTCGGTACAACCTCCACAAATACATTTTATTCAGATAGATATATAACTTCCCACAAAAAAACATACTAGAAAAATTTTCAACAATGCCAGATGATTACACGAAAAATAAATATTAAAACAATCATTTTGGGGAGGGCTAAGTTTTCAGAGGTAATATGTATTTACTTTTATTTTGAATGATTCAATAGAAAATGATAATAAATCGTGTTTTCATTTATTTCATTGAATTTTATCTATATATTAGTATAGGTAATCATAAAACGCGTTTAACTGTTCAGGTCATGTTATCTTATTTTTAGTTTTGTCACTAAGGCACAAATATAAATTGAAATATGTGTAAAATTTATGTCCATTAAGCTAGCAGAGCAACCTGAGCAGAACACAATTATAATTGTCTCATAATTCGACGCTAATTAAATGCTAACTAAATGCCTTAATTAAAAATTAAATGCTCTTTGTTGTATTGTGTTACCGCATGCTCTGCTAGCTTAATTTTAAGCTAGCAGAGCACTATTTACCAAATCAATTAATTATATTAATATCAAATTATTAAGCTAATTAAATGCTCTCATTAAAAATTAAAGGCTATTTGTTCTACTGTGTAACCACATGCTCTGCTAGCTTAACCAGCAGAGCAATATTTAAAAAATCAATTAATTATATTGTATTTAATATCAAATTATTAAGCTAATTAAATGCTAATTAAAGGCTCTAATTAAAAATTAACTGCCCTTTGTTGTAACGTGTAACTGCATGCTCTGCTAGGTTAATGTTAAAGCTAGCAGAGCAAATGCTAGCTTTAACGCATCAATTAGGTATCAATCCTGTTGATAATAATAACTGTAGTTTAGTGCAAAATAATATAATATTACTACAGTTTGTATTATAATAAACCGGAATTAAGTCGTGGTCATTATTACAATAGCGGCTTTATCTAGTTTTTAGTTTTAAGGTCAACGTGCCAACATTAAGATAAACGTGCCAATAAAAACGTTTCATTAACGTTACTTGTAAACTTGAAAATAACGAATTACTTTATTGGGCGTTACGCTTAGAAATATAAAACAATTTTAATATTAAATGAAAAAAATTTACAGTTATTTCATGTTATATAAGAAAATTTTGAATCGAATTTTGGTTTGCTTGTGATTCACTAAATTTGAATCATAATACAGTGAATAATAATATAAACTACTTGGATATGGACGAACTTGACCTTTAGAATACCAAAAGTGCCTCAAATACCAAATTTCATTCCAATCGGAATAAAACTGTGACCGCTAGAGAGTCCACAGACACATAAACGTTTATATATATATATATATATATATATATATATATATATATATATATATAATATATATATATATATATATATATATATATATATATATATATATATATATAAAGTTTAGCGATAGTGATTTTTAACATCTAATAGATAGGATCGATGGACATGTGAAGAAATTTTTACGAAATTCCCACATTGGTGCAAAAACAATAGTTAAAATTCTGGGACAAACAATATTTCTTGATCAAAAAATGTTTAGTTAATTATTTATCCAATGAAATATTAAAGTAAACAGAAAGTAAAGATAATTAGAGGAATGCCAGTTGAGGATGACGTATCAATCATATGATGTGCATTGATAACACAGACGCACACACACACAATTACTTTTGAGAAATGTTTTGATTATTTGTAAAAATTTTAACAGAGAAAATGTAACAGCAAATATAAGAATGCTATTGCAAAAAGATTACTATTTTAACTGGAATAAATTAGTTTTATAGTATATTATTGTTTGATAAGAAATGTCTCACATATGTTGATAACAGTATTCATATAAGGAAATTTCTGTTTTGTTGTTCAATTTTAAACTAAATAAAAATGCAATAATTTAGTCTACAATTTAGGTCAATAAATATATGAACATATGATTAAAGTAAAATTTCTTAACTTGAAATTATTCTAAACTTGTAAATGTCTGATTAATCCGAGCTTCACGCAAACAATACTGGAGCGATTTTGATGTAACAAGTTTTTGTTTAAAATCTTATGTTTAGACATAAAAACTGGTATGTATTTATCAATAAAATATATCAATAAAATGTGATCGAATCCGCGGGTATAAGCTAGTTTACATACAAAAGGACATTCAAGTTTAAGGAAAGATACGATCATCATTGACATTGACCATTGTGGAATTAATTTCATCTTAAACTATCAGTGAACAAAGTAGACATGACATTTCAATTTTCTGTTAGTGAGCAGCACGTGGGTTATAAATAATTAATAATGTTTATTTACAAACAATAAATAAACAAGCCGTAGGGTGGGTTTGTCTCATGGTCATGATCAATTTCCCAGCCTTTTTTTAAATTTAATTTCAAAATCAATCGTTATTATAATCATACGATTATTAATAACAACAATATTTATTAGTTAACATGGTGAATATTCATAATTACAAGAGTAATAGAGCATTAAATTCGGATTCATTTCTGTAAATATTTGCTACGACTTTAGTTATGATAAATTTTCCCATTTAGCTAGTATTAAGAAAGATATTCTAAACCTTATGTTTTCCCCTGTCTTTATGCTCCCCTTCCCCATTGACAAAATTAGATAAAATTTCTTTCAAAGCAAAATTTCTTTACCCACAACTTTTTCATAATGACGTTAATATCCTTCGATTGACACTTTGCACTTTAAATATGTGAAAACTTCTAAATTTAACACCTCCAAATTTAAAGATGCATGTCATGTGATTTTTAGTAAAAAAGTATTTTTTAATTCAAATACATTTACTGATTAAATAAATTAACATAATTTTCAATTTTTTTCTAAAAATTGGAAGGTCTTATACATATTTTTTTGATATATTAAAGTTTATAATATTTGCTATTAGTCTATGATCCAGACCTTTCCTGATCCTTCTTCCTAATAAAATATATATTTTATGCAATAGAATGTATAAATAAATACAACGTGCTATACAATTATTTAATTAAATCGGGGAATCGGTAATCAAATCGCTTATACTTGGTTACAATAGTTTGAAGAATTCGCTTAGATCGTATATAGATCAACATTCACTGAAGCAGAAAGAATAACATTGATAACCCAATTTTCTTTTTTAAAAAGTGGGCAATAAAAGCCATTTTTTATTTGTAAAATTCACAGTTTTTTCTTTCCTTCAAAAATATTTTAAATTTTTCCCCGTTACATTTTATTGTTGTTTTCTGGAGGACAATTAATATTTAATAAAATTAATGAACATTTTGTGATACTTAAATGGTAGTAGAAATTTACCTTAATTGATCCTCATCCATTATCAAAATTTCGAATTAAAAATACTTGAATAAGCACAAAAATTTTTATAACACAAATATAAAAAATTTTATTAAAACATCGCTAAAGAAAAAACACAAGTTCCACTTTAACACATATTACAATAAAATTAAAATTATGTGTAAAATTTCACACAAAATACTTCACAGAATACTTTATCACTTTATTATTATCTAAACGGTATTTAAGTGTGTAAAATTTGTTAACATAATTTTCTTTTATAAAATAACTGAAATGACTTTGTTGAAAATAATTTTGAAAATAAACTTAATTTTTAAATTTATCACTGAATAATATAACTATATTTAAAATTAACAATTTAGTTAGAACTAGTTGCAACCACTTTTTTTTTAAACAAAAAAAAATTATTTCAGAAAAAAATAAGGCCTATTCATGTGTAAAACAATATCAAGTACATAGACAAAAGAAAAATTTGAAAAATTATAATTAAATACAAAATAATTAATTATAATAAAAACATAAAAATAAAAACACGTTTTAACACGTCAATAATATTGAATTAAATAAATACTATTAATTGTTTAAATTTCACTTGATGCATTATTAAATAACTACCACACAATCAACATCACACACAGATATATTTATTAAACTGTGAAATAAATATAATTGTGAAATGGAAAGTAAAAATGACATTCAGAGTTTATTAATAAATAAAGACGTTAGAATGATATTGTTAATCGATTAAATAGAGAACAATATATAAGTATACAGTATTTTTTTTTTTTATAAATTATGTATTTTTGATAAAATTGAGCAACACATGTTGTCTGTGTTTTTAAAAACAATCTGTATTATGTATATTTTTTGTACTTTGATAATGATAAATACATGTACACTCCAATTCAATACTAATGACTCGGCGTCAAATAAAGTTCCATTTGTATACGCTAGTAAAGTATATTTGGCGGGCGACCTATCGTGTTATTAATTTTGGTTCTGTCAAAACCTTAGTGTCATGTTTTAATTATTGAATAAAAATAAATATAATAATTAATATAATATTTTATTAGTTATTTTATTTTATTAGTTATTGATTAAAATGGGAAAAAAACTATCAAATCGGAAGTGTGTTGTTGATTGTGAAAATACACCAACTTTTTTTTAGTTTAGTTATCAGAAAAGCATTTTGATAATAAGTAGTGGATATTTGTTTATTTCTTGTAGTTGATATTTGTTTTAAACTTACCTCAATTACAACATTATAATAACTAGTATTATTTTTTGAGCTATTTTGGCCTGGTGTTTCTCTTAAAACTGCACCAAATATTCGCTGAGAATCATTGACATCAATCTACAATTTGTAATCTGATCGTATTTTCTCTAACTCTAATATTTAATAATATTTTCTAATTCCGCTTTCTTTTATTTCAAATCTTTTAATAATTTATATTTTTAATGGAATTCCACAAAGTAAAGCTTTCTCTACAATAAAATTTACGGAAATATTTAAAATTTTAATATTCTTCGTAATTTCTGCGTGACGTTTTTTTAATGAATGCGTGAAGTTTTTTTTAAAATTCCGGTTAGTTATATTTTTTTGAATAAAAGTGTACAAGATAAATCCTAATACAATTGTAACTGTTATGGTATGTTGTATGACTGATACATTAAAAGTTAGATTAGATGGAAGTATTTTTTTAAATACAAAATAACACATTTTTTCCTTATAATATTGTTTTGATAAGATTTTCTTGTCATTAAATTAATGTTATGAAATGTTTTAACATAAAGTTATGTATCGTATCGAGTCTCAATTTGAAAGAAAAATTTAATTTCTTAATTTTAACTATTAATATTCATTTTATAATCATTTTATGAACATAATTTGTACACTTTTAACATATTTACATATTTCTAGCCCCACTTATTTTTATTCTACGTTTTACCTTCGACAAAATAATAATAATACATGTTGGGATTCTGGATGTTTTGGTGATAATTATTGTGAAATAAAAATACTTATATTGTTTGATTGTTAAATATTTATTTTATTTAATATAGCAGTTTTTATTATCTTCTTAGATGAGTGATAGATCCTGTCTAACTATTTTACGAAGATGTTGAATTAACCCTCTTTCTTTTATGAAAATATATGTGTTTATTACACACAAGTTTTAACATTTAACACGAAATGTTAATTGTAATGTATTTTATTCATTGTTGTTATTGTATGCTTATGTTAATTTATGGTATCGAAAATAAAGGTTGTGTATTACAGTAGTGACTAGTCTCATCAATCCGGCACAATAAAAACTATAGAGTATTCAGTATAGGTATAGGATGCCAGATATTAGGGAATATGCATGAAAATTTTTTTTCACTTGAATTGAAGCATGTTTACTTGACAAATATCAAGGTAAAATTACTTTTTAAATAACTTTAAAAATAAGCGAGATATGAATGATTGAAATTCCCGATTAGGCAAAGAGGGTGATAGCCCTCTTGATATGTTATGTGACGTCATATTACACTTTCACCATTTAAAATACACGTAAAACTTCGTTTTTAGTATTTTTCAAGAAAGAGACAGATAATAATCTTTAAAAGCTTATAGCTTCCTTGATATTTGTCGGATTTTAATTTCGTTTTTAAATATTATTACAGTATTAACAGTATTTTCATATTCTGAAAATAAATGAGAAAAAAAATTTTCATGCATATTCCCTATTGGACGTGCCGAACTATTGAAGTGCGGGGTTGACGAGACTACTGTAAGACATACAAAGTTGTAATCTGTATATAGAGGTTAAAATAATTAAATACATCATTAAAATATTTTTATTTTTTAAGTATTTTTAATCTATTAATATATGCTTAGTGATAATATGTTTAACTGTTACTTAATCACAAAACTCTTTAACCCTAGAACACTAACCATGCGTAAAACTTACGTACATAACGTTTTAGTAACTCCTCTACTTCATATCTAACATTTCTCCGAACAGTGCTTTATGTGAACAGTGTTTTTTTTGACCAACGTCGACGTTTCTTTTTGTTTTTAGACAAACTTGCCATTAATAATGGTTCATCTCCATAATCGTGAAATTTTCCCGTCGCGTAGAAATGTTTACAACTTCACTGCAAAATGACTATTATGTTCGTGAGTTTCCTACGGATCGCCAGAGGTTCGTTTAAATCAACAATTCTAACGAACCAAAGGCAAGCGGCGTGCACCCCGCTCGGGGTTCGTGGCGCGTAACTGTGGACGCACCTTAATGTATTAATATTTTATTCTAGTACTATGATCGTCACGACTAACGATTGTACGGATCATCATTTAATCATTTTCTCACACATGTTATGCAGTATTATTGGAAAGTTATATGTTAATTAGGATGGTTATTATTCAATATGTTTCTAAACATATTTTGAACTATAAAAACAATAAATTGTCGGATAGATGATAGTTATAAATATTATACTAACATTATTATGATAATAAGTAAACAAATATTTAAAGGCGACACAAAATAATATAATCTTTTTCTTTAATATTTACTTTACTTGATTAATGTGCACTGTTAACACTGGAGTTATTTATCATTGTGTTTATACCTACACTGTTAAAAATAATGATAATTTTACAAAATATTTACTATACATAAGTCAAGTAAAATTACAAATATTAGTTCCGAAAATACGAATTACTATATAGAAGTAAGATATTTACAATTGCAATTGTATTATTAATATTTTTATTGTAAAGGTACCAGATAAGTTTGTAATTTTACTTAATGTTTGTATTAGTCAAATAAGATGATAAATTTACTCTTTCGTATTGTACATTTATACCTGAGACATAGTAAGCTAACTATATACTTTTGTAGTTACATTTTACTAGTATATTTGTAAAATTACAAATCTCGTGCTTGTAAATACGATTACAAGATTGTGTAGTAAAATTATCATAGAGCCGTTGTATAATTAACCTTTTTGGTGGTAAAAGTACACACGAGTACTTTCGAGTCCTAGTAATATGTGGCTTAATATATAGTAATTTTACAAAACAAATTTGTGAATAACTTTTATAAATTTTTTTGTAAAATTACAAATCAAATACTTGTAAATTCGATTATATATGTATACATCCCCTATATATGTAGTTATATATATCACCTAGAATATCGCTGCTCCGTTCTACGATGTTCAAACTTTGTGTACTCTTCGCGGAGGCAGTCCGATGTAATTAATGTCAAATAAGCTTGTCATTTGCCGGCAGTAAGTATGTGTCAACATTCACGATTTTGATGTTACTCATGAAACATCTGTCTAGTGAATTTTTTCCACTCTATATACTGTGGTTTTTCCAAAACTATATCCATCACAAAAAAATATATACTTATTGTGGTGACTTTTATTGTGGGTTTTAACGCTTTGCATTGCGTCCTTAAATAATATTTTTTTATTTTGGGTTCATGATTCATGCATGAGTTCGAAATATTCAAAAAAATAAACCCAGGAAAGAATTTTTTGTTATTTTATTCTTTAATAAAATAACCCTTGACAATAAAATTTATTTATATTAGATTTTATTGTTAGGAATTTTTTAAGAGGATTGAATCCAAAATTTTTCTTTTAATTCCTAGGCATTTATATTTTATATTTATTCAACTAATGTGCTTTTCTTTTTTATCTTGATTAGAGACACGTTTAGTAATACCTACTACCACCAGGGAGGCGGTGGTCCCTAAGCCGAAGATGCGCCGAACAATTCCACCCCCAACAACATCATCATCATGAGCAGCATCAACACCATCGACTTCAGCAGCACCACCAATACTAAAACCTATGAAGGTAGATTTCCAACTGGTCAAGAATGACAAGAATGAAACGAAGACGAGAGAGGGTGGAAAGTACCGCTTCCAAAAAAACTGCGGTAAGTGTCGAATAGATTTGATACCTTAATCGACATCAACGATCAAGCTGCTTCAGCAACTAAAACTATTCTCAAGCCAAAAAAAATATACTTATTCTTACTTACTTTACAGCAAGTATCTCGGCCCTATGGCCAAGATCAAGGCGTAGTCCACGACATATCCATCTTCATCAACCGTCGTGGACACCGGAGCATATAATCGTTCTAGTAACTTATCTCTATTTATTAATTATGAGTTAAAGTACTTAAAATACAAATTGTGCATATATAATTTCTTATCTGTTTAGAGGATATATTTTGTGGAACTACTATTTCACTTCGGTGAAATTCGTAAACTAATGAATGAAAGATATTTTGAAAAATGATATCCGTATTGTTAAATTACAATATTACTAAAATTCTAAAACTATTTGATGGAAAATAATTTTTAAAATTACTATATCCTTATTGTAAAATTACAATATTACTAAAGTAAAATCACATTGATTACTATAGTAAAATTCCCCAAACTAAGGTAAATATTTTGTAAAATTACTATACTTGTATGATAGGATTACTAAATGACTCTATTCTAAAAAGTTTAGAAAAAATACTATACCTATATGACAATATAGTAGTATTTGACGCATCTTGGCATAATACTTTCTATACTTTTATTGTAAAATTCAGACCAAAATTTTTAACAGTGTACTTTTTATTTTATTCCTACACACGCCTAGACGAATTTACATCATGGTCCGTGTTTTATACATTAATATACTGTATGTGTGTATGTAGTGGTTTCATTGTCTTTTCGCAAAGATTCCGGGAATTTCATAAGACGTCGGAATAATGTGTAGACATGGAAACTTGTACGTAATGTGTGGGCGCTTCGTGAAAAATCCATCTTATTTTGAAGGATTGTATCTTTCCATCACTGGCAGCAATTCATCACTGGCAGCTATCCCCGGGTGACGTAGGCTATATTATATTTTTTTTTTTTAATTAGGGATCGTTACTAAAACTCCAATAATGTAACCCGAGGTGTAAAAAAAAGGTGGAGGTTCTGGGAAACCAAATAACATTTTAATTCTGATAACGGAAGTGCTGGTAAAAATTAATAAAGTTGAATAATTCAGTAGTACGCTATCGACACCAAAAGTGCCGGAGCAAATCTTGGAGTTCCACGAGCAACGCCGGGGTATTCAGGTAGTAGGTATATAATTTAATGACTCACTCATTCCATTAAATATTATCATGTTTCCTCTTCCTCTGCACACGCGCCATAATAATCCTATATTATTATGCTATTAATGTAAATAAAACAATATTTAGGAAACCTTTGCAAAAAATTTAAAATTAAATCTATAAAAATATACAGATTCCTAAGTAATTGAATGCATCCTTGTTAAGCATAATAATATATATTTTTATGTCGTTTTTTCAACCGCATATTTATTAAATAATTATATAATTTGTGAATTACTTTTTGAAGTCGTTTTTTGTTTGTCCTAATTTAATTTTTGGCTGAATCATCTATAAACAATGTGAAGTAAATTATTCTCATTATTTCCCAATTACTAAATCAACGAATAACAATGTGCAGTTAATTATTAGTCAAGGTAAAATACATAAAATATTTATAATATAAATTTTCAAATAAACTAAAATATACGAACGCTTTGTTTGGTCATTAACGTACTAACAAAGCGTTTGATTCACTTAGCTATCTATTTCTTATGGCATCTTTAAGACGAGCTGGTGTAGATGAATATTATATCCAAGTAATTAATAGCTAGCATTTACATCCAACAACCACGCTTGCATCCAAACGTATACTAAAGAACCTATATTTAAACAGAACTGGGGTATTAAACAGGGCAACCCTTTAAGTCCTGACCTTTTCAACTGCGCGCTGGAAATGATATTCAGGGATCGCAAAACGACCAATTCTGTTAGACAAATTAGAACTTAAATATGTCGACGAATATATATATACAGTCAAACTTGGGTAAGTGAGAACTGAATAAGTGAGAAAACTCTATAAGTGAGAGTAATAGCCAGGACCCGTCATTTTAAGCTCCCAAAACCTCTATTAGCGAGAAACAGAAACATCTGTAAGAAAGAGTCGTTTTTCCTTCATGGACCTCCGTAAGTGAGACTGCTACTTATCTATACCTCTATAAGCGACAGTCGAGATTTATTTATTTATATTATTTAGGAGGAACTATAACTGCATTCGTACTTGCTGTGACTTGTTATTGCTGCGTACCTCTATAAGAGAGAAACGCTACCCATGTAACTGCATTAGCGAGAAACTCGGGTTAGTGAGAAACCTCTATAAGCGAGAATGAGATTGTGCTCCCTTTAACTCTCACTTATCCAGGTTTGACGGTATTAATATATATATATATATATATATATATATATATAAAGTCCAATCATTCTTGCTCTGGAAAGCAGAATAAAGAGATTCAGCGAAGATGTACGGCTTCATGGATTCTAACAGCAATAAAAAAATACGAAAAGTAACAAAAAAAGTTAGAGACGTGACGTATCTTTTAAAGAGACTCAAATGGCATGGGCTGGTCATCTGATTCGAACTGTAGATGACAGGTGGTCCAAACTAACATCGATCTGGTTACCTATCAATGAAAAAAGATGTCGTGGTAGAAAACATTCTAGATGGGCAGACCCATTTAGAAGATACGTCAGGAGCTCTTGGGTGAGACTGGCCCACGACCGACGGGCCTTGTCAAATGTGCTAAAAATATACTCCCGATAATTTAATACGACATTCTGGGAAGGCCACATACCTTTTTGAGAAGGGTCATTGGCTTATATATAAGAATACACTATCAACACCGATCGCTAATGACGGCGCGCGAGTATTAAAAATCTATTCATTTAAATTGGTATTTATAAGATACTAGCATTACCCGTCGCGGCTTCGCCCGCAAAAATTTTGTAACGCCCTTATAACCAAGTAACATAATATTTTCTCCCGTCAAGGACTGATAAATTATACACCTATACATCAATAAATTATACAACTATACCTTCTTCATGAATCATTTTTATAATATGTAAGGACCAATGTACACAAAAACTTGACAAATTATATACTAAAACCTTCCTCGAGAACCACCTTAGTTTTTGAGTTTATCGCGAACAGACAGACAGACAGACGCGGCGGAGGACTTTGTTTTATTAATATGTATAAGGATAAAATATAATACATTAATAAATAGGTAAATGAAATATATCTTGTATCTACGAATCTAAAGTCCACAAAAAATATCCCTAGATCATAGATATAGATACTACATACACAGATACAAGATACATAAATTGTATAGCTATACTTTAGGTAGATATTTTAATTTAGATACCTTATAGCACTGACTAAGATACACAAAACATCCCGACTACTAGAATTTACCCTATGTACACAATGAATTAACCGACATTATCAATATAATAATATGGTTATTATTATTAATATTACAATGTACAAACAAACAGCTTAAAAGCTTTTATTAGATCACAGAATGATTATATTGGCCACATTATATGAGCGTTAGTATATAAAAAAATATACATCTATAACCGATATACATTGCTTTTACTTCTATCCCGTTGTGATAATGGTTTGGGATGTTCTCGAAGACACATAGGTGTATATTTTAGTATGAAATATACAGGTGGAATATTATAAATATGACCAAATTTGACGTTCTATTGCTTTAACTAAAATATGTTACAAGTTAGATCGCATTCATTTCTATTTCTGAAGAATAAATGCCAACATTATAATGTGAAACGTGTACCTACTTCATAGTACGATCGATATAAAGTGATAATGGTAAATTTTAATTTTAGAGAATGTTATTTGAGTAAGCTAAAAATACATTTAAAAAATTTTATAATTCAACTTTTATTTTATGGGGATAATAATATTGGATTTTTAAATTAGTTTTCTACTTGTAATAGTTAATTTTATGCTCTGATACAGCTTTTATATAACTCATCAAGTTATTGTTGATTCATTTATAACTCTGATTCATTCATATTATTAAAATGGAGAAAAAAAATTTTATATCCCCAATTTTGATAAAAACTTGGTTTTAAGCTAAGTTGGTCCTAGCGAAAACGATGGCGTTGGTTAAAATATGATACGATTAACGGTTTTCAAGGTATCAGATCCATAGTGCTAAAATTCCAAACTGTATGAATTGAGAAGGCAAAATTTTGAAATGTGTTGGTCGGACGTTAAAATGAGCCTGATTTTCGTATTGTTTGGGTCAAAATTAGCCTAGAAAATGAATATTATTAAAATCGAGGACAAAAATTTTCTCACATTTTTTCATATTTTTTCCAAGGGGTACCCCTTAAAAAATCGCTAAAATTGGAGGAAAATTTTATGTCCCCGATTTTGATAAAAACTTCGTTTTAAGCTAATTTGGTCCTAGCGAAAACGATGGCGTTGGTTAAAATATGATACGATTAACGGTTTTTAAGGTATCAGACCCATAGTGCTAAAATTCCAAACTGTATGAATTGAGAAGGCAAAATTTTGAAATGTGTTGGTCGGACGTTAAAATGAGCCTGATTTTCGTATTGTTTGGGTCAAAATTAGCCTAGAAAATGAATATTATTAAAATCGAGGACAAAAATTTTCTCACATTTTTTCATATTTTTTCCAAGGGGTACCCCTTAAAAAAATCGCTAAAATTGGAGGAAAATCTTATGTCTCCAATTTTGATAAAAACTTGGTTTTAAGCTAATTTGGGCCTAGCGAAAACGATGGCGTTGGTTAAAATATGATACGATTAACGGTTTTCAAGGTATCAGACCCATAGTGCTAAAATTCCAAACTGTATGAATTGAGAAGGCAAAATTTTGAAATGTGTTGGTCGGACGTTAAAATGAACCTGATTTTCGTATTGTTTGGGTCAAAATTAGCCTAGAAAATGAATATTATTAAAATCGAGGACAAAAATTTTCTCACATTTTTTCATATTTTTTCCAAGGGGTACCCCTTAAAAAATCGCTAAAATTGGAGGAAAATTTTATGTCTCCGATTTTGATTAAAACTTCGTTTTAAGCTAATTTGGACCTAGCGAAAATGATGGCGTTGGTTAAAATATGATACGATTAACGGTTTTGAAGGTATCAGACCCATAGTGCTAAAATTCCAAACTGTATGAATTGAGAAGGCAAAATTTTGAAATGTGTTGGTTGGACGTTAATATGAAACTGATTTTCGTACTGTTTGGGTCAAAATTAGCGTAGAAAATGATTATTATTAAAATCAAGAACAAAAATTTTATTCACTTTTTCAATTTTTTTCCAAGTAAAAATTTTTCTAGAAATGCATCCTTTAGAGGTTATTAATGAGAAATTAAAAAAAGTCCAAAAATTTCTAGATTTTTGGGACACATCTCAGACCGTACAAGCAGAAAATTGGTGTAAATTTTTATGTTTTTTTACATGCAAATGAAGTGATTAAAACCGTTTCCAACTTTCCAAGAATTAATTACCTGCAAAACCTATGTTGTCTGCCCTACTGATATTTTTTTTAGAAATTTCGAAAGAAAATATTATTGTTTTGGTTAAGAATAGATTTTTACATTCATTTTCAAGATTTCCTTCAGCACAAAACCGTGCCTATAATATACACGTGCTGTGTTGTATGTATTAGGTAAGAAAAAAATATTATGTTTTAATTTAATATATTGACATAGAAGGCTTCATTATTTAACTTGCCTACATAGAATTACATTTTATGTCCTCTGATCCCACAAGCATAGTTTTTTTCTATTAAATTCAAGAAAGATATTAGTTACAAGATGTCAAAAGTGGAAAAAATATGTGTTGCCAATTTAATACTCCTTATTGACCGTACGACCTTGCGATAAGAACTCCTGATGCAGTACGGTAATCGAAGAAAACAGTGAGCAATTGGCATCATTATCAGTGGCATTTTCTCGGCCTTCTTGGAAGAGCTTGTACACTTATAAACATTTTTTTTACTCAGAGTAGACTCACCGTAAGCCACTGTCAACATTTCTAGTATTTTGGAGCACTTAATTCCATTTTTTACACAAAATTTGATGCAAATTCTTTGATCAATCGCAGAATAGCAGAAAATCGCCGAGCATACTAAACACTTCTAACCTTTATTTATGCCTCCCACAAACAAACAAAGAATGCTATATAGTTGAAACTGTGAACATATGTTCGGGACGAGTGTACCAACACAACAAAATATTGAAAATCGAATGTAGGTAGCCCGCAAAATTTGAAAAGTCGCCTTACTTTTTAAACACACCACGTATAAGGAAAAATTACAAAAATAACAAGAATGAAAAACAAAAACATTTTTAACAGACAATAACCGAGTTTAATAAACATGATTTATTTATGATAACAATCACAAACAGCGCGATTGCAACGTTTACTTTAAAATGGGTTTCTACCAGTATATATATATATATATTTTTCTAGAACTTATGAACACTTTTATTCCTATTTATTAAAAACGGAAAACTATAAATGATTGTTAATTCTTCAAGGACAATAGAAAATTCAATTAGTTATAGTATACATCAATGAAAAATATTTAAACATGTGATTATTAAACTTTTATTTTATCTATCAATAAGTTTCAGTTTAAAATGTGACAATCCAAATATCCCAATCACTAACCGCGGACTTTCAATTCCCTCTCAAATATCTTCACATAAAGTCAGTAGCTCATTCACATACACGCATCAGTGACGTGCCAGTCTTGTATCAGTCTATAGAGCTTAACTTATGCCCATTTTTCAATACTCGTTGGGATTCCAGTAAAAAAGTTACTTTTCACACGAAGATTTGCCGATTATTGCTGAACATTTTGGACGACGAGGTAGAAGAAATACAAGCGAGAACAAAAAAGGATTCATGGCGGATGAAAACAGAATTAAAGTTTATGGAATATTTTGAAATGAGTACGGATTCATTCAATATTTTGTTTCATAAAATAGAGATGCATTTGACAACCACTTATTTACCTAATGAAAACTGCACCGAACGTAATTTATGATTTTCAGGCTTTAATCTTCTCTATTGCATATTACGTTTAAATTAATGCTACATGGGGTATGTTCCAAAACTTGCTGCCAGCGCTTTGAGTGTTAACGCCATGAAGCACGCTGCGAACAGCGTTCCAAAATTGCAAGCGCGCTGCCACTGCTACTGCAGTCGTGAAAATTGGAACGTGGTTCACAGCACTTACAGCACGCCGCCATGTTCATTGCATTCACTGCTTCACCTTTTCAGCGGCAGCAGTCACAGCAGGGCATTACGTCAAAATTCATGACGTCATTTTTTTTCCACAGCATTGCTGGAGCATGCTGTCATGAATTCTGGAACGCGCAGTGAAGCGCTGCCAGCGCTCACAGCAAATTTTGGAACATACCCATAGTTTGTGTTAAGAATGTACGAGCACTGATGTATAATCCAATATGTAGTTTATGAAAAAGGTTCAATTAAAAGTTGTTTATTCTTAAAACAGGAATATTTTTTGTCTATCTCTTACGGTTTCAAAACTGGAAATATTCTGGCCTCTTCGGTCTGATATTTCCTATTCACAAACTTGACTTATACTTTTTACCTCTAGAACACATTTCAGTTCGTTATCTCTTTTCGTTTTTAAGTTATCATATTTATAGATAGACGGACAGACGGACGGATTTGCGGAAACTCATAAGGTCATTTTATGAACACCTACCTATAACAAAAATTTTTCCCAGCGATCAATATAATTAACCGTTACAAAGTCCTAAACTTAATATACCCTTGAATAATACATACTGGTTATAAAAAGTAACTCAAATATATTAATAAGAATGAAATCATTAAAGGTTGCCTCAAGCCTAATTCAGGTAAATAAAAATTTTGTCATAAAAAATTTGTCATACTAGCTTATGCTGTGCAAATGAGAACTTGCGTTTGTCATCGTCAGTAGTTATTGTCTAATTCGATTTTCAACACACACTCTGAGTAACGAATAGATATGGATAGTTTTCACGGAAAATTTTATACGGTGTACAGACCCAAAAATTCTCCCAAATTTTTTTAAGTAAATGTTTTAACTAAAATATACAGACTATATTTTCTGATCGTTGTAAATTTTGAATTGATAGTTGTTATTTTCACTTGTTTATCATAAGAAATGCATTGCCATAAAATAAGATCGACTTTTGTTTAAGAACACATTCTACGCGTTACAAAATAACTTAACTATTTAACTTATTTAACTATTACTACAATGAATACAAAATATTATTTAGTGTAGGCAACTTGTGTTACATAATTGTTATTAATTTGCGCTTACTTATTGAAGTAAATATACAAGAAAAAAAAAATACACATAGGAGTAATGTAGACTAGCAATATATAATGCATTAACCATGATTAACGTTTAGAAAAGTTGTTTTGAATTTGTTAATGGTAAAACAGTTAGTTTCTGATGGTTCTGTAAATTTTATAAACTCAGCGTGAACGATATTTTGGCTAAAAAAATTAGACAATGATTTATCAACAAATTTCATTACAAATACAG
This sequence comes from Nineta flava, assembly GCA_963920215.1. NCBI lineage: Eukaryota > Metazoa > Arthropoda > Insecta > Neuroptera > Chrysopidae > Nineta > Nineta flava. The sequence goes on from OY986044.1 coordinate 68,813,581, forward strand.
TACAAAAACATATAGTATGTACCATTTTCTGAACAAACGAACATTTCCTTGCATCCAAATATTTCCGAAAAAGGTTTGTATGAATGACTCTAACTTCATATCTACGGGCACACGTCATTTAATGTTTAATAGATTATTCGTAAAAAATGTGATGTGGTTTATGGATACCCAGTATTGCAATGATTCTCAACCACTGTGCCGCGGTACTTTTGTGTGCCGCCAAATTTTAGAAATGTATATAGTAAAGTATTAACCAACATAAAAACGAAAGAAAATATCGAGACTGTTAAATGTAGAAGACGATATGAGAGTAGCATTGTCATTTATACGACCAAATATAAATGAAATTATCAAAAAACATCAAGCACAAATTTCTCATTAAAAGTATTCTTATTATTAACTTCTATTGAATCCCTTAATAAACGTGCTGTTGTTTTTGTAGTACATATTATTTTATTTTACATTCAAAATTATTATCATAAACTATTTTACACAGTGTATTATAGGTAAGTAAACAACTTTTAAACTTATCTTTTTCTTTGTGTGCCGTCAAATTTTGAAATCGTTAAAAAGTGTGCCGCGACAAAAGAAAGGTTGAGCATCAGTGCCCGATTGAGTATTTATAGGATAAGATTTTATCGTTGATTCTTCAACGTGATTCGCATCTCATACTAGTATGTAAATCGTGTTCTGTTCTTGACCAATTATATGTAAATACATAAACTTGACATCTTCACTGAAGGCTATCAACGTTTTGTTTTATAATTGCATTAAAAATATGTACCTACATATATACATATGTATAATATAAATATAAATTAAAGAAAGTATTTAATAGGGAATATGCATGAAAATTTTTGTTCACTTGAATTGAAGCATGTTTACTTGACAAATATCAAGGTAAAATTACTTTTTAAATAACTTAAAAATAAGCGAGATATGAATGATTGAAATTCCCGATTTGACAAAGAGGGTGATAGCCCTCTTGATATGTTATGTGACGTCATATTACACTTTCACCATTTAAAATACACGTTAAACTCCGTTTTTAGTATTTTTGCAAGAAAGAGACAGATAATAATCTTCAAAAGCTTATATATAGCTTCCTTGATATTTGTCGGATTTTAATTTCGTTTTTAAATATTATTACATTATTAACAGTAATTTCATATTCTGAAAATAAATGTGAAAAAAAATTTTCATGCATATTCCCTATTGTATATAATTTTTAGAAACAATTCATTATTATTAATAATTAAATAATGATCTATAAATTACTGAATAAATATCAATAAATATAAATGGTTTTTTCCAATTGATTATAATTATGTTTTAGATACTTTATAAGGGAAATTGTGAGACAATTGCAAATAAAAGAAGAAAAATTTCAATCCTCGATTTCCGAAATCCAACCAATTTTGCCTTCCTGTAAATCTGACATTTGAGTCCCAATAACTAATTATATACATTAGTCTGTTTGTGTCTTCTGGAGCTAAAAGTGACTTTGTATCAACTTAACTGTACTTAATATGGTCTTGCAACTCTATCGGCTTCATGACGAATTTTAATGTAGTATATTGTACCCTCGGCATGTGGTGTCAACAGTTCATTTACATAGATCGCTGTAATATGCTATTTTAGGTTCTATGTGTTGTTACAATAAATCTGTGCAGTTCCGATACTATAACTGACCTTAACATATGTGATTGCACATTACAGCCAGACTGTGTAGTTCACTGCACAGATAAAACAGTACAATTCTTTTGTTATTGAACTGTGGAGTTCAATTTTCCCGCCTCAGACCACCTGAACAGACCATCAAGCCTGTGCATATATGCTGCAGTACAATCTTTGACACCCACCCTACTTAACCCCTATCAGGATTATATTTGAGAAAATTCTCAAAGTAACACATGAAGAATTATATAGTTTGAAGAACATACTCATCCTGTTTCATGTTTCATCGATACGACAATATGCATATGTTGTACAATCATTTTTAATGTCGAAAAGTGCTTTCTTAGCAAACGCTTACATTAAAATGGACTCTACCGTTCAAACTTCATATTTCTAGTTTCAATAGTTTTCGCGATAGTAAATTCGGGTGTAAAATAAGTATAAGGTTAGTCCCCAGTATGTGATAGTTCGATCGTAAAAACAAATTGATCCTAAAAACAGATTATTAAAGGGGATCATTTCCAGATATTCAAAACAGAAATTCAAAAATTTTTGTCAAAATTTCAAACAACTAAATACAATTTTAGATTTCAGAAGCCTGCGCATGAATACCTTGGTAAATACAGCATTATCAAACGCCAGTAGTAGTAGCGGAAGGGGAGGTCCAAGCCTGGCAGGTAGGTCTTAAGGACAAGGAATTTGTATGTAGACTAGAGTTTGGTAGGTTATACCACTGCGAAAGAACTGTAGAAAGGACTAACATTGTGAAACGAAACTGTAGAAAACCGTCACAAGCATAGCCGGTTACTTTTCGTTCTTGCCCATCGTCAAAGGCCAAATTTTTATTGGCAGGCAAGTCACTTAAGGAATCAGGAGCTAGACGGAAGTCTAAGTCCAAGTAGCCGAGCGGTCTAAGGCGTTATGTCTGTGCAGTATGCAGTACTTGGAAACTGGGAGGTTATGGGTTTGAATCCCGACATCGGCAGTTTGTCAATTATAAAAAAAAGGGGCGGTTGATTGACTGAACTGTCGGCGTATGGATAAGAACGAAGTAACCGGCTATGCTTGAGAAGGTTTTCTGCAGTTATCGACATAGTTCCTATCATATCCTACCAAATGCTAGTCTATTCACAAATTCCTTCCACTCCACTCACATCCTCACATCCTAAGGCATCACAATGGACCTTATGGTCGAAGTGTAGCCCGTCCAGGCCAGCCTTTACAATCTACCTGTACCTCTAGACGGAAAGAAAAATTTTTTTTATATCCTGATTCGTTTTCTTTGGAATTTGATTTCTACAGAAATATTAGCGGCTTATAATTAGAATAAAACGGTCACCATGGCAACTTATAGCTCATATCTGACCAACTCTTTTGGATTTTACGTGAACGGTGTTTATCGAGTAAGTTATATAGAAACTCTTTGTACAAAATCGGTATGATTGCAAAATTTTCATGATTGAAACTAAATAGTTAAAAAATATATGATAAATATTTGGATGATTAGTATTAGATAGAGGCTACAATACTGGCTCGAAAAATTACTCGAAAAGTACTCAAATATTAGATTATTTTAATTTTCAAAAAATCACTCTGCCATATTTGTCAACATTTATTAAATCTTTTACCACTCTGTATATTGCACAGCACTTTTAATTTCCAAGTGTTTGGTATAAATCAGATTTAAAATAAGAAGACAAGTATATAAAAACAAAAATCGGGTATCCTTAATAATTGAAAACGACGTGGAAATTTTGTTTTCTGGAATAACTGAAAGAATTTTTTTGACTCATCAAATGATATTCTTTCGGTACATGGTTAATGATAATAATAATAATACTTAAGAGGGGTACTGCAAATGGGTCCCTAGCACCTAGACCAAGGGGTCGTCTGTGTCCTCCTTGAGAACAACCTGTCACCGGAAGGTGAGACATCTCCGGGTAAGAGATACCCGGTACATAGTTTCTATATAACTGATTTTGAGTTAAAATAACCAAAATAAAGTTTGAATTTGAGCTTAAAATTATCCTTAACTATTTTGTTTTCGACAAAATTCATAAAATTTCACTCACCACAATTTTCAGAAAAAAATTCCAAAATTTTTGTCACTTTTTGAAAAATTCACTTGATTTGTTAACTAAATTAAATACATCAACAAAAAAAACAACATTCAATTTCACATTTTTATTACAATAAAGATTTTTTCACTTCATAAAAAAAAATTGACTAAAAACCGGAAAACTAAGGACAGGTGTTCCAAGAAAATTATATGAAAGAAAAAAAAGAAATACTTTCAGTTCGTTCTAACATTTTCAAAATAAACAAACATAACAATATCACATTTATAACACAATAATGAGTTTTTTACAACAATAATAATATCCTTTGAATAGAAGTGAGTAGAATATTTCATCCAACAATATATGTTATCTTCACGTCTAAATATTATCGGCTACTGAACAAAATGTTCATACAGGCATTCGCCCCCAAACATTTATACGGTATGTGTGTATAAACAGAGATGGAAAATAGGAAAATTGTATATTGAAAATTTATTGTTTTCATTGTACATAACATGTTTATATTTTTTTATGATGGGAATAATCGGTTTTTTTTTGTTTATAATTAAAATTTTATGTTTATGGCTTAATAGGTTTCACAAAGTTCAATTTGAAAAAGAATGAAAGTCAAATATGGACGTTATAAAATTATATTATGTCTATAGGAGGAGGGTCCATGCAAAACCATATATGTTCAAAAGTACCGTTTTGAGACTGGCATGTTCAAAGCTTGAAGCATAAATGAGACAGTAGTAAAACTATTTTAAAGCTTTATCTTATCTTTGAGTTTTTCTGTTAAGTACATGTAGGTTCAACTTTAATAAGCTACGGTTTTTTTGTCATTAAATAGGCAAATCAAAATGATATATCCAGACGTGGTTTTTTTTTACAAAATGGTCGCTTTTAACTTTAGTAAAACATTGTTTGTTTCAACTATCTCGAAAATTATCAATTTTATCAAAAACATTGCCACTCAGATAATTAATTTGATATAAAATCGATTATACTAAATGAATCGCTAGGATTGACTAACCTTCCACCCGATTTCTAAACCATTGAACCGATTTTATTAAAAATTATGATAGTTTCAGCTCATTAAATTCCCCTTGATATAATCCACCCGATATTTTCCCATACAGATGATAAGTTTAATTTTTGATGGGGGTAATCTGAGCCTCTACTCTTTCGATCGATCTCAATGAAACTTTGTAAATTCATAATCCCGCCAAAAAACAAAAATGTTTCCCTAAAAAAGTAGTGAAATCTATGTGAGGGGGTCAAATTGTTAAACAAACGTGAGAAATTGATTGGCATAAATTTATTGTTTAAGTTTCTCAAATGCAGGGCATTTCATATTTTACTAAACTAAACCTTTACTTACTAAACATTTTCATATTTTATTTAACTTAATGTACACAGAAAAAAACTTACCAAGTAAAATATGAAATACCCTGCACCTGAGAAATTTACACAATATATTTATACCAATCTTTTTCTCATTTTTGTTAAACAACTTGGGCCTTACGTAGATTTCACTACATTCGTACGAGTTTCTTCTAAGACTCTCCACCGAGCAGCTGGGCACCTAACTATCCTAATCTTCATTCCAGCCACCGCGAAATCTTTTTTCCAATCTTCCCGTGAAAATCCGCCCCCGAAGATCAATGAACTTGGAAATTTTGACCTACGTATAATAATTTTTAAAAACTGATGACTTAAATATTTTAATTTGTTATCTGACGTGGTCCTTTTAATACTTATTCAAAATGGTGAGCGTCCAACAAACGCTTCAAACATGGAAATGTCGTTAAATTTTGGAATTCTGGGTACTTCAGATGATAGCCTGGAAATGGTAGTAATAGATAATTATGGATTAGGTTACAAATAATATTTGACTTGACTTTGTTTGGTATATATACCTGGTTCTTTATACAGGCAAAGTATTAGGAAAAAAGTTTACTTTTTGAGACTTTTTTTTGGATATTATTTTTTTTCTTTGGGATTACGTACGAGATTTGTGAGTTTTTTCAAGACCGTGAATATAGAAACCACAAAGCCAGAAAAAACCATCAATTCATAAACCAGAACTAATCCGCCCACATTGACAGAACTAATTTGTATGTTTTTAGAAATACATGATTCAAGTAAGTAGCAGGAAATGACACCGTATTACATTAATAATTTCTGTGTTAATTAATAAACACAATTAGACTATTAAATATAAATAACACTAAGCTTTAGTTTTCTGTAACATACAAGTTAAAAATAATATAAATGTTGTTAAAAAATAATTACATATTTGGGATTATTTTTAACATGCAAATCATGTCATATTTATTGTACAATTAAATAATAATTAGTGAAAAAAAAAACTATTGATTAAAATAGAGTAAAACAAATTTGAAACTATTCCATTCTCCAAAAGATACATTATTGTCTCTATGAGCCACATCATAAGTAGCGCTTATTTTTCAATATATTTTAGTTGCTTTGTTTCTTAAACATTCATAAAAAATGAACCAGTTAAAACATTATAAGTGTTATTGTACCTATGTAATAATATACATATATGTATTCAGTAATATATTCGCTTAGAATGTGAATTACTGGTTCAGATATTTTGAATGGGAGTGTATATTTGTAATCAACAACTATTATCTGCAGCATTTCAAAAACCATATGAATAAGGCACAAATAAATTAGAAAATTTTGCAAAATAGTGCTAATTTTGTGGCCATATGTACAAAAAGCGCGTCAAAGGTCGAGCTATCATTTCGAAATTTTATAATTGATTTGTACCTTTATTTATTCGGTTTTCAAAAAAATGCTTCGGATAAAAGTTGTTCATTATAACTATACTAACAACTTTCATTCGAAACATTTTTCCGAAATCGGGATAAATAAGTGACGCTATTTGTACATAATGCCATGGTGATTAACACCGAGAGATACTCAAATACAATAAGACGTGATCGCAGTATAAGCGACATAACACCTTCCATTTATATATATATATATATAAAATAAGACGAGATTGCAGTATAAGCGACATAACACCTTCCATTTATATATATATGTGTGTTGGAAAGGTTTTCCAATAGAGAATCAATGTTAAATATTATTTATTACTGGCTGGCCGTGTGGTTACTGTATGAAGTCACTCAGTACATGTAATGAGAGTCATCTCATGCATGCAAACATCTGGATAGTCTATAGGTATACTGTATGCGCATGGTTGTTTGTTTGTCAGAGTGGGGATTTTGTGATGCTGCACATACTAAAGTTAAAAATTCAATGAACATATTTAACCCACTCTCAATACATGTGTACTGATTGACTTCATACAGTAACCACACGGACATCCAGTAATAAATAATATTTAACATTGATTCTCTATTGGAAAAGCTTTCCAACACACACAATATATATATATATATATATATATATATATATATATATATATATATATATATATATATATATATATATATATATAAATATATGTCTTTGCAGAGGCTGAATATACGGGAATAATAATTTGTGCCTATCAGTTGGAGAGTTTAATAAAATTGAGTAGAACAATAATAACTAACATTCACGTCATAACAATTTTAACTGTATAATCAATAAAATACTATAATAGTATTCCAGAGATTTTTCCCGCCACATTTAATACTACATATGGTTAGTTGTATTGATCTGACTGTGCTATGTTGAGCTGTGTAACACAAAATTGTATGCTACTTTATGGTGGTTATAAGTGGCGGCGCGGCGGTAGGTTACTAGAGTGGCAAACAAACAACAATACTAAGTCTACAGCTTTCATTTCACTGATACTATATTGGTTTTGCTACATGTTTTCCCATATAATATTTATAGTTCGATTCATTTTCAATTATTATCTAATTGTAAATAAAAGGGCAATAAACTATAACATTGATAGGAAATTTCGAAGGTTGTACGGAGTTGAAAATTATTGAAACATTCTTGAATAAACAAACATGCATTTGTTTACTGTATATTTTAATACAGGATGAGTCATATATAAAGGCATTACATATTCGACTATTGTAATACTTTTGAGAGAATAGGGAATATGCATGAAAATTTTTTTTCACATTTATTTTCAGAATATGAAAATACTGTTAATACTGTAATAATATTTAAAAACGAAATTAAAATCCGACAAATATCAAGCAAGCTATAAGCTTTTAAAGATTATTATCTGTCTCTTTCTTGCAAAAATACTAAAAACGGAGTTTTACGAGTATTTTAAATGGTGAAAGTGTAATATGACGTCACATAACATATCAAGAGGGCTATCACCCTCTTTGTCTAATCGGGAATTTCAATCATTCATATCTCGCTTATTTTTAAAGTTATTTAAAAAGTAATTTTACCTTGATATTTGTCAAGTAAACATGCTTCAATTCAAGTGAAAAAAAATTTTCATGCATATTCCCTATTGTATAGGCAATAATTCTATATGGGATCATATCTATCCCAAATGTAAATCAAATGAATCCATAGGACAACTTCAGTTTTGGGGAAACTTTGGAGGTATATGTTATTTTTTACTTCTATACAAACACTCCAACGTGGTGTGCATAAATTTGTTACTTTGGATATTTGTTACAAAACTAAAAGGATTTCATGCCATGTGTTTTGTTCCGATATATCGATTCCGAACAAAACCTGTATATTGCATCCACCAAATACCTTTTCACTTTTGAGACAATCTCAAATGCAGCCATCATGAGATTAAATTACGCCAAATAGCTAGTTGCTGCTTGCAATATACCGGGTGTCCAGAAAGTACCGCAGGGGATTGATAGGGTAGATAGAGAATAAAATTCTGCGACGAAAAGTCCTCTACCATTTTTAACTGGCGTACAGGTAATTAATAATTAAAATAAGTAACCAATCAGAAGCGCGCAATAGCGGTAAGCAAGGTAGTGGGAGTGTCAGCAGCGAAAAAATAATAATACGATAACTCAATAATGAGAAAACGAGCTGAAATTTAATGTTTTAGAGCTAAAAATTAAAGTCAAGGTCGTGAATCGGACCATGCTTGGGCAAAATAGGCAAAACGGTCCATCTTTGAAACCATAGAGATAGAACAAAAATGTAAAGACAAAAAATAAATTTGTTTACATAAATTCAGGATATACTGGGTATTTAAGCAATTAATGCAGTTAAATGCTATTTTCATTTTTTTTCGTTAAATTATATAAAAAATAAACATGCTTTGATACTTTTACTTTCAAAACATTCACAGCCCATTAACAGTTTTAGCTTAAAATCGAAATCACAGAATAATGTCGTTGAATTTATCCACAAAATCTACACAAAAATTGTCACATCCTTATTGATGGCAAAAATTAAAAAATACCAGCATCGTTGGGTCTTCGTATATACGTATACTTTACGAAAGTACCGACTAAAAGTAAAGTTTTCTTATCCCTCTACAATAGTGATTATTTTGCATTGCAATTAAGGTTTATTAGAATAAGTTTTAATTAGGTGCTAGACGTAGGTACTCAGTGTCAAATTTGTTTGATTGAATGGAATATTTAATTTAAAGAAATTAAATTAAATTAAACCTGAGCATGTGTTTAAGACTACACACCCAAGTACGTACTGTCAATGCAAAAGCAAAGCATGTTTTAAGTTGTGATTATCATACATTTAAGGATGTACGAGCACTGAAGCTTCAAAAAGATTAAGGCTTGATTTTTTGTTTACATGTAGTTTAAGTGCATATTAATGAATTATAAAAGTTTCAGAAGGGATTACGGGGGTCTTTAATTAATTATTTAATTTTAAAGTTTCAATTTTAATGCATTGCTCTTATGGAGAAACCCATATTTTTACATATAATTTGACATATTTTGATAATTTTCACTTGGAATAAAATAAGAAGACTAAAAAAAAAATTACGCAATAGAAAATAGAAACATTATTAAAGAGATGGATCCAATAAAATTTCGGTATGACGGGCTTGAAAAAAAATATATTTAAGAAAACAACTGAGATTTCGGGTAAATTTTATTTCTGTCGGCGTTAGCTTAATTACCCGAAATCTTAGGTTGTTTTCTTAAATATCTTTTTTGTTAGGCCCGGTATGACGGGCCTAAATTAAATTTTAATTTTAACTTACGACAAAAAATAATAAACATTATTGTGGACTTTTATGAGTGTACTATATAAGACTTTGAAGAATTTTATAAATGGACTATATCTAGTGCTCGTACATCCTTAAGTGGAATGAACTCGATGAACTGCAAATGTTCATCGAACATTTGACCATCCTTGAAAATTATGTAGACCCTCTCCCAATTTAGCTAATCCCTATATTTTGATCGAAAAAAGAGTGCTGTTATAAGTTTGAAGCCTAAGGGGGAAAAGGTTAAAATTTGACACATTGTACTTTAGAGTAATATAACTTATATAGTGGTTTTAATTTACATAATTAAAGATGTTGATTATACTTTTCATTTGATTTTACATATATCTAAGGTTACTAAACACATATCAGATGAAAATGATGTAACGTAATGAATGAACCAATTAGAATACCTCATTAAACAACTATTCAATAAAAAGTTTTTGTTTAAAAACAATACAATAAAATATATTCTAAACATTAGACTACAAAAGTTTATACAAATTTTAGCAAAAACATAAATGTAAGAAAGGAGCACGCTATCATTTATTTTGTTCTACGATGTTTCTCAATAAAAAGGACTTATATCTAGAAAAGGGTCAAGCTTTTTAAGTTGTTTTGTAGATTTTTTTTTTTTTAATTTTCTTGTTAATATATTTGGTTATGACATTCTATGACATCAAATACGACAAATCATACACATCTAGGATGGGAGTCGAACTCACGACCTGTGGCATTCTTCTACTTCACTTTTATAGATTTCAAAATTTGACGGCACACAAAGATAAAAACTTATTAAAAGTTATTTACTTACCTATAATACAGTGTGTAAAATTGTTTATGATCATAATTTTGATTGTAAAATAAAATAATATGTACTACAAAAACAACAGTACGTTTGTTTATTAAGGGATTAATGACAAGTTAATAATAAGAATATTTTAATGAGAAATTTGAGCTTGATGTTTTTTGATAATTTCATTTATATTTGTAGTACATTCATATATACATTGCTCGAACTTATGTGAAGCACTCCAATGCATTTAGATACTTTAAAGTTTAATTAAATTAATTGTATGCCTTTAGTGTAAATATCATTTGGATTTGTAAATCTATTGTACATATTATGTTTATAATTTCAATGTCTTTATCGATTTTATCAAATCAAATTGGTATAATATATTAATTGATTTGAGAAAAACTCTTCTTTCATTATTTTGTAGGAATAGGAGGTTTAAAAGTTATATATGTTTCGACTCAAATAGGCTAGTTGACACCTAACAAATTTTATTAAAAATTTTTTAACTAACATCGTCTGTACTCTAAGGAACTGATTCTTTGAAAATTGAGTTAAAACAATTGAAAATAACAACTAACGAGTTAATTGCTGAAATACTCGGTTTATACTGAATTTAAGAATAGAAATTTTCAATCGAATTTTTTTTTGTCCTTAAACCATTTTTTTTCTCTTGCGATTTCAAAAATAGACAGTTTTGCCCATTTTATCCAAGCATGCGATACACAGGCTACAGGCGGACATGCGGAAATGGACTAATTAGGTCTTTTTATGAACATCTATACTGAAATTATTTTTTTGCGATCATTATTTTCAACCGTTACAAGGTCGGGACTAAACTTACTATACCCTGGTATATATCATATACCGGGTATAAAAACCACTGTAACTAAACTTTAGTTTATACTAAAAGACTTTAAACTATAGACTTTAATGTGCAAAATCTTTTTTTATTAATTTAGTATTTCAATTTTTACAAAATAAATAGTAGAGGTTCAAACCACTTGCATGACTGACATCTATGTTCAAAGTGATAAAACTTTATGGATTTTATTTACAAGTAAACTCCTCAATTTCAAACGAACATTGATCGCATATCATTTCGAATTTCTTCTTCCAACGACAATTACAATTACGATTTTCATAAACAATTTTTGTGTAATACCCACGGCCACAACATAATGTGGCACAATTTATACGATTTAGACATTTTCGATGCGCTGTCACAGCACAAAACGTTGGTGATTGTTCCAAATACAATAATTGTCCTTTAGGCCATTTTTTATTTGTGGGTTCAGCACGTCTGGTTGCTCGGTTACCAAATTCAAATTTCACAGCACGATGATATTTTTTCTTCAATTGTGTTGCCGTAAAAATTATCGGTGGTACTCGCCGCCAACAGGTTTTTATTGAACATGATCCAGAAACACCATGACATTTACAAACATCACGCATTTGAGAAGCAACTGTACGTATACCAACTTCACTATTATGACTTAAAATAGCCTCCTGAAAATCGGCGGAGTGTGCACGTAATTGTAAAAATTTTCGAACAAATTTTCGGCCATACTGTAAATTATCACCACATCCACCCCATTTCCATTTATTTTCTGTTAAATTACCAACATTTCCGTTAATTAATGATTTCTTTCCTTTAGCTGAACAATGGCATTTTTTTAAATTCCCTTCGGCACATGCACGTGCAACAATTGTTGTAATACTTGCAGCATTTAGTGCGTACATAAAGGCCGTCTCACGATAAACTTTTTTAAATAGATTTTTACTATGCGAACAGTTCCATCTATCGTATCGAAATTGATCTTCGCATTGTTGTATGGTAAGAAAACGTGAATCATTTAAAACATATGCTAAGCCTGGTTCATATCTACACTGTGTATATTGTTGACGAGATGCACGCAACCAGTAACACGGTGCTGTTTTACGAGTTGCCGATGTTATATCGTGGTACAAATATACAGCGGCAATTGGATTATTTCTGAGAACACCTTTTATTCGAGGCCTAAAATTCAAATGAATATGTATATATATGTATAAGTTTTTTTCTTAAATAATTAACACTTTCGAAAGAAAAAAAATCCACAGGAAATATTTAATATTTTAAAAACACACAGGAAATGAACTAAGACATATTTTTTTTTCGAAGGTGTGGATTATTTGTAAATATTTGTCCAGCTTTTTTTTATGTATATTTTAAAATTTATAATTTATGATATGTATTTTACAAATAATTTTTATTGTTTCTAATAAAAGATAAGCTAACTATAATATTGACAATTTGAATATTTTCTAATGAATCGTATATACAAAAATTATTTTAAAACAATCATCATAATAATTGAAAAAACTTCAGTTAAATTTTGTAAATTCAAAAAATATATATTTTTTTTTTTACTTACCGTTTTGTATAATTTGTAAAAATTCCAATTAATATAATTATTAAAATAATTAAATTTGATAGAAAATATTTCATATTGTATCAAAAAGAATGGAAAAAAAATACTATCACAGAGAATTCGAGAACTTGCAGTTTTAGCTTATCACAGAATTTTCACAATTTTGCTTAAAATAATTTTGTATATTCATTGTATAGAGGAGATAAATCGCGAACTTAAACGTTTTGAATAATTTAAATATCCGTTTCACTTCATTTGTGTTGTGTATGGTTTCGAAGGTGTAAAAAAATGACTGTCACCAATTATACAGACAGACCTTAAATTGATAAAAACTAAATGGTAAGGTAAGATTACGAATGATTTCATTATTGATCAAATAGAACTAATATAAATGCATTTAACGAAAAATTTTAGCTTTTAGTTTTTTTTTTGTTTAAATTTTACTATGAACTTACCATGAGTTTTTGGGGAGTGTTCGTATTTATATTAACGACGTTTAGTCAATATTTACGCTTACAATGAATTATTTTATGAATCATTTTAAATGCATTATCGATTTTAAATGGCATTTTCAATGAATTCATTAGTGGGTTTTCCATAAGACCTCTTGAATTTAAATTTTCACGCTATGTAGCAATAAAACAAACGGGGTCACAAACGTAAAGTTCGTCTGATATTATATTGAATCTCATTTTCGATGTCTGATTTCCAAAAATATAGGAAGTTGAAATTTAATTTAGGAAGTTGAAATTTCGCATGGAGGTTAGATTTTATTTACTGAGCCATATATAAAGACGGACCTTGAATGTACAAACTAGAAAAATATAATTTTACAAAAAAATGATTTTGTACGGATACACAAATTTCTTCTTAATTATTCTTTGTGTATGAAGGGACTTCAGTCGTAAACTCATCTCTTCGCTACTAATATAAAATTGTAAATGTCTGTTTATTTGTTTGTTTGTTTGTTCGGGCATCACGCAAAAACTACTGGACCGGTTTTGATGAAACTTTTTTTTGTTTAAAACCTTATGATTAGACTTATAAACTGGCATGTATTTTATCTAGCTACGAGAGATGGAATTTAAAAATATTCGCTAAAATAAAAATTTGGTAGAACTGTCGAATAAAAATTGAAGTAGTCGAAGCGATGGGAAATTGCATTGAGCTTTTTAGTCTTAAAATGACGGAAGACGGAGATATCAAAATAAAACGCGGCGAAGCCACGGGGATAAGCTGTTTTGTTATAAGAATTTGTTGAAATTGAAATATTACATTAAAGCACGCCTTGGGAAAATGACTTTGCGATGGGACTTTGCACGATTGTAATACCCCCTAAAGATCATAGATTGTGAAAGTAAGGAAGCGCATTTGCCAGTGAATTCCGAGAAAAAAGCTCAAATTTTCCTCGTAGCGTATCTATTATAAATTTCATCACCCAAGCAGCGACATTGGTAGCAAGATGATCATAAATGACTGAATAACGTATCATTTTAACTTGTTTTCTTTTATGTACTTATTTATTTTTGGACAACTAATTTCATAAAACAATTCTAAATGAGATCAATTACGTCTCAAAAACTACTTAAAAATTGTTTAAGTAAAATGATGGTATATATTTTGTGAATCCTGCCACAAAAAGAATTGTTTGGTACTATTTTGTATTAAATCACTTGAAGTCGCTTGCAGTTGATTGATCATTTCTTACAAGAATTATTCTATAAACAGTTATAATATTTATTTTATATTAAAAAAAATTGTTAATTATTGATTGATTTATTAAAATTTGTTATTATTATTGCCAACATAATTAAACGTCATGCATTATTTAAGTGTTTATTGTACTCAAGAATAATTATTATTATTGTTGACTAGAACAAACACTTTATTACTTCATTGGTTTCGCTTGATGGCAAAAGATGGCACTGAATGTGTCATTTTATACAAAATATTCACTAACCTCCATTATATATGGACTGCAAAAATTTGTAAATATATATGTACAATTATTGTTATTTTTGGAGGCGATGTCCAAAAGTTATGTGAATTTCTCTATGCTGACACCGACTCCAAAAATAAAAATAATTGTACATATATATTTAAAAATTTTTGCTTAGGTGAACTTAAATTGGCACAAGAATATGCAATTATTTTTTTACTTTTTAGTGCATTTTTTGTTATAGAATATTTGATTTTTGAAGTCGGGTTTCCATTTTGTCAAAATAGGTTTTATTATAGATAGGATATTTAGCTCATAATGGAGATGGAGATCAGTGAAAATATTATACACTGCTGTACTTTACGAATATAATTATTTTACTATAACATATTCTTTAGCCCAGCTATCGAATTGTTGTCGAATTTTATCACCGAGCATTGTCCCATGTGAAAGCATCTGCACACAATGAGACTCAAGCTCCTGGCTGAAGTAGAAGGGGGAGCACAATGGTCCATAAGGTCGAAGTGCAGTACTTTTTAGACCCCAATATATATCTACCTATCAATCTATCTATCTCTAAAGCAATCCAGTCTTCCAAGCCTATGGAAATTTGAAGTATGACCTCTTTCACGGAACTTTATCGAAATCGCCACCCTTTAAAAAGGATAGGGAGGCTGTTTAGAAATCTTACCCAATTTGGTTTGAAAGAATTAGAATTTATATTCTGGAAATGAATAATTGTATCTCATTATGTTATGTTTTGTTCATGAAATAAATATCAATTGATATATGAAATATTTAGGTTCAATAGATTTCCAAAACAATGGAAAGTTCCGCACTTATTTGTAAACTATTCCACTATAAACTATATTAAAAATCTTTATTTATGTACCTGCCTGATGAGATATAATAATTAATACTGTTATCTTAAAATTTCATTTGCTATTAATATTTAATTTAATGTACTTTAATAATTACATTTCCTCATATATCCATATATACAGAGTGTTTCAAAAAAGTATCGACAAAAATTATTGGTTTGATTTCAGTCGAATTTCTGACAAAAAAGTCCCAAGACTGGAATAGTCTATTTACTTCCTCTTTCACTATATAGAGAGATTTTTGAAACTTTACGAATACTCGAAGTATTTTGCTAGAAAGTTCCTTGAGATTATTAAATAAAATTGAGTAAACGGCCTGTATAAAGGAATTACAACAAATTATATCCTTGGAAACTCCAATACTTTTTGGGTCGACAACCTGTTTTTTTCTAGCTGGAGATAGTAGGAATTTTTGGTGGTATAGTCAGTTGTTGATAAGACTTATACCCTTCGCTCACTTGCAGTTATTAGTTTCCAGATATTTACAAACCATATAGGAGGATGGACTTGATATTAGTGTTGAAAGTTCTAAGTTGCGATCCTTGAAATACTTGAAGAAGAGTTCCAGATATCTCGAAGCATTTCAAAAGCCAAGTTTGCTTTTGAGACTCGGTTTGATATATCGATTGTGGTAGTCTCAGTGAGTTTGATGAAGTTTTTTCATCCTCCCAAAGTCAGTTTTTTCAAAATTTCACTGAGCTGTTATTCTGTGGGTTTATTATTCTCCAGGCTATTTATTGCGTCTTGTTGATCTATCATCAAAATGATTAATGATCTGATATAGGTGTCTTATAGGATTCTTATATGGGGTCATTCTTCTGCTTTACTCGCAAGAGGATCTATAGATAATATTTCATCAAAAAGGCTAAAATACCAGTCCAAGGCGTTATATCTGCGCAGTATGCCTACTTGGAAACTGGGAGGTTATGGGTTCGAATCCCGACATCCGTAGTTTGTCAAATATTAAGAAAACATAAGGGCGATTAATTGACTAAACAGTCAGCGTATGGACGCAAGAATGAAGTAACCGGCTATGCTTGAGAAGGTTTTATGCAGTTTCCATCACGAACTCCAGATAAATATCGGCATAGTTCCTATCATAGTCAGCTGAAGCCACATATCCTACCAATTCCTAGTTTATAGACAAAACTAGGCACTCCACTCACATCCTCACATCTTTCGGCATCACAATGGACCTTATGGTCGAAGTGTAGCCCGTCCAGAGCAGCCTATACAATCTATCTATCTATCTATCTAAGGCTAAAATACGGTACTGATATGCAACGGTCGTGTGTGACTGTTCCTTCAGATGAGTCTTCAACTTGAAACACTCAATACATGACATGCTTAAATGTTTCTAGAATAGAATAGTTTATTACATTGAAATGTTGATAAGAAACTACTTAATACAGACATCAATTTAATTAATTACTAATTTTATGATGGAATCTATTTGGAAATTTATGATTATTTAAAAACAATAATTATTTTGGGTGGGCTGAAATGTTTTGTATTCTTTATACGCTTTCGTAACAAACAAACAAAATTATCTTTATTGTTTCAATTATGTTGTTATCAGTTAAAACTATACAAATTCCTCTTAATTAACGGCGACGTTATTAACGAACGAACGAACGAACAGCGTACCCAGCGTACATTCAATGGGAACTAACGAGAAAGAAAAAAACAATAAATATTACGTAAAAAAATATAAATCGTGACCGATTATCTAATAAACATTAAAATAAAAGGATTTAATTACGATTTAATAAAAAAGAAATTTTTATATAAAGCGATAATAAAGTGTATAAAGTCTTTGTCTAATTTAAATTAAAAATTAATTTTTAATACTGATCTAATTATTTATTTATATATAGTTGTTGTTGTTGTTTTTTTAATTTTAAAAACGAGAACGGTATAGATCGCGGGAATTCCCCCATGGGGTAACATATATTTTAAATACTGACCTAATGATAATATTGTACAATAAAATATGATACACCGCACACGTTGATTTTTTTTCGAGATCAGTCGGTAAATCATATTTTTATATTTTATTTATTTATTTATTCATTTTCCATTTAATTCTATGTTTCATCTTTTGTTTTAGGGTTTTGTACCAAATATTGCAGCAGCTTATTATAAAACGATTATTATAAAACAAGTGAAAATAACAACTAACTCAATTAATTGCTTAAATACGCGGTATATACTGAATTTATGAAAAAAATTTCAAAGAAAAGTTATTTAGTGTTTAAATAGGAACAATTTTGTCTTTAAATTTTTTATCTATCTCTTACGGTTTACAAGATAGGCCGTTTTGCCCACTTTTCCAAACATCGTCTGATTTTGCCTATTCACGAACTTAACCTTACTTTTTAGCTCTAAAACACACACACTTCCATTTCAGCTTGTTATATCTTTTCATTTTTGGGTTATTGTGTCTACGGGCGGGCAGACTTATTTGCAGAAATAAGACTAATTAGGTCATTTTATGAACAACTTTTGCGATCAATATTTTCAACCGTTACAAAAACGGCACTAAATTTAATATTGCCTGGTATATATCATATTCCGGGTATAAAAACGGAAAGAAATCATATACCTTATTTTAATAAAACATTCAATACAATTTTGGTCAAACTTGCCGAACCGAAACCGCATAGTATTGAAGGCTTTTTCGTCAACCCTTTTCAAAGTTACTTGTTGGATTACATACACAAACGCATATGGTAACAAATCTGCAATCGATCATACGTCGAGCGTCACATATAGCTCAGCGCTGAAGCATATTATTACCTCCAATCCTATATAAACTATTAAGTTTCATTCCAAAGATCATTTAAGAGGCTTTAATTTATTATAAAATTCCATAAGTTTGACGAAAAAAGAATTTTTTTTTTAAAGTTCAACAGACAAATTTTTTTGGATTCCAAATTTTTTAATTTTAAATAATATAATCTTAAAAAAAAATAGCTTTTAAACAAATCATCAAAATCGAATCTTGTATACCTTAATTGGACTTTAATTGATGGATACTTTCACTGCTCATTAGTTAATTAAAATTTTATAGTAACACGTAAATCAATACCTTCGAAAAGAAAGTGAAAATTTTTCTTTCCATCTATAAGGCGATGATTCGTAAATGATTGAGTTTCATTATTTTGTAACTTAAACATATTACGAATAAAGTTTTTACACATTTTATTTGCTATAATTGAAATCCACAAAATAACGCTCAAATCAATAAAAATATTAATTTACTTGAAAAATCATTCCACAACATTAATGTCTCAAAAAAATGTACACACAACTTACAAATTCAATATTCAAAGAGTATATTGTGAAATAAAATCAAACAATTATTATTTGGTATCTTGTGTTTTGGGGAATTATTTAATAAATCCAATTCGAACGACGTTAATTTCATATCAGAAAGGATCTAGGAATTGATCAGTTAAAACGCTAAGCCATTCAAAGGATGATGACTAAAAGAAAGATTTTATCATAGTAGATCACATTATGATGTTTTGATAAAATGTAGAGTACCATGATATTGTCCTTTTGTTAGCTAATGTAAATACCATAGATAACCATTTTTAATTGTCTACTATTTATCATTTTATTTTACTCTCAAATACGAGACATATGAAGATCGATTATTTGATCGATTTTCTGTAGGAGAACACACGATTAATTTGTGTTTACAAATAAATATATTACATTGTTAACAAGTACAAAAAAACTATATCAACGAGTACAATACTGTATAGTAGTCGGGAGGAAAATGTACATTTTTCGTAGCATTTTTGAAGTAAGACTTCTTTTGTCGCGTTATGAGAATTCTATCAGAATGTAACGAATCGCTGATATAAGACTCGCTCAATCGATCTTACACCTTTTTCTATCTTGCTTTTACAGTGTAATATTATACATTCTGGAAAGATGAATGATAGTTATTATTTTGGTAAATAGTTATACCGCCAGCTTTTACAATTGAAATTAGGTACAGGAATGTCTTTATCATTTTAATTTAATGTCTCTAATAAAAGAAGAATATTAAAATTACGATCCACATTATCAATGATATCTTTTTTATGGGTTCGCAAACTTTCTATATTAAATGTTTTGTATTGATAAATATGGCCTGGTCTCGATAAATTTTCCCTAACTCTGATTCGAATAATGGATTTAACGCCAGTTTTTCAAACTCTAATTTTAATAAAAGAAGATACAATATATAATTTTTTAGATACAATATATAATTTTTCTATTGTATTTTTTCACTACAGTATCGTTTTATTAAACATTTGTCTCTTAATAATAGTGTTGACCACATATAATGTTATTTAAATAAATTAGTTAATATGAAGTATAACTTATTACGTGCGTACATAGTGTGTAAAAACGATATTTCAGAAGTCTGCGGCTACGGAGGTATTGGGGAGTATATTTTAATATATTATACAGAAATTGATTTGATTTTGATAAAAGGAGATCTAAATTTTGAAGCAGCCAAAATATAAATTCAAACTAGTAGAATTTTCTACAAGGAACAACTTTGTTATTTAAAGTTTTGTTCTCTTTCATCAGATTTTCGAAATTAAATTAAGTGTGAGTTGGTGAGGTTATAATTAGGTCCACTAACCGATTTGAATATACGGCTCAGCTATACGTCCAAAATTTTGAAGCCAATATCCATGTTCGTGTAAGAAACAAACATTCGAAAAACAAAACAATTTTTGTAAAATAGTTTCACGATTAAATTTCTAATGTATAAACCCAGACTCACCCAAGTTCAACCCAAACCAGATCATGTTTTAAACCAATGACTTTTAAACAACGCAGCCAAAAGGAATGTATTGTATTGCATTACATGATATTTTCGTTATAGATATTTTAGCGCTCAAACAGTATTTGTTCGAGCGCTATAACGATTCTAGTAAACAAGTGGCATCGCTTAATCATATTTTGCATGGTAAAAGCCATATTCCTCTGTACTATAGTGGCACACAGTTTGTGGTATTAGTATTTTAGTTTTGTTGTTGTTGTTGTTGTTTAGTAAGTTCTTTCTTTTCATATTGTATGTTGTACATCTGATATTTTGATAAAGAATGGCTGTAACATTGATGAATGATCCATAATATCGATATACGTGCTGCTAAAAGCTTAGTTGGTGATCAATGATGTTGATGATTTGTTGATCACACGCGGGCCACACCCAAAATATAATAATTTTTATTATATCAATAAATTAATAATATTTTTAAGTATTTAATATGTATATTATATAGAGTGTTTATAAACAAAGAATCATAAGATTGATTTTGCTAGTTTAACGTTTAACGCCAATTGCGGACATGACAAGCCAATATTTTGTTCATTAAAACTTGATTATTACAATGAATTATGTAAATACAATTTCAAATTCGTAATGACACGCACCAAATTAGCAACGAGCAACATATCTCTTACTCCATATCTCAGAGATAGTTACGATTAGCGAATTCATTGTAGTTTCCTGTTTAATTAATTGAGATTATTGTCAGTTAATTTCTAAATAAGAATAAAATTTTAAATCTGTTAGATTTTTCATGTTTTTTATTTTTTTTATTTTTGGGACTTACACTACATGCAAGTAAAAAAAATAAACATCTTGTCCAATTTTTAAACAGCTTAATACATTTCTGTAGTATAAATCTGATGTGCGTTTCACATTTTTAAATAAGCATTAAATTCATGCGTTCTATATTTAAAATTTTATTACGCTTATTTGAGTATATGTTACCTATTAGTAGGTATTATTATTATTTAGCAAAATTTGTTATTTCGTTTTTTTCTTTCGTTTTTGTTGCTTCTTTTATTATAACAAAAATGATTGTCACTCACAATAAGGGGCCTTGAATAATATGTGAACATCGTACAAACAATTCACATATGAGAAAGAAGTATACATACATATACATAAGTTAGTTGGTGCAGGGAGCTGTCAGTACAATCTCTGTCGGCTTTGTTGATGAGAAGTTCTTTACCTCACGCCTCACAAAACGTTATGCATGTGTGTATCTATTATTATATACAGTAAGTCAAATGGAGGCATAGTTCATTGAAAATCTCTTTAGCTGAACTTAAGGACGTTCGAAGGAGAAAACATTGCAAAGAAGGTCCTGTAAATTAAATATTTTATAAAAAAAGGTCAATACGAATTTATTGGTATGCTTCAAAATGTTAGTTCAAATGCATTTTTTCTTTTTTTTCGATATTGAAAATCATACTTTTAGCATTGGGTCTTATGGAGAAACTACAAATTTAATCTTTATAATCGAATAAAACATAGTTTAAAATGCAGAGAAGTTTTTAAACTATGTTTAAACTATATTTCAAACTATGTAAATTGTTGTTAAATAAACAAGGATTTATTTGAGCCAAAGATGAAGGTATGTTCAAATGAATTTTGGAAAGTAATAATGGATTATATAAGTAATTTTTTCATTTTAGAGAAGCAAAACACAAGATTTTACTTTTTTATTTAAAATAAAAGAAACATTACGAGTCACAAAACCTTTAGAAAACCTTTATAAGAATAGTCGGTTACTTTAAACCTCTCCTTATTCTCAGGAGTCTTCTCCCCTAGTCTGAAAAAATATATGTGCGAGAATTTGAACTAAGGACTTTGATCAATTATCCGCTTAATTGGCCCGACTGCATTAAAGTGTTAAAGAAATTCCATCTTACTCTGGATCACAGTAATTCTTTTAGATTTTGTCAATAAAAGTCGATAACGTTTAGGAAATTTTTATTAAGTTCTTTTCTATTGATCCAATTGGATTTTCGTCATGTAAATCTCCTATCAAAATGAATCCCCTTCAATATACCATTTCAACAGCTTGCCGAAAACTGATGTTGATGGAACTGAAAAAGTTGTTAAGAGTTGGCACATTTTCCAAAAAAATGTGGGCCAATGATCCTTTCAAACGATATACCGCACCAAAAAATACACTTAAGAGGATGTAATTGTCAATGTTGAACTGCTCTTGGATTCTCCGTCGACCATATCCTGCATTTTTTGCTTATTTACGAAGTATTTTAATTGAAAATGAGCTTCATTGCGCATTATTAAGTCGTTTGATGTTCCGGGAGTGATATTAAGGCTGCATTTCGTTATTGAATAGTCAAAGTGTAAGTTGATAAGAGACTATAGAACTCCACAATT
Source organism: Nineta flava (assembly GCA_963920215.1). Lineage (NCBI taxonomy): Eukaryota > Metazoa > Arthropoda > Insecta > Neuroptera > Chrysopidae > Nineta > Nineta flava. The sequence goes on from OY986044.1 coordinate 68,836,727, forward strand.
CTGTACACATTAGTTCACAACAATTAAATTGTCTCACTGTATACATAGATATATTTGTAAGGTAAGTATTATCTTTGTGTTCGTCTCATCATTATTATTAACTTAATCAATTGGTTTCTAGCTTAGTTCGCTCTCACTAACTTTAGTAAACCGGAGAGGAAAAGAATTGAAAAGAAATGTTAAATAAACACATAATAATGTATTAAAAAGTATGTTGTAAATAATCAGAACGTTTTGTGTTTGCTTGCTATATGAGTACTAAGTGAGTCAAGTCAGTCACATTGCAAACAAACTGAATGATAATAATTGTTCTAGCAATTTGCGAAGATTGTCATTATAAAATGTTGCATATTCTTTAAAAAGAGCATTTTCAAAAATCGGTTAAAACTTTTTTCATCTTAAAATATACAATGTGAAAAGTTGCTGACATTTTCATAAACGTTAGTTTAATGTATTATATGTCAGTACAAGAATATTGAATTTTAATTAATTTTAGAGGAAAATATGTATAGTTAAAGTCCATAGTTCAATAATGTTCCAATCGCAAAAGTTCCTGGATTAAATGTACCATTCCATAAATTGAGCTTTTAAAAATAAATAAATGGGACAATATTTTTATACCCGGTATATATGTAAATAATCAAGGTTTATTAAGTTTAGTCCCGACTTTTTACCGCTTGAAAATATTGACTAATTCGGCCATTTCCGCATGTCTGCCTGTCCGTCCGTCTGTGAACACGATAGCTCCAAAACTAAAAGAGATAATAGTAAGGTCAAGTTCGTGAATGGGCATAATCGGACCATGATTGGGCAAAATGGGCAAAGCTTCCCATCTTTGAAACCATAAAAGATAGAGCAAAAATGTAAAGACAAAAAATTTCCCTGTTTTAAAAATAAACAACTCTTGAAATAAACTTTTTTTTACATAAATTCAGGATTTACCGGGTATTTAAGCAATTAAATCAGTTAGTTGTTATTTTCACTTGTTAATAAAATGAAAGAAACTAAATTTGTATACTATTTAGATAGAGGGTCAAAGAAATTTATAAACTATTTAGAAAGACACTCTAGAAATGTTGAGATCGTCTGTATATGGCGTGATCTGATTGGGAGAAATGGCTAATTGATGATTGATGTTCAAGTGACTTACTAATGATTGGTCGGTTGAAAATTATTTAAAAGAAAGCTTAAAACTCAGAAGCTAGAACTTTCGGCAAGCAATGGAAAGCGCATTAGAAAGATGTAGAAACTGAATTTTGTGAAATCTGAGACGATTTTTTTCTTTTTTCTAAAACGTGATTCATAGGTAGTCATCTCTTCACAATAAGATGCATCTCTATCTTCTTGTGAAGAGATGACTACCTATGAATCAAGACAATTTCCTAACCATAACCATATTTCTCCACATCCCTACAGCATTTATAAATACCGAATATAGTCCTTCTGGGTAGTATCTCAAATTTAAAATATCTTGCGACCAAATCTACTACTAGGTAAAATTTGTTATTGTTTGAGTTCATTAGACTTATGAAAATGTTGAGATGGTTACGGTTTAAAATCTATAGAGGAGTTTTAGCTCTATTAAATGCGTTGATTTACTTTCCTCAGATTCATTCCTCACTAATCCTAACTATCCTAGTATTCAGAGAAAAATAACTTTATAATTCTGGTCAACATTGAGAAATACTTTGATATTATAAAGATCAGAATTTCACCACAATGATTTTCATTGGCAAATCTTCGATATCGTATTTCGTACATTCTGTATAAACAAAAGTATATAATACAAAAAAGTTTGCCGCCGTTATGCTCTAAACAGAAGAAGAAACAATTAACTATTTTTGTCACGAAAAATAATTGCCATTTAATACATATATAAAATAATTTCTTTTTATTGTATTTGTTATATAAACTTTATTTGGAATGAAAAAGTAAACATTAGGAGGTTGTTTTATTGGCAACATGGTGTTTATAAAATGTATTATATTATATTTACTCTTTTATTTTTATGATGATACATTATTATAACAGGGATGCGACGAGCATCATTCACAGGACCAAAAAAAAAAAGAAAAAAACAACTATATATATATATGAATGCTTGAATATTCTAACTTGGATTGACAGCCTTGCATCTTACATTTGACAGATCATTTTTCATGGATTCCTCTGGATATAATGTATAATTCCTCTCTCTGTTGCAACGCTCTCTGTAGGAGGTACATAAACTATATTTATTATTTATTAATTCGTTGATTTTAATTTTATATTACCTATAATACTTTTTTTTAAATTATTTTTATTTAATAAAAAAATTTGTTAAAAAATTAATTTAATAAATTTTTATAATATTTAACAATCATTAATCTTGTTGTTTTGTTTCGATTTTGTTGTGTGTGTGCTTGTACTGTGTGTACGTTTTTTTTTTTTTAAATATATTTTGGAGATTAATCGTGACTAGTTGAAAATAAACATTTAATAAAATTAATAGTCAATGCGATCGATAATCATGGGAATTTTAAAGAAAAAAGTTACAGTTGGTGATCGATTTTGTAAGGAATTCTGGCATTGTAAGTGGAATATCGATAATGAATAGAAATAATACAGTAGAGAAGATGCATTTATTTTGTAAACTTTTAAAATTTGTATTTATCTTTCTTTATTGTTTGCCTGCTGCTAATCTTGAAAATCAATTTTGAACCACTTAACGACTTCCAATTGAGCTGAAATTTGGCATAAAGGTGTATTTCTAATGAAAATACGATAATAAAATTTGGTGAAGACGTGAATAATAGTGGGATCGTCGAAAAAAATAACTAAAATATAAGCGTTTGTTAGTAGGTAACGCACTTATGTAGGGATACGCACTAAAAAGCAAAAAATCTTTAGTGGTTAATTATTGAAACCATTAACGAATGGGGCGCTTTGGTTTGCAATACTTTGCCAATCGTTTTCTCAAAACAAATATCAACAAAATGTTTCCAAAGCTTTTAGAATGAATTTAATGATTTTTTGGATCTTAATGCGTGAATTTGTAATAAAAGCTTGTATTTTAGTTTTTTTTTCGAATATAAAAGTTTAGTTTGCAAGGTAATTAATATTAACCCCAATTTTGTAAATATTAACCATAGAAACAACATTGTGTTTTATACCCAGTATATGTAAACATACAAGGTATATTAAGTTTAGTCCCGACTTTGTAACGCTTGAAAATAATAATCCTTGAATAAATGGTTGGTATAGGTGTTCATATAATGACCTAATTTGGCCATTTCCACGTGTCCGTCCGTCTGTCTGTCTGCATGTCTGTCAGAACCTTACGCTTTAATCGCGGCCTGATTATCGGATAAAATATATATTATCCTACCATTGTAGTTTCGTTGAAGGTTCTCAATTGTACATCTATTAATGGCATCCACTTTAGCCTGGAATATCGGGGCGTATTTTCCAAGACTGATATGGATATTCATACTTGGTCGCTCACAGCGTAACCCTGATCCTACTCCAGTATCAGTTTTGGATCCATCCGTATACCAGATTATATCTTAGCTGTGGAAGGGGATCGCGCCATTCTTCCATGACGATCTGTCATATATTTTGACTTCACACAGTCTGTAGAATTCATATGCTGTAAACATATGATCACAGACCATCTCTATGATCGGATCCTTTTCTATCCAATACATACATACATACACACACACGTAAATCCATCATTGGATAAAAAAGTCTTTTGTGGTAGAAGTATATTAATTTGTAAAGAAGCCTCGAATATCGTCACAGTTTGAGTGGATCAGTCTATTTTCAAAATGACGGAGAGGAAACATATATTTAATACTAAGTATTAAACATATGATTAAAATAAGTTGCCCTTCTACTTTTAAATAAGTTCCCCTTACGCGCATATAATAGTCAAAACAAAAGAATTCAACTTTATCATGGGACCTCAAGCGTATAAGAATTCGGGAAAAATATACAACGTATATAGAGGTTAAAATACTGGAATGTACATTTTATATAAAAATACCGAGAGAATATTTTTTTTACATCGATGATTATAAATTTATAAACATTTTAATATAATTTTTTCAAAAAAAAAAAAAATATATTCAAAATACTATATATTTATATATTATAAATAAAGTATATAATATACATATTATATTTTATATATATATATATATATATGTGTGTGTGTGTGTGTTCAAGTTAAACTTCATTCCAAATTCTCCACGGGTGCTGGAAGTCGCGCTTTAGTTTTATACTGTGGGTGGGATTTGATTTGATTATAATATTACTAATATAATGCCATACGTATATATGAAATATATTTTACTAAGAAGGTTTCTTCTAATCCTTTTACAAAGAAATGACACATATGTGGACATATTTATGTATATGTTTTAATAAATATCATTTTTAATTAGTAAAGAATTTGTTTCGAAACAAAAATAATTTTAGCAAAAAATTAAGGTAAGAGCTTAAAATAGTATATTATTATATTTATAATATAACTAGCTTATTTATACCCGCAGCTTCGCTCACGTTTATTGTTATATCTCCGGTTTCCGTCATAGTGAGAGAAAATGTATATACCAGTTTTAAAGTCTAATATCGATCATAAGTATTTAAAGAAAAAAACTTTCATCAAAATCGGTCCAGTAGTTTACAATTTTTGTAATAGTAGAGATTGTTAAATAAAAATTATTTAAAATTACGAATGAATGAAAACTTGCATAATCTTGTAATGTAGATTGTATTGGGAGGTTGCTGGTTCGATTCACAACGTCGACAGTTTGTCAATAGGGAATATGCAAGGTAATTTTTTTTCAAATTTATTTTCAGAATATGAAAATACTGTTAATACTGTAATAATATTTAAAAAATAAATTAAAATCCGACAAATATCAAGGAAGCTATAAGCTTTTAAAGATTATTATCTGTCTCTTTCTTGCAAAAATACTAAAAACGGAGTTGTACGTGTATTTTAAATGGTGAAAATGTAATATGACGTCACATAACATATCAAGAGGGCTATCACCCTCTTTGTCGAATCGGGAATTTCAATCATTCATATCTCGCTTATTTTTAAAATTATTTAAAAAGTAATTTTACCTTGATATTTGTCAAGTAAACATGCTTCAATTCAAGTGAAAAAAAATTTTCATGCATATTCCCTATTAAATTAATTAAGAAAAAATATCGGCGTATGGACAAGAACGGATGTAATCGGCAATGTTGGTGAAGGTTTTCTGCAGTTTCCTTCAAACTCCAGTTGAATATTGGTATAGTTCCGATCGAAGTCGGTTGCAGTCGCACAACTTACCAATTCACCTACATAAATTTTCCTTGTGTTTTAGGGGTCGGTAAAAAAGGCCTAGAAAGACCTTCTATCACAGAAAGCAGAAACGACAGTACAGCAAAAACGGCGAGCTTCTTCTTTATTCATGTATATTTTATTCATGTATAGTCTCGTACCATAGGTGAAAATTGTGTCTTTGTGGATTTAGTTTATTTTCAGATTCCTGCATAAATAAATGCCAATTTTTTCATTATTTAATAAATCTCAAAATATTGTTTATTAAAATGTAAAATTATTTCAGTTTAATAATAACTTATGATCGGCGTTTATGATTAAAGACAAAATTAATAAAATATTGTTTACCTGTATTTGGGTGAACAAGCAAGAGCATCTCATATCATTCATTCAGAGTGTAGTCAACTAAATAGTAAAATACCATATAGTATGTGATGGTGATACTTTTGCGTATATATACAGGGTGCTCATTTTAAACATTGCATCTGAATATTTCTTGAAGGAGCGTTTTTCGGTAAAAATTACCTGAATAAAGATTTTTTTGTTCGAGGGAGGATATCTTATGGTGATCTTGATTTTCACGCTGACCATGGTCTTCGAGGTTATTTGAAGATCAACTAGCGTTTTTCAAATTGGAACTCATTTTTTTTTACAGGATACCTGAGAAATAAAAGAACATTAAAACTGGGGGTAATTAAGTCTATTTTGGTTAATAATGTACCACACATTATTATTTGTGTATATTTAAGGGTCACAATACTATACTAATGTCAATTTCCATTAAGATTACGAAGACATAGTAAGGCGTATACTATTATTGACAAACGTGCCATTGAATTTTATTACCAGGTCCTTTGGGATGATATGAAAGAGGACACTCTAATGAGTCTAAATGTACACTCTGTATATATATATATAACAGATGATGGACTAAAACGAAAATGAAATAAATTCGATAAGCCTATATTTAACTACACTCTAAAGAGGTTGTAGATTTCAATGAAGTATATGTTTATAAAATTTACACAGTTCAACATTGACTCTCTGGAAGCTCCATGCGGCATAAAATATTTTTTTGACCTCAAATCGTTAAAAAATAAAAACAAAACAAATATTTAACAATAGAAATCATTTCGGCCTGTTAAAACGCTCGCATCTACGCCAAGTAATATGAAGTCTGGGATTGAAGGCTAATCGTTTAACGTATTAACAGCTCTATCGACTTTAAAACAAAGCAATCGTCACGTAGGATTATAGACTAATCGAATTTCCTTAGGAAAAAATCAATATGAAATAAAGTTACCATGGCGATTTTAAATATTAATTCAAGTATTATAAAACATTAAAGCTGTAAATAATTCTCTTATTATTTTTAGATACAGGAAAAAGGTCAGGTGATAAATTGGGCTAGAAATTGTTTTCTACAAGTTTCTACATTTTTTTCCCTTTTCGGCGTCTTTCAAGTAGGATCGATAGGCATTTCAAGAAATATTTGCGAAATCGCTTCATTGGTACCATTGCAATAGCTACATTTTCTTTTTTTGAAATTTGTAAGAATAATATTTTATTTGAATAATATCTTCATCTCCTTCTTCAATTTAATGAGCCTTCCAGTGTTCCTACTCGAAAATTTGTCTAATTATTTTCAATATATTGGTTAAAGCATCATCTTTAGAAGCTTAAAGGCACTAAATACAGGAGTTCTATCCACCTGGATAGATGGAAAATTGTCCAGTGATTTACTTTTCTGGCATATTCCTAAAATGGTGATGTGAAATGATGGTAAAGACGCCAATGATACATTTGTAGAATTCAATGCGTCAGTTCTTTTGCTAAATTTGTTATCTGTCAGTTTTTCCCTGATTTGATATGTTCAAATTAACATGTTAGATAGATAGATTGTAGAGGCTTCCCTGGACGGGATACACTTCAACCATAAGGTCCATTGTGATGCCTAACGATATGAGGATGTGAGTGGAGTGGAAGGAATTTTTGTGTACAGACTAGGAATTGGTAGGATATGCGGCTGCAGCCGATTATGATAGAAACTATGCTGGTATTCATCTGGAGTTCGTGAAGGAAACGTCAGAAAACCTTCTCAAGCATAGCCAGTTACATCGTTCTTGCCCATACGCCGACAGTTTAGTCAATTAACCGCCCCTTTTTTTCGCCTTATAATTGACAAACTGCCGAGGTCGGGATTCGAACCCATAACCTCCCAGTTTCAAAGTAGTCATACTGAGCAGACATAACGTCTAAGACCGCTCGACCACTTAGACTGGTAATTAACATGTTACACTGGTTATATAAATAGATATCCGGTTTGTAGTTCTGTTAATCAAATTTGATCTGGTTGACTTGAAAAGTTTGTTAAGTTGGAAATTTCTTCGACAAACAAAGTTAACGTATTCTTTCTAAAGTTTCATATTGATATTATTTGGTAAATAGAGCCCAATTAAGAAGCCTACATTCTACATTCCAGTTCAAGATAATAGAAAAAAGCAAAATTCAGTGTGGATCTATTCATCGATATTTAGAGAAATAATTTTAGGAGTTTAATTTCATATAAACAAAATTTTAGGAGTTTGATTTTTTCTACATGATCCAAAACGAAAAAAAAAATTTACTAAACTCACTTTATGTGTAGAAAATAATAATGATGATACCTCAATCAACTAAAAGCTAAACGAGTGAACAGGTAGGTGAGAATGTATATTACAAGTTCCAATAACGAACTATTAGTTAAATATGCCACCTTGGTTGAGAGAAAATGCCTGAAGCAATCAAATAAGCAACAACCTGATGTTGTTACATGTTCGTTCATGTTGTAAAATGTATAGATGTATGCAGCAAATATATATAATATTGTGCAAAAAAAAAATCCACCACCGCCTGTTTGCTTGTTGGTTTGCCTGCGTTTTTTTTTTTTGCCAAAACAACACTATAATTATTCAAAAATGCCGAATTCTTGAACAAAACAATAAATATAAATATGTGTTTAGTATATTATACAGTATATATATTAATTCTTTTAGCCCATCATCCATGTCAAATTTCAAAATATTATATATATATATATATATATATATAATACATTAATTTCTTTTATGTTTTGTTAAAAATATTTGTAATAAAATGAAATATGTGTCAAATTTGTTTTAATTGTGTTAATAAACCTTTTTCTATTCGATAATTCTGCCATTTTTAACGAATTTCAATAGAGAAACCGACACATAAGATGTTAATGTCTATAACTCGCTTTTCAATAGCTTGTTTCTTTACCTAATGTATTTAGAAAAACTATTTCTGTCATTTTGTTACTAGATAAACACTATTGGCTTTCTCCGAAAATGTCGAAGATTCGACAAGTTGCCAAATTTCTGGTGAGTTCACACATGCGATAAATTACTTATTTGTTGATATAATTAACTAGTTTATTCCATATTAATTTGTGGCCTACCAGAAACATAAGGGGTTTAAAAACATTGTAATTGCCGATTAATAGAATTGATCCGAGGACCAAACGAACAGACAAGAACCAAAGACGATAAAATAATAAAAAAATACCAAAAGTATCAATTTGAATACGAGTTTTCTAAAATATACAACCCAAGTTCAGAATTTATTTCTTTTACGAATGAGAATAACGTTAGGTTCTTAATAATCTTGTTTGAATAAACCACAAATTTGCTTGAAGAACTGATGTTCGAACAAAATGATAGAAAAAATTGACAGAGAAAAAGTCTAAGCAGACTAAAGTAAAAGCTTTCGGTATCACAATGGATCTTAACTATGTCCCATGCAGGACAGTTGCTGCAACCTAACCTAACTTACAGTAAAAATGCCTTGTTCAGTTTTCATTAGCAGTTCGAAATTTTGCTATTGAAGTTCTCTGACAGTTTTCGAAATTAACATCTTTCGTTTTAATAAAATATTTTATTTTTTATATAATTTTACTCTTATTAAAATTACTCTTATATTGTCTCAGGATATGTTATTCGTTGCTAATTTGGTGACACTTTCACCGTGAAAGTGTTTCCGTGATAATAACAAGAGTAAATGGTTTCTGAATTGGAAAGTCGACTACAACGATAGCAAGTACCCAAACCATACCTAGGAATAACTACAAGACGTTATATTATATTTACTACGTTATATTTACTACAAGATAGCTAAATATAACGCCACAAGGTCAACCTAGCTCATTGACTACAACCGGAAAGGCATGAATCTGCTGGTTGGAGTGCTTATCGGTTACTGCAGACTCAAGAGGCATCTATTCCTCATAGGGATGGAGGACCCAAATGTAGCGGGGTACAAGAAACTCCCTTTTACATTCTAGCACAATACTATTATAAAGCCAGGATAAGTTAATCTACGGCAATAGAGGAACCCGAGGTTACACAATTAAACTGGACCTCTTTTCTGTAATTGGTAAACAGGAGGTTCGATAAGAATCACAAATTTGTCAATGGGTTTTGTACCTTGTACATTTATAATTGAAATTTCCTTAGCTCAATTATATATCTAAGTTCCTCAACTTACATGAATCAGTCACTATTTCAAATAAAATATATTATACAGATACGATACAGTGATACACGAACGTTCTTATATTATATTATAATATAAGAACGTTCGTGTATCGTTCATGTATTGTATACTATAATGGACAATTTATATACAACAATAAAATATGAAACCAAAACTCACATCATAAAATAATTTATGTTACCAAAAAAAAAAAAAATTAGAAATTTTAAGAGATACTCTGACTGTCGTTGTTATGTTGATGACAGTATATGAATAGATACCTGGGGTTTTACTTATGTCCCAACGTTTTGTCGGACTCCACAAAACATGCTAATAAAAGGTTAATTTGTATTATTAAAAGGACACTACCTCTACCACACACACACACATGTAACTACTAAAAAAACTAGAAAAATTATTTTCTATCTCTGTCCTGCATACCCGCATTCAATAACATACTTTAAGAAGAAGACTATTAAATGTTGAGATGGGTTTTTGAAAATATTATTTTCTATAATAACAAACAAACTTCTTTTTACTTCTACATATTATACAGACTACAAAATAGTATGTAAAAAGAGGCTATGTGTTTGACCTCGAAAATGACGTCGATTTTGAGTTTTCATGAACTTTACGTATTTGTAGCGGTGTCGCTTAATCATTAAATTATTATTATAATTTTGTTCATTATTTTTATCTGTTGCATAACAACTATAACTTCCCTCTATTATCACGGTTGCTTTGAATGTTAACAACCTTGGTAATAGAGGTAAGTATGTAGCGGTGTCTCTTAATCATTAAATTATTATTATAATTTTGTTCATCATTTTTATCTGTTGTATAACAACTATAACTTCCCTCTATTATCACGGTTGCTTTGAATGTTAACAACCTTGGTAATAGAGGTAAGTATGTAGCGGTGTCGCTTAATCATTAAATTATTATTATAATTTTGTTCATAATTTTTATCTGTTGCATAACAACTATAACTTCCCTCTTTTATCACGGTTGCTAAAGTTCCGGAAACATTTCGATCCCAATAAATCCTTTTTGAGGTCACATTTCATCATAATTAAATAATTTGGTAGTGTAATAATCATCATGTTTACTCCAATGAACTAGTTGAATAGTAGTGACTAATATAATTAAGTTATTATGTCAGAGGAAAATTAACATAAAACGCTATTAGGTTACCGTTTTTTGAGATTATAATAATTTCGTTCATACATCTTTTTAATATTATACATTCCATACAGAAAAAATTAACTCTAAACTAATTAATTAAAAATATTTGAAGAAAAAAAAAACTCAAAAGAAAGAAATAATTATATTGTTGAATTTCAAAATAAGACAGAATGTAAATGATGTTAGTTATTAAATGTAACATTATAAGTTTGTTCAGTTTTTAGGTAAGTTAGCGTAAAAATTGTGAGTGACTTGACTGAAATCCTTTATGTAATGAGTAGAAACGTTGGGACTCATAGCGAACGTATTCTCAGATAGAGATAACGGACTGAAAGTAAAGTTTATAAAATGTTGGTAGTTTTAAAAAAAGTTGTTTATTTTTATACCCGGTATATAATATACTGATTGTATTTTAAAATACATCCACTCTGCAAACAATGTATAGTATTTCTATCACTGTCTATATGCAGTGTACTATTGAATGGAGTCTCTGTTACACTTAAACTGCATTAAAATTAGTATTGTATAACATATAACTATAGTATGATAGCTATATATACTTATCATTTTCACTACAATCATTTATATATAGTTGCATCTTACGCGTGCATGTGCAAAATTTTTAAATATATATGTACAATTATTATCATTTTTGGAGTCGGTGTCAGCATAGAGAAATTCACATAAATTTTGGACACCGCCTCCAAAAATAACAATAATTGTACATATATATTTAAAAATTTTGCTTAGGTGAACTAAAATTGGCACAAAAATAGCATTTTTGTGCATTTTTTGTTATAGAATATTTGATTTTTTCGGGTCGGGTTTCCATTGTGTCAAAATATTTTTTATTTCTCGCTTTTTAGTGACTTTGAAGTTCTATAACTTATTTTATTTGTCTAAATATGGGTAGACCTACTAAACGACCTACTAACTCTTAGTGCATTTTTTTATAACACATTTTTTTTAATCCGTTTCTTTAATCCGTTTTTTTTTTTTTTTTTTAGTGCATTTTTTCATAACAGATTTTCAGTTTTTTTTACATGCATTTTGTTTTTTTTGTACAGTTACAAAAAAAAAAAAAAATTCGCTGAAATCGGTTATCACATATAAAATGAAGATTTTCCTCAATTTCCCGGGGATCCCCTCATCAGAATGCGATTTGGTGCCAATGGGATCAATGGGAAACCAAACCCTTTAAAACAAAAACAAAAATTCAAAATCAGTTCATAAATAACGGAGTTCTGAGGTGACAAACATTAAAAAAAAAAAATACAGACGAATTGAGAACCATCCTCCTTTTTGAAGTCGAGTTAAAAACAAAAGTTTTTAAAATGTAACATTTGATCAGTAACGCAGAACAAACTTATTTTATTATACAAAATAATGTATATAATATTTGTATATAATTTTAATATAATATTATATATGATTATTTCACCTAGAGGTGAGTTAATATTAAAGAACTTCACATCGACCACACACATTTTGACACTAAATAACATTAATAATAACACAATAATAATAATTATTATTATAAAATATTACAGAAAAACCACCTAAAGTTATAACATACAACTGACTTGACTCTCTTAACTTTTAAACAAAATATTTATAATCTGTTTTTGTTTTTAAGAAATATCTACTACAGTGGTCATCAGACAAATTGGTCACGGTTTTGCATTTTTCTTATATGAGAGACTACCAGTCCAAGTGGCCAAGCGGTCTAAGGCGTTATGTCCGCACAGTATGCAGTACTTGGAAACTGGGAGGTTATGGGTTCTAATCCCGACATCGGCAGTTTGTCAATTATTAAGAAAAAAAAGGGGCGGTTAATTGACTAAACCGTCAACGTATGGACAAGAAAGATAATCGGCTATGCTTGAGAAGGTTTTCTGCAGTTTCCTTCACGAATTCCAGATGAATATCGGCATAGTTTCTATCATAGTCGGCTGCAGCCGCATATCCTATGAATTCCTAGTCTATACATAAAAATTCCTTCCACTCCACTCACATCCTCACATCCTTAGGCATCACAATGGCCCTTATGGTCGAAGTATATCTATATGAGAGAATAAAACAATTTTTGATTAATGATTTTCTTATGTCAGAATAATGAGTTATCAGTTTGTACTTGATTGGCAGAAAATATTAAGGAAATAATGACGGATCGATTAGTATAACTAAAGCGGTTGCTTTCTATATAGATATTGATCGTTCAACACGTTGAAAATCATTCTGATATTACGTGATCTTAATAAGATCATCATATTGAATCAAAATTCAATCTTATTGAACAGATTTCCGTATTTGGCGAAACTAACCGATGATTCGATTTTATGCTTGGTATTCTGTTGAGATACATAATATTCTCTGATAAGATGAACAAAAATTCAGAAATAACGAGCGACTGTCCGAAAAACAACACATTTAATATATGGCAAGGATGCATACCACCCTCTACTTCTCAAAGGTGTCTTAACTAAATAAGCTGTGATCACTATTGACTTCTGTTGGAGACTGTTTGTGTTGACAGTATACTTAAGCAAAATTTCCAGGTCCAACAAAGTTAACTTGCGACAAAGATTTAAAATTTTGAATTCTAAATAGTGTCTACCTTTCGAGAGATAAAAAAGCGACATTGTAAAAGGTGAATTTTTCGTAGATATCAAACCTCGAGATTCAATGTTGAATGCGATGTGACTTTCGATGTCTTGAGTATGAGATATAATTTTTGTTGAAGGAACATAGCAGATCCATAGTAGGTCGAAGAGAATATTTCTCTATTGTCTTGTAAAAATAAGTGGCATATTTAAATGGCAAAGTTGTTCCTTACATAATTTGAATTTTATTGAATACCCGGTGTAATTTGAAAAATGTCTCAAAAACTATAAGGGCTCAAATTATATCTGAAAGTGGTCAACCTTTAGAGAACGTAATGTGGGAGAAATGTATGGTTTCGAAAAAACTAATATGATTTAACAACAATCACGTATATAATGTCCAATGCACCTGAATGGAGTACATAACGAGGCCTGAGATATCACCATATTTTTTCTAAACCATACATTTCTTCCACATTTCCTTCTATATATATTACAGTGTCATAAAAATTACTACCGATGATTCCATGGATATATTTTACTTACTCTCATGTGCTAACTATTTATTATAGATGCCAGTAAAAGGTTAAAGACCAATTTCTTACCAAAATCATAAAAGTTAAAGTAATAACAAATAATGATAACACATAATGGTAAACTATAGCCGTTGATATTCTCATCAGTTGTACTGTATTGTGTTTTTTTTAAATACCTATTCAGATAAAACACGAAAGAAACGATTCACTTCCGAACGGTACCATATGAGTCTGGAAAAATTAAGATAAATCAAAAGGTTGAATAAATTTAGTAACGTTTTAAATATATCTTGAAAAGACAGCCTACAAAAACATTTTATGTATTTGTTATTCAATTAAGAGATTTATCTCATAAAACCAAATATCGAACATTGACAGGTTGATCAAAACTAAAATTGTTTTTCTCGTAAATAATTTCGTAACGGTTTCATTTACAGAAAATATGTGTGTGTTTGTGTGTGACATTATTTTATTAAATTCAGTTTGTGCCTATTAAAAATCCAAGAACACTCTGTAGATACAAGCCGCACATTTTTTTATTAAAAAAGATCTGACCATTTATGTTGTACATTAATTTTTGATTTAAATAAATGTAAATTTCAAAAACAAAACAAAAACTCTAGTATGAACAGTCACACAACCTCTGTATACAGAGCCTGTGTGGAAGTTTCACATGTGGAACTGTTAAGCCTGCACAAGTTTAACATACTAATTATTGTCCTATCGCTACTTGGTCAAAAGGGGGAGAGGGTGTTTTTTCATCTCAATATAGTTAAGTGTTAAAGTTATATAACTAAAAACAAGAGAAATGTAATAAATAACTGATTTAATTGTTAAAATACCATGTTTATACTGACTTCATTGCCGTGACGAACACAACGGTATTGTGTTTGCCGGTTTTAACTATATTAATAAACAAGTTTGTTTTAAACGGTCATAATGGAACAATGAAAACTCGGAAATCGAATTCAACTATCTCCAGAACTTTGACTTTGATTTTGATATTTAATTTTAAAAAAAAATGAGTGCGATACTAGTTTTTGGGAGATATCGCCAAATTAGAAGTTGCACTTTACTAAAGACAACTCTACTAGTTCGAGTGGTCCGATTGGCTAAGGCACTATACTTGGAATTGGGAAGTTGCTGGTTCGATTCCCAACGGCGGCAGCTCGTCAATTAAATGAAATATATTTAAAGAAAAAACAATTAGTGAGGAGGTTAATTGACTAAACTGTCGGCGTATGGATAAGAACAAAAGTAACCGGCTATGCTTGTGAATATTTTCTGCAGTTTTCTTCCACAAACTCCACATAAATTTCGGCATGGTTCCTATCTAAACTGGCTACAGTCGCATAACTTACCAATTCATTGTCTGTGTACAAATTCCTTGTCCTTCTGGGGTCGATAAAAAATGCCTAGAAAGACCTGATTACCAGGCTACGATCTCCTTTCCGCTACTACTACTACTTCTACTACAAAGGCAACTTTCGGTTTTTTTTAGATTTCCACCCGTTTTACCAAAAATATTTGAACGTTTCAATAATCCAACATGAACATATCTATTTATCTCTCTTATTTCGCATTTATTCAGC
The DNA here is from genome assembly GCA_963920215.1 of Nineta flava. Taxonomy (NCBI): domain Eukaryota; kingdom Metazoa; phylum Arthropoda; class Insecta; order Neuroptera; family Chrysopidae; genus Nineta; species Nineta flava. Next base: position 68,852,493 of record OY986044.1, read on the forward strand.
TCAAGTGTATTCGGGTTTAATTGCACTAGTAGTCTGTCTACCTACACATAGACGTAAAAAGAACATTTTTCCACAAATATACTATAAAATTGCATAAAACTGGTTATACATAAATATTTATTATTCAAATTATTTTTATAATTTATAAGAAATTAACCAGCCCTTGTTTATAATAATTAACATTATTTATACAAATATGTATGGGAATAAATTAAAGATATTTTCTGTAATTATTGTCCATTTATACCATTCTTTTTTTGTAGACCGGATGAAAGTTACACATTTTAACGTATATAACACATTAACGTATATGAAATCGAAATCAAATGACCCTGATATGGAAAATTTTATTTTATTTTGCATAAAAGTCTAGGCAATTCTATGATTCTTTCGCTGTCTATTATTGATCTTAGCAGAAATATTTCAAAACGAAGTTGTCCACAAGTTATGGCACACCTTTTTACAACATTTTAATTTCCCGTACCCATGTCGCACTGTTCTCTTAAATAATTAATTACAATATTGAATTTTTTATTTCTTTCGTAAAAAGAACGATATATACGATATATACACATTCTACTACCACCCTTACAGCCCCACTGCAGTACGTGGACCAAATTAGGTTCCCCATGGACTTGTTACTTTTTTAAGAAGTCGTTAAATGTCTGCCCAGCTCAAAAAAATAATGGTAGACGATTGGTTTGCTTTCCCAACCATGGCCCCATAACTGAAGGAAATATCGAGGCAACTTAGGATGTTAGAAGAAATAAATTGTACGATAAAATTTATAAAATATAAAAATGTTTTGTACAATGTTCGACCGTCTTGGCATGCCTGTTATTTATGTATATTGCAGCTAAATCTTGTTAAATTTTCAGATACCATTCTAACAAGTTTATCCAGTCCAGAATGTGAGTAGATCAAAAATCATTTTGCAGACCATCGTCTTCTGCATTTTCGTTTTTTTCTCAAAACCTTATTGTTTAAGTTTCTATTCAAGCTAATTTCTATACAACACTAATTTTCAAAGTCATGTTCAGATTTTGACTATTCATAACCTCAAAGTTTAACACAAATGACAGATTACGAATGATAATTCGATTTTATTGAAAACATCATGCCGTAACCTATCCGACACTTGATATTTGTAGAATAAGCTTAAAGTAGCCTTACGGTGTACCTAGAATATATTGGATTTTAATTATTATTTCTTAATCACTCAAATTACTATTAAAATACAATTAAGTTATTATACATATATTTAAAAAACATATTTAATTAAATAATTATATTAATTAATTAAATTTAATGATAGATATATTTTATAATTAACTTATAGACTGTACATGTTATAAAATTTGTCGTTAATTTAATCACTACCTATACCCATGTTGTGTACTGAAGAAAGACAGTACCGATACAGGATGCTCCACCATAAATAAAACGAAAGCTTTTTATAAAATCTCTACAGATTATTGTAAAATTATGTTGAGTATCTGAGTATCGTGTTGAGTATCGTGAGTTTTTTCTTAAATATGTTTTTTTTAGGCCCGTCATACCGGAATTTTATTGGATCAATCTCTTTATTAATATTTCTATTTTCTAATGCGTAGTTTTTTTTTATTCGTCTTATTCTATTCCAAGTGAAAATTATCAAAATATGTCGACGCTCACGGGTTTCTCTATAAGAGCAATGCATTAAAAGTCGAACTTTAACATTAAATAATTAATTCAAGATCCCCATAATCCTCCCCCCCCCCCCTTGAAACTTTTATAACTGATTTATATGCACTTCAATTACATGTAAAAAAAATCAAGCCTTAATCTTTTTGAAGCTCCAGTGCTCGTACATCCTTAAGTGAATTTCTAAATAAATGGCATTATTCGATTACTCAATCTTCAATCAAACATTGTTTCGGCATTTTCGCAATGATTTTATCTGTTTTATTAATAGCGAAACAGCCTGTATATTAGGTAGGTAATTATTGTATTAAACAAGACGTATGTAATTTTCTCTTTATTTATATATTTAAATTAGTATTATTATTTTAAGTATAAATAGTAGAGTCATAAAAGAAGATAGATTATCTATACTCTATACTCTATAGATATAAAAGGATTTGCTGATATGTGTTAGATCAGGGTATAGCTCTAACCATTGAATTGAGAAGATTGTAGTGGCTACCCTGGACACTTCGACCATAAGGTCCATTGTGATGCCTATAGATATTCGCTGAAATCGAAATTTGGTGGAGGTGTCGATAAATATTTGAAATAGTGGAAGCGGTGGGAACGATAAATATTTAATGATGTAGAAGCGATGGAAAATTACATTGAGATTTTTATTTTAGTCTTAAAATCGTGGGAGCCGGAGATATAACAAAAAAACGGAAGCGAAGCCTCGAGAATAAGCTAATAATCTAGAAAATCAAAGAATATGCAAGTATACAAATAATACTGCATATAACTAATAGATATTCTTCCTTGTTTTATTTTAAAATATGTAGAAAAATATTAATTAGCTACAATGCTGTTAAGTAGCTTATATTTATGCTTATAATAATCGTATTATAAGAGATAGAATTATCGATAATTTAACTAAACCATTTCTGATTTAGAATAACAGATTTAATATTAAGCTTCTGTATAACCAAATCAAGTGAGATCACTTACTATGTAATATAGATATAAGAGATATTATTCTATCTCTGAGAATAACAATATCACAACTAGTTGTATCCTGCATATATGAATACTTCAGGTTGAACAATTAATAACGGTTCCCAAAATCAAAAAGCATCCAATTTCTATTAAATAAAAGCATCCTCTGTCATTTTTAATTCGTTATGCATCACAGCCATTTTTATTTTTATTTTTTTGGGAATGTGTGAGGTATTTTTGAAAAATTTTTCAACGGACGGATTTGTTGAATGAAATTATTTTTTTTTTCTCTTTCAATGTAGTAAAAGGTGGCGCCTTTTGAAAAGTTCTTCCATTCTTTTCTTTACAAAAATTTCACATATCTTTTTTTAATTTATTATGAATTTTGATCATTTATCTCTGTTTAAAGTGTTAAAAAATTGATCTTTTGAACAAATAGTTACACATTTTTATCTTTGTTGGATAGATATGTTTCTTATATATGTATCTTTGTCTTTATTAGATATTTTATTTATTTATTAATATTATTTAGTTTTCTGTTAAGAGAAATTATAAAAATATTTGCCGGTTTTCGTTTGATGTTTTTTTAAAGGCGCTAAGTTGCACCCTTATACTTTATTAATGATTATTGCCCACCCTGAATTTGTATACAGTGTGTTTGTTTGAAAATACAACTCTAATAAAACAATAAACTTTTCCTTTTTTATTAGATTTACTTTACTTCACACTGAGTTTGTAAGTTGGTAGCAGATTATTAAGGATATTTCCAATTACAGTTGACCCACGGTAATCCGGCCTCTGCCTAGTTCGGCAACCCCTAAATTCCGACATGCCTATAACAGTACATACAAAGCACATTTATTACGGAAAATTTTCGTCAATGCATGCTTAAACACGTTGTGACATGTATAAGTTTGTATATTTGTCAGATTACAAGGTACTCATTTTCAAAAAAGTTCCGGGCTACAAGGGGTCAGTGACAGTACTCTATAGTCCGATAAATTCGATCATCCGACACAGATTTGCAAAATTTTTGTCGGATTACCGCAGGTCTTTTGCAAATTAGTTACCTTAACCATTGCCTTTAACGATCTAGGCGAAAAATCAGATAAACGTATCTGTAATGATGGAGCCCCTTAAGAATATTTGCTAGTTCCAACGTGCAAATTATTTTTTATTCCTTAATACAACACCTGTTATATAAATGGTGGCAATACGTTATCGAATCAAGATTTTGTTTAAAATTAAGGAATTCATTATGAGTGCATTCGTCTTGGACGCTCACCCACTTTGAGCGCTCATGCTTAAAAGCACTAATTATTGGTGTTCATGTTGGCCTACGAACGCTTAGAATCGATCAGAAAATATCGTTCGTTTTGGACGTTGTGAGAGTTAGTTTGTATCAACATGGCGACGTTTTATTTCGTCGGAAGTAACAGAAATAGTATACGTTTTACCTGATTCTGAATCATTTAAATCGATCGAAAATAATCTGGGTAAATAGTTAGCCATTTTTACTGATTTGTCAACGATTTTAATTTTTTTAAGGACTTTAATAAAAATGAAAAAAGTTTGGTTAGCTTACGCTCACGTAGCATTCGTTTTGATAAATAGTATGATTTGGCGCCCACGCTTTTGCTGCCCTAACTCTGTGGAGTAAGCGTGCGTGAGCGCGAGATCTACCTCATGAACTCAGCCGCAAGCGTGATTTTTTGACACTTACAGTGCCAAGTCGAACGCTGAAAACGACAAATGGGCGCGCTAAAAGCGTGTGAGCGTCCAAGACGAATGCACCCTGAATATAATTAGTTTTTGTACCATTTAATTTTAAAGACGTCTACTAAATAGGACATAGTTACCATTTTTCATGAATGTCAATATAATCGAACAATGGTGTCGAAGTAAGTCATCGACAAGTATTCTTAAAACAAAAAAAAACTCTAATAGTCCTCTTAAAATCACACATAATTGTGATAATCCTGATAATAAGACTTTCCTTAAAATACATTACAAACGTTTTAATACAAAAACTCATCAAATATGATAATCCATAACTAAACATATATTAAACAATCTGTATACAAATGATTAAAACAGATAAAAGGTACATTTAAAAGGCCTAAATATTAATAATGATGTATACACCAGTATTATATTTTAATACCTCCCATCTAGTGAGTTCTTTTAACTTAACAGTATCATCGCACAGCAATAGCTTTACAGTTTACAGCTATAATATATCCACTCACACACAGCTTAATAATTTCTTTAAAATATTTTTATTTCATTTTTTTTTTTTTAATAACTATTTACTAAAAATGTAAATAACAATACTAATTACAATATACCTGTTATATTACAGAGAGGTGTATCATAAAAATTATTATGCTACCTTCTTCAGTCTCACCTAGAGATGAAGGTAAGTCCATGTGTGTGTGTGTGTGTGTGTGTATGTAGGTCCATAGAGTAACAAAATATATTGAAGATCATACTGACAAAAATAGCATGAAAATATTTCATTATTAAGTAAAAATAACAACTCACAGAGTGCATTGCTTAAATACCTTGCATATACTGATCTCATTATCATATTTTTTGAAATCATATTCTAAATATGAAAAATCATACACACCTAGAATGGGAATGTCGAAGAATGTTCAGCCATATTACTTAAAATGTCAAATTATGTAAACACTAGTCACTTCCGTTGGTAAAACATAACCGTAAGGCAACTATAGATAGATTGTAGACGGTTCTGGATGGGACACACTTCGAACATAAGGTCCATTGTGATGCCTAAGAATGTGAGGATATGAGTGGAGTGGAAGGAATTTTTGTATATAGACAAGGAATTGTTAGGATGTGCAGTTGCAGCCAACTTTGATAGGAACTATGCCGATACTCATCTGGAGTTCGTGAAGGAAACTGTGCATACGCCGACAGTTTAGTCAACCGTAACCGCGCTCTTTTTTTAATAATTGACAAACTGCCGATGTCGGGATTCGAACCTCCCAATTCCAAATACACACAACGCCTTTACAAGTGCGGCTACTAAGAGCTTTTATTATTATCTGCAAGATATCTCAAAAACGGTTAGTGATGAAAAAATGACAAGGACATAAATTACAGAAAATTTTATGCTCTACAAGTTTTATAATAGATATATATATATTCTGTGGTATAAAAAATACTACACTTCAGTCTGACTAGATTCGCTTCCTAAAGGTTCATATATTCGGGGTGAGATGCACCGAATATCTTGTATCTGCTGTAACAGAGAGTTTTGCAAATACAATGTGATTATATAAGACTTGTGAGCCGGTGCTTAGAATGTCAAAAGAAAGGTCTATGCAATTTTCCAGCTTATTATCATTCATTCCGAGGTTCAGCCGATTTTTTTACTAACTAATTATACTACTGGTATTATTTTAAGAAATTCAAAATCTAAACACTCACACAATGCAAACTCATTGTGTTACAAATTATTGTTATTGGCTCTTTGTGTATGGTAATCGGAATATATATTTTTTAAGTCTATGATTTAAAAATTTAACTAATTTAACACTGTAAACTCTAAAGCCATATTAAGTACACCTAATACACACACTCATATCATTATATTAATAAATAATATTGTTATTTTTAAATAATTCCAAACATCATTAAGAATCATTTGTGATTGTGTTTTCTGTTATTGTATGCATCATCCTGCTGGTTGCATTTGTTCAAATTCTATTTTTCACTCGCTGTACGCACTACTATGTATTCTATCACCAAAACAGTAAGTTTATGTACAGTGAGCATACAACTTTTGTTGATAATCGAATTTATAATTCTTTTGTTTAGTCAAGCATGAAAAAGAAAGAGAACAATTTCTTTAAGTTCCTTTTTTTTTTTGTTTAAATATTTTGTGCTAACAATAGAGGTTTTTTTTTTGGTAACTGAGCACAAATGCATGTGTAGTAAATAATTAGTTTAAATCGTTACTTAAATGCTATTGTTTCGTACTTAAGTTGTTGGTCATAATAATCGCTAAACAATATAAATTTTAACAACAATTTAAATACTATTTTAAGTACTTTTTTATTGTTTGTTTGAAACTTTAAGCTACTATATAGAAGGTTTTCCATGGGTGTGTATGTTTATTTAAAACAAACTTTTCTAGTTTATTGTTATTAGGATATATTATATTCATGTTACAATGATTTTTATTGTAAAGTTTTTGTTTTGAAGTATTTGAATATTTGTGGATGTGCATTTCTTAAACAGAACGGTTTGTTCTCAAATCCTGGCTTTTATTAGTATAATAATTTTTTGAGTGTATTTTTCGAGAAAATTTAGTGTAAATTTCGAGAATGCTGGATTTTTTGTTTGAACCTTGATATCTGAATTCTGAACAAAATGTTTTTCTTCGAGTATCGCTAATAATTTTGCGCAGACTCAAATTATTTCAAAATCTTTGAATTTAACTCAAATATTAATGTATTTACAAAATTAAAGCACATTAAATTTTGATTAAATTTTTGAATCTAAATATTTTTTTTAATGCGATGTTTGAATAAAAATCAAAAGGATCTTGTATATCTCGAATAAGTCGTTAAAATCAAAATCGATAGCCATATTATCCATATTGATATTATGTAAACCCAAAAAATTCATTACCTTCACTACTTTTATCACTGCAATTTTATTAAGGTTGTCTTAAGTCTACTAAAATGCTGACTTCCTCTTTTTTCAATAAAAAGTAATGATGAGGTCTATACTAAGATTGTCTTATTTGATTGGGACAACATCAACAGTTTTCAATTCTTAATATCACCTTAAGCTATGACTACGAACATTTATCCAACCACGCATATCTTAGCTAAACTTTCAAGCTTGCCTCAAGATTACGTCTATGAATCTAAACACTGCCTTAAGACCATGCTTGAGGTGAACTTACGCTTAAGAGCGGTCTATGAATACGGGCCATAGACATGGATTTAAAATCAATTTAATAGATAATTTTCACATTCTAATTAATCACTTTTGATATGATTGAAAAAAGAATAAGACATCCACTAAGCATCGATGTTTTATGCAAAAAAAAAATTATAAATATAAATAAATAAATATTAATAACGCCTTTCACAAACTGAACTAATATTATATTCATATAATTCATTAAGATTTATTATCAAAACCTAGTGAAAACATAAGTGTTGATTTACTAAAAATAAAAGAATAAAAAAAATTATCAAAAGACCCACCAACAGCTCAGCATGACTTCAAAAAAAAAGAAAAAAACCGTACCACTAAAAATCTTCATCATCACAGTATTTGGGTGGCAAAAATGTTTATAAAATATTCTACCTTCGAATACAGTATAATAGAGTTGCAAGCAGTCTTGTATAAAGTGTAATTTAAAAAAGAATAATTTTTTTTCAAGCATACGCCATTTTTACTTTTATTTTATTTTTATTTTGTTGAAAATTTGATTTATATTAAGTATTATATTTATATATACTTTTGCTATAATAACAATAACAAACAGATTATAACAAAAGGGCCTTAAAACTACTATTGACAATCACTTACTGTAACCAATCAACAGTGTACCAGGATACAAAAAAAAAATGTATACCCTCTATTATTCATATGGCTCAAAATATAGTTATCACACAAATAATATAATTATTATTCTCTATAACAATAATATATGTATATAAAAATTACGCTTATGGTATGGGTGTTCGTAGACCATTGTTTGAGTTTTCTTGTCGACATATTGTCGTTCGAAGGTATATTCGTATATATAGGTATATATAGGGTATATTCGAGTAGTAAACAAAAAACAAATATTACACCTTAAGGTAGTTCACTCGTGACAGTCAAAGCAAAAAATATAGAACACAATACGGTAAACATACTTAACAAATATAGTGTCCTAAGGACGTTCCAGCTCACATGCTTCTAATGAGAGAGAGTGAGAGAATGATACACTTGATATTAATTATCTCGCGTTCTAAACGGTCAAAAATTCTGAAACTTTGGGATTTATTAGAAAACATTATTCTTAACCTGTGAAAACAAAAATGAGCAAAATCTGTCGAAAAGTGGTATTATGCTGGAACATCCTTAACGATTATGCGACAATGTACTAAATGTTGAACTATTGTTGCACTACTACTGTGGCCCCACCTCCTTACACTATGCACTCTGTGATTGGTGGAGTAGGGCGGCCACAGTAGAGCATGCTAGAGTAACGACAATCAGAGATCTCAATAAGTGTTGCGACACCCGCAAAAATTCAAAAATACAAATGTGATTGGTTGAATTTATTAATATAATTAATTATTTATATCTCAAAAACTAAGCGTCAAATCGAAAAACTTTATTAAACTTTTTTGTTTGTTTTATGCAGCTTTACACCGTGGCATAGTTTTCCTGAATGAATTTCAGAACACTCTGTATAGGTACCATCGCCACAAATGCATCAACTATCCAAAATGTCTAATCGAATTCGTCAAAATATAATTTACGACCGCAGGTGTGAGATGGAATATGATTGTTTGAATGTATCTAAAAATCTTACAATTGTGTGAAAATTTGTTATACATGATCGTATGTATGTTATATTTTCGTATGTATGATGATCGTATGTATGCCACAAAAGTAACGGGTATTTTACAAATTATTTTAAGTTGATTTTTACCTTATTCATTCGGATTTTGGGAAAATGTTTCGAATAAAAGTTATTAGTAAATTAATAATGAACAATTTTTATTCGAGGCATTTTTTTCCAAAACCGAATGAATAAGGTACAAATCAATTGTAAGCTTTTGGTAAAATGAACGCTACTTTTGTGTTCAAGTGTACACAATTATATTTTATTATATGCTAATGTTTTCATTTTATTCAATCACTTGGTGAATGACTTAATTTAGTATTGTACAAGAAACAGAAAACAAATATTATATTATTGAAAGTCTGCTGTGAAATAGGCTGGTGTAACTCATGAGCGAGTCGATCGTGAATGAACGACTTCAGTTGGGCTGATAGTATAGGGTAGTTATAGGGTACCCTGGACAGGCTAAACTTCGGCCATAAGGTCCATTGTGATGCCTAAGGATGTGAGGATGTGAGTGGAGTGGAAGGAATTTTTGTGTATAGACTAGGAATTAGTAGGATATGCGGCTGCAGCCGACTATGATAGGAACTATGCCGATATTCATCTGGAGTTCGTGAAGGAAACTGCAGAAAACCTTCTCAAGCATAGCCGGTTACTTCGTTCTTGTCCATACGCCGACAGTTTAGTCAATTTACCACCCCCTTTTTTTTCTTAATAATTGACAAACTGCCGATGTCGGGATTCGAACCGGAATACAATGGACCATTAGGTCGAAGTGCAATACTTTTTAGACCCCAAGATGTATCTATGTATCTATCTATCTAGTAATTCAGCATTTGAATTAATTAGTACTCCACGTACTATACAGACTGTGTTGGACAGCTTTTCCTATAGTAAATCAATGTTAAATATTATTTATTATTAGCTGTCCGTCAGGTACTGTATGAAGTCAGTCAGTACACATATAAATAAAGTCAGTCAGTTATCTCACAGCTATACTGTATGCGTATGGTTGTTTGTTTGTCATTTAAGAGTGGGGATTTTGTAATGCACAATGCACATACTAAAGTGTACTTTCATCACATGTGTACTGCCTGACTTCATACAGTACCAGACGGACAGCTAGTAATAAATAATATTTAACATTGATTTACTATAAGAAAAGCTGTCCAACACAATCTCTATATGTATGCGCTGTATTGAATATATTGAGTCGGTTGCTAAGTTACCAACGATGCATGTTATTCGTCATGCCAATTACAATGCTGAAGTATTCTGCTTAAGGAAGCGGGAGTTACTCAAAAGAAATTTTCAGAAGATTGATTCGATTTGAGAGTCGTCAATGATGACGCCGCAACAAAAAATTGGTTCACACATTCTTTAAGTCTATTATATTATTCTATTATTCTATTATTTGATATTTAATTATATCATTTTTGCTGTCAATCGTTATATTATTGTTATAATCTTTACAATATAATTAACTTCAACTATTACAACATTTTAAACTAAAGATGTATACAGCTGTGTAGTATCGATGATTATCTGTAAGTTAGATTACAAAAAGCCGCAATTAAATAAAAATCCAGATTGTTAACAAGATTGTCCTATATTCTATAGCTGTTTGTTATTGAATTATAGGTAAAATTACATTTTAATTTACTCTACCAGTTAATTTGGGTCGGAATTAATTATGTAAATAAAATCTGGATGGTTTATTAGGCTCTAAATGTGTTCATGTATTTAATTTGAAGAATCATTAAACTAATAATGTTTAAACTAATGGTAGTACAAAGTCAAAAAAATGATAGCTGGGTACAATACCGCGAGGCCAACCTTGTTTATTGGCAAAAACCGAAAAGAGATATACCTTCTGGTTAGGCATTCTTACTAGGTACTGCAGGCTCAAATAGTATAAATCCCTTATGCGATAATCCCTGCAACGGTTGATACACCCGTTCACTTTCTGACAGGTTGTCATTACAGAGCCAGAATGAGGTACCTAGGGACCTAGTGTCCGGCTCAACCGAAGTGAGGGAAGCTGAGATAAAATAAACAGCCTTTATTCTGTCATTCGCAAAGCGGAAGGGTAAGTTCGGCAACGAAAACAGGGTTAGAGGAAACGAATCAGGTGTGGTAGAGAATAGAAGAGGTTTAGGAGTTGAGTTCCTTAGGTGTCGGAAAAAAGGCCCAGAAAAAGCATTACCAGGCGTCAGCATACCCTCCGCTATTACTACTACATGATTAAACTAAAATTTACAGTGTTCGAAATAGCGAGTGTGCAGCCTCTGGTATACTTAAGTCTCGATTCTGAGCACTGTTATATTTGAACTACTAAAGTGTATTAGTGTATTAAGCTCTTTGAACTAGTTTATTTCCATGGAGAAGATGCATTGAACTACGTCAGAGAATTTAATTAAAAGCGTCAACCGGAACTGTGAAATGTTCAGTGAACCTCTATATGAAAGCATAAAACAAAACAAGTGACAAATTACGATAAATCTATTGAGCTTATGAAAAAAGTTTCAAACAAAAGTTGTTTATTTTAAAAATAGATAAGATTTTTTGTTCAAAATGTTTTTTCTATCTCTGAGGGTTTCAAAGATATATATTTTACCCCCTGGCGGACGGATATACGTTCCGATTTTGACCATTAACCATCATGACCTTACTTTTTAACTTTAGAACACACGAACAAAATTTCAGCACGTTATCTTTTTTCGATTTTGAGTTATCTTCTTTACCGAGAGACAGTAAACCCATACATCCATCCCACTGATGGCAACGTTCAACTGCTTGTAAATTTTTAACCTTCCCTATGACAATTTACATATAAACAATCCATATATAAACAACAAAATTCATTTTCACAAATCATTACTAGGGAAAATATTTTTCTATTCACAACGTATTCTATCCTATTCTTAATGGTCTAAGAGCTCCAGTTTAAAAAGTAAAAATAAAAAAATTATTTAAGAGAACAAACGTCATGTTAGTGTATTCTCCCACCGCAACCTAAACCGAATACGGTAATAGATATCACTTTCACGATTCTTGTCTGCGTAAATTATTCACGTTTTTGTTTAAATTAAATCGAAATATGATGTTATTTTAAAATAATTTTACAGTTATGAACGAATGAGAACGTTTCAAAAACATTTTGTTCCATTAATAGTAATAATAAATAAATAATATAACATAAATTCATATGAATATTAATACTTCATACGAGGATAATGAATCATTTGTGGTATGACTAAGAAGTTATAGTACGGAAGCGGGCTAACATTATATTGTTAAAGACCACTTTTCCGACATTCAGAGTATTAATTCGTGTGTCGATATTTAATTCAGCTATATTCTTTTAAAGAAGAATCGTAAAAATATCGTACTTTTTTTTTGGTTCTTTGGTCGTTGCAGTGATATAATATTGTCAAAAACTTGTGGAGCGTACGCGTATAGTAAGAGTGAAAGAATGTATAGCATTATAAGCCACAATTTCATTCCAAGACTGTACCGGTTGACACGTTACACATACGATTCGTATATACAAACTTGTAGTACTTGTCTATACGTATATACAAATACTACCTAACATTTTTATTAGTTGCAATCCGGCAACGTCGTTTATATTTCACTAGTTGATATACTGTTTGTTTACATACATGAACTCGAATAGTACAGCGTATAGTGACGTACTGTGTTGTCAAGTTGTATCTGTTCAGCATGCCGACACGTATATTTATTTATAAAATGCTTCACTTTACGTTGTTATAACTAAACAATGAGACGGTCAATATGTAATATGATACGTATAATTAGTACTATTAGTACTATTAGTACTACCTTAAAAAAATCGCAAAAATTGAACAAATTTTTTTGTCCCTGATTTGTATATAAACTTCGTTATAAGCTAATTTGGACCTAGCGAAATCGATGGCGTTAACCCTTAATAAAATCGCAAAAATTGAAGAAATATTTAATGTCTCCGATATTGATAAAAACTTCGTTTTAAGCTAATTTAAACCTAGCGAAAACGATGGCGTTGGTTAAAATACGATACGATTAACGGTTTTCAAAATATCTGACCCATGGTGCTAAAATTCAAAACTGTATAAATTGAAAAGGGAATATTTTGAAAAGTGTTGGTCAGACGTTAAAATGAACCTGATTTTCGTTTTGTTTGGGTCAAAATTACCCTAGAAAATGATTATCATTAAAAACGAGAACAAAAATTTTCTTCACTTTTTTCGCATTTTTTCCAAGGGGTACCCCTTAATAAAATCGCAAAAATTGAAGAAATATTTAATGTCTCCGATATTGATAAAAACTTTGTTTTAAGCTAATTTAAACCTAGCGAAAACCATGGCGTTGGTTAAAATACGATACGATTAACGGTTTTCAAACTATCTGACCCATGGTGCTAAACTTCAAAACTGTATGAATTGAAAAGGGAATATTTTGAAAAGTGTTGGTCAGACGTTAAAATGAACCTGATTTTCGTTTTGTTTGGGTCAAAATTACCCTAGAAAATGATTATCATTAAAACCGAGAACAAAAATTTTCTTCACTTTTTTCGCATTTTTTCCAAGGGGTACCCCTTAATAAAATCGCAAAAATTGAAGAAATATTTATTGGAAAATCTTTTTCTCAAAAAAATAAAATTACAATAGAAAGTAAATTTTTTTAAATGATAAATATGGATAATAAATCATTAATTCAAACAAGAGTTCTTTATTTTTTTTAAAACGAACGTACTTTATTTACACTTTTATGGTTGGCCCTCTATCTCCTAAAGGAAGCAAAATTCGAAAAAAATATAAAAATAGCTAATCTTCAGTAGATGAATCAGTGTTAAAAACTTAGAAATAAACTGTTTCACCAATACATTAATCGCCAGAAATGGTATTTTTAATATCACACGACTCCAAAAGATACGAAACACATAACCTTTACACTACATACAATATTGTAGTTTTTGTATATAGAGGTAATAGATTACATAGTACGTAGCAGCAGTCTTTATACAGAGGTTAAAACAACCAGATGTGAACTTTTAATATGTTGCACACAAAATGGATAAAACAGATATCTGTTTGTTTTAAGATTTGTGTCTTTAAGTAGTCTATATTATACTAATAAAAAAATTATATAAATACTCGTATACGAATATATTATATACAAACTGTGTTGGAATGCTTTTCCAATACAGAATCAATGTTAAATATTATTTATTACTGGCAGGCCGTCTGGTTACTGTACGGAGTCAGTCAGTACACATTTAATGAGAATCATCTCATATGCGTATGGTAGTTTGTTTGTCATTTAAGAGTATGTACTGACTCATTGACTGTGTGTATTGTGTGTACTGACTCACTTAAGAGTGAGTGTGTACTCATTACATGTGTACTGACTGACTCCGCACAGTAACCACACGGCCTGCCAGTAATACATAATATTTAACATTGATTCTCTATTGGTAAAGCATTCCAACACATACTGTATACATATGACATCTCCTTTATACCGTTTAATAGGGGCACTCACTACGTGTAGGTATAATATTGCTAAATATAATAGGTAAAACCTCTTTGGATTCAAATTTATACAAAAAGTGTAAGTTATATTAATTATGTTGAACTGTACTCTATTCAAAATTTTTGTTTTCTTCAATATTTAGATACCTTTAAGTACAGTACATATTTCCCCGAATTACATTGGTAACTATGCTTACCGCGCAGTATGCTTACCTGGAAACTGGGTGGATATGGGTTTGAATCCCGACATCGGAGGTTTGTCAATTATTAAGAAAAAAAAGGGGGTGGTTAATTGACTAAGCTGTCGGCGTATAGACAAGAACGAAGTAACCGGCTATGCTTGAGAAGGTTTTCTGCAGTTTCCTTCACGAACTCCAGATGAATATTGGCATAGTTCCTATCATAGTCGGCTGAAGCCGCATATCCTACCAATTTCTAGTCTATACACAAAAATTCCTTCCACTCACATCCTTAGGAATCACAATGAACCTTATGGTGGAATATGTATGAAACATTATACAGTGTTTTGTCACAGTGAAAAACCGTGTTGTTATCATTCATCAGTTTCACTGTAACTATAATATCAAATTAATGTTATATCCTGCATGAATTAATAATTTTTTTGCACTTTTATATTAGTTCGGTACTAAGATTAGAAAATTGATGATAAAAAAACTAGCACAATGGATAGTAAAGTTACAATAATACGCAGATCCAGTACACCGATCGAATACCGCAGCAAAACGGGAGGAATGCACATTATACAGTGTGTTACAAACCGGAGTTTGTGAGTGATGTAGATGTTATGATGATGTTTACAATGTGAAATGAAATGCAAACTTTAAAAAAAAAAAAGTTAAGTAAAAATACGTGTTTTCTAAGTTTTTGTTGAAGTGTTTTGTAAATACTTATAAATACAACCAAATTAAATAATCAATATTTATTTATTTTAATTTTATATTTAATAATTTATTGTTTTACTGGATTTTATATATTTACAAACAAAATATAGTTAATCGGCCGTTATATACCGGATTGAATAGGCAGTACTATTGTTTCTTTATTATTTTTTCAGGAATATTGTTAGTTTTCGATGGTACCTAAAACTATTAAACTATTAAGGTGATTATATGTACGTTAGTTAGTGTGGGAATTATTATTTAAAAAAAATAATATCCACATAACTTCTATATATAGCGATTGCGTCTGCATGAATGTCCAGATTTTTGAAAGATTTTTAGGGTGTCGTATCTAAAAAATCCGAATGGAACCCTATTATCAATATGGTTAATTCGTCATGGTTTCTTTCAGAGATTTCTAGCTTCTAATAGGGAATATGCATGAAAATTTTTTTTCAAATTTATTTTCAGAATATGAAAATACTGTTAATACTGTAATAATATTTAAAAACGAAATTAAAATCCGACAAATATCAAGGAAGCTATAAGCTTTTAAAGATTATTATCTGTCTCTTTCTTGCAAAAATACTAAAAATGGAGTTTTACGTGTACTTTAAATGGTGAAAGTGTAATATGACGTCACATAACATATCAAGAGGGCTATCACCCTCCTTGTCTAATCGAGAATTTCAATCATTCATATCTCGCTTATTTTTAAAGTTATATAAAAATTAATTTTACCTTGATATTTGTCAAGTAAACATGCTTCAATTCAAGTGAAAAAAAATTTTCATGCATATTCCCTATTGATATAAAATAGCGTCTTAGGACAGCAAAGGTTAAGGCATCATGGTTAAAATGAAAAACAACTTTATGTAAGAGGGGCGTCAATATATGCAAAGAAGAGGCAAAAGCTAATTTTTTTGTTTACCCATGCGCTTGGAGCTTTTGGTTGAAAAGCATTAAGAGCAGATCTTAAATGTATTTTTTAATTAATTATTTTAGTCTTACATTAACATTTTGGAGGACTATCAAAGTCATTAAATTTAGATATCGCTTCGCATTAACTAACGCTTCGCATTAATTAAAGTTCCGCGTTGACTAATACTTCGCGTTAATTAACACTTCGCGTTAATTTTATGACAAAAAAAATCAAACAAAAGTTGTTTCTTCTTAGAAAAGGAAAATTTTTAGTCTTTAAACTATTCTTCTATCTCTTACTTAACGTTCCTTTGGGAGAGGTAATGTAAAGTTTTTTTTGCCAAAGAGTAGTTCTGTTGGTAGGAACATTTTCGTTTTTACCTAGTCAAAAAGTGGACACAATTAATATATATATAAAGATTGATAGATAGATTGTAGAGACTGTCCTGGACGGGACACATAAGGTCCATTGTGATGCCTAAGGATGTGAGGATGTGAGTGGAATGGAAGAAATTTTTGTCTGTAGACAAGGAATTGGTAGGATGTGCGGCTGCAGCCGATTCTGATAGGAACTATGCCGATATTCATCATGCAGAAAACCCTCTCAAGCGTAGCCGGTTACTTCGTTCTTATTCTTACGCCGACAGTTTAGTCAATTAAACCCCCCCCCCCTTTTTTTTTTAAATAATTGACAAACTGCCGATGTCGGGATTCGAACCCAAAATCTCCCAGTTCCAAGTGTACACAACGCCTTTACAAGCGCGGCTACTTGGCTGGTGTATATATATATATTTAAAATTTGGATTTGAGATGAAATTCCAGAAAAAATGCATATCATAAAAAAAAAAAACAAAAGAAAATAAAGTAATCACGGTCATCAAATGCAGAGATTGAAAAGATTACGAAAACAAAAAAACCAAAAACGATTCTTTCTATAAGATAAAACAATTTACTAATTAAATACTAAAGAATTTTTCTCATGGATTTGTTATAACACTACACGTCTCGAATCATAAATATAATAAAAGATCGATTCAATAAAATGATTATTATATTAGGATAGATAGATATATGGTGTGTACGATGAAATATATAATTTGGATGTTAATTTTTGACACTTCATGTTCAAGTGTTTGAGTGCTTCTTCGTCGTTCAAAATATGTGAAACTGATTTTATACTGGGTGTCACAGAATTTACTTCATAAACTTCACATAATATCTTAAATAAATATATCTTTTATCATATCTTTTATCTTTTTATGGATGTTAGGGAGATAATAAATAATATGCAAACATTTTGACAGTGAATGTACCTTTAATTTAAATCAACACAAATATGTTTTGTTTTTTTTCTACCGTTTTTTTTCAACCGTTTAGTGAATGTTATTAAAATTGTACAAAATTGTTTCTATAGAGTTGAAAATTTGGGACACTTCGTAGCTTTTTTAATGGTAATTAAAAGTTAAAAAAAAAATCGATTTTATCCACTATATGTGTAAACTGTAAAAAAAGGACACATTGTGGTAATCGAGTACTCGGATGAGCTATTTTGTTCAGAAAATCATCCTAGTAACTCAAGTAATGTAAACTGACGTTAACTGCCTGTTCGCTTTAAATGTTATTCATTTTAGCTTCAATTACAATCAATGAGTTGCGCAAAAGGATTTAGATCTGTAATCCACCGGCTTTTCAAATATGATTACAATATACAGGACACTTCAAATTCGGTTTTATTATTATCGGAATTTAAAAAAACGACTACAAAAGTGACCTTAATACTTGCGTGTGACCTCAACAATTTTAATAATCTGCTTTTAAATAAACTGTATCGATACATCTGAATAAGGTACCATTTCTGGGCACATTAGTAGTAATAGTAGTGGTAGAGTGGAGGCCGAAGCCTGGCAAGTAGACCTTTTTAGGGCTCTTTACCGATTAACCCATCCCGTCAACCTCCTCTATCCTCTACTTCTAAATGACAGAACAGACCTCCAATTTAGTTGTTTTACCTAAGATTCCCTCATTTCGGTCGAGGTAAGGGCTTGATATCTCATTCTGGCTTTGTGTGGACATTCAGCCAGAAGGAAGGGCGTATTATGGGCCCCGTTACAGTCCAGGCAGATCGCAATGTTCTCTAACCTCATGAGTTTCTGGGCACAAGTTTTAGGGTAAACGTTGACAATACTTTTAAGATATGTCATTCCTGAAAATTAGACTTTTTCTGCGACACTCTGTATATTAATAGTAACAATCATATTATCAGATTAGCTAAATTGGTATCACCTTTTGTGTTATGGTAACGTTGATTGGCATAAGAGAGGGAATCATCATTATATTAGGATATGATTTTAAAAAGTACTTCAGAAAAAAAAACTTAAACATACTTAAAAACATTGTGACGTTTTTTGTTGTTGTTTGAGTGTGACGTGAAGTAGTAAAAGTAGGTACAATTAATATTTCCATTCTTGTTGTAGCTGTTTTAGACTAAACAGTTTCTTTTACAAGAAATTGTTCAAGGAATATTCTGCGATCAGCATAATAAATTACAATCCTTTTAACATGAGAAGTGAGATTAAAAAAATTTTTTCATATTTTTCACATGTTCTATTTTGTACACAATATTAAGTATGTTCAGTCGATTGTCCATACTGTAAAGTTATCATCACGCACATCAGCGTCGGCTTCGGTCGAAGGGGCCCGGATGGCATTATGTTTTTGGAAGTTTTTATTTTCACGATTTTTTATGTAAAAAGTTCCAATTATTTAAACATGAAGCTAGCCAATAACCTGTTTTTTAAAAGAGGAGAAATTTTAGCTAGATTACCCATAAGTCCTTCGTAAAAGCTGCTAGCCGCCCTTTTCCTTGATGAGATCTGTTTCTGTGTTTTTTTTTGAACTGCCAAAAATCTTCACAAGCATAGCCGGTTACTTCGTTCTTGTCCATACGCCGACAGTTTAGCCAATTATCCGCCCCCATTAACTATAATTGACAAACTGCCATCGCTGGGGTTCGAGCTTGTAGCCTTCCATTTCCAAGCAGAGTGCCTTATACATTAGACCACCCGGTCCTATTAATAAAAACAGCGATTTTTAAATACTTATACAGCGAGTTTTCATGGTTTTCTGATTAGTTGGTTATCACTTTATCGATACAAAAATATAATAAACCTCCAATACTCATAAGTATACACACATCAAAATTCTATACTCATTTAATAGCATTCAGTAGAACCAGTCAGCGATTACTAATCACTGTGTAAGCGCTGACTCATCGCTAAGTTAGTCAGCGATGAATGCTGCCAATGGCTTTGTGTAAATGTCTCTATAATTTATATTAAGAATAATTGTAATTTTATATTTTATATTAAGGATAATTGTAATTTTATTTGTAAATTAATTAATTGATTTTTTTAACATATCTGCACAAAAATAACGTGTAACCATTCACTTTGCACAACTTTTTACAAGACCGTGTGGCCTAATGGATAAGGCGTCGGACTTCGAATCCGAAGATTGCAGGTTCGAGTCCTGTCACGGTCGAAGAAACTTTTTTTATATTTTTATATATTTTTCATAATATTAAAATCATAATATATAAGCGGTATATAATATACATACATTGTCTGGACAAAATATTAGAAAATTTGCTAAGACTCTCTCGTTAGAATTAACAGCAATGCTGTTTTGTATGCTGTTTTATTGAGTATAGGTTTTTCGAATATTGTATTGTCGGCTTTATAAGAGGTGTTCGTTTTTTATAATTTAAAATTTTAACCGTTCGGTTTTTGAAAAAAATTAGAAAAATTATTGTTAGTAGTTATTATTATTCGAAATGTTTATTCGAAACATTTTTTCAAATAAAATGGATTTTGTATGCACAAATCAACTGTAGAATTGTGAAAAATTTGAGAAACGATAAATGAGGTAGTAGAACGCATATTGATTTTTAAATTACGCTTTATAAAAGTATTATAATTTAAGTTTGATTGATTGATTTATTGCGCTTCGACCTCATGGTCCATTGTGCTCCCCCTTCTACTTCAGTTCCTGAAGGTTCATATATTCGGGGTCGCATGCACCGAATATCCAGTATCTACTGTAACCTAGAGGTTCGCAGTCAAAGATAATGTGCGTGGATGTTTCTTCCTTCTCGCCACACAATCTGCACACAATGGATCCGTTATGGAGTCCTATTGTGTGCAGATGCTTCCGCAGGGGATAATTCCCGGTAATGAATCCGGTAACCCTCCGAAGTTGCATCCTGTTCAGCCTCAGTGCATCGAGAGATAGCCTCTTTGTTGCACTCTGAAGCAGTACCTTCCCGAGCTTTTGCTGCGTGATCACGGTGTTTAGCATTTGACCACTCGTTGATCACCTGTTTACATGCAGTCCTTGGAATTCCTAAGATAGGATAATTTAAGTTAAATATTATTTTAAAGTCCTTATGATATTGAGCTATAAAATTTTTTTACAAATTTAAATGGGATCAGTAAATTTTTAAAATGTAGTTCTAAGGCAGTCTTCTCGTGTGCAGACATTAATAAAAATATTAATTTGTATTTGAATGAATAGAAGTTATAAATACAAAAATTAAAAATAAACTAATAAATTGTTTAAAAATAAACATATCTTTATTTACAAACATGGTAAGTCAATTTAAATTTATATAAATTACATTATATGGAAAGGATTAAGTTTTTTTTAATAGAATATAATAGAAAAAGATCGAAGAAACAACAAAATTATTCATAATTAAATTAAATTATTGGTATGGATGGATAAAACTGATGGAAGTGCCTTTAAAATAAAAAAACATTCTAGAAATTCTTTTATTTTCAACATAAGAGAATCAAATTTTAATTTTAAATATCAACACTAACGGTAGAGATTAAGCATCACGCTTTAGCGTCATCCATTTTCAGGGCTAGTTGTTTCGGCAGATGAGTTGTTACACACTCCTTAGCAGACTCCGATTTCCATGGCCACTATTGTTCAAAAATAATATATTTTGATAGCTTCACATTACCGAAACAATGTTTTTAAGTAAGCTAGGCAGCTTACCCATTTAAAGTTTGAGAATAGGTGGAGATTGTTTCGGCCCCAAGGCCTCTAATTATTCGCTTGACCGGATGAGACTCTTATATAATGAGCGCCAGCTATCCTGAGGGAAACTTCGGAGGGAATATAATTTTCAGACGTTATAAGTTCACAAAAACAATTAACTCGTAAACAATCATTCGGGAGAATCTCTTTTAATTTCGATACTTATTGTGAATAAAGCAATCTAATGCGCACTACAGTACACTCTAACTTAATTGGAGCACATATAAGAGCACATATAAGAGCACATATATGCAATACTGCTATATGGACAGTCCGTATAAGTGGAAGCTGTTCCAACAAAGTGAGATAGATTGTGTCTGGTGCTCTCTATCCTCCCAGCGACCAACTCTGTTCTGCGCATTTTAGAGAATTTCCAGGCATGCGCAACATAGATAATGTGTCCCGGAGGAAAGAGAGAATAAATGTAGTCGGCACCGTAATGTTGGGACATTCTTTCCAATATACCAACTGTCCATATAGGAGTATTACATATATATAAGAGCACCGTCCTAGATAAAGAGAGAGCTATGGTTCGAGTCTTAGTGAGTTCATCACTCACTCACTCACTCACTGACTCACATATACAAATTCTCACTCACTTCTAGACATGCTAGAAGGATGCGGATTTTGGCATTTGACGCGGAATAACGTCAAACTTAAGAGAATAATCGGGATACTTTAATTTTGCCAACGCAGAAATCTTTTTTCCACACACAAACACACACATAATAAGTTTTGTATCACTATATAGCCTTCAAAAGTAAGTGAAACAATTTCATCGGAAGTGGGACTGATTTTTCCACGCGAAATTTTTATATTCTATTTTCTGGATATTCTTCCAAAACTGGTTCTTTTCAAAAATTTTTGATTCAATGTAAGATTTTCTGAAAACTAGCTCTCTTGATGTCTCTTTGAACCTTGCATCAATCATGGGGCACCAAAAAATAACGTCATATTTTGGTGCCCATTCTATTTCTTCCTCAACTCTTTCGCTATTTCTGCCTAAACTATTGACGCTATAAAAAAATTGTTCAAACGGAAAAGGTGACGTTCTCATGGACCCATTGACGTTAAAATTATTTTAAAGCAAGACACTACTAATGAAGGTATCCGTAAATAGATTTATTAAAAGCAATGAATATACTTTATTGGACGCGTGTAATATAAATTATTATGCCATCTGTATATAGCCGGAATCAGATAGCACCCATAAGTGCAAAATAATATTTATTATATGTTTATGAATCAAATGAAATAAGGGCATTACTATAGGTTAAATTAACGAAGGGTAGTTATGAATTTATCGTTTTAAATACAATTTTTGAAGTTATAAAAGGTTATTTAAATGCATTTTGGGTATATTCAAGGGGAGTGTGATATGTTTATAATAATGTATAAATAATTTTATACTCAAATAGTGTCATTGCCATTACTTCCGGGAAATATTTGAACAACAATAATCTCATATATATTTTATGTTTTAAGTTTTTGTGATTTCAAAAACACATTTTAATCGCGTAGGACGTTTACCTAAAGCGTGTATGTAAATGGGGCTCCGAGTATACAGGGAATTAAATATATGTATCTACAAATGAAGTCTTAATTAGTAATCCATTAGTCTGTCCATTAATAGTGCTATTGTGTGTAGATGGTTTCGTGGGTGATAATGTCCGATTATGAATCCGCGGTAATTTTTCGAAGTTGCACCTATATACAGCATCCTGGATGCATTCCGGAACAACAATTATCAAAAGATGGCACTGCGGTTTATGCTGATTCAAACAATTAATATAACTAATTCTAAATAAACTATATAATTCAAAGTATATTTACCACAGTGTCTAATTCATAACATAGTTGTTACATGAGTTTAAACCAAAAAAGGTGTATGTTAAAAATTTGATTTTAAATCCTTGATAATTTTGTCAAACGATCGATAAGAAATTTTGAATATTTAAGGAAATATAATTACGTCATAAAATTTTTCGAATATCAAAGATTTGCAGTTTTATCATAATAACAAATCTCATGCATAATCGTCCTTAATCATAAAATAATTAGTAAATTATTTTCCCAGAAATTATTTTCCAAAGCTTGGTAAAGAAAAATTATTAACAGAAAATAAGTTAGTTGTGATTCTCTAAAAGATAGGTATCAAATTGTGGAAATTGATAATTCATAAACCCATTCGCAAATATCATATATATATGAATGTAATATTTACTAAATTATTAATAACCAGCCAAGTAGCCGCGCTTGTTAAGGCGCTCTACTTGGAACCGGGAGGTTATGGCTTTGAATTCCAACATCGGCAGTTTGTCAATTAAAAAAAAGATTAATGGGGCGGTTAGTTGACTAAACTGTCGGCGTATGGACAAGAACGAAGTAATCGGTTATGCTTGTGAAGGTTTTCTGCAGTTTCCGTTCACAAACTCCAGATGAATATCGGCATAATTCCTATCAAAGTCGGTTGCAGTCGCACAACCTACCAATTCCTAGTCTGCATATGAATTCCTTGAAAAAAAATGTACAGTTAAAAACATTAATAAAGGTTGAAAAATAATGATGTGGCTATTATAGACCGTGGTGTCTCAGAAACGAAGGTAAAACCCCATTATGCTAAATTATTAATATTTACTAACTAACCTAAAATGAATAGAATTCGTATACAGTTGCAATTTAATATTTTTGGCAATAAAACTAAATATCAAAATTATTGAAAGTATTAAGTAGATACAAAAATTTACTTAAATCGCTACAAAATAATAAAATATTTATAAAAAATCACTAATGAGGCACATGTTAAATTCATAAACATTGACCCTAGATTTAGTTTGTTTATTGGCTACACGACGCTACTTTCTAACAAACGTTTCGCGCTTGTCAGGTTTAGCTGAAAATGAAAGCGTGGTAAAACCGTTTGAATTGTTACTCCATCATGTACAAACGTCTAGCAGATAAACAAACAAAAGTGTATGCATCACAATCTTTCATCAGAATTGCTATTACTGTAAATTTTCACATTAATTACTCTAAAATATTCGTGTAAATTCAACTATAAAGGAAATAGTGGATTGGCATCAGATCTAAAAAAAATTAATTAAAGCAACCATTATTATTAAAGAGGCACCTAATTTTTGAACTAAAATAATTAAAAAATATTCTTGAAAAGTAACAAAAAACTATATATAAACTACTAAAATACAATTATATAATTCTATAATAATAACTAATATATTTAGTATATGTGTACAAGGGCGTACCCAATAACATGATTGGTCATTGAAGTCTCCGCCTAGAGACACGTGTAACATGTATACCACGTGGTAAATGTTGCGTACGCATACTGATGTGTCCAGCCCAGGTAACCACCGTGTGCACCGACCGTCTGTTGTTTAGGTTTGGTCATTGTAAAAGATAAAAGTACTTTGGTATTAGTTATATTATATTTATATTATGTTTAAGCAGCAACGATTATCCGAACACACTTTCAAAAAAAAACAGTTCCGCGAATAATATAATATTGTTCTAGTATGTTCCAAAAACAATTTCGTTAATCATCGTGAAAATTCGGCAGTGTGTGAGAATTTGTTTTGTTGTTGTTTTTTCTTTTTTTTTTCTTTGAACAGTTTAAAGAAATTTAACCATCCCCTTTTTTTTTGTAACTGACACAGTAAAACACCCGCCCTTATAACAGTGTTTGAATGAAAGAGAAACTTTTAAGGGTCTTTAAGATTTATTTTTAGAATTTAGTGTAGATACTTCACTCTTACGGTAAAAACACTTACAGAAAGGAACAAAAAAACAAATCATGTTCGGATCATCATCGTTAGTGTTCAAAAAAAATTAAAAAAATTTTTTTAAACTAATTTGTAAAACTGTGTTTCTTTGATTTTTGGAAAACTAAATAAATTTTTTTATATTATAAAATGGATGCGTTCAGTGTGAATAAAGTGTTTTTGATATTAATGACATTATTTATAATTAATTTGGATATTAGTTGTAGTAAAAATTCAGCGACGACAATTGTCAAAGTGAATAAGCATAAAGGCAAAGGGAGTACTTGGTGGTAAGGTCACATTTTTTTTTTTTTAAAATAATTAAGGTTATTCAGTTTGCATATAATATATCTATATTTTGTTTATGAAGCAAATAAAACATTGCAACTTGATGTAATTTGATAATAATAATGTTAAACGGTTTTAAAGTGTCTTTAATATAGTTTTTACTTGGCGGCGATCGGATACTGTCGTATATTTATTACGTTGGTTGGGGCCATTATTACGTAAGATTATATTGTTCTAATTTAGCAGAACCAATTAAAGGCCAGAATATCTTACTTATTCAAGGTCAAATGTAGTTTTATTTCGAATACCATTCAATAAATTTGAAACGGAGTTCAATAAATTTGAAATCACAAAATAATAGAATTTAGATTGGAGTTTGTAACAAATAGAGTATACAGCGGTTTAGTGTTAGTTTAGTTATATAGAGACGTAGATATTTATCTTTTAAATTGGTTCTTCAAAACTATGTCCAATGCATATTTATCGCCGGACCTTTAAAAAAGTTTGCCGTGTCATATCTATAGTTCTATTTATAATTGCATAATCATTTTTGCGTCAAATCGCGTTCTTTAAATCATTACCCCCTCCCTTATATGTGTTTCTACAAAATTAGGGAACTTATTTGAACGTCAATATATGCCAGATGCAATAACATCTTTGTACCAGTATTGCGCTACAAGAATCCTCAATTTTTTGAATGTTATCAAATAGTTGAATTATATGAAAATTTATTTTATTTACTAATAATTTCCAGTCTAGAAAAATTCAAAATTATATGTTTATTTATTTTTTGATATTGATGATCGAACATCCCCGGTTTTTTTTCTGCAAATACAGCATTAAATTTCATAGACAGTTTCTAATTGCATTAAAATATTCAGCAATTTTAATGTGTATAAAAATAATGCTGATATTGTTGTTTTTATTAATAAGTAAATCATCTGACATCTGTTGTAAAATCGCAATGGTGTTATGTTTTTATTAAATAAAAAAATTTTGTATTTCCGGTGCCGTTTGAAAATGTTTTTTTTTTTTTTTTTACTTCTTAGTTTAATAAAATATGAATAATTTTTACCTTAAGTTGTATGGATACCAGCCATATGAATATGTAAATTTTGTTGTATGTTTTAAATATATACGAACGACCTTGAAAAGTGTTAATTACTAAAACAAATTTAAAAGTAAGTTATTTAACATAAACACGAAATGTTTTAAATGACAATATTCGTTTTTATAGGTTAAATACCTTTTAATTTAGCTATTATGTAAGTTTTTATTTTGTTTAAATTTACGATGATCAGATATTCAAGATGTTTCACAACATTTGCCAAAAAAGATTCCTCAAGTTGGTGTAGATTGTAGAATATGTTTAGGCCATGACGGTGGTCAAGCAATACCATAAAATATTTACCATAAATAATATTAATCCTTTATTATGTTTGTAAACATTCGATGCTCTGCCAATTATATCTTAAATTGACCTGTTAAACCTAGGTAGTTGAAATTTCCAGTCAGGTATATTTATTATTCAAAACAATGTATCTTACACAGAAATAGCGTTATTCCCTATTACCCTTACGGAAACATCGGCCTTGACAGAGCCGAAAGTGTAAGAAATACGTGTTGAATATAGTAGGGTTGACAAGTACCAAGAATACTTATTTTCATTTTTCGTCATATAGTAGTTTACGCGTTAAAAAAATGGTATAAAAAGAACGTTAATTAAGACAAAATTCGTGAGATAATTACGGAAAATATAGAAGATTAAATTTAGTAAGCTGCATGGAAGCTTAAAATTAAGAAAATAATAATTATTTGCAATTTACTTGTGTATATGTTTGTCTTTTGTTGATATCGGTAAAAAATATTTCCAAATATGATACGAGACTATGTAAATTGAAAAATGAGTCACAATTGGCACTAGATGTTTGCATTTTACGAAAGTTATTGTAGATAACAAAAATAAATCACCTAGAGCAAGATTTAAAATTACTAAAAATTATCTGAATTGGTCCAGCCGTATAGTCGTATAGGGCCGTTGGACCGACATGCATTATTTACAATCTTCATGTATAAACTAGTATTTATTTTTCAAAATTTTTCCATAAATGAATCTTCAGCTGCATTGGTCCATTGGGTTATATGAGTACTATATACTGCCGTGCTTAGGTAAAATAGGGACGAATGAAAAAACAAAATTGCATAATACACATAAAAAATATTTGTAACGATTCCCTGTTAAAGGATTTTACAAAAGGTGTGCTCGCATACTTAACTTTTATTATCAGTCCATAATGGATGAGCAGTTTCCTTTCATGAACTCCAGATTAACATCGGCATAGTTCTTATCAAAGTCGGATGCAGCTGCATAACCTACCAGTTTCTAGTCTGCATACATATTCCTTCATCCTTGTTCTCCATTCGCATCATGAATCGTATCGTTAAAAATTAATCATGTGTGTGACCTCTGTTATAGACCATGGTGTCTCAGAACCGAAGGAAAAGCCCCATTATTATTATTGTTATTAATTAACTTTTTTATAAGCATTGTTTATTGATATTTTATTCATGTAATAAGAAAATATATGGTTAATTTTCTAGTATTCTGTTTAATAGGATTTGGTTTTATAACATACAAATTTCTGTATTTATTTATTGATAAACTATACCAATTAATTACGATTAAAAAAACCATTATATTCGAATCGAAACGACAAATGTTTATACACTTTTGCAGCCGTAAACGATTTTATATTATTACACAAACGAGGAATGGAAAAAAAAGGCAACAACACAGAAATAACCAAAATCAAATATGCTTTAAATAAAAGAATGTCAAACAGAATTTTTCAAACGTGTATAACATTGGTACGTGATTTGCACGAGTTTTTTTCTTTTTCGTTTCATTATTAAATATCGATTATTCAATAAAACAAATTGTTTATGATTGGCATCCGTTTTTTTTTATTTTTATACACAGCATCAATAAATAAATCATTGTTCAATTTATTGACAATTGAAAAGCAATTGTGTTTTCAATGCACATAAAATTACGTACAAAATATACACATAGACACACTTACACGATTGCCTTCGCTCTTGGTTTTTCTTATATTTTTTAAACTTTGTTGTCTGTCAATTGCGGTATTTTTTTTACTTTCGAGTAATAATTGGAATCAGCAAGTATTGTATGCGTATCAAACTTCAAAAGCCAGAGTTTCCAATGAATATCGTTTCTCTTTCAAGAATTAATGAAACAATAACTTTTTAAAGGTTGTAAGCTAATCGGAATAATTTTCAACATTTGTAAAAATAAAAACATTGGGCCGTCACAAGATATTACTATGGCTGGGTATGTTATATTATGAGCACACAATATGGTTTTATGTTTGCAAACGTTGAAAATTATTCTATCAGACTACAGAAAATTAAATTATTTTCTACTTTTTAGAACAGTTTGAACTCTTTTTGAAATTTATTTTTAAAAAAATTGCTGATTTTTTAAAGGCTATTGATATGGTAATAATTTGCAACTGCAACCCCAAAAATATTGACTAATCACTGTCAAAACCATTCTTGCATAGTACAAAATACAGTAAATTGAATTAAAAATGTTAAAACACTACCTATGTAACACTAGATATGTTCAATTGGCTTAGTTGTAGAAATAAAATCATATTGTATTTTATACTTTTTTTTTTGACTGTAACGTGTGAATTAGTTTAAAACAAAAATTAATTTAATTTCCCGGCGCTTCCACTACTTCTCAATATTTATCAAGCTTAATATTTTTTATAATGCTTTCAATTGGGTGACTTTTGGTTTACTTCTAGCACAAACTGTTCTTTTCAAAAATACCCGCATGCCTTGGACTTGTAAGCAGTGATCCCAACCACATATAACATTGAATATGTTTAAGCAATAATAGGTCTTCATTTTGGGCAATTACAGGCGATTCGGCACTCACGCTTATAAACGAAATTAATGGACGTTCGTGTTAGTATAAGAACGCATACTCTACTCTCATATGCCGTTTGTTTTAGGTATTAAAAGTACGTGTAAGCGTCAGTTGTCATCAATATTCAATATGGATGATGAAAACACTTTTCAAGCAATATATTGTTTGTTGAGTTCAAAAGTTCCCCTAAAAACAAATCAAAACTAACAATAACAATTGACAAAAACCAGACATTTTGAAAATGTATGTTGGAAATGTAATTTTCTAGTTTTTTATGTGGAATGACAGATAAATAAACAACTGCTTCTACAGCATTCGTTTTGGGAGTATGATTTGGCGCTTACGCTTTTACCGAATACACCAATATTGTTCACTTATATACAGTTGGCCTATATTTTATACCTTTCAGTGTATTTTATTGTACTATTTAATCATTTTATGAGGTTATTTCTTATTATAATTTTAACCTTCTCTAAGGTTTATTGTCAAGGTAGTTAGGGTAATAATAAATTTTTTGTGTTGATTAATAAAAAAAAAGGCAACAGACTCAATTAAAAATGACGCCTTCAATATAATACGATGCATAAAAATACTAATAAACAAATCGACGACTGTAATATTTCAGAAATTTTATAAATATCTAAAAATAGAATTGTATTAAAAATAATTTTACTTTCTTTAAATAATATATTCAAATGTTGGATCTATGTTTCTTTATATATATATATATATATATATATATATATATATATATATATATATATATATATATATATAAATTTATTATATAATTAATTAATTAATTAATATAATTTGCATACAAACGATTATTTTATTAATAATTATTATAATTAATTATATAAAATTTATTACAATTTTATTTAATAATTTTATTTATTAATTATATTTATAAAAATGAGTCATTTTATTGTACCCTGTATATATTAAATAGATGGATATAACGTTATTATAAGTTTAGTATCACTTAGTAACGGCTAATCTATTCGTCCGTCAACACGAAAACTAAAAAACGAAGATACATAGCGAGCTCAAATTTTGTGTGGGTGTTTTAGGACTATAAAGTGGGTTGAAGTTCGTGAATGAAATACCTGAATGCTTGAAAATGATTAATAATTTGTTTCTCAGGATAAAACCTAAGATCGAGAATAAAATCAATATGTAGCACATTTATTAAGCATTGCAAATGAAAAGTCATTAGTAGAGATCTCTAGATATCTCGTGATAAATTACCAATATATAGTGAGTGATATATTAAAATTAGGTAAATACCTGCACAGAAAACCTGTACTATAAATAGGTAATTTATTCATAGATGTGTACTATTTTTTTTTGAATATTATAATATACAAGATGACTCATTTACATCAGAGTAAATATAATTTGAATTTAACCTTAAATAAAAATCTGATTTTTAAATCAGATAATAAATTAAATAAAACTCTTATTACATGTTTATTTTTCTTCAGCTACGATACAATTTATATAAAATTAATGTATTGTGCGTGATGTTGTACAAGTGTTCTACTCACGTAAATATATAAAACTCGTCACATATATTTGTCACGTCACATCTATTCTGTAGGTATTTATTTTTAATATATATAATTTAATAATTCATATCAATACGCCATATGACTTTTAATAGCTTCATTCTAGAATTTATTTTAGGCGTTTGATAAAATTTAAATCAAACTTAATATATGTCATGAATTTTTGTAGAATTCTTCATTACTTAAGTT
Source organism: Nineta flava (assembly GCA_963920215.1). Lineage (NCBI taxonomy): Eukaryota > Metazoa > Arthropoda > Insecta > Neuroptera > Chrysopidae > Nineta > Nineta flava. Next base: position 68,884,009 of record OY986044.1, read on the forward strand.
TAATCCAATTACAATCCATTAATAAATGTTATATTCGAATAATGCCGTCGATATTATTGGACGACATGTTTTTTCACCAGTAAACATGATAGTTACTAATATGCATGGACAAGAACGAAGTAATCGGCTATGCTTGAGAAGGTTGTCTGTAGTTTCCTTCACCAACTCCAGATGAATACCGGCATAGTTCTAATCAGAGTCGGATGCAGCCGCATATTCTACCAATTCTAAATCTACACACAAATTCCTTCCACTCCACTCACATCCTCACGCATCACAATGGACCTAATGGTCGAAGTGTAGGCCGTTCAGGGCAGCCTCTACAATCTACAATCTACTAATATGCAAGACATTTTATTAATTTGAAAGCGAGATATGTGCCAATTTTTCTATCCACTGTAGAATACGAACTTGAATAGAGATATAGGCCGGTATTCATAGTCCAATCTTGAACAAGGGGTGAAGTTTACCTTTAACAAGACCGTCTTTCAATTCTTAATATCACCTTAAGCTATGACTATGAATATTTATCCTACGACACATATCTTAAGCTAGGATCAAACTTTCAAGCATGCTTCAAGATTGTGTCTAAGAATATTTAAATAATGCTTAAGCCGAACTTATCAGTCCAGGTGGCCAAGCGGTCTAAGGCGTTATGTCTGCGCAGTATGCCTACTTGGAAACTGGGAGGTTATGGGTTCGAATCCCGACATCGGCATATTGTCAATTATTAGGGAAAAAAGGGGCGGTTAATTGACTAAACTGTCGGCGTATGGACAAGAACGAAGTAACCGGCTATGCTTGAGAAGGTTTTCTGCAGTTTCCTTCACGAACTCAAGATGAATATCGGCATAGTTCCTATCATATTTGGCTGCAGCCGCACATCCTACCAATTCCTAGTCTATACACAAAAATTTCTTCCACTCCACTCATATCATCATAACCTTAGGTATCACAATGGACCTTATGGTCGAAGTGTAGCCCGCCCAAGGCAGCCTCTACAATCTATCTATCTAAGCTGAACTTACGCTTGAGACTGGCCTATGAATAGTCTTATATATACCTTGAAATCATACCTATAATATTGTGTTCGATTCCTCAAGATGAATTTATTTATACACAGCATAGAAAACTGTTGCACACTTTGCACCTCTATCATGTTTTTATAATGTTTAATCAAAAAGGCGATGAGTTATTTATTTTGAAAATATAAATTATAATAGGGAATATGCATGAAAATTTTTTTTCACATTTATTTTCAGAATATGAAAATACTGTTAATACTGTAATAATATTTACAAACGAAATTAAAATCCGACAAATATCAAGGAAGCTATAAGCTTTTAAAGATTATTATCTGTCTCATTCTTGTAAAAATACTAAAAACGGAATTTTACGTGTATTTTAAATATTGAAAGTGTAATATGACGTCACATAACATATCAAGAGGGCTATCACCCTCTTTGTCTAATCGGGAATTTCAATCATTCATATCTCGCTTATTTTTAAAGTTATTAAAAAAGTAATTTTACCTTGATATTTGTCAAGTAAACATGCTTATTCCCTATTGTTTTTTACGTACTATTTACGTACGAAACGTACTATATTTTATTCTATACAAATGATATGCGACTATAAGACAAACCAGAAGAACTCACAATCATAAAAAATGCCATTTATGCGATGTGACAATGAAGAAACAATTCTAATTTATATTTTCAAAAAAATAACTCATCACCTTTTTAAAGTTAAAAAACATGATTAAAAAAAAACAATGATTGTGTGAAAAGTTGTTACTATAAAAAAAAAACAAGATTATTTCTTCTGAAAAACATTGGGCGTTAAAAATGTAAATATACATAATAAACATTATAGTTAAAAAGTACAATTACAATTTCAGTCACGTAAACACAAAGTTGTTATCAAAAACTATAACTTTTTAAGGAATGAACGAACACACAGATACGAAACATACCTACGAAACAATACTACCACACATATTTAGTAGATACACATCTCTTTCCAAAAAAAAGTACACACTTGAGAGATGTATTTCGTATTGTAGTAACAGTTAGTGTTAATAATAATATACGAAATTCTTATTTTATAATTTCTTTGTTTCAAAATAATAATAACCAACAAAAAAAAAAAAAAACAAAGGGTTTGATCCTAAAATAATTTATACAAAATATACAATAAATTAAGACACTGGAAATAAGACATCTAATCATGATTTAGATGAAGAAACAAATGCCTACAAATTAAACAAGAAGTCAATACAGTTGAATCTAAAGAAGTGAGAACTGGGTAGTTAGATAGATAGATTGTAGCCTAGCCTACACACTTCGACCATACGGTCCATTGTAGTTAGGCTAGGAATTGGTAGGTTGAATGACAGCCGACTTTGATAGGAACTATGCCGATATTCATCTGGAGTTCGTGAAGGAAGCTGCAGAAAACCTTATCAAGCATAGACGGTTACTTCGTTCTTGTCCATACGCCGACAGTTTAATTAATTACCCCCCCCCCCCTTTTTTAAATAATTGGCAAACTGCCGATGTCGGGATTCAAACCCTTAACCTCCCAGTTCCTAGTAGACAGAGCGAATTAGACCGCTCGACTACTTGGACGGTCGAGAACTGGGTAAGTGACACTACTTAATACTTCCCAACATCTGTACTCACGTAAACCATTATGAGTGAGACCGATTAGACTGTCACGTTTTTGTGTCACGATTGGCTGATAGGATGTGGTAGTCGGCAATCATCGGCATTCGTGTTTAAAATGGAAATTTAACATTGTATAATATGAATATTCATTGGTATTGTATACATAGGATATGTTTTCACATTAGTCCCGGGCCAAAACTTTGGGAAAAATAATTCTGATTCAAAAAAATTGGCGATAACGAATTCGACAAAAATGCAAAATTCCTTTTCCGATACCCTCATCATTCAATGGTAATGTAATTGAAATTAACAAAGACTACAAAGGATAATGCTGTGAGTAGCCTCTGTTGTAGACTATGTGTCTCAGAACAATAAACTCCAGTGGCTTCACTTAAAAACTTTGTAGAAAATTTGTGTATATATTTCGTACAAAAATCGTCAGAAATCATTAACTAATCATAATCTAGAGCACGGTAGTGCGCAAGGCCGAGTTTAAGGGACACATTCGGACTTTTCACTACAGTGCTATTACTACAGGAAATATTAGAACATTGTTTGACCGCGAAATATCTTCTGAACGAAAAGAGCTACAGTGTTGAAATTTCGATAAATCTTAAAAACAAGTGTTTCAACAATTTATTATCAGAAAACCGATTATGACTATTGATAAGAGATTGTAGCATGTAAAATGAAACAGAAAATAAAAAACAAAGCTATTAAATAAATTTAAAAAAAAAAACAATAACAATGATTGATATACATTACCTCAAATTATATCGATTATTATTAGTAACAATAATACCAAAAAAAAAAATCAATAAATATATAAATATCGATTATTATGCCTAACACACAAGCAAGACACGATAAATATATATTTATTAATACACTCGATGAAATCTGTTGAAAAATCAACGATAAAATCATCGATTGTTGACCAAATAATTCTATTTAAAATAAAAATATATACCTTGTTGCATATTTTTTTCTTTTTTGTAACCATTGATCAATAAAACAGTAACCTAGGGAAGTTCTAAATAAATATAAATGAAGATTTTTCGGTTATTTCGATGTTTTTATGTTTTTGCTACACTCTGTATTATTTTATATACATAAATATATAGTCATCCACGGATCAGTCACGGGAAACCTTTCCTTAGACCCATGAATTAGACCCGTAATAAATATTGAATTATATAATTCTACCTATACACATTTTAAATTGTATTGTTTGACAGTTATTTTGTCGATTGGTTAATTTGTCGGCAATATTTTCTCGTTAGATATTCTGTTACGGAATCAAAAACATATAATGTGATAGTTTGCATATTCGGTGATTTCATTCACTAGTAATTTATAATATTTCGTTGATGTAAGATGTACTTCATTCATCCATCGAACAACCGGCAAAGGATATTCAATATTATTGGATACATGATGATTTATCGATAATTTAAAAAAAAAAAACCCTTTGTTGTAATATTCGAATGTTATATTTGGCATATTATAATACAATGCAATTCATATTTTGCAGTGAAATATTTCCTGCAAGAATCGAACCTTGTGCGAGGGTAAGAAGTTGTTGACAATCAACTGTGCGGACAGCACCCGTAGGAAAGACCGCACGTGCCGGTTTTTTTTTTTAAATTATGCTTGTCGTGATTAATCTATCAGTTTCTCTAATATAGGAACGTATTCTAATTCAGTTCAGGAAGGTATTTGAAAATTCATAAAATATATTTATATCATACAAACTTCTGAAGAAATTGTTCATGGCAAATGTGTACATTTGGGACCTCGAATCCAGGCCAGTTCAAATATTAACAAGTTTATAAACTGTAAAACAATTTACAGTATAATGGAAAATGATGTATCGAATTTTATAACTGAAGTTTAAAAATATTTACTGAAAATTTGTCTATAGTCTTTGGATGGCGCATTGATATGGGTCTCAGATGCACAGTTCACTGACATGGGAACTACTTATTTCGCTTAATCTAGTGACATCGACATTGTGCTTTGTTATTTGTATTAAATTTGTTTACATCATGTTTTATGTATAGATATTGTACTTTTGTTATATTGGACCTCTCTTTAAGAAGAATTTACTTTGGCCAAGTAATCAGGAATTTATATTAATTTTCAGTTGAGGAATTATGGGCTCCATATCCTTGATTGACTCATTTAGGTTCTCAGTGAGTATTTGATATGATATCAGGTTGCCTATCCATATCTATGGCTTTCTATGATTTCACAGGAGCACCAAGGTTAACACTCGGAGAGTTTCGTATAATGTCAGCTATTTTTTTGTCAAATAATTATTTTCAGTAAAATATGAATTTCATATAGAAAATTATATGAAAAAAATAATACTTTTTGGCATATTTATGAAGAATAAAATTATTTTTTAAAAATATATGATATTTGTATATTTATGTTTTATTTTAGAATTTACGTTAAATATTAAGCAAATAAAGACCAATTTTTATAGATAAAAGTATAAAAATTTTAATCTTTATATAACCAAAAGGCTGAAAAAAAAATTATATTATCAGACTTTTATAATATTTTTTGTCATTGACATTATTATTTGTGTGTAAATAAAATTTTTTTTTGGAAAAAAACTATTCGATTTGATTTACAATATATTTTTTCGAAAACTTTTAAATAAGTCAATTGTTTGGAAATTTGGTTTGTGATTTATGATGATATTTCTTTAATTTCCAAAAAAAAAAAAAAAAAAACTAAAAATACAAACTGGTTAAAGTTTTTTTGAATATATTTTTTATTTTAAATATAAAAGTTTATTAGACCAATGACCTATGGGAGGAATATTATAACTTTTATAGTTTTCAAACATTTTGTTCTTATTTATTTTGATTAACTTATTCGGACAGGCATCAAGTCGACGTTTTATTTAGGTGATAATTTGAATAAACTTTAGAATACCTACATACCTATATTTTTTTATAAAGTATACAGTCTGATACTATGAAATGTGGTGATAACGAGTGATTTATGGTTTTAAGGCACCGATTCTTACAATAGCTAGGAACATTAATGCAACTGGCTTACAAAGAAAGGTAGTTGTCAGAAAGTCAAAAGACAAAACAAAAAATCTTTGAGTAAAATCTCACCGGTGAAATTATTTCGTCCGATAGCTTTTTTTTTTGTAAACCGTCGTGATGTAACACAGAGATCAACCTGCCAAAAATTGGTGTTCATTTAAAACAATGTACATTAATTTTTCTTCAAGGAAGCGATATTTGAAAAAGCGCACGGCTAAAAGTTGTTTTGTTCGAAGGAGGACATCTTATGGAAAACAAAAATAAATACTTTTTATTCTTGATAAATTTTTTCTAAAGACCTTATTTTGCTCAAAAAAATTCCTTCTTTTAAAACGACTATAAAATGGTTAATTATTAACCAAAATAGACTCAATTCCTTAATTATGATCTTTTGTTCTCAGCTATCTGACTCTGCCAAAAAAAAGCTCCCATTTGAAAAACACATGTTGGCTTTCAAATAACCTTGAAGATCAATGTCAACCTGAAAATCAAGATTACAAAATGATGTCTCCTTCTGAACTTAACATCTTTTATCCGCATCATTTTTTATAAAAACGCTTCCTTGAAGAAATATTCAAAATGATACAACCTCCAATTCTTGATGTGTTATTCGTTAGTTTGCATACCTAATCCCTAATTCTCGACGTTTATTATTATGAAAAAATTACTTGTATGGGAGCAATAGAGAAATATTATTACACAGAACTCACTGAAGTCTAAAGTATTCGTTACTATAGTTTTATCTTAAAAGTTTTAGACTCATATAATAATATATTATTATTCAGCTGTTATCTAAATGACATATGACAAAGTATTATTTGATGAATAGCATTGTGTGACAAGTGACATTCGGTCATGTAATCAATTTGTCTGTGTGTATCGTATTATTATTGTATTCTATATAATATCGTCGTCGGATTCTGTGTGTGTGTTTGTATAAGTAGTGATATTATGTAGTCGACATCATAATGCCATGCAACGCGATTGAACAACTAACTAACCGGCAAAACAGAAGAGGTGCACCCCATCCACATTATAATACGTATTACATAAAACCATGGTTTATATATTCATTTATTTTTTTATATTTTTACCTCTATATATAGGCTACAACGTACAACGTATGTAAAAAGATGTTTATGTAAATTGAATATTTGCCAGGTTTTTACTTTTTGAGGTCCCCTAATCCTAAAAATATCAGTTCTGGCTAGAGTGACCAGCTCTTACATTAGAACATTTCAATTTGACTATACAGCTGAAATTAGGTACAGGAATGTCTTCATCATTATAACTAAATGTTTCTGATAAAAGAAGAATATTAGATTTACGAGTGGCATTATTAATGATATACTTTTTTATGGGCTCGTAAACTTTGTATATTAAATATATATATTGATAAACATGGCCTGGTCTTGATAAATTGCACTATAACTCTTATTCTAGTACGCACGTAAGTGTAACTTCGTACGTGCGTACATGAGTATACACACATTTTTATTTAATAATATGTGATATTAATTATTTTCTATTTTGTTGCATTTTTTACTCCTTTTTTATTTTACACAATTTTATAAGATGCTTTCTTTCAAAGCTCATAAGACTTAATAAATCATACTTTTATAAGCTTATATTCAAATTAGATGATTTAAGAAATAAAAACGATCTTTCACCTACTATAACTTAACCGATGAAACTTTGTACATGTATTATTTAATCATCATGGCAATGAAGTACCTTAAAAAAGTTGTAACCTAAGTTTTAGTATACCTTCATAATATCTATTGAATACAGACTGTAGTCTGTGTATGGAGGTTGTGTGGCGTGTAGACACTAGATTTTTTAAAGATATAAATACTTACCTCTAAAGTATGTTAGTTGATACTTATAACTCAGTCAATAGATTGATATCAATACTTATAACAACACAAACCAATCACCAACAATGTGGAATTGATGACAATTGACACAAACGATTAGTTTTTTGAAATATCTTGAATTACTTTGTATATAAAAATAAATAAATAAACAGTATATATAGAATTATTTTTAAAATATCTGCTGCGCATATTTAATAAGATCTTTTGAATTATGAATTTTTAACCAACTTCAAAACACACTTGTGCTGTTTGTAGATGTAGATGTTTGTAGATGAACTAATTTTACTAATTCTCATACTCTGTTATAAAAACTTCATTCATCAACAGTGATTTTATCAAGTGCTATCACTTTTCTGTATAGAGTTATAAATATGAATATATAGACCAGAGATTCTCAACCTTTTTTTTTGCCGCAGCACACTTTTAACGATTTCAAAATTTAACGGCACACTAAGAAAAAGATAAGTTTAAAAGTTGTTACAAGTTAAGTAATAATAAGAATACTTTTAATGAGAAATTTGAGCTTGATGTTTTTTGATAATTTCATTTATATTTGGTCGTAAAAATGACAATGCTACTCTCATATCGTCTTCTACATTTAACAGTCTCGATCTTTTTTCGTTTTTAAGTTGGTTAATACTTTACTTTATAAATTTCAAAAATTTGGCGGCACACAAAAGTGCCCCGGCGCAGTGGTTGAGAATCACTGATATAGACCCTTTTTATATGCTTTTCCACCAATTGATGAAATTCCAATAGGAAGAAATTACAATAAATATTAAATTTATTTTTCAATTCTAAATAAAAATTTTTTGTTTTTAAAGAAACCTATGTAAGTAGGATACAAAATATAAGGTTTAAATTTCCGTCGGAAATTGGCTTTGTGATGACTGATGGGCAAACGTTAAGTATTGTTGGCACTGGTTACGACGTAATGAAAATATTGCCTTTCTCGTACCCGTTTCAAATTTTGTATCCTTAAATATCCTTAAAAAATTGAAAAGTTGCTTTTACCTCACATTAGAATAAAGTGAAAAGAATTCCTGTGAAATTCATTAATATATTTTTTAAATTTGTCATTTTTGGATTTGCGGTAATATGTTTTTCGTCGCGCCTAGACTTTCGTTGAGAATGCTTTGATCGAAAAATCTTAACATTTGTCAAAACTCTCAGTTATTATTTAAATTATGGTATAGAAACGTATTTGATTATCTTGCCATTTGGTGACTTTATTACTTCAGTAAATTAAGATAAAAGTATTAAATTTATAATTAATATTTTCTTACAATTGAAATTGAGTCAGCTTGATTGAAGGTCAGTGTTACTTTTAATCAATTTTTTCAACTATAACGGGAATTTGGTGTTCAATTTATTTTTCGTCCGATTATAGAAAGGCTTATTTCTAACGAATTGCTACTTTTAGGTCTCATATATAATTAAAATATTTTTGACGTATACTTTAACCTATCAAAATTAAATCCATTTTACGAATCTAACTCATGAGTTCCAACGTATTCATAATTTTCGCCATATATAATATTCACGTTCAAGTTATATGAAATAAACAAATAAAAAATTTTTTACTTGCTTCAACGACTTGTCTCGATAAAGTATCAATAAACTATATTTTGAAGTTAAGAAAGAATGAATTAGTTTTCTACATAATAAAAAAAAAAAGTTTTGTTTTAAATAAGTCCCATACAATATTATCCGCTAGACTGAACTCTCACCAATAATGATGATGGACTATTTATTTTATACATTATAGTTACTTCATCATAAGCGCTTGTGTGCAGTGTTGTTTTGTTGTAGTAAAAATCACTCCTCGCTTACGTGAAAAGAACAGCAACCGACGAACATCCGATGACTGTGCCGAGAGTTGTAAAAAGTAAAACTTTCCCAGACTTGTCATGTCAACTATATTTATAAAATATATTTAATAAATTTACCTTTATATATAAAATGATATTTTATATAAATATCAACCATCAAATGTGTTGAATAAAGATGGAGATAATATTTTATATATGAAATGATATCAGTTTAAAATATATGTACAGGGCGTACCAAATTTTGATGGATCAAAATCACAGAGTACATAGAGCGCATGGTGTAAGGAGGCGCTTATTAGGGATGTTAGATGCTATCTAAATTTAAATAATTAATTTACAGATTAAAATTTTTAATTTCTGTTAAAAAGGATGTTTCTGTTTATTATGAAATGTACTGTACTGTCCGGTCAACATTAATGCATTATTTCAATGTTATCAAACTTTTAAGATAACGAACTTACAAATGAACTATACCTTAACGATTTTCATATCAACCTTGTTCAATAAAACACTGTCACGAATGTTACATTAGGCCCACTATCTTTGTGACACCCTATACATATATAGGTATATACATTATAGGTATATATATAATATTATAAATCGTATATTTTATTGATTTTTAATTGATAAAAATCATTTTATATATTAGTTTAATATATTTGCTTCATTTTATTATTTATTGTTTATATAATATCTTATGAAATATTTATTGTTATTGTTTAATATTATCGTAATGATAGGTTGGTTGTTGCTGCTTTTATTTTTTTGATTGTAATTTGAATGTTTTAAACATTTTTGAACAAATAAATACAAAAAAAAAAAACTGAACTGAATTTACTAAAATATTGTTTGAATTATACGTTTTTTGTTGTTATTGATTTCGTCTTTTTTTTTAACGGATGACAATTAAGACAGTTTGCAAAAATACTCATCTATGGTGGTTTGAATGAATGACCTGTAGTTATTTTTATTCAAGATGAATGCTAATAAAATTCAAATCATCAAATATAATTTTTAAAGTGAAACGTATGTAAATAAAAAATATTAAAAAAAAAAACTATATTTATAATAAAAACATATATTTGAATGAATAACTACGGAAATATGTAGCATGTAATTAACATACCGTCTAATTAAATATTCATATGAACAAAAAAATTTAGGTCATTCATTAAAGTGATTTATGTCATTTGTAAAATCAAATACTATAACTAATTATTTCAAATTCATTCCGTTTATACCAATATACCAATTAAAGTTGACCTCCTACACACAGCAGCCATGCATACAGCAATAATATATAGGTAATTGCATAATATAATTTCCTCATCAAAGTAATTTAAACATGTTGCATGTAGAGAGTTACCAAACAAACACTTTTGATTTCAATTTATTATGTGTAACAAAACTTCAAATAAAATGTATGAAAGAAAGTTCTTTGATTCAATTTCAGTTCAAGTTCGAATGCTTTTATTCCATATCGCACGCGTATAGCCCAGTAACCGCGTTGAAATAAATTATCGAGTCACGTCTTATTGCGCAAAAGTCACCTATACGTTTTTTTCCCACTTATATATGTTAGTAGTAGTGTTAGTAAGCCTGGCAAGTATGCTTTTCTAGGCTTTTTTTACCGACCCCTATGGAATCCTCTGAAACTCTTCTATCCTCTACCAGACCTTGTTCATTTCCTCTTCTTTGCGACTGATCGGATCGAGCTTTCTTTAGTTTGTCTGAGAATCCCTCATCTCAGTTGAGCCGAAGGCTAAGTATCTAATTCTGGCTTTGTACGGACATTCCGATAGATAGCGGAAGGGTGTATCACTTATAAATGTTAGGACAAGTAGTAAAAAATTCGACACATAGGAGCTACACATACCTGTAAAATTAAGCATCCTTGGTGCAAGGATATATTTAGTTTAGTTTCAACTATGTGTCGCTTGAAAATATTGATCTCAAAAAAAAATTATGGAATTTATAAACTGATCTAATTAGAAAATTTCCACATATTCGCCCGTTTTTCGAAACCGAAGTCCATTGAAACCGTGTTCTAGAGCTAAAAAGAGGATGCCAAGTTCGTGAATCGGAAAAATGGGAAACATGCATCCCCCGCCGGCGGGAAAATATCCATCCTTGAAACTGTAAGAGAAAGAAGAAAAGTTTAAAGACGAAAAATGTTTCTTTTAAAAAAAAAAAATTGTGTCTAAAGCTTTTATCATAAACTGTTAATAATTTTGAGGTAAAATTTGTTACCTATATGTTTACTTATGTAAAATTTTTCTATTTTACCAATATTCCAAGAGAGATATTCTTGGAATATATATAAATATTGCGTTTGAACTTTTTCTTTTTGCATTATCAAAGAATGTATTAGGCGTACTAAAACATTAGCTTGGATCCAGCTATATGCTATTTATAGAATATAACTAAAAAATTTCGATTCATTTATTCAGATAATTAAAACACAATTAAAATATCTTTAAGCAAATTTTTGTGGTTATACTTTTTTTTTTCTCAAGAGAATTGTTTTTTATTTATTTTTTGTTAATTTAAAAATTACAACAAAAAAAAAAAAAACTTTTTATGGCACTTATAATTTCATATTTATGGCATAAATGGATTATGACTATAACAGTATATAAATTTTATACTACTTAAAATAAATTTCGTCAAAAAATATTTTTTTTCTAATTAACAAAAAGTAATAATCATAATAATTACCAGAAAAAATATTTTGTAAGGTTATTCGATTAATAAAAAATTTGAAATTCCATTAAGGTTATTTAAGACACAGTATGAAAGAACTATTGTATACTGTATATAGACAAAAATGTTATAGAATTTTTAATTAAATATTGATATGCGAAAGTTAAGTCATCATATCATATAAGAATCGAAGAGGACAGAGGTCCGAGGTTCGATTCCTGATGAATGAGTTAATTTTTTTATATCTATATTTAACTTGTTTTTAAAATAATTTTTTCCTATAAAATTTTAATTAAATAAAAGTTTTTTTAGGATTTTTACCCGTTCCGAATCTATGTGATATCAACATATGTCTCTGAATTGATTACATGTGAATGCTTGATTTAAAAAAAAATTGAATTAACTTAAGAAAGACATATGAGATTATGTTCAAAGAATAACTTAATATGTAGGTATTTCAAAATAAACTATACAACTAACTTTGTACTAATGATCGAGTAACCTTTAAATGAATATTATGAAGGAAAAAAAAAGATCTTGAAACTTTATCAGTTTTAACCCTATAGAAGTATTCATCCAATATATTATGAACAGTTATTTTTTCGGTGGCGGTTCTTAATCGTGTTGTTATGCCTTATCAATGCCACTTTATTACAAACCCTTGTATTTATTAAGGGCTGATAATCAACTTACAAACAAAAAAATTTAAAGTGTCTTTTTAACTTACACGATTTATTAAAAGGTCTAACTGGTTTCGACATTTTATCATTTATTTTATACCAAAAATATCCTTCTTTTTTTAAATACATATATATATATATTTATATATATATATATATATATATATTTATATATATATATATATATATATATATATATATATATATATATATATATATATATATTTATATATATATATATATATATTTATTTATATATATATATATATATAAATTTTTTACCATTAATCAACACAGTTTTATAATATGTACAGGGTGAATAAATAATTATTGGGGCATATATAAAGAGAGGAGTCGTAAGTTCCGCATTTTTTATCCGTGATAAAAATTATTAATGTTTATCCATTTACTCAAATTTTGTTAATCTTGTATAACAAAACAGTTCAGATAATCAATAAAACAGCAAAAAAATAGAATTCTATGATAGAATTCGAAAATAATCGCTGAAATAGTAATTTAGTGAAAGTATCGATAGATATTTGAAGTAGTGGAAGCGATGGGAACAAAAAATTTTTAAAGTTGTGGCAGCGGTGGGAAATTACATTGACGTTCTTAGTCTTAAAATGACGGAAGCCAGGCATATAGCAATAAAACGCGAGTGAAGCCGCAGGTATACGCTGGTATCATTATAAAAACAATACCTTCGGTGGCTTTGTATTCATATTGTGGCTAAAAATATTGGTTGTATGGAAAAATGTTTTACACAAACGTTATATATAAACATTGTTTGTATTTTGAAAATATTTTCCTTGCGAAGAATTGATCCTGCCTACACAGGTTTTATCATATTGTTAAATAATACTCTGTTTGACTTTATCACCTATAAATAGTGCGGAATAAACCTACGGCGATGAAATGTATCAATGATTTGATTATAAATTGGTTTAGAATTAGTAAGTATGTTTAATTCTTGACTATACAAGTGGTATCTGTACCAAACCATAAGCATATATATCTTATTGTCTCTGATTTGTTGCTGAAAGTATAAAATTTAAATCAATGTAGTAGTATTTTAAAATTTATTGTTTACAATCTTATGTAGTAATTTCATTTTAATTTATCAGGCCAATCTAAAAATCTTAGTTAATTATTTTAACAAGAAAGCTAATAAATTACAGCCAGACTATATGAATGGAATTCATTTCTCATCAAGATAAATTATATATCAGATTTGTTTTGGAAAATTCAGTAAAGTTGATGTGAACTTTATCATTTTTATAGTTTTGTACAAAATTTTTCTCAGAATTAAGTATCGAAAATTTAACTATATGTATAAAGTTAGTTTTGTTATTCAATGGGACTCCTTTGTCAATTTTTCAATACATTCGTTAAAAGATTTTGTTACAAACCTTAGGAAGAGAAAATTTTATACAAATAGAAATGATTTGTTTCCAAGATACAACCCAGGACATAAATAACACCAAATACTGGTTTTTTTCATATTTCGATAAATACTATCGAGCCTAGATGTTAATTCACTTATATGTAGAATATCTGTAATATAGAATACACTGGAATATGGGAATACATTCTTGAAATACATCATGGATCCTGTATAATATTTAAATCTGTTAATTCGTGTTTTTTATTAAAATCGGATAGCAAAAATGGATAAAATAGTCTTTTAACACGGTGGTCACGGCTAGTATTGTCATAATTTTCCAGAAGCTGGAATATATCTTCAAATTACACATAAAAGATCTGAGTTGTAGAGTTGAATTTTTTTGTTTTGACTATTATATGCGCGTAAGGGGAACTTATTTAAAAGTAGAAGGGCATCTTATTTAAACCATATTTTAATCATATGTTTAATACTTAGTATTAAATATATGTTTCCTCCCATTCATTTTGAAAATAGACTGATCCACTCAAACTGTGACGATATTCGAGGCTTCTTTACAAATTAATATACTGCTATGATCTGATAGCAGTAGATCTGTAGAATGTAATAGGTAAATAATTTATTTTTCAGATTTCGATAAATTTATTTCCATATCAATTGATAATCATTTATCCATTTGTTATTTTGACAAAGTAACAACACTTTCCTATATTGGCTATTGTTTAAAAGATGACTGTATCATAATGTATAGTTTAAAACATCGTTTTTCATTTATATTAGAGTACCGAGTGTGTCACATAGATTGATTGTTACATATGTTTGTCTCAGAAAATGTTGGCTTTACAAAAAACGCATCATGATTCAAAGGGAGAAGGGTATTGTGAAGCTTATTCGTTTTTTTTTGTTTTTACACGAAATGCAAATAAAATTTAAATAATGGTATGAATATAAGTTCCGTCGCAAGTTAGTAACGGTCATCTATTTTGCCCGGATGTTCTTTTGCATGTGTATCCGAAGTTATATGAGCATGTTATAGACCTAAGAAGTAACTTCGAGTTACCGTCCCAGTGGTCGAGCGATCTAAGGCGTTATGTCTACTTGGAGCTAGGAGGTTATGAGTTCGAATCCCGACATTGGCAGTTTGTCAGTTATTAAGAAAAAAAAAGTGCGATTAATTGACTAAATTGTTGGCGTGTGGACAAGAACGAAGTAACCGGCTATGCTTGTGAAGGTTTTCTGCAGTTTTCTTCACGAACTCCAGATGAATATCGGCATAGTTTCTATCATAGTCGGCTGCAGCCGCACAACCTAGCAATTTCTAGTCTATACCACAAAATTCCTTCCACTCCACTCACATCCTCACATCCTTAGGCATCACAATGGCCTTATGGTCGAAGTGTAGCCCGTCCAGACAGCCGCTACAATCTATCTCTATCTGACTTAGAGTTCGTGAAAGCCCAAAAGTGATATGCGCACAGAAATCCAGTGATCAAATAAATGTTCTAAAAGATAATAAAAGGGAAATAGTTTGTGGAAACATCGCGTTCTACATAGCCCATTTCATTAGTCTTAGACGATGAGTTTAGGCATAGCTCTTCTAACACTGTATATTGTGTTTTATAAACGATTTACCAAATACAACCAAATAAATATTACAACCACCATAATAGATGGAATTTATATATATACATTATGAATGGTTTTCATGGTATTTAGGGGTGAGCAGAGGTGCAAACTTATTTTATGTATTTGGTAAAAGACTCTAAAAAGTCTTTAAAATCTTTCGTTAAAATGTTTTTTTTCTTTTAAATAAAAAACTTAGGACTTTTAACCATACAATTAATCCAAGTCGATTCAGTTGTTTTAATTCTGAATGTACATTTTAAGAAGAACAATGGCCGCAGAAATATTATGATTTCATCTAAAATAATTATGTGTATACATATTTTTCTCTGAGAGATGTTGAATATAGATGGTGTTTTATGATGAAGCACAAATACCGAATATCTTTTCATATATATATATATATATATATATATATATATAAAGAGATATGGATGGCATCAAATACAATGTTATAAAGACGCCCTCGCTACCGTGAGAACTTGTTGCCCTATCTATGTGAATGTATATGTGACGGTGGATCAGATCACATGTTGCTTACTTCTTGTTTGTTTGTCGGATCTCGGCCGCGCTCGTTCTCTGCTTGTTGTCGCTTGCTGCTAATGCTGTTGCTGCTGCTGCTGTTACCTCATTCCAGTGTAGGTATATATATATATATTTTCTCTCGTTGATGATGAGAGAATATTCTGTTGATGGTCTCTTCATCAACAGCATCTTTGCCACCACCATGTAACAGCACAGGTCGGTAGGTCTGTCTATTCAGATCGTGTCGGTGCATTTCTTAAGATGTTATCCTCAATATACTTTTTTCTTGTCACCATCTCGCTAAAGTTAAAAATCACTTATTATTGCTTAAGTATTTGTCATGTTTTTTTTTTGTTTCTCTGTAAATCTTCAAATTACTGAAATTGTTTTTGGTTTTTTTCTTAATTTTTGATATTAACCAAATTGAAATCGTGAAGAAAAAAAATATTTTTATTATCGGATTGCCTTAACATGAATTCGATTACAATATTCGCATTTTTTAGTTGTTTTTTTATTCAACAGTGTCAAGTAATAATGTGGTTGGAATTTGAAAATAATTATTTTTAGATATTTTCGATTACCGAGTGTATTAAAATAATATTAACAATAAACTAAAAAATAAACCGACGCATAATTTGTATATACAGTCTGTGTATATGGAGGTTAAGTGGGCCTCTTTACATCAGTTTTGTTTTTCCACATATATATTTGTATGACGATTAATTTTACAAGTTTAGTATTTGAATTGTATAGGTATATGATTTAATAAAATAATAAAATTAGATTCGGTGCTGGGTCGAATATACATCGAACTAAGCATCGGTAAAAAGAGTTGAAAAAGAAAACATTGAAACTTGGTATTTAATATGATTGTTTCTTGGCAAATGTAAAATCAGTATCAAAATATTATTTTATTCAATTTTATTAAGGACCACAATTTTTGTGACTACCTCATACTTTCGAAACATTAAGAAGAAAATAGAACATTTTTCCCTCCTCAATAAATAATTTTGCCCGAATCTAACTTATTTCTATTAAATCAGGTGATTTCTAAATAGATTTTTAACGTAATATTTTCATTTTTAGACCTACTTTTAACGAATTTTCGAGAAAATGTATCTAGATTTAGAAAAATATGGCCAACATACTAACAAATTTATTTATATAACCAAGTAAATTTTACTACAATTTATCACCTAACGCTTTTTCTGTTACTTTAATAATAAGAAGATTAATTACAGTATTAATACTTTAATTAATATTAAGTATCGCCACTTTAATTAAATTTAATTTTATCCTGAGAAAATTGCCTTAGTCCATGTAGCTCCTACATGACGAATTTTATTTAAATATAATATTTAAGAAAACATAATTGAAAAAAGTTAAAAATCTATTTTTAAAAACTGAATATAAGTAATTTGACAGAAATCGATGACATTTGATAATGTTTTTTTTCAAAACGGACAGGTGTTTTTAAAATTAAGTCTTCATATACATAAATACCCTCATATACACTGCACACAAGCTAGCAGGCTATTTTTTAAGCTATTGCTTAAACATTACAAAGAATAGAGAAATCATCTCCTTCGTTTTGCTTGTATATAGCAATAAGCCGTATACCTATACACTACTACTTGTGAATGTATAAAAATACTTAAGTATTGTATTATGATTGTACCTATCTTTTTTTCTTCTTCTTCAATATTTGTTTTTCTTAAGTTCATTTGACAAGTTTAAGATGTTTTTAAAGTCTGTCCTATGATGTACACTTTGCTTCATATAATAATGATGATTATTATTATGAAAGGATTATATTGTCTTCCCCTTTTTTTTTTTTTAAATATTTTTTAATATTTACATTCGCGTCATTCACTTCGGTGTTAGTATATTACCATGTGGTATCTAAAATTAATCCCTGATCGTTAAAAAACTTCCCAAATATAAAAAATTCAAAAAAATTGATTGTATATTACTGATTACCGACAAAAAATCGTATTTAATACAAAATTTTACGCAATACAATTTTACACCGATAATGTTCGAGTATGAAGAGTTTGCATAGAACAATATTGCTTTAATATATGCACAAGGCGAACTTATAAATGTCAAAAAAACCTTTAGTGTGAAATAACTCACTTCTAAGGCTGCATGTTAACTACAATCAACTTTTTTTTCAAATCTTGTGCTACACAACACAATAGTTACTTATCATATGACTGTCAACTGTCAACTGAAAGATACTGAAAGTATACAATGATCATATTGATAGTTAGCAACACTATTTACGTTGGTTACCGCGGGAGGACGAATTTAGGTGACGGGAAGGATTTGGGGCACTTTACCATACTCTAAACATTGACAGACTTTCAGAATAGACATCAAAATATAATTTTACTGAAATTATCTAAAATAGTTTCTCTTAGTAGCCACTTTGTTACTATGTTAACTTTAATTTGACACAACAGTGACATGTCATTTTATTTTGACTCAACATTATGTAAGGCATAACTGGTGACCCCGGAGACCAGCAGGTTGTATTTCACGACAGTCAAATTAATGCAGTTTTCTTCAATAATATTGTTTCAAAAGATAATATTGTAACATTTTGTTGAGGAAAATTTAGAAGAACCACTTTGTATACTTGTATTATATATATATATATATATTTCATATTCCTTCGACAAGTCATCTCTTAATACCTGAAAACATTTCTTTGTTTTAATGCGTTGTTTAACAATTCGGGTAAATAGTTAAATATTAGGACAATTTTTTTCACATATCTTTGTCGTGTTCATGACTATTTAAATACCGTATGCATTTTATATCAACATTCGTTAAACAAGATGAATGTCGTTGAAAAATCAATCATACAATTCTCGAGTAATAATAGAAATTAGATGAAAAGTAAAGTAAAATATTTCATTGTATTGTTTCCTTTAGTACAATTTTTCTTTTAAATAAATATTTACCCGCATTTTAATGTGTGCTGATAAAATATTTCTGATGATGATTGGTTTTCTTGTGAAATTTCATCTGCATCTTGATTTTATCTGCATTCTGCAACGGAATGCCAATTATTTGAACCAAATATGGTGAAAACCAAACGATTTACAACATTTAAGGTTGATTTTATACTGCTTCATCAATCCGGAAATGATTTTTTATATCCAAATTTGGGTCGGTCTCCGAATAACAAAGCTAAATGAGTGCATTTTATACAGAATTGTCGCATCCTTTTTCAATTGGATGAAAACGTCAAAGAAGCTTGTTTTTTATATCTTGGTAAGCTCTCTGGTGATACAAAACTGAATTGTGGCACTTTTTGATTCGACACCCAATGGCATCGATATTAGAGATCGAACTTATATCATCGCTGTTTTACGCGTTAAAGATGTTTGGACGGGAAAATATTGAGTAACCTCACTGTATATCAGAAGGATAAGTGTTGATTTTAAAGTTTATTTACACTAAAAATAAACTATTAATAGAAGTAAAATAGTTTAAACATGAGAAGTATCTTATGAGAGATGATTTGTGTGATGGGTATGTTTTGTTTTGTTTTTCTACTTAAATTTGTTAAACAAAGATATTTAATTTTGAAGACAAAGATGGTGATCGTCAACTTTATAAAATAGTGTTTACCGCAACACTGAACAACGATATGAAATATGAAATATCAATATTGACATAAAGTCAATAGCATCATTTTTGTTAACTCGTTTCGAATGATCCTTAATACTTTACGATTTTTTTTTTTTAAATGTACATCGTAAACTTTTAAAAGTCCATTCAACATAAGATGATTTTTTGTCTTTTTGTTTTTTCAATGGGAAATGTCAAGTTCTTGAAATATGATGCCTGCCTTGGACTGTTTTCTGATTGTTTGTTCTGTTTTGTTTGCAGGGGTATAGCAAAAGTAGGTGAACCAAATAATCTATCACCAATATCACCTGGATTATTGTTTATGGATCCATCAGTGCATTCAACGTTACGACGAAAACAACGTCGTCTAGCGCGTGAAAATCCTGGAGCATTAGTTGCTGTTGCAAAAGGTGCTAATATGGCGATTATTGAATGTCAACATCAATTTCGTAATCGACGGTGGAATTGTTCGACGCGTAATTTTCAACGTGGTAAAAATTTATTTGGAAAAATCGTTGATAAAGGTGAGTCATTATTTTGACTATATATTATTATCAATAATAAAATGCGTAACTGAATCATTTGTGACGGCTAGACTTTATATATATTTCGGAGTACTGGATGTTGTTGAGGATTTATAGTTATAGATGTTATGTACCGAGTCCAAAATTGTACAGATCGGGATTTGTACAGACAATTTTGTACCAAGTCCGATCTGTACAGGTAATTTTTTTAAATAAAACCGAAATATTGTTTGCCGATATGCCGATATTCATATGGAGTTCGTGAAGGAAACTGCAGAAAACGTTCTTAAGCATAGCCGGTTACTTCGTTCTTGTTCATACGCCGACAGTTTAGTCAATTAACCGCCCCTTTTTTTTCTTAATAATTGACCAACTGCCGATATCGGAATTCGAACCCATAACCTCCCAGTTTCCAAGTAAGCATACTGCGCAGACATAACGCCTTAGACTGCTCGGCCACTTTTAAGCTCATACGACAATTGTAAAAATGAAATAAAGCCATACTAAACTTTTTATCTAGTAAATTTACTATTACCACGAGATAATTATTTCTGATCTTCAATTGAATAATAGATCACAAAGTTTCAGTACAAACATCAAACTTCTAAGCTCAAAGGACAACGTCATTAATCGTTATGGACTTTTTTTTCATGTACTTCCATCATGGAAAGAAACGTATTATACACCCTAATTATAACCGGTTAACAGCATCATGCATTTTGTGAGTGTATAAAGAGCGTACCTTAAATATCTGTTTTATTATTATTATTATTGTTAAAAAAATAATATAATGACAACAATTGTCGTTATTAGCATTATTTGTCATTTAGTTGTTATTGTTCAATAAACAAATTGTTATGCAAATTAATTTGAAACATGATTATCTCTGTTTTTTATCGAGATTGTTGTCTCGTGTGTTCTTTGTTTATTATTTTTATTATATATATATATATGTATATATATATATATATATATATATATATATATATATATATATATATATATATATATATATATATGAAACTAATAAGGCTGTAAGTATTAGTAAATAGTTAGTATGTTTACATTTAATACAGTTTACTGCGATTTTAGTTTTTTATCGAAGATTTGCCCTTTAACTTTCACAAAGGAGCTGTGGGAAAGTTTTTATTAAAAATAAAATCAAACATTGTTGATTCGGATTGTATAGTTCCCCGATTAGTGCAAAAAAGGTGGAGATATATTTTCCTATATATGTGAAGTAATCCATAAGCATTTTTCCAGAATTTATGTGTTAAAAATACTGGAATAAAGTTGTTTAATTCGGGTCAGTACCCGAGTCGAAAACATCATTATAGCCTACAAATCATTATTTCTTTTGTTATTTTTTTACTGAAACCTTTTTAGTTCATTAATAGAGCATAAAAGTCTTCAACTGAAGATATAATGTCATAAAAGCGATGACATGTTTATAATTTAGGTCATGAATGCAACCGCAAAAACGTAATAGGTCATAAATAGTCCATTTGGCTAAATTATATTAAAACATATTCTAAGATAAAGATTATTAAAATAATCAAAGAGAATTCTAGGTTTTTTGAAATTATATTTCAAAGTTTGTCCCTATTCCAGAACATTTGTGGTGTCATTGTGTCATTGTGAGACATGCACCAAATTAGCAACAAGCAACATATCTCTGAAACCATATTCCAGAGATAGTTACGATTAGCTAATTCATACTGATGATGACTACCTTGTAGTCAAAATACGTATTTATAAAATACAAACAAATGTTCTATTTGAGGGCTCTAATAATGCGCTCAATTTGAACTTGGGTAAGAGTTTATGGATGAAATTTTTTAGAATAATCTATTTTATTATGTAGTTTGCACCTTAAAGCAGTGAGAGTTTAGTTGATCCTTATAGTGGAGGATAAAGTGAATACAAATTAGTCATTTTCTGTAAATAATTCAATCCTGTAGCCAACATTAATGTGTATGTTGACTCGAAACGGAACTGTTGTCTTTTTCATCTCGCCTCGAACTTTATGGGTTCATTTTCGTTTGAGCGGAAAAACTGTTCTCGCTCTCGCCGTGAACAGACATATCTAGGCTCGGTTCTCGGGTTAAATATCAAAAATTAAAATTAAAAGCTTCATTCGAAACATAATGCTTCGATTCGACTTATATTTACATACACATTTTTGTCATTTTGATGAGTTCTATAACCTCCCAACGTTTTCAAAGAAAATTTTAAAATATCTTGTCTGATAATACATCAAGACCTTTAATTATCGATAGTTATATATAAGTAATGTATTGTCTATGTGAATACAGACTATGTTTAATGCATTACATATTACTATAATTACTTCTAATACTTCTTCTAAATCGCTTGATTGATATGGGGGGAGATTACAAAAAAAAACTATTTTTGTCATTGATATAATTGTAAAATATAAAACTGAATAATAATATACGTTTTTGTTGATCAAAGGATGAATTTAGTAGGTATACATAAAATAGATTATTATCTTTTGATTTGTAAAAAAAAAGCTTTTGTATAATATATTTGTTTGTGAAATAACCCTTAACTTTTTTGATGCTATTATTTGTATTAAGTTGGTATATCATTATTCTATTACGTATATATATATATATATATATATATATATATATATATATATATATATATATATATATATATATATATATATATATATATATATATATATATATATATATATATATATATATATATTCAAATAAACTATTTTATTTATATACGAGACCCGTTGAAAAATCAAGGGCACCCTTTTCTTGATCCAATCTTTCTTCACATTAGTTCAGTATATTCCATAAATATGTTAAAATTTCGAACTTACTATTTCATATATCTCTATTGGTAGCAATTTCAGCCTGATCAAAATAAAATGTCATATCTGATATGAATTTGTAATTTTAAAGGCCAATGTCATTAATAAAAATGGCAAAGGGAAAGGGGAAAGTGGGCATTGAGAAAGAAAAAAAAAACAAAAAATATAAAATATCTCTCTTAATATTATAACAATCGAAAAATGTATAAGAAATAAAGTTTGAAGAAAATCATGTTTGCTTCAATTCATTTAGGATTTTAACTTTCAATCTTTAATTTTAAATATTTCTGTAAATATGAGTGTAACAGAAAAAATGATAAAAAATAAAATTATAGTAAAACCAATTTTCTACAACTTTATTCCTTATAAATTTTTTGATTTTCTCAATATTAAGGGAGATATGCCACCATTTATTTTTCCAGAATTTACAAAAATTGCATCAGTAAAAATTGAAATAATTCTTCACTTTTTTTTCGCGGGTATTGTTTATTTATATTTTAATCATGCATTATTGATTTTCAACAAACTTTCATTAATACAATAAATAATACAATAAATTTATCGGTTTATACAATAAATTAGGTTCGAGTCTAAAAGATTCGAGATTTTTGCATCAATAAAAGATTTGATTACATAGTACAGCTAAATTGTTTGAATAAAATAACTTTTTTTCATGACGTTATAAACACAAATAAGATAAACCAACTGCATATTATAAATGTAATCTTATATACCTAATAATACATTTAATATGTATATGTTACATACGTGTAGTATACATGTAGTATACTATCTAATATAGATATGTATACAGTATATCTGTGGCAGGTAGCCGAAGTCCGCTCGTGACCTAAGGACCCGCGGACCGCCGATTAAAGGGCACAATGTTCAACAACCAGTTATTAGTGGCACCTCACCAGACTATTATAATACAGCAATATTCACATATGTGAGTCGGTTCTTTATGTAAGTGTATATATAATACCTGCGTACGCCCTTTACCCCTTACGGCATCATTATAACATGTTTTTGTTGTTGTTTTTATTCTTTTATATACAAAAAAAAAACGAAATCTTTTCATATTCCTTAAAAACGTACAATATCAACCAACTCTCTCTCAAGTCTCAACTAATTTTTTTTCCATTAAATTATTGTGTTATTTGTTTTGAATTTTAATAATAATGAATGCCCTTTTTGCTATTTTCAATGTTAAAAATTGTTTGGTTTTTTTATATATTGCATACATTTTTTTGAATTTATTTATACATTTTTTAATAATACGTTTTCGTTCACTGATTCTGTATTTCGTTGATATTTATTTAGTAATTGCTTTGTGGTGTCAGAACTTATCATAAAAGTCTATCAGATTTCTTCACTAAATTGCTTGTTGGTATTGTCTAATTGCAGTGTTAATAATAAGTATATAAAGTTCAAGAAAATAAGCACGGTATAAATTGATATCCATACGGTATTAGTTTCCAAGAAAGTAATACTTTATTTTTTGAGAATCTGTCACACTACTTCTATATTCAGATAAGAAGAGAGACATTTATCTATAAAAAAAATTCGTTACGCAGGAGCTGCTTCAACTTAGCGAATTTCCTTAGAATACATAAATCACTCTCTAGCGGTCACAATTTTAGTCTGATCAAAATGAAATATCGTATATGATTTTCGTATTTGCAAGGCCAATTTTATTAATAAATGACATACGTCAAGGGAAATGGAGGGGGGGGGGTATAAAGAAAGAAGAAAACACAAAATATAAAATATCTCTCTTAATATTAGAACAATCGAAAAATGCGTAAGAAATAAAGTTGTAGAAAATCAAATTTGCTACAATTCACCACCTTATTATTTTTGCTGAAACTCTAATGTGTGCAGAGATATTAAGGAATTTAATTTTCAATCTTAAACCGTCAATATTTTTGTAAATATTAGTGTAACAGAAAAAATGATAAGAAACAAATTACAGTAAAACTTAGTACCTACAACTTTACTTCTTATAAATTTTTCGATTTTTCGAATATTAAGGGAGATATGTCAAATTTTGTGTTTTCCCCTCCCTTTAAACCCCCTTTCCCCTTGTCCGATTTTACCCATTAACGAACTTGATTTTTTGAATACCAAAAGCGCCTCAAATACCAAATTTCATTCCGATAAAATGAAAACTGTGACCGCTAGAGTGATTACAGACACATATATATATATATATATATATATATATATATATATATATATATATATATATATAAATATATATATATATATATATATAAATATATATATATATATATATATATATATATATATATATATATATATATATATATATATATATATATGTCCATAGATATATATATATAAATTTTACAGATGGTGATTTTTGACATCTACTAGGTAGGATCGATGGACATTTGAAGAAATTTTTGCGAAATTTTGACTTCGGTACGGGACCAACTGCTCTATTTCCTTTCAGGAAATTTGCTAATAGAAAGAAAAAACAAAATTAAATATAATAAATTTTACTGAAATTACTCTTGTTAAAATTTCTTGCATTCAAGTTTACTCTTGTTCACATCACTCTTATTAAAATTAGTCTTATATTGTCTCAGGATATGTTATTCGTTGCTAATTTGTTGACAGTTTCACAGTTTCGATTTTAATTTTACATTGATTATAATTTCTATTTTACAATCAAAGACTGTATTTAAAAAAAAAAAGTACAGTTTGTATGAAGTAGGTTTGTATGAAACCTATTGAATAACTTGGGTCCGTTGTAAACAAACACAATACCTTCATTCATCATCTATTAAACTCTATTATTATTCATCACAGGCACACTAAGAAGGTATAATTGACTTCATAGAAGTAAATATTTCAAAAAGCAGTACATATTTCGATGAAATACATTATTAAAGACAATACATATCATTTATGATCGATCATACTGTGTTTATTATTTTTCGAAAAAAAAATTTTCTAGTAAATATTAAGCACACAAACAACCAACACTGACTACTAATTATACAACAAGAGAAAAAAAAAGAAGATATATTACTTTACGGTAATTATTTGATAGATTTATTGCAGTTACACTCTCTCTATGAGTTACAGGCTGCTACACAGTGTGTTAGTTACTACTTTCTGGTAGCATAACCATTTTTTTTTTACAAAAACTGTGACTAAATTTTTTTCTCCATGCATTAGAAAGAGCCTACTAGCAATAATAAAACATTACAATAATCATAATCGATCGATCATACATTTTAACTTTTCAATAGAGTTTTTATTACCTTATTACACAAATAACATCATGACAAATTGAATACTGACACCCAACATAGGTGCAGTATGTGATGATAGTTCTAAACAGAAGTCATCTATTTCAGGAAGTCCGTTCTAAATACAAAATATGTAAACACTATTCAATAGTCCAAAAAATTCTTCTTTTTTTTCAATGCTTCATTCAAACTTTTTAGTACAGGATGGATCTAATCAGGTGCATTTTTATAGGATTTCGGCGGATGATCAGCGGTACTCTTTTTCTGATATACATTTTCTGCTTATCCTTGTATCAAAAAACTAGTAGATACAATTCTTTGTTCTAATTTAACATTTAAATCCGAATATAAAAAGCATCTATCGGTTTTTGATGTGTTCCTAATAGTTCCAGTGGTGCTTCCAAAGGTATAATGATATAAGCATGCGTTCAGCTCAATGCCCGCGACCTGCGGGCGTTGATCGCGGAATAACAGGCAGCGTTTGGCAGAAATCACCAGTAAGAAGAATAAGAGTGCCACCCATCGGTTGGTTGTTTCCTCGAAAATCACGCCGGTCAAGCGCTTCGATTCATTCCATTCGTTAATATTAAAATAACAATGATGGAAATGACAATTCGCTTGTAAAAAATGTATTAATAATTATAGTTACTATGGAAATGACAATTAATTTAAGTTAAAATAACAACAACAAAATTTTTTTTTAAATATTTTATCTGATCGCTTCGAAACTTTATAGGATTTCCCGTTGGGCTAATCTTAAGATTGCCTGAAAACTTCATCAAAATCGGTCCAGCCGATTTGGAGTCCATAGAGAACATACATGTAGTATGTAGATTTCTGTGTATCATGTCAGAAAATAGTCGATTTATGAGTTATGGCCAATAAGATGCTTGATGGTATTGTTAAACTACAAAATTAATAGATATGTATTAAATTCAACAATTTACCTTCTATGCTGGAGGAAATATGGTGATTAGTGGGAAAAGGGTTAATGCTGCCAGTCGTGAAGGCACTCAAGGATGAGTGGTTCTCGTATGCAAACCTATTTCCCAGAATGATTTTTATTATTATTATTATTTAATAATTAGTAATTTATTAATTAATTAGTAATTTATAACTCTATACTATTAATCATTAGTATACTCTCTTGTAATATATACTCGAATAATAATTAGTAATTAGTTTTTAATAAAATTTATTAACTTTTTTTCAATTAATTAATTTTTAATTAATATTTAACAATATCCGGGTATTGTGTTTTTAATTGACACAAAAATAACGAAATTGTTTATTGTGTTGGTCCGTCGGCGGCACTACCAATCTCAAAATGCATAACCGATAGTTTTACAGTAATACCTAACAAATTTTTTCATTTTTCCGAAGAATCACAGTAAACTGAAGTATTATTTTGTGGAAATTTGAAAAAATAAAAAATGGTATTACCTGAGAATGTTTTAAAACTACTAGATATAAATTATAAGATGGGTTAAGATTAGTTATAATCGATTCTGCATACCACAAAACGTTACAAAAAATACATTTGATAACATTTTTAATGCAAACCTTCTAATGCAAACGACTTTCCATTGATACCGATTTTAATGTACTCGTTAATTTCTCGTAACCAAATGTGACCAAGTATAGCAGTGTTTGTGTGGGGAATACATTTTTTTCAGTATAATACAAAAACTATTTTCAATTATAGAAACAGTTAATTTTAATACTACAAAATTATTTGAAAATATCATTTGATTCAATGTAATTGCAATAACTTACGATACGATAATATTCAATTTCAAAAAAGATTAGCAAAAAATGTAAACTTTTCATATAGCAGACTTTATGTACGAGTATTTGTGTTATTTATATTTTGGAGGGTCAACCAAATACAAAGAAACAAAAATTCTTCCACATAATAAAAATGTAACAAATTAATTTAAAAATTTCAAATTATAAAAAAAATGTGTTGAAAATTTCACACTGTGATTTTATACCCTGGCTATAGAAGAATGAAAAAAAAAACACAAAAATAACAATATACACTACACGCATATACAATATATATATATATATATATATATATATATATATATATATATATATATATATATATATATATATATATATATATATATATATATATATATATATATATATATATATATATATATATATTGTATTCTTGAAAACACTACAGGTGATATTTATTAAGGATTATTCACAAATTACTCAACATATTTAAAAAAAGATATATGTATACACTAATACAATAAAATAAAATAACATGGGTGATATTTAAATTAATTATACAGGGACCTTCAGTTTTTGTTAATAATTATGACCCAATAGTTATAACGCACCCATCATACTATCCGATTTGTGCGGTTAGGTTGTAGTGGTTGTCCTGAACGGGACACACTTAGACCATAATGTCCATTGTGATACGTAGGGATGTGAGTGGTGGACAAGGAATTTGTGTGTAGTCTAGGAATTGGTAGGATGTACAATATTCATCAGGATTTCGTCAAGGAAACTGCAGAAAACCTTCACAAACATAGCCGTTCTTGTCCATACGCCGACAGTTTAGTCAATTAACCGCCTCCTCTAAATAACAAGAGGCATACCTAGTGATTTCGCCAAAGTTTCTAAATTTACCTAGAGTTGTATATAAATGTTTGAATTATTAACAATTTTTGAATTGTCCCATAATTTGTTGTAGGTACTAAGTATTACTGTAATTTTGTTCCTTCGAATTTATTCTGTTACACTCATATTTACAGAAATATTTACAATTTAAGATTGAAAGTTAAAATTCGAAATATCTCTGTACACATTCAAGTTTGAGGACAATGAAAAGGTAATGAATTGTAGCCAACTTGACTTTCTACTACTTCATTCTTTATACATTTTTCAATTGTTCTAATATTAAGAGAGACTTTTTATATTTTGTGTTTTCTTCTTTCTCTGTACCCCCTCTTTCCCTTTGACGTATGCCATTTAGTAATAAAATTAGCCTTGCAAATCCTAAAATCATACCAGATACGATATTTCATTTTGATCACACTGAATTGTGCCTACTAGAGAGTAACTTATGTATTGTAAGGAAATTCGGTAAGTTGAAGACGCTCCTGTGTAACGTATTTGTTTTGCAATTCATCTGACAACACAAGAAAAGTTTATATGCGAATCAGCCATTATAATTCCATATATCCACCACACATAAAATAGTTTAGTATTTCAACAAGTGACCACCCGTTGTAAATACAGTTGTATATTGGTATGGATGATACACATAAAATAAAATTTTTAAGGCCCTCCTGTTGATTTTTAGTCACATTAATATATGATAAAGACCTCCTGTAAAATAATATTATTAACAACTATTTCAATTTAATTTATTGAAGTTTACAAAAAATAAAAAACATAAAAATTTGCATATCCAAATGTTTTAATTCAAAAGATAAATTTTCATCCCCTTGCATATGGTATTCGAAACAACCAACAAAAAGTGGAATATCTTCTTTTTGTTGTTGTTGTTGTTGTGAAATTTCATTCAACACAGGCTCTTTGACAAGTATTCAAAATAAATTTATTCATAATATGTCAGATTTTGATACCTTTTATAAAAAACTTCTTATTCTTTTTTTTTGGTCGATTTTTTCCTGAGTCCTTTAATTATTGTGCCTTCATTTGTATAGAGTGGTCTCTTTGTAATTGGCATTCTGTTGTAAATATTGTGACGTACTATGATTGCACAATACATATATTTAAAAAAAAAAAAGAAGAAGAAAAATTTTATGCTGCGTCTTAAATTCCAATAAAATACGTCATTAAAATTGTTGTTAATAAGTATTTTATTACTGTAATTTGAGTTGTTTGTTTGTATTAAACTAGCTAAAATTTTTTCAAGCATTTTATTTAAGTCGATGAATACAAATTAGATACCTACGATTTGATAAGTCTTTTGGAGGAATGCAAATTTTGGGTACTCATTCCTCTGCAAGGAAATAGAAGCATTCATATCAAGCATTTGATGTCAATGTTCAGATAAGAATGTTAAATGTCAAATTCAGTAAACGTTAGTCACATCCGTTGGTATAGTATAACCGAAAGGCAACTATACTAACAATGGATATAAATAAACGCTAGTTTACAAAAAAACAATTAATAAAATATGTAAATAGAAAAAAAAAACAAATTAATAATACATCAATATCAAAGATTGTCAAAGGTCATATACATCCCACTACCATAACATCTCAGGTAGATCAGCGGTAGAGCATTCTGTATCTCATTCTAGATGTGTATAACTTTTCGCCTATCATGATATAAAATGCTATGGGTGATATTTACAGTTGGATCTAATACTTAAGTAAATGTTTAAGCAATCGCGACAGTATGCTGTTCAGATTCACTTTTATAAGATAGATGTTTAAGAAAAAAATACTTAATGGAAAGACATCCATTTTTATAAAAAAATTTCGAGTATACGCAACCTGTTTACGGTACATGTGAAAATTCTCAACTTTAATTATGAAAACCTCACTTTACAATCGGTCAAAGAATTTAATTAAGAAATTAAATAAAAAAGTACTGAGCTTAATGAATGTCATATTTCAATTTCATCAAATTCTTAACAAAAATGATTTAACGAGTGAACTAACCTTAAGCGAATGAAACCACAAGAAAAGTGCAGTACTTTTATAGTAGTTAAAACATCGCCAGTTATACGTTGAAATGCAGTTCGTACCCACTATAGTGTAATAAACCTATTTATACAAAAACAAAATTCTCATCTGCTATTTTGATTGCCATGAATAAAGGACCATAACAACACGTATAAAAAAAAAACGTCTTTATATAGACTTACTTATGTAATCCGAACCAGCTTATTTCAAAAAATGAAAACCAAAGAGATTTCAATGATTTTAATAAACAAACATACATTTACAATAAAAAAAAAGCAAACTATTTATTATAAATGTTGTTTTTAAAATAAATAAAAAAACCAAAATTGTAACGCCCTTTTAAGTAACAAAATAATTTTTTCGTTGGTTTTTATTCAACATAACCAAAAAAAAAAAAAAAAAAACAACACACAAATTTCTCCCACCCGCTGATAAAATTACAACGTGTATAAAAATACTTTTAATATTGAATATAAAAAAAAAAAAATGAAATAACGCCTTTTTGGTTTCCGGTTCAGTGATTAACCTTATTTTTTTTTTTTATAAACCATTATAATATGTTGTGTATTGAACTCATGTTTTTTTTTTTCAACCATTGAATATGTACTTCGTTTTTATAGAAGATGATCTTTTGTTTTGTATTAAAATACTAAACTACTTAAGTGCTTTTAAAAAATATCTATTTGACTTAATTATCAGATTTAACCTTTAACATCTTAATTAAATTATTCAATTTATCTATTTGAGAATATAACTAACAACAACATCAAAGTAAATTTATTTTTGGTAAATGGAATGAATAATTTTGTTGTGTACCAAGAAGATAAAACATTTTTTTAAAAATATAAAATATGGTTTATTTTTGTAAATTTATTCCACTGGCGAATGTCAAGTCTCTACAGACTTGAGTACGTGTGTTGATATGGGAATCATTTTATAATTTTAACAAAAAAACGGTAAAACGGTAACGTTTTTTTAAAAATTTATATAAGAAATACTCTCCTAGTTTTTTTTTTAAATTCTGTCGAGTATTTTTTCTAATACAACAGATAATAGTTGGTCGGGCATGAATTTTTACATGCTTCTAATGAGAGAGAGTGAGAGAGAATGATAACTGTGTTATTAATTATCTCGCGTTCTAAACGGTCAATAATTCTGAAACTTCGGGATTTATTAGAAAACGTTATTTTTAGCCTGTAAAAAAAATGAACAAAATCTGTCGAAAAGTGGTGGTATGCTGGAATATCCTTAAAAAAGATTCTCTTACTCTTTCCCTTCGAGGATAGTAGGATCAAATTTGAAAAAATCTACTGAAAACTATTGAAGTATTTAAAATGATTTTTTTGAAATATTATTTATTGTTTATCCCAAGGAAAGACTGAAAACAATAATTTTTTGTTCAAAACTATATATATTCAAACGCAAAAAATTTTTTTTTCGAGATAATCCACTTTATTAAAAGTCGTTAAAACGTTCAGTAAGTCGTTCATTTCTCGCGATATTTACTACCAAACATAAAGGAAACATACTGTATGTCAAAAATGTGTAATAATAATTTCTTTGAATTATTGTATATGTGATGGAGTTTTAGAAAAGATTTTAAAATTAGTAATGTATTAAAATTTATGGCATGATTATTATTAGATACAGTGAAATTCAAAAAAAGTAAAAGCAAAGCTGCAATGGATCATGACCAAGACATGCAAAAATAGATATCCTACTAATAACTAGAGGAATGATTTGCCCAACAATAATTATGAATCTGTGGCTTTAACTGAGACAAGCGCGGATCCACCGTTGTGGGCACGATGAGCATGCCCACAACCCTTATAGACTTGTGACGTCACAATTTCACGGTCTATTGAGGTCGATAGGCTGATGATATTATATCCAATGCCTTAATAAAATTTAAAAAAAACAATGAATCGCACATGAATACTTGTATTCATGTGCCAATGTGACACTGTGATGTGCAAACAAACACACATTTACGTTTGTAATTTTCGTGAGCGAACAAGCTAACATTTTACAAGTTTATTAATTTACTAGTGTTTGCCTTACGGCTTTGCCCACGTGGAACTATACACTGTTCACAATCTTGGTCAGAGCGTCATATATTTTGTAAACATCTCCTTTGTAGGAATGGACTACATCGATCATGAGCGAGTTCATACTCCGCCTCGCACTTGGCCGATTTTTGGATGGCTGTGACCACAACCTTTTTTGAGGGCTGGATACGCACCTGAACTGACAGAACTTTATAGTTGATAATGACTATAATAAAGCATGATTCTATAAATAATTTTATTGAATATCCGTTTGACAATTTAAAGCGTGACAATTTATCCTCTGAATAAATTAATTAAATTCGTCGTTCAGTGATACGATCATATTTATGTATGTGGGCATTATAGTGACTGCTGTTAGTAGTTCAATTATGGACCTGAAGAAATTTTATATTAAATCCCAAATATTTGTTTCCTTGACTCTGTGCCATACATTCTGCAACATATTTTTAAACTAAATCTTTTCTAATATATCAAAAAAATTGATATAACCATTATCCCCCAAATATTATCAACTGAATTTTTTTTTTAAGATTTAAAGTGTTTTTAATATTAATAACTTGAATGAAAAAATGCTGATTAAATAAACAACACTATCAAATAATAAAATAAAACAGTTGTTTATGAAAGATCTTTTCTTAAATGAAGAAAAAATACGAACATCTACACAAAGAACTCATTTAGGGAGAAAGACGAAAGATTTCTTCGTGTACCATGATATGGTATATATATATACATACAAACCATATTATTCCATGTATACATACGAACATAACAATATGAAATATTATTATTTTGTTAATATGATCGGCCCCCTAGTGTCCAGTTCGGGTAATTACGTCATCAATGTATGGCACCCCACGGCTTATTATACTATCTGTATACGTGTATGTATACAAATGTTTTTAAAAATACCTCTCGTATATCGAAGAAACCCACGATGATAAAGTGTTCACAATGAAAATACCCTGAAGGATTCCAAACAATAAACTAACTAATATCCTCATATTAAAATATAATATTCAACTAAAGCTAAACTATATAATAATGTCTTATGGTTTATTCCTTCTTAATATATATAGAGTGGTCAAAAAAAAGTATGCTAATACTTTTGGCGACTACACATTTTCGTGAAAATAATTCAATTTAATGCCTAGAATTGATACTCATCAAAATATGAAGAATACTTGATATCAACAAAAGTCATTAAACAGTAATTTTTAGAATATATCTTGTCAACAAACACATTTGAACTTTTATATTAATTTTCATGTGGCTTTTCCACCTCCAAAGAACACGAAATTTTTTTTGAGGCAACAAGTATTTTATAGTACTTACACACAGTCGCAGAAGTAGTGATCTTTGTTCTATTAGCGAATTGCCTCCAAAGGAATTGCAATTATTGTTTTTGTACCAATGTTGGAATTTCGTAAAAATTTTTTCAAATGTCCATCGATCCTACCTACGAGTCAAAAATCACTATCGTTAAAATTTTTATACATGTATATATATCAACAAATATATATATATATATATATATAGATACATATATATATATATATATATATATATCAATATATATATATATATATATATATATATAAGGGGTTATATATATATAAGTTTATAAGGGGTTACTTGCAACCTGGCGACTTATGTATTGCACTAAGGTGATTAGATATTGAGGTCCATCTGGATCAAACATAAGTACACTACAAGTTCATGGTAAACCATACTCTTTCGGTGACTGCTTAAACGTTAAACCTTGATTTTTTGAGTTTATACCAAAGTTAAATCTGTAAGAATGTAAGCGATGACGCATTTTCAATGTTAAATGTACAATATTTAGTTGTACAATTTAAGGATGATATTTTAATATATGAAATTATTTATTGTACAGGTAAACGACACAATATATAGCACTACAAATGTAATAAATTTTTTATGAATGAAAGAAAAGAAAAATTATTGTAGTAACATACGACAAGAATGGATAAAGATGGAGTATTATACATTGAGTATACATTTTAAGATCATTTGATAGTCCGGGAGACAAATTATACTTTTTATTACCGTATCCTGGTTTAAACTATCAAGTTTTTGAATATTGGTATTTCATTTTGTAGCTAAATTTGAATCAATTTCCGTTGGAATATCAATTTAATTTTCGATAAACTAAAAAGATAAACAAGTATTTAGTAGACTAACAATAAAGAGCGAATTAGAGAACCGAAAATGGGATGATACATATTCAAATTTAAAATAGTAATCGAATAAGAATTTCATGGATACATAATAATAAACCAGCAAGGTGTATTATTGGTTCATTAAAACTATGGTCGCCAATTTACCAATAATTTAAGGGCATCCACCTCAAACACAATCAGTACACAAATATTCATTGAAATTATCGAGAGGTGCTTCATTCAGGATTCATTTGGATGAAAATTTTTACAGTTTTTTGTCTCATGTCCACCAGTAGTATGTCCACCAATTTGGTCTAGAGTTTATAGATTTGAGCATGATGAAATAGGCGTCATCTTGAATAAAATGAGTTTCCCAAAGATACCACCAGGAGAATATCCGGTTGATTTCCAATACTTTGTGAAAAAGTGAAAAAGATGATTTCACCACTAGGATTCGAATCATAGATCTCCGTTTACCCCGGGACAATACGCCATTCTGTTACTCTAGTGAATCTCTCGTACTGTTATCTACAAGTTAATTGTTGTTTTTATGAGCTGGTTATGTTTCAATACTAAATCCAATCAAATCTACTAAGAATATAATGATTTTTATTTGAAACAATGACTTGCCTTCTATTTCGATTAATTAATTAATCGTAGTAAAAACGAGAAAAAGATAATGCAATGATTAAGCCTCCACAAACATTCTTTATCATAAACCTTCCATATTGTCTCGTCTAATTTCTACAATAATAAAACCAGGATTTGCCAGAAAACTGCCGGACTATAAAATAATGTATTTATAAAAATGATTAAAGATTTTTATTGTTTATAAAATGAAGAAGAATGAATCTTCTCTATTAATAAATAGTTTTGATTTATTTACATCTCTAATGATCAATAAACTCATATTTGTAATAAACAATTATTATTAGTTTGAAAAACAAAGGTCAATATAAAAACTTGTTTTAATTAAACAAAAAGACCGGTTTATGTTTAAAGTTGCACAATTCAATTCACATTTTGTTGTAGTTAAATTTTTGATTTTAATTTCGTTTTTTTTTCTTCTCTTGTTCTTATAGGTTGTCGTGAAACAGCTTTTGTCTATGCGATAATGAGTGCAGCCGTAGTTCATTCCGTAGCACGTGCCTGCAGTGAAGGTTCTATTGAATCATGTACTTGTGATTATAGTCACCAAGCTCGATCACCAAAAATGATCACCAGTAGTGGTGGGGGACCGGTACCAAATGCTGTTAACTCACATGGTGGTGTTGTACATCAAAATGGTGTACGTAATTGGGAATGGGGTGGATGTTCGGACAATATTGGTTATGGATTGAAATTCTCACGAGAATTTGTTGACGTTGGTGAACGTGGACGTAATTTACGCGAGAAAATGAATTTACATAATAATGAAGCGGGTCGAGCGGTAAGTAATTATTTTTTTAAATTGGCTCTTTTGGGTAAATATCGCTATGTTTCACCATGTTTCCACAAATTTCTAACAGAAAAGCTCAGTAATAGCATCTCAAAAATAGGAGACTGTTATTATATATAACAATCTCTAGAGAATGATATAAAAATCACTAAAAACATAAATAAATACCCAAAAACGAGAAGGTTTCCTAGTTTTCCATAAATGACAAGGAATGTATTGCAATTTCGATAAAATGTATTCATTTAAAATCGTAGGGTATAATGTTTCCAACAAAAATCATTTGGAACACAGTTTGTTTAAAAGTACGCGTCAAAATTGTGTTCGTAAATCTCCTAATTTGTGGATAGATAGATAGATGGATACATTTTGGGGTCTAAAAAGTATTGCACTTCGACCTTATGGTCCATTGTGCTCCCCCTTCTACTTAAGTTGACAATACCCAGGAGCTTGCTTTTCAGGTTTTCCTGAAGGTTCGTATATTCGGGGTTAGATGCACCGAGTATCCTGTATTTGCTGTAACTTAGAGGTTCGCAGTCAAAGATGATGTGGCTGGATGTTTCTTCCTGGGGAAGAAACGTTTCTTTATAGGGAAGCATCTGGAAGATCTTGTTCAGCCTCAGTGCATCGACAGAATGGAAATTCCTAATTTGTTGAAGTCCCGATGTTAATTCCTTGCTTTGTTGTATATACAAATTGATTGATTTTGTGAATCGAAATATTTTATCCCGACATTTGCTACTTCGAAATATGATTAGTGCCCAGCTTCATTAGAAACATGTATCTCTTTCGAAAGATAACATATTATTCCTGTTTTTTAAAATTATTAATTTAATTTTTTATATCGACATTTAATATAAATCTTTAATAGCATGATCAAATTAAATTAAAGATGACAACTTAATTTTGAAAGAAAAAAATATTTAAATATATTTAAAAAATGATATCCCATTCTTAAATTGTTGATGACAGAAATAATGAATATCTTAGTATACAGATAATAAGTTAATTCATTCTGAATTGAAACATATCGAGTTTTTTTTTTAACAATATTTTTATTTGTTTCCCTTATAGAGGGTCTGATTTCACATAATTCTAGGTTTACATAAAAATTCTTAGTGGAAAATTATTATCGTTTGAGTCTAATATTCGTTTTAAACCAATTTCAAACAAAAAACAGTACGAACATGAATTTTAACCAGATCTGAAGCGATGAGTATTCATCGAAATCGGTCCAGTAGTTTTTGCATGATGCTCGAACAAACAATTACAATTTTATAATAGTAAAGAAGATATATATGGAAAATAGTAATTTTTTTTACTTCTTAAAAATAATATTGACTGAGAGATGACTACCACCTCTATAAGCTGCAAGCAGAGGAGATTCTTGACTAGAGTACTCCTTCCATACCTGTGTCGTTTTGGAAGTGTAGGATACGACGAAGTGTATTTATAGATTGTATATTTCTTACGGTTAATACGGATTTCTGGGAAGAATTTGATTATCTTGTGCATCAAGGCATTTCAGTAAACTAGAGTTTTTCTCCTGGCTTCCCAAAAATTCTGCTACTGGGGCTACGGGCCATAATGATGTGTTTCGTTTCCCTTTACTGTCGTATGTTATAGAAGCTAGAGGAGCAAACAATTAATAAAATTGGGTAAACGTTTTTGAATGTCCATCTTTACTGAAAGGTAAAACTTGAACAGGTGCTCAATATTTTCGTTATTGAATTAATTACGTACATGATTAGTAGTAAAGGGAATTGAAAGAATCACTCATTCAATCAAGATAAGTTTTTTGTTAAGAGAATTTTTGTTGCATCATAATTTTTCACTACTAACGCGATATCATAACATCACCAGTCCGAGGTCTAAGGCACTATGAATGCGCAGATCGCCTACTTGGAAACTGGGAGGTTATGGGTTTGAATTCAAACATCGGCAGTTTGTCAACTATTAAGAAAAAAAAGGGGCGGTTAATTGACTAAACTGTCGGCGTTTGAACAAGAACGAAGTAACCGGCTATGCTTGAGAAGGTTTTCTGCAGTTTCCTTCACGAACTTCAGATGAATATCGGCATAGTTCCTATCATAGTCGGCTGCGCCGCATATCCTACCAATTCCTAGTCTATAAACAAAAATTCCTTCCACTCCACTCACATCCTCACATCCTTAGACATCACAATGGACCTTATGGTCGAAGTGTAGCCCGTCCAGGGCAGCCTCTACAATCTATCTATCTAACACGATATTATACCCTCTATTAACAACAATTTGAATATCAACTCAATAGTTAATAAATATTATATGTTACAAGGCATATAACATAAATATGTAATAAGATATTTTTTTGATTATAATATTTTTGTTCATTCAAAAAAAAAAAAAAATGTTATATGCAATGCAACAGTTTAGATGCATATTTATATTCACTCATTTTCAAGAGCATAATAACTGACAATGTTATTTTTATTAAGAAGTAGTTTTTTTGATTGGAGCATATAACCATTTTTTTAGCAGTCACATAATACCAGCCACCTTTAAAGTAGTTAACTCCTACCCAAAATAAAAAAAACCACTTTAATAATCAATCTAAATAATAATGTAATCTGTTTTTTTTTTCTTCTGTGTTCTTGTTTTGAAACTTTAGTGTCGTTAAATTCTAATGGACATCTTAATTCATGTGCATATGATTGCATTAAATATTTAGTAAAAAATTTTGATTTGATTATACTGATAAACATCTTAATTGTTTTTTGTTTTTTGTTTTTTGATTTGATTTATAAAGTGTCCTTGTATTAAAGATTATTAAAATAATCAAAGAGAACTAGGTAGGTTTTTTGAAATTACATTTCAAATTTTGTCCCAATTCCTAGAACATTTATTTGTATTTTATAAATTCGTATTTTGACTACAATGTAGTCATCATCAATATGAATTTGTGCAACATATCTCTGACTCCATATACTTTTTTGTCAGCTTGACTACTTTCATTACGAGAATCCTTAATTGTTGGTAACAGTGAATGATTTGATACACCGAAGTGTTAAACAAAGAGAGCAGGTGGACTAACAGAGTTTTATTAAGAAAACCTTAAAAATTGTTAGTAAATAAATGAATATTGTAATATATATATATATATATATATAAATATATATATATATATATATATATATATATATATATATATATATATGTATATATATATATATATATATATATATATATATATATATATATATATATATATATATATATATATATATATATGTATGTATATATATATATAAAGAAAATATAAACATAAAATAATATGTGATATAAATATACATAAAATATGTAATATAGTATATTATATTTGACATGATTCAAGAGTCATATCTTACATACATATTATACATTAATATATATATATATATATATATATACATATATATATTTATATGTATAATATAGGTATATAATTCCCTTGAACTTTTATTAAATATTATATTGAGCGATTTTTATGAACTAAACAAAATAAATAAAAATAAATACAGCGATAATACAGGGATGAACTATAATTAAAGAAGACCTATATTAATATCTATCCCAATTCAATACCCTTATTATATATATAAATATATATATGTATATATGTATATGTATATATATTGGACTTGGACTTGGTCGCTCTGCTTGAAACTGGTAAGTTGCTAGTTTGATTCCCAACGGTTATAGTTTGTCAATTAAATTAATTAAAAAATATTAATGGAGCGGTTAAATGACTAAACTGTCGGCGTATGGACAAGATCGAAAGTAACCAGCTATGCTTGTGAAGGTTTTCTGCAGTTTTTCTGCAAAGGTTTTACACTCTTCAGTTATCAATAGTATGAATACTTTTTCGCTAATGTTATTAATTTCTATTTTGTATTCTACCATCTTTATGATTCTTCTACAATGGATTTACGATAAAACCATTAAAGTTGTAATGTACTGGATTCAATTGTTGATCTAGACAGTCTAGTACAGTTCCTGAGGTACCTTGTAACTACCAACAAACTCATAATTTATTATTCAATTTTGAGGCAAAAACAAATATGGATTTACAGTCTGCTAATTCTTTTTTTCTTAGTCTTTATCTCAGAAAAAGTTTCAAATCGAATACACCAGGATATCTTCTCATATTCCTATAAACCCATTGGAAACGATTACGATAAAATCATTGAACCCATTATTGAGGAAAACAAAATACGTCACTAGAGTAGCCTCAAGCATGGGATTTGATTTTAATGTTTTTTGCTATCGTAAATTTCTAATAATGGCATTCTTGATATCAAGACGTAAAATCGGCCATTGCGTCTACGCTGTCGTATATAGTAGCTACGCTCGATTATATACATGGAGGTAACAAAAATAAACTGTAATTTATGTTGATTTAAAATAATCAGGAACGATTTAATAAACTGTTATATGTTTAAAAAAAGTTGAATGATAGCCATAGAAAGTTTTATCCATATAAGAAAGAATTAATTAATAAAATTAGAACAGTCAATAGGTTTTACTTCTATATTAGAGCCACATAAAGTGTTAATTATTTTTAAGTGAAAGTTCTTACGCTTCTATATATATTACATTTGTGGTAATACATTTTTATCTTCTAAACTAAAATCGATTGTTTAATATAAATTGATCTATTATAATGTACTATCTATCGACTCTTAAAGTTGGGGTTTCGAAACAAAAACCATTTACATTCCATTTTTTTGATTGACAAAAAAACTTTGTTATAAAAATATAAACAACTTTTATTCTAAGCAACTTTTCGAAAACCGAATGGATTTGGCTCAAATCGACTGTAAAAATTTGGGAAAAAGCATGGCTACCTTTTGGCACGAAAGTATTAGAGCTTCAAAAATTGCTAGCTATTTTTTATCTTAAAAAGTTAAAATCAATGAACTTTCTGGAAATCGAAGTATTGAATAATCGGTTCGTTTTTTATCTCAAAACTGAATTATTTACGGTACTGAATGTATACATAAGCAGTTAACAAATTTTCATAGCAGCAAAAACTTTTAAATGAGTTAAAAGCGAATAAAATATTTAAATAAAAGAGAAATAAACAGTAAAATTGTAGGAGGCAAGATAAATTAAAATGGGGTGTTTTTCAGTACGAATACATCTCTGAACTAGTAAACTGTTTAGATTTTCTACATGATTTCCTAAAAAAGATTAGATGTTTCATTTATTATATATCGAACATTCATTGTGAACTACATTTTATGATCTAATATATAATGGCATGTGTATACTCAACTATTCATCCGTGTTACATGTGATATTGTGATCATTTGATCAATATTATTTACATCATCATAAATTTTATTATTTACTACAATAAACAAAAGTATATATCCATTATAATAATATAGTGTAGAAACTAAAGATTTTAACTTACGAAAAAAGCTGAAAAGCTTTTGGGATATTTAGTATTTGATGAGTAAAACCAACAAAAACATAAAATATAATATTTAAAATATTTAAAATTAAAAAAAAATTATAAAATATAAAAAAAGAAGTTTTTTTTAAACAAACAAAAGTACAGAGAAATTTCTGCCTAGAGAAACTTTGATTGAAAGAATAGAGAAGCTGTCAAATTATTAGAACTCTCTGGTGTAATTTTCCCATACTGCAGTTGCTACTAGTTTCATATTACTCCTTTCAGGGAAACTTTTGGAGTTTACAGTAGTCTATTTTAGTTTAGACGGACGCCGAATTTTGGATTTTCTTCGGATGACGATTTTGGCAGATCGCCACTGGAGAGATCTTCAGAGCGAGGTTATTTTCGTATTTTCTCCTAAGCTTTTCTCGATATACGTAGTCTGGAAGAAGAGAGTAGAGCGTGGTTCTGCATCCGGAGTTGATGCTCCTTTCCTCTATTTCTGCATGTCTTTGCGCCCAGAGAAGAATGATCATAAGAATAGAGGTAGAATTTACAATATACACTCGATATATTTACAGAATAA
Source organism: Nineta flava (assembly GCA_963920215.1). Lineage (NCBI taxonomy): Eukaryota > Metazoa > Arthropoda > Insecta > Neuroptera > Chrysopidae > Nineta > Nineta flava. Next base: position 68,927,074 of record OY986044.1, read on the forward strand.
GGTTCAGTATTTTATTAGACACATTATGTATATGTAATATATAAAATGTGTATGTTTTAATATAAAATAACAAGTAAAATAAATACTAATATTAATATTTTAATGTCATATTTTCTTAGCGTGAGAACAACTCATATTTAACTCTATGAAGTGAGTATATATATATATAACTTATATCTATATATTTAAAATATATTAAATGCACTTAGAGAGAAGCTTTTGTTTATAAAAATAAAGTGCCTGGAATGCAATAGTACATAATAATTTCAATAAATAAAATCTGTTAATTTAAAAGATACTCCGAAATGAATACGCCCGGGTCCGAATCGATATTTGAATGAGATTTGGTATTTGAAGCGCTTTTGATAGTCAAAAGGTCAAGTTCGTTAATGGGTAAAATCGGACAAGGGAAAGGGGGGTTTAGAGGAAAGGGGAAACACAAAATATGACATATCTCCCTTAATATTCGAAAAATCGAAAAATTTATAAGAAGTAAAGTTGTAGGTACTAAGTTTTACTGTAATTTTGTTTCTTATCATTTTTTCTGTTACACTAATATTTACAGAAATATTGACGGTTTAAGATTGAAAACTAAATTCCTCACTATCTCTGTACACATTAGAGTTTGAGCAAAAATGATAAGGTGATGAATTGTAGCAAACATGATTTTCTACAACTTTATTCCTTACGCATTTTTTGATTATTCTAATATTAAGAGAGATATTTTGTGTTTTCTTCTTTCTTTATGCCCTCATTTCCCCTTGACGTATGTCATTTATTAATAAAATTGGACTTGGAAATACTAAAATCATATACGACATTTCATTTTGATCAGACTAAAATTGTGACCGCTAGAGAGTTGTTTATGTATTCTAAGGAACTTCGCTAAGTTGAAGCAGCTCCTGAGTAACGAATTTTTTTTTTTGGTCATTTTACTATGTATGATTGTGGAGCAGACTTTAAATATACACATACGAGTATATAATATTATGTTGTATATGAGACATTGCAACAAACACATAACTTGTAACTGACCAAAGAGATACATAGCCACACGCCTCTTCAATATTATAAAATACATGTACCTAAAGTTTTTTAACATATTAATACACTGATTTTCGATATAACTTGATTATGATAATATAGTAATATTTGTATAAAATATGTTATCGATGTGTGTATGTATAAAAAATGATTACGATATATCGAGCGACCACCCATAATGTCTTGTTTTATCCCAATCAAATAATACGGATTTAACTCTGGATAGGAAAGTAAGCAATCTGAATTTTTTGCATTAACCTTTGTTTTGATATTCTAATCACTGATATTATAGTATCATATAATCGCATGTCAAAGATAAAGTCAAAGAAGATAATCAAAATCGCTTTTTTGCAAATATCTTGTTGTCTACGAGTCATATTGTCATTATAATCTATCTATCTATCTAGATAGATCTATGCTGTTTAGATAGATAGAGTAACGCCCCATTGTGCTTTCTCCCGACTTCAGTCTGGCAAAGTTCGCTTCTTTCATATTTTGGCAATAGCCAGGACCTGGTTTATCGGGATTTTCTGAAGGTTTATATATTGTTGGGGAGATGCACCGAGTTTATTATATCTGCTTTAATCGAGTGATTCACAGTTAAAGATGATGTGGTTGGATGTTTCGCCACACACCTTTTCGCCACACAGTCTGCACATAAATAGATAGATTGTAGAGGCTACACTTCGACTATAAGGTCCATTGTGATGCCTAAGGATGTGAGGATGTGAGTGGGCTGGAAGGAATTTTTGTGTATAGACTAGGAGTTGGTAGGATATGCGGCTGCAGCCGACTATGATAGGAACTATGCCGATATACATTTGGAGTTCGTGAAGGAAACATGGAGAAAACCTTCTCAAGCATAGCCGGTTACTTCGTTCTTGTCCATACGCCGACAGTTTAGTCAATTAACCGAACCTTTTTTTTTTAATAAATGACAAACTGCCGATGTCGGGATTCGAACCCATAACCTCCCAGTTTCCAAGTAGGCATACTGCACATACATATCGCCTTAGATCGCTTGGCCACTCGGCCACTTAGACAGTCTGCACATAATTATATTTGATAATTTTATTTAATAATAAAAGATAATTTCTATATTATTTAAAAAAAAATTTAACTAAAACCGAAGGTACAAACCTATCAAGTTTGCAGTTAAGATACGCAAATTGCCTATATGCACTGAAAAAATTAAAACACTACAATTATATTATTATTTATTCATTTTTGAATAAAATAAATTAATTAAATTAAATACTGATATGAAAAAGGTGAACATCGGTATGTTGACACGAAAGTATACACAAATAAACAAATATTAAATAAAATAAATGTCTAAAAATTTAATTTTTTGATATCTATAAAAAAAAAGAAGATTTTTATTAGTATTCTTTTTCGAATATCAAAAATACTTTTTAGATGGAAACAATATTCATAGTAGGATTTTCAAAATCTCGGGTGAAATAATAGGATCCATTCTAATAAGTCAATTGATTTTGCCCTGCGGCAAACAAACTAAACATACTAAGGATGCACCTTTAAATATAAGAATTTGAAATTTACCCTCAAAAATTATTACGAGATTCATTAAAATATTAATTGATTTTTTATTTTTGTTACAGCATGTTGTAGCTGGAATGCGCCAAGAATGTAAATGCCATGGAATGTCCGGTTCATGTACAATCAAAACATGTTGGATGCGTCTACCAAGTTTCCGTCAAATCGGTGATCAACTAAAAGATCGTTTTGATGGTGCATCTCGTGTAATGGTAAGCAATGCTGGTAATCAACGTGGTGGAAGCGGTGGTAACATTGTCAACAATGCAGCACATCAAACACATAACACCATGAATAATATGAATAGCATTAACGATAATTCAATTCACGCACCGCATTCAAATCGTATTCACCATCGTAGTACAAATCAAAATATGAATAAACGTAATCGTTATAATTTCCAATTAAAACCATCAAATCCAGAGCATAAACCACCGGGTAAAAAAGATTTAGTATACTTAGAAGCATCCCCGAACTTTTGTGAACGTAATCCCCGATTAGGTACATTAGGTACACATGGCCGGCAATGTAACGAATCATCGATTGGTGTTGATGGCTGTGACCTAATGTGTTGCGGTCGAGGATATCGGACACAAGAGGTAACGGTTGTCGAACGTTGTCAATGTATATTCCATTGGTGTTGCGAAGTTAAATGTAAATCATGTCGAATTAAAAAAACAATTAATACATGTTTGTAAGCGGAACTATAGAAACAATAAGTAGTAAAATTTGTTCAAACGATTTGTTTTTTTTTTTGGTGCTTTATTTCGTCGAACGGTCGAGATACTTAATTTCGTGTATATAAAATTGTTTCGAACCAAACAAAGCTGTCAATTATTTTTTAAAAACAACAAATAATTCAATTGAATGACATTATTTTTGTTTGTTTTTTCATTTAAAACTGTCAATCACTATGACAATAAATAAAAACAAAAAAACATGAGTTAAAAACAAAATTAAATTCAACTCAAATTGCAAACAAATGAATTATAATTTTGTGTTCTTCAATTGCACTGCGCGACTGTTGTTTCAATCCCTTATAAAGTGATTGACGATAATTGTAATTTTAAATTGTATTAAATAAATATACACAAGTTAAAGAGTTATATAGAGACAAATTATTTTTGTAAAATAAAAATTTGTGCTACGCTGTGTGTGCTTGTGCTGCTGGAGAGCAGAAAAGCAAAAAAAAAAAAAAGAAGCAACAACTCAACGAACGTATATAATACGTAAAGCCATAACCAACAACAACGATATGTTGTGACAGTTTGTTGTATTAGAAACACAACAAAATACAGAAGTTAAAAAAATAAACAACAAATAAACAACACAAGAGAACGGAAAAAACAAGAAATCATTCAATGAATTACGTTTTCTTGACAATAATCTTGAAACAGGCATTTCATAAATTATTCATATGTATGTTACGGTAGTGCGTTCATCACAGTAAACGTTCTTTAATGCTAGCCAGACTGAGAAGAGGACAGAATAACTTTTAAATATCGTATGTTTATTTAGTTAAAGAAATTTTTTAATTTTATTCCAATGATCATGACATGACTCTTGGTTGGTTAAAACCAAAAATACACATCCTGAGTCGAAATTTAAAACATCATTATAGCCAGCAAATCATCATTTCTTTTGTTATTTTTTTAATGTAACCTTTTTAGTTCATCAATAGAACATAAAAGTCGTCAAATGAATATATAACGTCATAAAACCGATGACCTGCTTATAATTTAGGTCATAAATAGAGCCGCAGGTCATAAATAGGCCACCGAACATGCGAATAAGCCATTTTGTTTGGTCCCAACTTTGTAACGGTTAATAAACACACAGACAGAAAAAAAGTTCACATATACAAAATAATGTTATGTTGAAGAAAAGGAATAATTAAAAAATTTTATATTTCGAAAACAAAACTGTAACACACGATTTAAAAAAAAAATTTATATAAAAAATATTTAGCTTTACTCTCCTAGGTTTTTTTTTAAATTCTGTCGAGTATTTTTTCTAATACAACAGATAATAGTTGGGCGGGCATGAAGTTTCACATGCTTCTAATGAGAGAGAGTGAGAGAGAATGATAACTTTGATATTAGTTATCTCGGGTTCTAAACGGTTAAAAATTTTGAAACTTCGGGATTTATTAGTAAACGTTATTTTTAGCCTGTGAAAAAAAATGAACAAAATCTATCGAAAAGTGGTGGTATGCTGGAACATCCTTAATAATATTATGTCACTGTCTTGCACCAATAAAAAATTCATTTACACCGAACTACCAATTAATAATTTATGAAAGTACTTGTAATAATTTAATACATTCTCTTATTGACATCGAATTGATGTATGAAAGACATTTTACTGTATTATAAATATGATTGCAAAAGTACAGTGTTAACTGCACATTTTGTTGTGAGCTTCGAGTATGTGTAAGTAGTGGTATTTAACTGAAATAAAACAATTTATGTGTAAAATCACAAATGTAATGAAAACAGCCATCAACAAAAACAACAACAACAACAACAAACAGTAGCAAAATAAACAAAACAAAAACAGAAAACGATAAAATATGGATCAGACCACATGATTAATGTGATAACTTTTAAAAAATGTAATAAATACATTGCAAAAATATTTTTTATATTATTATATTTTTTAAACGATCTACGTTTTTTAATTATAAATATAAAAGCTAATAAAATAACTTCTGATAATTTTGTAAAGTTAAATTATTTTTTATGAAGTTATACACAATAGCCTAGTAATTTAAATAAGCCTAGTAGTTTAAATAAATAACCTTATCGTGCAAAAGCTTTGGTATGGAATTTTTTTTATTTCTTTTTTGCATCTGTTGAGACTAGTAATAAAAGTTCAAATTTTGTTATTACAGTTTTTTATTACAAGTTCAAGAAACGCGATGCAAGAAAATTGAAAATTTAATTTGACGAAAAATCTTCGTCTAAGTATCAAAAATAATTTCAAAAACTTTTCTTTCATGTGTGGCGAAATATTTGTTGAGAATATAAAAGATGCCACCAAAAAAAAAACTCTACATACACAAAGTAACGGCAAAACCCCCAAAAATGTTCTTGAGCCAAGGAAAAGATAATACTAATAAAAGTTATTCGAAACTTTTTAGAAAAATTTACTACCAAAGCTGTATAATCAATCTAGACTGAGATATTTAAACAATAAAAAAACAACCAATATTTGGCGGTTTTTAGGCCAACAAAATTTAGCCGAGATTTTTCGAATTGGAAATCTTAGTGTTATATTCCTCGGCATACACAAGTAAAAATATTAAAAAATCGTATACCAGACCTTTTGCATTGTTGTATATATATGTACTGGGCCACAAATCGAAAGCTTTAAAAGTAAAAAAACTCCATTTATGGATACAATTATTTTTGAAAAAAAGTTTATATCTACCGTTTACAGAGGGTACTTCTTTTATTATTTAAAGGTTCAATACCATTATCTGCTTCAAAATTACTTTAGTAAAGTTACAATTAAGTAAGGAAGTATTGTGTGAATTCAACTACGAATTGTAGTAAGGATTAATTCCTCTTCTTTAAGATCAACTTCAATGGAGTGTTGGTCAGTGATTCTATCGCCTGTTCACGTATGACGCGTATTTTATGACCTTGTAAGTGCTGTACATTGTTGTGCCAATCTCACGGAGCTGTTCCAAATCGGTCGATCTGTAGCAGTTTTAAACAATCTTAGATCCAAACCCTGATAATCTTACGGCTAAGAATTGTCTCATGCGACCGAAGCGATGTGAAAATTCATACCAACCAACGATCCAATTTTACGTCGTATTTCCTAGCCCCGCATCTTCGTTGTTGAGTCACCTCAATTATTTAAGTAAATTTTCTTTTTGGTTTTGTTTCTAAATAAATCCGTACGAAGCGAAAATAAAATCGAATACACGATTTATATGTTATAAATGAATTGTACCAAATAATTTCCTGTAAGAAGTAGCCTCTGTATATATATATATATATATATATATATATATATATATATATATATATATATATATATATATATATATATATATATATATATATATATATGTGTGTGTGTGTATATATAATATATAATATATAAGAACTTTCCAAAAAAAATGTATAAACCAGTGAATTTGTTTAAAGACCAAATAAATATACCTCCTCCAATTTTTATTTTGTAAATACATTTTTAGTTTAAATTCTCATATGAATTCATTTGACATTTTACGTAAATTTTTCGCAAAATTTTCATGTTACGTAAATTGATCATCATAATATGCTATTTTTATTTTGTTTCGAAATGAATTTTTATTTCCATGACCCAAATAAATCTTTGATCAGCTTTTAGAAATCTCATTGTAAAAGTGTTTTTTTATAATTTTACTTAACTAATAATTAAGTGTATTTAACTTTGTTTTTTTTTTTTTTTTTGTATTACAATAATTTTTTTCGAATTAATTAATTGTCGTCAGTATTACTATTTTGATAAGTGTGGATAAAAATATTTATTGAAAAAAAAAAAATTTAACTATTATATGTATATATTTTTGAGCTGAAGGTGGACCGATATAAAAAAAAAAGAAATTCAAAAAATTCAAAGACTGAAAAAATTACACAGAAAGTATATGTTGTTTGGACCTTAGAAAATTTTATTAGGCTAGTCACCTTAAAGATTGTATATATATATAATTAAATGCTTCTAATATAAGATACAAATTTTGGTGTTCTTACAAAAACTTTGTAGATATTCAAAGTTCACATCAAAATTTGAAAATGTATTTTACTTTACGTAATTTTTAGTATTTATTTGTAAATAAATTTCCCATAATAATTACGATACACAATTTTTAAGTATATTGAGAAGAAAAAAAATTTTATGTAATAATTTTGTTTTTTAAAAAATTAATTAATAATAATGTATTTAAATTATTTTCTTACGTACTTGTATAAAAATCTATAAGTTTTTAATAAAAAAAAAATTTAATTATTTTTAAATTCTTTTTTTGATTTCTTTTGTCAATGAATGCATTTAGTTTGATTTTTCAGATAAATGTTTCCTTTGTGAAATACAATGTTCAAGTAAGTATTTTAAATTATTTGTCTATTGTTATATATTTTGGGATGGACCATAATGGACCGTGTCAATTTAAAATTTACGCTTGATACCGAAATTAATTATTTGGTATTTAAAAGTGTTTCATTGATTACAAATATATTCATTCATATATAAATAAAAACTGTAATATAATTCAGCTATGTTGACCCTTTATTACAAGCTTTTATTTAACTTGCAATGTATGTATGTATGTATGTTCGGGTCAAATCTTGCAAAGTGAATTAGAACCTCTTCCTCTTATCCTACGGAGTTGAATTTTTACATGTTGGTGCAGTTCCGATGACAATGCATTTTTATGGTAAGCATGAAAAGAATGACAAGGGGAAAGGTAGGTTTAGTGGTAGGGGAAACACAAAATTTGGTATATCTCTCTTAATATTGAAAAAATCGAAAAACACATAAAAAGTAAAGTTGTAGAAAATTAGTTTTACAATAAAAAGCTTGTTTTAAAAAATGTTTTTTTTAATAGAACCTTATTTGATTCTATTTTTGTACAAGATAGCTTAGAAAAAAGTGTAAAGGTTAGTAGTGTGCTAGGCATTAGTTACTGGATTAAACTAGTGTAACTCAGCAACGAACCATTCAAAAGAACCGCTCACTTGTCTCATCCGAATGAAGTCGTTCAGTAATTAACAGAACTTTCCCCTTAAATCCTGACGAAGGTGGAAGCTAGAGTTTTTAATATCATGATCATAATAGAGGTACATATTCAAATTTAAAATAGTAATCGAATGTGAATTTTATGGTCATAGAGCAATAAACCAGCCAGGTGTAGCAATAAACCAACTAGCCATACATCAGTATGGTGTTTATGGTAGGTTTAAAATTTCAGTACTAAAATTTCATAATATATATATATAATAAAATTTCATTTCAATATACATATACATATATATATTATATAACCGAAAGGCAACCATACTAACAAAGGAAATAAATAGACGCTTGTTTACAAAAAACAATTTGAAAAATATGTTAATAGTAAATAAACAAAATTAATAATACAATGGCATCAGAAATGATAGTGAAAGATCATATGCATAGTACTACCATAACATCTAAGGTAGCTCAGTTGGTAGAGCATTGGTCTAGAATGCCAGAGGTCGTGGGTTCGATCCCCATCCCTAGATGTGTATGATTTATCATATCAAGCATTTGATGTCAAAAAAATGTAATTTTTCTAGCATTTTGTTAATATATATATATATATATATATATTTAAAATAAAAAACAAATTTAATTATTTTTTAATAAATTTTACTTAATCAAAAAGTTTTAGATCTATACAATGGTTTATACAAAAAAAGTATTAATTTTATGTGAAAGTCTAAAAGACTCATTTTGTATACACAGAAGGGTTTATATTTGTTGTGTTGGATGTATGACCAGCACAAATGAATTATACTATTAGAATATAGTTTTTATTCATGAATGAATTTTTGTCTGTGTTAATAAAAAAAATCAGTGAAGTGAAAAAGAATTTATGTATGTTACGTGCGTTAATTTGATTGATTTAACAAAAAAAAATAAATAAAAAATAAAAATAAAAATAGTAACAATAATAATGATGTGTCTTATTTGATTCAATAATACCCAAAAAATTTTATTCAATTTAATAAAAATCTTGAATGAAAAATGTTTGTCATATGCCAACAAATAAATAGTCAATAACAACACAACACAACACAGTTTTATTCATTGATTTATTATGAATAGAAGAGATGATTAAACAGTCATTAACACAAATTACAAGGGCATTAATCACCTTCTATTTATAAACAGAAAGCATTTTTTTTTCTATTTTGTTAAGGTGGTTCACTCGCGGTAGTCGAAACAAAAAGAGAAAATATAGTTTAATAAACTCATCTGTATAAACTAACATAATTTCCATAACATATTTCTTAATTTATGTCAACAAGTGGTTTACTCGCGGCAGTCGAAACAAAAAGAGAAAATACAGTATAATAAACTCACCTGTAATAAGTAACATAATTTCTATAATAACATATACCTACCTTAATTTATGTCAAATTCACAGTCAACTTAGCGAAACAACTTTTTCAAATGAAATAAGAAATAAATAAAGATAGATAGATAATGGGATTCTACCTCCCTTTCTCACACTTTACCGATTATAACAGAGACCACCCACAATATTACTTAACCTTTTTATTAATTTTATAACTATTCATTTTTTACCGAATTTCCTCCAAAGGAAATGTAGCTATTGTTTTTGCACCAATGTTGGAATTCCGTAAAAATTTCTTCAAATGTCAATCGATCCTACCTATTAGATGTTAAAAATCACTATCGCTTATATTTATATATATATATATATATATATATATATATATATGTATTTTTTTTAAATGTCTGTGGACTCTCTAGCGGTCACAGTTTTATACCGATTGGAATGAAATTTGGTATTTGAGTCGCTTTTGGTATTCTGAAGGTTAAGTTCGTAATGGGTAAAATTGGAAGAGGGGAAAGGGTGATTAGAGGGAGGGGAAAACACAAAACTATCTCCCTTAATATTTGAAAAATCGAAAAATTTATCAGGAGTAAGTTGAGGGTATTAAGTTTTACTGTAATTTTGTTTCTTATCATTTTTCTATTACACTAATATTTACAGAAATATTTACAATTAAAGATTAAAAGTTAAAATTCTAAATATCTCTGTTCACATTAGAGTTTGAGGCAAACTAAAAAATTTAGTACCTTGGCTAGTTGAGTGAGATAATTTGTTTCACTTGATTTGAAATGATGCATTAATAGTTTCGTCAAATTGACAGTCAACTTAGCATTATATTTTTTTCAAACCAAATAGAAAAAGAACTGATTGCAATGCAGCCAACAAGTGTGTTGCACTGAATTACATTCTTCGATTTTATAAATTCTAAGAATTTGGTTGATTCGTGCGAAAATAATGTTGCAATAGCATTATATATATTATAGTATAAACATAATTGAATTGAACAATTATTTGCATGATTTTAAAAGTCATTTTATTATTGAAATATTCATTCACATTTGGTATGAAATATAAAAAAAAAGCCATTATCAATTTGTTTATCTCATGAAAATTTGTTCCGGTATCTATATATACAATCTATATGTCTATAGGTATGCAAATAATATTTCTACGAAATGTATAATTCTTAGAAAAACTTTTATGCAAAAAACGATATAAAGTGGTTATTTCAATTAAAGATAATCTTTCCCACACTTGAATCTTGATGGTGCATTGGTGCAGTAAACATTATAGATACAATCCGCAAAAAAAAAATTGTTTTTAAAGATTTAAAAAGTTTTTTTTTTTAAGACAGCTCACTCGCAAACTCATTTTTCTTAAGAATTTAATGAAAATGAAACATGACATTATAAGCTCGATGTCCTTTATTTATGATTCATGGTGACATTTTTAACATGCACGGTATTGGAAATTATTCCCCAGGATCATGATATCTGGTGGCCAGAATGAGAAAGAGTGAAATCAGACTCAGCCGTGAAACATTCGCGTTAACATGGTTAAATTATTAAAATGAACAAAAAGTTATTATTTTATTAATGAAACTGTTTTTCAAAGCGAAGAATGGAAAGTGATAATTCTGATATAAGGCTTTCACCAAGAAAAACGGATGGTTAGACATATTGTAGTGTGTATGGACGCTCAAACAGAGAAAATAGAGTTTCTAGAATGCAAATTATCAGTTTCTATAATATAATTAATTGTATCCATGATTTCGACAATATGATTTATCCGATCGAAAAAATAAATGAAAAAGGGCCGAGTTTTCAGGGAAATTCTTATTGTATAATAGTTGCTCGTTAAAAAGCGATGATATGGGATAAAGGACCGAGCTATTTACCAAGTGTGAGTGAAATAAATATAAATTTACTATGCAAATTTTTTCTTAGAAAATTATGTGGGGTAAATTGATTAAATGTAAGAAAAAATTTGTTTGAACAAATATGTCTACTGGATTAAAGTTAATTATGAAATTTTAATCTGTGCAAATGTTTAAAAGATAGACCTAGTAGCTGTCGTTCGAATTGTGGTAGTAGCTAATATTATAAAAAAGACTATCGTTACGGCTAATAAACTACATAATTCCATCATATTATATTTATTTCAAAATCACTGACATACACATAATCACATAACAACATATAAATAAAATAATGTATTGAATTTGTTACAGTTCATAATAATAATATTATTTGTGTTTGGAAAAAGTGCGGTGTGACACACCCACATGACTTCCATATAGATAGATAGATTGTAGACCTTTACGGGCTACACTTCGGCCATAAGGTTCATTGTGATGCCTAAGGATGTGAGGATGTGAGTGGAGTGGAAGGAATTTTTGTGTATAGAGTAGGAATTGGTAGAATATGCGGCTGCAGCCGACTATGATAGAAACTCTGCCGATATTCATCTGGAGTTCGTGAAGGAAACTGCAGAAAACCTTCTCAAGTATACCCGGTTACTTCGGTTTTGTCCATACGCCGACATTTTAGTAAATTAAACGTCAATTAATTATGTTTTTTGGCACAACTCATTCCAGTCTTTCGCTCCTTTTTATCAAGATTTTGTTTAAAAATAACTTCACACTATAGAGACAACTCATCTTCTTATCGGAATTAAGCATATCCAGTGCCGCCCCCAGTCCAAGCTCATTTACTTCAAGCCTTTCCTCAAAGTTTGTACCTTAAAACGAACAAACTAATGGGAATAATTCCAATTTTCATATTAGCTTTTAAATGATGTACAAACATTTATATAGAGGTAAAAAACATTGAACATTTCTTTGAATTTAATTTTAAAAGCGACATAAAAAAATTGAAAGAACATCATTTAGATAATAAATAAGCTGTGACGTTAGGAAGAAAATTGAAGATGATGAGTTAAGTTTCTGATGAATCTGATCAATCATTTGTCTGTGTCTGTGCCTTTTTAACATATTATAATAAACAAGTAAAATACAATTGTCAGAGTTTTTCATATAAATAAATAAAGAAGTATAATTTAATGGTTTGTTAAGTTTATTGTATTCTAAAACACAATGTATACAAATCTTTTCATGTATTAGTCCGATCATTTCGTAGTTTTATCTGGAAAGTTTTCCAGGAGTTTTCAAAATTTTTATATAGATTTTGACGTATGCTTTTCCAATTTTTACTTTGCCGCTCCTGTCGCCATTTACTAAGCCGTTTAATAGTTATTGCACTATTGCAATAGTTATTCACTCAATATATTTAATTCATTTTAATTACAAATAGAAATTAAATAAATAAAAGTTTCGTTATTGAAAGTTTATCGAATTGGTTTGTAATGTATTATTGGATCTGTGAGTTTATAGAATTCGGAATGGAAAGTTTAGTACGTAAGAAATGATGTTTTTTTTTTGGATAAACAACATTGTATTAACTAATAAAAATTATAGAAGTTGTTATATGAAAATATGTAATAAAAAGAAACATCTGGATAAAATCAAGGTTAGCTTATTGAAAGATCAATTCATAAAATTAATTTAATAATTTAATAATTTATTTTGTTAGACAATTTAATATTGAATGTAACGGTGTTATACAATATCATCTTATACCTACTATCTACCTGTGTACATTCTCACAGTTCAGACGCTGAGTATTTAGATACATATATATATAGAAGGTCCATGTTTTCATTTTAAAATTGTTGAAAACTATTCGAATTGGCTTAAAATCATTATTCACAAAATTATATTAGTACACGTCCATTATGTTATGAGTTCTCTCGATGCCACAATAGCAAGGAATAACATATCCTGAGACAATATAAGAGTAATTTTAATAAGAGTGATGTTCACAAATGTAAATCGAATGAAAGCAATTTTAACAAGAGTAATTTCAATAAAATTTATTATATTTTAATTTATTTTTTTAAATTTTTTATTAATTTTTATTTTTGTCTATTGATCTCTATTTTCTATCTATTTCTAATTGTCAAAGAGTAAATTACGACTAGTATAATTTACACTGATGATGACTACTTTGTAGTCGAAATACGTATTTATTATATAAAAACTGATCTAGGTATTGGGGCAAATTTGAAATTTTATTTAAAAAAACCCAGAGTTCTTATTAATTATCATTTGATAATATAATATCTAATTCTGACGTGAAATGCCATCAAGACTGTGGTCTGTATAAAAGGGATGTGTGTGGTGTTCATATCGGATTAAAAAAAAAAAACTTTCAGAATTGTTTTTGGATTATTCAATTGGCCATTATAATTATCTATACAAGCGCATGGACTATTATCACCGCTAACTGAATAAATTGAATCAATTTACTTAATACATTAGTTATAAATAATACATTATTTCTTTATTACATTATGTATTCAGAAAATAAAATGAAAAAAAAACTACTATGTCTTTTGATTCTCATTTTGTTAAAAAGTTAATTATTCGTGCTGATATGCAAAAATTATTATTTTATTAATGATATAATATACCTCCCGCATTTTACATTTTATGATATATATAGGTACAGTGTGGGTTGTGAAAAATTAACGTCAATCGTTTTGTTTCATCATATTTTGTTTTTGAACCGTTGTTTTCGATGTATCGTATTTGGTAAAAAATTGTATGATACCGATGATCAACGATATTAATTAGTTAATTTTAAATAACGATAATAAAATAACGACAAATAACGATATTAATGTGAAAGCACTTATATTCCTCGATAGCAATGCTACTAGTAATGCTATTTAATAAGTGATTTATGCTTGAAGAGTTCGAAAACTGAGGAAATATTTTTCTTATGCTTATTATTAAACAGAAAAAAGGTGGAAAAATAATCCACCATAAATATCTTTTGATTGATATTCCAATAAAATAGTTCATATAATGTATTGATCTCGGCATCTATCTTCGTGTTTAACCAGAATAGTGTAGGTATATCGCTCACTCCCATGCGTACATGGAATCGAGGGCGCCCAACTCCGGGTGAAACTATTTTTAGTTTTAACTTGAGTGAAATATATAGAATATGCACATTAGTCAGTTTATCAGGTTATCAGTTTATCAGGTTTGTTCAGTGCAAACCCCTCACAGCTTCTGTTACTCTAATATTTTAAAAATTATTTGTAGTTTTATGTTCTTATAATGATAATAATTAATTTATTATAACTGTCACCATAGTCACTTGATTTGATATTTATTATGATTTCTTCCTCTGATTTAATTAATATATATATATATATATATATATATATATATATATATATATATATATATATATGTATATATATATATATATATATATATATATATATATATATATATATATATAGTTTAGTTCCGACTTTGAGCAAAGAAAAGAAAGAAAGAAGAAAGAAAGATCAATAGAAAGGTCGATAGAAAGGTCAATTTTTTAAACTATAAATAACTTTTGTTTGAAACTTTTTTTTATAAATTCAGTATTTACCGGGAAATTTACTCAGTTAATTTTCACTTGTTTACATTCCTTTTCCTTTGACACAGCTCGGCAAACTAACATAGTTGAAATTAGAATCTGTTAGGGTTTGCCGGTTCAACCAGCGCTTTAAGGACACCTAGTACCCAAACTATTTAATCATAATATTGTTATTAAAAGATAATTAATTTTATTTCAAAAAAAAAAAAACCTGAATAAAATAAAAATTGAACAATTTAATTATAGGTACATTTGAATTTCATTGAATGTAAGATTAATGTACGTTCATCGACTAAAAAAATTATTTTTTATTTAAAAAAAAAAATTAATTTTGTTTCAGTATATTGTTTTACCTCTGTGTGCACTGATATGGAAGAGACCATATATTTTTTAAGTAGATAGAATTCAAGCTAAAGATTTGTTATTATTCAATTCTAAAGTATTCCAGAACTAATGAAAACCGAGTGGCCCTTTTCAAATTCTTGTAATATTAGTTTGTAAAACTTTCCAGCCTATTTCTTGCTTTAAATTGTAATCACAGTGGCAAATATCTTACCAAAAAGTGGCAAAACTAGAAATACGTTTGTCGATCAAATTGTTTAATTTTACGAAATAACTTCAATTATGAATTAAGGGTATTTAGTATTTAGTAATCTGTTTCTGTTTAATATTTTTATCCTTTGTTACAATATCGCGACAGAAATGTTTCTTATTTTAACCGCTAGATGGAGTCTATATTAATTGGAAAGACCAATAATAAAGAAAATACATATTTTAATGTAAGCTTTTTTATTGATTTTAAGCTGAGTGAAAATTAGCAACCATATCAGCCATTGATGTTGAATTTTCACTGTATTTTAACCCCTCAAAAATACAATTTTTATAATGGATTAGAGGATATTTATAAATAATGAAAAAATAATCTCATTGAGGAATATTGCCAACTCAAATTTGCACTCAATTTTTATGCGCTTAAGGATTTTTACGGATCCAAATTGGGTAAAATTTAGTTTTGGAGTCCTGGGTCTTTTTTTATTAAATAAACAACCAGTATATAGAAGTTATGTGAGTCATTCACGTCAGATGTTTTTCTTTATTAATTATTATTTAATCAACATTAGAAGTAAAAATAAATCAATGAAATTTTTAATAAAATTATTATATATTTTTTTCACGTCGCGTTTATGCATCTATTCTTGAAAGTTTGGTCATGAATTGATGAGTTAATTATACATTATATTAGTGTGTATGTTATGGGCAAATATCAGGGGTAACTCAGCAGTTTATATTAAAAGAATGACATTGTGTGCTGAAGCATCCCAGAAAGCACATGCAAATAGGAAGACCATGGCTACGATGGATTGACGATATTGCACTAGATCTACGTTGAATTGGAGCCGGGAACTGGAAAGCCAAAGTCCAGGACAAAAAAGGCCTGGAAATTCTTTTAAGTAAGTAGTAGTAATATACTATACAATTTTTTGTTAATGACAATGTCTGCAAGAAACTTAATATTTTTCGAGTTACATATTGAAACTATGTCCAAGTGCCCCACTTAAAAAAATTGTTAATTGTTGTTTGTCCGCAATAACTGTAAGTCTAAAATAATTATTTAAAAAAATTCAGATTTACCCCTGATATTTATGCATAACATCCAACCTTTACATAAATATATAATGGTATTCATTTGTAACACACAGAATTTGAATAAAGAATATAATAATATTTGTATAAACTCTTTTTTATTTAAAATTCTTCAACATATTTAATGGAATATTGATTGAAATTTAATTATAAAATATTTCACACTTTAAGCGCCGAATTAAACAATTGTGGTATACATTCTAATTAATTATTATATGCAAATAACATTTTAAAGAAGTTTTTTTTTTAGACTCCTATATTCTAACCTTTTTAGTGACTGACTGAGTACGAACCAGACCTGAAACTTGGCAAATTTAAAGATTTTAAAATATTTGACAAACAAAAAAAAAATTGCCAAGAAAAAATATTAAATACTTTTTATTTACAGAAGACGGGACTTGAGGTACAATCAGGTTCAAACGAGGTACGAATTCGAAATTCGACGTGAGGGTATCCTCATTAGCTTATCCTCGGCACCCCAAAATTAAAATAGCGATAATTTGAAAACCGTTGAGGAACAAACGACGGGACTTCAGGTACAATCAGGTACTAACCAGGTACAAACGATTGATATCGGTTTCAATTCGAAATTTGATGGTGGGGGTGCTGTGGAAATGGACCTCGTTCTTTCTATGCTTACCAGTTAAAAAACATTTGACATATATACTTAGCCACCAGTATATTAGCTAACATATACCTAACTCTATAGTCAAAGTATTACCTACAAGGTAAAATGAACCGAGCTACGAAAGTATTTTCATTTAATTTAATTAAAAATTTTTGTTAGTTTTATATGTAGATAAAAGAATTTCATTTGTGGCAGAAAAATTGCAAACATTTTTATAAAAATATTTCATAATGGAAAAAAAAAAACGTTTATGTATTTCATAAAATATATTTCGTTGTAACTAAAGTCGTGATGACTTATTTTTCACATAAGAACAAACACAAATTTGAGTCATTTTTATTAAATTTATTGATTTCAAATTATTGATTTATTATGAGAAATGGATATTGAATATATATTATGGCGTTTAAATTATTCGGGTACTTTTTAAACATGCCCACACACGCATATTTATATATATATATATATATATATATATATATATATATATATATATATATATATATATATATATATATATATATATATATATATATATATTCTGAATGTGAGAATGTCCACGGATCTACGGAGGGTTCCACACAGCCTTGGTTTAGAGAGAACTTTTATTCACCGGTATCTTTTAAACGAAATCCAAGTAAACTATTCTACAAAAAGTTGGTAAAATTCGTTTTATAATAAACCATTTAAGCTGTTTTCGAATCATTTCAGAAAAACTAAATATTCCTTAAGCCATGTCTCACTTTCGACAGTAGTGGGTGGTATTTTGTCACATTCATGGGTCGCTATCGTCGAAACGAAGCTAAATTCAATAAAACTCACATAAATTATTCTGTAGAAATGTTGCAAGAAATTTCAAAAATCCGTTTCAAAAAAATCGTTGGAGTTGTTTTCGAGAAAATCCGGAAAAACTAAACAGTCCATTGAGTAGTTGGAAATATTTCCTACTTTAGGTGGGAGTGACGGCTATTCAACCCATAAGCTTAACTTGAAGTTCTAGAATGCAAAAATATATTAGGAAATTTAAATCGTTTAGCTCTTTTTGTTCTAGGGATATATTTTTTATTATTTGTGTATACTTAAAACGTTACAGTACTATATCAATGTTCATTTTCATTAAAGGTTAAGAAGGCATAAGTATCGAAGAACAAGCGTATAAAATTTATAAATTTTGTATATACGATTATACTCTTCTATATATATCAAAGAACTACACATTTGGATATAATCCATAAATTTCATATCTTATATTTAATCAAATTAGAAACATCAAAGGCCATAAACTCTAATCCTTTGAATACGGAATCCTAAAATATCAGATCGGTAAATTTTAAAAAGAAATCTTCTTTTTCATAAAGTATTTTTTACTATTTACCATTAGACTACTACTATAGTATAGTAACTATACTCATAGAATAAATATGATACTATTCCGTAATCTGATTTAATAAATTGTCCAAATAAATAATCATACACTATTGTGAGATTTCCTATAAAAGAATTCAATCAGTAACAAGTTTTGTGATCTAGTCACTAGTGTGCCATGAGCATCTATCTTGTCAAAAAAGAATTTTATCTATACAAAAATATTGTGTATATGATATAAAACATACAATCAATGTTTACTGTTTCGTGATTAGTTTCATTCATTTGTCAAGGGTCATATCCAGGGGTATATGTAGACAATTCGCAGTCCTAGGCAACTGTAACCAGCCAAGTAGTCGAGCGGTCTAAGGCGTCATGTCTGCGCAGTATGCAGTACTTGGAAACTGGGAGGTTATGGGTTCGAATCCCAACATCGGCAGTTTGTCAATTATAAAAAAAAAGGGGCGGTTGATTGACTAAACTGTCGGCGTATGTTTCCTGCAGTTTCCTTCACGAACTCCAGATGAATATCGGCATAGTTCCTATCATAGTCGGCTGCAGCCGCATATCCTACCAATTCCTAGTCTATACACAAAAAACGGAAAACTTTTCTCGTACACATTGCCACAGAAGTTACGTTCATAATTGATTTGACCTTTATTTATTTGGTTTTGGAAAACAAATATTCCCAGGAGTTGAATACAGTCTACGATTTTTAACATTTGCTTATCGGTGTTTTGCATATGTTTAGTTTCAGATTATTATTATTATTAAACCACTAAGTCAGTAGGTAATACCCAACAACGGAAACTTTTTGTAGAGTGTGTATATATTTGATTTAAAACAAAAGAAAACAATGAATGGAATCCAAAAAATAAAAGCGTGGGAACAAATTGGGAATTGTTATTTATAAATTTTATTTTGCTTTTATTTGTTCAAAATTATTGCGTTGAGTTTGTATTTTTTTACTCCTTAAACCCATATCTATGTGTGTGTTTTTCATTTTAATTTCTTCATAATTTTTTTAACATTGGATTCTAATAATTCGTAATTTCTAAAATTTAAGTATGATGGGCATGTGCTGTGTATACTTGTATTAAAGTTTTTTTTGTTTTGTTTAATATAATAAATATTTTAATGTCTAAGAATTTCATTTTGTGGTTTTTTAATTTTGTTCACAGATTGTAATGATATTGTGTGTGGTGGCTTTCAAACAAAAACCATAAATACATTTTTAAAATGAAATGTCAAACCACTGAATTCATTTAATATGCCAATAATTTAAATTATTGATTGTTAGTTGTTTTTGTTTTTGTTCTGTTTAAATTTCTTTTAAATATATATATTTTTTTTAAATATATTAATTTTATTTTTTGAATAGTTAATGTGTGAATGTGTAATATGGAAATTTCTTTACTTTCGAGATCTTAAGTTTTTGAAATATGTTTGGTCGGCTAGAGAACTGAAGATATTCAAGATAGTTATATATATATATATATATATATATATATATATATATATATATATATATCCAATCTCAGGTCACAGGTCGCAGGTCGCCATAAGTTAAAAGTTGACTAAGATCTTTTTCCAAAAGAGAAGTCGTGTATTTATTGGAAAGAAATTCGATAAGTTGACGTAGCTCCTGCGTAACAAATTTTATTACTATAAAGCTATTCAAGTTGAATAAATGGAATATTCATTTGAAATTTTACTCATTTAAAAGGAATTTTTATGCTCCTTTAATGGTAATTATTGGCTTATTAATAGGAAGCTCTTTGTAAACTACTGAATGTCATTTGTCGAATGTCAAATTTTAAGCTCCTGTTTTTTCCGAAGAAATAGAAAACATTGTCAAAAGAGAAGCGATAAATTATACACGCTAAAATACATTAAAATAGCATCTTTAATGCGAATAATTCTTTGCGATGTTGTCACTAATAAGAACTAACAAAACTCAGATAACTAAATTCGGGTTCTTACACCTACCCCAGCCCTAGGCACTGCATGTAACTTTTAAAATTTAAACAATACACCGAAAAAACATTACAAAATGAGACCACGAGTATATAAAGGCTGTTCTGAAATTCATTCAGGAATACTATACCACGGTGTAGAACTGCAAAAAACAAACAAAAAAGTTTCATAAAGTTTTTCGATTTGACGCTTAGTTTTTGAGTTATAATCAATTAAACATTAATAAATTCAACCAATCACAGAGCGAATAGAGCGAATAGTGTAAGGAGGCGTGGCCTCAGCAGTAGAGCGGGGCGTTGTTTATAAATTGATGATCGGATACGGGCATCACTCTTAGTCACTCTGAACCACCTAGGTTTAGTTAAGTATGTACCAAAGTTCATAAATACCGATTTAAAAAAGCCGAACGCAATAAATAAAAATTATATAAACAATAAATACTCAAAAAAATGTAAGTATACGTACACTATGCGCTACAATATTGGTTTAATTTATCAATGTTTAATTGATTATATGTTAAAAAATAAGCGTCAAATCGAAAAACTTTATTAAACTTTTTTGTTAAAAATAGCTCTATACCGTGGTTGAATGAATTTCTGGCACCCTGTATATATATAAATGTTTAATTTATCACCAGAGGCATATCACGCTGATCTTATTTTGCCTATAGTTTTGAAGCGATATGTAATACGTAAAGTACTTTTATAGATTACTTAATATATTTAAGAAAGCATTTAAAAAAACAAACGAATAGAACGACAACCCTACGAGATAAACTATCTATAGTCTCATAAATTCTTTGTTGAGTTAATGTTCGTAGCTCGCTGCACACACATATATAGGTAATAGGTACGTACATATACAAGACAGGATGCATTCGAAATATTTATATGAAGAAACATATTTTTGATTACATCTATTCGATATTATTAATTTCAGGTATTTAATCTCATGTTCAAGATCGGCCTTATCAGATTATTATTTAAATGAAGATGATTTAAAATGACATATGAATGATACACCCATATTAAAATTAACATCTTAATATATATTTAAATAAATCTCTTTGTTTCCAACTAAAACAACAACAACACACACAATCAATTGATTACTAAACATGAATAAACAGTTTTTGCGCATTAACAAAACGTTTTTCATAAATAATTGTCATCAACCAATCAACATGACAATTGATAATCAGAAAATACAGTGAAAGATAGTTTTAACGTCATCACAACAAAAAGTTATTAACATTTTTTAGTATTTAGCTTGGCGGATTCATTTCAAAATTTCATGTTGGATATTTTCCATATTCTTCCATGACTACAGTAGGGTACCTTTTTATAAAAAATAATGATGAAAAAAAGATTTGAGTCTGGGATTCAGCCATCATGTGAAACCATAAACGTTAATATTGTGAGCAATGTGATTGGTTGACAAACACGCATGGATATATCCGATCTGAACAATACCGATGATTGCCGACTGTCACATAGCCGATCGTTATAAAAAGCGTCACACATTCATATCACTCCCTATATAGAATCTTGCCTAATCTCGCCATAGATGTTTTCACATCGAAAATTATGTGGGGTAATTTTCAAAAAGAGTAATATGAATCTAATATATGTTCTAATTTAGTAATGTTGAAATGAATTGATAGAGTGCGTCTTTGTTATTTTGAATTAAATTTTGCAAAATAACCTCGCTACTATACAACAGCACGACAGACTAAAACTATTTGCTTGTTCCAGAAAAAATTGTAATGATGAGATTTTTCTTCACTTTTTTCACATTTTTTCCAAGGAGTACCCCTTAAAAAAATCGCTAAAATTCGAGGAAAATTTTATGTCCTCGATTTTGATAAAAACTTGGTTTTAAGGTAATTTGGACCTAGCGAAAACGATGGCGTTAGTTAAAATATGATACGATTAACGGTTTTCTTGGTATCACACCCATAGTGCTAAAATTCCAAACTGTATGAATTGAGAAGGCAAAATTTTGAAATATGTTTGTCGGACGTTAAAATGAACCTGATTTTCGTAATGTTTGGGTAAAAATTAGCCTAGAAAATGATTATTATTAAAATCGAGAACAAAAATTTTCTTCACTTTTTTCACATTTTTCCAAGGGGTACCCCTTAAAAAAATCGCTCAAATTAGAGGAAAATTTTATGTCCTCGATTTTGATAAAAACTTGGTTTTAAGGTAATTTGGACCTACCGAAAATGATGGCGTTAATTAAAATATGATACGATTAACGGTTTTCTAGGTATCACACCCATAGTGCTAAAATTACAAACTGTATGAATTGAGAAGGCAAAATTTTGAAATATGTTGGTCGGACGTTAAAATGAACCTGATTTTCGTAATGTTTGGGTCAAAATTAGCCCAGAAAATGATTATTATTAAAATCCAGAACAAAAATTTTCTTCACTTTTTTTACATTTTTTTCATGGGGTACCCCTTAAAAAAATCGCTCGGCGAATAGTTTTTTTCAATTTCTTTTTTCCAATACAAGTATTCATGTGCCAATGAGAAACAGATAATATGTTGTCAAAAATATGACATAACGTGTCAGCATATCGTCTATAATGACTCAGTACTTCGCTGCGTTCTGAATCACACACGATTCATTGCTTTTTTTAAATTTTATTAAGGCATTGGATATAATATCATCAGCCTATCGACCTCAATAGACCGTGAAAGTGTGACGTCACAAGGCTATTAGGGTTGTGGGCATGCCCATCGAGTCCACAACGATGGATTCACGCTTATCCCACAAACCAAATGAATAAGATGCAATTTAACTAAACAATTATGAAAAATGAACGCTACGTTTGTGGCCCTTATTACTCTTAAGATACAGACAAATCAACGTTAGTCTTCCCGTCTATAGAGTACCGTCATTTTGTACACAGCTTAGAGATTACGAAAATAGAAAGTGTTATCAATCCAGGTGATAAGTGTAATTGTTTCAACAATTAATTTTCTGTACCTATATTATGTTCTATTGTATATCCATGACGTGATATTCAACATTAAAATATAAAAACACTAATGATTGATAATCATAATAACGTTTGAATACTTTTAATTCCACATATTGTGTCCAATGAAAAAGAAATAGTATATTTTTTGAAAATGTCCAAAGTTCTTCAATTCAACAATTACTAAACTATATCAAAAAGTGTATTCTTCAAAAGTATCTACATAAAAAAGAACACCACATTCGTAACAGGTTTTTTGATACTTTTTAATAATTATTGGGAGTAGTTGAAGAAACATGTGGAATTTAAACTTTTGGTATTTTGAAGATGAGAATTTTTTTCAAAAAACAATTAAAAGAATTTTTATTATATTTAATTTTTTTTTTCTACCACATTGCTTATCAGATGTTTCTTTGGTATGAAATATTTTTGTACATTTATTTATTTTTATTTATTTTTTTGCTAATGCTTATAACTCTGCTTATAACTCTGCTTATGTTTTCTTTATTTTGTGGGTTGTTTTAATATTATTATATCAAGGTGTTCTACTTTGTTTCTGGATAATCATAAAAAGTTTGAACATGTACAAACAGGTGAATTTGTCTGTTGTAATTAATTATAAGACGGGCAATCAAATCTTATTCATATAGAAATCAGCGTTTATTATACATTAATAATTCTCTAGGCAGGCAAAAATAGAAGAAATATTTTTAATGCACATAGGTTTAAAAGTCCTAGATTTCCGAGGACGATAACGATGCTGATGAGTTCCCAGGAAATTCAGAATCTCCTGGAGAATTATGTCATAGAAATTTGTCTGTTCAATAGAAATCCATCGGATCTACTACCGATCTATTCTTATTCATACAGAAATCAGCAGTTTATTATATACATTAATAATTCTCTAGGCAGTCATAAGTAGAAGATTATTGATGAGTTCCTAGGAAATTCGGAATCTATTTATATCTCTACCGATCTATTTATATCTCTAAATAGTATTTAGTTTGTATTTTATAATTAATTAATGATAACTTTAAATAATAAGCGCTCTAAAATCTATACATATGTGCTAGATCTACACCCAAAAATTTGCAAAGATTTACAAAGCAAAAAAAAATAGACACGAATGGTAACTAGCGGAGACTCGATTTTGATGTCGTTAGAAATGAATATAACAGCCAAAAAATCATACACTACAAATTCTCTCTGTTAGTGTCACTTTTTTGTTTGTAGTAAGATCCCTTCAAATCCTTGCAAGTTTATTGAAATCCAGAAATTTGTGCTGATGCGTTGATTATAATGTGGAATGCACAGTGCCTGGTTTCAAAATCGCTGAACAAATAAAAAATTTTATGAAATTTTACTATGGTTTTAGTAAATAGTATGTATTGCCGGTTAATGTGGGAGATGTGGAGATGTTAAAGTGGGAGATGTCTAAATAAAAATATTTTTGGATATTTTATGTCAATTAAAAAACTTGATTAATAAATTGATTAAGAAAAAAATTCATTCCATTCAGTAAAACAAAACAAATAAGTTACGAAATATGTATTTTTTTAAATCAATTATATGCACAGTTTTAACAAAGAAACAGTGTAGTTTTTTTGGCTACATATCACTCACTTGGCAACCATAATCATGTCCGAAATAAATCGTAAATATAAGTTTTTGAATTATTTTAGATATTGTAATTTATAGACACTTTAACTAACACAGTCTAACTTGACTGTGGTACTTACCATCGTAAATAGTACTAGAAAAATTTCTGCGTGTAGGATCTTCCTTCTATCTTTACCATGGTACCATCCATACTATATGATTAATCTTGCAAGTCTAATAAAGTCTACTTTTACCGTAGTATAATATAGTGTATGATACTAGAAAAGTTTTTCCGTGTAGGTACTCAAGATACTACCAGTCCAAGTGGCCGAGTGGTCTAAGGCGTTATGTCTGCGCAGCATGCCTACTTGGAAACTGGGAAGTTATGGGTTCGAATCTCGACATCGGCAGTTTGTCAATTATTAAGAAAAAACAAAGGGGTGGTTAATTAACTAAACTGACGGCGTATGGACAAGAACGAAGGAACCGGCTATGCTTGAGAAGGTTTTCTCCATGTTTCCTTCACGAACTCCAGATGAATATCGGCATAGTTCCTATCATAGTCAGCTGAAACCGCATATCCTACCAAATCCTAGTCTTTACACAAAAATTTCTTCCACTTCACTCATATCCTCACATCCTTAGGCATCACAAAGGGCAGCATCTATAATCTATCTATCTCTACTAATGATACTTGTATTATATTAGATTATATTAAAACTATATACAGATATATATATATTGATATGACCCCCTTCTGAGATATTTGTGAGAATATCAGTGTGTTACGTCACATCAATGAATTTATATTCAATATGCTATTAATTTCAATAATTAAGTGCTATGGCCTACCACAGATCACATTTATATACAAAAGTTGGTTGTGTGCCCTTAGGATATATATTTATGTTTGTAATATATATGTAAACGTATATTATACACACATATTTTTGTATATAATATTATGAAGCAAGCACAAGAAGGCTTAAGCACCAGCGGTAAGGTTTGTATCTTAGTCAACTATTGAACTCTTTTACCGTGTGTTAATTATGTTTTTAAACATACAACTATAATAATAATAATAATAATAATAATAAGTGTTTGTGTTAAAGTACACCTTGGAATAAAACAATGATTCATGAAAAAGCTTCGTGGACTATAGAGATTTTCTTGAATCGTAATGAATATGAGAATATTTTTGTGAATAAAAGATAGATAGATAGATAGATTGTGGAGGCAGCCCTGAACGGGTTACACTTCCACTATAAGGTATATTATGTTGCCTAATAGTGGAGTAGAAGGAATTTTTGTGCATAGACTAGGAATGGGTAGGATATGCGGCTGCAGCCGACTATGATAAGAACTATGCCGATATTCATCTGGAGTTCGTGAAGGAAACTGCAGAAAACTTTCTCAAGTATAGTCTATAACTTCGTTCTTGTCCTTACGCCGATAGTTTAGTCAATTAACCGCCCCTTTTTTTTTTCGTAATAATTGACAAACTGCCGATGTCGGGATTCGAACTCATAACTTTCCAGTTTTCAAGTAGGCATTCTGCGCAGACATAACGCCTTAAACCGCTCGGCCTCTTGGACTGGTTTGTGAATGATAGTGTTTCAGAAAAATTATGTGATACATTACAATAAAATGTACTTCATGTTGCAGAGCCATGTAGATTATGGTGATTTTCTTAGGGTGGCATCATAATGATTATAACACTGAAAATATCTCTGTAAATATTTTTGAACTTTACTTATAATAAATTTTCTAATTTGTTAAGCATGTAGATATATAAAATATTATATATCGTCTTTCTCTAATCTATCATTAAATCGTGGTTAATTTTACTCGCGTTAATGTGCTTTTTCAAATACTTTTTCAAGATGATGAGAAATTTTATTGTGATCAGACTATCAAATTCGATGAATCAGACTCTAAAGCACCGATGCATGATTGCCATTTTCAGGAACAAATTTTTGTTTGGTTTTTGCAAATAAATCTAATACAAAATTTCAAAAATAGTTTATTCCATTAAATATTCTTTACTGGAATTTTTTTCCGAAAATTGATAAAAAAAGAAACAAATATATAGTGACGTCATAGCATTAATTATGATTTGAATTTAAAAATCACAAATATATTTGTATCTAATAGAGTTATAGAAAAAATGATAAGTAGATATATTGTTGTACATGTAAACTTCCCGTTACCTCCACCAAATTTATATGTAAATAAAATAAAATGATAATGTTAATAATATGCCCATGTGTCATCTGAGAAAAGAGCTGATAATTTTCAAATGACTGAACCGATTTTTATCAAACATGTCTAAGAACCACTGCAAGGAAACAAGCTAATCGAAAACCAGCTCTAATCGAAAACTTCGCATTCAAATCGGGCCATGCGATTGGCAGACAGACAGACAGACAGCCAGACAGACATAGGCTTCAAACTTATACCACTCCTCTTCTTGCGTCGGGGGCTAAAATTGAAGTTACTAAAATTCTGTATTTCCCGCTACGTTTAAAGCGCACTTGCTCCTCGCTCGATTTTACTAATTAACAAACTTCATTCATACTACGATTTATGTACAGAACAGTTTTTCTTGAAATATTATTTACAAAAATATTTGCAATTTTAATGTTCTAATAATAATAAATATTATTCTTATGGTCTATTTAACTCTGTTTCTTATTCAAAGCGACGCCCCTCTTTTAGAAGATGCAATTAGATACATAATTGCGGTTTGGCAAAACCGAAAGTAGTACGAAAACCGAAAAAATACATGATCGGAAATAGCGAAGGGTTTCATTTATGTTTTCCTAATATATTTATATCGTAAAATAAAAAACAAGAAATTTTAAATTAAAAAAAAAACATTTAATTTCATATTTTATACAATAAAACTCAATGATACATCTGATCATCTTCATACATATTGTGGGTGGTCTATAAAAATATACCCCCTCTAATATTTAACATATATGCAAGGCATATCTTGTAATCATATAATCTTATACACATATATAGGTCTTTGCACGCACCCAGAAATATTCTTTGTGTGAGTGGTTGGAGAACGTTCGATTCTTTAATTACATCAAATTAGTGAAAACATTAATTAAATGTGTTTCAATACTTAGGTTTTATTTTTATTTTTTTAATATCCATTAGCGCCCATAAACAATTTTATTTACCATCGATTGTATACATATATTTATGTATATACGTATTCATTCTGTTTTTACAGTAAAACTTGTTTCAAATGTTTCTCGTTTTTATTATCGAGATTTTATACACTGGCTTCGAGATTATAAATTTCGTGAAATTGTCACCATATTAGTAACAAGTATCATATCCTGCGACAATATAAGAGTAATTTTAATAAGAGTAAAATTAACAGGAATAAATGTGAATGAAGGAAATTTTAACAAGAGTAATTTCAATATAATTTAAAATTAGTTAGGGTGTTCACAGACAGACGGACATGCGGAAATGGACTGATTAGGTCATTTTATGAACACCTATAACTATTTTTTTTTCTACGATTAATATTTTCAACCGTTACAAAGCCGGAACTAAACTTAATATACCCTGGTATATTCATATACCCGGTACATATATTTATATACCGGGTATAATAAACTTAATTTATCCTGCTATATGCATGTATATCAGGTATAAAAAGTACAGCCTTTTATGTGCAGCTAAATCCTTCACCGTCAATTTTTCCCATGAGTCAGTCGCTACATGTAGTGAATGAATTTCCATGTTTCCCAAAAAGAACAACAGAAAGTTTGAAATCACCGCTGAATTATTTGACAAAGGTGTGAAGTCATTAACACCCAAAATTATAATATAAGTCATAAAAAAATTCCATATCCAAAATATACAACAAATGAATACTTTTCTACCATCTCCGTGAAATTTATAATTAATACTCTACCCTAATAAATAACACTTTGACTCATTTATAATTATTTAGTTCGAAATAAATAATAATGAACTGTAATGGGTCGCCAAGAAAATATATCCTTTTTTTTGTCTTGAATAATATACACAGTGTCCGATAACACGGTAATTTTTGTATTATTTCTCTCACGCAAATAATATACTAAAAATTGTATACTTATACATTCGGCGAAACAATTGTAAGAAATCCTACGATTCGTTTTCAAATTAAAACATATTAAAAAGGAACATCTGATAAATCATTGTGTCTCTCCCTCTCTCTTTAGCAAATTGATGAATTTCTTTACATATCTACCAATCCTAATTAGACAATAGAAGTATACTGAGCTCTAAAATTATAATTTAACATAAATATCATTTTATTAATGCAAGAATAATAACGAATTTTTGTTGCTTAATACATCTACCTAGTACTCCACACCGTATATTTGTTGTCCATCGGTGCCCTGGTTCCCGTGATTAATTATGCGCACATTATTTTGAGTGCTTTGGTGTTTACACAGTCTTTGAGCCAATCACGAGTGGTATTCCTTTTGTTTCAATTTATCGCTTTCTAATGGATGTTGTTGAAGAATGAGAGGACCATGGAAGGAAGTGGAGGCGTGTGCTAATATGCGGCAGGTTCAATTCACCCTGTATATATATATATATATATATATATATATATATTTATATATATATTTACAACATTTTATCAAGGGGTAAGGGGAGCGTACAGTAAACAAAGCACGAAAAAAAATTGAATTTCTTTTATAATATTCTAATACTATATAAAGATGTAACATATTAAAATGGCTACAGATCTTTTTAGATTGAATATAATATAAAATAATAAATAGTGATTGACAATGTATATATAATAGTCATGACTACAAATAATAAAATGTAAAAACTAATACTAAATATAAATCTAATATTGTAGATTAATATTTTCAACAATTATTTTTGGTGTGAATAATTTTCGTGTGTAAAAGTGTATTTGGAATCTCCCATTCATAATAATTAGTTTCTAGAAAAATATTTACTATACACTTTAAAAAGAAAAGTTATCAAAAAATATTTGTACAAACAACCAAGATGGTCCTCACTTAAACCTGCGGCTTCACCGCGTTTTATTGTTATGTCTCCGGTTCCCCGTTATTTAAAAATTGAAAACCTAGTAATTTTCCACCGCTTCCACTTCTTCATTTTTTTTCTACCAAATTTTTATTTTAGCGAATATTTTTAAACAAAGAAAGCTTTTTAACAAACAAATGTTAATTAAAATCGCTCCGGCAGTTTTTGCGTGATGCTCGAACAAACAACTATACAAACATTTAGAATTTTAGAATAGTAGAGATTACACTATGCTTACGTGAGTGAAACAACAGTTATTTTTACAATACTAGCGTGTGACTAGACACTTCATTTCTAAAATAATATAATAATAATAATAATATAATTTATTTCTACGAATTGTGACTAAAATTTTTATTAAAACAGTCAGTATATAATGATGTTCACATTGTTAACTGCCAAATCATCCACTAACTTTTTTATGCCAAAACTTGAATGAAGAAGATGATACAGAGACAAGGTCGAATTAAATGACCTTAGATTTTAAATAATATGACGTCATCATAGCTAAATATTTCCGTTTTAGCAAGAAAGGTATAGATATCATTAGAATTTAATAATGACTCGATGTTATTAATCATACAGTAATTATTATAAAAACTTGCTTTTGTTCATGTAATTTTTAACCGCAAATAAAACACTAATTATGTTGAAAATGCGGATGTTTTATGAATTTATTTAACCAAATACAAGCAAATGTGTATCTTTTGTATCTTTTTTTTATTAGTACGTTCTTGCAAATTTCATTATATTATGATATAAATTATCTAATTAATGAATCACTTTAAATGAATCATAGTTTATGGATTTTCTTCTATTCTGGCGAATTCTGGCTGTTGGAATCATGTTTTCATTGACTTACTGAAAACATACTTATAATGTCAATTTGAGTCATTTAATTGTAAGAATATTTGATCTCGCTTCTCTGTTCTCTTATATAACCCAATGCAATATTTTTGTTAACTGTAAATATTTTCCAATTTTGAACTATTATAAATTATATAAATATCCATATTTAAATTCCAGTGTAAAAAAAAAGTTAGTGTAATATAGAACCGAAATTTTAAATATGTGTCATATTTTTCTGTTTCGAGGTCACTATAGTCAATTCAAATCATTTTTGAATACATTTAATGATATACTGAAATAATTTTATCCAAATCATTCCAAGGTAATTGCGGACTTAGAAGAAGACGGAAACATAAAGCTTGGAGTATTTCTGAAAATATTACGAAAATGGCAATACTTAACATATGGTAAGTTTAAGTAAATGGTCTATTGGTAGTTCGTTCCCCGACATAATTCCATTGATTACTAAATGTAATAATTTAAAGTCAGGTTATGTTCTCAGAAATCGGGGAAAAACATCAGTTAATTAATAATACAAAAATTTCTATTTATGGAAAATACTTCTTTATTTTATATTTTTTTAAATTCTTAGATTTATGCAATTTTGATAATGTATATCAAAATCTTAAATTATTTTACGAGATTATATCCGGAAAATTCATTTAGATACATAAAAAATGAAGTTACCATGGTGATTCATTTTAATATTCATTATAATGGGTATTATATTTAAATTGCAAATATTTCTGAAAATATTAGATTGGGAGAAAATATGGTCAGTTGATCAATTGTACAACAATTTATTTACTACAACTTTACTAATTATCAATTTTTCTATTTTACTAATACTGACAGAGAAATTCAAGATTTTATGTTCCCCCGTCCCTCTAAGCCTCCCTCTATTTGTTCTGGATTTGGCCTAATAAATATATATATATATATATATATATATATATATATATATATATATATATATATATATGTATATATATATATGTATATATATATATATATGCATTCCGAAATTTTTTCATCGGTACAAAACCAATTGGATATATAACCTAAGAGATATGTATTATGTTAGTCATAAGTAGAGTGTAGACTTAAGAGTACATTCCTTCAGAACCAAACCTGTCAGAATTCGAAGGAAAACTTTTTCATTAAATGTAATGTTAAATCGACTTGACTTTGGCAGTGGTATTTAGACATTAATATTAGTTAATTTATTAATTAAGGATACATTTGATGTGCAATAAAACAATTATAACTCATAGTAAGGGAAGGCGAATAATATAATTAATCAGTTTGAAAAATTCTTGAAAAAGAAAGGGTTAAAAATCTACCTCTCTTCAGCTTTCAATAGTAAAATCTATCGCTTTGTATTCCAAATAGTTGACAGGAATTAGAAATAATGGTGGCCTTGATGAAGCGAAACGAATCTAAACGGCTCAGTTTCTACCAAACACAAGTCAGATTTTTTAACAACAATACCTTGTGCTGTTGCAACGTTATTAATTAGTAAATATATTTATGGAGTAAGATTATTTAGAGAGCATAACCTTGCCATTCTAGATTTATTGTATATTTTAGATATATCTGTAGAGTATTAACAAAATTATTAAAGACGATCCAATTTTAATCAACAAACAGCTCATTTTAATTATACATAAAATTACTACACATACGAGAAGAAAAAAAATTAATTAAAATAAATATGTTATTAATGACATTGTAAAATAATTATTAAAGAAATAATTTATTAAGACATTAAAAAAGTAACAACAAAAACATATATTCTTATAATGAATACATTTTAAAATATTATAAATAAAAAATGACCCCTTGTCATTATAAATATTGAAACCACAAGAACCTATCATTCAATTATTAAAAAAAAAAAAAATTAAAATTGCTCAATCACAGAAGAATGGTCAGACCATACGGCCAGATAATATGGATGAAGTGAGTGTCGGTCGGACAATCTCAGAGTTGACCACAAGGCTATAATCAGTTCAGTGTGCCGACGGCTAAGCAAGAGATTGGATGGACATACTATACAGTGTTACCAGCGGGTGTCGGGGATTCCGAACTGTTCACGCCTTTTAAAAAAACTATCATATTATTTTAAACTTCTTTACTCCAATACACACATTGGGTGGTCTTCATTTCTTATTTAAACCAAAAAAAAAAGTACACAAAAAATGAATATATATATTTATATATATATATATATATATATATATATATATATATATATATATATATATATATATATATATAAATGTATATTAAGAAAAAAATCCACCCCCTCCCTTATGTACATATCAGAATATAAATATATAGGTTCGGAGCTAATAGCGTCTTGTATGTGATTTTTAAAACACCCTATTTTAGTAAATTATAGGTAATTTTATATAAAAATAAATTCATGGAATGTTATTTGAATTTTTTTTTTATAAATAACTGTTATTTTATATTGTTTGACCACACTGTATGTTAAATAACTTTAAAATGATTGAAAATCAATTAGGAAAAAAAAAACTTATAATTACCTTTTTTGGGATACAATTTTCAAGAAAAAAAAAATTGTTTATCTTGTTTCTCACGTGTTAAACTTCATACCCTGTCATGATTGTATAGAAATTATATAGTTTAAAATCCGTATAAAGAAATTGTGTTTTTAACAAGTAACTTTATTAAGTTTTAGCATGTACAAACTAAAAGAGCATAAAACGAAAACCATTAAAACTGTCAGTTTCTCCGACGTATCGGGATAAAATGCGAAGAAACAAAAATAATGTATATATTATAGCACGAATATTTTTTCTACTATAACTGAAACGTATACTGTAAAAAATAAATTAGTGAACCTACGTAGTTGGTCAATACTACATACAAGTAAATTATTAGCATTTATAACTAAATACCTAAAAGTTGAAATAGTCAACTGTGAAATTTTAAATGGGAACC
Organism: Nineta flava; assembly: GCA_963920215.1. NCBI lineage: Eukaryota > Metazoa > Arthropoda > Insecta > Neuroptera > Chrysopidae > Nineta > Nineta flava. The sequence goes on from OY986044.1 coordinate 68,961,381, forward strand.
CGGTTTTTTTAATTGAAGAGATAAATACAAAAATTGATATGGGTTTTTGATCTGATGAATATTATTCGATCGTATATCCAAGATTATCTGTCATCTAAAAAAATGAAAAAAAGTGTGTGTGTCTGCTCCGACGCACGCTGGAGTTTACTCCTTAAAAACGATTGTCTTTGTCCCATATATATTGTCCATACTAAATTAAATATTTAATTATGGGTATAGTTTATATAATTTTCACTTCACTTTAAGTGAATATAATTATCAATATTAATAATCCACAATAATAATATTAATTATCGAGTTATATAAATCGAATTATATAAATAAACTACACTAATAATTAAATGTCTTATAAATAAAAATCACATGTTATATTATGTATACCACATATACCATATTAATACTGGCTGACTGAGTGCAGTGACAGACGTACACAGCATAACCTGTGTACAACTCTTATACAGCGAGACATGAACCTGACTGACTGACTTTTTGTAACGAGGTCATTCTATCACTATATTTTAATCTCCATATTTTTTCAAAACCGGATGCTATTATGTAAAATCGATTCTAAAGTAGTAAACTACAAAAAGAAAAACGTGTTTTAGAAGCTATTAAATGAAGCAAAACATAAATATCCAGGCTAACTGTTGTAAGAAAACTGGGATTACATAATCATTTTGAAAATAGTAATTGGAAGATATTTGTTCATTTTCTTTTTTTTTTCGTGATAAAAATATCGGAAATTTCTATCTCGGATTAAACACTAACACCTTCTTTTCTTTATAAAATGGAAAATAAGGGCTGGGACCTTAATGTTTTGTTTTTGTTTTTTTACGCGACGTAATTTTTTCGAGATATGAATTAATTCACAAAAACATGTTTCACTATTTCACCGGGCACTTACCTATGTTCATAGAAGATATTTTTGAAATAACTGCCACAAAGCTATAAAATCCGATTTACAAAATTAGGATAAAAAGGTAAAATTTCAATTGTGTTTTATTTATTTAAAGCAGACTTTTTTTTTTCTTGTTTAAATGCAAAATTGATACAAGTTTTTAAAATTGAAAATTTTTAATGATAGTTAAATTGTCAAGAATAAATTAATGTTCATTATTTATTGGTATAATATAGAAGCTTAAAATGAAAACATTTGTCAACTAATAGCATTAAAAACAAAGCAAGGCTGCTGATTTTTTTGTTTTACAATCAAAAGAAAAACTCAAAATGTAATATGTGTGTAATTATACAAAAATAATAATAAAACTTTTATAAGCACCATATAATTTGTAATATTTGTAATAAATAATATAATTGTTTTGTGTTTAAATATGTCATCAGTCTTTCTATATACAATAAATTATAAAAATAATATTAATGAAAAAGCGTCTTGGCACAAGTTTATTAATAATACAGGATGGACTCCTATTAATAAGTATAAGTAGATTTTATAATTCTAACTATGTATAATGTATGTACAAATTCAATTAGTTTTTAGCAAAATTTTTTAACAAATATTATATAAAATACGTCGTGGTTCATATCTTATTTCAATATTCATGTTATTTTCATTATATTTTAACATAGGACGTCACGTTTTTCACAATTTGTTTAAATAGAGATTCGTAGCTCTACGCTTCGGAAACCTGGAACTTTGGAGAGAATTTTGCGGAAAACCCTGATATGTTTTCTAACAGAAAAAGAAAATAGCGAGGCAGCAACGAAAGAAGTATTTGGACTTTCATAAGATTAACACGTTTGTCTGGGAGCTTATTGCAAGTCTGGACCGGTCAATACAGGTGTCTGGACCAGTAAACACCTCAAACAGAAGGTATATCCGGTTTTTACCACGAAGTCAGGTTGATCTTGTGGCATTGTGCCCAACTTTCATTTATTTTCCTTATCTGAAGCCTGATGTACCTTGCCACTTTGTTTATAGACTTTTCCACCCATTTGTGGAGGACACAGGCAGTCTGGCGACTAGTTATTCCTAAATATGTTCTGATCCCTGGCATGGTAGTGCGATTCCTTTACGGACGAGTTCGTCAACCGTTTCGTTACCGCAGTGTCTTGGTATAAAGGTGACCTCTTTCATCCTTGCCAAGCTCTCCAGTGATTTCGCGCATTCGAGAACAAGAGTAGATGATATTTAGAAGATCAGGTTGCTTTGGGTCTAGCGTGGCAGACAGTGTCTGAGGAGATATAAACCTGTCGCTCTGTGCAACCCACTACTTCAACCCACTATGTGCAATCCACTACTTGTAAAAGAGGTAAAAAAAAAGAATATTTTGACAACCGTGCTTATTTAATCTCTTACTCACGTTCCCTGTTGATTATTACATCGTTCGTTCATTCTTAGGGCAGTAAAAGGTGCCTTCTCCTTGTTGAAGTGATCCTTAAAGAGGAGACATTGAACTAGCAGTATATGGATTACAAAATGATATATCTGGTTGATAATCATCCTTTCCTTTGATTTAGAAGACAATGTAAAAAAAGCACGAATCATTAAAATTGATCAAAAATGATACAATATTTTCTCCATACATCTAAATAATTGTCGGACTCGACGCCTCAATTAAACCGGAATTAATGGAAATATTGAAACTAGACGATTTGCCAACTTACAAAATAAGGCACATTGTTTGCGGTGTAAATAATACTTCTAATTTCAATTACACGTATGTATACGTCTTGTAACGTGACAAATATCACATGTCACTTCACAGCACCACTTAAAACGACATTTACAATTAACGGTTTCATTTTTGTCACGTGATGCAAAACCACGTCCACAACATAATATGTCACAACCATCTACTTCTTGGCTACCATATGTACAATAACGTCCTTGTGTACCCAACGATCCAGTTTTTCGATTTACACGACAAAAATCTGGCGAGTCTTCTGTGTAAACTAGATCACTACGACCTGGCGGTTTAATATTTTCACCTTCTGGCATAAACTTACGACCATCATTGTGGGCGATCACTTTGGCAGCGCCATCAAAGCGTTCTTTTAAACGATTGCCAACGTCTCGAAATGATGGCATTTTTCGCCAACATGTACGTAATGTACACGAGCCGGATAAACCATGGCATTTACATTCGGTGCGCATGTGATTCTTTACAGCCTAAAACAATCAAAAATTTTCTTTAGCAATGGAAATATTAATTTATATTTTACAACGTTATAATTATATAGACATCATGGATTCGACCTCGAAAAGTGATGTTGATTTTTTATCGAATTTTTTTTTCAAATATACAAATTTCACACGAAATCATTAATCAATTGTTCGCATCTCGCGAGTATTCGCTTCTCTCACCTCAGTAATTGAAGGTTCAATACATCGATACGAAAACTCAAAAATAAAAAGAGGCTGAAATATCTTAAACGTGTTTTAGTGCTAAAAAAGAACTTTCAGTTCGTGAATGGGGAAAATTGATCCAAGCAAAGTTGATCCTGGTCAGAGGATAACATATTTATCTCCAAAACTTTAAGTGATATAAGAAAACTTACACAAACTGTCTAAAAAGCAAAGAAATGTTTCAATTTCAAGTCAAGCATTATTACTAATAATTAGCTGAGGCAACAACAGACAGTGAAAGTGTGACGTCACAAGTCTATTAGGGTTGTTGGCATGCCCATCGTGTCCACAACGGTAGATCCGCGCTTCAGATTAAAGAATTATCCATGCAAATGTACAGTAAAATGCAAAAAAATTGAACAATTTGCTATTCTAAAATATACTATACATAATACTTCTTGTAGCACAGATACAAGTACCTGCGTTAATATATTTTACAGGTTCCTATGCATTAACTAATACAGTTCTTGTTTTTAATCACTTCACATATTTTGAGTTATTTAAATTTTTTATTTTCAATCGTTACTTCTGAATTAATATTTTGCTGGTGGAAGAGCCGATACTAATTAGAACTCTTATTGAAATCACTGTACGGGAACGATCACTTAATATATGACACCCTTCAAGTATATAGCAATATGTAAATCAATCTTTCGTTTATATGTTAAAGCAACTTTAATGACACATAAAAAAACTTACCAATCGACCAGCTTCATGGTTATGTAATTTCATTAAAGTTTTAATATCACTTCGTCGCCGATGTCTGGCATCTAAGCATTCTTTAGATTTCTTATAACCAAAATTCACATTGTCACCACAACCACCCCATTCCCATTCACCATCACCCCCAGGAATTGATGTTGCGCCATGCGCTGCTATATTTGTTGCAGCGTTATGATTATTATTATTATTACTATTAATAATTATTCCATTATTTGCAGCATTTTGATTGGCAACACTTAATCGTAAGCCAGCACGCTTTGAATTTAATTTTGCTGTTTTCTCACATGAACATTCAACTAGATCACCACTGGTGCAGGCCCGCGTTACTGCATACGTTATCCCAGCTGCAATAATTGCATTCACAAATCCTGTTTCCCGTGTATCTGAAACAAAGAGAATAAATTGGTAAGATATTCAGTATATTGATTTCTATTGGATGTTGTTGACGAGAGGGAGAATCGTGGAAGGAAGTGGAGGTGTGTGCTATTATCCACCTGGTTCGACTCACCCTATATATATATATATATATATATATATATATATATATATATATATATATATATGTATAAATATATGTATACTTGTTTCTTTCAATTTAATTTATATACAGGATGTCTCGGAAGTAGTCGAGTTCTATAAGAGGGTAGGTAGAGTGTACGATTTTGAAACGAAAAGTCCTGAGACAGTTTTTTATTAGATAAAATTATTTTATTGAAAAATTTAATCATTGCATTATTAAAAAAATTAATCAATAAAATAATGAAATTAATGCACTTTTGAGAAAACTTTATAATTTAACGAATTTAAATTGCGCATTTAAAAAAAAATTATTATTAAAACAATTTAATTATTACATTTTTCAAAAAATAAAAAAATTTAATTAATGCACTTTTCAAGGAATTAAAAATTTAAAAAATTTAAGCAATACATTTTTCCAAAAATTGATAATTAAATCAAAAATGAATTATCAAAAAATTCTGTTTTCAACCTATTTTTCTTTATTAATTAATAATTAATTACCGGTGCATCTAATAAAAAAATGTGTCTGGACTTTTCGTTTCAAAATCGTTCCCTCTACCTACCCTCTTATGGAACTCGACTACTTCTGCGACACCCTGTATAAGAAGGAAGACTAGTATGAGTAGAATTTTAGTTACTGCCACCTTCCCAAATAAATGTAAATTTAGATTTGGAAATATTCATGCAAACGTAATCACGGATACAAGGATAAATAATTTCAGAGATATGCTATTTTCCTGAAATCAAGGACTTACTACTAAATCACACCAAACGATTTTCACTATATTATAATTTTGCTGCATTAACATGAGAAAGTAAAAGTTATAATCAATTAGAATATGTAATTTCATACAATATTAAAGAATTTTTGTTATTTAAACAACATAGGTTTAATCCGTTGAATTTCTTGTGCAGTCAATGATATATATATGGTGGGGATGGATACTGTGATGAATACATACTTTGACTACGGGTTTAAGAAGGAAAAAACACATATACATAGAAATAATACAGAAGGAGTTACTATACTACTTGTTGTGATAAAAGATTATGCCACATTCTTTAAAGACATTTGTCGTCGTCGTCTTCTTTATAGAATGAAACTGCTTTTTGGAGAGTGTTTGTTGTTTGTTGCCGTGTTGTTTTGCGTTGTTTGCAGTTGTTTTTGTCGACATAATAATATAGAAAGGCACCGACATATTCGCTACGTTCCTTGCTTATAGACTTGACTTACTGCACATATATACTATTAACTGCTGTATTCCTGTTGATAAATCTTAATCAATTGGAAGGGTTAATCGGTAGGCAATAAGGGTAATTCAGGCACTTAGGGACGAAATTATCGAAACAAATAGGATATTATTTCAATCAGACTGTAAAACGCCTACGAAGCCATTATAATTCAATTTTACTACGTGAAGAAAATTGTAATCATTCCACAAGTGTTTATGTATCTTTCCACGAATTTAAAATCAATTATCGGATACGTATAAAGTAACTAGTCTAAGTAGCCGAGCGGTCTAAGACGTTATGTGCAGTATGCAGTACATGGAAACTGGGAGGTTATGGGTTCGAATCCCGACATCGGCAGTTTATCAATTATAAAAATAAAATAAAGGGGTGGTTAATTGACTAAACTGTCGGCGTATGGACAAGAACGAAGTAACCGGTTATGCTTGAGAAGGTTTTCTGCAGTTTCCTTCACGAACTCCAGATGAATATCGGCATAGTTCCTATCATAGTCGGCTGCAGCCGCATATCCTACCAATTCCTAGTCTATTCACAAATTCCTTCCACTCCACTCACATCCTCACATCCTAAGGCATATCAATGGACCTTATGGTTGAAGTGTAGTTAAGCAAATTGTACATACTAGAGAGTTTGTAATTTGTGCGCTTACCAGTAGCATGTATATCGAGTTGGAATTATCGGCAGGAATAAAATTGTTATAACAAATAGGTAATAAGCATGAAAAGTTACAGCTATACCCTCTGTATAGCTTAAGTGTAATATATAAAGTGTTCCGTTGCGAAAAATTAGAAAAAAATTGTATTTCCTAAATTACCATACTATAAGTAACCATGAGTTTCCATTTATTCATTGGAAATATCAAACGGTAATATACAAGTTTTATGACTAGGTTACCGAAAATAGGGGGATGTGGAGTTTTCTTTTAAATACAAGAGAACAACTCTTGAAAGAAACCACATTAGACAAGGCCAACATTCGGTGACAGGAGGAACATACTTATGGTACTACCAAGCAGATCAAGCCAAATCAAAATATCTCTTCTAAGATATTATCTTTTACGAAGATAGTTTAGTACCCACAGGACACTGGTTGGGCGGCAGAAATTTATAACTTTGGTATTGTCAGTGCTGCATTGGAGCAGCTACAGTGAGTAGGAGCAGGAAGAAATTAGTGGCTTGGAACGAGGTGATGGGTTCGAATTCCGGCATCGGTAGTTTGTCAATTATTAAGAAAAAAAAAGGGGCGGTTAATTGACTAAACTGTCGACGTATGGACAAGAACGAAGTAACCGGCTATGCTTGAGAAGGTTTTCTGGAGTTTCCTTCACGAACTCCAGATGAATATCGGTATAGTTCCTATCATAGTCAGCTACAACCGCATATCATACCAATTCCTAGCCTATACACAAAAATTCCTTCCACTCCACTCACATCTTCACATCTTTAGGCATCACAATGAACCTTATGGGCGAAGTTTAGCCTGTTAAGGGCAGCCTCAACAATCTATCTATCTAGTGATTATTATAAAACTGTAATATGTAAAACTGGTTATTCAATGAAAAAATCGGTTAAGAAATTGTAAATTTCCTAGTTATGTTATTTTGGGCTTCTTATTGAATTATTAGGATAATATAGCAATATATTTCGATTAAAAGCAGTCATCATCAGTATGAGTTAGCTGACTACCTACTTCTCATCTGTAAATTTCTCACCGACTATCTATAATGAAAATCTCACAAACTGCATGAAAACAAGAATCAGTTTGATCACAGGACTTGACGAAGAAATCAATAGGCTATCTTCTCATACAATTTTCAAAGCTTTTATTTTGATCACTTTAAAGTAACCCATACAAATCGAACAAACAAATTCAGATTTAAAAAAATGATCCTCAAAAATATGCTATTGCTATAAAAGGTATTATAATACAGTAAACTCAAGTCCTTTATTGTGTAACCTTGGCTCAAACTTAACTGACTAAAAAAAAGAACTTCGCATTCCTTATGTATATTTGCAGATTTTATTTATCAGTAGATGGTTTGCTGTTTCAAAGTCATTGAATAAGTAGAACATAAAACTTATTTTGACAAAATGGAAACCCGACTTAACAAAAGAAGCACTAAAAAGTAAAAAAATAATTGCATATTCTTGTGCCAATTTTAGTTCACCAAAGCAAAAATTTTTAAATATATATGTACAATTATTGTTATTTTTGGAGGCGGTGTCAACATAGATAAATTCACATAACTTTTGGACACCGCCTCCAAAAATAACAATAATTGTACATATATATTTAAAAATTTTTGCTTTGGTGAACTAAAATTGGCACAAGAATATGCAATTATTTTTTTACTTTTTAGTGCTTCTTTTGTTAAGTCGGGTTTCCATTTTGTCAAAATAAGTTTTATTTCTCGCTTTTTAGTGACTTTGAAGTTCTATAACTGATTTTATTTGTCTAAATATGGGTAGACCTACTAAACGACCAACTAATTTTTAGTGAATTTTTTTATAACACTTTTTTTTTACCCGTTTTTTTTTTTTTTTTAAATTTTTAATGCATTTTTTTATAACAGATTTTCAGTTTTCTTTACAAGGAATTTGGTTTTTTTTTGTAAAATTTTTTTTTTTGGGGTCGGTTTTTTTTTTAAGGAAAAATTTTTTTTGAAGTCGGTTTTTAAAAAATTTTTCTTATTTTCCCATTATGAATGAGTATACTTTTTCAAAAAAAAAAAAAAATTTCGCAGAAATCGGTTATCACATATAAAATGAGGATTTTCCTCGATTTTCCGGAGATCCCCTCATCAGAATGCGATTTGGTGACAATGGGACCAATCGGGAATCAAACCCTTTAAAACAAAAAAAAAAATTCAAAATCGGTTCATAAATTCCGGAGTTCTGAGGTAACAAACATAAAAAAAAAAAAAAAAAAAAAAAAAAAAAAAAAAATACAGACGAATTGAGAACCATCCTCCTTTTTTGAAGTCGGGTTAAAAAAGAATAAGGTATCTGCCTGCCTTTAGGGTACATTTAAAAAATTGTCTTTGCAACTTTCTTATTTTTTTTGTCTTCACGATAATTGTCAAGTAAATTATTAATTATTGTGTACGAAATAATTAATTAACTAAATAAATACTTATAATAAGGTTTTATTTGTTCAAAGGTACGAAATTATAGTAGCCGGGTCTGCGCGGAGCACAATTACTAGTCACGTAACTATATGATTAGCAAATACAGATTCAAACAAAAAATTTTACAAGTATTCTCTATTGTGTTTGATGTAAGACGATTCTTATTATGTATCATAGTGAAAGCTTATATCTAAGTTCCAAATTTTATCGTAATTAAATATACTATAATTTTATAATTTTTATATTAATATTAATTAATAAAATTCAATGATATATAGTACACGCTTGTTCTTTCATATTTGCGTCTTCGTAACCGTAATGGATACCGACATTGGTATTGATGTTTGTTCTTTAGGACTTTGTCCTAAGTTTTAGTAAAAGAAATTGTATTTCGAAATTTTACGTAATTTCATTTTGTTAATAACTTTGACAAAGCTGATTCTTTTCGATAAATTTGGAAAAAATAATATTAACTGTGTTTTGAAGCTCTAACTCCGAATAATATTTATCTAAATTGTTAATATATTAAACAGGAAAAATATGTTATCTATACTTTAAATATATTAAGCAGTTTTTAAATACCCTGTATTTACTGAGTCCATTATCGATAATTGAATTGTTTATTTTAGTTTTTGAGCTGAAATTGTGTCAAAATCATTCAGTTTATAAAATAACCGATTCTTCGATCTCGTACGGTTTCACAGATGGATATTTACGAGGCACACACAATTTCAGCTCGTTATATCTTATCATTTTTCATTTATCGTATTTACGCGCAGATAGACGGATAGATATGTTGAAATGGACTAATTAGGTGAATTAAGGAACATCAATACGAGAAATTTTATTCTGCAAACAATATTTTCAACCGTTACATAGATATATGTATATATTGGGTATAAAAATTAATTAAAAATTAACGTATAAAACCGCAACCAAAAGTTAATGAAATGAAAATAAAAAAATAGTCAAAAAGTTACTAACAAAAACAGCTACTTAAAATATATATATATATATATATATATATATATATATATATATATATATATAATTTTACCTGAAAACATGTAAAACTATAAATTGACCCTAAACATTTTATCAATGATCTTTTTTGAAGACCATGCACACAAGGTACTGAATAAGAAGTCAAAACCAATAAACAAGTGACACCATGTATTCATTATCATATATTATCTATATTCAAAAAGAAAAAAAAAAACTCAATTACATGCAATAATGGGTATTGGTGATTGGCTTCTGATGAGTGTGTGTTATTTTATGTTTGTATTCATAAAATTTAATAATCAATAAAAACATATTCATTCTTTAACATTAATTTAAGAAATCTTTTAATCCTTAACCGGCCACACTGCACTTTACTACCCGGTATATAATATATACCAGGGTATCTTGAGTTTAGTTCAGACTTTGTAACGCGGTTGAAAATATTGATCGCAGAAAAAAAATTTGGTATGGGTGTTCATAAAATTACCAAATTAGCTCATTTTCGCAAAGTTGTCAGCCCATCTGTAAATACAATACCTTAAAAACGAAAAGTATGTGTGTTTTAAGTAAAGTCAAGTTCGTGAATGGGCAAAATAGGCAAAACTGTCTATCTTTGAAAGGTAAGAGATAGAACAAAAATGTTCTTTTTTTTTTAAATAAACCACCTTCAGTATGTAACAGATATTTAAGCAATTAACTCAGTTAGTTGTTATTTTCACTTGTTTTGAATAATATTAAATATATAGGCTACATGTAAGATAAAAGCTATGGAATCGTCAACATACATAAGCTGTACTGATGAGGTTTATTCTTTCCATATATGTATGTATTTCCAAGAATGTAGGAAACGATTTTATTTCTATTTTATTACTGGTTAAATAGAACTTAAATTTGAAAAATTCATTTAGTGAAATTAAGTTGGAAACATTTAAAAACTCAAAAAAAAAACTTCCCATCAACTAAATAAATAATTAAAAAACATATCACCAAGTTATTTTACTGAATGAAATAATAATATTGTTAAGATTTTTTTTGTTTTTTTTTTTTTTTGAATGAAGAAATCTTTTTGTCAAGAAATAGTGACCACTAAAAAAAAGGAACAATAAAAATGATTGTGTGTGGTCACTATTGATCAATTTGTTATCTCGATTTGTATTTTATTAGGGTGCTGACGTCAATTTTCTAATTGAGCATGGTTTTTGAAAATTTATGATGTTGTCTTTTGTATACATACAGGGAGTCGTATTTTAACTTATTGTTAATCAGTTGAATTTCTAAAAATACAAAATAATTTTAAATTGTTAAATTGTGGTATAGGTGTTCATAAAATGATCTAATTAGTCCATTTCGCTCGTCCGTCAACGCGAGAACTCGTAAACGGAAAGAGATAACGAACCGAAATTGTGTGTGCTCTAAAGCTTAAAGGTAACATCAACAATTTCAGCTCAAACATTTGCAATTACTTTTAACTATAAAACCATATATGTATATAGCACATTTATGCATAACTTTGTATATATAGTCCGGGTTAGAGACCAAAGGGTTTTTTCAGAATGATAAGCATCAAGCTGATACTTTGTAAGCAGCTTCGTTTTGACAAGACGTCCAAATTTTAATTATAAAATTTTGGAAAACAGTATCGAAATTTTCTGGAAGCCGTTGAACATTGAGGATGAAACACTCGGAGTCCATTCCATTGAATTTGTAGGTCGAAAATTTTTCCTCGTTCTTCACTTGATTATCTTATAATTAAGCTTAAAAATAACTCGAAATTTTCTGAAAGCCGTTTAACATGTCGATTTGACCGTTCATCCAAAGTTTACGAGCATCAAGTTATTTTTAAGTTTAATTGTAAGATAATCAAGTGAAGAACGAGATATAATTTCCCACGGTTCACGGCCTTTAAAATCAATCTACTTGTTGATTAACAGCTACTCACATAAATTTGTTTTCTGAATATTATAAACTTGCATTAATCAAGGAGATTTCCATTTCAAAATTGTTAAACTAATTGTCATTTTCAAATGCCTCCTACATAATGATTCCTCCCTGACAGCGTATTTTGAAAGGATACAATTTTAAGTTAAAATAGAGACACCCCGTACAAAAGGTTTTTTTTTTAAGATTTAAATAGCTTTTTTACCAAAATATTTTTTGGATGCTATATGTGTGTGTAAGTTACTGGTTATGCTGCTGTGTTAGTTATTTTATTCTTAATTAACGGATTAAAATATAATAAGAAAAAAATAAAATAAAAATAAAATTTATGTGGGCGATGTTGTTATTTATATACAAGAATGTTCTAAATTAGCAATTTTATTATTTCACAATTTCATGTTAATTTATGAACAAATGACTTTCACATACCTTTTTTCTCCACTATTAATATATTTACGTCTCATTTGTTTCGATTTTATTGACGTTTTTTGTCGTTTTGGTTCAATTTTAATTGTTTTTTGATTGTTTTTTTTTTTTCAAACAATTAAGAAATCATAAAATATGGCTATAAATGGTATTTTAATTGAGCATGATGAATCGAATTAATTATACATTTGATTTAATCTATCGAAGTTAGTAACTATATAATATCATACAGGAGATATTTATGGAGAACTATTAGGGAATAGTTTGACAAAAGAATATATAGTGTAAATGAAAAATTCATCACATAGAAGTTACATAAACTAAGCTAATTTTCTTAGTTAAGTAATCGTAATGAATATAAAATTAAGGACGTTCAAAAGAGTTTGACAAAAGAAGTTCCTGTAAATTAAATATGTTATAAAAAAAGTCAATACGAATTCATTGGTATGCTTCAAAATGTTAGTTCAAATTCATTTTTGCATTTTTTTCGATATTGAAATTCATTAATATTGGGTCTTATGGAGAAACTACAAATGTAATCTTTATAATCGAATAGAACATAGTTTAAAATGCAGAGAAGTTTCTATAAAACTATGTAAATTGTTGTGAAATAAACAAGGATTTATTTGAGCCAAAGATAAAAGTATGTTCAAATGCATTTTGGAACGTGAAATGAATTATATAGATAATTTTATCATTTTAGAGAAGCAAAACACAAGATTTTACTTATTTATTTAAAATAAAAGAAACATTATGAGTCATGACTCACGAGTTATTATAATTTGCCAAATAACCATAGAATGTTTATTATATTTATTATATTCATTACAGAAAATTTATATTACTTTATAAATATTACGAATTTTAATATTTTTCACACCTAAAGTTGTTATTACAAATTACAATTACAAAGTTTTACTGAAAATTTAGGAGGAGTATCATGGCCAATCAGTATACATGTAAATTTTCTTACTATATTTTTTTCAAAAATTTAATTTTTCATTAGGTGGTGGAGGCCCATGGGCCGGTGTCCCGAGTGCCCTTATATAAATCCAGCACTGTGTGTATGATTCGTCATAGTGATGCCAAAAGAATGAAAACCATTGTTACAAAAAAATGTATTTTTAAAAAATTCAATTAAATATTTTGGAACCTATACAAGATAATATCGAAGATATTATAATATTTCTGATTTACACTGTGAATGCCGCAGATAATAATTTTTCTATTTTGCTTTATACTGGCAGTTTTTTTGTTTTAACCTTATATATGGGTAACGATGATTAAGTTATTATGAAGTGAACAAGTAAAATATGTTATGAAAAGCTATAAAAACATGATTAGAAATTGTGATAAGCCGAGACAGAATTATGTAATAAATATAATTGATTAGTTCGATATTTGTACCATAAAAGCAATGCCTGATCCACAATATCGTTTACGTAAAGATTAAAAGTGGCATTCTAATTAAGACTAAATTTATTTTCTCAATTTTTTCGATGTAACTAATTTATTTTCTACAACTTTACTGCTTACATTTTTCGATGTAACTAATATAAGATATGTGCCTATGTTAAATGCGAAATATTTTCTGTTTTCCTTTCTCTCTCTCACTCTTAGTTCACCTTTTTTCTCCTCGACCGTGTATACCAATTAACGAACTGAACCTTTCAAATACGTCATAACTTCAACATATACTCAAAATTCGATAACGATTTTGATTTTTAAGTAACAAATGTAACTATATTATACCCAATTTGTACCCAATGACCATAGTAGTTTTTATCATCTGATATATTATGTCAAAGAACATGGATAATATATGGAATAAGTCGGGGAGAACGTTTCAAGCACTAAGTCATGAAATGCATGAAATAAGCTCAAAATTCAAAATCCGTATCCGTTTTTAGTATGCTTTCAGTGTTATGATGCCATTATGAATTTAAACATATAAAAGGTTTCTCTTTTTTTTGCAATTTCACATAATCACCGTGGTTAATAATCGATCACCACACTTACCACAACTGCTGAAATCATATGGTAGCTACAAAGAATATATTACATAACTGAATTATGTTCATATGGCATTTCTTTATTAGCTCACAGATACCAAATGAATCAATCAATGCGGGTTGCGGTATTTGTGGTATTTATTGTAATCAGCATATACAACTCAAATTAAAAGTAATTTAAAAAAAGTTAATCTCATGACCACATTTTGTGGTTTTTACTGTATGTTTTTCTGTATGAAATACACTCTTTTTATAGCAGCGTAGCTACAGTGAGCAGAAGGGGGTGTTTGCCCCACTCTGACATAGTAGCTTGTAATTAGAATAGAACTTCTTCGCTAATAAATGCGTTGGGTAATACATAGTATGAAGTATGCAGCTTTGGGTGTCGATATTTTTTGTTTCAAAGATCATGAAAGCTTGTTAGGATTTACTCACAACGACACTGTAACAAATTTATTCACTAGGTTAAAAAGTTTGGTTGATACTTCATCTTTGTTTGGTAAAGGTATTACACTTTTATTCAAAATGAGATACTTTGAGTTTCACCGAGGCTACGAGATAACCTCACCTCGCCTCGGTCCTCGGTTACGAGGCACGAGGCGAGGTTCAAAATTTTAATCCTCGTTGCTAACCGAGGCGAGGCGAGGTATATCGTCACCAAAACCTCGCCTCGGCCGAGGCAAATTTACAAAAAAATATTTTTTATTTATATATGAAGGGTCAGTGACAGTGTAATATAACATTTAAAAAATATATGTAATGTTAATACATGTTAAGTGTTATATCTTCCTCTTACGTATAAAAATAAAATAAAATGTCTATATCTTGTTATCTATACAAAAAACATTTACTACAAGAATAATCAAAATGTTGAGGGTCTGTTCATTTTATATATAATACTATAATACTTACTATATTATATAACGTATGTTTTCATTATTGTTATTTCAATGAATAAATATATAATTAAATTAATAAATTTAAAAGAATTGAAAAAAATTTAATTTCCTTTATACTTACAGTAACTTGTATATGGGTTTCGCATTGGAAATCGTGGAAGCATTTTGAAGAACCTCTTATATAGTTCTTAAAACATCACGGGATTTCATCTTTTCATAATATTTTTTTAGGCCAAATTTTTTTGAATTTACTGTTTTCATTCGAGGAGTCATAAAAATTTAGAGACTAAGCAACTTATATTCCGTGTTTTAAAGACATTTATTTTCTAACAAGTTTTTTTAACCATATTATGTACATTCATGCAAAATAAGTCAAATTTAGTAAAAATTTTACCTCGGGCGAGGCGAGGATGATAGCGAACCTAACCGAGGCGAGGCGACGCTGGTCAACATTCTACCTCGGCCGAGGCCGAGGCGAGGCGAGGTTGATATTTAAAAAAGCGAGGTGATACCAAAACCTCGCCTCGCCTCGTGCCTCGTGAAACACTAGAGATACTACAAAACTTTAAGCGTTTAGAAAACTGGAATTATAAATATTTTTGGAATTATAACACGAGCTCTGCTCAGAGTGAAACATCATAGTGAATATAAAATTAAGAAACAAGGACGATAGGTGATTTAACTTTATATTAAATATCTTTATCAATTTTTTCATTTTATAAGACAAATTTCCTCCAAGTAACCGTTTACCCTCGATCGATTTTTCCCATTTGCAAACTAGGACTTCCAAATACCGAGAAAAAAAATGGGGCCTCTAGAACTTGACAAATATATAAATAATATATAAATATATAGTATAAAAATTGTATAGTGATGGACATTCGGGAGAATTTTTTTATGAAATCGTGTCATCGTTACAACCTGCATAATAGCTAAAATTTATGAAGAAAGAAAATTCTCTGAGATCCATATTTTGCATGATACATTTCGAAGAAGGTGAGTATCCGACACAATATTATAAAATCAAATAAATATCTATCAAACAAGAAGTAACAGGATCCAGAAGAAAAAAAATTCAAATAGTTTTTCATAGATAAGTAACGACTAACTGTTGCTTCTGTTTGTAGGTACACACATGTTACACTCGGTTAAAGATTATTGAAAACGATAGCTTTAATTGATTTATCAATTTACCAAAGACTACCTCTATATTTACCTATACCTACTACACAAACTGATACAATCGATCTCATTTAAACAATTTTATTTATGAAAACTTGTTATATTATTATTGTTGCAATTTTGTTTTTTATATATATATTTATTTACTTATATAAGTTTATATATATATATATATATATATATATATATATATATATATATATATATATATATATATATATTTATATATTTATATTTAATACTTACATACGCGTTTTGTTATTATCGATAATACATCCATTTATAGTCTGTATTAAGTTTATTCGATTGGAATACAATGTATTGTTGCGTATTCTAAGAAACGCCCTTTTCTCGTAGACTATGGCAAGTAGCCGAGCGGTCTAAGGCGTCATGTCTGCGCAGAATGGAGTACTTGGAAACTGGGAGGTTATGGGTTCGAATCCCGACATCGGCAGTTTGTCAATTATAAAAAAAAAAGGGGCGGTTGATTGACTAAACTGTCGGCGTATGGACAAGAACAAAGTAACCGGCTATGCCTGAGAAGGTTTTCTGCAGTTTCCTTCACGAACTCCAGATGATTATCGGCATAGTTCCTATCATAGTCGGCTGCAGCCGCATATCCTACCAATTCCTAGTCTACTCACAAATTCCTTCCACTCCATTCACATCCTCACATCATAAGGCATCACAATGGACCTTATGGTCGAAGTGTAGCCCGTCCAGGGCAGCCTTTACAATCTCTTCTCGTAGACTATTGTTATTATTATTATATTATTTTATATAGCCTTTTGGACCAATCAATTTTGTATTATGTTCAAAAATATGTAGAAATTCATCCCAAAGAATTTTCTATACCCTCTTATTTCTATTTTCCATGGCATTGCTTAAAACATTTGCTATCAACAGTTGTTTTTTACTTTCGTTTCTTACTTTCCCAATTCACATTATCACAATTTCATCAAAAAAATATTTCCAGCAAGTGAAAAAATAACGATTACGCACCTTATTAACGTTTTTAACTTGAAAGAGTTTTCATTATTTATGACGTAGTCTTCGTAACGTCCTTATATCAATGATTGATCACATATCTAAGACAAAATACTGGAGAAGATTTACACAGAAGATTATTCACGCACTGAACTACGAAATTCTCGACTGCGAAGTGACTTTGAATATTCTCGAATGCTATCAGTCTCATTACGATATATATTGACTTTCTGCTAAAGATTGAATAACCTTAAATATTATATGTTATGTGTATGGACTATGTGATATTTCCTCGTAAAAAAGAGAAAATGTTTTATCGTACGCAGTGCATAAAGTTGTATAATATTTTACACATTTTTATAACCGTATTCAGCTTTAAGTATTTTGTTTAAAGTTTAAAGAATTCTGTTTATTTATATTGATTTTTTTATATTCTTAACAAGAACATTAATCACTTAATGTCATATTGGTTTTTTAACAGTTTTTTGACATTATATAACCTCAATCAAAGCAAGATTCAATCTAGAAAATGTCTTGTATGTTGTTGTCTCCGTGAGTCAAGATATAAACGGTTAAAGGTCACGAAAAATTTGTATGTGTGTAGAAATGTCATTTTCTTTGCGTCTTATATCATTTCAGGATATTATTTCACTTGTAGATCATTATATTTTCTACTAATTAATCTCCAAAGCTGTCCACAAGGCGGAGTATTGTCACCACTGTTGGGGTCTCTAGTAGTTAATTAACTATTAGACACATTTACTAAAGCCGATATTGATATGTTAGGATACGCCGATGACATAGCCATCCTTATCAGGGGTAAGCCGGAAACAACTTTTTCTGAACCTACACAAACTGCACTGAAGATGGTCAAGCGATGTAAACTTTCGGTGAAAGAGGTTGAAAACACTAGAATCTCCTAAGCTGTTTGATGAATCCATCTCACTACCTACAAAAGTAAAATATCTAGGGATAACCCTGAATACTATACTCGCCTGGAATCCCTATGTTGACAAAGATACACAGAGGTCAGCAGTAGATATGTGATCATGTCGTAGATTCCAAGGTAAACGTGGGAGATAAAACCCAAAACATCATTATGGCTGTCTAAAACCATTATGAAACCAATGTTTGCATATGCAGCAATAGTGTGGTGGACCAAAACCACACAAAAAACATGCATGAAAAAACTATCTAAACTATATAATCTGGTATACCCAAATGGACCCAAAACCGATGCTAGAGTAGAATCAGGACTACACTGTGAGCGACCAAGTACAAATCTATATCAGTCTTCTATATCAGTACATCAGTTCTATATCAGTCTTCGTAAATACGCCCCGATATTCCAGGCTGAAGTGTATGCCATTAATAGATGTGCAATCGAGCAACCTTCAACGAAACTACAAAGATAATATATAGTCAGGTCGCGCTTAATGCTTTAGGTTCACCAGAAATAAACTCCAAAATTTTCCATGATGGTATCAACTCACTGAAATATCTAGGTAAACGTAACAAAGTCACTATTGCCTGGTTACCTGGACATTCGGGAATTGATAAAAACAGAAGGCTGATGAATTAGCCAGAATGGGTTCTAGTGCTCCACTAAATGGCCGAGAGCCGAAAAGAGTGGCAAAAATCACAATAAAATATAAAATAAAAGAATGGGCGGTATAAGAGTCCAACCGTCCTTTGGTAAATACTCATAGTCAAGATCATGCAAAGGCTCTTACAAAAAGCTAATAATGGAAAAAGGTCTTTGAGCGTTAGGAAAAAGCCAATTGAGAATACTAACTACTGCAGAGTCAAAAAACATGTGCACAAAATCAATCTCACAGCGAATGATCTCTACAGATTTTGTCATCAAGAGGAAGAAACTGGAATTCACATTCTATGTGAATGCGAATATCTCTCTCTCATTTCAAAAGAAACTATCATTTGGGATGAAGAAATATCCTATGACGAGAAATATCCTAACGTTTATCAAGATCATAGGAACATCGAAACAATAGATCAAATTGGTCGTGGTACAAAAGCTCTATAAAGACTTGCTCCTGACTCCAATCTCATCTAATCTAATACACCACTGCTATTTCATATTAACATTATCTAGTGTATTTTCACTTTTGAATCTGTATAATTTGTCATGTAAAGTAGACCTTCATTGGCAATGTCAATCAGACACAATGACAAATCAATAGACGATGTAGACCAATTTAGTCAATAATAATAAATAACAAATATATATATATATATATATATATATATATATATATATATATATATATATATATATATCATTATACTTTACTTTATTTAAATCTTACATTATTGTCTTATACACTTTTTAACTTCCATTATGTTCCTGAAGATATTTGTTCCCATAGAAACAATCATCCTTTTCATGTATGATTAATTGTTCTTGGATTGTTTTTATATCTAATTAATAAATAATTATTAAAGTTATGATTGAAATATTGATATCTGTAAATGCATAGCAATTATATTACAGTGAAACTTCGATGCGAAAAATTGTTAACAATAAGTATAGTAAAGTAACAATAATGTGTATACTGAAAATGAAATTTGGACTTTTGCGTATACGTTAGGGACGAAACCTTCGATTTTCTTATAGTATTAGTAAGAAAAATTAGCCAGAAAAAATTGGTGTGCCGGGGTAATATGAATGCAGTTTCTACGAAAATACCTGTGCTTTCAAACGGTCCTAGCAAGTAACGATTACGAGAAAATTCACTAAGTTGGCTAAGTTTTTCCTAATTTTTATATATTTTCTTTCTTTTTTCCTTTATTTTTATATATTTTTCTCACTATAAAATTACCTATATTCTGTTGATTGTAATTGGAAAGGATTTTCACTGTACATCTGTAATAATGTTATAGAATAATAATTTACAATACAGTTAACAACATTATCCACTCCATACTTACACACATACCATATATACATTTATTATTATTTATGATTAGTAAAACTTTAAAGTAGTTAATCAATAAATATAATAGAGATTTTTATGGCCATATATGTATATGTTATAATTCAATATATTATTAGTAATTTGTTAATGTTCCATTATATTATTTTATAATTAGTTATTAATATGATTTTATTAGTTTTTATATATTATTGATTCGATTTCATTGAGAATAATAATAGTATATATTCTGTATATTATATATAAATATATATATATATATATATATATATATATATATATATATATATATATATATATATATATATATATGTATATATAGATATGTATATATATATATATATATATATATATATATATATATATATATATATATATATATATATATTATCTATACGTAAATGATTTATTTACTTGTCTTTACAATAATTATATTACTATATACAGTCTAGGAGAAATTGACACATAAATATTATTATTATTGTTATTATATTGAACAAATATTGATTTTTATTATTATATCTTTACGTATAATAAAAATTGTAGTCAATTCGGTTCGTGGATAATATATTAAAAATAAAATCAAGAGTTTAAAAAAACTACAAATAAAACATGGTTTTATTGCAATATGAACTAAAAAATGCAAAATAATTTAAAATAGAAATAGAATAAAGAGATTGACAACAAAATTAACTTAGCATTTGTTTTGGGGGTTGAAATGGGAAATAAAATTATTGTGTGGGATGTCAAACAAAAGTTATATTCATGAAAACATTTCCAAACGTATAGCTGAGAAAAATTTGAATAAAATCACAAATAAAAATAATAAGGTAGACATCAAAATTAGCAGAGAATTGAAACATTTTAGCGCGATATACTACAATCATTTGGTGCTCAAAAAGGGGGTTACCCGGAAAGTTTTCCGGGAATTTTAAAAATTGGTGTTTTTATAAATTTTAACATGCTGTTTCCGAATTTTTATTTTGCCACCGCGTATGTTTGCCGCTCACTCCTCCATATTGGAAAGGAGCCAAAAACAGTTTTTGGACAAATAGTATACTATTAAAATTTATTTTCTTATAATAGTTATTTATATGGTTTAGATAGATAGAAGATATGTCAGATTGGATGTCAAAATGTTTCCAAGAGTTGTGACAGTTTCTAAATAGCTTATACAATTTTTTTATTGCATTTACAATTTCTTGTCTAGTATTTATTAAAAAATATTTGTAATTATTTGAATTAGAGAGTATATTTATTAGTGTATTCCTGATTTTCTATTAATGAAATGATCAGATAAATGAAGAAAAAAATTAAATAATTGCTTAATGCATAATGTAAATTATATTAGCACAGTTAATATAATTAGTATAGCGATCTATGTAACAGTCAAGTGTAGTGTATTAAATATATCGGTTTCATGCCTGTCCCGCATGCCATTTTGGTTCGTAATATTTAGGTTCAAATTGGGACAAGATAGATATTATAAATTCACGGTGTGTCAGATTCTACAGCTTAGGCTTTTCATAAGACGTAATCTTGTTTCGACCATATACTAACTTAAAAAAAAGAAGCAAAATGGTTAACATAATAAAATGAAAACGCTAGTATATCTGGAAACTAAAAGGCCAGCAAAGCAGGGTCAATAGATTATGTCACCGTGGCTATTAAAAAGTTAGCAAAAAATTAGCAAATAATAAACATTTCTATAGATTTGTCGTGGGACCTTTAGTTTTTGGTTTGAGGGTGGGGGCGCTGGGAAGTGCAAGCTGTATCTCGATTACATTTTAAAGCTCATCGGCGGCATCGAGAGGAAATGGCGAGCATAAAATAGTTATCGAACAATTCAATATGCTAGCTACCTTAAGTTTTAAGTTAGCGTTCTAATTCGGAGACGATCATAACAAACATACAAAAATGTTTGCATACAAAAATTGCAAAAAATTAGCAAAGAATTCCCACTAGGTTTTATTGCTGCTAGATAAAAATGCTAAACTAGCTTAATATATTTGTGTAAATGAGATAGACAGAGACATGCATTTATTTGCATGTAGAAATAATCACCTCTTCATTGGTTCATATGGATAAGATTGCAATTAATACGTTTCGAATCTATTATGACATACGTTTGGATGTAGGACAATAAATCAAAATAACTTGACTTGTCATAGACAAAGTTCATGATTACCGAGACTCATTCGTAAATGCTTATTTCAATTGTAATTAATCTATATATATATATATAATAAAGTCAGGTTAGTTACACCACTTACAACTCAAAAACGGGTGTTCTTGAGTTCCGAATAAAAATGATAACTATTAAAACATCGGAAAAATTCACGAAAAAAAAATTATGAAGAAAATTCATTTTCTCATACATTTTGTATGGAACGGCTTTTTTGATGATATTGATTCTGAGGCGGTACAAAGTTCGCGGGGTCACCTAGTTACATATATATAACATAATATATTTAAAATGTGATGTGGATCAGACACAAATAGAAAATGTTGTAGAATGTATTTAAAAATAATTGCTTGAGGTAATATCTCACCTGACACATTCACATAATCGCGATCAGTATAATAATTATCTAGAATTCTTTCTATACCACATCTCTATAGTATACTGCTATCCTTATTACTACAGATGGACACTATAGTGTTAATAACATTTACAGGGTGTAACAACAATGTGTGTGTGACTAATCTGATCGAATTAATAGTTATCCACATCAAAATGAGATATGCCAAATTTTGTGTTTCCTCCTCCATCTAAACCCCCCCCCCCTTTCCTCTTACCCATTAACGAACTTGACCTTTAAAATGCCCAACGCGCTTAAAATACCAAATTTCATTCCAATCGGAATAAAACTGTGACCGCTAGAGAGTACACAGACACATAAACGTATATATATATATAAATATATATATATATGTATATATATATGTATATATATATATATATATATGTATACAAATTTTAACAATAGGGATTTTTAACATCTAGTAGGTAGAATCGATGGACATTTGAAGATTTATTTTTACGAAATTCTATCATCGGTACAAAAACAGTAGCTGCATTGCCTTTGGAGAAAATTCGCTAATGACTAAACAATTTTGAAAAATGAACACAACTTCTGTGGTCCTTGTGGTCAAGTCAAAATAAAATAATTCACATATCTCAGTTTATTTATATAATTCATGCGTGTTCTGAGCTGAAATATTTGTACACGGTTACTGCCAGACGAATCCGTAAACGAATAGTCATCCAAATTATTTTGTTACATTCTGTATATTAAACAACATAAAATGTCTCATATAACAGAAAATGCTTTAAGTCGTTAAACTACTTAAGATGACAATTTAGTACTTAAAAAAATAAACAAACAACACAACTAAGTTAAGTAAGTAAATAAGTGTATAATTTAATTGATTTACAAAAAAAAAAAGAAAAAGTTGTTGATATTAAAACTGATTTACCCTTCATTTATCACTGATTTATTATATGATTCATAAAATATTATTATACGAGTATATATCTTTGATTTTATATTTATTTTAATTAATTATATATTTTAAAATTAATTAGGAGAAAGATGTACTGCTATTTACTACATCTGCCAAGACAAAATCATGTATAATTTTATGTAAAACAAAGTGTTTCTGTATATTTTATTAAATACTATTTGTAATTTATTCAACTGAAATTTCTATACGTATACTATAAATTGTTCAGTTCCTATACACATTAAGGTTATACGCGCATTAAAGCAAAGTAAACATAACGAGCTGAATTTCTAAAATGTTATCAATCGATAGTAAATGACACATAACTTTTTTATTTTTTGAGAAAGATCAGTCGTCCAAATTCATGGGAATTATTTCCATTTTTTGACATCAAATGCTTGATATAAAAAATTATACACATCTAGGGATGGGGATCGAACCCACGACCTCTGGCATTTAAGACCAATGCTCTGCCAACTGAGAAGCTACCTTAGATGTTATGGTAGTGCTATGTATATGATCTCTCACTATCATTCTTGCTGCCATTGTATTATTAATTTTGTTTAATTACTATTAACATATTTTTAAATGTCTTTTTAGATGTCAAAGAATGGTATCAATGTTCAAAAATATTTCTTAAATGTCAAAGTAAGTAAGCCATAGTCGCTTTCGTTGGTATAATTGGTATAATACAACCGAAAGGCAACCATACTAACAACGGAAATAAATACACGCTAGTTTACAAAAAAAAAAAAAAAAAATTTAAAATATTTTGGGAAGTAATTTTCAAGATTGGAATTTAACACATACTAGTTAAGGAATATGTCGGAATATATATGTTTTGTCGCACATATATCAAGAAATTACTGTAATTTCTACAGAAAAAAATTTTAAAAACTTGAAATTAATTAGTAGAACTGTTGTAGATTATATTCAAAATATTTATAAAAAAGTCTTGAGTTTTGAGCATATTTTGATATAAACAACGAATCTCCATCTACTTTTCTTCTCTTTCTCTCTCTCTCTCTCTCTTTCTCCCTATATATATATATATATATATATATATATATATATATATATATATATATATATACTATGTTTAATTTACATCTTCGTATCATAGATCCCACGAGTATGACAGAGTACATATGTGCATATAAATTAAGCAATGTGTATGAGAAGGAGGTCTTATAGTTTTGATAAACAAGCATATTTTTCATAACTGTTCGAGTGGTCACCAACCAATCAAACCTATAAGACCTCCTTCTCATACACATTGCTTAATGTATATGTACATATGTACTCTCTCATACTCGTGGGATCTATGATACGAAGATGTAAACTAAACAGACGGTATATATATATATATATATATATATATATATATATATATATATATATATATATATATATATTCCTTTTGAAATATTTCGAACAAAAGATGCCCTGTTATAAAAACTCAACCAATTTATGTACCAAACGCTTTTTCGAAAAACGAATAATTTCGACACAAATCGACTACAAGCATTTGCATAATATACACATAATATACAGTTTTGATGACTGACTGTACATTCAGTACCTGATATTGGTGTCGAACATGGTGGCCGGAATTTTTATTATAAGATACTAAAATTGGTTGGTACACATATTAATATTAGCGATATGTTGCTCGTTGCTAATTTGGTGCGTGTCTCACAATAAAATTAATAAAGTTTGGTCTTTTATATAATCCGGCTGAGGTAGTACCTCAAGGATTATTTGAGTTGACTGACCAATTAAGCCCATTAAGACCAACCCGTTTATTGGCGGCATCTTTTCGAACCATGCAGTTTTGTTATAGTCAATAAGGTGGATAAAACCGCATGGACAGAAAAGGATACCGCCAATAAATGGGTTGGTCTTAATGGGCATAATTGGGCAGTCAACTAAAATAATCCTTCAGGTGCTACCTCAGTCAGATCATATAAAAGACATTATGAATATTATTGTGAGACACGCACCAAATTAGCAACGAGCAACATTTCTCCATATCCCAGAGATAGTTACGATTCGCTAATTCATACTGATGATGACTACCTTGTACTCGAAATACGTATTTATAAAATACAAATAATTGTTCTAGGAATTGGGGCAAAATTTGAAATTTAATTTCAAAAAAACTAGAGTTCTCTTTGATTATTTTGATAATGTTTGTACGTTAGATTTTAATTTGAAATATATTTAAAAATAGTTACTCACCACGCATTAATACTTTTCGTATACTACGCCGTACAGTTGTGCAATTCCATCGACGATCACGAAATTGATATTGACATTCATTTGTTGCTAGTTTCACACCATATGCAATACGTTCAACTAATGGGCTATTATTTTTATATAAATCTATTAACATTTTACTACCACCACGCTGACGTTTTGTACGTTTGCACATATCCTTTGTATCCATCAATAGTTGTGCATCAGGATCTTCCGGTAAACGTTGATGATACATTTTATTTTTATTACTTATTGACAGTTCCTTACGATTGGCATTTGTGTTACTGAGATGTGGACGCATTACAACTTTATCACTGAAACAAACAAGAGAAACCAACAGTTAGTTATTTGAAACGATTTTAAAATTTTACTATTTTATGGATGGAATTTTGAAGTAGAGATGGTAGATTGTAAAGGCTGCCCTGGACGGGCTACACTTCTACCAGAAGGTCCATTGTGATGACTTAGGATGTGAGGAGGTGAGTGGAGTGGAAGGAATTTGTGATTAGAATAGGAATTGGTAGGATATGCGGCTGCAGCCGACTATGATAGGAACTATGCCGATATTCATCTGGAGTTCGTGAAGGAAACTGCAGAAAACCTTCTCAAGCATAGTCGGTTACTTCGTTCTTGTCCATACGCCGACAGTTTAGTCAATCAACCGCCCTTTTATTTTATAATTAACAAACTGCCGATGTCGGGATTCGAACCCATAACCTCCCAGTTTCCAAGTACTGCATACTGCGTAGACATGACGCCTCAGACCACTCGGCTACTTGGCTGTTTTTTGAAGTATATATAATTTTGAAGTATATATACTTTTTATTTCAAGTCATATTATTCTTCGATCTTTTTGTGATGGTCGATTACCTTATAGCACCTTTTCAAAAAGTTGCTATAGACAAAAAGTGTTTTT
This sequence comes from Nineta flava, assembly GCA_963920215.1. Lineage (NCBI taxonomy): Eukaryota > Metazoa > Arthropoda > Insecta > Neuroptera > Chrysopidae > Nineta > Nineta flava. The sequence goes on from OY986044.1 coordinate 68,988,453, forward strand.
ATACAAAATCAGTTGTAGATCAAGGGAGGAATAAAATGATATTAGTTTCAATTATATGGTGCAATTATAAATCAACCGAGAGTCTTTAGCATTAATTTTTTATGGAAATTTTTAATTGTTTTAGCCGAAACTCGAAATAAAAAGCCTAAGCTGCCTACTAAGGCCCACTTTTTGCAAAATGTGGTGTTCATGAAAATTTTAAAACCTAGATGTCGGCCCTTATTAGGAACCGGGTCTCTCAATAAGGCCCATTACAAAACTTTGACAAATCAAAGATTAAATCAAATTTATCAATGTAATTCACTACATAATCATGACATAAATATTTTGTTATTTAATATTCATGTACTTCGCACAACAATTCCGCTGAAAATAGGCTGGGCATTGTTAGATCTATTAAGAATACAAACTGCGATAAAACAAAAAATTATTATTATATCTGTTACTATTCATTTATTTTTTACCAAATATGTATTTATAAAAAAAATATCGAAATCTGTATTTTATTTGTAATCACAAAGCACCCTGGGCCTTATTTGGAGTAACAGAAGGTGCTAATATGACTAAATAACCTCAGCAACTGTTTTTGTTTGTATGGAATATAAAAAGCTTACTTTAAATTATCTGACCTGTTATTTATATGCTACCAAAGCGGAAATTTATTGAAATCAATAAATAAAAATGTTAAATTTAATACTCTTAATAAGGCTCGGGTCTTCTTAGGATACAATCAAGTTGACCTTATTACGAGCAGTTACAAGCGATGGCAATAATGTCGTTAAATGACGGAAAGCTTATAGATTAAGATCCAATAGTAGAAACAAAACAAAAATCACCATTATATTCATCAAAAAGCATTAGTGTGTGTGGGGAATCATATAGAGTTTTGGATTTAAAAAAAACGATCGAATGTTCCCAAAAGTGTAAATTGAGGCCAAACCGCTCCCAGAAGCGATAATCAGTTAACTTAAATATGGGTTGAAATTGGACTCATAAGATATAGTTCTGCAAATTTGTTTACTGCAAGTTTACTATACAATTAGACTTTTCATAAATTTGCAAAAGCTAAAAGTGAGGCTAAATGGCCAAAAAATTTAACATTCGGAAAAAATTAAACATAAACCAAAAAAAACTATCAAATATAGTTCTGAAAATTGGTGTATTACTACATTTTGAAAATATAAATTGAAAGAAAATGTTCCTAGAAGTGTAGGTTGTAGCCCAACCGCTCCCAGAAGTGGTAAAGCAATTAACTATGAAATAAAATTGAACTCATAAGATATAATTCTGCAAATTTGCTTACTGAAAATAAGTAAATAAGTTTACGATACTCTTAGACTTTTCATAAATTTGAGGAAATTAAAAGTGAGGCTAAATAACCAAAAAATTTTACTTTCGGAAAAAACTATGGGCCACAAAGGTAGCGCTCTTTTTTTTTAGTTGATCTGTACCTTATTCATTCGGTTTTTGGAAAAATGTTTCGAATAAAAGTTGTTAGAATATTTGTATCTTAAATATTTTTTTCGAAAACCGAATCAATAAAGCACAAATAAAATTTTGAAAAATTAGCATTACTTTTGTGCCCTCGTGTACTACATATACTTGGAATACAAAACATATAATCGAAATGTATTTATTTTTTAGTGAATTCAAATGAAAATTTATTGATTACGTTTTTATTGAATTTGTTGATTGATATAAAACATTGAAATCATTATAATTTTAAAATCATTAAATGTTTTTTAATGTCGAGACGAAAAATGTTTACAGATATTCGACATATTGGTTTAAATTTATATTTATATAATATGTATAATTATACATACAATACATCGTAACAAAATTTTATTAAGAACACGGAACACCACAACGTTCGGTTTCATGAACCTGATCTAGACTAATAATATGATTTACATTTTATAATTATGTAGTTTTATTTCAGTTTATATATATATATATATATATATATATATATATATATATATATATATATATATATATATAAATATAAAATAAACTTAAATAATCGAATCAGAAAAATAAAATAAAGCCCCGTCTTATGTTTTATATTTCAAAGGAAATTGGGAAAATGTGTTAAAACAAGTGAAAATTTTGTTTGTTAATACAACCAACTTAATTACTGAGTAAAATTGCTTAAATACCCGGTATATCCTGAATTTAAAACATAAACAAGTTTAGCACAAAAGTTGTTTATTTTTGTCCCTATATTTTCATTTTTATTATTACGTTTTTTTATAACCGGAAGAGAGCTTTAACGAACTTTCGGGTAGGAAATTGGATTTGTTCCATAGCACGCAAAAATTCGGTGAAGGGAGTATGCGTCTTGTGTAATTAAAACGACAATCCAGAATACTTCTTTATGGATTGTAACGGTTTGGATGCTATAAGACATAAATACCAGATTAACGCGACAGACAACGTAGATGTTTACGACTTGTTTAATAATAAATCATTCGAAATTCAAGAAAAAATTGCAAAATTCATAGAGGAATTTTTCGAAATGATGAACACCTATTCCAAACATATATGTCTGTGATCAATATTTTCAAGCATTTCAGGACTAATCTTAATATACGTTGTATGTTAACATATACCGGGTATAGAAATTCCATCAGCCGTTTGAGGTTAGGGCTTGATGGAAAATATTCTTTGGTGATTTGATCTAAATTTATGAAAGGGAAGTGAAAAATTTGGCACACCTCTTCAAATAATTGGCTTAAAATCATCACTGTAATATTTTTATTCAAATCGGACTCATAACTTTAGAGAATATTTGATACTCGGTGAAAATAATTGGATCTGGTCGAAAAGAGTTGATATATAAAATAAACTCCTGTGTAAATTATTTGCTGCGTTTTTATGTTTCACATTGAGGTAATACACAAATGTGCGTGTTTTTAAACTCAACATAGAAGTGTTTATTGTATGCGTTCGTTATGTGTTAGAATATTTGTATATAACATGTTTCTTATAAATATTTTTGGAGAATGTGTAAATGATTAAGATTCATCTAGTCGATCGGCAGCTGACGACACATTATGAAAAATTATGTGTATGTTTTGTGTATATATAAATCGATTTTTCATTTAAATATGTGTATATACAAAGACATTGTGCTAGAGCAGATACATGGGCAACGAAGCAATACAATGCATATATATTACTTGCATATATATATATATATTACTTTCGATTCACCCTCAGGCATTTATTAATTTTTTTTATATACTAATGGTAAAGTTTTAAAGTTAGGTCATTTTTAAAACAATAAAATTAGTTCCATTTGAGCCCAAAACAGAATTTTTGAAATAAAATTTATGACAAGTTCACTATTGCCGATAAGAATCCAACATATATGTAAATCCAAAAGAACCAGATAATTTTTCAAAAGTTTTTAGAACCTTTTAAAAGACAAAATTTTAAATTTTTTCTGTTTAAGTTATTTGAACATATAATAAGACATGCCATAAGTATACAGTTTTGGAGTAAGTACACCACATATTCATGTAGTAAAATGTCTTGTATGTATGCTAACTTCACGGAAATCCATTAGTATACACGGAAGATTTACGCATTTTTTATATGTCCGCAGCCGGTGTTTACTCAAATCCAAACATCGATTTAAAGTCCACATAGAACTACTCTAAAACCTCAAAATAGGAAAGTTCTGTGTTTCCTAGTAAGTTTGTATGTATTATTTTATTTGTTAATTATTAATGGATACAATCGTTTTAACAATAATTGCCTACCTATCTACTATATTTTTGAAGTTGGTGCCTGACAATATGTCGATTCAAATAGTCTGCTTGGCACCGACTTCAAAAATATAGTAGATAGGATTTTTTCAATCAGTATTAATTTGTACATAAAAAGCATTTGAATTTGTTATTATTGTGAATTATTTTCAACTCATTTGTTCTTTTGGTTTGAAGTCGCTGATGATAATGTGACTAAAGGATAAGGAATTCGTATAAAGACTTTTTGTCAGTTAAAATTATAATTAATTTTCATTTTTAATTGACGCCATTAATTTTTAATTAACAAACTGTCGGTGTTGGGATTCAAACCTATAGCCTCCCAGTTCCAAGCAGGCGGAGTGCGTTAGACCACTCGGCTACTTGGGCTATAGATGAGATAATATTTAATAAACAAACAAATGATGTGGAGTAGGCATTAGAATGCATGTATATATTCTATACTAATCAATGTCACACCAGTAACTCACTAACTTACAAAAACTGGTGAACATATTTTGATGTGATGTTTATTTATATTTAAGAATTTATCACAGATTTAATTTCGATTATAAATCTTCCATGTACTCACAAGAATCATATCCATTCACACTCTACATATTGAAAAAGTCATAAATTATATTATTATTTTCACTGAATTCTGTATAGTTTTGTTATTAACATTATTTTCATATAACATCAATTTTCTAATTATGTTGTTAACAGCATTTTGAGTGGTTTTTTACCTCTATATACAAAATTCAGTATACAATGTATTGTACAGAGTGGAAGTGAAATTATGTGACCAAGTTTGGTAGGTAGGTAATAGGCTATGGTAAAACTAAGAGGAAATGCCTCCTGAAAAAATTCAACAATTCTTTCTTTTGTAACACAAAAACATTAACAATGAAACATAATATCCTCTAAATGAATAATAAATAAATATTATTACATGTGATTTTATAATAAAAATCACACATTTACCAGTAAATTCTTGTTACAAAAAATATTTTTGTAGAAAATTACTCAAAAATGATAATTAATGAGAACTCTAGATTTTTTAAATAAAATTTCAAATTCGCCCTAATACCTAGATCAATTTTTGTATTATAAATACATATTTCGACTACAAAGTAGTCATCATCAGTATAAATTAGCTAGTCGTAATTTACTCTTTGACAATTAGAAATAGATAGAAAATGGAAATCCATAGATAAAAATATACATAAATAAAAAATTAAACAAAATAAATTAAAATATAATAAAATTTATTGAAATTACTCTAGTTAAAATTACTTTCATTCAATTTACACTTGTGAACATCACTCTTATTAGAATTACTCTTATATTGTCTCAGGATATGTTATTCGTTGCTAATTTCGTGACAGTTTGTATACTGAGAGTTTCATGTTCAGTATAAAAATATACAGTTTATTATAGTCTGATGTGTCATTATTATTTTGGAGTAGATGGAGTAGTGTCGTGTAAATTGTTTTATACCCGGTACATAAGTATTGCATACATTTGTTTGGTCAATGTGTTTGGTCAAAACTGATAAAAAACTCTTCAATACAATTATTCTGTTTGATAATATAATTCCTGATTCATTTTGACAATTTGAAACAAAATATTAAGAATGCATCCTTTATTCAGGTTGAGCTAAAATTGTTGCACATTAATTTATGTCGAATAGTGTTTGCTAGTTGGCGGTGTCCAATAACTCATTTAATTTTGGATTGGATGTTTTTTATATTGTTTTTTTTTTTATGATTGCCTTTCGGTAATATTATACCAACGGAAGTGATAAGCCTTGACTTAAGTTTTAAAATTATAGTGATTTTCAAGAAAATTAAAAAAAACTTGCAACGAATATATAGAATATGTACGTGGAGTAAATAAAACAGTTTAAAACACAACAATTACATTTCAAATTAAAAAAAATTATTTAAACGTTCCAAGTGTATTGCTGTTTTTAATTGTTCAAATAAAAAGAGACTCCCTATATAATCGTGTAAGGTAACTTACCAGATAATATTTTTTATTTGTTGTTTTTTTTCGGTAATAATTGAATCTTTTTATGTATGAAAAAAAGTAACGTAGGTGTTTTTATTACATACACATATTAAATATGTATATGTTACACAGAAAAAACAGCTAAAATCTACCAACGCAAATGTTTAGTAATACGTTTTAATATTATGTGTTCATTTAAAAATTATTACATTTCAATTAGGTCATAAAATTCGTGGAAAAAAAAAGAGGATTATCTGTTTTTTTATATTCTTTCTGTGTGACTTCTGGTATTTAATTATTTTATATTTTGTGTGTATTATTTTTTCCTACGTATATACCCATATGACAGTACTATATACATATATATATATATATATATATATATATATATATATATATATATATATATATATATATATATATATATATATATATGTATTACCTACATATTAATACATATATTTTGGCTGTAAAGATAACATGTATCAAATGGTACTTTCACACACAGGCACGCACTCAAAAATGATTATACGTACGAATCAATAATATTTATTAATTTAAATATATACGGTGTGTTCATTTGAAAAGTTTGCACGAGTTTTGTTTAAATATTTTTTTAAATATACAATTAAGAAAAAAATATTCAAACAAAAGTTACTTTAATTATTAAATAAAACAAATATTTGAAACTTTCGTAAAATCATTTTATTTTACTAGTTCCGGATTACCGCTTCTTCTTCAGTAATAAAAAGGAAAATTTATTTTTATTTCTGATCTGCATCAAATGCATCCCGAGAAAGTTTGATGCTTCCAAAACGAAACCGGCCTTGCCATAACCGTCAACGGCGGTTATGGTTCAAACAGGACGGCTCTATGTGCTACACAGCGCATGCCACAATGGGTATCTATACGAACGGTTTGAAGGAGTAATCTCGCGAAACGGCGCCGTGAACTTGTACCTGAGATCTTGCGATTTAACGCTTTTAGACTTCTTCTTTTGGGGCAATCTTAAATTGTAGGTAAATAAACCGCAAACAATTGATGCCTCAAAATAAAAATAACGAACTACATCCAGCAAATTTAGCCAAATTTAAGCAGCAGACCTTTCAACAATTTTTTGGTATAAGTGTTCCTAAAATGATCGAATTAGTTTATTTACGCATATCCGTCTGTCTGTTCTTGGGCACGATAACTCAAAAACTAAAAGAGATAACGAGCTGAAATGTTGTATGTGTGCTCTAGATCTAAAAAATAAGGTTTAATTTTAGATTGGACAAAACTACCTATCTTTGTAACCAACAGTAAGAGATAGAAAAAGAATTTAAAGACAAAAAATGTTGCTTTTTAAAAAATAAACAAGTTTTGTTTGAAACTTTTTTTCATAAATTCAATATATACTGGGTATTTAAGCAATGAACTCAGTTAATTTTTATTTTCACTTGTTTTATTTACATTTAAAAATTGAGCGGCCTTATTGAAAGACCCTACACATATATCATGTTGTAATGGACAGACAAAATAATGATGACGTTTTAATATTTAATTAGCAATATTTAGTACATGAAAATTCATTAAAATTTTTGTTTTTATATTTAAAAATAACTGAACCTAATTCCTGAAATGTATTCATCATCAATGTATGGAATTTACCGCTCTGTATATAAATATGATTGCTAAGTAGTAATTTTTTAGGTTTTTATACATTTTATCTTGCTAATTAATCAACTTAAAATTTATCAAAACAGAGTGCCCACATACATATGTCGTAATAAAACACCAAAAAAAACAATGTCGACAGATTTTTTCGTATGATTTGATTTTCAATTAGGTAATATAAAATATTAGTCTTGTACTGATTATAAAATTTCTCCAATTGTCCTACATTCCTACTTAGTCGATACCATAGATGCCAAAAATAACCATCATTAAAAAGTATGTATCCTAAACTTGAAGGCCCACTTGTGTGTGTTTTTGCCTATATTTCTATATTTTTGCTACAGATATATACATTTTGCTACAGAATCGGATAGCTGAGAAAACATAAAAACTGATTAATTAAATCTATTTTGATTAATAAAGAATCATTTAAGAGCCGTTTTTAAAAATGGTTTTCAAAATTAAGAATCCACTTTATGAGAATAAAATAATGTCTTTAGAAAAAATTTATCAAGAATGAAAAGTCTATATTTTTGTTAAATGGTTAAATGGATAGGAATCCGTTGTTTTCTTTGGGAAAACATCATTTCAATACATCTAAAAAATGATCAAACAAAAACAATTTTTTAATTTTTTAACCCGACTTTAAAAAGGAGGATGGTTCTCAATTCGTCTGTGTGTTTTTTTTTTTTTTTACAAAAACTTGTTCCTGATAATTTTTTTTTTCAAACCTTAAAAAATACATATTCTTATTTTTGAAATTTTTTTTAAACGGGAATAAAATGGTTAATTATTAACAAAAATAAATTTTATTACTTAGTCTTCTTGTTCTTTTTTCCTCGGCTATTTATTTCTGTCAATGAAACTATTTTTACATTTGAAAAATATTAGTTGACATTCAAATAACCTTAAAGTCTAGGGTCAAGCTGAAAATCAAGATCAAGGTGATAAATCTGGTAATAAATTTTTATCTTATCTTATACATACACATATAAATATATATATAATATATATATATATATATATATATATATATATATATATATGTCATATATATATATATATATGTATACATATATATATATATATATATATATATATATATATATATATATATATATATATATATATATCGTGTGTGAACATTAATAAGATAAAAGTTGACGAAGATATATTTCCAACCGCGAAGTGTTGAATGTATTCTGCGATAATTCTGTAAGTTTACGCAGTTCCTACATAAAAAATTGAATAATAATAATAAAGAATTAAAGAATACTATTTTGTATCAATCTCCCCATGTAAATATTTTTTCTACGGAATCCTTTTATTATAATATGTTTTCTGAATTTGTAAGTCTATTTATAAGATTTTATAACATTTAATACCAATGTTTAGTTACATCTATCGCATAAATGATTTTAAATGATCCATGGAACAGTTAAAATAACAGTAAATAGCACATTTTAAGCACATCCATGCGTATAATATAATAATAAAATGATGAAATTTATGATAAATATACTGAACAACTGGTTGGATGGTGGAGAATACGTTGCATTTTTCACTCAAACGCAAATTATTACCTCTATGTACGTGCAACGTGACGCGTAGTGTCACATTTCCGAATGTTTCAAAGCAAATATTTGTAGTCATAGTCATGGAATTGGTAGCCATTAAATAAGTGTTGTAAAATGAACATTGCAATTAAAAAAGCAAATTAAATTAATTTTTAAATCAAAATGGCGTCTTAAATTGTTTCGCCTTAAAGTAATTACTTGTGGCAGTTCAAGCAAAAAGTATAAAATACAGTATAATAAACATACATATTACAACTTTGTCATTTGTAACATTTCTAAGTATAACATAAATATCGTTCATAATACAATATTCTGTATGTTGTACTATGCAAGACTTGTATTTACAGTGATTATACATTAATTTTATAAACTATCACCTAAAATTAATTTTTTTAATGGTGGTACATGTATATATATATATATATATATATATATATATATATATATATATATATATATATATATATATATATATAGGCTAAACAGAGCCAAGATATCTCGACAATATCTCTCTCGTTGTATCTTGGTTCTCTTTAGTTTTTAAACAACACACTCCGATACTCGAAACACAAAAAAAACACAAAATATTAATAAAAGTTTACTAAATCTATGTCAATTGGACAACATGCACTTTAGAAAAAAATTAAATAAAACAAAAACTTTTTGATATTGAAACCTGAATTTATTTAATTTGAAAAAAGAAAAGAATTTGAATTTAATTTGTTATTTTTTTTCCACAATTAATAAATGAGTCTCTATCTCTTTTTAATACAGCAATATACAACTTTAACTGTCAAATTTTATTATATATCGTAATGGCCTAATTTAATACCTACTTAACAATATCTATCTACCGAGGGAACAAATTTTTGTATAATCGATTTTACGAAAGAAAATTCACTTAGACGGTAGCAGAATTAATAAATTTTCCAAATGAAAATCTTGCACCTATTTTCAATCCCAAGTAAAAGGCATTTGAATAATTTTTGACTAGACGTCGTCGTCATATACTATACATATGCAGATATTAGCATTAATTAATCTTATTGATTTTAACATGTTATTTTTACGGGAACAAATGACCTTGTCGTCTGTGATGTTAGCAAAGTTTTTTTACACTACTTAAATTTATATTTGAATTATGTGTTCCAATCAATTTGTGTACGGAAATTTCGAAAGTTTTATTATTAATATGATGTCTTTGACAAATTATACTCTTTAACTAATTTTTGTTTCGAAATTATTTTCTATTGTTAGGTCATGATATTTTTAAACGCACGGGTGTTTTTCTTTAAACTAAGCGATTACTCATTTTAGTATATGACCCAATAATATATGTTCCTAATAATAATGTTCCCAATTCATATATGTTCCAATTTTTATTGCAAATGCCATATTAGAATATGGAACTTGATTAGTGTTTCACCGAGACTATGATGTAACCCTGCCTCCCCTCGGTTCTCGGTTACGACGCACGAGGCGAGGTATATTGTCCCAAAAATTTTTTAATGAAATAATATAGTAACATGAAGTATTTTACATTACATTTATTACATTACATTTTATAGTAACATGAAGTAATTTAGTAACATGAAATAGTATTTTTACAAAAAACATGAAGCAATAGGTGCATTTTAAAGGAAAAAGAAATTATATGCGCCATGATTACTTTTTACAAAAATATTAAGTTTGAATCATCTTCGATCCAAGTCAAAAAAATTATGAATGCCACTCTATAAGTAGAACGTTTATCAATTGTTACGATATTATTTTAGGTCAAAATAGATATTTTTGATTTTTACGTGAATAGTTGATTTTAACTTATATTAACTAACATCATTAAATTTTCAATAATTTAAACATGATTTTGTGTGTACTCGTATATATAGGTATATACACATTCATGTAAATTAACTAAAAACACATTGTTCTGTCTAATATCAAAATTAATTAATGCCATAAATGTCGTATTTGTTATTGTAAAACATTTCAGATAAATATTTATGTGATTTCAACTAGGTGTATTACTTTGGAGTGAGCATGGATAATAAAGTTTATTCTTAAATTATGTAAGAATGACTCATCATCATCATTCACTTACGAGATCTAGTATACGAGATCCTTATCATTATAATTTCCCAGAAAAAATTTTATGTTATCTTAGATTTATTTCTAAAGAATGAATACAGATAAAAAATGCATCGAAATCATATTTATGTCAATGGCAAATAAGCGCTTATACATTGATAGCTCCAGAGATTTGTCGTGAAAAAAAAAGTCGTATCTTATTGATTTCAAAATACGCCAACATTACATTTGGGGACTTTTAGCTATAGCAACATGAATTTGAAATGAGTCGGACATACCTCAAAATAAAAAGTAGGCTCGGCGGAATCTGGAAACACAAAATGTTGCATTTCTCTATCAAAGTCAAATTATATAAATAAATTTTACTACAATTTAATGTGTTTTATATACAAAAATATTATTAATTTATATTTTCTAATAATTATTATAATAATTAATATCACTGACACTATGGATATTTCATTTGATATTTTCAAGAACATTTTTTATCAAACAAATTACAATGCTTCTGATTACACTGAAACAAATTTATTTTTGTCTAAACATTTAGTTTATATTAGCAAGTAATCATTGTAATAAATTTAATTGCACACAAATATAAAAAAAAAAACTGATTTACACTTTACATGTTCAAAAACGAGATGAATGAAAAATTTATATGCGATATTTAAATTTACTAAAATAAACAGGAAACATTATCCTCATTTAATTAATATGCTTAATAATGAATAATAATTTTAAATGTTAAAAATTCAAAATAATTTTATTATTAAATAGCCAAGTAATATACTTTACTCGAGTGTACACAATGTCCCATGCTATTCAAATAGACGATATTTATTGATGTCCATTAAGCTAGCAGAGCAACTCGAGCAGAACACAATTATAATTGTCTCATAATTAGACGCTAATTAAATGTTATTTAAATGCCCTAATTAAAAATTAAATGATCTCTGCATTGTGTTACCGCATGCTCTGCTAGCTTAATATTAAGCTAGCAGAGAAATATTTTAAAAATGAATTAATTATATTGTATTTAATATCATCTATCGCTCATGAGGTTAAGGGGATAGTGTGATCTGTCCGAACTGTAACGGGGAGGACGATACCCCCTTCCATCTTCCGACATAATATTCTTTCAGTGCCAGAATGAGGTATCTAGCTTTCGGCTCAACCGATTAGAGGGAATCTGAGGTAAAACAACTAAACCGAAGCTTTGTCTTGTCGTTCGCAAAGAAGATGGGTACGTTCGACACAGTGTTAGAGGTAAAGAAGTAGGTATGGTAGAGAATAGAAAAGGGTGTGGAGATGGGTTTCTTAGGGGTCGGTAAAAAAGGTCTAGAATGGTCCAGGCTTCAGCCCTTTCTATTCTATTGCTGAATACATTTCATGATTTGTTTTTCTAACTTCATCCAAAAACCGATTTTGACAAATAAACGTAGTACACCTTGCACTTGATATATTCGAGTGTGAATATATTAATAATGAATACAAGTGAATTACGAGAGGATGTGTTGAAGACAAATCAAGTCATTAGAGACATGTTTTGTGTAGTAAGTAAGTGCACGGTTTTTAATAATAAATTTCTTTTTGCTGATGTGTTAAAATGCACTTAACACCACCTGTACATAAGTACACTATATTATTACACTTAAGTATTAATACTATAACGCCAAATGAAATAATCTTATATAAATAATCTTATATGTATATATATATATATATATATATATATATATATATATATATATTTTAGTCAATCCAATAAATTATAACTCTTAGAAGTATAGAAGTATATTTATACGTCAATAAATTATGAATATTTTTGACAAAATTTTCTATCTAAAATTTTTATGATAATTTATGATTCGGTCGTTATGACACTTTAATTTTACCTGATAATATTAATTTGATTCAATTTTATTAAATATTATTTTCAGCTGTGATATTAATTTAATGATTGATTTTTTGTGTGTGTGCACATGCAAAGCACATGCATATCACAATAAATTAGTATTCATTAGATAATAAACGTTAATTTTATAAAGTGCATGTTTTTAAGGTAGTTCACTCGTAAACTTCTTTTTCTTCAATTTTGAAATATAAGTTTAAGCTCAGTGTATTTTATTTAATTTAAAACAACAAATTTTTTAACAGATAGTGACGTGAGATGTTTGCATTTAAAGTTGAGATTTTTATAATGCATGGTTTACATAATGGCTCGCGATTACCCTATTTTTGAGACTTTTATGGGATAACGTTTCTATACATTAAAAAAAAATCGTATATAGTGTATGCCATTTGAAAAGTCTCCATCAGACTATTTTTTAAAATATGCATTTTAGAAAAAAATGCTACCAAAGCAAATTCAATCCACATTCGTGATTTTAAGCCTTATATTTGCTTCCAAATTATAACAACATCTAAACTAGTGATACCGCGAGACGTGACGAGGCGAGAGTAGCATGTCTCTTGGATTGTATTGAGCTGTACAAGTTTTCTATTGTCTTGTCTCGTATCGTTTTTACGTTTCGACGATTTTCTTGAAAATATACAATAAAAAAATCATTTTTTGTACTTCAGTAAAGTTAGTAAAAATTTATAGAAAGTGCATATTTTTCTAATTAATTAAATTTTTATATTTTAATTGAAACAATAATGACTTAAATGAAAAACTTAAATTATAATCATCCAAAATGATTTGCTGTTTTGTGGTACATTTTTCCAGATTAGAAATTAAAAGAGATTAAAAGAGAGTACTATCGCCTGTATCTCGTATATATATCGAAAACGAGGATTCTTATTGTCGCCTCGTCTCTCGCTGACTTATTCTCGTCTCGTCTCGTTTCTCTCGTCTTTCGCGGCATCACTAATCTTGACAATACTTTTCAACTGTAGACATACATTGACTGACTATTTGATTTGATTATAGTTTATATTGGAAAACTTTATTTTTTTTAAACACATAAATAAATATCAAAGTCTCAGTCGCTCCTTTTTGATGCATTTTTTAAGTTTTTATATACATAACTGAAAGGCATATTTATTTGTTTAAAGAATTAAAAACAAGGGATAAAAAAAACACTTTTTTGGTCGAATGGACCTGTATTTGATCAGAAAGTCAATATTTAATTTAAAATACCATGATATTACTACACAGTTAATGTATATAAAGAGTAAACTTTTGTTCATGTATATGTTTTAGTTCATTTCATATAAATTAAACATATGAATGATGTCAGAATAAAAATGTTTAAACCTCCCTCAAAATGTTAAATTTTTCATTTCAAAAGATAAAATGAAAAAGATAAATGCAGTAAAATTCGAAGAGAAAAAAAATTCCTCCGATACACCGCACGCACAGTGGTCTGAAAATTTAAATTAACTTCCCAAAATCAATTTTATTTGATTATTCAGTTTTAGCGAATTTTTGAAAAAATTGTAGCCATTGGTTTTGTACCGATGAAGGAATTTTGGAAAAATTTGTTCAAATGTTCACCGAACCTACCCCACTAGACGAAAATCACTAAAATTTATATTTATATATAGTAGTACAGTGTGTCTACTTAAGTTGGCTCCATATGGAAAACTTCTTTATTATAAGGTTTACGAAAAAAAGTTATCTTTATAAAAATCTCTGCTTTCGAAAATATTAACATTCAGCTATTTACTTTTGACATCGAATGTACAGGGTGTGCAAAAATTGAAAAAGTTCGATAGGAATTTTTTTTCCACTTCAATTTTAAATTAAATTTTGCAAATCCTACTTATAAAATACGTTATCTGTTATTCTAACTAACCAGTCATCGTACTTCAAATGTTTATTTGCTGATTTGAAACATTTAATGAATGATATGTAACAAAATAATGAATACAGAACATTTATTTTTCATACATTACATTACAATTACAATTATTATTGTTGACGTAAGTAACAACAGTTCGATCTTCAGTTCGATTTTGCCTCAACGTATCCACCTTCGCGTTCCATACATGTAATTGTTCTTTTACAAAATTCTTTAAATCCACTCCTACATATCTCGGGAGTGATTTCTTGAACCGTTTCCGTATAATCTTTTCTATATGGTCTACATTTAGAACAAAAATATACAAAATTTAATTTCAAATTGTAGTGGTCAAAACATTCCTATCGAAATTTTTCAATTTTTAGACACCCTATATATTCGATGTCAAAAGTGAATAGCTGAATATTAACATTTTCGAATGCAGAGATTTTTATAAAGAATAACTTTTTTTCGTAAACCTTATAATAAAAAAGTTTTACATATGGAACCAACTTAAGTAGACACACTGTATATATATATATATATTGGAGAATAATTTTTTTTAATACTCCACTGTATAAAAATTTATTATTGATATTTTTTTCATATTTTTATTATTCAAAGAATTTATATAATTATTGCCTTATGCTAGTTGAGAATTTGCATAGTTTCAACAGGCATTTGCTTAGATTAGAAATGACTTGCGTATATCCAAGCTTACTTCAATATTTCAGCACGTATTTAAAATCAGTTTGAATTAATACTTCTTTCAGTTTAGTTACAGAAGGTACTTCGCTCAGTCTAATTACCAAAAGTATTTCTCTCAGTAGAGTCACACAAAAAAATAGTTACAAAAATTAGTTGATTCACATCAATTAATTAGATGGTATTTAAAAATTTTATTTCTTCAATTTACAAGTTGAATATTTTTTTATGGATTGTGCTGAAATATCGAATGGGCGAATTAATGGTTTCTATCTGATTGTATCTAAGTATATTTTTTTTTTTGTATAATTTATTTAATTCACTATTCAAAAACTTGTGGTCTCTCAAACTTGTAACAATCCAATACACATTCTATACACACTTTTGGTGTACAATTTATATTTTATGTGAATATGCATTTGACTTTTCAATTTATAACTATATTGTTTGTATACGCTTGGTTTTTTTTTGGCCGTGTATTTTTTCTTTACAGAAGCGTAATGTCTCTTTATATATACAATTATGTATCTGAATTAAATTTGTAATCCATATTTATATTTTTGCAAATCAGACATATTTGAAAATATATTTTTTTTACATACACATATGGAAGCAGAGCAAATATCCATATGTGTCTTTTGTTTTCGATAGTTTTCACAAAGCTCGACTTGTGATTCTGAAATTCTTTTTGAAAGTTGAAATGTTATTAATTTTTTCTTTATATTTATACATTTATATCTTTTACATTTTCTTTAATTCTATAATTATATTTAACTTAGTACTAATTTTTTTTCTCTTTCTTCTATTTTGTTTGTGGTTTAAATTTTCATGATGCCGAGAACAACTCGTAATACACCAGGTACCCCAGGAGATGACGATCCTCCAGCTGCACCAGATGACTTATTCATCACGCCTCATCAAGTATCAGCGGTTAACTTAGCGGCTATAACTACGCAGATGCACACTACAGCTCAACAGTTCCATGCGTCAGTGCTGCACGTTTCGGATGTACAGCAGCAAATACAACAGCAAAGCATACAGATAAGTAGCATTACCGATGCCTTGGCAACAATTACAACTACTCTATCAAATAATAGCACTTGTTCAAATCAATTAACTTCAAATTTTAGTTTTTTTGCAAAACCGAGTATTGATTCCTTTATAAATAAAATCACTATTCTGGACATTTCGGTTCCAGAAAATATTATACAGTTTATTGTCGATACTCAACATTTAGTTGATATTAATTTTTTACCTATAGACGTTCTTTTGAAATCTTTAATCAATAGGTGTGCTTCGAACGCACAAACATTTTGGTCTACTTGTTTGGCTGACTCTTTGTCTTGGCAAAATATTAAACATAATTTATTACAAGTTTATATTCCACCTTTGACTAAACAGTTATTAATTGATAGATTGGTCCGGCGAAATCAACCTGACACTGAAAAATTTTCGACATTTGTTCCTTCAATAATAAAATTCGCGAACATCCTACTTAATGATTCATCTGAATCCGAAATCATACAAATTATTTTTGCTCATGCCAATAATTCTGTACTATCTATTCTTGGTTTATATCAAATTCCCGATACTTATAAAGATTTGTATCGACTAATCACTAAAATTGAGGAAATTCAAGCGCGAATAACTACAACACCCGTCAGTGTAAACGTTACTTCAATTCAAAATACGCATAATGACTCTAAATTTTTTTGTACCTTCTGTAAAGGTACTAATCACAATTTTAAATATTGTTTTAAAAGAAAGAGGGATAATATAAATGTTAGTACTACGGTTCCAAAAAACTCGCAATAGACCCCAAGTTTCTTATTAATGATGTTATTTTAAATTATACTATTTTACCTCTACAAACCATTTTCATTCAAGGTTATCCTTTATTAACACTTTTTGATTCCGGTGCTACTGTTAATGCTATTAAAACTGCGACTTTTAACAAGTTAAAAGCTAACAATAGAAACATCGTCACCGAATCAATTGATAAAACTATTTCTTTGCCGGGAAATAATTTTTTAAAATGTAATTTAACTGCGAAACTTCATTTTAAATTGGCTAATTTTTCATGGACTCAAACTTTTTTTATAGTAGATTCATTACCGTTTGAGGTAATTTTAGGTGTTGCCACACTTAAAGATTGCAACATCATTTTGGACTTCTTTAAGTCGACGATCAAATTTTATTTTCATCCTAATGTTGAAATACCGTTTTCGGGTTTTTGTAATAATAATCGAATTATTAATACCATTGTCGAAGCGAAAGTAAATCTTAATAGCAAACAAACCAAAGTGTTGCAAACACTTCTTCAAAACTTTAAATCGATTTTTTCTGACGTTCCTGGTCTTGCCAAGGGTTTTGAATATAAAATTAAGTTAATCGATAACATTCCGGTTTGTAAAGCTCCTTACTATCTGGCACCCGATAAAGCCAAACTTTTGGACGAGCATGTTCAAGAGCTTGTTACACAAGGGGTACTTTCTCCTTCGAACTCTAATTATAGCTCACCCGTCTTCTTTGTTAAAAAGAAAGACGATTCTTATCGGTTAGTCGCTGACTATAGGTTTGTTAACAAACATATAGAGTTTGATCCGATGAGTTCAGCCAGTATGGCTCATATTTTCGCTAGCTTAGGTAATTCGAAAGTGTTTACACTCCTCGACATGAAATCCAGTTTTCATCAGATAAAATTATCAGATGACTCGAAACATGTCACCGCGATCGTCACACAATATGGTCTGTTTGAGTACAATACCATGCCTTTCGGGCTAAAGGTGGCTAGTCAATCATTAGCTCGTTTTTTAAATTCCAGTCTCGCAGAATTTCGTCATAAATTTCTTCTTATTTATTATGACGATTTAATTGTACATTCACCCGACATTGAATCACATTTAAATCACCTGAATCTCTTGTTCACTAAAATAAAGTCTATCGGTATCACTATTAATCCTTCTAAGGCTCGATTTTGTATGTCGAGGGTACGTTTGTTGGGTAGCGTAATATCCGCTGAGGGACGCTTTATAGACCCTATTAAGGTGCAAGCAATCAATGACATGCCAACTCCAAAAAACGTCAAAGAAGTTATGCGTCTAGTTGGGGCTGCGGCTTTTT
Source organism: Nineta flava (assembly GCA_963920215.1). Lineage (NCBI taxonomy): Eukaryota > Metazoa > Arthropoda > Insecta > Neuroptera > Chrysopidae > Nineta > Nineta flava. Next base: position 69,007,155 of record OY986044.1, read on the forward strand.
ACTCCCGCTATATTCCCATGTTCAGTCAGATTGTAGCTCCGTTAAACGATTTAAAAAAGAAAGGTGTAAGGTTCAAAATTACTAAGGTTCATCTTGATGCAATCTCTACTTTAAAAAAATCTTTAGTAAGTGCGCCTGTCTTAAAACATCCTAATTTTGACAAACCTTTTGTGCTACAAACTGACGGATCAGCTACTGGTCTGGGCGCGGTATTACTTCAAAAGTATGATGACGGTTTGCACCCCATTATGTACTGTTCTCGAAAGTTGAATCCAGCCGAATTAAAATATAACAGTCATGAATTAGAACTTCTCGCAGTAGTGACGGCCCTAGATAAATTTAAAGATTTTTTAACCGACCGCAAGTTTACTCTACAGACTGATTGCAGGTCGTTATTGTGGATTTTTAATACCCCCAATAAATTTAATAAATTATCTAGGTGGATCCTTAAAATTTCGAGATATGACTTTACCCCGGAACATATTAAGGGCAAATTGAACAATATGGCCGACTTTCTATCTAGGTTATACGAAACTGACCATTTAATAGTGAACAAATTTTCTGATTCAAATCAAGATTCAGGCAAAAATTTCATTAAAGTTAAAGAGTTGCATAGCAATGATCCAGGTTATGCAAACCTTTTAAAAAAGATAACCAATACTTTGGATCAAACTGACTTAGAATCGGTGAATGAAGAAATCAGGAACAATGCGCAACTGAACTTTATTAACGTTTTAGCTAATACAAATTTTGATTACCTTTCTGTTAAAAACGAGCAACGTAACTCTCCCGAATGTAAAATCATTTATCAAAACCTTAAGGCTCAGATGAATGTCCCTAATTTTTGCATAAAGGATGGGTTAATTTATAAGTTCGTCGGAAGGAATCGACTAAAACGTATATTTTTACCAGATAATTTACTCGATTACGTTCTTCGATATTATCATGATTCCAAGTATGCTGCGCATAATTCAGTAATTAAAACATTCCGTGAAATTAGTAAAATTTTTTACTACAAAAACCTCTATGCGAAAGTAAGGGACTATGTCAGAACCTGTAAAGTGTGCCAGGCTATAAGGCCATATACACGTAACGATAGGGTTCAGTTGAGTAGTTCCGTGCCGGAGTATACCCTACATACTTTGTACGTCGACTTTATCGGTCCTATTATTAGATCAAGTGAAGGTTTTAAATATATTTTTTCTGTTGTAGATGGATTTTCAAAATTTGCTTTCGCCTTTCCATGTAAAAGGCAGACCAGTGACGTTGCCATTTCACTGATACAGAAGATTTTTCTGCAAAATGGATATCCGACGGTTGTTGTAGCCGACAACGGACCAGCCTTTGCATCGATCAAGTGGAAAACCTTCTTATTTAATAATGGTATTAGAGCTGCCTACTGTTCGAGCTATACACCATCTTCGAACAAGAGCGAGTGCCTCAATCGACAGATAAAATATAATTTAGGATGCATTCTCAAGGAATATTCTGTACAACATAAAAATTGGTCTAAGTTTTTGAGTTTTGTAATTTTCAATTACAATAACTCCTACAAAAATACAATCGACTCAACACCAGCTGAAGTTTATTTTGGTAGAAAGTTATTGACGCCGTTTGTGATTATAAACGAATTAACTGAGTTAATCACGAGTTCTGCTAAACCATCACAAGCACATATACAAGATGCGTTAAAGATTGCTCACCAACAACGAGTCAACCAGACTTTAAATAAACCAACGCTGTCTAAATATAAAGTGGGTCAATTGGTCATGGTTAAAAACTTAGCCCCGAATATGAACAAGAATATCGCACCTAAATTCGCTTCAAAATTCAATGGACCGTACAAGATAATAAAGTTCACTACACCAACTTCAGTTAGGCTAAAAGCTCCAAAATCCAATAAGAAAACCTTCGGCATGTCGATATACAACATTCGGCCATACTATCTCAGAGGATATCAAGGGAATGGTAACGTTACTGCATCCTAATTAAACACCTAAATGTATTTAAATCTTCACGTCTAATCCACATTTGTAAGATTTTTCATTCATCTATTCATGTCATTCTTGGTTTAATATTTTCCAATTAGCATGTCGCTAATTTTTTTGGCCCCCTGGAGTGGAGAATAATTTTTTTTAATACTCCACTGTATAAAAATTTATTATTGATATTTTTTTCATATTTTTATTATTCAAAGAATTTATATAATTATTGCCTTATGCTAGTTGAGAATTTGCATAGTTTCAACAGGCATTTGCTTAGATTAGAAATGACTTGCGTATATCCAAGCTTACTTCAATATTTCAGCACGTATTTAAAATCAGTTTGAATTAATACTTCTTTCAGTTTAGTTACAGAAGGTACTTCGCTCAGTCTAATTACCAAAAGTATTTCTCTCAGTAGAGTCACACAAAAAAATAGTTACAAAAATTAGTTGATTCACATCAATTAATTAGATGGTATTTAAAAATTTTATTTCTTCAATTTACAAGTTGAATATTTTTTTATGGATTGTGCTGAAATATCGAATGGGCGAATTAATGGTTTCTATCTGATTGTATCTAAGTATATTTTTTTTTTTGTATAATTTATTTAATTCACTATTCAAAAACTTGTGGTCTCTCAAACTTGTAACAATCCAATACACATTCTATACACACTTTTGGTGTACAATTTATATTTTATGTGAATATGCATTTGACTTTTCAATTTATAACTATATTGTTTGTATACGCTTGGTTTTTTTTTGGCCGTGTATTTTTTCTTTACAGAAGCGTAATGTCTCTTTATATATACAATTATGTATCTGAATTAAATTTGTAATCCATATTTATATTTTTGCAAATCAGACATATTTGAAAATATATTTTTTTTACATACACATATGGAAGCAGAGCAAATATCCATATGTGTCTTTTGTTTTCGATAGTTTTCACAAAGCTCGACTTGTGATTCTGAAATTCTTTTTGAAAGTTGAAATGTTATTAATTTTTTCTTTATATTTATACATTTATATCTTTTACATTTTCTTTAATTCTATAATTATATTTAACTTAGTACTAATTTTTTTTCTCTTTCTTCTATTTTGTTTGTGGTTTAAATTTTCATGATGCCGAGAACAACTCGTAATACACCAGGTACCCCAGGAGATGACGATCCTCCAGCTGCACCAGATGACTTATTCATCACGCCTCATCAAGTATCAGCGGTTAACTTAGCGGCTATAACTACGCAGATGCACACTACAGCTCAACAGTTCCATGCGTCAGTGCTGCACGTTTCGGATGTACAGCAGCAAATACAACAGCAAAGCATACAGATAAGTAGCATTACCGATGCCTTGGCAACAATTACAACTACTCTATCAAATAATAGCACTTGTTCAAATCAATTAACTTCAAATTTTAGTTTTTTTGCAAAACCGAGTATTGATTCCTTTATAAATAAAATCACTATTCTGGACATTTCGGTTCCAGAAAATATTATACAGTTTATTGTCGATACTCAACATTTAGTTGATATTAATTTTTTACCTATAGACGTTCTTTTGAAATCTTTAATCAATAGGTGTGCTTCGAACGCACAAACATTTTGGTCTACTTGTTTGGCTGACTCTTTGTCTTGGCAAAATATTAAACATAATTTATTACAAGTTTATATTCCACCTTTGACTAAACAGTTATTAATTGATAGATTGGTCCGGCGAAATCAACCTGACACTGAAAAATTTTCGACATTTGTTCCTTCAATAATAAAATTCGCGAACATCCTACTTAATGATTCATCTGAATCCGAAATCATACAAATTATTTTTGCTCATGCCAATAATTCTGTACTATCTATTCTTGGTTTATATCAAATTCCCGATACTTATAAAGATTTGTATCGACTAATCACTAAAATTGAGGAAATTCAAGCGCGAATAACTACAACACCCGTCAGTGTAAACGTTACTTCAATTCAAAATACGCATAATGACTCTAAATTTTTTTGTACCTTCTGTAAAGGTACTAATCACAATTTTAAATATTGTTTTAAAAGAAAGAGGGATAATATAAATGTTAGTACTACGGTTCCAAAAAACTCGCAATAGACCCCAAGTTTCTTATTAATGATGTTATTTTAAATTATACTATTTTACCTCTACAAACCATTTTCATTCAAGGTTATCCTTTATTAACACTTTTTGATTCCGGTGCTACTGTTAATGCTATTAAAACTGCGACTTTTAACAAGTTAAAAGCTAACAATAGAAACATCGTCACCGAATCAATTGATAAAACTATTTCTTTGCCGGGAAATAATTTTTTAAAATGTAATTTAACTGCGAAACTTCATTTTAAATTGGCTAATTTTTCATGGACTCAAACTTTTTTTATAGTAGATTCATTACCGTTTGAGGTAATTTTAGGTGTTGCCACACTTAAAGATTGCAACATCATTTTGGACTTCTTTAAGTCGACGATCAAATTTTATTTTCATCCTAATGTTGAAATACCGTTTTCGGGTTTTTGTAATAATAATCGAATTATTAATACCATTGTCGAAGCGAAAGTAAATCTTAATAGCAAACAAACCAAAGTGTTGCAAACACTTCTTCAAAACTTTAAATCGATTTTTTCTGACGTTCCTGGTCTTGCCAAGGGTTTTGAATATAAAATTAAGTTAATCGATAACATTCCGGTTTGTAAAGCTCCTTACTATCTGGCACCCGATAAAGCCAAACTTTTGGACGAGCATGTTCAAGAGCTTGTTACACAAGGGGTACTTTCTCCTTCGAACTCTAATTATAGCTCACCCGTCTTCTTTGTTAAAAAGAAAGACGATTCTTATCGGTTAGTCGCTGACTATAGGTTTGTTAACAAACATATAGAGTTTGATCCGATGAGTTCAGCCAGTATGGCTCATATTTTCGCTAGCTTAGGTAATTCGAAAGTGTTTACACTCCTCGACATGAAATCCAGTTTTCATCAGATAAAATTATCAGATGACTCGAAACATGTCACCGCGATCGTCACACAATATGGTCTGTTTGAGTACAATACCATGCCTTTCGGGCTAAAGGTGGCTAGTCAATCATTAGCTCGTTTTTTAAATTCCAGTCTCGCAGAATTTCGTCATAAATTTCTTCTTATTTATTATGACGATTTAATTGTACATTCACCCGACATTGAATCACATTTAAATCACCTGAATCTCTTGTTCACTAAAATAAAGTCTATCGGTATCACTATTAATCCTTCTAAGGCTCGATTTTGTATGTCGAGGGTACGTTTGTTGGGTAGCGTAATATCCGCTGAGGGACGCTTTATAGACCCTATTAAGGTGCAAGCAATCAATGACATGCCAACTCCAAAAAACGTCAAAGAAGTTATGCGTCTAGTTGGGGCTGCGGCTTTTTACTCCCGCTATATTCCCATGTTCAGTCAGATTGTAGCTCCGTTAAACGATTTAAAAAAGAAAGGTGTAAGGTTCAAAATTACTAAGGTTCATCTTGATGCAATCTCTACTTTAAAAAAATCTTTAGTAAGTGCGCCTGTCTTAAAACATCCTAATTTTGACAAACCTTTTGTGCTACAAACTGACGGATCAGCTACTGGTCTGGGCGCGGTATTACTTCAAAAGTATGATGACGGTTTGCACCCCATTATGTACTGTTCTCGAAAGTTGAATCCAGCCGAATTAAAATATAACAGTCATGAATTAGAACTTCTCGCAGTAGTGACGGCCCTAGATAAATTTAAAGATTTTTTAACCGACCGCAAGTTTACTCTACAGACTGATTGCAGGTCGTTATTGTGGATTTTTAATACCCCCAATAAATTTAATAAATTATCTAGGTGGATCCTTAAAATTTCGAGATATGACTTTACCCCGGAACATATTAAGGGCAAATTGAACAATATGGCCGACTTTCTATCTAGGTTATACGAAACTGACCATTTAATAGTGAACAAATTTTCTGATTCAAATCAAGATTCAGGCAAAAATTTCATTAAAGTTAAAGAGTTGCATAGCAATGATCCAGGTTATGCAAACCTTTTAAAAAAGATAACCAATACTTTGGATCAAACTGACTTAGAATCGGTGAATGAAGAAATCAGGAACAATGCGCAACTGAACTTTATTAACGTTTTAGCTAATACAAATTTTGATTACCTTTCTGTTAAAAACGAGCAACGTAACTCTCCCGAATGTAAAATCATTTATCAAAACCTTAAGGCTCAGATGAATGTCCCTAATTTTTGCATAAAGGATGGGTTAATTTATAAGTTCGTCGGAAGGAATCGACTAAAACGTATATTTTTACCAGATAATTTACTCGATTACGTTCTTCGATATTATCATGATTCCAAGTATGCTGCGCATAATTCAGTAATTAAAACATTCCGTGAAATTAGTAAAATTTTTTACTACAAAAACCTCTATGCGAAAGTAAGGGACTATGTCAGAACCTGTAAAGTGTGCCAGGCTATAAGGCCATATACACGTAACGATAGGGTTCAGTTGAGTAGTTCCGTGCCGGAGTATACCCTACATACTTTGTACGTCGACTTTATCGGTCCTATTATTAGATCAAGTGAAGGTTTTAAATATATTTTTTCTGTTGTAGATGGATTTTCAAAATTTGCTTTCGCCTTTCCATGTAAAAGGCAGACCAGTGACGTTGCCATTTCACTGATACAGAAGATTTTTCTGCAAAATGGATATCCGACGGTTGTTGTAGCCGACAACGGACCAGCCTTTGCATCGATCAAGTGGAAAACCTTCTTATTTAATAATGGTATTAGAGCTGCCTACTGTTCGAGCTATACACCATCTTCGAACAAGAGCGAGTGCCTCAATCGACAGATAAAATATAATTTAGGATGCATTCTCAAGGAATATTCTGTACAACATAAAAATTGGTCTAAGTTTTTGAGTTTTGTAATTTTCAATTACAATAACTCCTACAAAAATACAATCGACTCAACACCAGCTGAAGTTTATTTTGGTAGAAAGTTATTGACGCCGTTTGTGATTATAAACGAATTAACTGAGTTAATCACGAGTTCTGCTAAACCATCACAAGCACATATACAAGATGCGTTAAAGATTGCTCACCAACAACGAGTCAACCAGACTTTAAATAAACCAACGCTGTCTAAATATAAAGTGGGTCAATTGGTCATGGTTAAAAACTTAGCCCCGAATATGAACAAGAATATCGCACCTAAATTCGCTTCAAAATTCAATGGACCGTACAAGATAATAAAGTTCACTACACCAACTTCAGTTAGGCTAAAAGCTCCAAAATCCAATAAGAAAACCTTCGGCATGTCGATATACAACATTCGGCCATACTATCTCAGAGGATATCAAGGGAATGGTAACGTTACTGCATCCTAATTAAACACCTAAATGTATTTAAATCTTCACGTCTAATCCACATTTGTAAGATTTTTCATTCATCTATTCATGTCATTCTTGGTTTAATATTTTCCAATTAGCATGTCGCTAATTTTTTTGGCCCCCTGGAGTGGAGAATAATTTTTTTTAATACTCCACTGTATAAAAATTTATTATTGATATTTTTTTCATATTTTTATTATTCAAAGAATTTATATAATTATTGCCTTATGCTAGTTGAGAATTTGCATAGTTTCAACAGGCATTTGCTTAGATTAGAAATGACTTGCGTATATCCAAGCTTACTTCAATATTTCAGCACGTATTTAAAATCAGTTTGAATTAATACTTCTTTCAGTTTAGTTACAGAAGGTACTTCGCTCAGTCTAATTACCAAAAGTATTTCTCTCAGTAGAGTCACACAAAAAAATAGTTACAAAAATTAGTTGATTCACATCAATTAATTAGATGGTATTTAAAAATTTTATTTCTTCAATTTACAAGTTGAATATTTTTTTATGGATTGTGCTGAAATATCGAATGGGCGAATTAATGGTTTCTATCTGATTGTATCTAAGTATATTTTTTTTTTGTATAATTTATTTAATTCACTATTCAAAAACTTGTGGTCTCTCAAACTTGTAACAATCCAATACACATTCTATACACACTTTTGGTGTACAATTTATATTTTATGTGAATATGCATTTGACTTTTCAATTTATAACTATATTGTTTGTATACGCTTGGTTTTTTTTTGGCCGTGTATTTTTTCTTTACAGAAGCGTAATGTCTCTTTATATATACAATTATGTATCTGAATTAAATTTGTAATCCATATTTATATTTTTTGCAAATCAGACATATTTGAAAATATTTTTTTTTTACTGTAGTTTTCTTTTACTATAATTCTATTTAGCACATATTCACGTAATCTTTGTTTTAATAACTTGTACAACCAATGTTAGTGTTCTAAGGATAGTTGTACTATCAGTATATTACATTAGAAATTATTTATTTCAAATATATATTTTATTTTAAAATATATTTGTTTTGTTCCCGTTTTTGTACCTTTTATTTTTTTTTTCAGATTCGAATCACTTGTCGATAACTAAGACACTTACTGGATAGTAAAGATCTTACTACCTCTATATTATCTTTTTAAATGGGCCCAACTTTTATTGAAAGACTTTCGGTTCAACGTGTTTTTTTTTTATATTTACGTGTATGGCATTAGCACCGATCGTTTTCTAATTTTTATAATTCCACATACAATACTCTGCTTTGGATTTTTTTTCTAAAGTACCGTATATTTAGTTTTCATTATTTTTTTTAAAAGTACATCATAATAACTTTTAATTAAAATTACTAATTAACTTAATTCCAATATTTATGAAAATAATTGATACTTCAATTATTTTCTATAAAGTGTTTAGTTTTTTTTTAAAAACTAAACACCCAAATTTTTTTTACATACACATAATTTCATATTTATGAAAATAATTGATAATTCAATTATTTTCTATAAAGTGTTTAGTTTTCTTTTTAAAAAAAAAAAAACTAAACACCATTTTTTTTTTAAACTAAATACCCATTAATATTTTTTTTACATACACAATATATATATATATATATATATATATATTTATATATGGTTGGTACATATGTCTAAATGTGCCTTTACGTGCTCTAGAGGCTAGTAATTTAGGTTTATCGAAACGAAATTTTGTATCTGACATGCTTTTTTATTTGAAACATAAGTTCGTTAATAGGAAAAATGGAAAAGAGGGAAGGGCGTTGGGGGTTAAAAGGAGGAGGGAAAAAAAAATTTGAATTTCTCTCTTAATATTAGAAAATTAGAAAAATTTGTACGATTTACTAGAGTTCATTTCCTGAACATATATTTACAATTTAAATAAAATATCTAAAATCTTCTAATTCTCTCAATAAAAATAATTTGTTACGCAGGAGCTGCTTCGACTTAGCGAATTTTATAAAATACATTAATCATTCTCTAGCGGTCATAACTTTAGTGACTTGATATTTTTAATGTATTTCTAATGTTAAGAAAGTAATTCCATATTTTGTATTTTCTTCTTTCTTTAAACGCACCGTATCCTTAATCGATTCAGTTCAATTACGAACTTGGTCTCTGAAATACCAAAAGCATCATATCAGATACGAAAACATATTTATTTATCTATGCGTCTGTAGCCACTCTAGCGGTCACAGATCGCCATGAATATTAATAAAATAAATGTTAATTAAGATCTATTTCCAAAAGTGAAGTGATTTATTTATTCTGAGAAAATTTGTTAAGTTGATGCAACTCCTACGTAAAGACTTTTTTTAGAACGTTTTCAATTTAATTTACATATAAAATGCGCAATAATATAATTCTGAATTAAGTAAAATTGTTAATTTAATTTACATATAAAATGCAACAATATAATTCTAAATTAAGCAAAAGTGTTGGTAAATAAATACTTTGATTTACAAAAATTATTTGAACTAAAATTTATCAGTACATGAACTTTATTAGACATATGCAAATTAAATAGTAAATAAATTTCATTTGCCCAATCTCCCCAATGATTGAAATAATTGAAGGCAGGAACAAGGATTGTAAGATAACCCATAGCGATTTTACATTAAAATAAGGCTAAACTATTGGGTATTCGAAAAAAATCTCACACCGTTTTAAAGAACTTAGCATGCAGGCAACTAAAATGGTTGAATCATTATTAATTAATTTCCAAACGCATGAATAATTGGATTTTTGGCTTAAAAAAACAAATAAGAGGTCATTTTACAAGCTTAAATTGCAATGTATGTATGTATGTATGTATGTGTGTATGTATGTATGTAGGTATGTATGTATGTATGTTTGTATGTATGTATGTATGTATGCATGTATGAATGTATGTATGTAAGTATGTATGCATATATATTCGTGTCATATCTTGCAAGCTGAATTAGAACCACTTCCGATTATTCTACGGACTTGAACTTTTACATATTGATTCAGTTTCGATGGCAATACATTTTTATGGTAAGCATGACAAGAATCGAAAAGGGGAGAGGGGAGTTTAAAGAGAGGGGGAAACACAAAATTTGGTATATCACTGTTAATATTGAAAAAATCGAAAAACACAAAAGAAGTAAAGTTGTTTGTTTTGAAAAAACGAATATTTTTTGTCCCACAAATTAAAAAAAAATTTCTTATGGTTTTAAAGATGGGTATATTTTTCCGTTTCCGGGGAACTATTGAGCCCAAATTATGAGAAATCTATGGAGTTTGTGGAAACATTTTATAAACAAAAGTTGTTTATTTTAAAGAGAAGACGATTTTTGTCATTAAACTTTTACTATATCTCTCACGATTTCAAAAATAGGTTGTTTTGCCCATTTTGTCCAAACATGGTCTGATTTGCTCTAGAACACAAAATTCAGCTCGTTATATCTTTTCGTTCTTGAGTTATCGTGTTCATAGACGGACAGACAGAAAGATGGGCATGCGGAAATAGACTAATTTGATCATTTTATGAACACCTATAACAAAAATTTTTTTCTGCCATCAATATTTTCAAGCGTCACAAAGTCGGTACTAAACTTAATATGCCCTGTATATTTACATAATTCTGGGTATAATAATATGTAAAATATTAAATTGATGTTGACGTAAAAGTAATACTGTCAATAATATGAAAAAATGGAATCATTTAGGTATATCATCCGTGGTGTAACAGATAGCACACTGGGCATGAAATATAGAGGTGTCCAGGGTTCGATACCTTGTGGACAAATTTTTTCATATCAATGTTAATGAATAATAATTTTGTAATCTTAACTGAATAAAGATTTTAAAAGAATTGTTTTTAATGAAATGTTATATAAGGGGCCTTTACGAATTGTTTACAGCATTTTGTTAATCTATGCGCAATATTTGTTTATTTCATATTCAAAATTGTTTAATAAATACTGCGAGTTTTATTATTTATTATTATAACTTCTATATACAGAGTATCGTGTGAAGATAGAGGTTATGTATCCGATATTCAAAATCTATATCTTTCTTCATTGTGTTTATACCTACGTTTTGAAGATCTCAGTTCTATAAAACTATTTAACACTCTTGATGTGTGCGTTGGTGCTTCTTGATGATCACTATATTAATGAACCAAAAATCTATAGTATTCAAATTTTATATTTGCGTTAAGTATCACTAGAATATAAGATTATGGACGACATCATGGTTCCTTCAAATAATTAAAGATTTGTTTACACATCTTCGATCCAATTTATCAATACGATATTTTCAAGAAAAATGCTTTCTTCAAGAAAATAGGGGATTATACTAAACTAAAACAAAACTATTCATTTAATTTACAAGTCTTCATTTAGATAGATAGATAGATAGATTGTAGAGGCTGTCCTGAATGGGACACACTTCGGCCATTAGGTCCATTGTGATGCCTAAGGATGTGTAGACTAGAAATTGGTAGGATATGCGGCTATAGCCGACTTTGACAGGAACTATGCCGATATTCATCTGGAGTTTGTGAAGAAAACTGTAGAAAACCTTCACAAGCATAGCCGGTTCCTTCGTTCTTGTCCATACGCCGACAGTTTAGTCAATAAACCGCCCCTCTTTTTTTTAATAATTGACAAATTGCCGATGTCAGGATTCGAACTTATAACCTCTCAGTTCCAAGTACACACAACAGTCTTCATTTAACTTTCAAGTCAACATATTTTTGGATATTTTTTAACATAATGAAATATACGAATATTTTCGTTTGATTTTATAGTCTGTATATAGAAGTCGTGTGGAATCCATATGATATTTTTAGTGTTGAAAAGTCAAATACCAACTAACTGAAACAATGTTGTCATCATCGGTAATGATTTATAGTAACTTCATATACATGTAAACGCGATTCCCATACACCATTAATTTTTCATTATCGTTCGTGTTTACTGTCATTAAAAAGTATGACTCCAAAAAATTTGAAATATTATGATAAACATATATGACTTACATAAACTATACACAACGTAAATTAAAATAGATCCAATAGCAACATTGTGTAGTGCATCTATCACTATCTATGCACAGTATGCACTGAGAAGGTTTTCTGCAGTTTCCTTCACGAACTCCAGATGAAAATCGGCATAGTTCCAATCTTAGTTGGCTGCAGCCGCATATCCTACCAATAGGGAATAAGCATGAAAATTTTTTTCACTTGAATAGCATGTTTACTTGAAAAATGTCAAGGTAAAATTACTTTTTAAATAACTTTAAAAATAAGCGAGATATGAATGATTGAAATTTCCGATTAAACAAAGAGGATGATAGCCCTCTTGATATGTTATGTGACGTCATATTACACTTTCACCATTTAAAATACACGTAAAACTCCGTTTTTAGTATTTTTGCAAGAAAGAGACAGATAATAATCATTAAAAGCTTATAGCTTCCTTGATATTTATCGGATTATAATTTCGTTTTTAAATATTATTACAGTATTAACAGTATTTTCATATTCTGAAAATAAATGTGAAAAAAATTTTTCATGCATATTCCCTATTCCTAGTCTACTCAAAAATTCCTTCCACTCCACTCACAGCCTCAAATCCTAAGGCATAACAATGGACCTTATGGTCGATGTGTAGTCCGCCCAGGGCGCCTTTACAATCTACCTCTACTGTGTAAAATAGCCTTAACAAACTAACCAGACTTACAAACATACGTATTACGTATTTTATTCTACACAATAACTCCTAAATAATAACGTTCAACTATTTACACACTGTATATGAGTTATAGTTTTTACACGAATGTTTGTAATGTGTGTTTTTATCATAAAATGTCATACATAAAAATTAGTAAAACAGTAATTATTATAATATAATCATAAATTTTTTTAATAAATGTTATCATTTGTATATATCGTATGACTAAAAAAATTTATGAATAATAATTTTACTGAGCTACTTATATTTATATTATTTATGCAACAGGAGAAATATTATTATAGTTAGATGAAACTAGTTAAAAACCAATGGTATTATTACATTGTCTAAACAAGATAGATAGATAGATACATCTTGGGGTCTAAAAAGTACTTGCATTTCGACCTTATGGTCCAGTGTGGCCTTCACCCCCCCCCTTCTACTTCAGTCCGCCGAGTTTTGCTTCTCCCATATGTTGGCAATAGCCAGAAGCTGGTTTTCCTGAAGGTTTATATATTCGGGGTGAGATGCACAGAATATCCTGTATCTGCTGTAACCCAGAGGTTCGCAGGCAAAGTTAATGTGGCTGGACGTTTCCTCCTTCTCGCCACGTAATCTGTACACAATAGACTCCTTATGGAGTTCTGTTGTGTGAAATGGTACTCCATAACAGGTCCATTGTGCAGATAAGTCCATCTCCTCATGGCAAGAGCTAGATAGTGACAGAGAAGATGAGACATCGTTTCCTCCTCCTCCCCACTGTGACAGCTCCTGCACTAGTCGTGAGCACTGGTAGGCCCAGCCGTTCAGCGTGCCTGCCGCCTAGCCAATGTCCTATACTAGCCGCAACGATTTTGCTTATAGAGGCCCTTTAAAGCGAGATAAGATGTTCGGAACGCCTACGATTGAACTCCGACCATAACTATCTTACAGTACCGCGTTTCTCACTCATCTTAGATTGACCTTTCTTAAGATATTGTAGCGGTGTCGCTTCATCATTAAATTTTTATTATAATTTTGTTCTTCATGTTTATCTGTTTCATTTCAACTATAACTTCCCTCTATTATCACGGTTGCTTTGAATGTTAACAACCTTGGTAATTTACATATTAAAATAATAACATTTCATAAATCAAATTAAAAATATCAATTTTAATTAATAACGATCAATTACATCTTTTACATATATTTATTATTTATTTAAATAATAATTTTTTAATATAACAAATATTATCAATATCATCATACAGGGGCAGCTTGTAGTTCGCAAACGGAACTTTCCGATACCTATTGATGCTTGTGCCCGACAGTCTTGTGCAATTTCTGGCAAGCTCGTCGGTTTTATGTCAGTATCCTGCCCTCAATTTTATTGGGTAACGACTTTTATTTAAGGTAAACATATCACGTACTTAAGTCTTATATATTTATTTAACTTTTGCAATACCAGTAACGCGTAGACTATGATATATCCACGAAAATACGTTATTTTCTATAATTTTGGCCACTAATTTTTTTTCTAAACCATAAATTTCCCACAATTTTGAAACTCTAAATTTTATTTAAAACTTAAGAGACAATAACATACTTTAGGGTTTATTCTTCATCCAAAAAGCAACTTCGCTAGCTTCACAATTCCCGAAAAATTGGATATCAGGCAGAGGATACCCAAGTAAATTATATGTATCGTTATGTATATAAAACCTTGGACAAAAATTCATGAACATTAATTTTTTTTAATGTCATCCTACTAAAAACTAGGTTTATGGGGAACTATTTCCATATAGGTGTTATTATTATTCATAAATGTTGAATTTAATTAAATATAATTTTATTTATTATTTTTATATATTTATTTTTTATATTTCAAAGAAAAAAATTTTTAAGTAAGAAATTTGTGTCTAAATTAAGATGGTCTTTATTAACAGTTGCGTAATGTGCCATTGAATGGAAATATTTAGAGTATCATGATCCAATGACGCAATTTTATATATGATTCGGTCCTTAGTCTTGACCTGATAGTTTAACTATTTATCTCCATTCCATTTTTTTTTGTGTAGTTTATTGTTTAAGAAATTTGTATTTAATTCATTCCTTATTATTCCTGCATGATCAAGTATCCTGTATTGTTTTACCGTATTGTGTTTGTGTAGTTAATTCATCTTCTGTAGACTTCTGCTTCTTTAATTACCAATTTGACCAATATGACCAGTGTGGAATTGAACCTTTTATCGGTAATACACAGAGAATTTTGTCTTCTCAATTCATACAGTTTGGAATTTTAGCACTATGGGTCTGATACCTTGAAAACCGTTAATCGTATCATATTTTAACTAACGCCATCGTTTTCGCTAGGTCCAAATTAGCTTTAAACCAAGTTTTTATCAAAATCGGGGACATAAAATTTTCCTCCAATTTTAGCGATTTTTTTAAGGGGTACCCCTTGGAAAAAATGTGAAAAAAGTGAAGAAAATTTTTCTTCTCCATTTTAATAATAATCATTTTCTAGGCTAATTTTGACCCAAACAGAACGAAAATCAGGTTCATTTTAACGTCCGACCAACACATTTGAAAATTTTGTCTTCTCAATTCATACAGTTTGTAATTTTAGCACTATGGGTCTGATACCTTGAAAACCGTTAATCGTATCATATTTTAACTATCGCCATCGTTTTCGCTAGGTCCAAATTAGCTTAAAACCAAGTTTTTATCAAAATCGGGGACATTAAATTTCCTCCAATTTTAGCGATTTTTTTAAGGGGTACTCCTTGGAAAAAATGTGAAAAAAGTGAAGAAAATTTTTCTTCTCCATTTTAATAATAATCATTTTCTAGGCTAATTTTAACCCAAACAGTACGAAAATCAGGTTTATTAAAACGCCCGATCAACACATTTCAAAATTTTCCCTTCAGTCAAAAAGGAGGTAAAAAGTTTGTATGAAAACTATTCAACATGATTGCGCATCCGAGTTGCCAGAGACTGCTAGCAATGTAAATAAATTACAGTTGATTCATACATTCAATAAGAGTGTACACATAAATATATAGTACAGCTGTAATTAAATATCTAAATACATAAAAATTTTATTCTAGAATATATTATAAATATTTTCAAAAATAATAAATTTATTGTAAGTAAATAAATAATAAAAATAAATAAATATTAAATGTGACTTTTACATATATCATATAAGCATATTAAATGTTGATTTTTTTGATTAGGGCCCTTTTGCGTAATGTAAATGTTACACAAGAAAAGAGAAATGGTTAACTTCAAATATTATATTCAATATGTTTGTTTGTATGTGTTTTAATATTTGTATATATTTTCATATTTACATAAATAATATCATAAGTAATATGTTAAATGCTAAATAGCAAATTATCACATTTTGCTTGGGTTATTATTGCTTGCTTGATTATAAACCTAATATATCGTATCTTTATCATATATGTCGTACATTATAACATGGAATGATTTTGTTTGTAATAAATTGACGAAAACAAACAAAAAAACATGACAATGCCCCCATATATTGAATTTTGGCGAATACCTAGAGAAAATATAGCGAATTTCGAAAAAATTTCTTAAAAAAAGTTCATCAATCCTATCTAATAGATGCTAAAAATGAGCATCGTTAAAATTTTTGTACATGGCATATCTTTTGGAAATAAGATATACCTTCTTTTTAAGCCTAAGAAAGCCAAGATATCGCGACAAAATAATAAAGATACCTTAAGTCATGATATGCAGATCTAACTGTTACCTACATTACAATATTTGACATATACCTACATTTGTGTTTGTTTATTTGTGCCCGTATATTATAGTAGTAATATTATTATTTATGAATACATAATATAATACTGTTTTTATTTATTTTAATATAAAATTATGAGAAAATTAACATATTAATAATAATTTTTATTTAATATAAATATGTTAGATTTTTTTTCTACGCTAAATGAAAACTGTTATTTTTTTATTAACGGATTTCTTACACGACTGTTTTTACGATAAATCATAAAACATTAATTGAGTACTTGCAAAATTTTTTATTTTCCTATAAACAAAAGTTTAATTTGAATACATATTTGTTATATTTCGAAAAAAAATATGCATTAAAAGTTTTTTAATGCTTAGAAATTTTTTTATTAATGTCTTATTTATAAAGAAATAGACGCTTTGTGTTGAAAACTGTTTTGAGAATTTGATTATTTTTTCGTATACAACAAATAGTCTCGATTAAAATTAAGACGAGCCGAGAAAAACATGTCGAGAATCGAAATAGAATTTTTGAATAATAGAAATGTATAAACTCTCGTGTTTGTGAAGTAAATTCTACTTTTTCGAAATAACAAGAGTACATTTCCCTCAGAGGAGATTTTCTTGGATAATTTTAATAATTTTTTTGTATATATCATAATTTTATGGACCAAATCAAAAAATTATAGCCCTTGTGAAGTAATTCAATATTATTGGTGGTGTATTTGGTATTAAATTAATATTTGTAATGAAAATTTGGATATTGAAATACAATTATTTTTATTTAAAAGTCTTGTATAAAAGCATCAATTGAATTTGTCTAGATTAAGAAAAGTAAATGCTTACGACAGAGGCTTGTAATTATGAATTTGGTTTAAAATGAGATGACAACGATTAAACTGTATTATGAACCACAACAAAATCGCTCATTTTTCAAAATTTTTTTTTACCTTTTCAATCGATTTTCTGAAATATTTTTCGAATAAAAATTGTTGGCATGTTTATAATAAACAACTTTTATCCAAAGCATTTTTTCGAAAACCAAATTAATAAAAAATAAATCAGCTATAAATAAGCGCTACTTTTGTGGCCATAAGTTCAATGATTCCTAAACATATTTCTAAATATCAATCAAATTTTCAATATCAATCAAAATTTCTATTAAAAATTTTTTGTAATTATTATTTTTTAAATATCTGTACATACTATAATTATACTTAAAATATATTAAGAAAATATACACAAAATGTAATGTAAATGTAGTTATTTAAGTAAAAATTTTATCGAAATCCTTGAAAAAAATTAATTAAATCGATTTAATAAATTAATTTTTATCGATAACTGGGGCTGTTAATAATTTTTTTTTTCAAAAATAGTTCAGCAATATTTTTTAATAAATAAAAATTACAAAATTATAAACGTAATGTACCGTCCCACATACAAGTATCACATAATGGGCGTTATATCGGAAGCTGTAGATATAGTATCATGATTAGCGGATGTAATATGTACCGCTCTTTGTCGGTCATATATAAATAAATTATATGAACTTTCAATTTTTGAATTTTTTAAAATTTGAGCACACCGACAAAACCGGAAGAATGTTATAAATTCTAACTTATCACATATAGTCCGGTTCGGTACTTTTACACCAGTAAATTCCGGTATTAATCTTGATTATTACCGCCGGACTTTTGAATACCGCTTTTTGCCTTAAACATCTTAAATTCAATATTACACTAACCAATTACATTTTAAACGTTATATTATCGAATTAAATCGAATCGAATTAATCGAATCAAAATCGATTACATTTTGTTATATTATTTACTAAACAATATGACAATATTAGAAAATGGAGATCAATAGACAAAAATTTAAAAAAATTAAAAATTAAACAAAATAAATTAAAATATAATAAATTTTATTGAAATTACTTTTGTTAAAATTGCTTTCATTCGATTTACTCTTGTTAACATCACTCCTATTAAAATTACTCTTATATTGTCTCAGGTTATGTTACCAAATTAGCAAACTGTTAGAAACTGTCACCAAATTAGCAACGAATAACATATCCTGAGATAATATAAGAGTAATTTTAATAGGAGTGATGTTAACAAGAGTAAATCGAATGAAAGCAATTTTAACAAGAGTAATTTCAATAAAATTTATTATATTTTAATTTATTTTGTTTAATTTTTTATACATATGTATTTTTTTTTAATCTATTGATCTTCACTTTCTATCTATTTTTAATTATCAAAGAGTAAATTACGACTAGCTAATTTATACTTATGATGACTACATGGTAGTCGAAATACGTATTTACAATACAAAAACTGATCTAGGTATTGGGACGAATTTGAAATTTTACAGCATCTGACTTATTTTATCTACCAAGAATACGCATGCATATTGCTATTATAATATGTTAAAAATTGTTTTGGTTAATTAAATTTGAAATATATGAAAATAAAACATTTGACCTTCACAATAATACTACATGTATATCTCAAACTTTAATTTTAAAATAATGATACACACTTAAAAAGTAGTATATATTATTATTAATTAATAAAAATATATAGTATTAATTAACTGATCTTACGTATTTAGTATTAATTAATATCACACATTACTATGTAATCTAGATAATGACCTATATTACATATTATGTGTAATTCTAATAACATTATGAACTCGGTTAAAGTATATATATTTTATAGTGCATCGTCTCAATAAATAGTTATGCTGCTATAGAAAGGAATATTTGTTGTTATCGTAAAGGTCTAAAAGTCTATTTTATTGCTATTTTTATAGTCGCATAATAAACAGTAGAGAATTAGTATAATATTAGTTTAATAGCTGTATTACACTGAACAACTTTTTCAAGAGCAAGAAATGTGTTAAGTATGTAATGTCGGCTTGTACACACTCGCTGAGGGCACCCGGCGAATGTCTCGGCAAGATATTCGTAAGGCCGAGTGTTCGGCCGGCAATACAGTTCTCGTCAGTTAGTCAACAAAATTACGTTGGTATACCTGGAAAATGATATTATTAAATTAAAAATTACGGAGTAGTAATTTTTTGATTAAACTATTAAAAATAAATATTCAATTGAGTATTGAAGGGCACTAAAATAATAAAGTATTCATAAATTTATACAGTTTTTATTTATTGTCGTGTTTTACTATAAAGATTAATAGGTACAATTAATGCGGTTGATAGTTAATTATTTAAAAATGGCGGTGTAACTGAGTACACTATCAATGCGTGAACTGTTTATTTTACTTATTAAATACCGTAGTATATAAAAATATAAAGTTGATATGAAAGTGCTATTTGCATTATGCTTTTAGGTAGTAAGCCTCAGGGGCTCACGCAGGCTAGGACCACAGCGGCGCTGATCTACATAATACCGTTTGTCTTAAAGAGCTGTCATTTCAAAATTTTATAATTAATTTGTGCCTAATTAATTCGTTTTTCGGAAAAATTTTCCGAAAAAAATTCTTAGTCTAGTTATCATGATCCACTTTTAGGCTCAAATCAATTGTAAAATTTTGAAATGATAGCTCGACTTTTGACGCCAAGTGTACATTTGAACAGTTTTTTTTTTTAATAACCAGTATATCAAAACTTTAAACTAATAAAAAGTTTCACTGTAAATTAAATATAATTGTAGTAATTTGTTCAAGGTGAAAATTTATCTAAAAATCTCATTAGTTTTATTATTTTAAATTATTTTTTTGCATTCATTTAATAAGTACTTAACTCTATAATACACTTTGGTACATTGTATATAGAAAAGTTAAAAACTACGTGTAATTAGTACAACATAATGCCAACATAGAAAACGATATTTTAATGTATAAATGAAATGATAATAATTGACTAGTTATCAATATGTCGTTAATTGAACTGAATTATATAACTACAAAAAAATAAAAATAAAAACTGAATTTTTGTAACATTTTTTTTATATTCATACTAATTGCTAGTAAAAAAATTCGTTACGTAGGAGCTGCTTCAACTTAGCGAATTTCCTTAAAATACATACATCACTTTCTAGCGGTCACAATTTTAGTCTGATCAAAATGAAATGTCGTATATGATTTTAGTATTTGCAAGGCCAATTTTATTAATAAATGTCTTACGTGAAGGGGAAATGGGGGTATAAAGAAAGAAGAAAACACAAAATACAAAATATCTCTTTTAATATTAGAACAATCAAAAAATGCGTAAGGCATAAAGTTTTAGAAAATCATGTTTGCTACAATTCATCATCTTATCATTTTTGCTCAAACTCTAATGTGTACAGAGATAGTGAGGAAATTAGTTTTCAATCTTAAACCATCAATATTTCTGTAAATATTAGTGTAACAGAAAAAATGATAAGAAACAAAACTACAGTAAAACTTCATACCTAAAACTTTACTTCTTATAAATTTTTCGATTTTTCGAATATTAAGGGAAATATGTCAAATTTTGTGTTTCTCCCTCATTAACGAACATGACCTTTTGAATACCAAAAGCGCCTCAAATACCAAATTTCATTCCGATAAAATGAAAACTGTGATCGCTAGAGGGATTGCAGACACACACATATATATATGTATATATATATATATATATATATATATATATATATATATATATATATATATATATGTCCATAGATATATATATATATATATATATATATATATAAATTTTACAGATGGTGATTTTTGACATCTACTAGGTAGGATCGATGGACATTTGAAGAAATTTTTGCGAAATTTTGACTACGGGACCAATAGCTCTATTTCCTTTCAGGAAATTCGCTAAAAACATGAACCAATCCAATAATTGATAATATTTTTGAAGCAGTATTCTACAAATCTTTTCACAAAGTTCATTGTCAAATTATTATTATCAAAAGAAATTTCTGCGCTGGGCAAAGAAACGAAAACATTGTGTGGCCAAAAAATCTTGTCCGGCAACTTAGAAATTAAAATATCCTTGCCTGTTTCGTTCACATGTTGGCGTCACCTGCAAACAAAGCCGATTTATTTGTAATATGTTTTGGTGACACATTATTCCAAAACATTAAGATCAGGTCTAAATTCGATTTCGGTCGAACACATTCCCACTACTTCGATAGACTACGTTGCGGTCTATCAGTATATAGAGGTAAGTAGATACACATATTGAACTTTTGGTATATGATGTATTGTAATAAATTTTACAATTATGGATTGTTGCCAAGTTTGTACATTGTGTGGTTTAACTTAAGCACAAGAAGTATTTGACACACTTGAATGCATTATATTTATTAAAATATACATTCTCCTTTACACCGGCTACGTGCAAGCGCAAGTACCATTTTACACAGAGGACGGAACGCGTAATATATGTATATGATATTATAAAAATATAAGACCTTAGACTCTTTTCGATTTGAAACACCATTGGGATGAGAGATATCCGTAAAATATTATGACATGTTACATACTGCGCAGTATGCCTACTTGGAAAATGTAGTTATGTCTGCACAAAATGCCTACTTAGGGAGGTTATGGGTTCGAATCCCGACATCGGCAGTTTGTCAACTATGAAAAAAAAGGGCGGTTAATTCACTAAAATGTCGGACAAGATGTATGGACAAGAACGAAGTTATGCTTGAGAAGGTTTTCTGCAGTTTTTTTCAAGAACTCAAGATGAATATCGGCGTAGTTCCTATCATAGTCGGCTGCAGCCGCATATACTACCTCATATCCTACCCCATATCCAGCCGCATATCCTACCAATTCCTAGTCTATAGACAAAAATTCCTTCCACTCCACTCACATTCTCACATCCTTAGGAATCACAATGGACCTTATGGTCGAAGTGTAGCCCATCCAGGGAAGCCTCTACAACCTATCTATCTCTACTGCAATGCTAAACTATATTTGTGTGACATGTCACACCAGAAAAATTAGATTATTAAAATTATCAAAGAGAACTCTAGGTTTTTTGAAATTATATTTCAAATATTGCCCCTATTCCTCGAACATTTGTTTGTATTTTATAAATACGTATTTCGATTACAATGCAGTCATCATCAGTATGAATTAGCTAATCGTAACTATCTCTGGGATATGGATTCAGAGATATGTTGTTTGTTGCTAATTTGGTGCGTGTCTCACAATGATTTAAAAATAGTTTTATCCTTTATTTGATCAGACTGACAGATTAACTAACGGATTTACTGGGTTCAATGACGACTTAAGTTCGTGATGGGCTAAACAGCTACGTCGATCCGATCATATAAAAGATAAAACTGTTTATGAATTATTGAAATTTAAAATAGCGAAATCATTGTAAATATTCAAAAAAAAAACAAAAAACAGACGAATTGAGAACCATCCTCCTTTTTGAAGTCGGGTCAATAAAATACAAATAATTGATCTAGGAATTGAGGCGAATTTGTAGATATAATTTTAAAAGCCAAGAGTCCTCTTTGATTATTCAAATAATTTTTTTATGCGTGTTAATGTTTTCTGAATATTTCGAATGCTCGTACGGGAGCGTTGTTTCGACGATGTCTTCACATTTTGGGTGTTATAGAAATGAATAATATTATAAGAAGAAGAAACATAAGATAAGATTAGTGTAGGTAAAAACGTATTGACGATTCGGTTACATGCCTCTAAAAATTATTTGCGTATGATTGATTTAAATCGATTATCCCTTGAATAAAATTCGCAAATAGTAATTAAGCGTGAGCTGATCGGCTAGTTATAAAAAGTATGATTTTTACCTACTAAACCAACAAAAAAACAATAATGAAATAAAATCATATTTAATGTCTACTTACAATTTTGCAAATTTATCATTGTTCGTAGACATTAAGTAACAGCTGTTTCAAGTTGTGTTATTCATAATTTATGTTACGATTACATAGAACCCAACTATTCCACTCATTTTAAACATCATTCATAATTTCAACTACAACAGAAACACGAAATTTTTTTAAACATTGAATACCATATTTTCTTCTGAAATTTTCTCTTTTATTATAAATCAGTTTCACTGTACATGTTTTTTTTTTTGCCAATTTATTTGTAAATTAATATCAAAATATTAATAAAATTGAACTATAATATTTCAAAAATTCTAGGAGGTTCAAGAATTTATTATGTGAAAATTCGATTAAAATTTTGACGCTAAAATTGTAAAATAAATTAAACAAAGAGAAAATTTATTACTATGAAATAAATCTTAAATTATTTATGAACTGTTCTTCTGAAAATAAATTTTAAATGAATTTTCTATTGTTGAATAATTTTATATAAGTAATAGTTTTATTAACACATATTTAAAAATAATCGGAAACAATAGAATAAGTTGGAAATATAAAGATACCAGGGAAGCCATATGGGTAGTTTTTAGAAATCGTTAAATAAATATGTACTTTACGTTTTCCCACATGTAATTATTTGTATATATACTATATACAAATATATACTTAGGTCTTAGGCGTCACAATACAATACTAATGTCAATTTCCATTAAGGTTACGTAAGCCATAATCTGAAAAAACTAGCGTATACTATATAGACAAACATGTCATTGCATTAGGGGCTACATTCTGGTCATTTAACTGCGGAATGTTTGTTCGAAATACTTGTTTCTCAATCAAGGAGATACACGAATAAGTTAAGCTATAACGGTAATGGTTAAGAACGATTTTAATCAAGGATTCTCAAACTTATTGATCTCTAGGCTTGTCCAAAACTTCGGCACTAGCAGGTTTATACCTACCAGGCGAAGCAAACACAAAATCTAATATTGCTAGAAACCACGATATGAAATGGGACTGCATAAAAATAAATCTTTTTCTCTATACTTCTGTGATTTTCCGGCTTTTTTAGGGTTTTTTCTGGGAAATGCTATAATTAACATGAAGTCACCAAAAATTCTCCCTTAAGTCCTTCTCAATAAAAATTGTTTTAAATGAGAATGCATTTAAAAAAATTCACATTCTTCGTAACTGTTGGGTTTTCCGGGATTTTCCGGGATATAATGTAATTGACAGGTGGCAAACCACTAAAACGTTTAACTTCATGGCTATACCAACATAAAAATATGTGAATTATATATTCCACAAATGGGGGTCATATTGGTAGCCTATGGTCTAAAAATAAAAAACTAATATAATTATTTATTTTTATAAACAGGTTTAACTGTATATAATAGCATAGAAAATACACAATATATCAAATTTAACGCATGATATTTGTGTAATTGATTATAATATAAATTTGGATATTATTTTAACTCAAACTAACTAACAACATCGTATTAAAAATGACCTGTATCGTTTCAGATTATGTTATTACCATTAAATATACACATATCGATCGATATAGGTATATTAAATACACACAAAAATATCATATTTCATGTACTACTTACTACCTACTACTATACATGAAGAATTGATCAATATATATAATCGATCAAAATAAATATAATATGCAATAGTTATTGATTTTTCATATTACAAGACATATTAAATTTAAATTGAAATTTTAAAAGGTTTATTTAATATAAGTTATTTTAATATACCTGAAAATTGCTCAATTAATCGAACTTCAAATTCCATTTATTTGTTATTAGCTTCCCTGGAAAGATATTTTGAATAAGATACCTATACAGAAGGTAACAGAAATGCGTTGACAACATTTTGTTTAATTTTCGGTAGCCAAGAGATCGGTAGAAAAGTACAGTGAACATGAGAGAAAAACTTGAAATCTAAAAAAATCTCTTTATTTGTTTAATGTATGATTTTATTGAATTAAGTGTTATAAGTAGGGTCTGCGACGAAAACGACATCTGACGACCGCATTAAATAATGCTCTGTAACCATTAAAAGAATAGCAAATTTTTATAAATTAAAGAAATAAAAATTTGTGATCGCTAAAAAATAAAAGTGGAAATTCATGTCTGAAAGGGGCTAATAAATATTATGTATTGTGTTTAAAAAAAGTATGTATAATATACATTTTAATAAAAATAATTGTTATAATATTGATAATAATTAGATATTGCATAATAATTAAATATTGCAATTAAAAAAATTTCTTTTAATAATTTTCAGAAAAAGATGAACATCATCATTCTCATTGGATTTGGATTGATGCACAAAGGCTAACAATTAGATTGTTTCGTAAACGAAGATTTGCTGGAGTTAATATAATTCGAAATCAAGTTGATAAGATTTTTTTTTAAATAATTTAATTTCTGTAGCATTACATTTTTTAATATTTATAATCATTAATGCTTGTTTAATGCCAAATTAAATGCTTATTTTAACAACAGCGTGCGCTACAGTTGACTCTGCATGCTGCCAATACGGAATTTTACTACTGACGATGATGGCGTTGCAATTGAAATACCGATATCTAGGCGTATGTGTTATGTCAATTTTTAATTATATTTTTAAAATAAATTTTCTACTTCATTAGCAGAATAAAATTAGGTTCAGTATCACGTAATGAATGTAAATGAACAAAATCCTTACAAATTTCGAACCCGGTAGTGCCACCGTTTTGAGAAAAACTGTATAAAACTGTAGATATAGGCCAATATCTCCATTACCGTGCACTTTAGGCCAAAAATGGTTATAACCTTTCTTGTTCATAATTAAATTTCCTTTTTTTTTGTATCACTTACCGTTTACAACTTATACGACTATTACTATTTATTTATTGACTATTTGGCCGATATCTCTTCTAATGATTGTTTAAACAAAAAGTGCTAATAACTTAACTTTTTAATCTACAAATTACCTGCAACTTTTATCTAAAATTTGTTTGTCTAAAATTAATATTTTAAAATTATAACACGTTTAATGTTGCACTACCGGGTACAAGGTTAATAAAAACGAGGTATGCATAGTATAATGATGAAAATTCAATAAATATGTTAAGAAATATGAATGATAGTGACATAATTATCAATAAATAATTTTCTTAATTACATATCGGTCAAAAAGTCAATAAATAATTAGTAATAGACGTATAAGTCATAAACAGTAAGTGGTACGAACAAAATTAATAAACAAAAAAAAAGGAAATTAAATTATCTGCAAGAAAGGTTTTTACCATTTTTGGCCTAAAGTGCACGGTGATAGGTGTGTGCAAAATGGAAATTTTTAAGGATTTTGTTCGTTTACATTCAGTACGTGATACTGAACTTAATTTTTTTTAAATAACTCCTGTAATTTAGTGCAATGCGGGCAAGAGTAAGGGGCTTCTCTATTGACTGTAGTACTAATAAATTTTAACCTTCATTGAAAGTAGCCAATCCTTTAAAGGTCAAACTGGTTTCTATATGATCATCACTTTTTTAATAGTTTTTGGGGTATACAAGAACAGATATTAAAAATTTGTTTGTACTTACCAATATCCATAATAATTCAACATAATACTGGTTAATACAATAATTATGTATAAACAGTAAAAATTCGATGAAAAAAGAATGGTCCGCATCGCCGTTATGGACCCTCCACGTTGTATTTTGAGTTCCTAACGTTTTTTTTCTAAATAAATTTGTTATAAATTAAATTTATTTATTTTTATTTTCTTAACTTATTTTGGACACCATAATTGTTTTTAGATATGTGTTTATATAAATAAAAAAGGCCTATTTTATACATAATTATCAGTTTAATTTATAACATATTTGTCCTGTAATCAGTGGTCTAAAAACAATTCTTTTTTTCACCTGATAAAAATATTAAAATGACACATTCATTATTAAGTTTTTTGTTTTTTTGTTTTTTATATAAAAGAAATGTTTTTTAAATAATTTTTTTATATATAATTTGGATTAAAAAATTAATTTGAGATTAAATAAAATAAAATTTTTGAATTCAGGAATAAAATTATATTTATGAGGAGCATCAGTTTTATTTTTGACCAAACGGAGTTTTACGTCCAATTTAAAATTGTTAATAATAATATTTCACCCCACACTGTAAACACAATTCGTTATCCCCACCATTAAAAAAAAAAATTACAAAACTAACAAACCACAAGAAACAATGAACAAACAAAAATAAAAATGTTATTAAAAAAAGAGAAAACAAACAAATAAACAAACATCGGCAAATGTCGGTCTACTAATCGCGACAATACCGATTCTTCGTTTAAAAACAAGTGTGTAGCTTTTGTTATGTTTTTTTTTTATTATTATTGTTTTCAAATAATAATCGCTGTTCGGTTGCTGAACCAAAATGCTTTTAACAACAATTAAAAATCACTGTAATTGAGTTAATTTCCGGGTTGCATGATTCACGCGGGGTTTATTTAAACACATCGCGTACCACGCCACGATTATAATTTTCAAATGATTTTTTTTTAAAAAGTAATTCTTTAAACCGTGTAAGTCGCGAACGAAGAAGATTGTTTTAATATACAATTATATTATAATAGTGTTTACTGGATATCGCAGCCGCGGCAGACCAACGTTCGTTCAGAATGAGAATATTATAAAATAATATTGTATTTGTGTATTTTGCGTTAATACGCATGCGTAGATTGTTTTGATCTAGCACGTGCTTTCTGCGGTATAGGTAGATACAACACACAAACATATATTAAACATACATATACCAGACTTACATCTTGTATATTTTCAGGTATAACATAATATTATAATAGTAGAATATCGCAGCAATCGAACCTCCACGTCAGTCACCGCCACCGCGATCGCGATCGATCAGTTGTAGTAGGCAGATCGATAATATCTTTTCAAAATCTGTAGTAGTAACGATACTCTAGCTGTAGATAGATATTTTATCTTTACATTTACTTTTTGTACTTTGGGTAGGTTAACAATTTTTTTAATTTCACAATAAAGCTTATGATTATTTTTAATTATTAGTTATTATTAGATTATTTTTAAGTATTTCATGATTTTGAATTTGCATGCTTGAATTAATGCATAAATTACCTACTTTATTTATTTATTTTGTGTGAAACAACAGTTTGATGAAAGCATATTTAGAGTCATTCGGGTTGTAGGTACTAAGTTTTACTGTAATTTTGTTTCTTATCATTTTTTCTGTTACACTAATATTTACAGAAATATTGACCGTTTAAGATTGAAAATTAAATTCCATAATATCTCTGTACACATTAGAGTTTGAGCAAAAATGATAAGGTGTTGAATTGTAGCAAACATGATTTTCTACAACTTTATTCCTTACGCATTTTTCGATTGTTCTAATATTAAGAGAGATATTTTATATTTTGTGTTTTCTTCTTTCTAAATGCCCCCTTTTCCGCTTGACGTATGCCATTTATTAATAAAATTGGCCTTGCAAATACATCAGATCATATCAGATTCAACATTTCATTTCGATCATACTAAAATTGTAACAGCAAGAGAGTGATTTATGTATTCTTAGGAAATTCGCTAAGTTGAAGCAGCTCCTGCGTTAAGAACTTTTTTAATGTTCTAACAGAAAAAATTAGTCATTTGATTCTTGGGACGAATATCGGTTATATGATTGAAAAAATAACAGCTGGTCGTTCAATAATGAATGCAAAAATTCAAGCTAAAAATATTGATGCAAAATAAACGAATCAATTAATTAAAATGGTAATGAATCATTCAACTTTTTAAAAACATAAAACTGTATTTCAAACGAAAACTAATTAACACTTCTTGTAGCACACTATTTGTAGCAAAATAAAAACTAAAATAAGTCCACAAAAAAATTAATTAACTCATTAATTATTTGTATATGCCATAATAATAATTATTCCGACCGAGTTTAACAAATTCGCACCGTTCACTCGAACAGCTTCCAATAATAACACATAAATGGCAGTTTAATATTGTTTTAAAATGAATTAAGTTGTTGTCCGGCCAATTATACCCTGGAAAAACATCGAGTTGCGTCAATTTGAGGAGTTAACTTATAGCATTAGTACGAAAACATCGAAAGAGTGTTTTTTTTAAATTTAATTAAATAAATTAATGCTGAAATTAGAGTTGATCACGCAAAAATTACTCGATTTAAGTACTTTTTTACCTGCCCCTCTAATTATATACTTGTGAAATAAGAATGAATATCGTTTTTAACAACCATCACTATCAATTACTCACAATTATTATTAAAACAAAATAAATTATTTAAAATTGAAAAAAAAACACACAATTTAAAAAAAATAAAAACACATAAATTATTAATTAATTTTATTTACAAAACTGATGGTACTTTAAGAACTAAAATGACATCACATAAGTTTATTATTAATACAGTTATATGTGTGTATATAAATATATAGTTAAAAATAACATATTAGTGAATTAATTAAATTGCTTGTAATAATTAAATAAAGTAGTCAATAAATATTTATACATAACATTTTTAGATTTTCTTTAATTAATGGATAAATTGAAATTTCCGGGCAGTTAAGAATAAAATAATAAAAAGATGATCGTTCGTATTAAAAAACTCTTGTCTTGTTTTATACATTTTAAGAGTGTATATATATAGATATATAGATATATATATAAATATTATAATG
Organism: Nineta flava; assembly: GCA_963920215.1. Classification (NCBI taxonomy): domain Eukaryota; kingdom Metazoa; phylum Arthropoda; class Insecta; order Neuroptera; family Chrysopidae; genus Nineta; species Nineta flava. The sequence continues at coordinate 69,037,613 of OY986044.1, forward strand.
TAATATAATATTAAATTCTGCTTGCGAACAGACTACAATATAAGACTGACCTGAAAAATTTTATTCAAGTAGAAAATAGAAATGTAAGATAATAAATTAAGTTTGTAGCTAAATCAACATTTTATATAGATATATTATACTTATCAATTAAAACGTTTTTAAACATTTTATATAGGTGGTTATAAACTTATATTAAATATAAGAATTTATTTTGTCTAATTGTATAAATTAATTGTTAATTAGTTTACTTTCACGTTCATCGATCAGATGTTCGAGTGACAATTAGCTGGTTGATCTCTATTCTTTGTGCGGTGGTTAATTGAGTAAACTGTCGGCATATGGACAAGAACGAAGTAACCGGCTATGCTTGAGAAGGTTTTCTGCAGTTTCCTTCACGAACTCCAGATGAATATCGGCAAAGTTCCTATCATAGTTAGCTGCAGCCGCATATCCTACCAATTCCTAGTCTATACACAAAAATTCCTTCCACTCCACGCACATCCTTAGGCATCACAATGGACCTTATGGTCGAAGTGTAGCCCCTCCAGGGCAGCCTTTACAATCTATCTATCTATCTATCTATCTATATGGGTAAGCTTTATGGAGTGTAAAGGTAAGCAGAAGAATCACTTCGACTGTATGACCCATTCGAATTCAGTTAAACGAGGTTCGCTTCTTCCTATCTTCGCAAAAGCCAGGAGCTTGCTTAACAGTTTTCGTAAAGGTTTATATATTTGGAGTGAGATGCACTGAATATATATCATAATTTTCTGAGAAGGCAAAGTGGAATTTGAAAAATGGGCACATGTTAACTAGTCTATCTATAACATTATTTGCATTTTCAAGATCAAACAATTTATTTTCAATAGAAAAATGTTACTGAATTCCTGTCTGGAAGACAAATATGTTATGCAATTTGCATTTCACAGATGTTTAAGATTATTATTTATTATGACAAATCATCTATTATACTCCATATTGTAGGTAAATATAAGTATACATAATATAGTAAGTATATAAGGTCCCCCCTTGTAACGGTTAGAAATATGGATTATAGAAAAAAAAGATGAATGCGTGTAACCTGTACGATCAGTTAAACTAAAACTGAAAAAAATTGATACAAATTGTGTCCAATATACATAATACAATATATGTGATAATGAGTAAACTAATAGTAGTTTATATTTTTTCAATAATTCAGAAACCATCTTTGTGCAATAAAAATATATTTACTAAGATCCGATGTATCCGACCTACTTTTCGTATCTCCATGCTGGTGTAATTTTTCGTCATCGGGCGAGCGGCATCCTTCAAAGTAGTCCGCATTTGATTGAATAACACGCTCCCATCGGTGTTTCCACTTTCCGAAGCAGCCCTGGAAGTCAGTTTTAAGAATATCCTTGAATGCCCTCGTTGCATTATCTTCAATCGTTTTTTTGTCGTCAAACCAGTGTTCTTTGAGCGGTTTTTACAAATTTGGGAACTACCAAAAGTCACAGGGGGATATGTTGGGACTTTACGGAGGTTGGCGAAGCAGTGCGATATTGTGTTTAGTTAAAAACTGCTGCACAAGATTCGATGACATTTCCCACTGCTCCCACCGCTTCCACTTTCTAAATTTGAGGTTAAAATTTCCCAAATTGTAGTTTTTGGTATTCCAAGATCATCTTCTAATTTGCGCACAGTCAAACGTTAATCTTCTTCAATCACAAGTCGCATGCGCTCGATATTATCTGGTGTTGTTGTTGTTGTCGAAGGCCAGTCAGAACGCAGATCACTATCAACAGATGTGCGGCCACTTTTGAAACAATTATACCAATTTTTTATTTGTGATTTTCCCATACACTTACCCCCAAAGGCTACTGCATCATCAAGTTCGAGAAGCTTTACTGTTGATACTTTTCGGACAGACCTCGTATATACTACAACAAATGAAAGTAACAATTGCGCTGTCGAAAGGGGCCGAATTCTTAACTAGAATCACACGACTCGGTATACTTGTATACTTTAATGACTTGTTTAGACAATCAAAATAAAATGTACTCACCGAACTCTGTATACTCAAAACCGAAAAGTATCCCGTCTGAATGTACTCATTTAACTGAAAGAAATTTGACCAAAAGATATATAAACATTTCAGACATGTCGTAAAAGTTGAATGAATTTTAATATATAAAAAAATACCCAATGTTAATCACTTAAATAATTTTTATAAATTTATCAAAAATAAATACCTTTTTGTAATGTTCAAAATAAAAAGACCTCCATACACGAACGACAACAATGAATTGTTGTTGTTGTTGTTGTTGTAGTTGGAATGAACATAATCCCCTGTTTTACATTTGTAAAATTTTGTCATATATTTTATTATGAGCCAATATGAGTGAGCACGTACAATGTGGCACTCACGCATATTATGTTTCTAATAATCATTATTAAACATCAATTCATCTATATAATATCATTGTTTGTCTTCAAATATTAATATTTCTGAATTACTTTCTGGTGGAAAATATTCGTAAATTCACTGCAAATACAAGTGTTGCAACTTGATTATTTAGAACAAAACACGTGTAAGTGTTTTTTTTAAATGGAACTGTTTAGAAATAAAATGGTTTAAACGTTTGACCAATTATTCTAAAACAATTTGTGATTTTACCGAACAGTGATTGTCTGGCTACCTCCTAATGTATAATATATGTATGGTTAATTGTGCGCCATCAATTATATTTTGTATGCGTATGCGTAAAGTCGATTTGATGCACACATTTGGATTGGCTTGGTATTCAGTTCAGTAAACACGTTTATTTCCGATAGTAGATAATCTACCGGCCATATTACCATCATTGAACTTTGATTTACACAACTCCTCAATGAATACCTCAAAAACGAAAAGTAATTTTTGAAGCCGTGTATCGAAAGCAGAGAAACAATATATAAAAATGAGGGAAGATATACCGGTAGAATATACATCTGAAACTTTTGATACAGCTCAATATTAGTGTGGAAAATATTCTCTATCGATTCGAGTGCGACGCTATTATTTGTCGCGAAATATGGTTTTTACAAATATCTCAAAATCGGTGAACTTTTCGATTACTGAGGCAATTTTCTACAAATAAGGTTCTTTGTATTTTTAGTATGAGCAACCACTGGTGAGATAAACGCTAATACTCTTGATCCTTAAGAGCACTGAATTTCACAAATGGGTCAAGTAAAATTTTCGTTTTTGTTTACCCTACTTTCAGCAAAATAGTAGCCAAATCGATGACCCAAGAAATTTCCTTTAAAAGATGTATTTGACTTTGACACTTTTTATATGCTTCCCGTTTGATCAACTTTGTGTAAAACGATGGATTAGAAAAATATTTTTACCGATAGATACAAATAATTTCATGACTTAGACTAACCATCGAAGGAAAAGAAATATTGAATGGAATGACTTTGCAGTTATCTCTGGAGCTGTTTTTTTTTTTATTTGCGTATTTAAGTATATGGGAACTACTTTTAGAATTATAATCCGTGTTTAGAGAGCTATTAGAATATTAACTCATTAGCATGGATGTAGGTCTATTAAAATGTTATATAAATTGAACACCGCTGATATGTTACTATTCTACCGCCAAATTTTAGAGTCCTATGTACTAGCTGGTAAGTAGATAAGTAAGTTGATTCTGTGACTATTATGAGACCTCCTAATAAAACCCAGGCTGATGATGAATCCTTGAAAACTATTTTACAAATTTCATTTGAGATACGTATATCCACACTGTATGTATTGTACATAAGTGAAGAGCTTCTTAACAGTGTTTGGGATCATGTATAATAAAGAGACATTGATCATTTTATTATTGTTATTGTTAATCTTAAAAAACACAATATTTTTGTCACAAAAGAGGGACTTATAATACTAAAATAAACTACGAAACAAAAATTTATTAGATACTTGGATTCTTGATTTTATTTAAGACTAGCAGGTACCCGCGTCGTCGTACGCGAATATACGATGAAGTTTAATATTTAAGTATCCATTAAACCATAGCATCTTGCCAACATGACAATTTCTTATTGTTACCAACAGTTTTTATACCCTTATATCTACGCTTCAACCACGCGCACAAACCAACCGTACTCAATGACGTCAATGAATCAAGAACCTATTAGCGGACATTATTCCAATTTTCACCAACCAACTGCTTCTAGGTGAAGATTTATGCGTAGTCTGCCAAGGGTTTTTGTCAAGAAAGTAGAAAAAATAACCGCTTGAAAGGATGTTCTTCGCGTACGGACCTCTTCCAGAAGATAAGCGAAATAGATGTTAACTATATAAATAGACTATTAAAACAACTCAGTATCTGCAATATTTTTTACCACACCAGTATCTTCGATTGGAAAATACACACCTTAACTTCAATAAATTATACTTACGAAAATAAAAAAAGTAAATTGCGATTTACCCTACTTGTAATAAATATAAACACATATATATATATATATATATATATATATATATATATATATATATATATATATATATATATATATATATATATATATATATATATTGTTGGGTGTATGTATGTGAACTTGATTGAGAAAGTATTAGAGCTTTGTCTATAAGACGATAAAATATTATACAGTAAGTCAATCACACTTGACACGTGTATCAATTTTATGTTTTACTCCTTATATGAGAATATATTTCATTAAAAAATAATATATCCTAAAATATTATGTCGTCTTGAAATTCGGAAATGAAATCGAAATGCGTAAAACTTTTTTTAAACGAATACATTTTCTAATTAATGTGGAAGTTTGTGTCCATAAAGGTCAAGTTACTCGTGACGTTAATACCAAGATGGCGGCTTTGTCATGCTACATTTTGACAGATAGTTATGCCTGTAATACTATGAATAAAAATTTTGAGTAAAAAATTTCCACCGCTTCCACTAGTTTAAATATTTATCGACACTTCCACCAAATTTCTAAAATTATTTTATAAGATTTTAATTTCAATATTAAAACAAATTAATGCCAGATCTTTGCATTGTCATGCAGTTCTGAGCTATCTAAGTCCCTTACTAATCGGGAAGTTAGTTTAAAATCGATTGCCAAATTTGTACCGAGCAGACAAAAAAACTGACAAGAAAGGGAGTTAATAAAAACATGATAATATGAAATAATTTTCTCTAGCCGTGTCAGAAAAATTAAACCTCCCTTCTCGGAGTTTCAGGTTCTTCATTTCGAAAAACTGAAAAATCTGAAAAACGATTAAAAACTAATCCGTCAATCCACTTTATATCGCTCTAAATTATTTTCTTCCGGCTTGCTCCAAGACAATTGAATCAAATGAGTTGAAATTTTCTTGGCTGCTTATAGGTTATGGTTTTGATGGTAAAAAAATTTTACGACCTTATCGAGATAAATTAAATGGGCGGTTTAAATTTGCAATTAAAACGCCTTAAAATATTTGAGTCGGGTCTTATATCAGTCAATTGCAGTATTTACGACCGTAAACAACACTAACAAGCATCTAAGGATCAATAATAAATTAACATTCTATACATTAGTTGCATAGCTTTATATAATTGTGTATGCTGTGATATACGCAAGCTATAATTAAAGAAAATTAAATTTATGAGCCTGATAAAGTTATATTATTATCATTACGTTATTATATTTAAAAAATATTTTGTATTGGGTGTGTCATTTAAAAACAGTAAGCATAAAGTTGTAAGGCATATTTTATTTAATGAATTCCACAATTTAAAGTCATCAATTTAAAGTATTCCACTTCTCAGGATATATATGGGTAGAGCAAATGAAAATTTTACTCAACACGAAATATAACTAACTGAATAAATTGTTGATATTCCCTGTAAATGCTGAGTTATTTTCACGTTTAAAAGATACGTGATTGTAAAGCGATGCATGGACCAGCTTTGTCAATTCACGAACTTGAAGTTAATAGCTCGAAAACTTGCTGAGGAGTGTTTATGCCATTATCTTTTTTCTTTTTTGAGATATCGGAAAACAGGCAGTGGTGCATACTGGTGAAAATGAAGTAATTAGATTATTTTATGATCACCTGCAAAACATATTTTCAACGATCATTATTTCCAATCGTTACAAACTTCGAACTTAACTTGAATTAGTTTTAGATATACGAGTATATGGGTAATTTGTCAAAACTTAAAGTTGGTCTAAAGACATTTACCAAACGGTTTTTCTATTGGTTCTTGCGTCAGGGAACCGGTTCTTAAAAAAGGGTGTAAGAAAGTTAGTGCTTATAAAAATAATTTCTTCTAAAGATTTGTCGTATGTTGAATAGCTTCGGCATAAGTCGAATAAAAACTAGCTATGTTTTTACAGTCAATATATGTGCCAAATGCAATTTTTTGAATAAAAAGATATTAATTTTTTATAAAGATTTTTTTGTAAATTATTATTTTTGTCTATTTCTTACCGTGCACGAAATAAAATTTGCAACTTAGGGTAAGGAAAGGGCGAATTGCACCTCATATAGAGAGGGTGTCACATTTTCCCCTGTACTTACAAAACCATAAAATTACATATAACTTTTTTGGCGTATTTCATTTTGTTTCGAACACCCAATACTATAAATTTATTTACATGCATATGATATAAATTTTAAACAAGCAAAAGTCACAGTATATTTTGTAGTTGAAGATTAGTACATCAACTTTATCAAACTAATGGACTCCTCAAACTAAATGCACCTCTTTATAGTAATAAGGTAAATATTATCTACATGTTTTACAAAATATTGTTGGTATTAAAAAATATTTACAGGATGAATTATAATTAATGTTTTATTTAAATAAAATATTTATTTTTGACATAATTAACGTGGGAATGCAATTTTTTAATTTAAGTTTGTATGTATCATTAAAGGTTATGTATTTTGCAATACAGTTTGTAAAAAAATCGTTACGCAGATATAAAATATGGAATACCCCTCTTAACACTAGAAAAATTCATTTAAATACATTTAAAATATCAAGTAACCATGGTGATCATTTGTAATAATCATTATTATGAGTATTGTTTTTAAATTGCAAATATTCCTGTAAGTATTAGAGTAAAATGATTTACTACAACTTTACTAGTATATAAGTTTAAGAGAGAAATTCAAAATTTTGGAGAATAATTTTTTTTAGTACTCCACTGTTTAAAATTTATTATTGATATTTTTTCATATTTTTATTATTCAAAAAAAATAATTTATATAATTATTGGTTTATGCGAGTTGAGAATTTACATAATTTCAACAAACATTTACTTAGATCGGATATGACTTGCGTATATCCAAGCTTACTTCGATATTTCCGCACATATTTCAAATCAGTTACTAAAAGTACTTCTCTCAGTACAGTTACAAAAGTACTTGTCTCAAGACAGTTACTAAAATTAGTTGGCTCAGTACAGTTACAAAAAGTACTTCTCTCAGTACAGTTACAAAAAGTACTTGTCTCAAGACAGTTACTAAAATTAGTTGGCTCAGTACAGTTACTAAAAGTAGTTGTCTCACATGAATTAATCAGATGGTATTTTGAATTTTTATTTCTTCAATTTACAAATTGAATATTTATTATGGATTGTGCTGAAGTATCGAATGGGCGAATTAATGGTTTCTATCTGATTGTATCTAAGTATATTTTTTTTGTATAATTTATTTAATTCACCATTCCGAAACTTGTGGTCTCTCAAACTTGTCACAATTCAATACACATTCTATACACATTTTTGCTGTACAATTTATATTTTATGTGAATATGCAATGACTTTTTCAATTTATAACTATATTGTTTGTATACGCTTGGCGTTTTCGGCCGTGTATTTTTTTTTACAGAAGCGTAATGTCTCTTTTATATACAACTATGTATCTGAATTAAATTTGTAGTCCATATTTATATTTTTGCAAATCAGACATATTTGAACATATTTTTTTTTACTGTAGTGTCGTTTTTTTTTATACGATATTTCTTTTACTACAGTTCAATCTAGCACATATTCATGTAATCTTTTTTTTTATAACTTGTACAACCAAACTTAGTATTTTAAGGATAGTTATACTATCAACATATTAAATGAAAAATTATTTATTTCAAATATATTTTATTTTAACATATATTTTGTTTTGTTCTTTTTTTTGTACTTTTTTTTATTTTCAGTATTTCAGATTCGAATCACTTGTCGATAACTTAGACACTTACTGGATAGTAAAGATCTTACTACCTCAATATTATCTTTTTTAATGGGCCCAGCTTTTATTGAAAGACTTTCGGTGCAACGTGTTATTTTTTTTTATATTTACGTGTATCGCGTTAGCACCGATCGTTTTCCAATTTTCATAATTCCACATACAATACTCTGCTTTGGATTTTTTTTCTAAAGTACCGTATATTTAGTTTTCATTATTTTTTTATCAATGGACCCTTAGTGACAATGCTGTAAGGAAAGTAAAAATTAACCTTGAACTTGAAAATGGGTTCATGGACTCAGACATTGTCACTGAAGTTGCACATGGAATGTTGCGTTGGTTGGGAAACTTCGAAAGAATGTCCAGGGAAAGAGGGAAGAAAAAAGTAAAGAAAATCAACCAAGAGACTCAAGAAAAGTAGGAAGACCAAGGATGCGATTGATGGACGATGTTACGTTGGCTCAACGGTGAATTGTGGGACGGAAGCTTTCAAGCCAAACCCCAGGACAGACAGATCTGGATAACCGCAACTGAGTCCAAGGTTCTTCATGAACCGTAGAGCCGAAGAGTAGTACTAGACGTAATTATACTTGCGAGCATTTTCTTGACTACGAATATTCTGCTTCCCGAGTTTACTATATTTCATATCTGCATGATATAAATTACACCATACCAGATAATCGATCTAAAAAAATGTCACAATTAATTTTGCGTTTAACGCTCTAAATTAATTTTTGTTTAAATTAAACACATCAAATAAATTTTAAAGATAAAGATGCGTAAATATTTCAGTAATTTAAAAATTTTGTAATATTTTTTCGAAAAAAAACAACAACAAAACCTATCAAATAACATCCTTTTCAAATAAAATAATCAAACAAACAATCCAGATATCCTCTAAAGAGAACGGACCTTTGAGAAAACATCTGCTTTACAAAGATTACTGTTACATTTAATAATCAAAATTCAACAAAGTGTCACTATCATCTCTTGTCTATGGGATTTGGATGATACCTTTTTAAAGTGCAATTCTCCATGTACCAGGTGCTTAAAAATGTACACACTTATAATCATTCGATTTATTTACGGATAGAGAACGATACACATATAAAAGAAATACGAGAAAGTGAAATGAATTATACCATAAGAGTAGCTTTTGTATTGCATTGAAAGTATATGGCTAATTTTGAAAACGACGTATCCAGTCACACGTTAGCGTGAATCTTTGTTTTTAAATAAAGTTACATTCTTACTATTTTTGTGTGATCTTATTCTTACTTATGTTTGTTGTGATCTTTGAAAAGTCTTCGAATATTAAGAAGTTTAAATCCGAAAGTTAATATGTGCCACTATGCAATATTTATTATGTACTACGGGCCACAAAAGCAAAACTTGTTTTGTTCAAAATTTTGTAAATGATTTCTGCCTTATTCATTCAGGTTTTTGGGAATACAAGTTGTTAGTACATCTTTAATGTAGAAATCAATTATAAAATTTTAAAAAAGAACGCTACGTTTGTGTACATTCGCGTGAGAATATTCAAAGAATTATATTCACGTTAGCGAATGAGGACAAACTAAATAAATAATACAACTTTTATTCGTATTAAGGACTATAATCGTTGCAGTATATAGAGCTAGTTATGACTTAAATGTATCCTTTTAATATAATAAGAACTAAAAAAGAGACTCATTTCATTGTCAACACTACACTAAAGATAAATTTTTTCTACAAGAATAAAAAGGTAGGCCAATTTTTTGAATCAAGATGAAACATAAACCATGTTTTTTTTTTTGTGAAATATTCTTTCAAAAAAACATTTACATATGTTTTGGGTAATATTTATAACATATTATAAATAAGACCACTTAATCTTATTTAAAAATATTTTGATTTTTTTTTTCATGAATGAAATTTTAAGTCAAGTATCTTGTAAGCACTCTAAAATATGAGTTATTCTTTTTGAAAAATTCCACTATACTTATACAGCTAGTTCACATTAATTTTATTTATACAATTTATTTATGCATTTTTTTTTTGTAAAACAATCATTTTTATTCACTTGTACTTATCTGATAAAGGTATATATAGTATATAATCGTAACTCCGAAACTCATACCATCTTCAAGCATAAAAATTCGGTACACAGGAGCTGTGTGAATTTGCTCATAATAAAAATATCACTGTTAGTGCACTGTACAGCACGGTTTTTTTTTAAATAATTAGTAACAGGCTAAATTTTTATCAGTAGCTTCCTTTCGACGAGACGCCCAACTTTTCTCTCGCGAAAATTCTTGATGATAGTGACTAACGAAGCGCGTAATAGAGTAACTTGTTTGTTTGACAATAGCAAAAATTTTATCAGTAACAGTTAATTTGTTAGTTAAATTGGAGGGATAATGTAATAGAGACTTCAAGAAAACGTGTGTCCTACAAAATGGATGGTGTAACAGGCAGGTCCTCCACCCCCAATATGTTCAAATTAGTACAAACTGCCGGGATTTCCCACAGTACAGACTGAGAATGCACCACAACTATTGCAGAAACTTCTACACTGAAGACTAGGAAGATACCATGATCTACCTACTATGCCACTGCTCAGCTCTCATTATGAATACGCTCATCTCTTTGGGTAAGCAATTCCTTGACGATCTCTTTAAGCTTAATTCTATGGGCCTCAAACCCTTATTGCTATATTTGAACAGCTACGCAAGGTTTAAGGAAAAGTAGCAAGTATGTGTCAGCCCTTTTCGATATCACATTGTATATGACAGTCTAGGGCAGTCACTGAAACCTACCCTTACTTACTAAATTATTGATACAACACAGTTATTTATGTACGAAATTATTTATATGTCAGTCATATATTATATTAACGAATATTAACGAAGCAGATATTTCAGAAATAATACGATTTCAGTTGAAAAAAACAGTTTAACGGAAAATTTAAATATTATGAAATTTTATGTGTTCATGAGGATTAAAGGTTTTGTGAACAGTAATGACTTTAGATTTCGATCTTAAATCAGTAAGACGAAATATATATATATATATATATATATATATATATATATATATATATATATATATATATATATATATATATATATATTTATATATATTTATATATATTTATATATATTTATATATATATATATATAAATATATATATATATATATTATTCAAGCCGAAGATATGATCTTATCTTTACTTTCTTTATTCAAATTCAGTTAAACAATCGTCAAAAAATTTTTTAATCCAAACATAAAATATTTATCAATTGCTGTCAATTTTGATTTAAATTGCATTTTTGAGTCACTTTGTATATAAGGCTCCTTCCTATTGACAATTGCAATACCTGAATATTGCTCAAGAAAGCCACGAATTTGATTAGGTACTGTTTTATAAACCAGAATTATTATATTTAACACTTTCAGTTTTATATTTTATACTATTAATTACTTTTTAGAAAAACTGGCACAATTATTATAAATAATTTTTGAAACACTATTTTTTTAAGTAGAATTTCTATTCATTATACAATATTAACCAGAATGTTTTTCACACATGCTATAGACTTTATTAAGTAAAACTCATTATATTAATTAATAAAAATAAAAAACTATTAACTGTTTTATATGATATAGTAATTGATGTTAGATATGTTAACGTTTAAAAGTATATTAATAGTTTTGTGCAATTTATTAATTAATTGCGAACCTTCGAATGATACGAGTACTTTTTTGTTTCGTTTTTATGTAATTCTTCTTTTTAAATTGTCAATAAATGAGTCAGTAATAATCATTATTAATTAATTAACGTATTGTATATACAGGCATATATAGGCTGTCCTGTAATTTAAGGATACTTCATTCAAACCTATGATGATCATATGTTATTAATACACAAAAAGATAAAATTTTCGTATAGGTGTTCATAAAATGATTTAATTAGCCCATTTCTAGATGTCCGTCCGTCCGTCAGTGGACACGATAACTCAAAAACGAAAAGAGATAACGACCTAAAGTTTTGTGTGTGCAGTATGTTCTAGAGCTAAATAGTAACTTCAAGTTCGTGAATGGGCAAAATTCGTTCTTCCCCCAGGGAGAAAAATATTCATCTTTAAATCTGAAATAGAAAAAAAATGTATGAACGAAAAATGTATCAAAAAATGTAAGCATTTGTATCAAATTTTTATCAGAAACTCAATACATATCGGATATTTAGGCAATTAACTCATTTAACTGTTATTTTCACATCTTGAATCTCAATTATAAGAACTTAATCTCTGTATGATTACCCCAAAAGTTAACTTTTTATATATTTATCCATATCTGTGATCTAACCAATCAGAGGACACTCTGTAGAAAGCTGTTATCTTTAAAGTTATTAGTAAATATTTCTGTTATTTTTTTATTGAATTGTGATAGACAATGTTCATGTTGATGATAATTTAGAAGAATGTGCATTTTTATGCGAAATAATCAGATATTATTATTGTTTTTGAATTTTTAAGTTCATAAAGGCATTTATGATTTAGATGGAAACAAAGAACTGTCCTCCTAGTATGCAGACTAGGAATTGGTAGGTTGTGCTGCAGCCGACGTTGATAGGAACTATTCCTATATTCATATGGAGATCGTGAAGGGAAACTACTATTACTGCGTTCTTATTCTGCATTTTAGAATTGATTCATGATGAAAAATTACGTAAACTGTAATAATTTTTCACTACCTACATAATATACCTAACTGATGTCACTTAAACTTCCATTCATAATGTGGAATAATATACCTACATGTACAACTGTAGAATGAGTATGATTGTGCTAAAACTAACTAATAAATTTTATTAAAAATAATAAGAACATGCAATCCCGTAAATTGAACAAGCGAAATAAACGCACGAACTAAATAACATTAACTTACCTGCATAGCCACAAATGGAATTCGTCAAATTCTTTAATGTCTATATAAATTTAAAAAGCCTCTCATGGAAAAAGACGTCTGTGCGTTTACAACTTGGAAGAAACCAATTGTGGATACTTACTGGTCTTCTTACTCGCCACTGCAAACTCCATAAACATATGCACAAAATCAATCTCACAGAGAATGATTCTCACAGAGGAGAAGGCCGGAATTCGCATTCTGTGTGAATGCGAAAGTTTCTCTCTCTCTCATAAGAGACTTTCATTTGGGATAGACAAATCTTCAGCCAGATGAAATCAGTATGATGTCGGACTGATACCTTACTGATTTACCATAGGACTCCTGGAATACCTTTGTAGGAAAAGAAGTAAAATATCTCTTTATAAGACTTGCTCCTACCTCGAAACCAAGGTTTTCATATCAAGGTTAGTTTCGATCAACACCCTCAGCTTATCGACAGTGATAACACCGCATGGTCAAAAAAGGATACCGCCAATAAATGGGTTGGGATTTTCACACAGTTAATCCCTTAATTGGTCAGTCAACTCAAATAACCCTTCAGGTACTACCTCAATCAGATCATATAAAAGACAAAACGTTTTTAATATTATTGTGAGACACGCACCTAATTAGCAACCATTAACATATCTCTGACTCCATATCCCAGAGATAGTGCAAAATTTGAAATTTAATTTCAAAAAACCTCTCTTTGATTTGTTGAGTTCTCTTTGATTATTTTAATAATCTTTATATGTCCATGTAATAGTAATTTTTCTGACAATATAGGTGCGTGCACGTTGTTTACATTTTTGTGTGTGCATAGTTTAGCGAAATGCTTTTGTTTTATGTATTATCTAGACACTAAAAAGATTGTCGGATATTTCGTTGCCATCATATTCACTAAATATACAACACAACAAGCCTGTTTACTTTAATAACGTACATAATTTGGTTTCCTCTTTTGATAATTTATTTACAAACATGAATTTATTTTCCTGTTAAATAACTGGGACAGAAGTGTTATTTTATAACATAACAGTTTTTTTATATTCTTAATTTTGTAAATAACTCTACGTAACACTTCAATTCTCTACAGGAATGATAAAAATTATAACTCACAATAGAATTGCTGAATGGTAAAGAATACAGGATGCACATAAGTAACGTTATGATTTAATTAGTGAATAAATTTTTTGTTTAAGTTTTTTTCAAGATTAACTTTGAAAAACTTGGGAAACTTACGATGGAAAGGCTCAGTTTAGAACAAAGAACCAAAGTTGTTCAATTTTATTTTGAAATTCAGCATTCGATTATTCATATTTCTTTCGATTTACCAATTTAACAATTTACCGATTGGTTCAGCGTTTTAGAAAACATGGGGCTGTCTGTGATCTTCCCCGTGTTGGAAGACCTCGTGCAGTTCGAAATGATGTGAACATTGCTCGGGTGCAAGCAAGTGTTGAAGAAAACCCCGAAACTTCGACCTGAAACTTGGGTCAGAATTCGAACCCAAAACCTTCCAGTTTCAAGTACATACAACGCCTTTACGGGCGCGGCTTCTTGACTGGTGTCCCTTGCTTGCCGTCAGCTTAAGTGGTGCGTTGTGGCAAGCTTTTACTATTTGAGGGGAAAATACTTCAGTGCTCGTAGGTGGTTTTGGTGAATCTGTGTTCGACTTGTATATGAATTACCCCAACCTGTACTTCGATAAACAAAGTACTTACATTAAAAACTATACCAACCGTATTTTGTATTAAAAAACAAAATAACAGCAACAAAATTATTTACTTTTGCACTCAAAAATACAATGACCTCTCTTGTACACGTATAATGATCTCGAAGCGACACGGAACATTTACAAGCATGTTCCGACAGTAAAGGCTTGTTCTTTCCTCCTTGTACGGCCCCGCTATCAGCATTATTTTTTGAATTATTAACCTTACGGTTTCAACCGTACCCTGTTTCAAGCGACCCCGGTATCCTTTATAGAATTGTTAACTTGAATAGGTATGTTTGACAAATGATACTTTTAATTTGGACGTTAGTTTCGAATTTTAATACTGATATTAATTTTATACAAAATCTGATTACATTGTGATTTAAATTTTGATTCTAATTCTAAATCGGATTCTAATTAGGACTCGTAACATGGCAGCTGATTCATACCGTTGACTTTTATGCTTTACACTTAAAATTACAAAACATTGTATAATTTGTGTTGTTAACGAGACATCGTTTCGAACAAACATCGTGTAATAATTAATTTTTGATTATCACTGTATATCGTATAAATATTTATTATATGACAATATTTATTATAAAATATTAATTATCAGTAGTTAATATTCTGTTTGATTAGAGAAAAGTAGTTTATACTTCTAAACTACTTTTTTGTCCGGAAATTCTTTATAAATTCAACACACGCGATTCGAGATTTTTTTATGATTAAATTATACAAAATATACTTCATTAGAATTTTATTATGTAAATATTATTTCCGATTGTCAAATTCATTTTTGGGCCAAATTTGAAATTATTTCATGACGGTTTATCACGCATTCGAATGACAATTCAAATAAATAATGACATATTTTCGTTATTCCGAATTCATGTTAAATATAGATTATAGACATAGACTCAGATAGATTAGATTGAACATGTCAGTGGAGTGGAAGGAATTTTTGTGTATATACTAGGAATTGGTAGGATACGCGGTTTCAGCCGACTATGATAGCCATTATGCCGATATTCATCTGGAGTTCGTGACTTATCCATACTGATCTGGACTTCGTTCTTGTCCATACGCTGACAGTTTAGTTAAATAACCGCCCTTTTTTTTCTTAATAATGGACAAGCAGCCGATGTCGGGATTCGAACCCATAACCTCCCTGTTTCCAAGTAGGCATATTGCGCAGACATAACGCCTTTGATCGCTC
Organism: Nineta flava; assembly: GCA_963920215.1. Taxonomy (NCBI): domain Eukaryota; kingdom Metazoa; phylum Arthropoda; class Insecta; order Neuroptera; family Chrysopidae; genus Nineta; species Nineta flava. The sequence continues at coordinate 69,053,702 of OY986044.1, forward strand.
GACCACTTGGACTGGTTGACTCCAAGACAAATACAATAAAAATGATACAACATAGTTTTCAATGGTCCAACAGTTGAAATCAATGTAAAAATTATTTTCATTTTGAAATTATACTATTGTAGAGTCAATGGTGCAATTATCATTCTACTCACATGGATTTATTGCATATAGGTATATCAACCCTTAACCTGTCAGTCACACCAAAGAAGTAGAACTTCTAACTCGCATACAGTACGCACATGCAAAGTGCATTAGTATGCACATGCACTTTTTATTATTTTTACTTTTTATAAGGTAATAATAAGACAAAATTTCGTAATTTGCCCCCCATTCTAAGAGCAATGCTTTTAATGCACTGTGGATTGTTATGAGAACACTAAATTAGTTTTAATTTTATAATCCCTTATGATGTATTAATATTACATATGGAAATAAGCTCTCTATGCCTTTACGAGTTTGTATTATAGTTATATTTTTATGTTTAAATTAATGCGACTTACATAACACTATAAAATGAGGTACATTTTGTACATATAATATATAGATAATAAATAGATTTATAAAAATTACATAAAATTTAAATACTTGAAGCAAAAATTGATTAATTTTTTCTTAATCCAATTAAAATTGAAAACAATTAATAAATACCATATATGTTCAAAACCAATAAATCAATTACTTTATTGCTTGCTATAGGTATTAAAAGTATTGATTATGAATAAATTTTATAAAAAACAAGTTTACAATTAGAAACAAAAATTAGGTCTTATTTGTTATAAGGAAAGTACAACTTTTTCTTTACATTTATAAATCGATAATATCTATTGCAACAAAATCTATAATACAAATCTTAAAACCTGCAAATTAGACCAATCTAGTTATAATAATTTAATATATTTATAATTATTGTGAGAACTTTTTAAATTATTTTACTACATTAAAAATATCAGTTATATAATTTTTGTGTCCAATATTCAGCGGGTGTCGCTTAAAAACGATTATACTAGTGGGGTATATTATGTTTCAAAATTTGAAATCCTGATGGAAAATGTTTTGTTTTGTGTATTAATCACGCTTGATGCGCTATCATCAATCCAAAAAAGATATATTCAACCATACATCCACAAATCCTTAGGCATCAGAATGGACCCTATGGTCTAAGTGTCAGGACAGTCTCTACAATCCATCTATCTATCTATCTATCTATCTATCTATATATACAGGGGTGTTCTGAAATTTATTCAAGAAAACTATACCACGGTGTAAAGCTTGAAAAAACAAACAAAAAAGTTAATAAAGTTTTTCGATTTGACGGTTATTTTTTAAGATATAATCATTTAAATATTGATAAATTCAACCAATCACACAGAGCGGATAGTGTAAGGAGGCGTGGCCTCAGAAGTAGAGCGGCACATTACCTTTGAAAGGCCGCAGTAGGAGGCCCCGTTTCCTTACACTTTGCGCTCTGTAATTGGTTGAATTTATCAATGTGTAATTGATTATATTTTAAAAAAGTAGCGTCAAATCGAAAAACTTTATTAAACTTTTTTGTTGGTTTTCTTGAATGAATTTCGGAATACCTGTATATATATATATATATATATAATCCTTCTTCGTTGTAATTTTGAGCACAGGAGTAAAAAAATTATATCCAAAAAAACAATTATTATTTATATTATTATAACAATACGTTTCGTATTTATAATCACATTGAGAGAATTCAAAAATGTGTATAATTTACAGATAAGAGAAAACAATGGGACAACTGTTTGTGAAATATTTTTAAAAAAATACCTAACAATAAATACGTATTAGATGATTCAATGTTCTTTATTACTGTGACTACACATTTAAATTAGTTTTATTCGTTTGACGTTCATTGTAAAGAAATTTCCGTAAAAAAATTAAAAAACTTGTGAATACTGAATAACTACTCTATAAAGATAATAAGCGGCAGGAAAGAATACAAATAATAATAAAGGTCATATTTTTCCAAAAAAAAAACTTGTATGTGCAATTTAAGTAGCCTACAAACGAGGAACATTGAGCAGCAACATTGAACTCCGCCTACAAAAATATTTTCAGTACAGACGTGCAACCAAAATTATGGAACATAAAATTTAATTTAATTATTTTATGACGCAAGTCATAAAAATTCAATTATTTCTCATCTTGTCTCTATCTATTTCATTTAATTTGTAAAGTTTATTTATATGTATGTATCTCTAGTAAAACTAGTGTTGGGATAATATCTATATTCTACACAAATAATAAAGTATATATATATATATATATATATATATAATGGAAATTGTAACCAATATAAGTAATAAAACATAATAAAATATTAGGAAAGCATAACATTTCAGATAATATGGCCAATTTGTATATGAACATTGAACTCCTCCTACAAAATATCTAATATTTTTTATTTTTACAGCAACCGTTCAAGGACATGTTTTTTGTTGCTGCAACCACTATCCACATTTGCAACATAAATCTTGCCATCAAAATTTTGATTAATTCTAATTGAACCAAAGTCGTTAAATTGCACATATGTATAACCTACGTGACAATGAAATATGATGTATTCAAAGCAATGCTACGTCAAATTACTGAGCCTCCCAGTACCGTCCGAAATAGGCGGGGCGGAGAAAGGGAGAGGGGGCACGTAATTTTTTTTACGAGGCAACCGAATGAAAATGCGGTTGCTTTGAAGTTTATAAAATTTTGGAGCGGTTGACTCATAACTTTTTTTTTCCGTGTTATTGTTTTTTTGTTGTTGACCCGCGTTCAAAGCAACCACATTCATCCGGTTGCCTCGTCAAAAAATTGTACGTTTTGCCCCCCTGCCTATCTCTGCCGCCGTCCATTCGGTGTCCATTCGGACGATACGTGGAGGTTCAATATCACTTCAAGACCCAGATGACCACTCGACATCCGGATGCCTTTCCATCCAATTTTGCCGTGCCATAGCTTTGACAAATATACTATATTTCATAAAATTGAATTCTATAAAGATAAAAATTTTAATATTCGGATAAAAAAAAAAAACATCTTACGAAAACCGAAACAATTAGTTCGTAAAATATCAATAATTTATTTTAGAAATAATCGTTTACATAAGTAATTATTGAACGACATTTTAAATCAAATTGTTGGTCTTATAAATGCGTATTTCAAAATGTTGTTCACTTAATTTACTGTCTTTAGTTTAACAATTTGATGTTTGTTCGTTTGTTTCAAGAATAATATATTTAAAATGTCGCATTTAAATGTATTACACACACAGAAATAAAATGCAATAATAATTTATTTCAATTACAGTTGAAAATGAAGTAAACATTTATTTAAATTGAAAGATGTTCAAGATTTATTTGTTAAAAACTGTTAAAATCTTATAGAATAGAAAGAAAGATATTTTATTTATTTGTCTCGATTCATTGATCTATCTGTAACTTGATCGAGGAGTGAGTTCGTTTGTAACATTCAAGCATTTTATAAATTCAATGGAGTTTAAATAGGAATCGATGCAACAACGATTAGACCACAGTACACCACGGTTTTTTTTAATGATTAGTAACAGGCTAAATTTTTTTCAGTAGCTTCCTTTCGACGAGACGCCTAACATTTCTCTCGTGAAAATTCTCGATGATAGTGACTAACGAAGCGTGTAATAGAGTAACTTTTGTTTGTTTGACGATAGCAAAAGTTTTATCAGTAACAGTTAATTTGTTAGTTAAATTGAGAGATAATGTAATAAAGACTTGTGTAATGTAATGTAAAAAAATTGTGTCCTACAAAATGGATAGTGTGCAGGTCCTCCACCCCGAACATGTTCAAATAACGGGGTATACTCAGTTATGAGTAACAAGCTGATTTTTAAGCTGCTAATTAATAATGGTATGTATAATTTGATGGACACCTTGTCCTACAAATTCAGTGTTTCAATTTCCTAGTCCAACGCTCTGAATATGTCAATGTAAAATTTTCATTTACAAATTAGAAAAATGTTTTCTTTTTTCAATGATACACAACGTATGTATAAACGTCTTTCAACCTATAGTTCATAAAAGACTACTAATACTGTTTTTATCGTGAATACACTCAATCGCGCCAAGTAAGGGTTATTTAAGTAGCGCCAAGTAATAACTATGTATACCCCGTTATTTGAACATGTTAGGGTAGGGGATCTGCCTGTCACAACATCCATTTTGTAGGAATAAAGTTTTTTTGAAGTCTTTATTACATTGTCTCATAATTTAACTAACAAATTAACTGTTACTGATAAAACATTTGCTATCGTCAAATAAACAAGTTACTCTCTTACACGCTTCGTTAGTCACTATCATCGAAAATTTTTATGAGAGAAAATTTGGGCGTCTCGTCGAAAAGAAGCTACTGACAAAACTAACCATTACTAACTACTAACCATTAAAAAAAAACCATTACTATACATGTTACATGTTACGTGTTTTCTGTAATTTATTTAACAATATTTTCTAATTTTCATCAGAGCTCACTGGTAAAAATTGACTGCCATATGATTTAGATTGCAACTTGTATAGTTTTCTTGCCTAGTTGTTTAAAAATTCCACCAATCAGTTGACGAAGAGTATGTTCATTTTAAAGTAAAAATCTTCGGACATTTTTTTTTTATTTGCTTGTCATTATTTTATTGTAACTATTGTTTTGTGTCTTCTGATTTTATTTTTTGTGCTACAGAATAATGACTGCATGTTTATGTTTATACAATGTGACATCATATGTCGTCTAACTCTACATACAGATCAATTGTAAACAAACTTTATGTATTTTTTAGTATTATTTATAGTACTTGTAATTATAGTTTAAGATTGTCAAACCATTAATTATCCGTATTATAAATCTGTTGTTCAGCCTTGAAGTGCCATTACAAAATACACAGTTTGGATATCCAAAGTTACCCAAATCAAATTATGAGAAATAAAGGATCAATCTCAGAAAGTACGCAAGCTAAATTTTCGCATAAACCTTGCTTTGACTTGCTAAATACTTGCAAAAAGTCTCATATAATCTCTTATGAGCGAGTCAATATATTAAAGGTATAAAACAGTGTCGCCATCGTGGCTTGATCGAAAGATACGTTGGTATGCCTGAAAAGTTACAGTCTCAAACTTAAAGATACATTGTGATGATTTTGTTATTGATATACGATAAATTATTAATTTTGTGTATTATAGCTTTGTGATTTTCAAAATTAGCTTATCCATACTACTATATAAATGTGAAAGTATTTCTGTGTGTTTGCTACTTCTTCACGACTAAACGGGTAAACGGATCGAAATGAAATTTGGCAAGGAGATAGATTATATCCTGGGGAAGGACATGGGCTATCTTTTTTTTTTAATCAAAAAACAATCTTGAAGGGGGTGAACATTAACAAAAATACATACAGTCGAACATGGAATCTCCTCATTTTTTTTGGAGTCGGTTAAAATTTTTGTTGATTTAATCTTTTTTTACCCTTGGAAAAAATGTGAAAAAAGTGAAGAAAATTTTTGTTCTCGATTTTAATAATAAACATTTTCTAGGCTAATTTCGATACAAACAGTCCGAAAATCAGGTTCATTTTAACGTCCGACCAACACATTGCGAAATTTTGCCTTTTCAATTCTTACAGTTTGGAATTTTAGCACTATTGGTCTGATACCTTGAAAACCGTTATTCGTACCACATTTTAACCAACGCCATCGTTTTCACTAGGTCCAAATTACTTTAAATCCAAGTTTATATCAAAATCGGAGACGTAAAATTTTCCTCTAATTTTAGCAATTTCTTTAAGGGGTACCCCTTGGAAAAAATGTGAAAAAAGTTAAGAAAATTTTTGTTCTCGATTTTAATAATAAACATTTTCTAGGCTAATTTCGATACAAACAGTACGAAAATCAGGTTCATTTTAACGTCCGATTAACACATTGCGAAATTTTGCCTTCTCAATTCTTACAGTTTGTAATTTTAGCACTATGGGTCTGATACCTTGAAAACCGTTAAACGTATCGTACTTTAACCAACGCCATCGTTTTCGCTAGGTCCAAATTAGCTTAAAACGAAGTTTTTATCAAAATCGGGGACATAAAATTTTTCTCCAATTTTAACGATTTTTTTAAGGGGTACAGTTTGGAATTTTAGCACTATGGGTCGGATACCTTGAAAACCGTTAATCGTATCGTATTTTAAATAAATATAAATGAATAAATAAAGAAATAAATGAATATATATATATATATATACATATATATATATATATATATATATATATATATATATATATATATATATATATATATATATATATATATATATATATATATATATATATAGCGCATAATAATCTAGTTCGGTGCCAAATTTCATATTATCGCCTGTGACAAAGGTCGGATACCATAAGCGTTCCATAATAAAGCCTTCCATATTGCTAATTTTGACATGGAACACTAATAATTTGGCTGTCACACTATATATACACGAGAAATGCAAATGATTGAAATTTTATCATTAAGATTTTCTCACGATTTCAAAAAGATAGTAGAATGAAAGAATCTCATTATTTTTTTAAATGATAAATATTTTTATTATTTGTATTCCATAATAACAATTTTGTTTTCTGATCATTTTTATGCGAATGTTTGTTGTTGTGTATTTGTTTGTTAGTCATGAGTACTTAGTATTAATTTTATTTATATTCATATTTTGTAATAAATTCTTAGAAACAATCCGTTAAGTTTGTATGCGTATGTATATATATATATATATATATATATATATATATATATATATATATATATATATATATATATATATATATATATATATATATATATATATATACTTGTATATGTATATATTCCGTTCAGTTTGTATACTATATATCCATATGAATTTTCTACCTGTGTGTATGAATATGAAGATGATTTCTTCTCTTATGCAAAACAAGTAGTATTGTTTATTCATAATAAGATGAACGCTGTTTTAATTGAAGAATTAAATTTGTTAGAGCTTTGTACACTGAGCAAATTATACACATTCAAATAACCATAGCGACATTTTCAATTAGCACAAGAATTAGAATAGTCTAGTAGTAAATAGAAATAATAGTAAAAAAGGAAATTCTTGTACATTTTAGAATCAATAACTGTTCTTTATTAATATCAGAGCGAAATTTCATTCCGATCAGATAAAAATTGTGGACATATACTTTGTCGGTTCAATGACCATTTTTAAAGAAATTGCTTCATCCGTACCAAACTATAAGCTGATTTATATATATATATATATATATATATATATATATATATATATATATATATATATATATATATATATATATAAATATATATATATATATTCTATACACAAAAATTCCTTCCACTCCACTCACATCCTTAGGCTTCAGAATGGAGGTCTAAGGTCCATCCTTACATTTCGACCATAAGGTCCATTCTGATGCCTAACGATGTGAGGATGTGTGTGGAGTGGAAGGAATTTTTGTGTATAGACTAGGAATTGGTAGGATATGCTGCTGCATCCGACAATGATAGGAACTATGCCGATATTAATCTGGAAATCTTGAATGAAACTGCAGAAAACCTTCTCAAGCATAGCCGGGTACTTCGTTCTTGTCCATACGCCGACAGTTTAGTCAATTACCCGCCTCCTTTTTTTTTTAATAATTGATAAACGGCCGATGTCGGGATTCGAACCCATAACCTCCCAGTTTCCAAGTATGCATACTGCGCAGACATAACGCCTTAGACAGCTCGGCCACTTGGACTGGATATATATATATATATATATATATATATATATATATATATATATATATATATATATATATATATATATTGTCGAGTATTATAAGATATAAGGCTCACTTTTGTTTACAAATATTTAGAAGTTTAGTAAACATTGATTAAACACAATATATTATGTTTCTATGAATAATTGTAACCTTACAAACCTCGATTGTGGGCCGTCTTATGAACCGGGTCCTTCAATAAGGTCCATTATAAAACTTTGTTAAATCAAATCAAATTTATCAATAAAATTTATTAAATAATCATAAATATTTTCTCCTTTAATATTCATGTACTTCCTACAACGATTCAGTTTAAAATAGGTTGGGCCTTGACAGATCTATTAAAAGTACAAACTGCATGAAAACAAACAATTATCACTCTATTTTAAGATATCCCAAGAAACTGTTTTTGTTTGTATGAAATATAAAAAATTTACTTTAATTGATATTACCTTTAATTTATAAAACATGCTTTTATAGCAAAAATTTATTGGAGTTAATTAACAAGAAATGTTAATCGTAATTCTCTTAATAAGACCCCGACCTTCTTAGGCAGTAACAAGCGATGGCAAAAGATTCAATGCACTGTATAAGTTCCACTTATATGAATTAAAGTATGTTTTTACACACATACACAAAGATATATATATATAAATTTATTTATCGGACATTAGTTACATATAATGCATTCATTTGGTACAGGCAACTATGAAGACCTAGAAGAAGGAGAGAGACTATTACCATTCATGCAATCCAAATCAATTTTTCAATGGTCATCTAAATATTTAAAAAAACTTTTTATTTGCCTGTTTTGTGTATAAGTTAGCGTGGAACATCATCGCGCGTATATTCATTACTGTCTGTTTTCTTCTATATAGAAGATAATAAATCGAAACTGTCATACCTATATAGTTTGAGAATTCAACGCTGACACTCTTTTGCTAAAATTTAATTTTGTACACGCCACGAATTTGTGCTTTATTTGTGTCTTCAATTTTGACGATGGATGTAATATAAGTCGAATAGTTAAAAATTTTATTGAACAGTTTTGGAAAGTGGATATCGTCCTCAACAAGATAACATTTATATAAATAAATATTAGATTATCAAATGATAATTAATGAGAACTCAAGGTTTTTGAAATAAAATTTCAAATTCGTCCCAATACCTAAATATTTAATTTGATTTATAAAATGTTATTGTTTTAATATGTAAATTACCAAGGTTGTTAACATTCAAAGCAACCGTGATAATAGAGGGAAGTTATAGTTGAAATGCAACAGATAATAATGAAGAACAAAATTATAATAATAATTTATTGATGAAGCGATACCGTTACATATTCATGTAAATTCAGCGTTTATTAATGCAAAAATTAAAAAAAAGATTACAATTAAAATAAAAATCGTATGTAACAAAACAACTTCACGGTAATTTATAAAATGTAATTTTTCAAACAAACACAACCACATTTTTTGTGACATTACATACAAAACAAATCGAAATGAACAAGATGTTATAAAATTTATTGCACATATTTATTTAATCCTAAAGGAAAAAAATTGTGTTAATAACATTTTAATATTATTCAAAACAACATTAATAAAAAGTTATGAACACATTTATGCCAAGGTGGCAATAACAATAACACAAAATAAAACCTATTTTTACAAAATGGAAACCCGACTTCAAAAATCAAATATTCTATAACAAAAAATTCACTAAAAAGTGAAAAAAATAGTTGCATATTCTTGTGCCAATTTTAGTTCACCTAAGCAAAAAATTTTTAAATATATATGTACAATTATTGTTCTTTTTGAAGTCGGTGTCAGCATAGAGAAATTCATTTAACTCTATTTCTCTATGCTGACACCGCCTACAAAATTAACAATAATTGTACATATATATTTAAAAATTTTTTGCTTAGGTGAACTAAAATTGGCACAAGAATATGAAATTATTTGTCTAAATATGGGTAGACCAACTAAACGACCTACTAACTTTTAGTGCATTTCTTTTTACACATTTTTTTTTATCCGTTGATTTTTTTATATTTTTTTTTTAATTTTTAGAGCATTTTTTCATAACAGACTTTCATATTTTTTTTACATGCATTTTGTTTTTTTTTTTGTGAAAATTTTTTTTTTGGGGTCGGTTTTTTTTTGTAAACAATTTTTTTGAAGTTAGTTTTTAAAAAAATTTTCTTATTTTCCCATTATGAATGAGTATACCCTTTCAAAAAAAAAAAATTTCGCAGAAATCGGTTATCACATATAAAATGAGGATTTTCCTCGATTTCCCGGGGATCCTCTCATCAGAATGCGATTTGGTGTCAATGGGACCAATGGGAAACCAAACCCTTTAAAAAAAAATAATTCAAAATCGGTTCATAAATGACCAAGTTCTGAGGTCACACATAAAAAAAAAAAATACAGACGAATTGAGAACCATCCTCCTTTTTGAAGTCGGGTTAAAAAACAGTAAATATTATGTATACATTATACAACACTTAATCACTTTCTGTGTTTACATCGATATGACAAAGATTATATTCACCCAACTCTTGTAATGTCTACCTTTTTAGTGAACTACTAGCAAACACGATGCACAATGCAATTGGGTCTTTGAGACTTGAGCTTTTGATCATTCGATTTTTTTTTCAGTTTCTGAAGTTGTGATTTGTTGATTTATTTGAGATGGACTGAAAACACTACTTCTGAAATACATGAAATTGTGTTTAATTCTTGAATATTGTTGTTTTAAACGACTTTGTATTATTACAAACCATATATCCGAGTAAAATACAACAAATATTACCTATTTATTATAAGTAATCGTTAAATAAGCATTTAAATTGATTTTTCAATCGTATATGATGCGGTATGAACTTTGTGCTTCCAAGAAATATGAATTATATCCTTGATTTAAAAAAAAATAACACAGAAAAACAATACCATTCAATTGATTTGTAAACACATCTTCAAAATAATATTTATTCTTAATAGTAAATAAGTACAATGCGCTACAAAATATATTGATCAGCAGAAGCTTACACTTTCAATGGATCATTGATTTTTATTACTAACAATGTTTCACATTATTCCTTCTCAACTTCATGCATTTAGTAAGTATAACAGCATCGTAGCCCGGCTGTTGGACGTGAAAAACTACATAAATGTTGCGTGCACATTAATGAGTTTATCGTGACGGATATGCAGATACGAAGACATTGCATAAAAGATTTTGCTGTGTTATTCAAAATTCGAACTACAAGTTATGAAGATATCGAAGATAATCAAAGAAAACTCTAGGATTTTGAATTTAAATTTCAAAATTTGCCCCAATTCCTAGATCAGTTTTAACGAATTTCCTCCAAAGGAAACGCAGCTATTGTTTTTGTACCGATGATGGAATTTCGAAAAAATTTTTATATATGTACATATATATATTTTTATAATTGTTTCAATCTTTGGCTTGCCAGTGACGCATCATAAGCTTTTGCAAAAGTGTTATATTATTGTATTTTGATACCACAAATTCATCTGAATAGCCCCACTGTTTAAAATATTTAAGGTAGCTCCAGCACTGTCTTGTATAATCAGGACAAAAAACCGGTTTGCTTTTATTGTAGAACAAATACATATATACACACATACCAACACAAATTAATGTACAAATTAATGTAATTTTAAAATAAAAAAAATTTATTTAATAAATATTTATGTTCACTATTACTCTAGTTTTTTTTTTTAATTTTGTCGAGTTTTTTTTTTAATACAACATTTAATAGTTGGGCGGGCATGAAGTTTTGCATGCTTCTAATGAGCGAGAATGATTACTTTGTTATTAATTATCTCGCGATCTAAACGGTCAAAAATTCTGAATCTTCGGAATTTATTAGAAAATGTTATTTATATCCTGTGAAAAACAATGACTAAAATCTGTCGAAAAGTGATTGCATGCTGAAACTCCCTTAAAATGAACGAAGTTTTAGATCGAAACCAAGATTGAAAACATAGATACAAATTCGGATCACAAAATAGAAGAAACAGGTTATTAAAAGAATTATAAGAAAATGAAAACTCAATATGAATAAAAAACAGCATCAGTTTCATCATTTCATACAAAGTTCTACCATTCATACAAAAGCTATTAGCGCTCGTGTTTTTTTTTCAAAACTAGTTTATATAATGCTTCCCATACTTCAAATTTAGTGTACTATCGACTCCAAATCCATTTGGTTTCGAAAATATATATAAATATTTGGAATACAAGTTGTTCTGTATAATTTTCTTGCATTCATTGCAAAACGATTGGCACTTTTGGAGTCAATATTACGTTGTTACATATATTAAAAATTTGTTTATCCGCGGTATTTAAGTAGTTTGATTATGTCTCTTATATGCTTAGAGATTAGATCACATTTTCTCAAGCCCACTTAAAAATAAAAGACGAATTATGTTGTCAAAGGGAATATTATCCTTTCTCTGAACAGAAAGGATAGTATTATAATATTATGCGAACGGACCACAGGTAGAATAAAATTTATTCCGAGCCAACTGTATCATATGCAATGATACATCGGGTATTTAAATAATTGATAACAAAATCAATTGTTAGACAAAATTTATAGTATTTATTATGAAATATTATTGAATAATAAATGAATATATAAATGTTGATTTATTTAAAAATATTTATTTTTATAGAATAATATATTTAGACAGTTGATTTGATATTTACATTTAAACAGTGGCGAATTTAGGTTGGATTGGGATTTACGCGTCACTTCGATGTACTACTAGCCCTCTTTGTTAGCGAAATAAACACCTTCACAGCTGACGTCGTACAGATATATACGATGACGGTGGCCTACACCCCTTGCATACGTATTAGACACACGACGCTACTCTCTATGTTTCTGTGCCTGATGTAGTGTTTCACGAGGCAAAAGGCGAGTTGAGGTTTTGGATCACCTCGACTTGCCTCGCTTTTTTAAATATCACACTCGCCTCGCCTCACATCCCATGAACGTAAAAAATTACTCATATTTAATGCAGTTTGTAACTTCATTATTCACCAATAATTACTTCAATTAACAATACGTAAATGCGATGATTAAAACAAATCAATTAAAAATTTTATTCACCTTTTATTTTGAAGCCTTTGGAGTTTTGATACCCTAATCTTAACTTCACCTCTGCGTTTAGAACATATAAGAATGCCAACAATTTATATTAACATAATATATTGCAATGCTATGGTTAAAGCCGTTTAGTTAAAATAACTCAGGTAAGCAATAATAAAATTATAGGAGATCTTGGTGAAAAAACTGGGAAGAAATTTCAAAAGAGTTCATGTGGTCATGAAGATTGAATATTCCAGCGCATCCACACATCCACATATCCATTCATCTAAATGCACACACAGATCATTGAAGAAAACATGAGTTATTGCTATTAGGAGACCGATAACATAACCAGATCTGTATATACGGGATAAAATTGACACATATCCCACAAAAATTGTAACAGTTATAGCAAAAACCTGGAGTTTCTTTGTCCTCATACCAGAGTGGTCCCGTTGGTTAAGGCATTATACTTGGAACTTCCAGGTTGCTGGTTCGATTTCCAACGGCTGCAGTTTGTCAATTAAATTAATTTAAAAAAAAAAAACACTTAAAGGGGCAGTTAATTGACTAAACTGTCGGCGTATGAACATGAACGAAAGTCAACGACTATGCTTGTGAATATTTTCTTCAGTTTCGTTCCAAACTCCAAATGAATATCAGCATAGTTCCTATCAAAGCTGGCTGCAGTCGCACAACCTATCAATTCCTAAATTAACAAATTCCATGTCTTCCAGAAAAGCCTACTTGCCAGGCTACTGCTACTGCTTAGTCATCATAGCAAAATAATTATCCTATTATAATTTCTTTTAAATTATGTTAACCTTCGAGTAGCTGAGTGGGGTACTTTTTGTACCCCATATTTACATTTTATTTGTAAGTAGTTGAAACTTCAGCCTTTAGATTTGCCCTTCTAGGTATGTGTTCTTGGTGGGCCTAGTGTCGATTTAGTTAATTATTTTCATTTATATTTGACGAATTCATTTTCACATATCGTTTATTTTACTTTCTGAGGAAAGTCAAATGAATGTTGGTATACAAGTGGATTATTTATAGTACCCCACTAGTTGACCATCAGCAGATGGAAATTCTAAACCTGGCCACTCATAGGTTAATGACAATACAGATTTAATGTAACTCTAACTTCTAAAAAACTGCTTGTACTCTGTATAGATTTTATATAATCAATATAGGAAGGAGATTTCTATATTAATTTTTGGAAAGATTTTTACCTATGATCTTTTTAATCTTCAATTGGTGCAACAGTAAAAATCAATAAAATGAAGGCATTTTTCTTCAGTTAGTAAATGAAGTTTGTTTATCAGGTTATATAGTGACGCCAGTAAGTTACGAGTAGGTAAATATGAAGTTTGCCGGTGATAATGTGAGAAATAAGACAGTGGCCGAGCAATCTAAGGTGTTACGTCTACGCAGTATGCCTACTTGGAAACTGGGAGGTTATGGGTTCGATTCCCGACATCGGCAATTTGTCAATTATGATGAAACAAAAATAAAGGGGCGATTAATTGACTAAATTGTCGGCGTATGGATAAGAACGAAGTAACCGGCGAAGGTTTTTGCAGTTCTCTTCACGAACTCTAGATGAATATCCGCATAGTTCTTATCAGAGTCGGATGTAGCCGCTCATCCTACCAATTCCTAGTCAATAGACAAAAATTCCTTCCATTCCACTCACATCCTCACATCCTTAGGCATCACAATGGACCTTATGCTCGAAGTGTAGCCCGTCCAGGGTAGCCTCTACAATCTATCTATCTATGTATTCGTGATTTTATAATTTCGCTACAGTTATTGTAATAACACGGTTTTATGATATACATGCTACAAAAGTATTTATTTTTGGGCGATAAAAAACAGGACAAACTTCTCGCAACATTTCAACGTTTAATATATTTATATTCATTCATCTTCCCAAGTTTTGTTCAGTGTGTGTTGCCTGTGATATGTATAGTGGTTTTGGGTGAGAGACATCTTTCTAAAACAATCGATTTAAAAAAATAGAAGGCTGTGTGTGTGCTGTTGTCGTGGTTGTAGCAGTCATCCTGATGACACAACATGACGACTGTTAGGAGGTATCTTCGTCGTGAAATTGCCATATATACATATACTCGTACAGTTTTTTTTTAAACTATTTAAAATGTTGATTCTTTTTCGATCGTTACACGAAACAACGTTCATCTTTGAGTTAGTTACTTCACTTTTTACATTAAATGACATAACCTGAATACAATATAAAAAAAATGTAATAAAACATAGTAGTACTTCCGATATACTAAAGTCGAATCCGATAAGCCGTTAAACATCGATTCGTTATTAATAAGGTATCATCCATAAATAAATGGTGGTAAATGTTAAAGGGAGAGGGGATTTACAAGGGACAGGGGATTTATAATGTGCCGGATAGAGAAAAAGAAAGCTGTTTTAAGTCATAGTATCTAGCACTCTTTATATCAATAGGGAATATGCATGAAAATTTTTTTTCAGTTGAATTGAAGCACGTTTACTTGACAAATATCAAGGTAAAATTACTTTTTAAAAAACTTTAAAAATAAGCGAGATATGAATGATTGAAATTCCCGATTAGACACAGAGGGTGATAGCCCTCTTGATATGTTATGTGACACTTTCACCATTTAAAATACACGTAAAACTCCGTTTTTAGTATTATTGCAAGAAAGAGACAGATAATAATCTTTAAAAGCTTATTGCTTCCTTGATATTTGTCGGATTTTAATTTCGTTTTTAAATATTATTACAGTATTAACAGTATTTTCATATTCTGAAAATAAATGTTAAAAAAAATTTTCATGCATATTCCCTATTGTAGTCACATGTATTCACAGGCTTCCATATCAAACACACTAGACAGTCGTATATTTTAAGTATTTAGTCACGTTTACCTCTCATTAAGTCGAGGCAATGAGAGATTGATTAAAAAAAATTAAATTTTCGGTTTGTTGTTTTTTAAAAAAGCCTGAAGCAGATCTATATGACTATTGTTTGAGAAACCTAAACACTATGATATCTTTATGCACTTTTGATATCAGCGTGTGAATAGGCCGATTTCTAACCCGTATTCCATGACAGATCACATTTTAAACTCCCAAATGAATGCTTTTAATGCGAAGTTTATTATTTAAATCGTCTAAATTAGCTAAAGTTATAAAGTTATAAGTTTTTTTTTTTCTACTATTATAAAATTAAATATCTGTTGATTTGTTTGTTTGTTTGTTCGAGCATTACGAACTACTGGACCGATTTTGATGAACATGTTTTGTTTAAAAGCTTATGATTGGACTAACGTCGTAGTATGTATTTAAATATCTCATTACGAGAGATAGAATTCGAAAATATTCATTAAATTAGAAATTTGGTGGAGGTGTCGATAAATATTTGAAGTTGTGGAAGCGGTGGGAAATTGCATTATGGCTTTTAGCCGTACTTGACTGGAACTGGAGGTATAACAATGAATTATAAAAATGGTACTAGATAGTAAATAAATAAATTTATGAATTATAAAAATGAAATACGTGTTAAAACGATATACTGTATTTCTACAATACAGTAAAATATCAATAAACATGTATAAAACGTTAGCGGACAAAAATCATTCCCTTCATAAGAAGAAACCATCGGCAGTGTGTCAATTATTAAGAAAAAAAAAGGGGCGGTTAATTGACTAAACTGTTGGCGTATGGACAAGAACGAAGTAACCGGCTATGCTTGAGAAGGTTTTCTGCAGTTTCCTTCACGAACTCCAGATGAATATCAGCATAGTTGCTATCATAGTCGGCTGCAGCCACATATCCCACCAATTCCTAGTCTATACATAAAAATTCCTTCCACTCAACTCACATCCCCACATCCTTAGGCATCACAATGGACCCTATGATCGAAGTGTAGCTCGTCCAGGGCGGCCTCTACAATCTATCTATCTATCTATCTATCTAGCCCGTACAATATATTATACTCTAATATTTACCAGTGTCAACAAAAAATCAATTTCAATATTGGAAGTATCCAATAAGAAATATCACGAATTGGTAAAATAAAATATGCGTATAGAACAAAATGCATAAATAACCGTGAGCACAACATAAATACAATTTAACTGAAAAGATAATTCTTCAAGATTTGGATCAATTTCAATCCTATTCTTTCTTCTCAACAATTTTTTGTTTATTTTTTATTTTTGGGTAGATTGGTTTTTGATTGACATATAAAATTTATATGTTTTAGTTTTTTCGTTTTTGTAATGCAAAGCACAACAACAGCAAGTGCAAATATATCTTTTTGTTTTTGTATTTTTTTGTATTATTTTTTCTTTACTTGTGTTATCCGATCAAAAACATAAATGTAAACAAGTAATGTAACAACTAACTGAGTTAATTGTTTGAATACCCAGTATATACTGAGTTATATATCAATATTCGCGTTATGCAAAGCGAACTCTCTTTAAATTCTAACGCTACACTAAAAACATCGTATCACGATACGAATGCTGTCATTTATGTGAAGTGATACATTTATTCTGGGGAGATTTGTTAAGTTGACGCAACTCCTGTGTAGTAAAGTTTGTGGTACTCATTCGTGAATCTCATACTAGCCGTTGAATGAACGCTCGAATGAATCTTTATATGATAGCATTGAATTTACGGTAAGCTCTAAGTAACACGAGCTAATCGTTGAATTTACGATGAATACTTAGTCTCAAACGACAAAGGTGTATCAACAAATATTCAGAGAGAAATTATATAATTCTTTCAACACAACGTATTCCAAGATAATTATTTTCCAAGTTTATCTAAAAGTAAAATACAGTTTATCTGAAAAGAGGGCCAAAACACTAGATGGGCTATTTTTCTTCTAGTAAAAGATATATTGGGTGGTCTATAAATAAATGGTTTAAAACTTTAAAACATAGGTTGGCAGACCTTGACTGCACTCAGCTCTGAGTGAGAGGTAGGAAGAGAGATTGAGTAAATATTGGGTATCCTACCAATTATTATTATTTTCTTTTTTTAATTAAAACATTTTTTGAAAAAAATATAATAATACCAACTATTTTTTATGGTCACTATTATTCAAAGTATACAATACATACAATACATTGAATAATGGGGCATAAAATGTACCTTTTTAATATATTTGGGTATGAATAAAATATAATGTTATATAAATTATTAAATATAAATCTTTTACATTTACCGCTTGTAAATTTTTTGATGATTTAGCTTTAGTTTAGATTGGAGAATTTGATTTTAGGAAATTCCGAATAATTTGCCTAAACTATTCATATCGGAGAACTAATAAATAATTATTTACTTGATTTCATTATTTTTTCTTAGTAGGGGGTATTGTGTAATGGGAATTTGATGACACTGGATACAAAAAATATGCCAATGATAAAGCTGGGTGGGGGGGGGGGTAAGGTTGGTAATTTGTTACTAATTTCTAAATGGTTAAATTTTACTTAAAGTGGGAATACATATAGTTGTTGTTGTTGTTGTAATTATTGTTATTGCTATCATCATTATTGTTGTTATTATTGTTATTATTATTATGGTTATTATTATTATTATGTTTTTTGGTGTATCTCTCCATATTGTAAAAGATATTTTTTAAACAATAAATATTTTATAAAACTTATGCTAAATTGATTGAATAAATTATTGGTCAATAATTGGTAGGCCAACCTGTATTGAAACATCGTTCCGTCTTATTTCAAAACATTATACCTTACTTACTCTCACCCAGCTTATGGAGAGTCCGTTCGACTCCGGCGAGCCGTCTGCGCCCACCTTTGCTATAAAAGAAATACATTCAATTTTACGGCATTAAGCCTTCTGTTCAGCTGCATTAGTAATAAATAAATGGAAAACAAAATTTCAGGTGTCTTTTTTTTTTATAAAAAAAAATACTCACTGTCTATTTTTTTAAATTTATAATTTACGTCATCAAACTTTATTCATGATGATACTTTCATGAAAATATTTAAACGCAATAAAACTAGTCAAACCTATGACTTATCTTCATATACATATAATTTTCATGAATATTCGTCCATTTTCATGAATGTCCATTGCTTACTATCCTACTGGAAGTATCGGTGAAATTTCACCGCCCAAGTTGCCGAGCGGTCTAAAGCGTAAGTCTGAGAATTAAATTATTGAAAAAATTAAATTATTTCAATATTGATATGAAAAAAGGCGTTACGCAGGAGCTGCGTCAACTTAGCTAATTTCCTGAATACATAAATCACTCTCTAGTCACAATTTAAGTCTGATGAAAATGAACTGTCGTTTCTGATATCATTTTAGTATTTTCAAGGGCAATTTTATTAATAAATGGAATACGTCAAAGGGAAAAGGGGCATAAAGATAGAAGAAAACACAAAATATAAAATATCTCTCTTTATATTGGAACAATCGAAAAATGTATAACGAGTAAAGTTGTAGAAAATCAAGTACCTACAACTTAACTCCTGATAAATTTTTCGATTTTTCAAATATTAAGGGACATATACCAAATTTTGGGTCTCCCCCTCCGTTTAAATCCCTCTTTCCCCATGTCCGATTTTACCCATTAACGAATACCCTTAGAATACCAAAAGTGCATCAAATACCAAATTTCATTCCAATCGGAATAAAACTGTGGCCGCTAGAGAGTCCACAGACACATAAACGTATATATATATATATATATATATATATATAAATTTTAGCGATAGTGATTTTTAACATCTAATAGGTAGGATCGATGGACATTTGAAGAAATTTTTACGAAATTCCAACATTGGTGCAAAAACAATAGCTGCATTTCCTTTGGAAGAAATTCGCTAAAAATTAACTCATATACCAAGAATGGAATCTAGACCTCTGGATTTCTAAATCTTTTTCAATTGTTTCATCCAAGAACACTAAATCAAGTACCTACAAGTAAAACTATATAAATAAAATTGATATAAATTAGTTGATGTATTCAGTTCATGCAGGTATTAGCTATTACCTGTTTAGGGATATATTACATAACAAAGAATCATAAAAAGTTACGACGTAATAATGCTATTAAAAAAATA
The DNA here is from genome assembly GCA_963920215.1 of Nineta flava. NCBI lineage: Eukaryota > Metazoa > Arthropoda > Insecta > Neuroptera > Chrysopidae > Nineta > Nineta flava. The sequence continues at coordinate 69,073,766 of OY986044.1, forward strand.
GCCTACAATAATATAAACTATCATGACTACTTCGGTAAGGTGATAATTGAATTATTTATTATAATATTTAAAAGTCTTTCGTTTTCAAAAAACATTATTAGTGTGATAAAATATATTAAAATATACAATTTTTTGAGTATTATACTTTTATTTAAGTAACAAATTTTTACAACTGTCATCCTGTTTTTCAACCATCTACTAAATAATTTGTTATTTCTCTTAAAAAGCAGTTTTACTTTTTTAATATAGATAATTTAATATAAAAAAAAAAAACTTGTTGGTTGATATTTTTAATTAACTTGAATTTTTTTTTTTTTTAAGAAAGATTAAACATGTACTCTTTTCGATCTTGAAAATATTAATGTTGCCTTTAATGTCTTAAGTTTATTGTAGATAATCGATAATAGATTATAAAAATTAAAATAGTTAAATTTATTTTCAGAATTTATTAATTGAAATACAATTGAAGAGATTTTTTGGGGATTTTTTTACGAAATCTTATCGCAAAGACCTTAGGTTTTAGAAACTTAATTCGCGATGTTCATTAACTTAAAAATAAGGAAACTTTAGTGATTGAGCAATATTTTAAATCCTTTTAGGAACACGTAAATTTTAAGTGGTTATGCTATTTCGCTTTTACTAAACTGACTTGTATATGTACGCAACTATCAAATTTAGCAATTTATTCTATATCTGAAAATAAGTCGAATTTGTAACCATCGAGCTACATTCACATCTATTTATTTATTCTTTAATTTTAGCTATTCAATGTGTGACTAATAAAGGACGTAAACTTAAGATGTTTGTTCAGAAACGTCAATAGTATGTCTTGATTTTGAAACGTCCAATGTTTCTATACGATTTCTTGTCTTTTATGTATGGAACAGACGCAGAACATTGTTGCAGCAACATTGAACTCCGCCTTCAAAATATTTTCTGTACAGACGTGCAACCAAAATTATGGAACATAAAACTATTATTTTATTATTTTATGACGCTAGTCATAAAAATTCAATCATTTCTCATCTTCTCTCTATCTATCTCATTTAATTTGTATAGTTTATTTATATGTATGTATCTAGTTTATTTATATGTATAAAACTAGTGTTGGATAATATCTATATATTATTATTACAAATAATAAAATCTATAATATAAAATATAAATTGTAACCAATCTAGGTAATAAAACATAATAAAATATTAGGAAAGCATAAATGATTAGATAATATTAATGATTAGATAATATGACCAATTTTTACAGGAACATTTAACTCTTCCTACAAAATATCAAATAATTTTGATTTTTACAGCAACCGTTCAAGGACATGTTTTTTGTTGCTGCAACAAAAAACAAGTCAAGCACAAGTGTCAAGGACATTTGCAACATAAAAGGTTGCTGCATAATGTTGCTGCACAATGTTCCGCGTTTGTAGCCTACTTAATAGGGCCTACAAACAATGGGGCCTACAATAGGGCCTGTAGTCCCTATTTATATATGGTGGACTACCTGGCATGTAAAGGATAGACACCTCCATCAACGACAATTCATACAGTGACTTTAAGACCACATGTATGGTCGATATAAAAAATCTAGATCGATCAAAAAAATTATAAATATGTAGTTTTTGAGATGTGAGTAGACAGAGGACATAGGTCATCGGACACAGGATTAAATATGATTATTTGTTGAATAAAAAATTCATAAAAATTAATTAATTAATACATTACAAAAAAAAACTATCTTGTCATTTCCGTTTTAAATAAATAATATTAAAAAATTAAAAAATATATTTAAAAAAATATTTTTATTAAATTTACCTTTTTATAATTTTTGTGTATAAAAAAATGAATGTACATATTATTTATAATAATTTACACGAAAGGTGAGAAGGTGGCACAGGTTTTACATAGAGCGTGGTGTGAGGTCCACTCTCTTACTCCAGAAGTCAGTCACGGTTGATTGCCATATGTCAGTTAGTTTTAAGGCCTTCTACATCTTCTTTACTTCAATATTCACCGCATATCTTCACGATGATGATGATGATGATGATGATGATGATGGACCTGATAGGATCCTTTCTCGAATATTAGGGCCCGCCCTTCAAACACCTTTTATGTATTAAATCAGCATGATATTATTATTAATATTTTCAATAAATTTACTTGACCAAGAATATTTATGATGAGTATATGATTTTTATACCCAGTATATGTAAATATACATGGTATATTAAGTTTAGTTCCGACTTTGTAACGGTTGAAAATATTGATCGCAGGAAAAAATTTTTGTAACAGGTGTTCATAAAATTACCTAATTAGTCTATTTCTGCATGTCCGTCCGTCTGTCTGTCTATCTGTTCGTGAACTCGATAACTCAAAAACAAAAAGATATAACGAGCTGAAAATTTTTGTGTGTGTTCTAGAACAAAAAAGATAGGTTAAGTTCGTGATGGGCAAAATCGGGACGTGTTTGTCCCCACCAGGGGGGAAAATTTATATCTTTGAAACCGTAAGAGATAGAAAAAAAATTTGTTGACAAGATATCTTTTTCTCTTTAAAATTAACAACTTTGAAAAATTCTTTCATAAACTCAATAGTTTTTTCATCATTTGTGCTCAAAGTTGAAAATGAGAAATACAATTGATAGGTGAACCAAGGCATGCATGTATACATGTACGTAGCATCCATACATACTATTTTTACACCCAGTATATTTGTAAATATACAAGGTATATTAAGTTTAGTTCCGACTTTGTAACGCTTGAAAATATTGATCGCAGAAAAAAAATCCATATCTTAAATCCATATAAACTTTGAATTTGAAGAATTGTTCAAACATTGATATACAAACTCAGTATATACTGGGTATTCAAACAATTAACTCAGTTAGTTGTTAAATTACTTGTTTATTTTAAGTTTATACAGAGATAAAACTATATATTCGTAGGTTTTTGTATCATACAGCGTAGAACTGCATACAGGCAGTAATAAAATTTTTATATAATGAAAAATAATATACATCAAGAATTATAACAGAGGTAATTGCTAAAATACCTTGTACTTACTGAGATTTCTAAAAGTGTGTGATGTTTATTTTATAGTCCAAGAACTCAGATATAAAAAATCTGACTTGTGGTATATACACCAAAGTACAATGTCTCTTTTTCGTACCAAAAAGATAAAAGTATTTATGCTTCATGAGAATTGGAACGTATCAGGTCAAAATTAGATGAATCAGATAAAGTATGTCATCTAGTACTTACAATCCCTGAAAAATTCAATACTGAATACTGTATTACAGCTATAGAAACTCTGAATAATAATGATATTACTCTGGAGTTTGTCAAGTCAAGATTATTAGATGAAGAATTAAAATTGAAAAATAAAGATTATGATAATAATGAAGAACAGGTATTATTTAAAGCATTTTCATATACTTGCTAAATTTGTGGCAATGTGGCAAGAATGGTCATAAAATTTCGGAGTGTCCTATGAATGATAACAATATTTCATATACTTGTTATAAATGTGGCAAGACTGGTCATAAAATTTCGGAGTGTCATTCCTATGAATAATACCAATAATATTATTCGAGGAAGAGGAAGATTTTTTGCGGACAAAATTACAGACGAGGATATATAGAACACGCTCATCAAGTAAATGATATTGAAATACCGATTATAGCTACAAATTTTATAGCACATGAGAATAATAATACTTTCATTTTGGATTCTGGTTGTACAACACACCTTGTTAAAAGTGATCTTGAAAAATATATGTCAAATGTACAAAAATTACCCATAGAAGTTAATATTCATATCGCAAATGGTATGAGAATGAAAGCTGCTAAAAAAGGTCAACTTACTGTACTTATGTCAAGTCAAACACACAAGCAAATTTGCTTGCAAACAGTATTATGTTGTAAAATTTTGAACTAGAGAAATATCGATCAGTGACCGTGTGGGCTAAGGCATCACAAGAGGGGTGTTGTGCTGGTTCGCATCCCAGGCGATCCCTTATAATTAAATGTTGATTAGTTTTTATTGAAATTCATCAAATTTTTTAATGAAATTTATATCTAGTTATAAACATTGAAACATCTTAAGGTAGTTCACACGTGACAGTAAATGTATCACCGGAAAGTTGAAATTTTGTTGCTCTCACTCCATGGCGATCCATTATAATTACTAAATGTTGATTAGTTTTTATTGAAATTCATCAAATTCTTTAATGAAATTTATATCTACATAGTTATAAACATTGAAACATCTTAAGGTAGTTCACACGTGACAGTAAATGTATTTCCGGAAAGTTAAAATTTTGTTGCTCGCACTCCTTAGTCTTTTTTTATTCGGAAAACAAGCGATATGGGTAAAGTTTTCAAGGCGAGGGTCGTTCCGATTGAGTTAATATTTCGGGCATACCGTTTTTGTTGTTGCTTCAAACAAGCAAGGGAGTGGGAGCTAAACTTTTATAAAGTTGAAGAATAAAGTCCACCCTAATATACACATATACAGGATGTTCTGAAATTCATTCAAGGAAACTATACCACGGGTAGAGCTGGAAAGCTCTATACAAGCACCCTGTATATGTGTCTATTAGGGTGGACCTTATTCTTCAACTTTATAAAAGTTTAGCTATCACCCCCTTTCTTGAACTACCAACCTTAAACTACCTTAACGTAGTTCATCCGTAAACCCACATTGATGAAATTGAATGTTTTAGAAGCGAGATATTTGCAACCAAAGTTGACAGTTTTAACATGCACGGTATACCTAATCGTTTGCGCCTGCTCCATATACCACGTTTAGTTTATCTTTGTAAACTTCATAACCTTCAACATTTTATGTTATACACTGTATTAGTGTGTGTCTATTAAAAGAGACTATGGATTGAGTACAGTCTCTGATACAAATAATATTGATATACCATAGATTATTTTGAACTTTTTGTATTTACTGTGTCCCGGTATCTTGGCTCTCTTCCACCTTCCAAAAAGGAGCGCTGTCAAACCTATAACAGATTCCGATACTCGACACGAACAAAAAATATTAGTAAAAGTTTTACGAAATATTGTCAACAACACACACATTTAGAAGAAAAAGAAAATTAAAAAAACAAAAGACTTTATGAAAATCAAACCTGATGTTTTATTTGATTTCAAAACAAATAATTTTAATTTAATTTTTTTTTCAACAGTTTTTTATTTTTATAATGATATGTATGCCAATTAGTATTGTTGAATATAACTAAGTTATCAATAATAAAAAATTGTTGAACAAAATTAAGTATTTTGTTTTTTTTGTTTCGAGTATTAGAATCTTTAATAGATTCGACAGTGCTCCTTTTTGAACGAAAAAGAGAGCCAAGAAACCGCGACAATTGTCGGGTAATGTTTTTGTTCCCGATTGTCATGGATGAACTATCTAAAGTGGTTCATCATGTCATTTCTCTTAATATTACATAAATAATAATTTTAACTTCAATAAAAATAATAACGTTATGTATTTTAAACTTCCATCTGATTTGTATTATACAAACTAATATTCTTCTTTTTGGACAACCTCAATATAAATTGTACAGCTTGAGATACATTGATCATTCATAAACATTTTCAATTTCGATTTATATAAACCTTTATCCATATTTTCAGGAATTCTAGGTTGCAAATGAAGAAGTGTATATGTTCCCTGTAAAATAAACATAACAAATTATCATAGTTTTGAATCAGTCAAAATTTAAACAATAATACATACCGGTTGAAGGGAACAATTATATGGTAGATCAGTATGGTTAAAAAAATCTTCAAAATATTCAATCAATATAGAATTTTTCATTAAATCACACAAGCTACCTTTAACGTTAATCATGTTGTTTTGGTATCCATTTGTATAATATTTAAAGTTGTTATAGGTTACCTATAATAATATAAAAGTTATCAAAAATACTTCGATGCTTTTGGTTCTAGAGGTAAGTTTAATAATATTTGTGGCATATCCACTGGTGGCATGACCTAAAGAAGCATTTCAATAAAATCCTACATTTAGCGTGATATCTCAAAAACAGTTCTTTACTAGTTATTAGTAAAGCGTTACTTTACTAATATCTAGTACCAATATATAAAGATGTAAAATTTGTTTGTATATTCTAAAATTATTTCTCTGATAGAAAGCTTTTTTATGCATTCGTTCCCGCGTGGCAGCTATGAAATCCGTGCCCGCTTAGCAATATAGGGAAAATCTATAAATATAAAAAATGTTGATACAAAGCTGCACTATTCATTTCACGCGGTGTCACGCGTGCCAGGTCATAACGCGATGCCAGGTCTCAGCTAGTAAATATATATTAGTAGTTACTAAAAGCAAGGATATTTCAAAAATTTAATTTTTCCGAATAATTATTTCAGTACATAATTTTAAAAAATAATTTAACCGATTTCAAAAAAAAGAACTAATATATTAAAACGATTCACAATTATAATAAATACAAACAATAACAAATTTGCAAACAATACAAACAAGTGCTTTTTATGTACAAGTTAATTACCTACCTATATCTACTAAATTTTAAAATCGTTGCCTTGCACCGATAATATTTCGCTTCATAGGACCGTTTCAAAGGGTCGGTGGCACTGACTTCAAAAATATAGTAGATCGTTTGGTTATTAATTTGTACATACAAAGCATCTGTTATTGTTTGTATTTGTTATAATTGTGACTTATATTCAACTTTAAGTGTCCAGAGCCATAAAGCGATCGTATCCATTAATAATTCACAATAAACATATCGTTGCAGTTTGTATCAATTTTTCGATAAGTCAAGTTTTTTAATATCAAATTTTCTTAAGTCTGCAAATTTCTCTCTAGTGTGGTAATGTTTTCTTAAATGAGTAATTTTTTTTCATTTAGCTTGCAATTTTTTTCTTTCGTGTGCCATATTTGTCTGTAGGATGTGTTTTTTGTTCGAATTTGTCTTTTGCGTGCGTGTTTAGAAAAAATAACCTTGCACAAACCCCAAGAAGAGATAAACGCTCATAAAGAAATCTCGTTTTTACTGGCCAACTAACCAAAACAGAGAAAAATACACCCATTCTTTTCATACATTATTTGATTTAATGTAATAAGTTCTAAATTACGTACAAAATTTTAAACATTTCATTATATGAAATATTAAAATGTTGTATGTTATATTGCAGGATCACAGAAGAGTGTTTCTGCAGGTCCTTTTTTTTTTTACTGATTATACATTTAAAGGGTAAAATTAAAATTTTCTTGAAAATTACCTGTACATTAACTAATGGCTTCATAATTTTTATTTCCCCACTAAGTGTCATTGATGTTGTTCTATTAAATCTGGTCATGAACACTTTTCGTATGTCTATAAATTCTGAATAATTTTCATCTTTATCAAAACCCTTGAATTCCCCGGTATATTGGTAACCTATCGGTAGTAAAACTTTAAATTAATAACAAATTCACAAAAATTTTATTATTTAACTTACATTCTGATATTTTGATAAATAATAATTGCAACAATACATGTATTAACAAATGTATTAACAAATTATATTTCATTTTTTTCATTTGTTTATTTTAGATAGTCGGTGTGAGTTAATCGTTTCGGGTTCAGCACATTGAGCGTTCTGAACATAATTGTGCCATGAATTTTCCCTTTTATATATATTTTTGAAATATAGCACGACTAACATTGAACACATGTTTTCATTTGTATATTTTAGATAGTCAGTGAGAAATAATCGTTCCGAGTATATTCAAGTGCTTAATTACTGAACATAATTATTTAGCCATGAATTCCGTATAGGGGAACCCGGGGCCAAACGAGGTACGAAGTTGAAAATATCGTTTAAAAGTACATAAGAGTTTATTAAGACAGTTGCAACTTTTTCTATGAACACATGACAATGTTATAATTACAAAAATACAAATATTATAAGATAATAAAAGAACAATATTTTTTTTTCAAAAATACGATACGATACGGTCTTAGGCATAGGGCAGAACGAGGTGGTAAGGACAGGTTATTATAAAAACATATAAAACTAGTGGAAATGCAGAAAAAACAAGTCTATGCACAAAATTTATACACTATGTGAAAGATAATAAGAAGAGATCTTGGGTAGTAAAATTAGGAGGCCTATCAAGTCTGTTGTCAATTGCGTTTGCTAAAAGATATTGTGATACATTACCGCAAAATGGAGTACTCCATTTACTGTTCACACTTAATTAGGTGTTTGGACACTATCCAGACATATATATATATATATATATATATATATATATATATATATATATATATATATATATATATATATATATATATATATATATATACAGGTGTTTAGTAAACATACGGCAAAAACTCAAGAGGTTATTCCCTGGGAGATTCTAAGAATATTTGGCCTTTGATGATTTTTGTTGAGTCGCTTTCTTCCGTGTAAATAATAATAATAATAATAATCAGTGTAATCGTGGATTTCATTACGTCTTGTGATTGATCATTTTGTATCAGTCAAATTTGTTTGCGCTGATTGACGTTTGGTTGTTTGACGCGTTGTATTCTCTGCCTTGAGAGTTAAACTTTTGTAGTGAAGTCCTCTATCATGAATCGCTGTTCGAACGCCGAGATGACTGGCATGCATTTCATGTATGGACTTGCAGATGCCAATTCATATAGCGAGGCAGTACATCGAACGATTTCCTAACCGAAAGGTTCCAGATAAAAAACATTGCAAAGTATTCACCAACGTCTTCATGAAACAGGTACATTTAAACCCAGTGGAGGACCAGGAAGGCGAATGACCGTAAGAACGGTACAACTAGAAGAGAATATGCTGAACATGATAGAGGAATATCCAGGTACTTCTACTAGCCAAATTGCAAATACTTTGAATGTAAGTCATGGGACTGTTTGGAAAATTTTGAGGGACTATTTATTATACCCTTACCATACACAACGAGTTCAGGCACTTGTTCCTGCTGATTTTCCCCAAAATATTGCATTTTGTCAATTGCTTTTGCACATATTGGTTCAAATCCCTCAACTACTGCCGCTGATTCTTTTTACCGAGGACGCAAATTTCTCAAGAAATGCAATAAGAAATTTTCAGAAAAACTATGCATGGACTCCACAAGAAAATCCACCTGAGGTATTTGAAGATCGTTTTCAAAATCAGTTTTCGTGGAAAGTTTGGGTTGGAATTGTGAGTGACTGGCTAATTGGGCCGGTATTCCTACCAGGAAGACTTACCGGCGAGGTGTATCGAAACTTTTTAAAACGATGATCTTCTGGAGGGTGTACCCTTGGCAACGAGAAATACAATGTGGTTTATGCACGATGGTGCACCAGCACATTTTCGCGTTGTTGTTCGTGAGTTTTTAACAGTAACATACGGGGATCGCTGGATTGATCGGAGTGGACCTAACTTAAGGCCTGCTCGATCCCCGGACTTAACCTTGAATTTTTGCCGTATGTTACTAAACACCCTGCATATGTTTTTTTTACGTATCTTTTTAGAGTGAATTTTTCCTCCTAATCCAAATAATGGTTCTGGGTTGTAAGGGGTGGGGCAGAATGGGATACCTCATTCTGCCGCAATGGGATACTCCACTTTGCCGAGATGTTTTACATTATCTAGCGACACAACTTACATCAGATTTCATAGGCCTTCAAGTGAAGAGGCTAATTTTACTACACCTGGTTGGTCTTGTTTGACAACTGACAACAGAGTCTCTTCATTTCATTTTTTAACTACTGGAATCTATAGCGAAGTTAATGAGGCTGTCCAAGTGTATGAATTTTGTGCATAAACTTATCTTTTCTGCATTTCCACTAGTTTTATATGTGTCCGTAATAACCTGTCCTTACCATCTAGTTCAGCCCCGGGCATGAAAGTCTATTTTTGAAAATAAAAAAATTTATTTAATTTCTTACAATATTATTGTATTTTTGTGATTATAACAAGCATTACAATGTGTTCTTTGAAAGATTTTCTTAATAAACTCTTTTGTACCTTTAGACCATATTTTCAACTTCGTATCCTGTTCTACCCTAGGTTCCCTTACCTCCTAATCAACAAAAACATATACAAATGTATAACAATGTAGTTGATATGCAAAAAAATTCCAAACAAAATAGTTTAAATGAATTTTTTCAAAATGCATATATAATATAATTATACACAGTAGAGTCTCACTAATCCGGCTCTAATAAAACTAGAGGATGCCAGATTATTGGAATGTATAGAAAAATTCAAAAAAAATACTAAATGTTGATTAGTTTTTATTGAAATTCATCAAATTCTTTAATGAAATTTATATCTACATAGTTATAAACATTGAAACATCTTAAGGTAGTTCACACGTGACAGTAAATGTATTTCCGGAAAGTTAAAATTTTGTTGCTCGCACTCCTTAGTCTTTTTTTATTCGGAAAACAAGCGATATGGGTAAAGTTTTCAAGGCGAGGGTCGTTCCGATTGAGTTAATATTTCGGGCATACCGTTTTTGTTGTTGCTTCAAACAAGCAAGGGAGTGGGAGCTAAACTTTTATAAAGTTGAAGAATAAAGTCCACCCTAATATACACATATACAGGATGTTCTGAAATTCATTCAAGGAAACTATACCACGGGTAGAGCTGGAAAGCTCTATACAAGCACCCTGTATATGTGTCTATTAGGGTGGACCTTATTCTTCAACTTTATAAAAGTTTAGCTATCACCCCCTTTCTTGAACTACCAACCTTAAACTACCTTAACGTAGTTCATCCGTAAACCCACATTGATGAAATTGAATGTTTTAGAAGCGAGATATTTGCAACCAAAGTTGACAGTTTTAACATGCACGGTATACCTAATCGTTTGCGCCTGCTCCATATACCACGTTTAGTTTATCTTTGTAAACTTCATAACCTTCAACATTTTATGTTATACACTGTATTAGTGTGTGTCTATTAAAAGAGACTATGGATTGAGTACAGTCTCTGATACAAATAATATTGATATACCATTGATTATTTTGAACTTTTTGTATTTACTGTGTCCCGGTATCTTGGCTCTCTACCACCTTCCAAAAAGGAGCGCTGTCAAACCTATAACAGATTCCGATACTCGACACGAACAAAAAATATTAGTAAAAGTTTTACTAAATATTGTCAACAACACACACATTTAGAAGAAAAAGAAAATTAAAAAAACAAAAGACTTTATGAAAATCACACCTGATGTTTTATTTGAATTCAAAACAAGTAATTATAATTTAATTTTTTTTTTAACAGTTTTTAATTTTTACAATGATATGTATGTCAATTAGTATTCCAACTTCCATCTGATTTGTATTATACAAACTAATATTCTTCTTTTTCGTCAACCTCAATATAAATTGTACAGCTTGAGATACATTGATCATTCATAAATATTTTCAATTCCGATTTATATGAACCTTTACCCATATTTTCAGGAATTCTAGGTTGCAAATGAAGAAGTGTATATGTTCCCTGTAAAATAAACATAACAAATTATCATAGTTTTGAATCAGTCAAAATTTAAACAATAATACATACCGGTTGAAGGGAACAATTGTATGGTAGATCAGTATGGTTAAAAAAATCTTCAAAATATTCAATCAGTACAGAATTTTCCATTAAATCACACAAGCTATCTTCAACGTTAATCATGTTGTTTAGGTATCCACTTGTATATTGTTTAAAGGTGTTATAGGTTACCTATAATAACATAAAAGTTATCAAAAATAATTCGAAGCATTTGGTTCTAGAGGTAAGTTTAATAATATTTGTGGCATATCCACTGATGGCATGACCTAAAGAAGTATTTCAATAAAATCCCACATTTAGCGTGATATCTCAAAAACAGCTCTTGATATAAAAAAATGATTAAGAAGTAAATTGTAAAAATTTGTTGTTCTACAAGTTTCATAAATACATCGTTAAATATATATTATATAATACAAGTTTTATAAACACGATTTGACGCAAAAACAACTGAGATATTTGCAAAAAATTGATTTTGGCCACCTTTCCCAATTTGTTTCAACACATGCACTATTTGTTATACTAACATATATAAAGAGGTAAAGTTTGTTTGTTTGTTTGTTTGTTTATTTGTACGTGTGTTTGTTGCGAGTAATGTCTGGATCAACTGAACCGACTCTAAAAATTATTTCATTGAAAGAAGTTATTCCGTGTCCGCGTGGCATGCTAAAAACGTACCTTTTAATTGATGCGAGATAGAGACGATCTTTAAATATAAAAAATGTTTATCTAATAAAAAAACGAACAACTTTTGTTTATAAGTTTTTTCATAAAATTAATGCGAAGTGTTAGTTAACGTGAAGCGTTAGTTACAGCAAAGCGTTACTTTACTAATAACTAGTACAAATATATAAAGACGTAAAATTTGTTTGTTTGTATATTCTAAAATTATTTCTCTGATAGAAAGCTTTTTTATGCATTCGTTCCCGCGTGGCAGCTATGAAATCCGTGCCCGCTTAGCAATATAGAGAAAATCTATAAATATAAAAAATGTTGATACAAAGCTGCACTATTCATTTCACGCGATGTGACGCGTGCCAGGTCATAACGCGTGGCCAGGTCTCAGCTAGTAAATATATATTAGTAGTTACTAAAAGCAAGGATATTTCAAAAATTTAATTTTTCCGAATAATTATTTCAGTACACAATTTAAAAAAATAGTTTAACCGATTTAAAAAAACAAGAACTAATATGTTAAAATGATTCACAATTATAATAAATACAAACAATAACAAATTTGCAAACAATACAAACAAGTGCTTTTTATGTACAAATTAATTACCTACCTATATCTACTAAATTTTAAAATCGTTGCCTTGCACCGATAATATTTCGCTTCATAGGACCGCTTCGAAGGGTCGGTGGCACTGACTTCAAAAATATAGTAGATCGGTTGGTTATTAATTTGTACATACAAAGCATCTGTTATTGTTTGTATTTGTTATACTTGTGACTTATGTTCAACTTTGAGTGTCCAGAGCCTTAAAGCGATCGTATCCATTAATAATTAACAAAAAACATCTCGTTGCAGTTTGTATCAATTTTTCGATAAGTCAAGTTTTTTAATATCAAGTTTTCTTAATTCTGCAAATTTCTCTCTAGTGTGGTAATGTTTTCTTAAGTGAGCAATTTTTTTCTTTCGTGTGCCATATTTGTCTGTAGGATGTGTTTTTTGTTCGAATTTGTCTTTTGCGTGCGTGTTTAGAAAAAATAACCTTGCACAAACCCCAAGAAGAGATAAACGCTCATAAAGAAATCTCGTTTTTACTGGCCAACTAACCAAAACAGAGAAAAATACACCCATTCTTTTCATACATTATTTGATTTAATGTAATAAGTTCTAAATTACGTACAAAATTTTAAACATTTCATTATATGAAATATTAAAATGTTGTATGTTATATTGCAGGATCACAGAAGAGTGTTTCTGCAGGTCCTTTTTTTTTACTGATTATTCATTTAAAGGGTAACATTAAAATTTTCTTGAAAATTACCTGTACATTAACTAATGGCTTCATAATTTTTATTTCCCCACCAATTGTCATTGTTGTTCTATTAAATCTGGTCATGATCACGTTTCGTATGTCTATAAATTCTGAATAATTTTCATCTTTATAAAAACCCTTGAATTCCCCGGTATATTGATGACCTATCGGTAGTAAAACTTTAAATTAATAACAAATTCACAAAAATTTTATTATTTAACTTACATTCTGATATTTTTATAAATAATAATTGCATCAATACATGTATTAACAAATGTACTAACAAATTATATTTCATTGTTTTCATTTGTTTATTTTAGATAGTCGGTGTGAGTTAATCGTTTCGGGTTCAGCACATTGAGCGTTCTGAACATAATTGTGCCATGAATTTTCCCTTTTATATATATTTTTGAAATATAACACGACTGACATTGAACACATGAGTAATATTCAAGTGCTTAATTACTGAACATAATTATTTAGCCATGAATTCCGTATAGGGGAACCCGGAGCCAAACGAGGTACGGAGTTGAAAATATCGTTTAATAGTACATAAGAGTTTATTAAGACAGTTGCAACTTTTTCTATGAACACATTACAATGTTATAATCACAAAAATACAATAATATTATAAGAAAATAAAAGAACAATATTTTTTTTTTCAAAAATAGGATTTTGTCTTAGGCATAGGGCAGAACGAGGTGGTAAGGACAGGTTATTATAAAAACATATAAAACTAGTGGAAATGCAGAAAAAACAAGTCGATGCACAAAATTTATTCACTAGGTGAAAGATAATACGAAGAGATCTTGTTATCAGTTGTCAACCATGAGCACTCAGGGGTAGTAAAATTAGGAGGCCTATCAAGTCTGTTGTCAGTTGCGTTTGCTAAAAGATATTGTGATACATTACTGCAAAATGGAGTACTCCATTTACTGTTCACACTTAATTAGGTGTTTGGACACTATCCAGACATATATATATATATATATATATATATATATATATATATATATATATACAGGTGTTTAGTAAACATACGGCAAAAACTCAAGAGGTTATTCCCTGGGAGATTCTAAGAATATTTGGCCTTTGATGATTTTTGTTGAGTCGCTTTCTTCCGTGTAAATAATAATAATAATAATAATCAGTGTAATCGTGGATTTCATTACGTCTTGTGATTGATCATTTTGTATCAGTCAAATTTGTTTGCGCTGATTGACGTTTGGTTGTTTGACGCGTTTTATTCTCTTCCTTTGAGAGTTAAACTTTTGTAGTGAAGTCCTCTATCATGAATCGCTGTTCGAACGCCGAGATGACTGACATGCATTTCATGTATGGACTTGCAGATGCCAATTCATATAGCGAGGCAGTACATCGAACGATTTCCTAACCGAAAGGTTCCAGATAAAAAACATTGCAAAGTATTCACCAACGTCTTCATGAAACAGGTACATTAAAAACCAGTGGAGAACCAGGAAGGCGAATGACCGTAAGAACGGTACAACTGGAAGAGAATATGTTGAACATGATACAGGAATATCCAGGTAGTTCTACTAGCCAAATTGCAAATACTTTGAATGTAAGTCATGGGACTGTTTGGAAAATTTTGAGGGACTACTTATTATACCCCTACCATACACAACGAGTTCAGGCACTTGTTCCTGCTGATTTTCCCCAAAATATTGCATTTTGTCAATTGCTTTTGCACATATTGGTTCAAATCCCTCAACTACTGCCGCTGATTCTTTTTACCGAGGACGCAAATTTCTCAAGAAATGCAATAAGAAATTTTCATAAAAACTATGCATGGACTCCACAAGAAAATCCACATGAGGTATTTGAAGATCGTTTTCAAAATCAGTTTTCGTGGAAAGTTTGGGTTGGAATTGTGAGTGACTGGCTAATTGGGCCGGTATCCCTACCAGGAAAACTTACCGGCGAAGTGTATCGAAACTTTTTAAAACGATGATCTTTTGGAGGGTGTACCCTTGACAACGAGAAATACAATGTGGTTTATGCACGATGGTGCACCAGCACATTTTCGCGTTGTTGTTCGTGAGTTTTTAACAGTAACATACGGGGATCGCTGGATTGATCGGAGTGGACCTAACTTAAGGCCTGCTCGATCCCCGGACTTAACCTTGAATTTTTGCCGTATGTTACTAAACACCCTGCATATGTTTTTTTAACGTATCTTTTTAGAGTGGTGGGGCAGAATGAGATACCCCATTCTGCCGCAATGGGATACTCCACTTTGCCGAGATGTTTTACATTATCTAGCGACAAAACTTACATCAGATTTCATAGGCCTTCAAGTGAAGAGGCTAATTTTACTACACCTGGTTGGTCTTGTTTGACAACTGACAACAGAGTCTCTTCATTTCATTTTTTAACTACTGGAATCTATAGCGAAGTTAATGAGGCTGTCCTAGTGTATGAATTTTGTGCATAAACTTATCTTTTCTGCATTTCCACTAGTTTTATATGTGTCCGTAATAACCTGTCCTTACCATCTAGTCCTTACCATCAGCCCCGGGCATGAAAAGTCTATTTTTGAAAATAAAAAAATTTATTTAATTTCTTACAATATTATTGTATTTTTGTGATTATAACAAACATTACAATGTGTTCTTTAAAAGATTTTCTTAATAAACTCTTTTGTACCTTTAGACCATATTTTCAACTTCGTATCCTGTTCTACCCTAGGTTCCCTTACCTCCTAATCAACAAAAACATATACAAATGTATAACAATGTAGTTGATATGCAAAAAAATTCCAAACAAAATAGTTTAAATGAATTTTTTCAAAATGCATATATAATATAATTATACACAGTAGAGTCTCACTAATCCGGCTCTAATAAAACTAGAGGATGCCAGATTATTGGAATGTATAGAAAAATTCATAAAAATTCAGGTATTGAACTGGAATGTATGCTCTATGTGCTCTGTTTCTAGTTCACACTGTCGGTGGGCATGCGCGGAGCGGGAGTAGAGGTACCGGATTATTGCAGCTCTACACCGTGGTATAGTTTTCTTTTATGAATTTCAGAACACCTGTATATATAAATTTTAGTGATGGGCAAAAGTGGGTAAGAGGGGACGGATGGCTTAGATGGATGGGGGAAAGAAAAAATCTTTAATTTCTCTCTTAAAATTAGTAAAATACAATAATTTGTAATAAGTAAAGCTCTGCTAAATAAATTTTACTATAAAACGTTACCTGACCATACTTTCTTTAACTCTAATATTTACAGAAATATTTTGCAATGTAAAACAGTTTAAGATTTTTAATACTGTGTCAAAATTGCATAGATTAATTCTTTTCGTTTTCTTCTTTCTCCGAGTGTCTTTCCCCTTGGCCGATTATACTCATTAACGAACTTCGATCGTTCAATTGCCATAAGCATATCTCAGATACGAAATTTCACTTCGATCATCAAATTGTTACTTGAGATCCATTTCCAAAAGAGAAATAATGTATTTATTCTGAAGAAATTCGGTAAGGTAACGAACGCAGTTCCAGCATAACGAATTTTTTTAAATATAATCTTTAGTTCTATGCCCGATTTCATGACCGGCAATTGTATGAAGGGCGGAATTTTCCTGCGCCATTTTATAAAATATAAATTTTATTTTTAAAATACCATTGCTTTGTATTCTATTCAACTAAATATTTCATAATAAAAAAACAAAAAACAAACAAAAACTGAACAATTAATTTTATATACCTTCTATGCGCCTACCTTTATCAAAGGTATGAACAAAGCAGAAATAATTTTTTGAATAAAATGGTATGTTTGGAATGTGAGCAACAATTTTAAAATTCTTTCTCGATTAATTAAATTCATTTTTCTTTTGATATCGCATCTCTCTCTGCATGTATATACCTAAAATATCTACTACATAAATAAAAACGTAAATTGTAACTAGCTGAAAGCTATTGAAAAATCAACAGTACAATCGCAGTGTATTTTATTATTTAAGCTTTCGATGTTCAGATAAAAGTTCGTTACGTAGGAGCCGCGTCTTAGCGAATTACCTTAGAATACGTAAATTACTCTATAGCGGCCACAATTAGAGTTTAATGAAAAGAAAATGTCGTCTCTGATATGATTTTGGTATGATTTTATTAAGGACAATTTTATTAATAACTTGACAAATGAAACAATCGAAAAATGTATGAAAATTAAAGTTGTAGAAAATTAAGTTTGTTACAATTCATTACTTTATCATTTTTCTCAAACTCTAATGTGTACAGAGATATTAAGAATTTTAACTTTCAATCTTAAATTGTAAATATTTCTGTAAATATTAGTGTAACAGAAAAAAAACTGACAATGCAACTTTACAACTTTACTAAATTTTGTGTTTCCCCCTACCTCTATACCCCCCCTTTCCACTTGTCCGATTTTACTCAATAATGAACCTAACCATTTAAATACCAAATTTCATTCCAATTGGAATAAAACTGTGACCGTTAGAGAGTCCACAGACACATAAACGTATATATTATTAGTAAAACGTATATATTATATGTTATATATATGTATATATATATATAACATATAATATATATGTATATATATGTATATATATGTATATATATATATATATATATATATATATATATATATATATATATATATATATATATATTAATTAAAAGACAATTTGGGATTGAAACCAAACTTTATTTTGGCTGATAAATAATCTATGCACAGTTTGTTGATAGTTACTGAAGTAACAACAGATAATCACCGAAGTAACAAAGGGCATATATAGTGTGTTCGCAAAGGTATCTAGATATGAAAGTAAATTGAGATTTAGTAGCCAGTGCACTACAAGCCTACAACAGATAGATCGTCTATCTTTACGTATTTGTTGCGTTATATTTCTCTGCGACGTCATTATAGCAGTGTATACGCATGCGCGTTAATAGTTGCAAATTAACTTGGTGTACCGTGAAAACGCGTTTAGTTAGGGCATTGATTCTAGTGTCACTCTGGAAATTTGTGTTTATTACTAAGAAGCAAGATTGAAGATTTCGTCACATATGCCTCGTAAATATGCTCATAATTATAGAAAACACATATCAGAGGAAAGTTTGTGTCGATAGAAATACACTAAGCCTAAAAAATTCAGTTGCCAAACGATTAAGCAGCTACAATCCAAACGTCTGTGGATCATGTGCAAAACGTTTTCACGAAAACTCTAACTCTTTTTTTCCAATTCGAAGGATGCGCCTTATCACTGAAGTTTACAATTAATTATTTCCAAAATGGTTAATTCATACGTAAGAATTGCATATCATCTACAAAAACTAGTTTTGTAACCTTTTGGCCCGCTTAACTATTTTCTGCGTAAGCAATCGAGATTTGTGCGTAAAACAAACAAATGAATATCTCTGCACAAATTTAGCAAACCAGAATTTATTCAACAGTATGATCATAATTATTTGCTGTTGTACAAGTATTATTACAGATTTTATACTAACAATAAGTCCGGTCAAAGTATACAATAATATAACAATATTGACAGCCAATAGCATCAATTAGTATAACATTTTCTATATAACTATTGAAAAAAGATGATATTACGAACAGATAAATAAATAATTATATAAATATAGTTAAGAACGTTCCAGCACTGTGTTGTGCAATCAGGACACCAATCCGATGTGATTGTATTATAGCACAATTACATAAACACACATATACAGCACATAGACAAAAACACTGTTCACATATACAAAATAATGTTATATAGAAGAAAATAAATAAATTTAAACTTTTATATTTCGAAAACAAAACGGTAACATACGATTTTTTTTTTAAATTTATATAATAAATATTTAGCTTTACTCTCCTAGTTTTTTTTTTAAATTCTGTCGAGTATTTTTTCTAATACAACAGATAATAGTCGGGCGGGCATGAAGTTTTACACGCTTCAAATGAGAGAGAGTGAGAGAGAATGATAAATTTGATATTAATTATCTCGCGTTCTAAACGGTCAAAAATTCGGAAACTTCGGAAACATTATTTTTTGCCTATGGAAAAAAATGAGCAAAATCTGTCGAAAAGTGGTGGTATGCTGGAACATCCTTAAAGATGACTGTTCAATATGAGAAAATAAGTGCTGAGTATTCATCATCGGAGAATTGATAACTTATATCTTATAGATAGATAAGTATTCTTCTCATGTTGAAAAGATAAGAATCTTAAAAATTTGTATAAATGATTCTTGATTTTTTTTTTCATACTTTTAATGTTTTGAAATAGGTTCGTATATTGGGTATATTATGTATGTTATATTGTATATATTTAATTGTATATGACATTTACGCATATTCTATTCTTCTATCATATATGTTATTGTTGTATATACTCTGTTCCTCGATGTCCGATCTCCAATCTCCTCTAAAAAAGTATAAGACTTGGGGCCCTTAACTCAACTTTAATACCCTGCAAGAGTAGATCTGTTCCTAGTGAATTTAAAAAAAAAATTTTTTACTCAAACCAAATAGATTTACTCAAAAGAAAGAATAATTATAACAAATCAGGTTACCCTGATCACTAAGATCATAATAGTCTCTGCTATTATAAAATTGTAAATATATGTTTTTTTGTTTATCTGTTTGTTTGTTTGTTCGAGCATCGCTCAAAAAACTACTGGATCAATTCTAATGAAACTTTGTTTAAAAGCTTATAATTAGACTTAAAAACTGATATATAATATTATGTCGCTAGGGTATGCTGATATGCCAAGGGCCTTTGCTTGGACCCTGCCTCTTTTTATATTATATAAACGATATCCCGAACGATCGGGCTACTGAAACGGTCCCATTTGCCGACGATACGGTAATCTATTGGTCTTCTTGGCAACCGAAAGCTATTTCGAGTTGTCTCCAATCCCGACTATCCAGGCCTAAAAACTATTTCAAGTTATGGAAAATCAAGATCAATCCCACGAAGCCATCTTGTTTACTAGCAGGAATAAATTTTCCTCCTGCCCACTTGAATTGAATAATTTTAACACTGAAATCCGACAAACTCAAATTGTTGAGTATCTGGGAATAACTCTTCAAAGGCAGTTGAATTGGCTACAAACCGCCAAAAGGCGTCTTGTTCTTGGAAACGCATACTTTACAGGGCTGTACCCGTTACTGAATACAAAGAGTAAGCTGGGCGAACGTTTGAAACATCGACTTTACCAGTTATGTATCCGGTCCGTACTCACGTAGGCAGCCCCAATCCGGTCAAATGTTGCTCCTTTGCACCTTGCGAAAATGCAACAATTTCAAAATGGTTTTCTTACCCTAAGATTTCCCTCTGAAGCTCTCCACAGAGAAACTGGACATCTTACTAGCCGGCAATTTATCCAAACTACGTCTAAATCTTTCTTACAATCTTCTCGCGAAAATCCTTTCCCAGAAATAAACATACTGGGCAATTTTCCCCGAATATGTTGCTCTTCGGGAAAAGATTCCACATGACACATGATCTCGATTATAACTTACACTGTTGTTTTCTTAATTGTATATATTTTCTTCAGTTTTTTCTATTTAAGTTTAGTTTGTAAGAATGGCTTATCCACCCTATTTAGGTTAAGCTTTATGTCAATGGTATTTTGTAACATATTTTTCCATTCCTAAACGATGTTCTAATGATTTTATAATTTCGATGTATATAATTAAGATGACGTATTACAGGTAAAGCATAGGCTAGGAACTATAGTTTTAAGATCTATTCTACTATTTCTGTTTAATATTGATGATAAAATATACTTATTCTTACTTAATTACTTATTTACTTTAAATGCTAGTATAATATAATAATATAGTATGCATTACGAATTTCTTTTCCACAACATAGCCAGGTACTACCAGAGGATGCGTCCTCAAAGCTGATTTCTAGTTTCGAATGTTCTTCTGAATTTAGTAATCAAAACAAGAAAGTTTTACAATAATTGTATAGGACTGCCGGGCGTTTTCAGGGACCTACCATATAATATACCAAATAACAGATTTTTGCTTGGCTAACTTTCTGTTCTTTCTGAAATCAGAATGTATTTTTTTTTCACATACAGTCAATTGCAATACTTTCGTATCACTAAAATTCACATAATCAAAAATATTTAGCTCTAAAAAACAAAAAGATTAGAATATAATAAAAGGCTGTACAAAATAAAGTGTTATAAATATTGACGTGGGAACTAAAACAGGTTACAAAATTACATGCAATTTTACAGAAAGAAAATCACAGGTTTGATCAAGAGTAAGCAAGAATTTGGTGGCTATGCTCTCATATACTATACAGAATGATTCAATAAAATGTGATTCGGCATTTCTTTCAACAGAACAGTAAAGACAATTTTTCAAACATTTGTAGAGTATCTCGAATTGTTTTTAGTCAATCAAACTGGGTTTTTTTTTTTTAATATAGTGATATAAAAAAAAACTCCAAAAAAAAAACAAATGTAATAAATCTGCTATGAAAAAATGCACTAAAAAGTGAAAAATAATTGCGTTATTTATTTACTTCAATTTACTTATAAATATCCATTTTTTTCAACTCAAATATTATTATTTTTCGAGTTCGTTAATCATTACATTCGAAGATATGTTCAGATAGTGGTAGAGGTGAACTAAGAAGGTATTTTTAGAAAATCGAAAAGGGAATGAAACAAGCGATTGATTTTTTCTAAATTTTGACAGATCGAAACATCAGTTTTTTATATTTTAATTTTATTGATAAATAATTCATTTTCAAAATTTTGTTCACTCAGGCATTTCCATAGAAACTATAAACTATGTAAACTAGCATATGTACACTAGCTATCCCCCGCGGTTTCACTCGCGTTAAATTTATATATAGCCTATAATCTTCATCAATAAACGGTCTAACACACAAAAAATGTTCAAATCGGACTAGCAGTTCCAGAGATTAGTGCATTCAAACAAACAAATAAACAAACTCCTCAGCTTTATTATATTAGTAAAGATTCCCCCCTCCTCCCACCATTTCTCCTCTTTAAATGTTAATTTTCAAAAATCCTTTGTTAGCTAACGTTTACTATCTATAAACTACCGTTTACTATCTATTTCAGCTTCATTCCACTACATTTAGTGGTAGTTTAAAAAAAAAACAAATATGCTAACTTTAATTATTTGTTATAAACAATATTTCTGCAAAATTTGAAGCAAATCGGGCGACATAATAAGGTTTATACGAAATTCATCCAACCCCTTTTAGGAGTAGTGTTTTTTAACCTATAACCTTCATCAATAAACAGGCTATCTAATGCAAAAAGAATTTTTCAAATCGGACTGGCAGTTCAAGAGATTAGAGCGTTCAAACAAACAAACAAAAAACACTTTATTATATACGTATAGATACATTTTGGTGTTTTTTACTATGATAAGATGTGCATTATTTTTGGTGGAACACACTGTATACTTGACAGTGTTGTGTAGCACAGGCAAATTATCTTTTCGTAATGGTGTAAGAGAGAAAAAACATTATACGAACAAAAGAATGCTGTAAAGTGCAATTTTTTTGTATTAATAACGGGTGTGTGTTGTAGTAACTACGACATACACAACTACAATGTAGTTGAATATATCATTCGTTACATTCTTGTTGCTTTTACGAAAAGGATATATATCTGGATATTATATATATATATATATATATATATATATATATATATATATATATATTTCACTCATCAATGACTGAGAAAAAAACAGTATTGCACAAAAAATTAGTTGAACTGGAAAACTAGCTCGCCAGTTAAAAAGAAAAAAAAACAGATTATCAAAATTATCGCAGGAGTTTCGGGCTTTTATTAATTGAAAAACTCATAGTAACGATATTTAATAAGCGTATTTCAAAAAGTTCATCTATAGTAAATAACTTGGATTTGGCGAAAGTAGTCCATAATAGATCATAAACAAAAAAGCTCAAACAAACTGACACTAAAATACAGAATACAATTTACCATATAGTGAATGGTTCTACACAAAATGTATGACGTCATTTTTTTATATCTCAGCAACTCTATCTAACTATCCTTAGCAATATTTCATGCGTCGATTTACGTATAGATGTGCTATTTGTCTATTTATGTGAGTGAAATGACCAGTCCAAAAGACCGAGCGGTCTAAGGCGTTATGTCTACGCAGTATGCCTACTTGGAAAATGGGAGGTTATGGGTTCGAATCCCGACATTGACAGTTTGTCAATTATTAAGAAAAGAAAAAAGGGCGTATGGACAAGAACGAAGTAACCGGCTATGCTTGAGAAGGTTTTCTGCATTTTCCTACACGAACTCCAGATGAGTATCGGCATAGTTCCTATCATTATCGGCTTTAGCCGCATATCCTACCAATTCCTACTCTATACACAAAAGTTCCTTCCACTTCACTCACATCCTCACATCCTTAGGCATCACAATGGGCCTTATGGTCGAAGGGTAGCCCGTCCAGGGCAACCTCTACAATCTATATGTATATATATCTATACACTAGTTTAAGATCAAGTTCAAGATGTTCAAGATCTAGTTGGATCAATGGATCAGACGAATTTAAGATTAGTCAAAAGTCAATAAATTTTCTACTTATTTAACCTTTACTACTAATTTACCTAGATAACTTGCTAGATTCCCACATAATGTCTTTAAAGCTATCCATTGAATCAACGAAAAGGATAAAATATGTAACATGTGGAGAACTCAATCGAACACTTGAGTGGAATGGAGGACGGGTTGAGAAGTGGCAATATATTAGTTTCAGGAGACGTATAAATGAGGGCCTGAAGCATAGAGATAGACAAGGAGTCCAAGTAGCCCTGAACCCAAGCGATCCAGCAAACTTCTGGATGTTATGAGAAATCAAAATTATATCTTAATTATATCGTTTTTTTTATTTTGTTAAATCATGTATATCGGTAAATTTTACATAAATTTAACTCTCTACATTTTTGTTACAGATTATTTCGTAAACCCCTTTATTTGATAAACCCCAAAGACAATGTGTAGTTTTTGAGTAAATGGCGAAAAATTGAAAAAATAATGAATAATCTATGAACCTTGTCAAAATATACAATTTCGTTATGACCCTCGGCTTTTATTTAATTATAAGAAGGCAAAGTAGATCTTATTCGGTCAATAAAATTTACTGTCAAAAAGACAGTAGCAACTACAATACAAACTATATATATATATATATATATATATATATATATATATATATATATATATATATATATATATATATATATACTCGTATATATACACGTAATATTAAAAAAAATCTTTTAACTTATTTATTTCCCATGAGAAATATTTTAATAATAAAAGGATGATGAATTCAAAAATCTTTAACATTCAGAAAATTAAGAATTTCTTTGGTTCTTTTTCTTTATATTTTTGTGTAGGAGTTTTGCCTTAACTCCGCCTCTCCTCTTCTTCTATTAAATAATTAAATAAATAAATATATATAAATATATATATATATGAATATATATATATATATATATATGAATATATATATATATATATATATATATATATATATATATATATATATATATATATATATATATATATATATATATATATATATATATATATATATATATATATATATATAGATTTGTGAAGAACGCCCTCAAACATAGCCATAGAGATGTGTGCCCCGCCACACATACATATTCAGTAAATATCAGTAAAGCACCTCCTTCATAAAGAACGATGTTTCAGTAACAATACTCATGTATAACAATGAGTATTACATGTGACTGTTGTAACTTTATTAATAAAAATCTCGTATTGTTGTAGACGTAACGCGTATACATATATATAAATAAATTACAAATCAATAATTTTATTGATAATGACAAACATTTACTTCGGTTCACGGGGAAATTAAGTTAAATCTAATTTGTTAAATATCGTCAAACATTTCCATATATTTAGATATTTATATAAATTCATCTTTTACAAACTATAAGTGATATTGTAGGGGTATCGCTTCTTCATTAAATTATTATTATAATTTTGTTCATCATTTGTATCTGTTGCATAACAGCTATAACTTCTTTCTATTATCACGGTTGCTTTGAATGTTAACAACCATGGTAATTTACATATTAAAATTATAACATTTCATAAATCAAATCAATAAAGATCAATTATATCTTTCACATATATTTATTATTTATTTAAATAATAATTATTTAATATAACTATCTTCTACCTTTACAATATAAACTATAAATAATAAAATCGAATTTATCCGTCCTTCTAATATTGATTGGCTAATCTGATAGAGATCTAGTCAATTATTAAGATAAAATATTTCGACAGTAAAGTCATTTTACAATTTTATTCACTTTTGATCTAAGTATTCTTGGTTGAAACGATCAAAATTATTGTTCCAATAAAGAATAAACTTTGTTCATTTCGATTTATTCAGATAAGATTTAAGCTGATCAACGAGTGGTCAAATGCTAAACACCGTGATCACTGGGAAAAAGTATCGCGGCAAGAGCTAGAGAAGATACTGCTTCAGAGTGCAACAAAGAGGCTGTCTCTTGATGCACTGAGGGTGAACAGGATGCAACTGCGGAGGGTTACCGGATTCATTACCGGACATTATCCCCTGCGGAAGCATCTGCACACGATGCGACTCCATAACGGGTCCATTATGTGCAAGTTGTGTGGTGAGGTGGAAGAAACATCCACCCACACAATCTTTAACTGCGAACCTCTAGGTTACAGCAGATACAGGATTTTCGATGCATCTTACCCCGAATATATGAACCTTCGGGAGGACCTGATTAGCATGCTCCAGGCTATTGCCAACATATGGGAGAAGCGAATCTCGTCAGACTGAAGTAAAAGTTTTTACCCCGATATTAATCAATCAATCAATCAAGCTGATATTTGTTTCTTTGAGGTTTACAATAAATTTATTAAAACATAAAAAAGAAAAAATTCGAAAATTATGATTCAACATTTATATAGCAGATACATTTAAAAAAAAAAAACACCTAAATCAATGAGAAGAAAGAATATGTTCAAATCCTAGCAAAGGAATATGAAAAAAAAATCAATTGAGAATGCTAATAAATGCGATTTACATAGCTTTTTCAAAGGAGTTAACTTAAACTCTCTAAAATGTTCCGAATTTTCTCTTAAACGCTAATAAGCATATAGATACTAAAACAGATTCACTGAATCACAGCAGTTATTTTGAACTTTCTTAAAGGTTCCCGGTGGTCAAGAATTTTGAAAAAACTATTTTGTCGTGTATATTCGATTTTCAGATTTATTTTTCAGATTTTTATATTTCGAAAGCATAAAAAGTCTATCGAGAATATACTGTTAAATTTTCGTAAGGATATTGAGGGAATTTCAGGTTCTACAGCTTTTTTAGCAGGTAGCGAACGATTGGCTCGTTCCCTCAATGGATGTATTGTTTGTAGCGATGCAGTTGCTCGGGTCCTTCTCCGAAATATACGTGTATAGTTTTCATGAGTAAGAGTGGTTCGAGTGGTTCATTCGCAGGACTTCCCACGAATGAACTTTCAGTGTCTGGTGATGGATCTTGGGCGAAACGTGGATTTTCGTCGCTTGTCGATATTTTCGAAATTGTGAGACACACTTGGACCATTTGGTCCGTTGTGATACCAAAAAAGTACTCTTGCTGTTTAAGAACAACAAGAGTGCTTTGACGTCAACGGCCTTAAGATCGGAGAGGTCGTCAAAGAAAGGCTGACTCAGATGAGTCCATCTCCTCATGGCAAAACACGTTTTCCATTTTTCTTCTTTTTAACGCCCGACGCAAAAAGAGAGCTGTTATAAGTTTGAAGCCAGTGTGTGCCTGCCTGTCAGTGGAATCGTAGCCTCATAAACGTGGACCTATTTCAATGCAGTTAATTTTAAGAAGATATGTTTGATTAAAATCGATTCAGTCGTTTGAATATTATCAGCTCTTTTCCAAAATTATCTATCGGACGAGTGGGTTTTTATATATAAATTTAGTGGAGTGGGAAGTTCTGATTATGCTTCATATTATTGCGTTAGGGGTTTTTCAAATGTTTAGTTTTACTTGTTTTTACTAGATCTGCAAGTATAGCGTGCAGCACTTGACCAATTCGTTTTACCAACTTTCTTTAGTTATGAATCAACAAAATATAATTAATTAAAAATATGCTGGGAAATAAGAAATAAATTATGCAGAATTCAATTTATGTACTCTTATAATCCCTATATACTTTTTTTAAATGTTTTATAACAGTGTAGCATTTGACATATTAGTGCTAATGGTTTAAATAATTTTATTTTAAGTCTTTAAAAATGATTTTTTTCTTTCAAATTGGGTATAATATTTAATAATATAATGGGTATTATCCATAATATATAATCTTAAATATAAACACAATAAAAATTATATATATATATATATATATATATATATATATATATATAGAAGTCATAAACTTGTAATTAATACTTTCAGTAAATATTTAACTTTTGTACAGACAGCGAAAAAAAAAATCAACCAACAAACAAAAAACCGTACGTTGGTTTTTAAAAATGATTTTTTTTGTATACAAAAAAATAAAGCCGGTAACAAAAATAGTTAAAAAAAATTGTTAAAATCAATGGTTTTCTTATAAAGCAAATGGAGCACTGCCGTGATCTAGATTAACAGAATTCAGTTTCCGTCTACTTTAAATTTTATGATAACGTAGACGAAAGTATGATGTTGAGTATACGTGAAAGTCGATCATATAACACCCATAAAATATAAAACCATCGCTTTATTAAAATTATGATAGTCGTAGAATAATATAAGAACCAACCTAAGATGGTCCAGAACCGGTCAAAACCGAATAAATTCAGTCTAAAATTATAGTAAAACGCAATCAGGTGGTCGTAAACTTGGATAGATACAATTTATCCACAAACTTTTTAGCTGTTTTTTTTTCTGTCTTTAGCCGTTACAGTTCAATTTCATTATAAATGTGCGATTAAACAGATATTCAAATGTGTTATTTCAACTTTTGAAATTTAATTCCTAAGAAACTGGACATCAGATTTGTCTGAAAAAATTGTGTATTTACTATTGATTAATAATATTAAATAAAAACGTTTCAACTCGTTATCTTTACTTTGCTCTAACGCACGTATAACCTTAATATTCAAAAATATTAAATTTATTGATTTCCAATATTTTAATTATACTAAGTACTCCTTAATATAATGATGACGTGATAAACAAAAAGGTATTCAACCATGGAATGTTTTCATTAGTGCAATGTTGTTACTTATAATGTTATTGTTATGATGTTATTAAAACTCTACATATATAACAAAAATTTTTGTACAAAACTTTTTACTTTTTTTGTTGTTTAGTCAACCGTTGCGAAATTTCACAGATGGACGTTAATGAATTTACTATTGTTATATTGTGGGAGGTCTTTAAATATACTAACACAAAAAAGGATCCTTTTTTTAGAAGTAGTAATTATTTTTAGTTTTTTGGCACATTATACAAAAAGTAAAATAAAAAATATTTTGAAAGAAGAAAAAAAAAACAATGGCTGCTTAAAAATTCAACATTTTATTTATTTTTTATATTTGTACAAATTGATATGATTCTATTAAATTTTTATGTTTTGAAAAATGAATGGCATTCCAATCATTTTTGTGGAGTTAATTAAGGATGTATATATTATTGAGACAAAATAATTTTAATAAAAAACATTTATCAGGAGACGACATTCTCTGCTAATTTGAATAATATAATGATACTGGTTCAAATATTATAATACTATTTTTAGCTAGTCGAAACCAACCACCTTTTGTAACCTTTTGAAGATAATCGTAACATCTACGTGGCATTTTGTTTAGATATGATATAATCACATCGAACTAAAAATAGTTCAT
Organism: Nineta flava; assembly: GCA_963920215.1. Lineage (NCBI taxonomy): Eukaryota > Metazoa > Arthropoda > Insecta > Neuroptera > Chrysopidae > Nineta > Nineta flava. Next base: position 69,103,282 of record OY986044.1, read on the forward strand.
TGGTCGTAATAGGGAATATGCATGAAAATTTTTTTTCACATTTATTTTCAGAATATGAAAATACTGTTAATACTGCAATTATATTTAAAAACGAAATTAAAATCCGACAAATATCAAGGAAGCTATAAGCTTTTAAAGATTATTATCTGTCTCTTTCTTGCAAAAATACTAAAAACAGAGTTTTACGTGTATTTTAAATGGTGAAAGTGTAATATGACGTCACATAACATATCAAGAGAGCTATCACCCTCTTTGTCTAATCGGGAATTTCAATCATTCATATCTCGCTTATTTTTAAAATTATTTAAAAAGTAATTTTACCTTGATATTTGTCAAATAAACATGCTTCAATTCAAGTGAAAAAAAATTTTCATGCATATTCCCTATTTTAAAAAGAGTAATTTCAATAAAATTTATTATATTTTAATTGATTTTGTTTAATTTTTATTTTTGTCTATTGATCTCTATTTTCTATCTATTTCTAATTGTCAAAGAGTAAATTACGACTAGCTAATTTGTA